>CM040129.1:15989415-17222562 GCA_022559845.1 Amorphophallus konjac
AATTTCATGCATTTTTCATTCATTCATTCATTCCATCCATTGCATACATTGCATCCATCCTTTTACATGCATTTGCATCTCCTGATTCCCGGGTTTCCAAACCCGTATCTCCACCGTCTTCCGGCACCGCTGGGCATCCCGCCTTTCCCATCTTATTCACCTTCATCTACATTCCTCGGGCATCGCGCCCCTTTCCCCTTTACTCCTCCGGAACCTCCAGATTTTCCTCCAAATTCTCCTTCATTTCTCTCACTTTTTCTCGGGCATTGCGCCCCTCTCCACTCTATTCTTCCGGAACCTCCGGACTCTCCCCTCGGGCATGCCGCCCCTTTCCACCCTCTTTCTCCGGAACCTCCGGACTTCTCCCCCGGGCACGACACCCTTTTCCACCTTTTCCCCCTTGATTGTATTCCTCCGGAACCTCCGGACTTTCCCCTCGGGCATCGCGCCCCTTTCCATTCTCCTCCTCCGGAACCTCCGGACCTTTCTCTCGGGCATCGCGCCCCTTTCCACCTTCCTCCTCCGGAACCTCCAGATTTTCCCCTTGGGCATCGCGCCCCTTCTCATTTGCTACCTTCAGAACCTCTGGATTTTCCTCCTGATCCTCCTTCATTCCTCTCTCTTGGGTATCGCGCCCCTTTCTATATTCTTCCTCCGGAACCTCCGGATCCTCCACCTGATTGTCTCTATCTTTTCCCCGGGCATCGTGCCCCTTTCCATTTGCTTCCTCCGGAACCTCCGGATTCTATTTCCCTCTTCTTTGGGCATCGCGTCCCTTCCCTTCTCATTCCTCCGGAACCTCTAGATCCTTCATACCTTTCCTTCGGGCACGACACCCCTTTGCATTTCCCTCCTCCGGAACCTCCGGACCCTCCATCTTTCTTCCGATTCATCCTTCTGCTCTTCGAGGGCATCACATCCTTCATTTTCTTCCTCCTCTTCCATCATATTTTTCCATATTTCTTCCCAGGGCATCGCGTCCCTCAATATCTTATCCCTCCGGAGCCTCCGAATGATTCCTCCCCTCACGATTCTCCTCCTTTACTTCCGGACCCTCCAGATCCGCCTCTTTCCATCTATCAATTTCTTCCTCTGATTCCCCCTAATCATGGGTCCGACCCAACTTCTTCCACATCCACTGCCTTGGGCATCTGCCCTTTCTCTCATTGCTTCCGAGGCTTTAGTCCTCACCCCTCTTCTTGATTTTTCGCTTCTTCTGTAGACTGTTCCATGTGATCAGGGTCTCCGCGCCTTAGTGAGGGAGTTCTAGCCCTCGCCTCTTTTCTTTTCTCCTTATTTCATCTGCGTCTGGTCTGGGCACCACTCCTTCTTGTTAGGCCACTTTCAAGATCATTTGCTTCCAAAGAGGACAAATCCCATGATGATCACCTTCAGCAGCTGCTTCTACGAAGGTTACAAGGTAATATTGGCGTAAGTAAGCATTTCTACGATATATCTCCTCATCGCTTCACGCATGATTTTCAAAACAAAGTGCTTCTTAACGGGATTAAGAATGGTGTTTCAAACCTTTATCTTAGGCCTTTTAATTGAATTGTTTTTCATAAAAAAGAGTCGTTAGGCTTGCTTTTGCAGCACTTTGGTTGATAAAGAACCCCGCGCTGGGAATTCAACATTCTCTCCCTGCTTGTTTAAGAGTAACCCTAAGTCGGGCACCGCACACACTTCACGGCGTCCTTAGCCGGCTCTTTTGGTTGAACACCGTTACTACCTTGGCCATGCCATGAGTATACCGAAAGTCTTTTCTCTTCTTCACTCGGCCGAATGCAGGGGCAAGAGGTTGACGGATAAGATAACCAACCTTGGTAAATCCCAACACGAGAGGAGTCTCAAATAGGGGCAGTCTTGACCCAAAATCAATATGAGTTTCATGATACATCTCGCCACAAAGGGCAATTAAGAATCAAGTCGAAATTTCGATAATTGAATTATGGATTATGGCATGACAAGAGTGGCAAAGTCCCCGCAGGGAAAACCCTGGTCGTATGCATGTTAAGGGTCCAAAAATTAAAGGCACAAAGCCCCAGCGCAACAGACTACCTCTTTGAGGGTTAAAACCTTGGAAGGAAATCAAATCCTGATATCTCCCATCCTGCTTTAAGCTTATCTCCAAGTATTCTTCTCTTCTCCCTCCGAGACCGAATGTTTCTCGGGTATGGCTTTGGTAGGGGCACCATTGATCAATGGCGGTCGGTTAAAGGACGCCACTTTCCATGCACGCCCGGCTTTGGACAGATCTTAATGAAAAGGGAAGGAACGAGGACGCTCAGTTAATGGTTCAAAAACACCCCTTTGATGCTGCTTTAGCAATGTCTAACCAAAATCAAACAAAAAATTGAATATTTCTTGTCCAAACTCCATAAAATTTGAATATTTCTTTTCCCAAAATCCAAAAAAACAAAAAATTGAAATATTTTCCAAAAAAATCTCCATAAAAATCCAAATATTTCCAAAACCCACAAAAATTTGCATATTGATCAAAACTCATAAAAATTTGTATATTTCAAAACTCCAAAAAGATTGCATTGTATTTTCTGATGGTGTTTTACAGGAACAGCTTTGCAGAGACCAAAAGCACGGGATGAGTCCTATCTCCACTCATTGCTATCAATCTATTGATTCCTCCCGATAGTCACATGACATACCACCCTGGGCATTTTTGGTTATCACTTCCTTATATCATTTTGGTTATATCTCCCTATATCATTCTGATTATCATATCTCATGATTATTCATCTCCAAATCTTTTTTAATCAACTCCTGCTAATTTCATCTGATCACTCCGCCGATGGGCATTATATCAGATCTTGATCATTCATCTCCAAATCTTGATTAGCCAGATTGTCTCCTCATGATAAAACAACAAACAATGCTATGATTTGACTTATGCTATTCATGCCATATACATGCTATAATTGATGCTTTGATGATTGCTATGCTTAAATACCTTCTTCATTGCTTGTTATCTTTTATATCTTGGCTGATGAATTTTTGAGCGCAGGATAAGAAGCTCTTGGTCCCGCCGACTGGGCATCATCATCAAAGTCCCACGGTGCTTGCAGCTCATTTCTCAGTTCCTTCATACTTATTGCTCCACCATCTCTCCCTGTATGCATTCTACTATATGTTATTACGCTATTAGATTATATCAAGGACCTTGTGGCTTTGGTAAATCTGGAATTTGAGTTCCCCTTCATCAAAAACAATGATGATTCCAGAGGAGTCTTAGTCACACGGATAGGCCGTTGAGCCATCCAAGACTGGGGACGATGGTTCCCTTTTACGAGTTGGTGCGTGGATAAACGGGCTTCGGCTTAGTATCAGCTCGCGAAATTGGTTTCTTGACCCAGTCTTGGCAGTTTAACAATATTATCCTTGATTATTCTATATTTTCATTTGATTTATTTTTTCCCTTTAAACCCAGCATGCATTCATGTAGGAATTTGAAACAATTGTTGAAAAATCATTCTGATAAGCTGTTTTTGTGGGTCAAATTGATCTTGATCTTCAATGTGAGATATTCCATGCCGAATTGAGTCCTCAGTTCGTTTTGTCGCTGTTTTGGGTCATTTTCTCGAAAGCTCCTTGTTTGGATTTCTATCATCTTATTTTAATCCTTTTCCCTTTGATCCACCCTGGCTGCAGCACGTCCACTGGCTGGTAACCGCTCCCCAATGGTGAAACATTCAGGTTTGTGACCTGGGGTACTTCCACCGCGCTGGAAGTTGATCATTTATTTTATCTCCTTCGTGCACCGCGTGCACACTCCCCGTTTTATCCGAACATCGTTGGTTTCATTGAATTTCCCGAGATTTGCTTCATCTCGTGCTTCTGATTTCATTTCTCATCAAGTGATGTTGATTGCGTGTCTCATCACACCTTGGCATCTACTTTTCAGTTTGCTCTGCTCCCTTGCAAAGCAGACGCCAAGGCGGGGCAGCTGTAGACACGCCAAAATTGACGTTACTGCGAGTACATCTCATATTGCCTTGTAATACCCCAATTTGACCCTCAAATTAGCTGTGTTTGAGTGGTTTTTCCTACTTTTCTTGGATTTCTCACTTTTTTCTTCTCTTATCCTATTTTTCCTATTTTTCTGGAATTTTCTGGAATTTTCTGGATTTTCTGGGTATTTTTCTCTATTTTTATGAATTTTCCGGAATTAATGACTTGGCGTGGGGCGTCTTTTAAATAACGACTTGACAAGGGGCATTTTTTAAAAAAAAAAACGACTATATCCCAGGGCGTCATTTCTATCAAATTTCCATTTTTTTGGAATTTTCTGAGAATTTTTCGGAATTATTTTGGAATTAACGCCTTAGGGGAAGACGTGACTTTGAATTGAAAAAGAATAAAAAAATCAAAAAATCAAGTCACGCCTCATGTAAGGGCGTGTCTTTCAAATTGATTATTTTAATATTATTTTTCAGCCCTTTCCATAGGTGATTTGGAGGCCTTCCGGGTGTCAGAAAAATACGCAAAAATAGTCGTTGGAATCAGGACGACGAGATGCACCTTCACCTAAAAAATGGGAAAATAATATTGAGAAATAAAAAATGGCCCTATTTTGAATATTTTTTAATTAACGCCCTCATCCAGGGCGTGTTTCAAATAAGTAAAGCCTTCACCCAAGGCGTTTTTTAAGTAAAGCCTTGTCCTAAGGCGTGTTTTAAAATTTTCAAATAAAATAATATTTTAATTCCAAAAATTGATTTTTTTAAGAAACGCCTTGCTCCAAGGCGTGTTTTTAAAGAAACGCCCCTAGGGTAGGTCGTCAATTATTTAATTGACGTCCTTGTTCAAGTCGTGTTTCAACTTCCGTGTTCTAAACGAACGCAGCCTTTCCCCAGGGAGTCCCTGCTTCGTTTGGTCACTTTCCTCATTCTAATCCTTCCCTCTTTGGGCTCTTACCCGTTCTTATCCCTCTATCTCTTGATTTGAACCCTATTTAAAGAGCCCAGTCGGTTCTGTGATGAGGTTCCGGGGGTCCCGGAAGTTTTCTATTTTCTTCTCCTGTGTTCTGCTTCTTCTTCTGTTTTCTTCCTCCGTATCCTCCTGTCTTCTTCTTCTTCTTTCTTCTTCTTTCTTCTTCTCTGCGTTTTTGTTTGTTCTTCTTTTTACAGGGAACCGAAGGCTGTTGGCTTCTTGGCTAAGGGGGGGCCCCTGCACATATTCGAGTCTTCATCCTTTTAGGAACTTCTCCCCATTGAAAATCAAAGCCAGGGAGCAACCCACAATCAGATTTTTATTCTACCTCCCCCTTATCTTTATATTTTTATTATTAGTTCATATTCATGCATGCATTATCATCATTATTATTGATTTTTCTCAACCATCATATTGAGATCTCCCCATAGTGCATCTCTTGCACACTTCCCTTACTTTTATTTATTTGCATGCATCATACATCTCCCCACACCCTCTTTGCATAGGGGTTTAAGGGCAATCCCCTTAAGGTGTGTATTGTTCATATTCTTCATGCCCACTTATATTTTTATTGAATTTGATGCTACACCATTGTTTCTAATCCATATCTTTTGGTGTTGTTGTCTTTGTTGTTGGCAAGGGTAATCAAAGGAAGAACTCTCTTCGTCGGCCGGCCGATCTTGAAGAGAAAAGGAGCACTCACATCCCCCGCATCTTTTGAGGTATTTTGCGGTCATCTCCCCGTATCAATCTCCTCTTTGAGACCCTCGTGTCTCTGGCGATCACACACACTCCACATTAGCACCCCGTGCTATCTTATTGCTTTCATCATATCTATTATTCTCTTTTTTTTATATTTCTAAGTGGATTTTAAAAGAGATCTACAGTCGATGCATATCACTATTCATGCATATTGAAGTCTATGCATGTTACTATTCGTGCCTATAGAAAGTCTATACAATTCACTATTCATGCCTATAGAAAGTATGTACAATTCATAGAAGTCTGTACAATTCACTGTTCACGTCCGTGCGTGTTGTAGGATGAAGTCTGTGCATATTTCTATTCATGCCTTTGGAAAGTCTGTATAATTCACTATTCATGCCTATAGAAAGTCTGTACAATTCACTGTTCATGCCTATAGAAAATCTGTGCATGTTACTATTCGTGCCTATAGAAAGTCTATACAATTCACTATTCATGCCTATAGAAAGTCTGTACAATTCACTATTCATGCCTATAGAAAGTCTGTACATGTTACTATTCATGCCTATAGAAAGTCTATACATGTTACTATTCATGGCTATAGAAAGTCCGTGTATGTTACTATTCATACCTATAAAAAGTCCGTGCATATTACTACTCATGCCTATAAAAAGTCCGTGCACGTTACTATTCACGCGCAGAGAACGTCCGTGCAGATTTTTCTTGTGCATACTAAGGTCCGTACATACGCTACAAGGTCGGTGCGTGTTGCAGGACGAAGTCTGTACAATTCACTATTCACGTCCGTGCGTGTTGCAGGACGAAGTCTGTGCAATTCACTGTTCACGTCCGTGCATACGCTAAGGTCAGTACGTGTTGCAGGACGAAGTTTGTACAATCCACCATTTACGTCCGTGCGTGTTTTAGTTGGCAAGGGTCAAAGTCGGTGCAAGATACTGTACGAGTCGGTGCATCTTTTGCTTAGCGTAGGTGTATGTCTACATAAAGTTTGTGCATATGCAGTTCAAGTCTGTGCATGTTTGCTAGATGCATACCAAGGTCTGTACAATGCATGATAAGGTCTGTGCAGGCTTTTGCTTGTGTAGGTATAGGTCTATATAAGGTCTGTGCATATGCTGACCAAGGTCCGTGCATGTTTGCTAGATGCATACCAAGGTCTGTACAATGCATGATAAGGTCCGTGCAGGCTTTTGCTTGCGTTGGTATAGGGCTATATAAGGTCTGTGCATATGCAGACCAAGGTCCGTGCATGTTTGCAGTGAGTGATCAAGTTTTGACCACGTGAATAGTAATGGTCAACAGTTGACTTTTACTATTCACCCAATTTCATTTTTAAGGCCAAAAATTTATTTGACAATTTTCTATGGTAGAGTAAATCAAGGTGATTAATGGGTAATAGTTAGATTTTTCTAATCATGTTTATCTTGTGAGATATTAATTTTTAAAGTGGGCCATGAATAGTATTTTTACTATTCGCTCAATTCTATTTTTTTTAGGTAAAATATTTACTTGATGATTTTCCATGGTAGAGTAAAATTTGAGGATTCTAAAATCATGATTATGCTGGACTTTCATGGTTCTATTCAATAGATATAATTTTTTTTGAATATAGTGGCTACTAATTACGTGATTTCACTATTCATGATTTAGAACATTCACAGAATCAGGAATAGACACATAGATAGTCATGGAAAATTAGCAGAATTGCAAGGTCATGCTCATGGAACGATTTCAGAGTTTAGTTTCATAGGTGTTAATTTTTAAACATGGATCAATCTAATTGGGACATGTTAATGACAATTACACTACATGAGTACTTGACGGAGGATCTCCTCACGCAAGATTTAGTGTTTCAGATAGGCGTAGCCTAACCTTCCCACTAAGCCTTTTTATATACCCTTAAAAGACCGGATCTTGGCTATGACAGGTTTAACAAGCATGCATGTGAACCTATTTTAATCACTAGTTAAGCCAGAACTTGAGAACACCTACCTCTTGGGTGCGGTTTCCTAGGTATGCCACGCCAAGCCCTTCACGCTCAGTAAGGCTTCTGCAGCAGGATACATTTCCTGCACGTGAAGAGAAACATTAGATCTCTCTTCTGCAGGTGGGCAGGTGGAGACAGAGAAGCAGTAGGAAAACCTTCTCTTTTGTGACCGAAAGACAGTGGGGGTCACCTACGGTTGATGGAGGGATGCGTTTATAGGAGAAGGAATAAACAACGGCTGGCTTGTCTTTCGGGAAAAAGACAGTGGGGTGGTGGCCCTCCTAAGGTCCATAAGGGTCCATTGCCAGGGAAAAAGAAGCAATCAATGCTTCAATCCATTGAGTCCATTGTCGGGTAAAAGGGGTCAGTTGCCAGCAAACAACGGCTGGCTTGTCAGGTGTGGGGTCTAAGGGAGATATATGTATTAGTATATCTATAGGTTTATAGTAGGGTGGTGGCTCTCCTAGAGATGAATGGCACCTTGGCCATCCCCCTTTGCTGCTTCTTCACGTGGTGGTGTCTAGGCATATGATAATGGTTGGTGGTATATACATATATATATTTATAGTTATTTGGATGGTGTCAAACCTTTAGGCCCTACATATATTTATTTGGCACAAAAAAGCAATGGTGGATGCAAGGAATCGAACCCTAGTCAATCATTTAGGTAACATATCACTTAACCAACTACACTAAGAAGTCACTTCATATGATAATTTCAATGGTGGTATATTTATACAATCGCCCTCAATGGGTATTCTAACTTCTTATTCAACCTTCTGTAGACACGCCAAAATTGACGTTACTATGAGTACCTCTCATATTACCTTGTAATGCCCCAATTTGACCCTCAAATTAGTTCTATTTGAGTGTTTTTTTCTCACTTTTCTTAGATTTCTCCCTTTTTTCACCCTTTTCTTATTTTTTCCTATTTTTCTAGATTTTTCTGGATTTTTTTGAGATTTTTCCCTTATTTTCTGAAATAACGACTTGACGTGGGGCGTCTTTTAAATAACGACTTAGGATTGGGCGTTTCTTAAAAAATTGACGACATATTGTGAGGGCGTCAATTCTACTCATTTTCCATTTTTCTGGATTTTTCTGAGAATTTTTTGAATTTTTTTGGGAATTAACGACTTGACCATGGGCGTTACTTTGAATTTGAAAAGAATAAAAAAAAATCAAAAATTGAATTCACGCCTTACTCACGGTCGTCAATTTTTCAAATTGATTTTTTAATATTATTTTCCACTCTCTTCCAGAGGTGATTTGGTGGCCTTCCGGGTGTCAGAAAAATTCGCAAAAATAGTCGTTGGAATCAAGGTATTGAGATGCACCTCCACCTAAAAAATGAGAAAATAATATTGAGAAATGGAAAATGGCCCTATTTTGAATATTTTGAATTAACGTCCTTGGTTAAGGCGCGTTTTAATTAACGCCTTTGACTCAGACGTGTTTCACACTTTTCAAATAAATTCTAAAATTCAATTTTTGAATTAACGCCCTGATATAAGTCGTGTTTTTAAAAGACGCCCTCTGGCAGGTCGTCAATTCTTGAATTGACGCCCTGGTCCAGGTCGTGTTTCAGTTTTGTGTTCCGAACGGGCGCAGCCTTTCTCCCAGAGGATCCCTGCTTCGTTTGGGCTCTTGCCCATTCTTATCCTCCCCTATTTTGGGCTATTGCCCGTTCTTATCTCTTCCTCCTTTAGACTCTTTCCTTCTTATCTTTTTCTACCTTATTAATAGAGCTTATGAGCTCTGTTAATCGGTTGGATTCCGGAGGCTTCTTCCCTGTTATTTTTCTTTTGTTTTTTTCTTCCTCCCTCCGTTGTTCTTCCGTTTTATTTTCTTTCCCGTTTCTTTTTTTCCCCCTTCTTTTCTTCGCAGGTTGTTGTGGCTGAAAGGAGGGGCTTCCATGGCGCGCTCTTTATCATCTTATTGAAGCTCACTTCCCCTTGAATATCAAAGCCCAAGCAACAGGCTTCTTCTCTCCTTTTTTTATTATCATTCTTTTACTGCATCATTCGGTTGCATGCATGATCATTCATGTATTTATTTTTTTTTAAAACTCAACCACGTTGAGAACTCCCATTGAGTGCATCTCTTGCACTCCTTCCCCTTGTTTCATTTTACATACATCCATCATATCTCCCACCCTTTTGCATAGGGGTTTAAGGGCCAACCACCCGCAAGGTGTGTCTTAATCCTATGGTATTTCATGCTCATCTATTCAAGAATTTGATGCTACACCATTGTTTCTAATCCATATCTTTTGGTGGTATTTGTTTATTTTGTAAGGGTAATAAAAGCAAGAACTCTCTTCATCGGCCGGCCGATTTGAAGAGAAAGGAAGCACTCACATCCCCGCACTTTAGAGGTATTCTTCGCGATCATCTCTCCCATGCTTTCATTGTTATATTTTTGAGACCTTGTGTCTCTGGCGATCACACACTCCCCTTGTGCACCTCGTGCATGTTTCATATCCACCATTGTTTATTATTTGCATATTCATTTAATTTTCCTTAAGTGGATTATTTTTAAATAAATCTACAAATTGGCGATCACGGTGGGACCCTTTGTGTTCTTTGTTTATTACCCTTTCCCCTTAGGCACCCGCGTGTGCCGTCTCCCCTATTGCGCCCTCGGTGCGTCTCCCCTTTTTGTGCCCCTCGGGCACCCTCCATTGGTTTTACACCCTCCCCTAAGTGATTGGTCAGTTTGTTGATTTTTCTTTAAGGTTTCCACTTAATTAAAATTCTTGATGAGCATGCTTATTCTATTGATTGCCATGATTGTGTGATTGAGTGTTAATACTGCTGGCCGTGAAGTTCTTCTGGAGAAAGTGAATTCACGCCTCTGGAAGAGGCGTTTTTCTTGATTTAACGCCCTAACCAAGGGCGTCTTATTCATACTTTACGCCCTCTGACAGGGCGTTTTTCAACATATATCCTGATTTCTCTTGGTTTTATTACGCTGTCTTTGAATTCACGCCCTTCTCGAGGGCGTTTCTTTATTGATTAGCGCCGCAGATTAAGGCGTTTCTTGTGAGTTGACGCCCGTTGTACAGGGCGTCCTTTTATTTATAGCGCCTCACACTAAGGCGTATTTCACCCTGCCCCTGGGCTTGATTCACGACAGATACACCGTCGTGTCCTTGTTTAGTAGCGCCCCCTTCAAGGGCGTGTTTTTACCGTGGGTTTCCAGAACCCTCCGGCTGTGGTTTTTCATGGTATTTCCTGCTTATCTTTATTGATTATATTATTGTGGTTGGTCTGATTGCCCCTGTTGCATTCATTCTTTGCATTGGTTTGGGAGCCCCCTCCTCTTCATTAGGATCCACACACCCCCTTGGTGAAGGAACGACCCTCCATTGAGCATTCCGTCTCTTTGGATTGGAAATTCCTAAACCAAGCCTCCGTAAGTCCCCGCACCCGTGGATTCCCTCACGGACGCCGGGCAGGTTGTACCCTTTTTGGAGTCCTGATATAGTTGGCCTAATACGTGGTGAGTGAGAGTTCCTAGTTGGCATTGAAGTGAATCATATTGAAACTAGGACTCTCCTTGTGTGAATCTTTCCAAACTTTATTAAAATTCATTAATTCACCAAGGTTCAAACATCAAAAATCAAGGTAACCATCACAACTTGTGTGTTTCTTTGCAAATTGTTTGCACATTAAACTGCTTGAATGGCTTACTTTGATAGACAAAATAACACGTTCAATTTAATTAATGTGGATGCACAATCTAGCACATCTTATAATCCTCAATTTCAACATGTTCATCAAAATTCTCACCATTCTTTCAAAGGGCCACGTCCTCATTCTTATGGTCATGCCCGACCCACGGGCAATGTCTATTCTCATGGTCCACCTACTCAATTTCAGGCCACTATTCCCTCGGGACCGTCTCCTCCCAATGACGAGAAGGTCTCTCGAATCATCCATGCATTAGATCATCTTACCCCTCAACAGATCCAAGCCCTTAAGGCTGCCGTTGAGGGTACATCACATGCATCTCCCTCCAATTCTACACGGGTGGCCCATCACCCACCTCTTTCCAATTCTATTCGGGTGGCCCATCACCCATCTCCTTCCAATCCTGATCGGGTAGCCCATTACCCATCTCCTCCTGTTCATTCTACTCGGGTAGCCCATTACCCATCCCCTTCTATTCACACTCCTCCTCGGGTGGTCCGACACCCGCCTCCTTCTATTCCTCCTCCATCACGGCCCCGAGGCCCTTTTACTCCTTGCAATCCGGCCCGTCCGGGTTCTTTTACGGGTCATCCCGTCAACTCCCCTCCACGGCCTTTTTATGCGGCCCCTCCTCCTTCAAGGCCCTGCCAACCTCCTGTTGTTCATGTTACACCCCTCCAGCAAACTCTGCTCGATAAGATTACTTTGATGGAGGAACAAATAAAGAGGGTCACGGCTCCTCCTACTCCAGTCAATCCTCTCCATGCCGCTTTAGACGAAATTACAAAGATGGAGAATGAATGGAAAGACAGGATGGATGATTATGACTTCGGCATTCCAAGCGAGGAAGAGCCGGTAATTGAAGAATCTGAGGCAACGTACGATGATGATGAAGCTCCGCAGGCACCCCTTCCGAGTTTCCTTAATTTCCCGCTCCCTCCACTTTCATTCGATGAACCTCCTGCTCAGGATGAAACCATCCCCGATCCAATCCCTATTTATGAGACTAATTGGTGTTACGATGATGGGTCGATACTTCAATCACCCACACCGGCACATTGTAAGTCTCCTCCTATCCTTGACACCGGATACATTACACCTCCTCCTATTACACCATTAACCCCCGCAACACTGGCCTCCCCCAAGCCTTCCACCATTAAACCTCCACCCGTTAAGCCATCTACCTCCACACCATTAGCCTCCGTCGAACCCATCATTAAACCTTCCCTAATCAGCCTCCCATTAGCCTCCACCTCGGCCTCCACTTACCCAATTTCACCACCATTACCCTCCATTATGCCTTTAACCCCAAAACCCATACCTCCACCACATAGCCTTTCGCCTTTACCTATGGTTAATTCTGAGCAGGATCCACCACTTTTTGCACCCGAGCCAATCCCGACCGCTTGCAAGCAAAGGGAGAAACTCGATGTGTTTGAACCTCCGCCTCCACTTACGCCAACACCTTCCATTATAACTCCACCATCCACGGAGCCTTCCGCCTCCGCCTCACCTCCCTTTGTTACTCGGAAGGGGCGTGCTTCTGCAGCTACTTGTGCCGAAGATAAGCAAGAGCCGGGCAAGAAGACTTTGGCCACGACTGTGCCATTCAAGATTCAAGAATTCATTTGCCGGATGCCAATCCGGGTTATTGTGCCAAGCATGATTGAAGAGGCCAAGTCACCGTCATGCCAAGCACTGATGCTGTGTAAGGGCCGGGCAGGGCACCCTCTGTTCCAACTTCCAAATCTTGAACCCCCGGGCAACATGATGCTTCTGAGCTCAACTTTACAACTCCCTCACACCATTACTTTGCACTCTCCAAGGGAGTTGACATTCACCATTGAAGTCTCGGCAGGGGCTATTTCTCATACACTTTCACTGCCGTGGAGGGGCAGTTATCTTAATGCTAAGGGGCCATCCCTTATTTGCTCCACTTTCTATTCATCCATCTCTATCACTTTTTCTTCATGGGCCATTCCCAGGGTTAGGAGGAGGATCTCATCCTCTCGCCCTTCACATTCTTCATATTCTTTGCATTTCATGCATTCATCGCATCCATCCCATTACATGCATTTGCACCTCCTGCTTCCCGGGTTTCCAAACCCGTATCTTCCTCACCTTCCGGCACCGCCGGATATTCCGCATTTCCCATCTTATTCATATTCATCCTTTTATCCACTCCCCTTGGGGCATTGCGTCCCCCTTCCTGCCATTTCCCTGGAACCTCCAGGAATTTTATCCCTCCTCTTTGGGTATCTCGCCCTTTCTGATTCTATTTCTCCGGAACCTCCGGACCTTTCTCTCGGGCACGACGCCCATTTCCATCTTCTCCTTACTGATTTCATCCCTCCGGAACCTCCGGATTCTCCACCTGATTGTCTCCGTCTTTTCCCCGGGCATCGCGCCCCTTTCTATTTGCCTCCTCCAGAACCTCCGGACTTTTCCCTCGGGCACGACGCCCCTTTCCACCTTCTCCTTCCTGATTTTATTCCTCCGGAACCTCCGGATTCTCCGTCTTATTCTCTCTATCATCTCCCAGGGCATCGCGACCCTCCTGATTTCATTCCTCCGGAACCTCCGGACCTTCCATATTTCCTTCAATTCATCTTTTTGCTCCTCCGGGACTCCATATCTTTTATTCTCTTCTTTCTTTTCCGTCATCTTTTTCATCATCTTTTTCCCTATTTCTCCCCAGGGCATCGCGTCCCTTCTTTCGTTATCCCTCCGGAGCCCCCGGATGATTCCTCTTATCATGATTCTCCTCTGCCTCCGGACCCTCCGGATCCACCTCTTTCCATCTACCAATTTCTTCTTCTGATTCCTCCTAATTCTGGGTCTGACCCAACTTCTTCCACATCCACTGCCTTGGGCATCTGCCCTTTCTCCCACTGCTTCCGAGGCTTTAGTCCTCACCCCTCTTCTTGATTTTCCGCTTCTTCTGTAGACTGTTCCATGTGATCAGGGTCTCCGCACCTTAGTGAGGGAGTTCTAGCCCTCGCCTCTCTTCCTTTTCTCCTTATTCATCTGAGTCTGGTCTTGGCACCACTCCTTCTTGTTAAGCCACTTTCAATCCTTTGCTTCCAATTCTTTTGACTGCCAAAGAGGACAAATCTCACGATGATCAAGATCGCTTCTCGCGGCAGCTGCTTCTACAAAGGTCGCAAGGTAACATATTGGCGTAAGTATGCATTTTAATGATATCATTTTCTCATTACTTCACGCATGATTTTCAAAATCAAGTGCTTCTTAACGAGATTAAGAGTGGTGTTTTAAACCTTTATCTTAGGCTTTTGTTTAATTAAATCACTCTCAAAAGAGTCTTTCGGCTTGCTATGCAGCACCTTTGGTTAATAAGAACCCCGCGTTGGGAATTCGACATTCTCTCCCCGCTTGTTAAGAGCAACCCTTAGCTGGGCATTCCACACACTTCACGGCGTCTTTAGCCGGCTTCTTTGGTTAAACACCGTTGCTACCTTGGCCATGCCATGAGTATATCTGAAAGTCTTTTCTCTTCTTTACTCGGCCGAATGCAGGGGCAAGAGGTTGACGGATGAGATGACCAACTCTGGTAATCCCCGATACGAGAGGAGTCTCAAATAGGGGCAGTCTTGACCCAAAATCAATATGAGTTTTTCATATGAATTTCATGATATACATCTCGCCAAAAAAGGGCTATTATGAAAATCAAGTCAAAATCTCGATAAAAGTAAAATTGAGAATTATGGCATGTCAAGAGTGGCAAAGTCCCCGCAGGGAAAACCCTGGTCGTATGCATGTCAAGGGTCTAAAAATCAAAGGCACAAAGCCCCGGCACAACAGACTACCTCTTTGAGGGGAAGCACCTTGGAAAGAATTCAAGTCCCGATATCTTCCATCCTGCACAAAGCTTGTCACAATTATTCTTCTCTTCTCCCTCCAAGACCGAATGTTTCTCGGGTATGGCCTTAGTAGGGGCACCGTTGATCAAAGGCAGTCGGTTATAGGGCGCCACCTTTCAATGCACGTCCAGCTTTGGGCAGTTTTTAACGAAAAGGGAAGGAACAAGGACCCCTAGCCAGTGGTTCAAAACACCCTTTAATGCTGCATTAACAATGTCTAAGTCAAAATCAAACAAAAATTGAATATTTCCTGATCAAAATCTAACAAAAATTGAATATTTTCAAAAATTCAAAAAAAATCCAAATATTTCCAAAACCCACAAAAATTTGCATATTGATCAAAACTCATAAAAATTTGTATATTTCAAAACTCCAAAAAGATTGCATTGTATTTTCTGATGGTGTTTTACAAGAACAGCTTTGCAGAGACCAAAAGCACGGGATGAGTCCTATCTCCACTCATTGCTATCAATCTATTGATTCCTCCCGATAGTCACATGACATACCACCCTGGGCATTTTTGGTTATCATCTCCTCATATCATTTTGGTTATATCATTCTGATTATCATATCTCATGATTATTCATCTCCAAATCTTTTTTAATCAACTCCTGCTAATTTCATCTGATCACTCCGCCGATGGGCATTATATCAGATCTTGATCATTCATCTCCAAATCTTGATTAGCCAGATTGTCTCCTCATGATAAAACAACAAACAATGCTATGATTTGACTTATGCTATTCATGCCATATACATGCTATAATTGATGCTTTGATGATTGCTATGCTTAAATACCTTCTTCATTGCTTGTTATCTTTTATATCTTGGCTGATGAATTTTTGAGCGCAGGATAAGAAGCTCTTGGTCCCGCCGACTGGACATCATCATCAAAGTCCCACGGTGCTTGCAGCTCATTTCTCAGTTCCTTCATACTTATTGCTCCACCATCTCTCCCTGTATGCATTCTACTATATGTTATTACGCTATTAGATTATATCAAGGACCTTGTGGCTTTGGTAAATCTGGAATTTGAGTTCCCCTTCATCAAAAACAATGATGATTCCAGAGGAGTCTTAGTCACACGGATAGGCCGTTGAGCCATCCAAGACTGGGGACGATGGTTCCCTTTTACGAGTTGGTGCGTGGATAAACGGGCTTCGGCTTAGTATCAGCTCGCGAAATTGGTTTCTTGACCCAGTCTTGGCAGTTTAACAATATTATCCTTGATTATTCTATATTTTCATTTGATTTATTTTTTCCCTTTAAACCCAGCATGCATTCATGTAGGAATTTGAAACAATTGTTGAAAAATCATTCTGATAAGCTGTTTTTGTGGGTCAAATTGATCTTGATCTTCAATGTGAGATATTCCATGCCGAATTGAGTCCTCAGTTCGTTTTGTCGCTGTTTTGGGTCATTTTCTCGAAAGCTCCTTGTTTGGATTTCTATCATCTTATTTTAATCCTTTTCCCTTTGATCCACCTTGGCTGCAGCACGTCCACTGGCTGGTAACCGCTCCCCAATGGTGAAACATTCAGGTTTGTGACCTGGGGTACTTCCACCGCGCTGGAAGTTGATCATTTATTTTATCTCCTTCGTGCACCGCGTGCACACTCCCCGTTTTATCCGAACATCGTTGGTTTCATTGAATTTCCCGAGATTTGCTTCATCTCGTGCTTCTGATTTCATTTCTCATCAAGTGATGTTGATTGCGTGTCTCATCACACCTTGGCATCTACTTTTCAGTTTGCTCTGCTCCCTTGCAAAGCAGACGCCAAGGCGGGGCAGCTGTAGACACGCCAAAATTGACGTTACTATGAGTACCTCTCATATTACCTTGTAATGCCCCAATTTGACCCTCAAATTAGTTCTATTTGAGTGTTTTTTTCTCACTTTTCTTAGATTTCTCCCTTTTCTTATTTTTTCCTATTTTTCTAGATTTTTCTGGATTTTTTTGAGATTTTTCCCTTATTTTCTGAAATAACGACTTGACGTGGGGCGTGTTTTAAATAACGACTTAGGATTGGGCGTTTCTTAAAAAATTGACGACATATTGTGAGGGCGTCAATTCTACTCATTTTCCATTTTTCTGGATTTTTCTGAGAATTTTTCGAATTTTTTTGGAAATTAACGACTTGACCATGGGCGTTACTTTGAATTTGAAAAGAATAAAAAAAAATCAAAAATTGAATTCACGCCTTACTCACGGTCGTCACTTTTTCAAATTGATTTTTTAATATTATTTTCCACTCTCTTCCAGAGGTGATTTGGTGGCCTTCCGGGTGTCAGAAAAATTCGCAAAAATAGTCGTTGGAATCAGGGTATTGAGATGCACCTCCACCTAAAAAATGAGAAAATAATATTGAGAAATGGAAAATGGCCCTATTTTGAATATTTTGAATTAACGTCCTTGGTTAAGGCGCGTTTTAATTAACGCCTTTGACTCAGACGTGTTTCACACTTTTCAAATAAATTCTAAAATTCGATTTTTGAATTAACGCCCTGATATAAGTCGTGTTTTTAAAAGACGCCCTCTGGCAGGTCGTCAATTCTTGAATTGACGCCCTGGTCCAGGTCGTGTTTCAGTTTTGTGTTCCGAACGGGCGCAGCCTTTCTCCCAGAGGATCCCTGCTTCGTTTGGGCTCTTGCCCATTCTTATCCTCCCCTATTTTGGGCTATTGCCCGTTCTTATCTCTTCCTCCTTTAGACTCTTTCCTTCTTATCTTTTTCTACCTTATTAATAGAGCTTATGAGCTCTGTTAATCGGTTGGATTCCGGAGGCTTCTTCCCTGTTATTTTTCTTTTGTTTTTTTCTTCCTCCCTCCGTTGTTCTTCCGTTTTATTTTCTTTCCCGTTTCTTTTTTTCCCCCTTCTTTTCTTCGCAGGTTGTTGTGGCTGAAAGGAGGGGCTTCCATGGCGCGCTCTTTATCATCTTATTGAAGCTCACTTCCCCTTGAATATCAAAGCCCAAGCAACAGGCTTCTTCTCTCCTTTTTTTATTATCATTCTTTTACTGCATCATTCGGTTGCATGCATGATCATTCATGTATTTATTTTTTTTAAAACTCAACCACGTTGAGAACTCCCATTGAGTGCATCTCTTGCACTCCTTCCCCTTGTTTCATTTTACATACATCCATCATATCTCCCACCCTTTTGCATAGGGGTTTAAGGGCCAACCACCCGCAAGGTGTGTCTTAATCCTATGGTATTTCATGCTCATCTATTCAAGAATTTGATGCTACACCATTGTTTCTAATCCATATCTTTTGGTGGTATTTGTTTATTTTGTAAGGGTAATAAAAGCAAGAACTCTCTTCATCGGCCGGCCGATTTGAAGAGAAAGGAAGCACTCACATCCCCGCACTTTAGAGGTATTCTTCGCGATCATCTCTCCCATGCTTTCATTGTTATATTTTTGAGACCTCGTGTCTCTGGCGATCACACACTCCCCTTGTGCACCTCGTGCATGTTTCATATCCACCATTGTTTATTATTTGCATATTCATTTAATTTTCCTTAAGTGGATTATTTTTAAATAAATCTACACCTTCCTATAAAGTTATCTAAAGTTTTTTATTTGTGCATTTTAGATCATTTTAAGGGAATAAAAGTGTGAAAATAATAACATTTCAATAACTACAAAATTATTAAATGTCAATTTAAGTCTACATTAAGGGTGCAAATATTATAAAAAATGATAGTTTCACAATTAATTGATTTTCTTTAACTTTACATGCGATCTTACCAAATATATTTATACTTTCTCATTAAGACCCAACTCTTATTATATTTTTCATAAATTATTATTTCATTATCATTATTATTTAAAACCTATTCAATTACTTGACTTTTATTTAGTTAGATTCTCTTTTCATCTATTGCTTCTTGATTTAATCGAACCTAAAATCAATTACTCTATCTATACACCTCATTAATTTATTCTTCCCTCGCCCCCTTTTTTTCTATTTGTCTAAAACTTATCTAAAGTCTAATTATTTATGATAAGTTATTAGACTTGATTTACGACAATAATTCATATTTATCTTGTCTTTTTCTTATCCTTATTTCTTATAATTAGTTGGGGTGTTACAGAGCCGGTGCCGGCGGCTAAGGTTTGCGGAGCGGGCGGATGGTTGGGCATTGGATTCTGATGAATCCCCAATTCCTGCACAGGCTGCTGCTGCTGCGGTTGCTGTGGCTACTGTGGCTGCGGCGTCGGCTGCTGTAGCTGAGATGGAAAATGCAATATCTCGACTGATCAACGGCCGGGTTCCAGTTCGGCCGTTCCGGAGGTAGCTGTAGAGCACCAATGGACATGAGGGCAGAGAAAATATTTGGCCGGGTTTCTGGCAAGGGAGGGTATTGGGTTCTCTTCGGACCTGGACGCGGGGGTGCATAGCCGTTAGGTGGAGGGATGTTATGGTATTGTGGCGGCTGTTGTGGCTACTGAGAAGCAGGAAAAGATGGTAGGACATTTTGTGGAGTGGGGAACTGAGGGTTGCGAGGAGGTTGCTGGAAACGGGGTGGAGCAGGTTGGTTGGTGGACTGGAAGTTGACGACTTGCACTTGCTCGTTGGGTTGGACCCCCTCGGTGACTAGCCCATGGGGCTTTTTGGTGTACTTGGGCTTCTGGGGTTCAAAGAGGGTGTGGATAGGGGAATCCTTAAATTGGGTCTGGATGAACCTGGCCCTACTATACAACTGGTGCATGCTAGCAATGTCGTTCATGGCCAAAATGTTCCTGAAGGTAGGGGTGGCATTAGAAATTAGGAGCTTGACCTTCTCTTCCTCCAGAATGTGGACGGGCACACGGGCGGCCATCTGCCTCCATCTATCAGCATACGTGGCGAAATCTTCATCGGCCTTCATCTTCTCGGCCACTAGATCAGTGAATGAATATTCCGGGCCAACCTGGTCCTGAAATCTCTGAATGAATTTCTCCTTCACGATCTTAAAACTCTCTGCGACCTCCAAGGGGAATGCATAAAACCACTATAGGGCGACCCCATCCAACGAGCGGTGGAACAAATATGCCATGAGGTGATCATCGTACTGAAATTATGCCGACTCGTATAAAAAGTCCCTCACATGGATGTAAGAATTACCATTCCCATCATACTTCTGATACGTGGGGAGCTCTAACTGAGGAGGGAAACGGATATTGTGAAAATTGGGAACAGGGACGTCAGCCAAGGACTGTGGGCTGACCCGCTTCTGAAGGAGGTCAATCTGTTACTGCATGGCAGCCCACTTGTCGAGGAGTTCCCGCTCTCGGGATGGAGGAGGCAAAGTAGAAGGAGCGGACCCGATGTGAGGGGCCGAAGGATAAGTGGGTGTAGAGGGAAGCCCATAAGAAGGATATTGGGCCAAGGAAGGACCCATACCCGCATAAGTCAAGTGGGTGGCCCCAGCCTGAGGGCGCAAGAGATCAACCGGGCGTACAAGGGCCTGCGACATTGGTGGAATGGACCCATAAGGGTCAACGTGAGGAGATGGAAGGAGCCAAGCTAGCCTTCCCTTTGTCAAGAACCTGATGGGCCTAGTTAGAGGACTGGCCCGCCTCTAAATTGGGAAAATGAAGAACCCTGGGCTAGACCGGGGTTAGATCAATTGGAAGAACCTTGGGCTGGACCGGGGTTCGATCAATTGGAACAACAGATGAAGCCCCGGGCAAGTTAACCATGGGCTGGGAGACAGAGGTAGCAGCAAGACCCTACGAAATAGAAGGAGGTGGGGCACTCGACCCCTGCAAAGTCTGATAAATGACCTGAAGCTGGGCCAGATCCAGCTGGGCCATCATTTGAAGGATCTGATCGGCGGAACCTTGAGTAGGAGTATTTGAAAGGGAGGGTTGATGATGGGGGCATCTCTCACCCTTCACATTTTTTCACAGCTCTGATTGCTCGCCAACATGGTTCCATTGTGTCCGTCACACTTTTCTGAGTCAAGTCATGTAATTTTCATATTTTCTTTAAGTCATAACTATGTAATTTTCCTTTTATTTGAGTCGAGTACCTAGGTTAATGACTCATCTACCTAAGTTAAGTGTCATAGGGTTGATTAGTTTGGTTAATGGGTCCAATTATATGGGCTAGGCCCAGGGGCGCCCCCTTCCCTGTTGGTTATTTGTCATTAGTCCAAAATGCAGGGACTTATTGTAAAATATGGGTTCCCTATAAATTGGACCCCCATCTCCCCATTTTAAGCTAATGAATGAAGATCTATTATTGTGAGTCCATAAAATTGAGTTCATTTGGTGAGAAGCCATTAGAGAGGAGTGAGAAACTCCCCTCCCCTAGCACCTTTTTCTCTCCTCTCTCTCCCACCTACTTTCTCTCTCACCTCCCCTCATTCAATAGTCACCATAACTTCTCACAACACCTCTTTACTCCACCCCTAGTCCCAAGGGAGAACCCACCAATCTCCAAGCCACCCTCCAACCCCAACCACCCACTACCCTTTCCCAAGCACTCTTCCATCTCCCCAAGGCTGAAGGGGTTCAAACCCTAGGCCAAATTTGAATCTCCCTCCCTTGCTAGCTACCCCTCACCCCTCCCCAACACCCCCTTCCTTCTCTGGTCGCCCTCCCCATTTCCCCTTGCTTCCCTTGGCCTTCCCACCCTCATACACACAACCCTACACCTTCATCCTATTCCCAGCTCGCAGGTAAAAGAGTACTAGAAACTTTCTGAGGTTGCCACATCATCACCAAGAAGCTTCAGAGGGCGTACCATATACCGTTGGAAGCGTCTCCCAATCCTCTTCACAACGGTGGTGGTCTCATCCCAGTCTTAGTTTGTGGTTGTCCAGGAGAGCCGACATCGCCGGACTGCGCATCATCCTCCTGACAGTCATCCAGAAGCAGAATGCAGAGGCTACCACGACCAGAGTTTTGAGCTTCTTGGAGCGGCGCTTGGCTGAAACATTCTCCTCCAAGTCCCCAAGCATCGCCAAGAAGCGGAGCGTCGTTTGAATCCTTAAGCACAAAGTTCTGAATTTCCTACCATTAGTGCGCAGGTCAGTCTGACTGAAGATAGATCCGACCCCCTCCCACTTCTCAGGCTCGCGGTCATCTTCGACCTCCGAAGGTATCCCCGCAGGTCTCCGCTCTAAGAAGGTTTGACAATGAATCAAATGACTCTGGCCTTGTCTGAATCAGAGCTCGGGAACAACCGTGGTGTCCTCGCCTTCCTGCTGCAGTGACACAGAAGCACTAGAATCAAAAGCCTGCAACCCTGTTCACGCCTTTGCCCCGACCGTCTTCGCCAACAAGAAAATCCCCAAAAGTTCTGAAGACATCCTGGGTCAACCACGGATGTTTTGCCACTTGTTTCGTTGCAAACAGAGTTCGGGGAAGTCCGCAGCGGCGTCAACATCGACTGTCTATCTGCTGTTCTAGAGGGCTGGCAGAACCGACGATCTTCGTCCACTTCGGCTTCTAGCGTAGTTTTCCCCACCCCGCCTGGCCGACTGATCGCCCCTCCCTGCGTGGAGGTACATTTTGGTTGTAAAAACTAATCCCTACCCCTAGTCCAACCGCCTTGCAAGGGGCGTAGTGCATGTAAACTAAAATTTCAGGTTGAAGCTTCATCGGCGCGGCATGCGGGTAAGCCCACGCTTCCTCGCTCGCCCTCGTCTCCGGCCGGGATCGGTGTCTTCACACCGATCAGGTGAGCTTCGGTTACCCTTTTGCTGGTTTCTTTCCATTGCTGGTTTAGTATTGCCGCTAGTGCCGTCGGACGGTAAGTGAGTGCCCGATCCCGAATTACTATTGTGTGAGTGACTACCGTGGGCGAGTTGTGGGAGAGCCATTACCTCCCACGCCCTCGGCATGCTGGCCGCGCCCGAGAGTGGGCATCCTAGGACCCTTAGGTGTTCAACCTTAAGCTAGCCAATCCCTGGAGCTGCGAGGTCCCGTCTCGGACCCTCACTACCATCACCAAGTTGCCTACGGGCACTAATGTGGGCTTAGCGGGAGAGTCCGCTCGAGTGAAGTTGCCAGTCCGTGAATCTTGTTTGCTTGCTAGGTCCGAGGGATTGATAGATTAGTTTCTAAATTCCTAAGGCTTCATCAAACATCCTAGGTCGTGTCACATCAAATTGGTATCAGAGCAAGTTCTAGACTTGTCTCTACTAAGTCTTGTCCTAGGGCCATTGCATTCATCACCCGTTCATTATGACCACTTCCTACTTAGCCTATTCACCATCCCTAGACCCATTAGCGGCTTTTGTGTTTGATGGATCCCACCCTAGTATATATCTAGAATGGGAGAGCTCCATAGACCGACATTTTGCGAGGTTCACTTTGTCAGGGCCGATGCAAGTCAACTATGTCAAGATTTTGCTTTGGCGCCAAGCTAGGAATGAATGGCAAAACATTGTAGGCTTAAGGGAAGTTAGAAGGCAAGAGCCCATCGACTCCTGGAATGAGATGAGGATCGAACTTAGGAAGATTTATGCTCCCCAACCCTTCCCTTTCCACTCGGAGAATCCTAGCCCGAGGAGCACTACCACTCCTCTAACCTTGACCGCCCAATCCAAACCCCCTCAACCAACCCATCTTTCACTCCCACCCCAAATCCTACTACAACCTATGCCCCCACTACTTCCCCTACCTACCCCAATCCAAGTCCACCCTTGCTCACCACCCCAGATGCACCAAGCACCTGCTATCACCAACCCATCCACCAAGGACTTTCCTTCCCCATTGAAGGTAGAAGTCGTGGCCCGCACACTTGACCACGTGGATACAAATGCCCATCCGGACCTTATTATTATCATAGAGGAAGCCCAAGCTCTCACCCATAAGGAAGAAGAGCCTCAATCTTCCCCCACCTCTCATGGCCTAGATCCTCAAGAGCCACAAGCCATCACACATGGCATCCTCACCGTAGATGAGACTATCCTACCATGGCTCAAGCAAAGTCCCACCCTTCCTAGCTCGCCACCATACCTCTTACCCTTGGGATATCAATCCCAAATTGTGCCCACCTCGCCTCCCCATCTCACTTATGAAAACTTCTACTTTGTGGAAGACTTGGGAGACCTTGTGGATTTCCTACATTGGCAAGCCCACTTAACCAGCCTACTAGCCGTGGGACCATTGGAGCCTAGCGCCGTCCACCTTGAAAACCCCTCCATCGGTTCCATCACCTCCCTTTGCACAAGTGGGTATTGTATTAGTGAGATCCTCCTATTTCTTCCCTTGGAGGGAGAACCCATCCCGGTCTACTCCCCACCCCTTGAGATCCCAAGTACCTTGAATGGTCAACCCACTAGAGACCTTGGACCAACTACTTGGGAGGAGGATGACTCACCACCTTGTGAGGACCTTGAGGACATGGAGTACCTCTCTCTAGGTGACCATTATCATGATCCCTTCGATCCCTTCCAATGGGAGTCAAGGAACCCATGTGACCCAACCACCTTACTCACCACCCATTTTTTTCTACCCCAACCCACCACGTTTGACCCAATCCACCCCTTCCTAGACTCAAGGTACACCATGGGAGCCATGACTTTAGGCAAAATACACATAGGGATTAAGTAGGAGCCTCTCTCCAAGATGTCCACCTTCCTAGATCCCTTTGATCCTTTCACATGGAAGTTCAAAAGCCATCCCGCCACCCCACACATGGAAGTCATCCTTTGAATAGGAATGTATATGTCTTGGCACCTCCCACCACTTGGCATGATTAGTAAGTCGAGTCCTTTCATTCATGACACCTGTAGATTCTAAGAAAATCCACTTAGAACAATTAAAAAAAATAAAAATAAGCATGCACGAGGTGCTAATAAGGAGAGTGATCGCCAGAGACGCGAGGGCCTCAAAGGATATAAACAATAATAATCAAGGGAGGGATCGCGAATATAAATACCTCAAATGCGGGGAGATTGTGAGTGCTCCTTTCTCTTCCGATCGGCCGGCCGATGAAGAGAGTTATTCTTGTTGATTACCTGTCTGTGCGTTGGGTTTTGATATGCATTCGGGAGAAAGACTCGATGGGATGAAGCTTTGTACGCAGAGCTTTCTCCTTCAGCCAAGCAATCAGCAGCACCTCCCTGTAAAAAAAGGAAATCTCCTCCTTTCGATAGAGCCGCATGTCTCTATTTATAGGGGAAAATAGAGTTTAAGTCCAACAACAATTGGGATAACTTAGTTTTAGCAAGAGATAAACATTGGAAAGAGTCCCTCCTGTCATGGAAAGCCATTCCGAAGTTAAAAGGGGCCCAAAACGAGGAAAGAAGGCGGTTCTGAGAAAATTCAGAATTCAACAAAAAAAGACGACCTGGAGCTGGTCGCTTCTTAAAATGACGCCCGCGGAGGAAACGTCATTTTAAAAATTGACGACTTGCAAAGGGGCGTTATTTATAATTTAACACAAATCCCGGTCGGACCCAAACTCTCAAAATATAGTAATAAAAAAAACGACCGGCTTGGGGGCGTTAATTGAAAATAACGCCTTGCACAGGGGCGTTAATCAAAATGATAAAAAGCCAAAAAGAATGGACGACCGGGGATTCGGGCGTCAATTTAATTGACGTCCGATTCAAGGTCGTTAATTCAAAATATTCAAAATAGGGCCATTTTTCATTTCTCAATATTATTTTTCTATTTTTTAGGTCGAGGTGCATCTCAATGTGTTAATTCCAATTACTATTTTTTTCGTATTTTTCTGACACCAGAAAGACCACCAAATCACCTCTGGAAGAGGGTTTAAAAATAATATTAAAATATTCAAATTGAAAATGACGCCCTTGCATATGTCGTTATTTCCATTTTTTAATTTTTATTTTATTAAAAATCAAAATAACGTCCCTTGTTAAGTCATTAATTCATAAAAAATTCTGAAAAATCCTCAGAAAAATCCAGAAAAATTAGAAAATGAGTGGAATTGACACCTAATGGAAGTGGCGTCAATTTTCTTAATTATTTTCTTAAATTTTCTTAAAATGAAATGACGCCCCCCCTTATGCCGTTAATTCAGAAAAATTCATAAAAATAGAGAAAAATGTTCAGAAAATCCAAAAAAATAGGAAAAAATAAGAAAAGGGAGGGAAAAGGGAGAAATCTAAGAAAAGTGAGAAAAACCACTCAAACAAAGTTAATTTGAGGGTCAAATTAGGGTATTACAAGGTAATATGAGATGTACTCACGGTAACGTCAATTTTGGCGTGTCTACAGCTGCCCCGCCTTGGCGTCTGTTTTGCAAGGGAGCAGAGCGAACTGAAAAGTAGATGCCAAGGTGTGATGAGACACGCAATCAACATCACTTGATGAGAATTAAATCAAAAGCTCGAGATGAAGCAATCTCGGGAAATTCAATGAAATCAACAATGTTTGGATAAAAGAGGAGTGTGCACGCAGGCACGAAGGAGAATGATCAACTTCCATCGCGGTGGAAGTACCCCAGGTCACAAACCTGTAGGTTTCACCATTGGGGAGCGGTTACCAGCCAATGTGGACGTGCTGCAGCCAAGGTGGATCAAGGGAAAAGATTGAAATAAGATGATAGAAATCCAAACAAGGAGCTTTCGAGAAAATGACCCAAAACAGCGACAAAACGAACTGAGGATTCCATTCAACAATGAATATCTCATATCTTGAAAGATTAAGATCAATTTGACTCTCCAAATCAGCTTATCAGAATGATTTTTTTCAACGTTGATTCAAAGTCCTATATGAATGCATGCTGGGTTTAAAGGAAAAAGTAAAACAAATGAAAATATAAGATAATCAAGGATAATATTGTTAAGCTGTCCAGACTGGGTCAAGAAATTGATTTCGCGAGCTGATACTAAGCCGAAGCCCGTTTATCCACGCACCAACTCGTAAAAGGGAACCATCGTCCCCAGTCTCGGACGGCTCAACGGCCTATCCGTATGACTAAGACTCCTCTGGAATCATCATTATTTTTGATGGAGGGGAACTCAAATTCCAGATTTACCAAAGCCACAAGGTCCTTGATATAATCTAATAGCGTATGTAACATATAGTAAGAATGCATACAGGAACATGGTGATAGCAATGAGCATGAGGGAACTGGGAGATGAGATGCAAACACCGTGGGACTTGGATGATGATGTCCAGTCGGTGGGACCAAGAGCTTCTTCCTGCGCTCAAAGATTCATCAGCCAAGATATAAAAGATAACAAGCAATGAATAAGGCATTTAAGCATAGCAAGTATAGCATGAATCAAAGCATCAATAGCAATCACAACATAGTCATCAAAACAACCAAAGCTTGGTGTGGATAGCATTCAAGCATGTATTAGCAAGGCGAAGCATGTTTAGCATGAATAGCATAAGTTAAATCATAGCATTGCAAAGCATCATTGTTTGTTGTTTTGTCATGAGGATGACAATCTTGGCATGTGAGATTGGATGATCAGGATCAAGTAATGCCCAGTGACAGAGAGATGATAATCAGGAGTGTCCATACTGACGAATCATGATGATATTGGGAAGAATCAAGAGATTGATAGTGGTGAATGGAGATGACTCATCCCGTGCTCTTGGTCCTATGAGAGTTGTTGTTCCTGCAAAAGCACCATCAGCAAAACACAATGCATTTTTTTTTTTATTTTGAAATATGTAAATTTTTATGGGTTTTGGAAAAGATATTCAAATTTTTATGGATTTTTGGAAAATATTTGAAAATTTTTTTGTGGATTTTTTAAAAGCATTCAATTTTTTTGGGATCTTAGTTTAAGAAATATTCAACCCTTTTTTTTTGGGGGATTTTGGTTTAGACTTTGTCAATGCAGCATCAAAGGGTGTTTTTGAACCACTGGCTAGAGGTCCTTGTTCCTTCCCCTTTCGCTAAAAATTGCCCAAAGCTGAGCGTGCATTGAAGGTGGCGTCCTACGACCGGCTGTCCATGGTTAACGGTGCCCCTACCAAGGCCATACCCGAGAAACATTCGGTCTTAGAGGGAGAAGAGAAGAATAATTGGAGATAAGCTTTATGCAAGATGGGAGATGTCAGGACTTGAATTCCTTCCAAGATATTTCCCCTCAAAGAGGTAGTCTGTTGTGCCGGAGCTTTGTGCCTTTGATTTGTAGACCCTTGACATGCATACGACCAGGGTTTTCCCTGCGGGGACTTTGCCACTCTTGACATGCCATAATTCATAATTTTGCATTTATCGAAATCCGATTTGATTTCCATAATAGCCCTTTTGGCTAGATGTATCATGAAATTCATATTGATTTTGGGTCAAGACTGCCCCTATTTGAGACTTCTCTCGTATTGGGGATTACCGAAGTTGTCATCTTATCCGTCAACCTCTTGCCCCTGCATTCGGCCAAGTAAAGAAGAGAAAAAACTTTCAGATATACTCATGGCATGGCCAAAGTAGGGACGATGTTTATCTAAGGGGCCGTCCAAGGACGCCGTGAAGTGTGTGCGATGCCCAGCTAAGGGTTGCTCTTAACAAGCAGGGAAGGAACATCATACTCCCAACGCGGGGTTCTTTTAACCAAAGGTGCTGTAAAAGCAAGCCTAAAGACTCTTTTGTGAGATTTAATTAAATAAAAGCCTAAGATAAAGGTCTAAAACACCACTTTTAATCTTGTTAAGAAGCACTTCATTTTGAAAATCATGATATCATAAAAATGCGTACTTACGCCAATATATTACCTTGCAACCTTTGTTGAAGCAGCTACCAGAAACGAGGTTGATCAACATGGGATAGTCCTCTTAGGCAGATAAAAGGATTGGAAGCAAAGGTTTGAAGTGGCTTAACAAGAGGGAGTGGTGCCAAGACCAGACTCAGACGAATAAAGAGAAAAGGAAGAGAGGCAAGGGCTAGAACTCCCTCACTAAGGCGCGGAGACCCTGATCACATGGAACAGTCTACAGAAGGAGAGGAGAATTAGAAGGAGGAGTGAGGACTAAAGCCTCGGAAGCAGTGGGAGAAAGGGCAGATGCCCAAAGCAGTGGATGTGGAAGAAGTTGGGTCGGACCCGAGATCAGGAGGAATCAGAAGAAGAAATTGATAGATGGAAAGAGGCAGATCCGGAGGGTCCGGAGGTAGAGGAGGAGAATCATGGGGGGAAGAAGAATCCGAAGGCTCCGGAGAGATAAAATATTGAGGGACGCGGTGCCCTTGGAAAAAATAGGGAAAAAGATGATGAAAAAGGAAGAAGAGGACAAAGGACGTGATATCCCGGAGGAGTAGGAAGATGAAACGGAGGAAAGATGGAGGGTCCGGAGGTTTCGGAGGAAGAAGATGCCGAGGGACGCGATGCCCAGAGAAGAGTGGATGAAAAGGGTCAGGAGGGTCCGGAGGTTCCGGAGGGAAATATCGAGGGGCGTGGTGCCCTTGGAATGGAAAAAGATGATAGAAAAGGAAGAAAAGAATGAAGGACATGATGTCCCGGAGAAGCAGGAAGATGAATTGGAGGAAAGATGGAAGGTCCAGAAGTTCCGGGGGTAGAAAATGGAAAGGGGCGTCATGCCCAAGGGATTGAGAGAGGGGTGAAGGATCTGGAGGTTCTGGGGGAAGAAGATAGAAAAGGGCGCGATGCCCTGGGAGAAAGTCCGGAGGTTCCGGAGGAAGAAGATACCATGGGACGCGATGCCCAGTGAGGACGAGAGAGAAATTTGGGGAGTCCGGATGCAATGGTTGGAAAGGGGCGCGATGCCCTGAGGAAAGATTGGAGGGGGCACAATGCCCGGGAAGTGTAAGGGGACATGGAGATAGAGGCGGAAGATATAGGAAATGTGGGGGATCCGGAGGATCTAGAAGGTGGGTAAGACACGGGTTTGGAAACCCGGGAAGAAAAAAGTGCATGTGGATGCAATAGAATGGATGCGATGAATGCATGGATGCAACAGAATGCATGAGATGCAAAGAATATGAAGAACATGAAGGGGGAGAGGATGCGATCCTCCTCCTTACCCCTAGAGTGGCCCATGAAGAATCGATGATAGACGAGAATGTGGATGGCGTTGAATAGAAGGTGGATAAAATAGTAGAAGGCCCCTTAGCACCAAGATAACCGCCCCTCCATGGCAGTGAAAGTGTATAGCCAATTGGCCCAATGGATAAAGTACAAGCCCATGATGAAGCTTCAATGGTAAATGACAACTCCCTTGAAGAGTGAAAAGTAATGGTGTAAGAGAGTTGAAGAATTGGGATAGGAAGCATCGTGTTGCCCAGGGGTTGTGGCGTATAGGGAGTGTTGAACAAAATGGTCATTTGCCCCTTGTATGGAAGAAAAGGTTCAAGATTTGAAAGTTGGAACAAGGGGTGCCCTACTCGGCCCTTACACAGCATCAAGGTTTGACATTCTCTCTTGGCGAGCAGTGGCGGGGACTTAGTCTCTTCGACCATGCTTGGCATAATAACCCGGATTGGCATCCGGCAAATAAATTCTTGCATCTTGAACAGCACGGCCACGGCCACATCTTTCTTTCCCGGTTCTTGATCATCTCCGGCACAAGTACTTACAGAAGGACACCCGTTCTGAGTAGTAAAGGGGGGTGAAGCAGAGGCAGAAGGTTCCATGGATGGTGGGGGTATAATGGAAGGTGTTGGAGAAAGGATGAGTGGAAATGGAGTGCAAAAAGGGGTGGATCTTGCTCAGGATTAGCCATGGGTGAAGATGGAGGGTTAAGTGGTGGAATAGAGGTGGCTAGGTTACGGGTTAAAGGTATAATGGAGGGCCGAGGTGGCGGTAATGGGAGGTTAATTGAGGAAGGTTCGGTGGTGGGTTTACTGGAGGTCGGTGTTGTGGAGGTTGATGGTGGAGTTGACGGAAGTTTGGTGGAAGGCTCGACGGAGGCTGGTGTTATGAATGTTGATGGCATAGTGGGAGGTATAAAAGAAGGGGGTTTAGTGCGGAGGAAATGCCGCATGTGGCGAATGGTGTTAGGGATAGAAGGTGACTCATGATGTGTCGTTGTGGGTGATCGAAGTATCGACCCATCATCGTAACACCAGTAAGTCTTAGAAACGGGGGTTGGATTGGGGATGCTGGCTTCATCCTGAGCAAGGGGTTCATCAAGTGGTAGCGAAGGGAGAGGGAAGCGAAGGAAACTCGAAGGGGTGCTTGCAGAGCTTCGTCGTATGCCGCCTCAAATTCTTCAATTGGCGATTCTTCATTAGCAGGTTCAAGTGGACACCGTAGTGAAGGCGTGTATGTGGGTGGTGGAATGTAATGGTATTGTGTTTGTGGGGAATGCAAGTGTGAATGCGTAGGCGGAGGCGGAGGGCCACATGAACGAACGGGGTGAATGGGTGGAGGATGGATAGCGTCCACTTGAACGTTGAAACCCGTCGTCTCTTGCTTGCTCGTACTGTCGACGCCGTAGCCGTCTCTCCTATCCTTCCAATCTTTCTCCATCTTTGTAATGTCATTCAGAGCGGCGTGGAGGGGATTGACTGGGGTAGAAGGAGCGGGCCGTGGGCTCGTAACCCTCTTTAATTGTTCCTCCAACGAAGTGACTTTGTCGAGAAGCGTTTGTTGGAGGGGTGTGACCTGAGTAACAGAGAGTTGGCAGGGCCTTGAAGAAGGGGCCTCATAAAAAGGCCGTGGAGGGGGCGTGACGAGCTGACCCAAATGAGGACCCGGCCGGACCAGGTTGGAAGGAACAGATGGGCCTTGGGGCCGTGAATAGGGAGGAATAGAAAGAGGCGGGTGATGGGCCACCCGAATAGGAGTAGGCGTGGATGAAGGAGGTGGATGATGGGCCATCCGTGGGGGAATAGAAGGAGGATGAGGGGAATGAGATGTACCCTCGAAAATAGCATTAAGGGTTTGGAGTTGTTGTTGAGGGGTGAGATGATCCAATGCACGAATGATTTGGGAGACCTTCTCGTCGTTGGGAGGAGGCGGTCCCGAGGGAATAGTGGCGCGTGATTGAGGCGAGGGACCATGAGATTGGACATTGCCCATGGGTCTGGCAACACCATAAGAATGAGGACGTGGTCCATTGAAAATATTGTGAGGATTATGATGAACATGTTGAGATTGAGGAGTATAGGATGTGCTAGGTTGTGCATCCTCATGAACATAATTTGGATTAGACATGTTATTTTGTCTACCAAGGTAAGCCATTATGTAATCAAAGTTCAAGCAAAATAATTTGCAAAGAAGCACACAAGTTGGAATGGTTACCGTTGATTTTTATCTTTATTTGAACCTTGGTGAATTAATGACTTTATGCAAATTGATGTGATCACTCAAGGGAGGAACCTAGTTTCAATATAAGTTCACTTCGATGCCAACTAGGAACACTCTCTCACCATGCATAGGCCAACTAAACCCGGGACTTCAAAGGTACAACCTGCCCAGCGTCCGTGAGGGAATCCACGGGTGCGGGGACTTATGGAGGCTTGGTTTAGGAATTTCTAGTCCAATGAGACGGAATGCTCAAAGGAGGGTCCTTCCTTCACCAAGAGGGGTGTAAGATCTCCTAACAATGTGGGGAGAGGAGGTCTCCCAAACCAATGCAAATGGATGAATGCAAGCAGTACTATGAAACGATAACAACACAGAATAAAATGACGACCTGGGAAAGGTCGCTATATCAATAAATAGCGTCTGAGCCTCAGTCGCTAGTCATTGTGAACAGTGCAACCAGAATAAAAATGACGCCTTAAGGTGAGGCGCTTTCTATAGAATGGACGCCTGGGAGCAGGGGCATCAAATGGCAGTAATGAACATGAATAAACAATGATAATACAAATGACGCCTTAGAGTAAGGCGCTATTCAGGTGAAAAATGCCTTGATGTGAGGCGTTATACTTGAAAATGACGCCTCTGTGAGGGGCGTTAATTCCTTCTGTCTCCAGAAACAGTCCAACGGCCAGAAATCTCAAACAGGGATAATACCAATAGGAAGGAATGACACTCACAATCAAAATATCATGGCAATCAATAAAAGCATGAAAGGGGATATAGCATGCTCATCTCTTTTTTTTTTTTAAGGATGGAATTTCTAAAAAAAATCTATCAAACTAACCAATCACATGGGGAGAGTGGTGCGTGGAGCACAAAAGGAGGTGCACCGTGGGTGCAGAAGGGGAGATGACACACGTGGGTGCCCAAGAGGAAGGGTAATCAAAAGAAAAATAAAAGGGGTCCCACCGTGATCGCCAATTTGTAGATTCTAAGAAAATCTACTTAGAACAATTAAAAAAAATAAAAATAAGCATGCACGAGGTGCTAATAAGGAGAGTGATCGCCAGAGACGCGAGGGCCTCAAAGGATATAAACAATAATAATCAAGGGAGGGACTGCGAATATAAATACCTCAAATGCGGGGAGATTGTGAGTGCTCCTTTCACTTCCGATCGGCCGGCCGATGAAGTGAGTTATTCTTGTTGATTACCTGTCTGTGCGTTGGGTTTTGATATGCATTCAGGAGAAAGACTCGATGGGATGAAGCTTTGTACGCAGAGCTTTCTCCTTCAGCCAAGCAATCAGCAGCACCTCCCTGTAAAAAAAGGAAATCTCCTCCTTTCGACAGAGCCGCAGGTCTCTATTTATAGGGGAAAATGGAGTTTAAGTCCAACAACAATTGGGATAACTTAGTTTTAGCAAGAGATAAACATTGGAAAGAGTCCCTCCTGTCATGGAAAGCCATTCCGAAGTTAAAAGGGGCCCAAAACGAGGAAAGAAGGCGGTTCTGGGAAAATTTGGAATTCAACAAAAAAAGACGACCTGGAGCCGGTCGCTTCTTAAAATGACGCCCGCGGAGGAAACGTCATTTTAAAAATTGACGACTTGCAAAGGGGCGTTATTTATAATTTAACACAAATCCCGGTCGGACCCAAACTCTCAAAATATAGCAATAAAAAAAATGACCGGCTTGGGGGCGTTAATTGAAAATAACGCCTTGCACAGGGGCGTTAATCAAAATGATAAAAAGCCAAAAAGAATGGACGACCGGGGATTCGGGCGTCAATTTAATTGACGTCCGATTCAAGGTCGTTAATTCAAAATAGGGCCATTTTTTATTTCTCAATATTATTTTTCTATTTTTTAGGTGGAGGTGCATCTCAATGTGTTGATTCCAATTACTATTTTTTTCGTATTTTTCTGACACCAGGAAGACCACCAAATCACCTCTGGAAGAGGGTTTAAAAATAATATTAAAATATTCAAATTAAAAATGACGCCCTTGCATATGTCGTTATTTCCATTTTTTTTAATTTTTATTTTATTAAAAATCAAAATAACGTCCCTTGTTAAGTCGTTAATTCATAAAAAATTCTGAAAAATCCTCAGAAAAATCTAAAAAAATTGGAAAAAATGAGAAAAGGGAGGGAAAAGGGAGAAATCCAAGAAAAGTGAGAAAAACCACTCAAACAAAGTTATTTTGAGGGTCAAATTGGGGTATTACAAGGTAATATGAGATGTACTCACGGTAACGTCAATTTTGGCGTGTCTACAACACCCACATGTCAAGTCGGAAACATGAGTGGTCCATATTCGGGTGTAACGGCCCTCCCCCATTCGTCATTGGTCTTGTACATGAAGGATACACATTTGGTTGCCCTGGGCCCCCAATACTTGCCACATTCAAGCATGATAGTTTCACCTACGGATGTCCCGGTCCTCCTAGGTCCCTCAAGGTTTACATAGCCGCATTGCATGATAGATCCACTTATGGTTGCCCCGGTCCACCTTTGCATACCATACACTTCCCACCCGAACCACACCGTAACTCATGGCATAAGCATTCAAGCAAGCATCCAACAACGGGCGGTGAGGTTCATATTGAGCGGGCAAAAGCTCGGGAGTGCCACTTGGGATTCCAAGTAGGCAACCTAGCGATGGTGACAATGGAGTGACTCTACCTTAGGGTCACCTCCAAATCAAGGGCAAGAGGACTTGGACCTTCCCAAGTTCCTAGTAGCTTTGGCAAACCAGCTTACGGTTTGGACTTCCCGCTGGATTTTAGGATACACCCCACTTTTCGCGCGGCGGATCTAGCACCCTCTAAGGGCACCGCGGTGGAACCCAGTGAGCAGCTTGAGCCTACCCCCACCTTTGAGAGTGATACCCTCGGAGAGCCTCCATATATCAGCCTGAGAGTCCGATGTGTGCACATGGAGGTAATACCTGGCAAGCATGGTACCATCGCCAGTAAGAGGGTGTGCCCAAGCCACCTTGAGAGGCTGAAGAGCCGTCCCCTGACTGAGGACGTGAGGTTGAGTTTGGAGGTCGTGGCTCACTCGGAGCTGCATTGGAGGACCTCTTCCCCGGCGGACCCATACTCGACGGAGTCGAGTTCTTCGCACCCCGGGGGTATGATGGGGGCATCTCTCGCCCTTCACATTTTTTCACAGCTTTGATTGCTCGCCGACATGGTTCCATTCTGTCCGTCACACTTTTCTGAGTCAAGTCATGTAATTTTCATATTTTCTTTGAGTCATAACTATGTAATTTTCCCTTTATTTGAGTCCAGTACCTAGGTTAATGAGTCATCTACCTAAGTTAAGTGTCATAGGGTTGATTAGTTTGGTTAATGGGCCCAATTATATGGGCTAGGCCTAGGGGCGCCCCCTTCCCCCTTAGTTATTTGTCATTGGTCCAAAATGTAGGGACTTATTGTAAAATGTGGGTTCCCTATAAATTGGACCCCCATCTCCCCATTTTAGGCTAATGAATGAAGATCTATTATTATGAGTCCAGAAAATTGAGTTCATTTGGTGAGAAGCCATTAGAGAGGAGTGAGAAACTCCCCTCCCCTAGCCCCTTTCTCTCTCCTCCCCCTCCCACCTACTTTCTCTCTCTCCTCCCCTCATTCAATACTCACCACAACTTCCCACAACACCTCTTTACTTCACCCCTAGTCCCAAGGGAGAACCCACCAATCTCCAAGCCACCCTCCAACCCCCAACCACCCACTACCCTTTCCCAAGCACCCTTCCATCTCCCCAAGGCTAAAGGGGTTCAAACCCTAGGCCAAATTTGAATCTCCCTCCCTTGCTGGCTGCCCCTCACCCCTCCCCAACACCCCCTTCCTACCCTGGTCACCCTCCCCATTTCCCCTTGCTTCCCTTGGCCTTCCCACCCTCATACACACAACCCTACACCTTCATCCTATTCCCAGCTCGCAGGTAGCAGAGTACCAGCAAATTTCTGAGGCTGCCACGTCATCACCAAGAAGCTTCAGAAGGCGTACCATATACCGTTGGAAGCATCTCCCAGTCCTCTTCTCAATGGTGGTGGTCTCGTCCCAGTCTTAGTTCATGGCTAGCTGTCCAGGAGAGCCGACATCGTCGGACTGCGCATCATCCTCCTGACAGTCATCCAGAAGCAGATTGCAGAGGCTACCACGACCAGAGTTCTGAGCTTCTTGGAGCGGCGCTTGGCTGAAACATTCTCCTCCAAGTCCCCTAGCATCACCAAGAAGCATAGCGTTGTTTGAAGCCTGAAGCACAAAGTTTCGAATTTCCTACCATTAGTGCGCAGGTTAGTCTGACTGAAGATAGATCCGACCCCCTCCCACTTCTCAGGCTCTTGCGGTCATCTCCGACCTCCGAAGGCATCCCCGTAGGTCTCCGTTCGAAGAGGTTTCGACCAAAAATCCAACGACTTTGGCCTCGCCTAAATCAGAACTCGGGAACAACTGTGGTGTCCTCGCCTTCCTACTGCAGTGACACAGAAGCTACCAGAATCAGAAGCCTGCAACCCTGTTCACGCCTCTGCCCCGACCGTCTTCGCCAACAAGAAAATCCTCAAAAATTCTGAAGACATCATGGGTCAACCACGGAGGTTTTTCCGCTAGTTTCGTTGCAAATGGAGTTTGGGGCAGTTCGCAGCGGCGTCAACACCGACTGTCTATCCGCTGTTCTAGAGGGCTGGCAGAATCGACAATCTTTGTCCACTTCGGCTTCTAGCATAGTTTCCCCCACCCCGCCTGGCCGGCTGACCGCCCCTCCCTACGTGGAGGTACATTTTGGTTGTAAAAAATAATCCCCACCCCTAGTCCAACCCCCTTGCAAGGGGCGTAGTGCATGTAAACTAAAATTTCAGGTTGGAGCTTCATCGGCGTGGCGTGCGGGTAAGCCCACTCTTCCTCGCTCGCCCTCGTCTCCGGCCGGGATCGGTGTCTTCACACCGATCAGATGAGCTTCGGTTACCCTTTTGATGGTTTCTTTCCATTGCTGGTTTAGTATTGCCGCTAGTGCCGTCAGACGGTAAGTGAGTGCCCAATCCCGAATTACTATTGTGTGAGTGACTACTGCGGGCGAGTTGTGAGAGAGCCATTACCTCCCACGCCCTCGGCGTGCTGGCCGCCCCTGAGAGTGGGCATCCTAGGACCCTTAGGGGTTCAACCTTAAGCTAGCCAATCCCCAGAGCCGCGAGGTCCCGTCTCGGACCCTCAACACCATCACCAAGTTGCCTACGGGCACTAATGTGCGCTTAGCGGGAGAGTCCGCTCGAGTGAAGTTACCGGTCCGTGAATCTTGTTTGCTTGCTAGGTCTGAGGGATTGATAGATTAGTTGCTGCATTCCTAAGACTTCATCAAACATCCTAGGCCGTGTCACATCAGTTGACCACCCTCAATGGCAGCAGATAATTGAGGGGCGAACCCCTGGACAATGGCCCTGGGCGGGTCCTCTAGAAGGCCCTGAGGAAGGGAGTCCTCACGGAGCTGAGAGAAGTCGTAAGACGACATGGCAGAATCAAACAGTGGATTGAGGTAGGAGATGAAAGAGGGATTGCCCCTAGGAGAAGAACCTATGAACGGAAAACAACTCCACATGCAACGTGGTACCTAACATGAAGATGACAACAACAAACAAAAAGCACACATAATGTGATGACTAATAAGATGAACAAACAAGAGAGGAGATAAGGGGCAACCAAGGTCAATCAAGTTACAATGATGCACGGAAAATTTTAATTTGTTTCCCCTTTTTGAACCTTAGTGACTTGAATTAAATTAATGTTCTCTCCAAAATAGGATTCCTAATAGGGGTGGATTGGGGACATGGCTGACTCTATATGTGAACTTTCTCTCTCGTATGCAACTTAGACACGGGGTGGCAACGGTACAACCTGCCCAACGTCAGTGTGGGAATCCACTGCTCATGGGGGCTTACGGAGGTCCCGGATAGGATCACATAGTCGACTCCAAGGAATATGGAGGTGAGAGGATCTCCTACCAAGGTAGGTATGCAACTACTATGATAAAATGTATAATCCTATGTGCACCGGAGTGCATGCAAATTCTAGCCTAAAACTAACATGCAACGATCAAATAATGATATAAATGTGGTGACAATAATACAAACAAGAATGATGACCAGGGGGAGATAAACAACACCCAAAATAAGTAGCACAATGATGAATAATGAAGCACAAGCGTAAACCTCGGGGTGCACTGTAATAAAATAGCGGTCTGTTTGGAGACCACACAGGGAGAGAGACGGTCCTGGGAGGACCGCAATAATACAGGAGACAGTAAAAGAACAAGATGCAGAGACTAGACTGAATAGCAACAGGAATCACCAAACGTGTACCTTAGTGAAGTATGTGGAATGATGAATGGCCATAACCTGCATGAAAACGGCCCTGACAGGACCACAAAGAACCAGAAGACATGAAATAGCAAGAGACAGAAACTCAACTGAGATGGACGTACCTGCGAACGGAGAGGGCGGTCTATCGACCGACCGTTGGCTTGCTGAAACGGTCCACAGGAGACCGCAAACCAATCAGAGAGCAGAAAACGACAGAAAATGAAATAGAAAACCTGAGAACATTTAAAAATGAACGAAACCAACACCAAGAAGTAGGTCAACAATGTCAAAACATGATGGGCATAAGGGGTCCCACCGTGATCGCCAAAAAAGGATCTAGATACAGATATTTTCTAATCTTCCCAAAGTGAGGGTGTGTGGGTGTGAATGAATATAACTAATGTGGCATCAAATGGAACATGGAAGGACACGACTAATGCAATGAAATCAATCACCCACGCACACTACCAGATCATGATCGCCACCAAGGTAAACGGTGCAAGGAAGGACACACCACGTACCTTGGAAAAGGGAGATGGATGAAGACACTCGCCAAACTGGGACAGCGCTGGTGCAGGACGAAGACGGACTTGTGATGACCGCTGAATAGTGAAGACGACCGGACGATAGGCCGCTACTAGCGCTGAAGTAGAACACGGGAAGAAGACACAGGCACAGGACTTGGACGGTCTTTGATCGGCCGCAAACAGTGGAGAGATGGCCTGCGGAGGGCCACTTCTTCTAGTAGACGATCGGAAGTAGACCGCAAGAGCTTCCAGAACCCGAGCCGGGGAACTCAATCCTCCACCCCTTCCGACCGGCCAGGAGGGATGGGCCTCGCATTGAAACACCTGCTGACCTGCAAGACCACACAAATGACAAAAGAAGATGACCCAAATTAGTTTATGGAAGTGCAATATCTATAAGCATGAACTATAAATGAAGCACACAACTAGAAGGGTGAATACCTGGGGGTTTTGGTTTTTTTAACCCCTATGGGGCGAGGAAAACAGTAGGAGGATATAAAGATGCTAAGATGCCAGTGAAAATCGTGAAGAGAACGAAGAGGAATGGAGGTGAAATGACTTAACGAGACTGAAAAAGGACTTAAATGACGACATAAAAAATATGACGAAACCGGTTACTCCCTGGACCGAAGGCTTAGAGGACGTAGAAATCCTTTCTCCCTGACTGGATTTCACTCTAGAAGGCGGCAACACTTCGACGTGAACTCCGGAATCTCCCCCCCTCGCGGCCATGAGCCAAGGGTTCTATTTATAGACCCTTGAAACCTTAGCTCGAATGGAGGGCTTTTGGGCGGGAATCAGGCCTGGATTATTTTGAATAAAACAGAGATAATACTCCCAACTTTTATCAGGATCAAACGGCGCCCTATTTGGCTGAGAATCCACGGATAAATCCATGGATGAAGCAACAGGTTTGACCATGGATAGAGAGAGAAACCACCCATCGACGCAGGAATCTCGACTGATAAACACGGTCCAACGATAGATCGCTAGAGACACTTAGCGGTCTATCATTTGACCACTATCCTCCTGGCCGTTGAAGAGAATAAAAAGTAAATAAATATGCTCGTTTATCCTCAATGACCAAGTCAAACACAAAAAATGGTCTTCCAATAGACCGCCACCTTTATGGAACGGTCTAGCGTGAGACCGTTATATAAACAATAGGTCGACGTAGAAAAAGACAGGTCGACGTAGGGATGGGTCAGGTCAACGCAAGAAAGAGCCAGGTCGACGCAGGTTCAAACAAACGGTCATCCAATAGACCACCTCATTCCAGAAATGGTCTATCGTGAGACCGTTATTAAGGTGGTCGTTTGAAGAGAATAAATAAGAAACCAGTATGCATACTCAGCCCAAAGACCTAGTCAAACCAAATTCCACTAAGCCCAAACTCGAGAAAACACGGGAGCAAGCCCAAACCAGGGGAAAAATGCCATAAAATAGGCCCAAAAAAACCATCTAAAAATGGCCTAATGAATAATAGACAACTCGGGGCATTATAAATAAAGGTAAGAAAAGAACCCAACTCAAAGGTATAAAACGGGTGTCAACAATGTTTCCTTGACCGGAGGCGAAGGTGGAGACACAGATGGATACACGGAGGCAGAAGGCTGACCATGGATGGTGGTAGGTTGACTCATGGAGGGTTGATATGCAGAAGTGTACGGATATGTAGGAGAGGAAGGCTGAGAGGTGGAGGGTGCATAAGCGGGAGTGGAAGGCCGACTCGTGGAGGGCGCGTAAGAGGCGGGTGTGGATGGCCGAGTGTATGCGGACATAGAAGGTGAGGAAGACTCGGGGTAAAGGGAACCTTGGAGTTGTTGGCAAATGAAGCGGGCTCGGCTATAAAGCTGTTGCCAGGAGGTAATGTCATTCAAGGCCAAGACTAAGCGATACTCGGGTGTCGCATTAGAAATGAGCATCTTGATTTGCTCTCCCTCTAGAATATGCCCCGGGACTTGTGCGGCGAGGCGACGCCGGTGATCGGCAAAGGTAGAGAACTCCTTGTCGGGCTTCATCTTCTTGTAGGCTAAATCCACAACCGAGTACTTGGGCTCAATCTGGTCCTGATACTGCTGAATAAATTTTTCTTGCACAACTTGAAAATTCACAACCTGATCTTGCGAGAGGGAAAAGAACCAATCCCGAGCCGGGCCTTCTAATGACAGACCAAATAGATAGGCCATCAAGCATTGGTCATGCCAAAATTGGGCCGACTCATAAAGAAACTCCTTTAAGTGCACATATGGGTCACCGGTTCCACCATAACGGCGATATGCAGGGATTTGAGAAGGAGGTGGATGCCGGAGATTTTGGAATGTAAAAGGAACACTCAAGGAGGACTTAGGATCAATTCGGCGTTGTAGTTCATCAAGATGGCGTTTGGTTTGAGCAATCATCTCCTGGGTAGGGAGTGATCGAGAAGAAAGTGGGCCAGTTTGAGCGAGAAGTTATGAAATTAGACCAGGAGTGGGATAATGGGCCGGATAAGAAGATCTGGGTCGAGAAGAAGAGTAAGAGCCCAATCCAGAAGTGGAAGCATACATGGGCTTGGAAGGGACATGAGTATATGGGCCCATTGGACCAGCGGCGTGAGGAGAAGAAGAATGAGGCTCATTAAAAGGAGAAGGCCCATTAACGTCAGAAGAAGGCCCATTAAGAGAAGAAGGCCAATTAAGGTGATTTGCAATGAGTCTTTGGGCCTGGGCCGGGTCTATTTGACGAACAAGGCCTAATAGATGGGCCATGAGATTGGCCTGTTCCTCAGAAGGGTCAGAGGGACCACGGGAAGATGGGGCCGCGTGGGAAGAGGATTCCACGTAGGAGTAGGAAGAAAATTGAGAAGAAGAAGGGTACAAGGGATTAAAGCGGTGCTCTATAAGGGAAAATAGAGACGTAATACAAGAAAATAAAGGGAATACAGCCAGGGAAGTAGGGGCGTAATGGCCAGAAAAGAGCAGGGCTGACCTACTAATGCAAGGAACAAGGCAAAATTGACCTAGGACAATGGAACTAGACAATGGACATAACAAATGGGCTAAACTAAATGGGCCTATCAACAAAAGAATATATGGATGATGGGGGAATGCAGCACAAAACACCACAAATGGGCCTGGACAATCCCAAACAACACAAACAATATAAATGTGAGAGTTTCACCTAAGCCAAACAAGTTAATATGATACAAAATTTTTAAGAGTTTTAGTGGACCTTTTAATGTTTTGAATTGAGAATAATTCCCTCAAGATAGGAACCATATGGGAATAAGGTCCAAACTTTGGGTTGACTAAGGTTAACTCCCTCACATGTATGCAAATGCAAAACCTAGGGGTGGAAAGGTACAATCGGCTCCGCGTCCGTGTGGGAATCCATGGCTTACGGAGACTTACGGAGGTCCCAGATAAGATCACCTAGTCGACTCCAAGGAATATGGAGGCGAGAGGATCACTTACCAAGGTAGGAATGTAACTACAAAATGCAATGCATGGCCCTATGTGCGCCGAAGTGCATGCAGAATTCTAACATAAAACTAAAAAATGAAGGCAAGATTAAATTATGAAAACACAAAAATATGGATGCAAATGATATATGAAAATGAAGACAATATGAAGGAGAACAAGATAGGACCGGAAAATGGCACAAAGAGACCCTGGAAAGAAATTTAAATCCTTAATGAACAACGTACCTGAGAGTCTGCGTGTAGATTTCCAGCATAAAACTCAAAAATTAAGAAAATTTTAAAATTTGAAAACACCACAAAATGAATGCAAATAATATATGAAAATGAAGAGAATATAAAGGTCTACAATATAGGACCATAAAAAACTCAATCAGACCCGGGAAGGCATATTAAAACCTCAACAAATGACGCTCCTGTGAGTCTATCCCTGGGTCTGCACGTAGATTTCTTACAGAAAACTCAAAATTCAAGACACAATTAAATTATCAAAACCAAACAGAATGAGGGAAAATGATATATGAAATGAAAGACAATACAAAGGACAACACAATGGGACCAAAAATAGAGCGATCAGACCTCGGGAGGTGAATTAAATCGCCGAAGAAAGACGCACCTGAGAGCCTGCCGCAAGGTTTGCCAGAATTAGAAAGTGGTTCCCTGGGAAACTGCGTTCTCATAGAAGTGGTTGCCTGGCAACCGCATTCTGATCCCAGAACCGTAGAAACGTAGAAAACCCAAGAAAATGCAATGCAAACAATGACAAACACACACTAAAGTTGCAGAAGAACAATACTAATGTGATGAGCACTAGGTGTCCCACCGTGATCGCCAAAAAATAAGAGTCGTAGATAGTTTATCTACCCGCCCCAAACTAAGCAAATAATATGCATAGGCATGAAAGCATGACCAAGGGGAAAGGGGGCGATAAGAAATAAGAAAATGTACCGTGATCGCCACCAAGGGATGACGACGCCAAAGGGGTTTAGGAAGAAGATGCAACTGCGCCACATACCTTGGAAAGTAAGGATGAAGACATGATCGCACTTGAGAAATGGGTGCGGGAAACGATGTGGATCAAACCTCCTCACCTTCCAGTTGGCTAGAAGAAGAGGGCCTCATGTTCTATTCATGCCCTCCTGCAAAACAAAGACAAAGATAAGAGGAAAAACCTAAGTGTAGCATCTATCCCGAGTGCATAAATCAACATGAAAGATTGAGGGAGAATGAACCGGGGGGAGGTTTTTAACCCCTGTGGAAGGGTGCAAAAGATAGGTGTGTGTGTTTTGATGATGTATGAATAAAGAGATTGAAATAACACGCAGTAGAACTGTAGAAAACGGAGATGCAAAACAAGGAAAAGTGCAGCAGAAGTGCAGAAAACTAGAATTGTGATAAAACTGAGCAAGTAGACGCGAAGAACTAAGAATAGGAACGAGGAAAAAGAGCCCGAGTGACGGAAAATGAAGCTAATACTTCCCTAAGTAGGTTGGGGTCGAAGAGAAGAGTTGACGATGCAGCATGGCTTCGTCCCGAACCGAAGAAGCACCCCCTCTCGCGCATTACGAATTGGGTGCTTTATATAGAAACCCAGGAAACCCTAGAGTTGAAATCCGAGATAAACACCCAAATTTGGGGATTTAGATGGATTAACCTCAAGATAATAGTGGGGATAATACCATAGAAGAGATAAAACTTGAGCTGGAGGCCTATCCTCCTCGAAATTGGTGCAAACAAGGACTCCGAAGAGTCATCGGGTGAAGAAATCAGAGCCACGGGTGTACAGGACTCTGCTCCGTGAACGCGGTTGGTCGACCAACTACGTCTTCATGAACGCGGTTATGCCGGAACCGCGGCTTGGAAGGAGCCAACTAGAGTCGAAGCAGGAGGCCCACGGAGTCGACACATCCCTCGGAGAGAAGATTTGAGAATGCGGTTTGTTTGAAACCGCGGCCATATGGGCGCGGTTTCACTCAAACCGCGGAAGTAGCATTATTTAAGTAATATAATAAAAAAATAAAAAAAATTTAAATGGGTGAATGCGGTCTCCATGGGACCGCTTTCTCATGAACGCGGTGTGATGGGAGACCGTGTTCTGGGCAAAATTAGTAAAATAAATAAAATAAATGAAAATAAAAAATGGTGAACGCGGTCTCACGAAGACTGTGTTCTCATGAACGCGGTCAACAGACCTGCAGGGTCGCGTCGGATGTCCGTTTGGCCCTCCGAACTGCACGAATCGGACCCGAATGTAATACCCCGATTTCTTTTAGAAATTAATTAGAAATTTATTTAAAATTAATTAAAAATTAATTAGAATAATTCCTTAATAAATAGAATGAGTTATATTTCGACCATTTTATAAAAATCCAGAAAAAGTATATTCTTGTAGAGGATAACACGTTTAGCAAACTTGTCTTCTGTGGTCAACCCAAATAAAATCTGTAAGTTGGCCGAATTAGTGGATTAAGCCCAAATTGAACACTTAGTTAACCATACCTTGAAACGTCAAATTCGAGCCCAATACTCCATCAAATGAGTCCAAATCGGTGGCAAATGAAAAGCCAGGATGAGAGGATCATTTATCCTCTCTTAATCTCTCGAAACCCTAACCCTAGGAGATGCAATCGGTGGAGTTTTGGCGCGTCAACAATTTTGGCGATGTTCACATTGACTCGACTTGCGTGGACGAATACTCCGCGCATAGAAGCCTCCAGAAGTTGTGTAACCTATTAAAATGAAGCTCTCTAACCCTAGAATTGTTTAGAACCAGCGGCGGCTGCAGAGGAGTTAGATCGAGGGAGATCTCCAGCGATTAGTGGCTGCATGTATCGTCGCCTTTGGGTTTCTTTCTCCTTCCTTCTTCATCCGATTCAGGTAGGTGATAGCAAGCCAAACCCTACAAATAATATATGGTTAGAAGCAGCATCGTGTTAGCTTTTCATTGATGTAGAAAGCCCTAAATTTTATCAAGTGTTCTACGAGAATTTTAGGTTTTAGTAGAAGCATGTCACATCTAGGGTTATAATTGTTCCCTTTCAATTAAGTAGTGATTCCAGGCTGTAAACATAAAATTGATTCATGCATCTTGTATAGTTTTTTGTGCTCTTTCTTTTGATAGTAAAAGCCCCAAATTTCATGCTTTATATCGTGCGAATTTCATGTTTTAATTTAACCCTAGAAACCTCGCCGGAGTCGGGCAAGGCGAGAGGGGTAGCGACCTGTTTGGACATGTGTGGCCACACGATAGACCGCACATCCCAGACAGGTGACCCTCTATTGACAGTTTATAGCTTTCTATATCTGTTCGTGTCCCTGGAACGTGCGACCTATCCCTAACCTCATGTCTTTCCTGCGGCCAGTTCTAGACCGCACATCCCTCCATGCGGCACACTATCGACCGTCCATATCCAGCAGGTCTTCAGATCTGAGGGGACGTGTGCGGCCAGTCTGTGACCGTTCATTGGGATGTAAGGTCCAGAACCGACCGCACATCTGTAACAGAGCAGATTAAATTGTCATTATAGTATGTTACGTTAGTAGATTAATGGTTAATTGCATGTTAGCAACACACCTAATAAACTATAATTCATGATAGTAAATAATTCTTGCTGATCTATTTAAATTGAGCTTGATCTTGATTCATCTTTCCAATGAATGTCGAATTTTAATTGTGAATCCTTTATAATTGAATGGCTATTAGGTTTATACTTGTTATAACCTTAATCTTGAACCATTGTATTCCCTAGTTTTGATTTAGACTCAATCGAACCTCTATTATTTGAGTTAATCCGAATTGGATTAACATAGACTTGCGCGGCTATTGGTAGACCGCATATACCCTTGAACGGGCCCGTGGAGACCGTTCAACCCTAGCAGATGCCAATTTGTCTTGGCCGATTATCCTTGATCTGTCTTCGGCCAAACTCTGATTTGATCAGCCCAGTAGACTCTAGGCCGACCAGCAGACAGTGGGCTATACTCTGGTTCAGTTCCACCCTGCCTATGGTAGCCCGGGAGCCCACTTGGGCTAAATTCTAACTCATGGTTAGGCCCTGTGTTGTGCGGCAAATAATGGACCGTACATCTTACATGCGGCCCTGATTGGACCGTTCAACTCATGAGCGGCTCTGTCAGGACCACACATCCTGTCCTCGATTCTGTAACTTTCTGGCCTAGTGCAGCCCTATCCTAACCGTTCATATAGAAGGGCGGCCCGTCAGTAGCCGTTCGACCTTGACCTCCCGAGGGCTAAACCCAGCCCAGTTCCTGTTAATGCGGCCCAGTGTCGACCGCACAAGCCTTGAGCGGCCCAGTGGTGACCGCATATCATCTAGAGACTAGTTTTCCCCGTGTTTTATGGTTTTGAATCCAAGAACATGATGGTTCTTGATAATTTGAACTCCTGGACAGAAATTCTGGACAATAATTCTTCAACTTAGCCTTGGGATGTTCCGAGGTAAGTTTATACTTGATTATATTAATTGGCCATTTAACTTGATTAAAGTCTAGACAACTTGGGATCTTGGATCTAATAAATCAATGCCAACGCACCATAGGGGCCCGATCTAGTCTCGGGGAGAGCGCCCGAAAAGTACTTGTGACCATGGGAGTTTGTAATGACAGGGTGAGGCATTACACCGAGTGCATGACTAGCGTGATGTCTATGACAATGATCTCTTATCTCTTACTTGAATCGTGTTTGACTTGGTTACATTCTTGCTTGTTGGCCAATTTCCTGCAATTTCCTGTTATATATATTGTTCTAAAATGCAATTCTTGTAATTATCATCTTGTCATATTTTTATTCCATTCCATTCTTTAGCACTTTCTGTTATTACGTTGTTTCATTCAATCGTTATTTCTTTTCTTTCCGTTTCATATTAACATGTAATTAATTGGTTAATCACTTACACTTGCATGTTGTTACCTACTGAGCGTTCGCTCATATAGTTGTTTTCCCCCCTTTCCAGGCAGCTCAGGTGAAGATTAACAGATGAATGGGAATGGGCGAGAGTGATTACTTGGAGTGTATCTAGCTATGTCTTAGAACTGGTGTTAGTTATTGTACAGGAGTCGAGTAGAGATTATGTTTGATTATGTTTAAGTCGATTTGTAAGATGTTTGATGGTTATTGTAATAGATTGGAGTTATTTCTGTTCATGGCATTATGTTAACTCTTAGCTTAGCATGTTATCTTTACTAGTGTTTTCTACTGTCGGTCCCGATATTCCACGTCGAGGCGTGACAGTTTGGTGGTATCAGAGCCTAGGCTTTCTAATATCCCTAGGTTCTCTAAGTTTTAGGATCCTAAGTTATTCCGTAAGACCTATAACCTTGTTATAAGTCTAAGGACCCAACCTGGTGAGATTTGGGTAGAAGACTCGGGTTGAGTTAATAATCTCATTGCACGATTATCCATTCTTAATTGAACCTAATATAACATATTCCACGTGTAGGCTTTTGCAATGGCAGGAGAATGCGAAGAATGGAGGAACTTACAGTGCACAGTTTAAGGACTTACTCAGGCTTTGCAATAAGTGACCCAAGCAGGAGCCGCAAACCATGGCACTGGCGACCTTTATCGAAACTTTTGTGGGATGAATCCCCCATGATTCGGTGGCTCGACTGACCCTGATGAAGCCGAGCACTGGCTTGAAGAGATAGGGAGGATTTTTGAAGTAATACAATGCAGCGATCAGGAATGTGTCCTCTTGTCGACCTTTCAACTTGAACGTAATGCGAGGACATGGTGGGACGCAGGGAAGGCTACCCTTGGTGATAGGCAAGTCACATGGGAAGAGTTTGAGGAATTCTTCAATGGTAAATATTTGTCTGATCGAGTACAAGAGAAGAAGGCGGCTGAGTTTGCTACTTTGAAGCAACGAAATCTATCCGTAGCTGAATATGAAGCTCAATTCTCTCGGCTATCTCGTTATGCTACTCATTTGATATCTACCGAGAAGATGAAGGCTAAGCGCTTTCTTAATGGGCTGAAGCTGCAGTATATCAACGTAGCAATACCCCGATTTCTTTTAGAAATTAATTAGAAATTTATTTGAAATTAATTAGAAATTAATTAGAATAATTCCTTAATAAATAGAATGAGTTATATTTCGACCATTTTATAAAAATCCAAAAAAATTATATTCTTGTAGAGGATAACACGTTTAGCAAACTTGTCTTATGCGGTCAATCCAAATAAAATCTGTAAGTAGGCCGAATTAGTGGATTAAGCCCAAATTGAACACTTAGTTAACCATACCTTGAAACGCCAAATTCGAGCCCAATACTCCATCAAATGAGCCCAAATCGGTGGCAAATGAAAGGTCAGGATGAGAGGATCATTTACCCTCTCTTAATCTCTCGAAACCCTAACCCTAGGAGATGCAATCGGTAGAGTTTTGGCGCGTCAACAATTTCGGCGGCGTTCACATTGACTCGGCTTGCGTGGACGAATACTCCGCGCATAGAAGCTTCCAGAGGGTGTGTGACCTATTAAAATGAAGCTCTCTAACCCTAGAATCGTTTAGAACCAGCGGCAGCTGCAGAGGAGTTAGATCGAGGGAGATCTTCAGCGATTAGTGGCTGCGTGTACCAACGCCTTTGGGTTTCTTTCTCCTTCCTTCTTCATCCGATTCAGGTAGGTGATAACAAGCCAAACCCTACAAATAATATATGGTTAGAAGCAGCATCGTGTTAGCTTTTCATTGATGTAGAAGGCCCTAAATTTTATCAAGTGTTCTACGAGAATTTTAGGTTTTAGTAGAAGCATGTCACATCTAGGGTTATAATTGTTCCCTTTCGATTAAGTAGTGATTCCAGGCTGTAAATATAAAATTGATTCATGCATCTTGTATAGTTTTTCATGCTCTTTTTTTTGATAGTAAAAGTCCCAAATTCCATGCTTTATATCGTGCGAATTTCATGTTTTAATTTAACCCTAGAAACCTCGTCGGAGTCGGGCAAGGCGAGAGGGGTAGCGACCTGTTTGGACATGTGCGGCCACACGATAGACCGCACATCCCAGACAGGTGGCCCTCTATTGACCATTTATAGCTTTCTATATCTGTTCGTGTCCCTGGAATGTGCGGCCTATCCCTAACCGCATATCTTTCCTGCGGCCAGTTCCAAACCGCACATCCCTCCATGCGGCACACTACCGACCGTCCATATCCAGCAGGTCTTCGGATCTGAGGGGACGTGTGCGGCCAGTCTGTGACCGTTCATTGGGATGTAAGGTCCAGAACCAACTGCATATCTGTAACAGAGCAGATTAAATTGTCATTACAGCATGTTATGTTAGTAGATTAATGGTTAATTGCATGTTAGCAACACACCTAATAAACTGTAATTCAAGACAGTAAATAATTGTAACGACCCGAGAATTCGATTACCGGGAAGGCCCAATAACCCGAGACTCGCACCGCCACCCACGAGTCTGAAGACTCGGAAGGGTTAAAAGGATGGTGTGGAGACTACACAAGTATCACAAATAATTACAGAAATTAAACACTTTATATAATTAACCAGGAAAATAAATTAACATTTTACATGATACATGGTCCACAAGATATAATTAAAAAACAACAGCAGTAGTCCACAACTAGTACAGAGACAAGAAAGAAAAGTACAACTACACGGGACATACCCCGGCTCTAACCTCTGGCACTAACGCTGGGCACCTGAACCACGCTAAGCCTCAGATGCGCTCCCCTAAGGTCGCGACTCACCTGAAACACGGTGAAAAACACGCAGGGAATGAGTCTCGGAACAAGACTCAGTAGGGGTCACTCGAACCCTACCTCGTAAACGGAGAAACCGCTACGCTAGCAGTAAGCGAGTACCTCAAAAAGTGAAGTCCTGCAATCTACAAAACACCGATCTCACGGCATGAAAGCTGACGCACGTGCCACGGTGGAACGACCGGAACACCATGGTCAACACGACAAAACCCGAAGGTTGAAGTCGCAAAGACTGACAGTCTATCACTCCCGACTTGACAGGAGTACCTCCCACTAGAAGCACAGTCGGTAGCGTCCCCTGACGTCTTACACCGCACCGCAGGTGAACTGCCTGACGTGGTAGCTCCTACCAAAGGCACGAACACCGCACAAGAAACCACAAACAAGTGACTAGCTGGGGTCACGCTCGTCAGCGAGGGTCCAACCGCCCCCAACCACGTGTGCACACACAGACCGCGCATCCCTGGTCATGCCCTCTGACCGGTTTTCCCCTCAGTCAAACTCTGGCTGCAAGACGTGGGGCCCGACGGAAATCGGTCCACAAACCGTCTCTAAGGGTAGCCCCTCCACCACTCCCAGGTGGGACCACACGCATGTAAGCAAGCTACGACAAGTGGAGGGTCACTACGGAATAGACTCTCAAGTCAACGGAAAACAACGTCCGCATCTGACGACGTACGGGGACCGTCCCAAGCACCAGCACCGTCGCACGGTGACCATGGTCGGAAAAGAAACGGGGTTGCAAACCACCCGAAAAACCCTTGAGCCTGACAGTCTACTCTAGACGCGTCACAGGCTCTGATGGTCTAGGCCGGACCGTCACAGTCACCTGACGGCCCAACACAGGGGCGTCAGACACCCAGTGCAAAACAGCGTGTAACGCACCTGCCCTGGTGCGTTACAGTCTGCGACACACCTACCCTGGTGCGTCACAAGACAAGTGGAAAACAAACTGTGACGCGTGCCACTCTGTGCGTCATAGGCCCTAACGCACTTAGCCTGGTGCGTCACAGACTATAACGGACCAAGCCTGTGCGTTAGAGTGTGGGAATGCGTCCACTCTAACGTACCCACACAGGGGCGTCACAAGGCTGTGACGCGCCAAGACTGGTGCGTCACATGCCTTGACCCCCAACTGTCAAAACCAACAGTCGAAAGCCAACGGTCGAATGCCAACGGTCGAACGTCCCTGACGGTCCAACCCAGGTGCGTCACAGCACCTGTGGCGGTCTATCGTGGGACCGTCACAGCCCACAGACCCCAATGGGCTGAACACAGGGCTGTAAGGCACCCACCTGGGCGCGTTACATAGCGTGACGGTCACTGGAAGGACCGTCACACCCGCCCGAGGGCGAAACGGTAGAAAACGCCCAAAAACCTGACCACGCCCCCGTGCCTCCACCGGAGAGAGGGGAAATCAAAGGGGAAGACCCCTGGGGACCCCTAGCATGCTTCTAAAAAATGTGAAATCATGGCTCAAATCCATAGATCGGGCGAACTCTCCCGAAATCATGCTTTTGCCCAAACCAGCTCAAAGACACCCCTCTCGGCTCCCATTCGGCCTACAAAACGCGGGGGATGATGGGATGAGCATAGGGATTTATCTCCCTACCTCAATGGAGCGAAAGCTCCGTCGAATCGAGCTCAAATCATGAAGAACGCTTTTGGAAACCCCGCTCCTTCACGCTTCCCACGAACATCGCACGCCCATGAGATCGCATCGCCGCCGCCCACGTAGCCGCGCCGTCGCCCCACCGCCGTCTGCAGTCGGAGAGAGGCCCGCCGCGTCGAAATGGGAGAGAGAGAGGGAGAGGGGGGCGGTCACGGTGGGAGGAAGAAGAAGAGGAAGAAGAAGAAGGGTGGGGGAGAGAGAGAAAAGAGAGGGTATTTATAGGAAAATCCAAAAATTCTAGAAAATACCAAAAAATCAAAAATTACATTTTCACGATCCTTGGAACGCACCGATCGCAACAGTACCACTCTCACCTAGGTGAATGACCCGGTTCACCTGCAACGAGGTTCCGAAGGAATTACCGAAACACACACCGATAATCGAAAAACACACGCAGAAAAGTCACGGAACGCTCCCGGGCCTCCGAAACAACTCCGGATCGGGTCGATCCGAACACGAAAGATGTCCGAAACAAAATTTTGGGCACAGTGAAGTTGGACACTCTGAGAAACCAGATCCGGGACCCACGAAGAAGGATCCGAAAGGTCCAGGATATTACAGCCCTCCCCCCTTAAAGGAATTTCATCCTCGAAATTGAGAACAACGCAAGGGGAAAGAAGAGGAAGACTCACTCAAATAGGTAAGGGAATTGCTGACGCATCTCATCCTCATGCTCCCAAGAAGTCTCACCCCCAGAGGGCCGCTGCCACACCACCTTAACCAAGGGGATGACCTTGTTCCGTAGGCGCTGCTCTCGCCTATCCTCCACGCGGACCGAAAACTCTGGGGGAGAAAGATCTAGAGTCATCTATGGTCGATGAGCCTTCACCAGCCTCTCCGCTCAACTGCTGAGACATAAGCTGGTACATGCCATAGAAGAAATCCTCGGCCCCCAGAAACCTCGTAGTATCCACTTTCTCGGTGGCCCCCGGTGGCGCTCTACTATGCTCCTCCTGATCTCGCTGAACCCCCTGCTGGATCTCCTGACCTCCAGCCGACTGCCCCTGCTGAGAGCGAGTGCTCCGCCTCGGTGCCATGCTCGCTCCTGAAGCAAAAGACAGAAAACACAGAAACAACAAGGTCAAGAAAAAGGCACGATGCCCGATGCCAGCGTCAACTGTACATCGTCGCTGTGGACTAGTGGATCACTACAATTACTTATGATTCTCGTATAATCCCACAACCGCTGCTCTGATACCAGCTGTAACGACCCGAGAATCCGATTACCGGGAAGGCCCGATAACCCGAGACTCGCACCGCCACCCACGAGTCCGAAGACTCGGAAGGGTTAAAAGAATGGTGTGGAGACTACACAAGTATCACAAATAATTGCAGAAATTAAACAGTTTATATAATTAACCAGGAAAATAAATTAACATTTTACATGATACATGGTCCACAAGATATAATAAAATAACAACAGTAGTAGTCCACAATTAGTACAGAGATAAGAAAGAAAAGTATAGCTACACGGGACATACCCCGGCTCTGACCTCTGGCACTAATGCTGGGCACCTAAACCACACTGAGCCTCAGATGCGCTCCCCTGAGGCCGCGGCTCACCTGAGACACGGTGAAAAACACGCAGGGAATGAGTCTCGGAACAAGACTCAGTAGGGGTCACTCGAACCCTACCTCACAAACAGAGAAACCACTACGCTAGCAGTAAGCGAGTACCTCAAAAAGGGAAGCCCTGCAATCTACAAAACACCGATCTCACGGCACGAAAGCTGACGCACGTGCCACGGTGGAACGACCGAAACACCATGGTCAACACGACAAAACTCGAAGGTCGAAGTCGTAAAGACTGACAGTCTGTCACTCCCGACTCGACAGGAGTACCTCCCACTAGAAGCATAGTCGGTAGCATCCCCTGACGTTTTACACCGCACCGCAGGTGAACTGCCTGACGTGGTAGCTCCTACCAAAGGCACGGACACCGCACAAGAAACCACAAACGAGTGACTAGCTAGGGTCACGCTCGTCAGCGTGGGTCCAACTGCCCCCAACCACATGTGCACACACAGACCGCCTGTCCCTGGTCTGGCCCTCTGATCGATTTTCCCCTCAGCTGGACTCTGGCTGCAAGACGTGGGGCTCGATGGAAACCAGTCCACAAACCGTCTCTAAGGGTAGCCTCTCCACCACTCCCTGGTGGGACCATATGCATGTAAGCAGGCTACGACTAGTGGAGGGTCACTACGGAGTAGACTCTCAAGTCAACGGAAAATAACGTCTGCATCCGACGACGTACGGGGACCATCCCACGCACCAGCACCGTCGCACGGTGACCACGGTCGGGAAAGAAACGGGGTTGCAAACCACCCGGGGCACCCCTGAGCCTGACGGTCTACTCTAGACGTGTCACAGGTTCTGACGGTCTAGGCCGGACCGTCACAGTCACCTGACGGCCCAACACAGGGGCGTCAGACACCCAGTGCAAAATAGCGTGTAACGCACCTGCCCTGGTGCGTTACAGTCTGTGGCGCACCTACCCTGGTGCGTCACAAGACAAGTGGAAAACAAACTGTGACGTGTGCCACTCGGTGCGTCACAGGCCCTAACGCACTTACCCTGGTGCGTCACAGGCTGTAATGGACCAAGCCTGGTGCATTACAGTGTGGGAATGCGTTCACTCTAACGCACCCACACAGGGGCGTCACAAGGCTATGACGCGCCAAGACTGGTGCATCACCTGCCTTGACCCCCAACGGTCAAAACCAACGGTCGAAAGCCAATGGTCGAATGCCAACAGTCAAACGTCCCTGACGGTCCAACCCAGGTGCGTCACAGCACCTGTGGCGGTCTATCGTGGGACCGTCATGTTGTGCCCCTGTGGTTTTGATGTCAGCAAGCACTGTGAGTATGAATGAGTTTGATGTCAGCAAGCACTATGAGTATGAAAGATTGACTGATTGAGTGTGCATATTTATAGCATTGCATAACAAGTGTAGCTTGCATCGGTGCATTCATCAGTTGCACGCCATATAGTTGATGCATGATTCACTACATATGATGTCTATACACTGAAGCACGCTCATTGCATATGAGGTCATGTCACTGAAAACCGGTGCAACATTTCTCTGCACGCTATAAAGTTTGTACAGAGTTTTGCCTAGACTGCATCTACTCAAGTCTGTACATTCTTTAGTAGCTATCCATTGCTTCATTCGACCAAGTCAGTACAGCCAGTGCTCTTCATGCATTTACATAGTCAATGCATTGATTTGTCTCGCACATACACTAAGTCTGCACATGGTTGCTTTGATGACTTAGCAAGTCTATACATTCATGAGCATAGTCAGTGCATTCGGTTGTTTCATGCATATACAAAGTCTGCACATTCTTTGCTGTTATGTCCATGCGTCATTTCAGCAAGTCTGTACATCGTCTTATCGCAGGCACAGCAAGTCTGTACATCGTCTTGGTGCATGCACGCAAAGTTTATACATTCTTTGACAGCATGCCTGAGCATTCATCTTTGATGTGCATACTTTGATAGATGCAAACTGCATTTCACACTTTCAATGTCTGTACATTCTTCAGTGGCATTTGTGCAATCTTTCAAAACAAAGTCTATACACTCTTTACCATGCATTCAAAGTCTATACATTACATTGCTGGTACGAGTGGTTAAGTTCATGCATCATCACACCAGCGAGCCTGTACATCGTTGTCGCATGCACACTAAGTCCATACACTCGTTGCTGGCATGTCTGTACATTCACTTTCAATGTGCATACTTCTCCATATGCAAAATGCATTACATGCATTCAAAGTCTGTACACTCGTGGATGACATGTCCGTGCATTCATTCTCGTTGTACATACTTTCTTATATGCACACTGCATTTTATGCATCAAGTCTGTACAGGCTCAGTTCAAATATCAAACTTACTCGATGCATCCTTATCTTTTCCTTCAGATTGATTCAAACTGATAATATGTTCAACCTGACAGAACATCTGTTTGAGGAACTTAAGAAGGGCATGTGATCCAAGGATGGAGTTCTAACCCTGATCGTGACACGTGTAGTGCAGCAGGTTGAAATGCTGCCACGTGTTCAAGGCACTAGGGCGGGAATTCGTGGAGGACACACGCCCACCTATATGCTCCTACTATAAAAAGAAGACTTCTCCATCTGGAGAAGATGCTCGTGCAGAGAGGATCAAAAATTACATTAGAAGAGAAAAAGCAGACCGAAACTGCACGATCCAGATAGAAGAGAAAAGAAGAAGAGCAGAGGAGGAGAGTGTTCGAAAGAGAAAGAGAGAAGAAGAGGAAGAAAGAAAGAGAGAGAGAGAGCTTTTGAGAGTAGTGATCGAGAGAAGAAAAGAGTGAGAAGTAGAGAAGTATAGAGAAGCAGAAGATGAGAAAGAAAGGAAGAGAGAGGTAGAGAGCTCTAGGGGAAGAAGAAAAGCTTCATCAGAAGATTTGTTTTCACTGGACTTTGGATCAGATCCAAGCCAGTCAGCTCCATGAGTGCCATATCTATGTTCCATCGTTTACAACTTTCTGTCACTGTGATTTATCATCTTTTGTTTTCTTTTGAACCTTTATTCAAGCTGTTAGTCAGCGAAGCAAGCTGTGTTGCTCAGCGGGTAGAGGAGGATTCCTCTGGACGGGTTAAGCTGTAGTCCCCAGTAGTTGCAGAGGTGTGGTATCCTCTGGACGGCCAAGTTGTATTGCCCAGCGGATGGCTAAGCTGTATTGCCCAGCGGAACCAAGCTGTGATGCTCAGCGGATGTAGGCAAGCTGTGAGGGCCAGCGGGTTAAGCTGTGTTTCAGCGGAATCCACACTCTGGTTGGTGTGTGGGGTAGACGTAGGTCTGTGGACTGAACCACCTAAAAATCCTTCGTCTACTGCGGTTTGATTGTCATATTCGATTCGCTAGATGTATGCATAGGCCGATTTGAATCTTCTATCTAGCAAGGAACTTGATTGCATATCAATCATCTGATATTGCTCTTGAGAAAGTCACTTCAATTACTTAATCACTGTTCTGGAGTGCTTCTGATTTGCTCAACCCATTTAAGTGTCTAAGTTGTAGTTGATTGCTTGAATGTGTTCGGTTAACAACACTGTTTGTTCTTGTGTTTAAAGATAGATGTATGCTAGACTCGATGTCAACCTACAGTCATGAACGTGTTTAATTCCGCATCAGTTTTAAGTTCATCAGGTTGAGTTTTTTATCTCGGGCAAATTGTGTAAGAGGGATTCATTCACCCCCTCTGAATCCATCACACCGATCCCAACAATTGGTATCAGAGCGGGTCTCTAACTTTCCAGATCCAATGATCTGCAGAGGATCCTGCTTATTTCATTTTGGTGCTATACCGTTTTATGTTCGGTGCGATTAGGGGTAATTCACTCGCTTGGATTGTGGTTGATCTGTGTTCTATTTAGAATCCTTATTCTGTCTGAGCATGGAACTCACTATTGATCTTCCGAAGTTTGAAGGTTCAGGTTTTTACAAGTGGTTTAATCAACTTAGAGAATATGTGATGCAGATTAATCCAGATCTGTGGATAATCATTGCATACAGTTCTTATGAAGTTCCAAAGGATAGATCCTTATGGAAAACTTCAGACAGATTAAAATTCTCTGAGAATCAGAGGGCCCTGGACCTAATCAAAAGGGCGATAAATACTGATAAATTTCTTGGTACAGTCAAATGCTGCAGTGCCTCGAAGTGGTCGAGATGTTAGCAGCCAGCAGGAGCCGGGACGAAGTGAAATGCCTTATGGCTTCAGATGAAGATCAGATTCAAATTGAAGAAACTTCGTCACAAGTAAACTCTGATATTGTTAACTTTTCATTTGAAGATTTGGTAGCTTTGAATGAACATTTGTTGATGAAGTATGATAGAATTAAATCTGAGAAGAAGAAACTAAGAAAAGAAATGTTGCATGAAATCAGAAGTATGAAGGTAGAAAATGAAAACCTAAAGTCAGATATGAACAGAAAAGAAAATGAAATTGGGTTGTTAAAAGAAAAACTGGCTGGTTATGAGAAGGAGAAAGTTGATTCAGAAAATCTCATAATCTCCATGGAAAGTAAAGTCACTGAGCTAAATAATACTTCATCTAAGTTTGCTAAGGATAAAGGCAAAATGAAAATGTCTTCGGAAGATGAAGTAAGTGATCAAAGAAAGGGGACAAGCTCTGAAGTAGCTAGAACCTCAAGACAATCCCCAAAACAGTCTACTGCAACTGAAAATCAAAAACCATTAAAAAATAAAAAGAACAATCTGCATGTTAAGAACTTATTTGATAAATGCCATGCTTCAAAGAAATCTAATAATGTTTCATGTCATTACTGTGGCAAGCATGGTCACTTCATGGACAATTATCTTGTGCTGAAAAAGGATGATCTGAATGTTGATAGAATGCATCCTAGAAATTTTCATGCTAAGAAACCTTCTTTTGTTCAAAAGAAAAGAAGTCACTGCTTTTTATGTCATGAGATAGGTCATCTCATGTATGATTGTAGACAAATGAAATTAGATGATCTAGCTGCTGTAGGAATGCATGATAAACAACTCCATGCTAAATATCATGCAACTCCTAAAAGAAAACTTCATTGCTTTCGTTGTGGCAAATTGGGCCACATTGCTGCAAAGTGTTGGCATGCTAAGGGAAGAACACTTAACTCCAAACCTGCTAAAATCCCTGTAAAAAGACATGCGTTGTATGAGAATTTTAACAGAATGAATTCTTCAATCTTTGAATATGAAAAACCTGGCCAAAACCTGGCCATAGAGCAAATCAGTGCCAGTTGGCCGATTTCAGAAAATAGAACTTTCATGTGCATAATAATAGAAACTTCAATGGTCATACATTCAATGATCACAATAATGTGCATAAAAAGAGCTTGAAATATGTTACTTGCCATTACTGTGATCCGTTTGGACATTCAATGTCCAACTGTAAGCTGATGGATCTTGATGATCTTAATGCTCAAAAACGGTGGAGAGCACCCTTCAAAGGTGCCACTTGTACTTCAGGACCCAAGACCACTTGGGTACCTGTTTGTACAAAATAGTTTGCTGTATTGCAGGTGTGTCTTGGAATGAACAAAGAGGGGTAAATAAACCAAGGCACTCAAAATGAAACCCCCAAGACCTTGCACTATTCAGGTCAGTTCTGCAAACTCTCTTTAAATTTTGTCATCTGACATTGTGTGTTTTAAATAGTGCATTTCATGCTAATCTGTCTGCGCTTGATTGAAATCTTCTGAAAATAATAATTGCACATGATGCCTATGATAGTGACTCTTAGAGTGCACTACATATCTGCTTCTTAAGCAAAATACACAAAAACATGTTCTCAGCATTCATTGTATAAATTGTACTTAATCAGGGGGAGTTTGACTGCTTTCGTATGATGTTCATACTTTGAGCTATGTGTGCACATGGAAAGGATTAGAAACTCATGAGCATAGTCTGCACATTCATGATGCATAATTTGTCAAAACTTCCTGCATTCTGTCATTGCACTTGTTGCATTTAAAATCTTCATCCATTGCATATAGTCAGGGGGAGCTTGGTTGTCCCTGCATAATGTTCATGACATTCATGTTCAGGAAATATCTCTAAGAGAGTCATTGCATATGCATGCATGTAGAGCAGTGTATTGCATATAATCAAATTTGAAAATTCTAAAAAGAAATGTCTCATTACATCTAGACAGGGGGAGCATTTTAGACTCTTTAGTCATTTTTTATCTGAACCCTTCTTGTCTAGTCACACAAATCACTCTCCTACTCTTGTGTGTTAGTGATTGCTCTTTAATCAACTGAACTCTCAACTTTCTTGAAGTTGAAATCCACATCTGATACTCCCTAATTTGCTAAGGAGTGCCTCACTTGAATTCTTCCCTGTCACTATTGTCAATCTGGTTTGACTGAATTCCAGACTCAGTCTGATCATTCAGTGCATATCTTGATGCATATTTGTAAACTCACTGCTATTGGCTTTCTGAAAATCTGTCTAATGCATATTGATCATATTTGCTACAAGCAAGTGTTTCAATTCTCACTTTCTATACATGCTTGTTAATGTCTCTGCTATTGAATGCTATTGTCAAAATATTGTTTGAACTAATTTTGAAGAGACTTAAATCTGTGTACCTCAGTTATAAATCTAATATCTTAATAGAAACTCCTATTATACAGGTTTAAGGTTAACTGATTGATCTACGTTGGTGTAAGTCTAATGTATTCATGAATTTGGATTTGAAAGACTTGAAAGTATCTGAATCACAAGTTTTAATAAACTTTAACCAACTGTTTCATGTAATCTCTGGACAAAACCTTCTGAAATCTGAAAATTTGAAATCAAGGTTATTTTGGTTGAGATACATGTTAGTAGTATTGTTCTTAAACATTAAATCTGTCTGAAGTTAACTAAAAAGAAAAGCAAAATTCAGAGCAATGACTTTGATCATTGAGAAACTAGGTCCTCCCTCAAAGAAATGGAGTAAACCTATGTCATGAAATGCCACAGTTATCTCTGGTATAAAACTAATTGAAAAGTCTGTCAGAGCAATGGCATAGTTGTGTTGAGTAACTGGGGATACCGGCCTCTGATCAAGGTGTTTCTTCATGTAAAAAGACACTCTAATTGCTAACTCTGTTCTCATGTTCGAGAGGCAATGCGGTTATCACAGACCGAGTAACTGGGTCATTTCACCTGAGACGTGTTTTGCCTCATGTAAAAAGGTGTTAATCAACCAAGATTGCTCAAGAAAAATAAAGTGCAGTTCAAAAGTAAAATCTAAAAATGGATATCATAAAATTTCTACCAACAAAGTCAACTTCAAATACTATTAAAGGTGTTTAATCTCAATACTACAATGTGTAACTCCTAAAGGAGTCATTGAGATTAATTGAGTAAGATGGAAGAGGATTGAACTGGAATGCTATATGAATAATTGGTTCACCTTTATTAAAACTCAGTTTCAGATATGAGTATTGTATACAATTGTCAAATTTGGTATACATCATGCTTAAACCCATTTTTGTCATGCAGTTTAATTCATAACCCCTTATGATAGGAGAATCTATCCCTAATTGGACTTATAACAGTGGTACCTGGAATAAAATTTTGTCTGATCAGTAACATCCTTAACTGCTCCATCATATTGCACATTTGTTTCCTGATCATTACTTGAAAATGCTCACTCTTTCTACTGAACTATTACTGAAAGATCCTGTGCTCTGTATGTTGCCTTGACATTCTTCCTCAATCTACTTCTTGTTGCTGTGATACACTCCTCACATATCCTCTTGAAACTTTTGCTTTATTCTGAGCAAGGACTGCTGAACAGATTTCATTTATTGCTTCTTAAAGGGGGAGGATTGATACTTGATTGTCTAACTGCCCCTGTGCTTGTCGATTGTATTCCTTTATCAGGGGGAGTTTCTTGTATGGATGTTCTTCCTTTTTATCTAGGGAGAATATGTGGTGTCATATTACACTTTGGGGGAGAATAGATAGCTTAAATGTGATTTCATGTAGTAAAAGGGGGAGATGTTATATCAATCTATTCATACCTGCTTAATTTTTCTCTCAAACTATTTTCTTTTTGATGAAGTCAAAGGGGGAGAATAGTTTGGGTCTGTGTGACTCATAGTGTTGCCATCATCAAAAAGGGGGAGATTGTTGTGCCTCTGTGGTTTTGATGTCAGCAAGCACTATGAGTATGAATGAGTTTGATGTCAGCAAGCACTATGAGTATGAAAGATTGACTGATTGAGTGTGCATATTTATAGCATTGCATAACAAGTGTAGCTTGCATCGGTGCATTCATCAGTTGCACGCCATATAGTCGATGCATGATTCACTACATATGATGTCTATACACTGAAGCACGCTCATTGCATATGAGGTCCTGTCACTGAAACTGGTGCAACATTTCTCTGCATGCTATAAAGTCTGTACAGAGTTTTGCCTAGACTGCATCAACTCAAGTTTGTACATTCTTTAGTAGTATCCATTGCTTCATTCGACCAAGTCAGTACAGCCAGTGCTCTTCATGCATTTACATAGTCAATGCATTGATTTGTCTCGCACATACACTAAGTCTACACATGGTTGCTTTGATGACTTAGCAAGTCTATACATTCATGAGCATAGTCAGTGCATTCGGTTGTTTCATGCATATACAAAGTCTGCACATTCTTTGCTGTTATGTCCATACGTCATTTCAGCAAGTTTGTACATCATCTTGTCGCAGGCACAGCAAGTCTGTACATCGTCTTGGCGCATGCACGCAAAGTCTGTACATTCTTTAACAGCATGCCTGAGCATTCATCTTTGCTGTGCATACTTTGATAGATGCAAACTGTATTCCACACGTTCAATGTCTGTACATTCTTCAGTGGCATTTGTGCAATCTTTCAAAACAAAGTCTATACACTCTTTACCATGCATTCAAAGTCTATACATTACATTGCTGGTACGAGTGGTTAAGTTCATGCATAATCACACCAGCGAGTCTGTACATCGTTGTCGCATGCACACTAAGTCCATACACTCGTTGCTGGCATGTCTGTACATTCACTTTCAATGTGCATACTTCTCCATATGCAAAATGCATTACATGCATTCAAAGTCTGTACACTCGTGGATGACATGTCCGTGCATTCATTCTCGTTGTACATACCTTCTTATATGCACACTGCATTTTGTGCATCAAGTCTGTACAGGCTCAGTTCAAATATCAAACTTACTCGATGCATCATTGTCTTTTCCTTCAGATTGATTCAAACTGATAATATGTTCAACCTGACAGAACATCTGTTTGAGGAACTTAAGAAGGGCATGTGATCCAAGGATGGAGTTCTAACCCTGATCGTGACACGTGTAGTGCAGCAGGTTGAAATGCTGCCACGTGTTCAAGGCACTAGGGCGGGAATTCGTGGAGGACACAGGCCCACCTATATGCTCCTGCTATAAAAAGAAGACTTCTCCATCTGGAGAAGATGCTCGTGCAGAGAGGATCAAAAATTACATTAGAAGAGAAAAAGCAGACCGAAACTGCACGATCCAGATAGAAGAGAAAAGAAGAAGAGCAGAGGAGGAGAGTGTTCGAAAGAGAAAGAGAGAAGAAGAGGAAGAAAGGAAGAGAGAGAGAGCTTTTGAGAGTAGTGATCGAGAGAAGAAAAGAGTGAGCAGCAGAGAAGTATAGAGAAGCAGAAGAAGAGAAAGAAAGGAAGAGAGAGGTAGAGAGCTCTAGGGGAAGAAGAAAAGCTTCATCGGAAGATTTGTTTTCACTAGACTTTGGATCAGATTCAAGCCAGTCAGCTCCATGAGAGCCACATCTATGTTCCATCGTTTACAGCTTTCTGTCGCTGTGATTTATCATCTTTTATTTTCTTTTGAACCTTTATTCAACATGTTAGTCAGGGAAGCAAGCTGTGTTGCTCAGCGGGCAGAGGAGGATTCCTCTAGACGGGTTAAGCTGTAGTCCCCAGTAGTTGCAGAGGTGTGGTATCCTCTGGACGGCCAAGCTGTATTGCCCAGCGGATGGCTAAGCTGTATTGCCCAGCGGAAGTAAGCTGTGATGCTTAGCGGATGTAGGCAAGCTGTGAGGCCCAGCGGGTTAAGCTGTGTATCAGCGGAATCCACACTCTGGTTGGAGTGTGGGGTGGACGTAGGTCTGTGGACCGAACCACCTAAAAATCCTTCGTCTACTGTGGTTTGATTGTCATATTCGATTCGCTAGATGTATGCATAGGCCGATTTGAATCTTCTATCTAGCAAGGAATTTGATTGCATATCAATCATCTGATATTGCTCTTGAGAAAGTCACTTCAATTACTTAATCACTGTTCTGGAGTGCTTCTGATTTGCTCAACCCATCTAAGTGTCTAAGTTGCAGTTGATTGCTTGAATGGGTTCGGTTAACAACATTGTTTGTTCTTGTGTTTAAAGAAAGATGTATGCTAGACTCGATGTCAACCTACAGTCATGAACATGTTTAATTCCGCATCAGTTTTAAGTTCATCAGGTTGAGTTTTTTAATTCGAGCAAATTGTGTAAGAGGGATTCATTCACCCCCCTCTGAATCCATCGCACCGATCCCAACACGTCACAGCCCACAGACCCCAATAGGCTGAACACAGGGCTGTAATGCACCCACCTGGGCGTGTTACATAGCGTGACAGTCACTGGAAGGACCGTCACACCCGCCCGAGGGTGAAACGGCAGAAAACGCCCAAAAAACTGACCACACCCCCATGCCTCCACCGGAGAGGGGGAAATCAAAGGGGAAGACCCCTGGGGACCCCTAGCATGCTTCTAAGACATCAAAATGCGAAATCATGGCTCAAATCCATAGATCGGGTGAACTCTCCCGAAATCATGCTTTTGCCCAAACTCGCTCAAAGACACCCCTCTCGGCTCCCATTCGGCCAACAAAACGCGGGGGATGACGGGATGAGCATAGGGATTTGTCCCCCTACCTCAATGGAGCGAAAGATCTACCGAATCGAGCTCAAATCATGAAGAACGCTTTTGGAAACCCCACTCCTTCACGCTTCCCACGAACACCGCACGCCCACGAGATCGCCTCACCGCCACCCACGTCACCGCGCCGTCGCCCTGCCGCCGTCTGCAGCCGGAGAGAGGCCCACCGCGTCGAAATGGGAGAGAGAGAGGGAGAGGGGGGCGGTCACGGTGGGAGGAAGAAGAAGAGGAAGAAGAAGAAGGGTGGGGGAGAGAGAGAAAAGAGAGGGTATTTATAGGAAAATCCAGAAATTTTGGAAAATACCAAAAAATTAAAAATTACATTTCTGCTATCTTCAGAACGCACCGATCGCAACGGTACCACTCTCACCTAGGTGAACGACCCGGTTCACCCACAACGAGGTTCCGAAGGAATTACCGAAACACACACCGGTAATCGGAAAATACATGCGGAAAAGCCGCAGAACGCTCCCGGGCCTCTGAAACAACTCCGGATCGGGCCGATCCGAACACAAAAGATGTACAAAATGAAATTTCGAGCACAGCAGAGTTGAACACTTCGAGAAATCAGATCCGGGACCCACGAAGAAGGATCCAAAAGGTCCAGGGTATTACAATAATTCTTACTGATCTATTTAAATTGAGCTTGATCTTGATTCATCTTTCCAATGAATGTCAAATTTTAATTGTGAATCCTTTATAATTGAATGGCTGTTAGGTTTATACTTGTTATAACCTTAATCTTGAACCATTGTATTCCCTAGTTTTGATTTAGACTCAATCGAACCTCTGTTATTTGAGTTAAGCCGAATTGGATTAATAGAGACTTGCGCGACTATTAGTAGACCGCATATACCCTTGAACGGGCCCGTGGAGACCGTTCAACTCTGGCAGATGCCAATTTGTCTTGGCCGATTATCCTTGATCTATCTTCGGCCAAACTCTGATTTGATCAGCCCAGTAGACCCTAGGTCGGCCAGCAGATAGTGGGCTAGACTCTGGTTCAGTTCCACCCTGCCTATGGTAGCCGGGGAGTCCACTTGGGCTAAATTCTAACTCATGGCTAGGCCCTGTGTTGTGTGGCCACTAATGGACCGTACATCTTACAGGCGGCCCTGATTGGACCGTTCAACTCATGAGCGGCTCTGTCTGGACCACACATCCTGTCCTCGATTCTGTAACTTTCTGGCCTAGTGCGGCCCTATCCTAACCGTTCATATAGAAGGGCGGCCCGTCAGTAGCCGTTCAACCTTGACCTCCCGAGGGTTAAACCCAGCCCAGTTCCTGTTAGTGCGGCCCAGTGTCGACCACACAAGCCTTGAGCGGCCCAGTGGTGACCGCGTATCATCCAGAGACTAGTTTTCCCCATGTTTTATGATTTTGAATCCAAGAACATGATGGTTCTTGATAATTTGAACTCTTGGACAGAAATTCTGGACAGTAATTCTTCAACTTAGCCTTGGGATGTTCCGAGGTAAGTTTATACTTGATTATAATTGGCCATTTAACTTGATTAAAGTCTAGACAACTTGGGATCTTGGATCCAATAAATCAATGCCAACGCACCATAGGGGCCCGGTCTGGTGCTGGGGAGAGCGCCCGAAAAGTACTTGTGCCCATGGGAGTTTGTAATGACAGGGTGAGGCATTGCACCGAGTGCATGACTAGCGTGATGTCTATGACAATGATCTCTTATCTCTTACTTGAATCGTGTTTGACTTGGTTACATTCTTGCTTGTTGGCCAATTTCTTGCAATTTCTTATTATATATATTGTTCTAAAATGCAATTCTTGTAATTATCATCTTGTCATATTGTTATTCCAGTCCATTCTTTAGCACTTTCTATTATTACGTTGTTTCATTCGATCGTTATTTCTTTTCTTTCCGTTTCATATTAACATGTAATTAATTGGTTAATCACTTACACTTGCATGTTGTTACCTACTGAGCGTTCGCTCATATAGTTGTTTTCCCCCCTTTCCAGGCAGCTCAGGTGAAGATTAACAGATGGATGGGAATGGGCGAGAGTGATTACTTGGTGTGTATCTAGCTATGTCTTAGAACTGGTGTTAGTTATTGTACCGGAGTCGAGTAGAGATTATGTTTGATTGTGTTTAAGTCGGTTTGTAAGATGTTTGATGGTTATTGTAATAGATTGGAGTTATTTCTGTTCATGACATTATGTTAATTCTTAGCTTAGCATGTTATCTTTACTAGCATTTTCTACTGTCGGTCCTGATATTCCGCGTCGGGGCGTGACACCGAAAGTGAAGAAATCAAGGATAATAGCTTCCAAAGCTCAATGGGCTCGAGAAATGGTCAAGAAATGGACCCGAAATATGGTCAAAGAAGACTCCAAAATAATGAAAAATTCGGAGCATCATAAAGGAGAATAAGAGAAACAACTCAACTTGTAGGCTTAAAATGGGTGTCAACAGTTAGGAGACATATGATTTAGAATGGATAAATGGACCATTTTTATTGATCTTCACTTTTTTTATTTTTCTTTCTTTTTTTTGTTTTGTGTGTTTGCGTAGATTGATTTTTTTGTTTTTTTTAATAATAGGCTTTAACATGGTCTTCATGAAGATCGTGACCTCGAGCTCATGGCACATGCGCCGCTGTGGCTGTTTAATTGGAGTTGCTACAGGAGAAATGGCTAGTTCGTGCTCCACCATGGATGGGTCTAGCCTTGGCATCTCCTTATACATCCAGGCGAAGTAGTCTTTGTATTCAAGCAGGAGTTGTTTGTAGCCCTGCTTTTCTACTTCGGTGAGGAGAGCACTGACGAACATTGGCCGGTGGGTTTTAGCTTCACCCAAGTTGATCTCAATCAATTCGTCAACGGTTGCTTGGCCACCGTCCGCCAACTTGGGAGGAGCAGGTTGAAAGTCGATGAGATCTTCATCATCAATGTCGGCTTCATATGCTTCTCAATTTTTGAAGCTGCTAGTCGACGCTGGTGGAGCTGGACAATCATGATTACTGGGTTCTGGTAGGGGTTGTTCTGGGCCACCAACATCTATCAACGGGGATTCTCTGGGATCATCAGTCGATGATGGTGAAGCTTCTGTGGAGCCATCTCTGGCCCTGACTTGGCTTTTCTGGCAGTTGTCGACTGGTATCATTGGAGCTCCCCTGGGATTGCTTGCTAAAGCTGACAAAACTTCCTGGCAAGTGTTCTGGGCAACCTCCACATTGGGGAAGTTTGTATAACTGGATTCTTCGGGAGACTGGGAGTTAGGGGAAGTTTCTTCAGGCCTGATGTCTTCACCAGGAAGCAACGAAGGCTCATTGATCACCTAGACTGGGGTGATGGACCTGGCGGGGAGCGAGATCATGATCTCCTCTTCCGCGCCCCCAGAGCTATCAAATTTTGTATCAACAATAGTTTGGTCATTGACTAGCTATATTAGTCCCACGGTGTTGACCGCATAATGGACGAGGAAGTTCGGGTCTTGGTCGTAGCCGAGCCCCCTTGTATCTTTGTGGGAGAATGGGGGTTGCCCCCGGAGCTGGGAAGGAGCCCACAACTGGTGGAAGTATTCAAGCCGTGCTGAATCTTGCCACTAGGGAGTATGTTGCTTTAGGCACATCTTGAAGATGTGCTATGGCAGGTCATCCATTATTTGGACTGCTTCAGAAGTATAATCGGCTAGCTTGGGCCAGCCGAAGTCATCTTCTGGTAGGGCTTGGGGGGTCATGTCTCCCTTGTAGAAGATAATGGACTTATCCCTGTTGACCTTTTTCTTGTTTCTGAGTTGCCGTTTATAGGTGACGAAGAATGTCTTGAGCGGCTCAACCTTGTGCTCTTTCGATACATAAGAAAGCTGTATGCAATCTGGCGGTAGGCATATGCTCTTGTCGATGGCTCGACTAATAAGATTGACCTCAAAATCGATTTTACGCCTCACGGGGTGAACTGGAGTCAACTTGGAGCTTAGGCATAGCCGATGAAGCTTGGCCTTTTCTTCGTCAACAGAGAAGTGGTCATCCTCGTCCTCCTCTGAGAGCCAACCATTACTTTTGCCTTTGACTACGAGGTATGCATTGGGTCCCCCGAAGTAGAGCACAACATCGGCGAGATTGCATTCTACTGGGGTGAACGGCGACAGGGCTGCAAAGACCGTATGTTGTTCACCATCCTTGGCATATTTGATGCATTGATGGAGAGTTGAGGGGACAACCCAGTTTTCATGCAACTAGGGTCTGCCCAATAGTACTTTGTAAGACATGTTGGCGTCGATGATGTAGAATGTCACCTTGGAGGAAAAATCATCGAGCACCAGATCGACATCTACTCGGCCAAGAACATCCTCGGTGTTCTGGTTGAAGCCAGATATCTTGACCGCTTGAGCCTTTTGAAGGTATGGGATTAGATATAGGTGTTGACACCTGTTTTCAGCCTGCAAGTTGAGTTCTTTCTCTTATCTATCTTTTATGATGTCCCAAATTACCCGTTATTTTGGGAGTCTTCCTGAGTGTATTTTGAGCTTATTCGTGATCATTCTTGAGCCCATTAAGCCCTGTAGGCTATTTTCACATCTTCTGGCCTATTTCCCCTGGTCCAGTCGGCTTATTTCCCATTCTAAAGCATAGTTCAATCGATCGATTTGAGCCCTACCGACCTCCTATTGCAGTCTGCTAGTAGACCGCGATCAGCAGATCGCGATCTACTAGAAGACTGCGTTCTCCTAGTTTTTGGTCCACCAATGACCTGCCAAGTCATGGTCTGGTGGCAGATCGCGATCTGATGATCGCGGTCTGCCACCAGACCGCATTCTCCCTCTTTCTTGGGTGCGTCGACCCCATGTTTCTGGGTGCGTCGACTTGATCCTTTGAGCTTTTCCTCTCTGGCCAGGTCGCGGTTCATACTTGACCGCGTTCTTCAGGTGGCGGTCGTGCAACTAACCGCGTTCTCGTTGCAGAGTCTAGTTCGTTTTAGACTCCATTTTCTCCGGCCGAGGACACCTTGGAGTCCTAGATCACGCCATTTTTGCCGAGGATAGCATGCCAGGTCGATTATTATCCATTCTTGGGATATTATCCCACTAATATCTCATAGATTTATCCATCAAAATCCATTTTTCTGGGACTTATCCTCTTAATCTGAGTTGAGGGTTTCTAAACTCTATAAATAACCTCCTAGGGTTGTGGGCCCACGGGAGGGCATTTTTTGACTTGGGGCGAAGCCATGCCGTGTTGCCGACTCATCTCTTCGACCCCGAGCCATCCAGGGAAGTGTTAAACCTTCGTCCTCCTCCTCTTAGGGCTCACTTTCTACCTTCTTTCCCTTGTTTCTGCACTATTTTCTACTCTATTTTTCTGCACGTTTCTGCACGCATGCACGTTTTCATCACACTTTTCCTCTATTACTCCATGCGTTTTACACTCTCTTTACACTCATAAACATTACACAATACACACACCTATTTGTTTGTCCCTTCTATAGGGGTTAAAAACCCTCCCCCGGTGTGTTCTCCCCCTTTTCTTCATGCTTGTTTTTGCATACGGGATTGATGCTACACGTCGCATGTTCTAATGGGTTTTATCCTCTTTTTGGCTTTGTTTCGGTGGAAAGGCAAGTTTGAACGTGAGGCCCTTGTCTTCTAGCCGGCTGGAAGGCGAGGAGGTGCCGATCCACGGAGTTTCCCGCACCCCTTTTGTGAGTGCGATCATTGTAGCGGTCATCCTTCAGCCGCGTCTTCCTTCAATTTTCAAGGTACGCAGTAGGCCCCTCTGTGTTTCTATAGTGTTTCCTTGCTGTTAGCACTTGGTGGCCATCACGGTCTCTTGTTATTCTTCATCGCCCCTTCCCACTTTTCTTACATTGCATGCTTATGCTTATTATGTTCTTCTGTTCGGGGGTGGATAATTTATCAACACCTCTATTTTTTGGCCATCACGGTGGGACACCTAGTGCCCATCACCTTACTCTTGCCATCCTACGAGTTCTGTGTGTGTGTGTTTTTTGTTTAGATAGCATCTTACGGGTTTTCCTTTTAGTTCTGTCAGTTTTCGGTTCTAGGAGGAGGTAGCGGTTCCACAGAGACCGCCACCTTGATATAGCGGTCCTTGGGGGACCACCACCTACAGACAGGTGACCACCTGCAGATAGTGGTTCCCATCAGACCGCTACCTGTAGGTAGCGGTCATCAGGAGACCGCCTTATGTGCTCTGCAGACCCAGGCGTTGCCTCCAGGTACGTTGTTGGTTGGTGTGTTTGAGTTGCTTCGTTATTCCTACCTGTGTTTTTCATACTCTTGTGTTCTTGTTCATTATATTGTCTTCATTCTCTCATATTATTTGGATCCATATTGTTGTGTTGGCATATATTTATCTTATCTTGATTTGCTAGTTTTAGGCTAGAATTGCATGAACTCTGGTGCGCATAGGATCATTCATTGCATATTGTAGTTGCATTCCTACCATGGTAAGTGACCCTCTCTGTTTCGTATTCCTTGGAGTCGACTAGGTGACCTTATCTGGGACATCTGTAAGTCTCTGCGAACCGTACATTCCCACACGGACGATGAGCCGGTTGTGCCTTTCCACCCCTTAGGTTTTGCATTTGCATGTGTGTGAGGAAGTTAACCCTAGGTCAACTCAGAGTTTGGACTCCTTCCCTTTAGGATTCCTATCTTGAGGGAATTATCCTTAATTTAAAAACATTAAAAGGTCCACTAAAACTTCTAAAAAATATCGTATCATACTAACTTGTTTGGTCTTGGGTGAAACCTCTCACATTGCGTTGTTGGTGCTGTTTGGGTTTTGATAAGCCCATTCGTGGCATTTGTGCTTCATATAGGCCTTGTTGTTGTTAAATCCATTTTTTTTTAGCCCTCTCTTGTGTTTTTTAGCCTAGTTCCATCTTTCTTAGTCATAGTTTTGCATTGGTTTTCATGCATAAGGTCTGTCTATCGACCCATCTACAGAGTCTGGTCGCGATCAACACTTGACCGCTACTTGCTAGTAGCGGTCATCTCAAGACCACTACCTACCCTCAGGTCTTGCCCTCTCCTCATTCTCCACGCCCTCTTCCCTGGTTGTATTCCCATTGACTTTCCTCTATTAAGTCTCTGACTCTCTCATGGAGCACCGTTATAATTCTGTGTATCCTTCCCAATCCGCCTACTCCCATGTGGAATCCTCTTCCCACGCGGGTCCTTCTTCCCATGGTCCCTCTGACCCATCCAAGGAAGAAGCTAATCTTATGGCCCATCTCTCATGCCTTGTTCGCCAAATGGACCCGGTTCAAGCCCAAAGACTTATTGCTAACCATCTTAATGGGCCTTCTTCTTTTCCCCATGCTGCTGGTCCAATTGATCCTTATGCTCATATTTGATTTAGGCCCGTGTATCCTTCCACTCTAGGAATGATCCCTTCTTCTTCTTAGCCCGGATCCTCTTATCCGGCCCATTATCCTTCCTGGTTTGAGTTCACAACCCCTTCCTCATGCTGGCCCACATTATTCTCGATCTCTCCCTACCTAGGAGATGATTTCTCAAGCCCAACGGTAGCTTGATGAGCTTCAACGACGGATCGATCCCAAACCCTCTTTGAGTGTCCCGTTTGCCTTTCAAAATCTGCGACTTCCACCACCTTCGCAAATTCCTGCATATCGCCGTTATGGTGGAACCGGTGACCCTTATGTGCACCTGAAGGAGTTTCTCTGAGTCGGCCCAGTTTCAGCACGATCGGTGCTTGATGGCTTATTTGTTCGATCTGTCGTTAGAAGGCCTGGCTTGGGATTGGTTCTTTTCTCTGCCGCAAGACCAAGTTGTGAATTTTCAACTTCTTCAAGAGAGATTTATTCAGTAATATCAAGACCAGGTTGGGCCTAGGTTTTCCGTTGTGGATCTGGCCCATGAGAATATGAAGCCCGACTAGGAGTTCTCTACCTTTGCCGATCGCTGGCGTCACCTGGCCGCGCAAGTCTCGGGGCATATTCCGGAGAAGGAGCAAATCAAGATCGTTATTTATAATGCAATGCCCGAGTATCGCTTTATCCTAACCTTTAATGATATTACATCTTGGCAACAATTGTATAGTCGAGCCTGCTTCATTTGCCAACAACTCCAAAGTTCCCTTGACTCCGAGTCCCCTCAGCCCTCCACATCCGTGTATACTTCTTTCCAACCCTCCGTGAGTCAACCTTCCACTCCCGCATATGAACCCTCCATGAGTCAATCTTCCGCTCCCGCATATCATCCCTCCATGAGTCAACCCTCTGCCTCACATCAACCCTTCATGAGTAAGCCGCCCGTGTACACCTCTTACCAATCCTCCATGAGTCAGCCTTCTGCCCCCGCATATCAACCCTCCACAAGCCAACCTGTTGTCATCCCAAATAAGTCTTCCGCCATCCATAGTCAGCCTTCCACTTCTGCATACTCACACCCGCATTTGTCCCTGCCTTCAGTCAAGGGAACACTGAACCCCGAGTAGGTGGATGCTATCCACTACATACCTCCCCATTCCACTCCTCATGCATCTTCGCCTAGTCTCTCCGCTAGTCGCCATGCACCCTTGCCTTCGCAACCACCGCTTCCCTCTCCACAACCTTCTCCTCCAACCCATACCCCACAGCATCAACCTTGCCCAAAGTGGGCATATTACCCTCCGTTGCCCGAGTCTTTTTCAGATGTCTTTCGGGATTTGGTGGCCACTCAAGCGTTGCAGCTTCCTCCGGTTATGTCTTGCCGACCCGTGGTCGGAGATCAGTTTCAACATGGTGAATACCATCATCAGTAGGGGCATTTGGTTGAAGATTGCCCCAAGTTCTGGGATTATGTTTATGGCTTGGAAGCTAAGAAGAGGATTGACTGGCCCTCTATTCACAAAGTTGTGTTGTATCTCCGTAGTAAGCAGCAACAACAGCAAGCGTCGTCCAGGCATCCGTCTTCTCCACTACAAGGCCAGGGCCACCCCTGTGATTCTTCATCCAGTGCTACACCCGCTCCATCATCTATCATGTCAGCCATTCCATCATCGTCTACCCTATCTCCATCACCGTCACCTACCCAAGCCCTTGCTCAGGCTAGCACCTCCACTTCCTCTACTACTTCTGCTCCCAACACCGCCCGACGCGTCATGTCGATACGTCGGTGGTGGATGCCATGATCCTCCCCTTCATCCTCTCCATCACCGACACAATCTCCATAACCCCCATTGCCCGCATCACCACCTTCGTCACCATCCCCATTGCCTAAGCCCTCATTGTCGTCTCCTTCGCCTTCACCTCCTCTCCCCAAATCACCTAGCTCGCCGCCTTTGCCATCTTCACCATTGTTGTACCCAGACAATTTCTCAGCAAAATATCAAGAAATTAGGGTCCGGGAATTTTCCCGAACACCTATAAAGTGACAGCTACCCAGCCCCTTCTATGGCTCCCTGGGCCCAGCTAAGGGTCCCAACCAACTAGCCGCAACCCACGGCAACTTCGGCAATCGATTGGGGCCACCCCCGATCACTCAGTTTGTGGATTTACCTGCGTTCTACACCGCCACCCGGGCCAACCCGGGGGCACCCTGATGACAAGCCACGGCACGTGGCACCCAGTAATGAGGGTGGGATCTACCCTCAAGATGCCTCCATTCAGTTTTCTAAAATCAAAGGAAGACCTATCTTGGTCGACCACGGGATTTAGAATCCCACAGCACCCGTATGCGGCCCGTACATGCGTGTCGGGAATTTTCTCGAACACCTTGCGGACTTGCATATCCCAGCCGTTCCACAACAAGCCGAGGGCCAACCCCCAGCTCTAGCACTCCAGCCATGTCCTATGACAACCTACCAGCAGGTCGGGGGCACCCCCGACCCTCAGACTTGCGGCGATGAGCTGCTTATTTTCAGCTCCCGGGGTGACTCGGGATTGCCTATCAACTCACCGTATTACGCGGCACGCACTGGGAAAGCCAGGCCCACATGCCCGTATGGTTCTCTCTCAGCTCCTATGAGCCCCTACCCTCAGCCCAAGGCTGAATCTGAGGCCCGCCGGTCACTCACCCAAGCCGATCGGCACCGCGACGCATGTCGGGAATTCTCCCGAACACCTCGCGAGCGACAGCAACAACCTGACACCAACAAGCCCCCATGGGCCAATCTCGACATCCCTGAACACTCTATCCCTCAAAGGACACCCCCAGATGATAGAAGAAGACCCCCGAGGCCACCCCTCGGGGCCATGGGGGAGTTCACCCCAGGCGCGGCTGCGCCCCGGGAGGGCGAACCCCCTTAGGGGATGCACCCTCCTCCCATCCTAGCGGCCCCACGGCCACCTCCCAATACTAGCATCTCCTAGTTTCATGCAAGATCGACTGGCGTGCCGTGCGTAGAAGGATTCGTCAATGAAAAACTCGACGACAGAGCCTCGGGAGCGCAAAGTCACACATCGAGATCCCCACACCCAAGCAATCAGGAAGCCAGTCCGACTCCAGTATCCTCCAGTATGCTTTTGTCCTCTTGTAGTCATAGTTAGTCAAAGTAGGACAAAAATAGCAAAAAATGGGATTTTATAGAGGTGGGGACTGCCCCCCCAACCCCCCCCTCTCTCCCTAGAGTTGCTCCGCCTAAACCCCCGGGGAGGGTTTAGGTGGACCAAACCCAGGCCTGGGTTTGGTCTGCCTAAACCCCTGGTATAATAATAAAAAGTTTTTTTTATAAAAAAAAACCCAACCCCGGTCCACGTGCCAACCCCCATGGGGTTTAGGCGGACCAACCCAGCACCTGGGGTTGGTCCGCCTAAACCCCATCCAGTCAAAAAAAAGATTTTTTAAAAAATCAAAAAGCCCAATTTTTCTCCATATAAACCCCTCTGGGGAGGGGTTTAGGCGGACCAAACCCAGCCCTTGGGTTGGTCCGCCTAAACCCTCCCTCCCCCACTCTGTAAACCAAAAAAAAATGTTTTTGAAAGGGTTTACGCGGACCAAGTTTGGCCCTCAACTCGGTTTGCCTAAACCCTCCCTGACCCTTCATATTCCCCTATAAAAACCCCTTAGGAGCTCAAGGGGCGGAGGCATGAAGAAGGCAACAACCTACGATCTAACTGCTGCGCCCTCAGACTTCAGCAGGCATCCAGCAAGGATCGAGGACGCGAGGAGCTAAGTGTGTTCGCGTGGTTGGATTGTTGATCGGCTCTCACACGCCGAGGGCATGTCGCTCGCACTTCCCTCATACGGCATTTAGCCATCTCATACAAGCCCACCTCTGTCACACGTAAGGTGCTACGACAACGGCAAATACACCCGCATCCCGGGTCTGCCCGGGTACGACAACCTACGATGGTCACACATGCGCCATGGTGCCGCACCTACCTTTGTCACAGAACCGCGTGCCCATCGCTCGCCCCAAGTTGGCCGCTGACCATTTTGACCGATGACTCGAGTTAGCCGGACCCTAGCCTGGGAGCCACGTTCCCGGGACTGGCCCAGACTCCCCAGCATGAAGATACTCATCCCTCAGAACCCGTACCCGACTGCTTATCCAGAGCAACATCCGGCCCTCCTCCAGACGACGAGCAGTATCTCTCCCTGCCATCCAGTCTAACCCTCCCTCAGGAAACCGGGCACGTCCCTCGCCTCGAGGAGAGCCTCTGTAAAAACACGCGGATGTCCGCCCTATTATGCATTGATCTGGGGACCGACCCACGTGTCAGAATTATCCCATGGCTTGCACTAGTTGTACTTTGGCCTCCTAGGCCCATTTGTAAAGCCCCTGTGGCTTCCATAAAGTATAAAACCAGTTCAACACTTGCACCCGTATCCGGGTCTCAGCCTCATCCCGTACTACCCAGTGTGGGTCCAGTGTCTCCCACTCCAGTAAATCAAAACTCCCAGTCAAATGCACCCTCATAGCTGCGGGATGCCCCGGACCCTCTATCCACGACTTCAGACATATACATACTTCTCTTTAGCACAGAACAAAGGTGTTCGGATTCAATCCGAGGTAAATAAACACCGACTGTTTGCGGTCGGTGGGGAAAGATGGCCAGTACACGATTCCCCACAATCGCATGCACACTCGCATCCATGGAACCTCTTCTCTCCACGTGTCACCCGACTGCCCGAGCCCACGTACCGCATCCTGGCGACGCTTCCCCAGTCAACCTTCGGTTCCATGGGTGGTTGTTGAGAAATTGACTGGCATGCCCGCACCCCTGTCCAGTTAACCTATACCCCCAGAAACCTCTCGTGCCATTCGACCCCTCTCAACTTTCCGTAAAAAGAGAGTGTCCGGTGCCACCGTGAGAGGTATACGGCCATGAAGGAGGATACCCGAGATACATCAAACTCCCGTATTTTTCCTTCTTCGGCTTTATTCCTTCCCTCATCCTGGTCATCGGTATAAAACCCCCGCAACAGCCACCTTCACCATCTTCATTGCCTCTATCATCTCTACTACCTCTGTCACCATCCTCGTTACTTGTGTCACCATCATTACCATCATCTCCGCCGCCTTCGCCTCCTAACCCATCACCTTCTTTGCCCTTACCATCTCCTTCATCTCCATTATCGCTCGAGCCAGAGCAAATCACACCTTTGCCTTTGACGCCTCCCCCACTTACGCCTGAGCCTATCATAGCCGCTTTGCCTTTGCCGCCATTTGAAGACTCCATCGAAGCCTCCACACCATCCAAACCTGTTTCCTTCACTCCCACTCCATTATCAACTTTCACCCCACGGAGCGGGTGTGCGCTGCCTTTGGTGCCTCTTGGGTCTGATCCCCAGGGAGACGATAAGCCGAGTCAGCATAATTCAATGCCAATTGCACATTTCAAGGTTCAAGATTTTATTTGATGCATGCCAATTCGGGTCCCGGTCTCTGGATATTTTGGGGATGATCTACATGTACTCCTGAAGATGGTTATTAAGAAGAGTTCCCTCGCACTAGTGCCAGTCTCTTCAAAAGCGAGACCGGTGGTAGTTTCTTTGCTCGTCGGTGGATTCACAATTAATGCTATTATCAATTCTCGCTCTATTTCCATTCAGATGACTGGTCAAGAGGGGTTCTCTACTTGGGCTTTGCTGACACATACGGCCATCAAAAGATTGATGGACTCCATGTTTAAGGGGCAGTTTGCAATATTCTCAAGGTTTTCCAAGGACATTCTACAATTTTTATGCAACCTCTCTCGGTTTATCAGCAAGCCGACCACGTCAATGCCACACATTGATTTCCCTCAATTTCATCTTTCCCCTCTATCAAGGGAGTTATGCTTCATGTCTGATTGCCGAATGGAGTTACCGAACCTCAAGATCCTTGTGCCAAGTGACAAAACTCCATGGATTCATGATGTTCATCATAAGGAGTTGCTTGTTCAAGAATGTCCACATATTGTTAGCATCCAGTGCTTAGGGGCAACCACCCCGACAAAGCTGCATGTTTATAACCAGGCAAGGCCGTCTGCCAGATGGGCCCATTATTTAAGGAGATATTGTAAACCAAGAAGCCCAAAGGTCCGAGCTCGCGCCATGCGGATCCATTTTCAAGAAGTTTCTGCTAAGAAAAGACGGCAGCGCAAGATTAAAGGCCATCAATTGTGCACTCGAGGGTCCACTGCTCCTTCTTTTCATTCATCCTTTCTATTGCTTAGTTCCCACCCCTGGGTGGTGTATCTTCCATCTTCTGATCCCATATCCTTAATCTTCTCTTCTCATTCTAGGTCCACGGGCCCTCTTTCTGTCCCTTCTCAACCGGTGTCTCTGGGTTTTCCTCATTTTCCCGATTTTAAACCCTCGTCTGGATCTCCTTCCCGTCTGGTTTGTCCGGATTGTTTTAATCTCTAATTGCCTTTTCATTCTTCTTCTTCCCCTGGATCCCCTCTGTTGTTCCAGCATTAAATTTTTATCTGATTCTCCTTCTCCAAAATTTTCGGGGTATACTAGTTCCTCTGATTCCTTTCTGATTCTGTCGGTTGATTATTCTTCTTTTCCGCTTTCGCAACAATCTCATCATTGTCTTTCTATTCCTTCTTTATCTCCCTTTCGGGGTCTTCGTCCTTTCTCTTGTTATTTTCGAGGCTTTAGTCCGCCTTGATCTCAGTTAATTTCTGATTCTTCTGTAGACCGTTCCTTGTTATCAGGGTCTCTGCGCCCTAACGAGGGAGTTCTTACCCTCACCTCTCTTCCGTTGATCCTTCTTCGTCCCGTTTGGCGTCTGCCGCTCCTTCACGTCAAGGAATTTCGAAGTCTTTGCTATCCTTTCATCGTTGTCCTGTCAAGCAAGGAATACGAAGCTCATTGATCAGGATCGCTTCAGGGCGCTACTTCGACTTCATGGACTGTAAGGTATCTTTTAATTGTGTAAGGATATGCTATCATTTCTATTGCTTTTATTATTCCTACGCATGGTTATAATGCTGGTTCCTTAACACGTTTGAGTAGTTTTATGAGTCTTAGTTAGTTTAGCTTGGTTTAATTCTAGTTCGCTTCTACAGCATCTTAGGCTGGTAATAGCTCTGCGCTGGGAGTCTAGTTTCTTTCTCCGATCGTTAAGGGTGACCTTTTGAGCATGGTTTTTACACACTACACGGTGAATTGTAGCTGATCTCCTCTTAGGCAACACCGTTACTGCTTTGGCCATACTTTGGGTATGCACAAAGACCTTTTCTTTTCTCTGCTCGGTCGAGTGCAGAGGCAAGAGATTGATGGATAAGATGCCCAACCTAGGCGCTCCCTGATACTAGAGAGGTCTCAAATAGGGGCAGTCATAATGACCTTTAAAAATGAGCTTTCATGCAAAATCTAGCCATCAAGGGCTATCAAAGAATATTAATAGCAAAATTAATATGCAAAATTATGAATCAAAGGCATGGCAAGAGTGGCAGTACAGTTTCCCGCGGGACGTCATGAGCCCGGTCGTATGCGTGCCTAATAAATGGGTCCAAAAAAATTCAAAGACACAAAGCCCTGGTGTAACAGACTGTATCTTTGAGGGGTAGTGCCCTGGAAGGAAGTTGAATCCTGACATCTCCCATCCGGCATAAGGCTTATCTCCATTTTTTTTCTTCTGCTTCTCCCTCTTATGCTGGGTTGTATCCCGGGTATGGCCTTAGTAGGGGTACCATTCTTTAGAGGCGGTTGGTTGTGGCGCCCCACCCTCAAATGCACGCCCTACTTAGGGACTCCTTAATGAGAAGGGGAAGGGACGATAGCCCCTACCTAGTAGTTTAAGGCCGTCTGGGTGTGCTACAGATAGCTTGTTCAAAAATTAAAAAATTAAAAATAGATATTTTTTAAAAAAAACCAATCGATAAAAAACAAAAATAAAAACTAAAACTAAAAAAATCAAAAATGTCAAAATTCCAAAAATATGTGTCTTTTATCTTTATTTTTTTGGCTATTGAGGACGTGTATAATTTGTTTGTTGAGTGTGCAGGTTGAAGGTTTTTAAGCTTTCCTTGCCCTATCTCTTGCTCAACCTCCTGTTCATATTTTTTTTCGATCTGTCTCATCTTTGGTCTTGTCTCTTGATCTACTCTGAAGCTCATGTCCTTCAAAGCCTTTGGCTCACCTCTTTTCATCATCTTCATGAGAGGGCTTAGCCTCATGCTTGTGAACCTGGCGGTTCTGCTTCATCTAATCATGGGTTTTGGCCGAAGTGTTGTCCGTGTTTCCTGTTTCCACAGTTTCCACAGTGTTGCCCGTGTGTTCCTTGTCCCACCGTGTTTACTGTCCCACCGCGATGTGTTTCTCATCCCACCGTGTTGTCGTCCGTCATGTTTGTTGTCCCACCACGTCATGTTTGTTGTCCCACCGCGTTGTGTTTCTCGTCCCACCGTGTTTCACAGTCCCACCACACTTGCTGTTTGATCATGTGATGTTCTGTCCATGTCGTGACATGGTGTTATGTTATATCTATGTTATGGTGTTATGTTCATCTTTGTACTATTATGCTTTAGTTTTGTTCATGTTTTGCGGTTGTCTTATTCCATGAAAAATCTAAAAAAAATGTCGTTTCGCCTGCACATGTAAGTCAGGTATGACTTTCTATCCCTTCTGATGGGGACATCTCCGACTACTCCACATTTTTTTTGAGGATCCCGATGCTCGCCAGCTGTTCTTCATCTTGTTCGCCACTTTATTTCGAGTCATATGATGTATTTTTCATTTTCTTATCATGTAATTTTCCTTTTATTTAAGTCCAGTACCTAAGTTAATGAGTCATTTACCTAAGTCTTGAGTCATTATGTTAGTTTGATAGGTTAATGGGCCCAATTCAATGGCCTAGGCCCATGGGCTCCCCCTTCTCTTGGTTTCTTGTTATTAGTCCAAAAGTCAGGGACTTATGTTAAATTATGGGATTCCTATAAATAGGACCCCAACCCCCCATTTGAGAAGGAAGGAAATATTGAAATTTTTTTTGAAATCCACTTGTTTGCTCCTAGAGTGAGAAACTCTCTCTCCCCTCTCTCTCTACCTCTCCAAGAAAGGGGCGCCCCCTTTCTCTCTCTTCTCCCACCCCAATTCGAAATTCCTCTCTCTCCTTCCCCATTCACTTCTCATTAATACCCCTTCCCCATACACTCATTCAATTCCCCTCCAACCCCAAGGGAGAATTCCCTCTCCTAGGGACCTCTCCATTCTCCCAAGCAACCCTTCCTCTTCCCCAGGCAACCATTCATTTTCCCAAGCCACCCCTTCCACCTCCCCAAGCACCTCTCCACATCCCCAACACACCCCTTCCCCTTCCCAAGACCACATTAACCAACCCCACATTAAACCAAATTCAAATTCCCCTCTCCCTCCAAGCCACCTGCGCCCTCTCTCTCTCCCTCTCATCCCCAACCTCTAGCTGCAACCCTCTCCCCTAGCTGCGACCCCAGCATCCCCCACCCCATTCCATCACCCCTAGATCCCTCCATTCCCTTTCCCACAACCTCCATTGGCCACCCCTTGCAAGTTTCTTCCCCTTTCCCACCCATACATACACCCTTCTTCTTCATTCTATTTTTAGGTCACCAGGAGCTGAAGATCTATGGGTTCCAGTGCCTGCCCCGTCTTCCTCTCCAAGTTCCTGAAGACACACCCTATATTGATGGAACGATCCTCCAGTCAGCTTTCGCAGGCAAGGCAGTCCCGCCTCAATCTGAGTTTGGAGCCATCCAGGAGGTTCATTCTTATCCGACCGCGTAGCTGGCATCCGAGCAGAGACCAGAGCCTCAGTGCAGAAGCTTCTGCGCCCACATCCTCGCTCCCCTTGGTGCACCATTTGACCGGGACAAGCTACTACCAGTCCCCTGTCCAGTGCAGTAAACGGAGCCTCGTTTGGAGTTCGGGACCCTCCGTTCCAATTATTCTCCCTCGGGTGCGCAGGTTAGTTTAGTCAGAGCCAGTCCCGACACCCCCCACTCTTCGGGCTCTTTCTGTCGACTCCGACCTCCCCTGGGGCCCTTCTTGGTTGCTGATCGAAGAAGACTCGGCCACGCTCGCAACCGTTTTGATCCCGCATCATCCAGATCTCGGGATTGTTCGTACCAACTTCATCTTCCAGCTGCAGTGTTCTGGATTCAGTCTGAGCCAGAACAAAGCAGCCCAGTCCCAGAGCCTGCCCCGACCTTCGATGATGTCCAGAAATTCCACCAAAATTCAGGAGTCCTCCCGGGCCAGTCAGCGAGGATTCGGCACAGGTTTCGGCAACTTTCGAGTCCGGTAGAGCCCATGGCAGTGTTAACATCAGCTCCCTGTCAAGCGGTTCCAGAAGTGGATAGAACCGGCGGAGCCTTCATTCGGCACCCTCTCTAGCTATCCTCCCTATCCCACCTGGCCGGCTTAGCGCCCCTCCCTATGTGGAGGTAGTTTTGGGTGTAATTTAGTTTCCTTACCCCACGATCACCCTCCTGCGTGAGGTGTAGTGCATGTACTAGTAGGTATTCGGCCGAAGTGTCATCGGCGTGGCGTGCGGGTAGCCCACGCTTCCCCGCTCGCCCTCGTCTCCGGCCGAGATCGGTGTCCTCACGCCGATCAGGTGAGCTTCTGGTCGCTTCCTCTGCTGGTTTTACTTTTGCTTGTCTTAGTATCGTTTCTAGTGGCCCATCGACGGTGAGGCGAGTGCTCGGTCTCGGAACCTCATCAAATTGTGCGACCATCGCGGAGTGAGTTAAGAGAGCGACCTTACTACCCACGCCCTCAGCGTGCCGGACGCCCGTGAATTGGGCAACCCTATCCCATTGGGGTCCTCCCCTAGCTAGTCATACCCCTGGAGCAGCAAGGTCCCACCTTGGACCCTCATCCCCATCCCCGGTCCGCCTTACGGACCCGAGTGTGCACGACTCGGGTGAACCAGCTTGAGTGAGTCCGCCGTTCGGTTTGGTTGCTTACAAATCTAGGTCCAAGAGGTCGTGTCACATAAATTTGGTATCAGAGCAAGTTCACAACTTGTCTCTCTACAAGTTGGTCCTAGGGTGCATTCACATTTAGAGTCATCATCGGGCCACCCAGTGCATCATCATGTATACCCCTCTTTGGTTAAATCCCAACAACTCGACCCTCCATAAGGGTTCGATTGACCCCCTCCTCTTGGACATCATTGTAGATGGGGACCTTAGTTTTGAAGGATCTAGTCGTAATGCCTACCTAAAGTGGGAGGCTACCATGGATAAAAACTTTGATAGGACTATGGTCTATGGACACGCTAGAGTCCGCATGGCCAAGGGGCTGCTTCGGGGACAAGCCAAGAAGGAGTGGGAACGCATAGTGGGCTTAAGAAGGGTTTGGAGGCAAGAACCCATAAGCTCATGGGAAGAGATGAAGATTGAGCTTAGGAAGATCTACGCTCCCTGACCTTCCCACTCCTACCTTGAGAACCATAACCCGAGGAGCACTCCCACTCCTCCTTTCTCTCCCAGTCAACCCAAGACCTCCCTTAGGGCCCAAACTCCACTACCCCAAATAATTCCAACCCCGATCACCACCACCAACTCTCCCCAAATCCAAGGGCGACCCACTTCCATCCCTCCACAACCGGCCGATCCCAAAGGCAAAAGACCCCTAACCGACCCGGTTCCCCCCATGAGGGCCACCAAACCCCAACCCAAAGTCACTCACCCAACCCTCACCATTCAAACCCGAGTGGACCCCGAGTCCACCCATCCACCTAGGTCCATGATGGCCACCACATCCTAACCTAAACCCCTTCTCCAAACCACACTACTCAAGCCCCTTTGGTCCCCGCCTCCACCGCCGCCATCTTCCCCCATAAGGGACACACCTCCCAAGACCAACCAACCCAATCCTCCTCAACCCACCCATCTTCCACTACCAACCCCAATCCTACCCCAACTTAGGCCTCCACTACTTCCTCTCTCAAATCCAACCCACGTCCGACCTTGCTCACCTCCCCAGGTACGCCATGCTCCGGCTATCACCAAACCACTCACCATAGATCACCCTATCCCAATAGCAGAAGTGGCCCACACACTCAGTCACGTGGGGACAAGCACCCCTCTGGACCTTATCCCCACCATGGAGACCACCCATGTCCAAGATGAAAGAGAAGCCTCGCACAGTGGTCTTCACCCTACACCACCCTCCCTAGTTGGGGCCGAGTTTATCTTAGGAGAACCCCTGGTTGTTTGGTTAAGGGAGAGCCCGATGAGGGAGATCACGGCCCATGTTTGCCCTCCCATGGAGCTACACCTCCCCATAATACCCTTCTCCTCCTATCGCACCACCATCTAATCATCCTACCAAGTGGAAATATTAGGGGATCTTATTAAGGGCTTAGCTTGGTAAATGAAGTTAACTGGCATATTAACCACAGTGGCCAACCAACCTAGGAGCCTTGACCTCCTACACCTATGTGTTGGGTCCATCTCCTCGATTTGCACCGTTGGTTGCTACACTAGCGACCTCCTATTATTCCTCCCCACACCTGATGAGCCCGACCTTATCCTCGAATTAGAGTTCCTCATATCGGGTAAAAAGTCAAGCCATCCCCTCATGGCCGATCCACTCACCAAGAACTTCGGCCCAATTATTTCATTAGGGGAGAATGACTCACCACTATGTGAAGACCATGAGGACCTAGAGTTCCTCTCCCTAGATGACCCTTACCATGACACCTTCGATCCCTTCCTAAACCCACCCGCCAAAAACTTTGGCCCAATCATTTTACTAGAGGAGGATGATCCACCACCATATTGTGAGGACCTTGAGGATGTTGAGATAAACTTAGAGCTCATTTCCCCCGGGTACACTTATGTTGATCCTTTTGACCCCTCCCAATGGGAACCCGAGAACCCATGTGGTCCACCCTCATCATTTATCACCCACTCCTTCCTACCCTCACCCACCATGTTGGACCAAACCCACCTCTCCCAAGTCCCAGGCGACGCAAGGGTAGCCATAACCAAGGAAGATCTACACCTAAGGAACAAGGAGGTGCCTCTCCCCATGATGTCCACCTTCCTTGACCCCTTCGACCCTTGTGAATGGAAACTCCAATGCCAAACCATACCCCAACACATCAAAGTAATTTTCAGGTTAGCAAAACATATGTCTTGGCACCTCGAACCACTTGGCATGATTCATAAGTCGGGTACATTCATTCATATCACCCACATGTCAAGTAGGAAACATGAGTGGTCCATATTCGGATGTAATGGTCCACCTTCATTCATCATGAGTCTTAAGCATGTTAGGAGCATTCACGGATTTCCGGGACCCCCGGCAATTGCTATACCCATGCACAATAGATTCCCCTACGGCTGCCCCGGCCCTCCAACCATTGTTATGAAGTCCATGCATGATAGGGCCACTTGTGGCTGCCCCGGTCCACCTAAGTTCATCAAGGTCCACATGGCATCAAAGCATGATAGGTCAATTTATGGTTGCCCCGGTCCACCTTTGCACACGATCCACCTTCACACCTACCCACCGCATCATAATACATGGTATGAGCATACACGCAAGCAAATCGCAACGAGCAGTGAGGTTCACAAAGAGCGGGCAAAAGCTTGCGAGCGCCACTTGGAATTCAAAGTAGGCAAATTATCAATAGTGACATTGGAGTGGCTCTACCCTGGGGTCACCTCCAACTTGAGGGCACGAAGACTTGGACCTTGTCAAGTTTCGAGAGGCTTTGGCAACCCGGCTTGCGGGTTGGACTTACTAATAGATTTTTGGGTTCACCCCATTTCCCACGTGGCGGATCCGGCACCCTACATGGGCACCCCGGTGGATCCTAGTGAGTGCCTTGAGCCTATCCCTTCCTTTGAGAGGAGCACACCCGGAGAGCGACCAAAAATCAGCCTAAGAGCCCGACGTGTGCACACAGAGGCAATACTAGGCAAGCAGGGTACCATCACTGGCAAGAGGGTGTGTCCGTGCCACCTTGAAAAGCTGAAACGCCGTCCCCTGGTTAAGGACGCAGGGTTGAGTTTGGAGGCCGTGGCTCGCCCGAAGCTTCAATGGAGGACCTCTTCCCCGGCGGACCCATACTCGACGGACCCGAGTTCTTCGCACCTCGGGGGTATGATGGGGACATCTCCGACTACTCCACATTTTTTCGAGGATCCCGATGATCGCCAGCTGTGCTTCATCTTGTTCGCCACTTTATTTCGAGTCATATGATGTATTTTTCATTTTCTTATCATGTAATTTTTCTTTTATTTAAGTCCAGTACCTAGGTTAATGAGTCATTTACCTAAGTCTTGAGTCATTATGTTAGTTTGATAGGTTAATGGGCCCAATTCAATGGGCTAGGCCCATGGGCACCCCCCTCCTTCCCTTGGTTTCTTGTTATTAGTCCAAAAGTCCGGGATTTATGTTAAATTATGGGATTCCTATAAATAGGACCCCAATCCCCCATTTGAGAAGGAAGGAAATATTGAAAGAAAATTTGAAATCCACTTGTTTGCTCCTAGAGTGAGAAACTCTCTCTCCCCTCTCTCTCTCTACCTCTCCAAGAAAGGGGCGCCCCCTTTCTCTCTCTTCCCCCACGCCAATTTGAAATTCCTCTCTCCTCCCCCATTCACTTCTCATTAATACCCCTTCTCCTTCCCCATACACTCATTCAATTCCCCTCCAACCCCAAGGGAGAATCCCCTTCTCCTAGGCACCTCTCCATTCTCCCAAGCAACCCTTCCTCTTCCCCAAGCTACCATTCATTTTCCCAAGCCACCCCTTCCACCTCCCCAAGCACCTCTCCACATTCCAACACACCCCTTCCCCTTCCCAAGACCACATTAACCAACCCCACATTAAACCAAATTCAAATTCCCCTCTCCCTCCAAGCCAACCTGCGCCATCTCTCTCTCCCTCTCTTCCCCCACCTCTAGCTGCAACCCTCTCTCCCTCTCCCCTAGCTGCGACCCCAACAACCCCCACCCCATTCCATCACCCCTAGATCCCTCCATTCCCTTTCCCACAACCTCCATTGGCCACCCCTTGCAAGTTTCTTCCCCTTTCCCACCCATACATACACCCTTCTTCTTCATTCTATTTTTAGGTCACCAGGAGCTGAAGATCTGTGGGTTCCAGTGCATGCCCCGTCTTCCTCTCCAAGTTCCTGAAGACACACCCTATATTGATGGAACGATCCTCCAGTCAGCTTTCGCAGGCAAGGCAGTCCCGCCTCAATCTGAGTTTGGAGCCATCCAGGAGGTTCATTCTTATCCGACCGCGTAGCTGGCATCCGAGCAGAGACCAGAGCCTCAGTGCAGAAGCTCCTGCGCCCACATCCTCGCTCCCCTTGGTGCGCCATTTGACCGGGACAAGCTACTACCAGTCCCCTGTCCAGTGCAGCAAACGGAGCCTCGTTTGGAGTTCGGGACCCTCCGTTCCAATTATTCTCCCTCGGGTGCGCAGGTTAGTTTAGTCAGAGCCAGTCCCGACACCCCCACTCTTCGGGCTCTTTCTGTCGACTCCGACCTCCCCTGGGGCCCTTCTTGGTTGCTGATCGAAGAAGACTCGGCCACGCTCGCAACCGTTTTGATCCCGCATCATCCAAATCTCGGGATTGTTCGTACCAACTTCGTCTTCCAGCTGCAGTGTTCTGGATTCAGTCTGAGCCAGAATAAAGCAGCCCAGTCCCAGAGCCTGCCCCGACCTTCGATGACGTCCAGAAATTCCACCAAAATTCAGGAGTCCTCCCGGGCCAGTCAGCGAGGATTCGGCATAGGTTTCGGCAACTTCCGAGTCCGGTAGAGCCCGTGGCGGCGTCAACATCAGCTCCTGTCAAGCGGTTCCAGAAGTGGACAGAACCGGCAGAGCCTTCATTCGGCGCCCTCTCTAGCTATCCTCCCTATCCTGCCTGGCCGGCTTAGCGCCCCTCCCTACGTGGAGGTAGTTTTGGGTGTAATTTAGTTTCCCTACCCCACGATCACCCTCCTGCGTGAGGTGTAGTGCATGTACTAGTAGGTATTCGGCCGAAGCGTCATCGGCGTGGCGTGCGGGTAGCCCACGCTTCCCCGCTCGCCCTCGTCTCCGACTGGGATCGGCGTCCTCACACCGATCAGGTGAGCTTATGGTCACTTCCTCTGCTGGTTTTACTTTTGCTTGTCTTAGTATCATTTCTAGTGGCCCGTCGGCGGTGAGGCGAGTGCTCGGTCCCGGAACCTCATCAAATTGTGCGACCACCGCGGAGTGAGTTGAGAGAGCGACCTTACTACCCACGCCCTCAGCGTGCCGGCCGCCCGTGAATTGGGCAACCCTATTCCATTGGGGTCCTCCCCTAGCTAGTCATACTCCTGGAGTAGCAAGGCCCCACCTCGGACCCTCATCCCCATCGCCGGTCTACCTTACGGACCCAAGTGTGCGCGACGCGGGTGAACCCGCTTGAGTGAGTCTGCCGTTCGGTTCAGTTGCTTGAAAATCTAGGTCCGAGGGGTCATGTCACATCACCTTCTCTTTGTTGCATTACTATATGGTATTATATGTTATTATATTCTCTCAAGGACCGGATAATGTTCCGTGTGTTATGGCATCTGATGTTCACCTTTACCAAAACTGATGATGATCTAGGAGCATGCAGTTAATCGTTGGATCGGGCGTTAGGTTTAGTCTAACGGGGGACGATGGACCCTGTCTCGCATGCCGTGGTTGCAAGAAAACTCTTGACCCCGTCTTATTCAGTCTAGCAATATTATCCTTTAGTATTTTCTATTTTCTATTTTCTATTTTCATTGCATTCATTTTTATGATTTCTTTATTTTAGCCCAGCATGCATCATGTCATTTTTAAGCATTCATCTCTCGTAATTCTTTCAAGGTTTCTCCTCAGTAATGGTTGATTGTGCTTAGTTCTCTTGGATAAGAGATCTTTATTCCACTCTGAATTTCAACGTTTCTGTTGACACCCGTTTTTAGCCCACAAGTTGCGTTATTTCTCTTATTCGTCATTTTGATGTCTCGAGTTAACCATTGTTTTGGAGCCTTCCTTGAATAGATTTCGAGCCCATTTCATTGTTCTGTGGCCTTTGGACTTCGGAGATCATGATTTCTTAGAGCCTTGGGGCTTATTTTATCAACTTTCGGCCTTCCAAGTCGACTTCGAGGCCCGTCCGAGTCGACTTCCATCAAGCATTTGGCCTTTCGCAGGTTAACCGCTACACAGTCCTGAACGCGGCCCTTTTTCATCTCATTAGATGCCTTTCACAAAAGTTGTTCATTTTTTTAAGCCCTAGATTTTCTTCTTCTTCGCCATTAGCCAGTTATCCACCGTTTTCAAGTCCCAGCATTTTTCTCTTTTCTTCGCATATTTTCTCCCTCTTCTGTTCGTCTTCTCATCTTGATCCTTTTATGAAAGTTGTTCATTTTTTTGTTATCTAAAATTTCTTATTCTTCACCTTTCGCTAGTTCTACTCCATTTTCAAGATATTCACCACTTTCTAAAATCTACTGTTTCTTGGCTGAAGACTCCCAAATGTTCAGGACTCTATTCTGGGCGTTTTTGGTCGCCGGGGGCTTCTTCTAAGGCCTCTATCTTCTAGAATTCTCCACCAAATCGAGTTCCATTTATTTCTATCTCTTGTCCTTGCTATTATCTCGAATTTAACACATAGAACTCAAGTTTTGGTGGCCTATATCCTCTGGAAATGTGGAGGAAACTTCGGGGTTTTTGTAATTTCTGTACAAGTCAAACTCTATCCGATCAAGCTTCGGGCTCTCCTTTCCACGAGAATATCTTTCAGATTCTTCCACGAAATTGAGTCCTACTTGTTCCTATCTCTTGTCCTCACTATTATCTCAAGAATGATTCAAAGAACTCGAGTTTTGGTAGACTATATCTCCCAAAAATGAGGGAGAAGTTTCTGGATTTTTGTAGTTTCTATATAAAGAACCCTGTGCGAAATGCACGACAGGGGCGAGTTTTCGAGGCGACGGCGAAGCCATGGCGCATTGTCTTCATCCTTCTTTGACCCTAGCCTGAAGATGGAAGTATTAGCTTCGCGTTGGTCTTATTTGGGCTTTATTTCATCATCGTTTACCCTCTTTTCTTCGCCCCTACTTTTGGCAAATCATCACAGATTTCTGATTTTCTGCTACAACTTCGCGACAGGGGCCTGTTCTTCAAGTCGGGGCAGAGTTATGCTGCATCCTCTTCATCTTCCTTAAACCCTATCTTGAAGAGGGGAGTATTAGCTTCCTATTGATTATATTTGGACGTCCTTTTCTTCATTCTTTTCCTTAATCCCAAGCCCCAACTTTTCAGGTTTCACCATTCTGTTCTGCCAATCTAAAACCCAGATTTGTTGAGAAAGGGGCAAGTTTGCGTCGCCGGGGCGAGGCCATGGTGTACCTCTAATCATTCTTTTCAACTCCAAGCTCTTAAGGAAAGTATACTCTTCATTTTCCCCCATTCTGGGCTCATTATGTCATCCTCTTCATACTTATTTTTGTCCATCATTTTGCACTTTCACATAGTTTTCACACTTTAAAGTCATTTTTCTGCCCTGTTCTGCACCCTTCGTTTTCTTATATTTTCCACCCCATTTTTCACTGATGTCTTCCCCGTTTTAAACTCTTCTTTTTGTCGTAGTTTCACCACAATATTCTCATCTTTCAATAGCATCCTTTGTTTCCCTTTTTGGTGTCTAATTCTGCAAGATATTCTTCATTCTTTGGGTCCGATTTGTACATTGTTCTACATTTTCTGCACTGTCTATATTTTTTGCCAAATCTCCGGTGCTATAACTTTCTGTCCAGACCTCCTTTTGGCGTGATTCTTATTCCCACTTGTTCACAATTCTAAAGTCTTCTGTCATCCATGTTTTCTCCCTGTTTGGACTTCGTTTGCCATATTATTTTCATCATTCTTTGCACCTTGTTTGCTCAGTTTGCACAATTTTGCTCATGATCCGCACTTTTGCATCTCGTTTATCTTTGTTAATTGTGGCATATTAAATCAATGTCTGCATTTTAATCTTATCACAATATACACAACTATTGTTTGCACCCTTCCACAGGGGTTAAAAACCCTCCCCCGGTAAGTTTGCCCTCAATCTTTCATGCTACTTTATGCACTTGGGCGGATTTCTACACTTAGCATTTTCTAATAGATTTTGCCTCTTGTGTTGTCTTTGTTTCGCAGGAAAGCATGGAAAGTGAGGCCCTTACCTTCTAGCAGGTTGGAAGGCGAGGAGAGGTAATCCACATTATCCCCGCATTACTTATATTGAGCGCGATCATCTTCTTTTTCCCAGGTACACAACGCGCACATAGTCTTCTTTCACATTCTTTGGCGTTGACTTTCTTTGGTGGCGATCACGGTATTCTTCTACAACTTTTACCGCCTTTGCCTTGCTGTAAGATCATGCTACCATGTTTACATAGTTACATGTTCATGATGTTCACTTGATTGGCACATTATGTTATCACTTATACACATATGATTGTTCATGTGACTTGTGACGCACGTTCCATATTTCTACACCCACAGCTCTTTTGGCGATCACGGTGGGACATCTAGTGCCCATCACTTTGTCCATGCTTTTCTGAGATTTTAGTGTGTATATCCATGTTTAGATAGCATTTCATGATCGTATTTTTTATCTTGTTTGCATCCATCTTGTTATGTTAGCATATGTTCGTTATTACCTTGATTTACTAGATTTAGGCTAGAATTTGCATGCACTCCGGTGCGCATAGGGTCATGCATTCCATATTATAGTTGCATTCCTACCTTGATAAGTGATCCTCTCGCCTCCATATTCCATGGGGTCGACTAGGTTATCTTATCCGGGACCTCCGTAAGTTTCCGTGAGCCGTGGATTCCCACACGGACATCGAGCCCGTTGTACCTTTTCCACCCTTAGGTTTGCATTTGCATACGTGTGTGTGGGCGTGTAAAATTTCACGTCTGAAAACTCCTCGCTTCTGCATCAAGAGATAAAGCTGGAGAAGAAGGTTGCAAAGAGACTGGCTACCCGGACTCTGAAGAATTCTACCGCCCGGCAACGCCTCATACTTGCACGAGCGCATCGAAACAACAAGGGGGATTAGGACGCCCCTGAATCGACACACTAACGTGGGTTTGCCCTTAGGTCCCCGGCAACGAAGAATACACCGGGAAGCTCAACATTTCTGAGTTCCCGAAGAAAATCGACGACCACGGACTGCAAAGTACGCACTACCAACGTATGTTGGGACGAGTGAGTTAAATGATGCATCAGAAACGGAGGGGTTCTGGACTTGAAGGCCCCGAAAAATGAGAAGAATGTTAAGGTCTTAAAGCCTTGATACGGTGAGGGCCATGAGGCTTTGGAACGGTGAGGCCCTAAGGGCTTTGATACGGTGAGGCCCCGTGAGGCTTTGGAGAAGTGAGGCTCCATGCGGCCTTGGAACGGTGAGGCCCTAAGGGCTTTGATACGGTGAGGCCCATGAGGCTTTGGAATGGTGAGGCCCTAAGCGCTGTGATACGGTGAGGCCCATGAGGCTTTGAAACGGTGAGGCCGAGGCCCATGAGGCTTTGGAACGGTGATGCCCTAAGGGCTTTGATATGGTGAGGCCCATGAGGCTTTGGAACGGTGAGTGTAATATCCTGAATTCTTCGGATCGGAATCAGAGAGCTATCGGATCGCTTTCGTGGGTCCTGATATGTGTTTTACGATCTACGCGGGTTTTTCCCTTGTATAACTTACGGAACCTTGTGGAGAGTTGACCATTGAGTTTTGCTACTCAAAGACGCTACAGGTGCGTTGTGCTCGTTCCGAGGATCGTGAAGACTATTTTTTCATATTTTTTTGAATTTATAGAATTTCGTGTCGAAAATCAAATTTTACGAAAATTGCACAATTTCCTTTTTCTTTTTCTTCCTTCCTCTCTCCTCACCGCCGTTCACTCTCTCCCTCTCTGTTCTCTCTCCTCTCTTCTCCTCTCTCCACAGGGCGCGTGACCGTGGCGAGGTAGGAGCGTCGTGGAGTTGTTGTGGAGCGTGCTGGCGTGAAAGATGGAGCGTGGCGTTGGCGCGATCCCTCGGTGGATTCTAAGCCGACGTGCAGTTTGTGTGATGGTTTTCGGCGTATCGTGGTCATTTCGGCACGTGAGATCTTCGGTGGAGGTAGGGGGACAGATGCCCTACTCTTTTTCTGCGTTCTCGCGCGATTTGGAGCCGAACGGTGTGAGTTTGAGCGGGTTTTGCTTCGGTTGGGCGAAAAGCATGTTCGGGGGGTGTGAGCCGTGTTCATCGTTCCAGGTGACAGTTTCTAGTTTAAATTGTTTCATTTGAACCCCTGGCATGTTGGGATTCATTTCCCGCTAGTTTTACTGAATTTGGTTGAGAATCAGAGCCGGTATGAGCCCGGTTGTTCTTGTGAGTCGTTTTGGGTCGATTCGTGAGAATCACTCATTTCTTGCCTTTTTGGGCATGGTTTGATCCCTTCCGGCTTGTGGAAGGATGGTATTGTCTTCCCCGTCGTTCTGGTGACGATTGGGGCGTGGAAATAGGCTTTTTTTGCAGGTTTTTGGTTTTAGCTCCGTGACGGGAACGCGCTATTCGTGTGCGTCGTGTTCTGAGGGAACGCGCTGCAACGATGGGTCGTGATCCGTGTTGAAGATGAGCAGTAAGTCGGGTAAGGAACACGCTACAGGGACTGAGCGCGATCCTGTTAAACGTGTGTGGAACGCACTGAAATTCTTGGTCGAAATATCGGGGTGTTCTTTTTATCGATTTATCTAGTGCGAGGGCGTGCCAGTCACCTAGGTGACAATGTGTTCGGGCTTCGAGACTGGAGTGGTCCGAAGCCCGGGGTGCGCTCCGTCTGACTAATCAGATGATTGTGGATATCAGGTCGGGACTGGAGACCCGCCGCGCCATAAAGGCTACGACGTTAATTACATCCCCTCGGAGAGGGGAAGACCTCTGATTAATCGCCAAGAAAAGGGGCCAATGACCTAAAGATCATTTTTCATTAAAGCATGCGAGTTGGGTTGACATGATTTAAACCCTCCGCATCGGTATGCAAAACGGTGTTCAAAACCATACAAATACTTGCTGCGAGTGCGGCGAATTTAATGAAAGTGCGGGATTAGATCCCGGTATATATACATCAGCCACTAACGGACAATCCAGTATTCGGTCGGGAGTTCATAATTGAAGCATCGGAGATAACAATAAAGACATTTGGATATCTGCCGTAGGTACGGCACGCTTCACGTGGGTGCGGGATCGGATCCCGGAAGAAGTGGGTCAAGCTGATGAACTATCGGCCCAAGAGGTGCACGGATCATGACCATGTCGGGGATCCCGAGGTCCACATCCGATACCACGGGGCATCATTGCTTTTCTCTTCACGCACAGTCCGGGGGAGCGGGTTGTTAAGTGTGAAGCCCAAACTCGACACCTGCTCGATGGGGGTCAAGGGGGCAACGCCCCTTGCGGGGGTTTCCGGGGGTAGTGCCCCCGGAACAAAATTTGGATTATAGTGGAGGGGAGACTTTTGATTAGTTTTCTATTAACTTGAATTGCATGTTTTCTTTTATTTTTTTGATCACCTTCTTTCTTCCAGGCACGCCGGATTGAGGAAGCAAAGGGGATGGGGCGTGCCGGATTAGTATCAAGAGGAGTGGCGCGCCGGTTTAAGTGTATTAAGAGGGGCGCGCCGGTTAAGGATGTTAAGGGGGGCGCGCCGGTTCAAGATGTTAAGGGGGGGCGCGCCGGTTTTATGGCAAGAAGGAAGAGGTTCCAAGGACGCGCCGGAATAGGCAATGAACAGTATAGCGCGCCGGTTTAATGGGCTAATGCAAGGGGGCGCGCCGGATAGCTGCAAGGAAAATAAAGTGGGTTTTGAGTGTGGGGTTAAACCGGCGCGGGGGGGTACCGCGCCGGGTTAGCCCACGCCGGATTAGGGGGGCGCCGGATTAGCATTGTATAGCTTCCTTTCAACCCGTTTGTGCTCTGTTTCTTCTTTCCTTCAACTGCAAGTTGATTTATTGATTGCTTTGCTCATCTTATTGATGGATTATGTTAGTGGCAGGAAGATTTAAGTGTTTCGTTAGAAGAGTTTGTGCAAGAACTCAGAGATTCAGCTTGATTCAGGGGGGGCTTAGTTTGTTCGTCTGTCTGTTCTTACGCATCCTCTGTTCTTACGTGTTCTTCCTCTGGCAAAATTTGGGCAGCACCTCCCCCGGACTGACGATTGCTAGAGAAAATAGAGGAACACCAAGTGGATTGCTCCAGGGTGAACCTCAAAATGTAGACCTCACGCGGTCCGATAACCCAAGTGTGAGTGTGGAAAAGCTCGAGGACTAGCCTTCAAGAGCTCTCACGACTCACGGGTAATGATCCCTCGAAGGGGAACAAGTGGGGAGGGAGATCAAAAAGCACTGGAGACCAAGTAGGAAGGGGGGCTACAGCCTGAACGTATTCCGAAGGGGGAGAAGAAGATGCAACATATCAAAAAAAGAGGATCTCCCGAAGGATCATTTTCATTTCACCACGAGGGGGGGTGCAAATACATGGGCTCTTCATGCATCTAAAGAAAAGAACCGAAGGGAAGAATACATCGGAGGAAAGAAAAAGAAACAAAGGGGAGAGGAGAGCTGTATCTCCCTCACCTCACTCTCTGCTCTCTCCTTCTCTTTTCTCACTTCACTTCGCTCTCACAGGAACACTGGCTTCGGGCTTCAAGGAGTTTCTCCCCCTCCAACCTTCCAACCGATTTAAGCTTTGCCTGGGCGCTCCTTTTATAGGGGCCGGAGGCCCCGTTCTGGAGGGATGCCCTCTGGATTCTTCTTCCTCCCGTTGGTTCCTTGTTTCCCGCAACCACCACTGCTACTGCTGACGTTGGTGACATTGCCCTGCTGCTGCTGTCGACATTACCTCCGCTGAGGCTCTAGCGTGACCGGGAGGGGGGCAGAGGCATGGCCTCCTCCTCCGCTGGCACATCCACCGCGAGCCACATTGCTATCATCATTTGCCGGAGGATGGGTGGCCGATCGACGGAATGAGCGTTCGGCGGGATGGGGCTCGAGAACTTCCATTCATGGCATATGCTCGGTTGCCCACCGGATCGAAGTGGGAGCTTTAACCATTTTAGGCTTGTTCGTCATCATGCCGTTCCCAGGAAACAGGGGACCGCATTGATGACGGGATGGTTGGCTGTGGCGCCGGATAAAGGCTTCAGAGAATAGATTGATTTTAAACTAAGCACGCCGTATTAGCACTCCAAAATGGGCGCGCCGGTTTAGTGCATTCAAAGGGGTGGCCCTTCAACGGAGCATGCCGTTTTAACATAAAGCAAGGGAGTTCATGGGGCGCGCCGGACTAGCATCTTGTAAAGGGCGCGCCGGTTTAAGGCCCCCTTAGGGGCGCGCCGTTTAAGGCTATGCCATTCCGGTTTAAGGCTATGCCACGCCAGTTTAAAGCTATGCCACGCCGGTTTAAGCATCAAAGGGCTCCCCCCCAGCTTAGTGGCGATTTGGACAGATGCTTGCCCTCCTGTGTTCCTTTAGTTGTGAGCCTCCGAGTCTCGATTCAGGGCTTTGAGTGATTTCCGGTGTATGCCGAGCAGGCGTTCGGACTCCTGAGTTTCTTTGATTCGACCTTCGGCATTGCCGACTTGGGAGCCGTGGCTAGCTCTTCAACCCGAGGGGCTTCTTTGTTGGGTGGCGGAGCACCGGGTAGGTATTCGTCCTTCTTGGAGGGGGCACAGGGTTTATTCAGCCTTTCTGTCTTCGACTCGCTCTCGAGTGCTGAGACGTGCATGTCGTATGATCATCATCATTTTTTGACGTCCACAAATGCCCCCCACTCGCGGGTGGCGCAAGCGAGGGATGAGTGCGTGGGGCTCGCGAGTGTAGAGTTCTTCGACAGGACGTCTGTTCTTCCGAGCCAGTGGGATGCTAGTCCGGTGCGAATTCACAGGAAAGCGCTCACTCCTTCAGCGAAGGGATGAGGGGATCGCTTCATCGCATATGCACACAGATCGACATATCTGAGTGGAGGTTTGGTCGACGGCATGGTGGAATGCCGAAGCAAGAAGGAGGGGTTCAAGTTTCTCTGACTTGGATAAAAGGTCCGGATCGGATCGCACGGCTGAGGCAACAGAAAGGCCTTAGGCGCCAAATTAATGGTGGTTCGTCGATGCTGGGATTGCATCAACGCAAGGATTTTAATCTTCTTCCGACCCAGGCGAAAGGCCTAGATCAGAGCTTTCGGCGAGGGTGCCGCATAAGGCGAATTCGTCAATGCTGGGATTGCATCAACGCAAGGATTTTAGTTTTCTTCCGACCCAGACGAAAGGTCTAAATCGGAGCTTTCGGCGAGGGTGCCGCATAAGGTGGATTCGTCGATGCTGGGATTGCAGTAACGCAAGGATTTCAGTTTTCTTCCGACCCAGACGAAAGGTCTAAATCGGAGCTTTCGGTGAAGATGCCGCATATAGTGAATTCGTCAATGCTGGGATCGCATCAACGCAAGGATTTCAGTTTTCTTCCGACCCAGACGAAAGGTCTAAATCGGAGCTTTCGGTGAGGGTGCCGAGTAAGGTAAATTCGTCAATGCTGGGACTGCACCAACGCAAGGATTTCAGTTTTCTTCCGACCCAGACGAAAGGTCTAAATCAGAGCTTTCGGCAAGGGTGCCGCATAGGGTGGATTCGTCAATGCTGGGATTGCATTAACGCAAGGATTTCGATTTTCTTCCGACCCAGACGAAAGGTCTAAATCGGAGCTTTCGGCGAGGGTGCCCCATAGGGTGGATTCGTCAATGCTGGGATTGCATTAACGCAAGGATTTCAGTTTTCTTCCGACCCAGACGAAAGGTCTAAACCGGAGCTTTCGGCGAGGGTGCCGAGTAAGGTAAATTCGTCAATGCTGGGACTGCACCAACGCAAGGATTTCAGTTTTCTTCCGACCCAGACGAAAGGTCTAAATCGGAGCTTTCGGCGAGGGTGCCGCATAGGGGGGATTCGTCAATACTGGGATTGCATTAACGCAAGGATTTCAGTTTTCTCCCGACCCAGACGAAAGGTCTAAACCGGAGCTTTCGGCGAGGGTGCCGAGTAAGGTAAATTTGTCAATGTTGGGACTGCACCAATGCAAGGATTTCAGTTTTCTTCCGACCCAGACGAAAGGTCTAAATCGGAGCTTTCGGCAAGGGTGCCGCATAGGGTGGATTCGTCAATGCTGGGATTGCATTAACGCAAGGATTTCGGTTTTCTCCCGACCCAGATGAAAGGTCTGAATCGGAGCTTCCGGCAAGGGTGCCGCATAAAGTGGATTCGTCGACGCTGGGATTGCATCAACGCAAGGATTTCATTTTTCTTCCGACATAGACGAAGGGTCTAAATCGGTGCTTTCGGCGAGGATGCCGAGTAAGATACACTAAGGAACCACTTCTTCTTCTTTTTTTTCTTTTTTTTCTTCTTTTTTTTTGTTCTTCTTTTTTCTTCTTTTTATTCTCTTCTTTTTTTTTGATGATCGCGGTGGGATCGGATCACAAAGGTATGATAGTATCGTCGACATTGGGTTTATGTCAACGCAATGGAATCAGGTTTAACCGGCTTAGACGGAAGGTCTAAGCCATGCTGCTCGGTTGAGGCCTTGAAGGGCCACGGGCGCCGAGTTGAGTTTTCGGGTGCTTTATGTAAAAAGCTCCATGATGGAATCCTCTTCATTGTGGGGTATTGGTTTGAGTTGATCACCGAGCTGGGGAAGCGACGCATGGTATAGTTTCAAGTGTTTCCCATTGAGTGGTGGGAATTGAATTTCCCCCCGGTGGTTGACGATGACATAAGCACCGCCTTCATAGACTTTTTGGACCACACAAGGTCCTGTCCAGTTTTCATTCAATTTGCCTTTGGGATTGGCTGCCATGACTTCTCTTCGCTTGACCATGACTAGGTCTCCCTTCTTGAATTCACGTTCTTTGACGAGTTTGTCAAAGGCCTGGGTCATGCGGGCCTGGTAGACCTGTATGTTCTGCTGGGCTCTGAGCCGCCGTCCTTCCAGATCGGAGAGCTCCTCCAGTCTTCTTTCTATATTGGCTTGGCCATCTTTGACTAATTCGTGCTGGATCGCCACCCGTAGTGAGGGTACCTCTAGCTCTATCGGCACGACCGCTTCTGAGCCATACACCAAGGAGAATGGTGAACAACCTGTCGGGGTCTTGTACACAGTGCGATACGCCCATAGCGCTTCATACATCCTGTCTTCCCAATCCTTCTTGCTAGAGCTGACCGTCTTGGCAAGAAGAGTGCATAGTGTCTTGTTGAAGGCTTCCGCTAACCCGTTTGCCTGCGGATTATACGGAGTGGACGTCCTCCAATCAATCTTGAATCTATCGGCCAATCTATAGACCTTTTGGTTTCGGAAGTGGCTTCCGTTGTCAGAGACAATTCGATCGGGCACGCCGAATCGGAATATGATATTTCGACGGACGAATCTGGCCACGATTTCTCCCGTCACTTCTCTTAGAGCCACAGCTTCAGCCCAGCGAGAGAAGTAATCTGTAGCTGCTAGAATGTATTTGCATCCTGATGAAGACGTGGGGAGCGGGCCCACAACATCAGTACCTCATTGAGCAAAAGGCCAACTGGGCATCGTTGGGTGCAAATGAGCTGGAGGTCTTCTTGGGATCGCAGCATGCTGCTGGCATTTATGACATGACTTGGCATACTTGGAGTAGTCATCGAACATAGTTGGCCAGTAATATCCCAGCTTCTTGATTTCAATCTTCATTTTCGGCCCAGCTTGGTGAGCGCCGGCCGATCCGGCATGCACTTCCTTCATGACCATCCAAGCCTCCTCCATGGATATACATCGGAGGAGCACCTTTCTTCCGGCATCAGCCACGGTTCGGAATAGAGTTCCATTTCTGACTCCATAAGAATCTTTTGTTCTGATCAATCTGATCCTTTCTTCCCTCTGCTTGGGTAGTTCTTGGTGTTCAAACCATTTCATCAGGGGTTCCCTCCAATCAGGAGAGTTAGTTGTTTCTGCTGTCACAGCTTCATATTCTTCTTCGTCACCTAGCTCCTCTATCATGCTGGGGGCCTGGCGCCTGTTTATGACTGTTATGTTGAGGGATTCACCCGGCAGAGCCGCCAGTGAGCTTGCTAATTTTGCCAGTGCATCAGTCTGGGCATTCTGGCTTCGGACGACATGGCCTACTTCAATGAAGTAGAACCGCCCCATGAGCTTCTTCGCCTTGGCGCAATACGGAAGTAGCCCGGGCTTCCGGACGTCAAACTCTCCTTGTATCTGCTTGATAATCAGCATAGAATCACCAAACACCTGTAGCATTCGGATCTCCATGTGGAGGGCTATCTGAAGACCGATAATCAAGGCCTCATATTCTGCTTCATTGTTCGTGCACGGTTTATTGATCGAACACGATGTATGCAACACTTCTCCTTCTGGGGATTTGAGGACGATGCCTGCTCCAGCCCTTATCCTCGCATGCCCTGATTGAGATGTTTCAGTTCTGGATGCTCCGTCGAAGTATAACTGCCATATGGCTTGACGGACTTGGTCCACTTCCAGTGTTTCATCTTCCGAAGTTCCGTGACAAGCGGGGAATTCTCAGGCACAGGGTGTGCTGCAAAGAAATCTGCTATCGCCTGGCCTTTAATAGCCTTTTGCGGCACATATGTAATATCAAATTCCATCAAAATGACGGCCCACTTCCCCAGTCGCCCTTTCAGCGCCGGCTGGGACAAGAGATGTTTGGCTGGATCGGCCCTTGATATCAGCTGTATTTCATGCGAGAGCATGTAATGCCTCATTTTCTTGGCCGCAAAGACCAAGGCAAGACAAACCTTCTCGATCGGGGTATACTTTGCTTCTGCCCCGACCAGTCTTCGACTGAGGTAATAAAGCGCCTGCTCCTTTCCCTCGTCGTTGTTTTGAGCCAGCATTGCCCCGAGTGAACATTCGGTGGCGGCTATGTAGAGAATCAGCGGCCGCCCCTTGACAGGTGCCCCCAGCACTGGTGGGGTCTTCAAGTATTCCTTCAGCTTATCAAAAGCCTTCTGGCATTCTTGATTCCAGTCGAACGGCGCATCTTTCATCATCAACTTATGAAATGGTTGACATCGGCCAGACAGGTTGGAGATGAACCTGCGGATATAGGCCAATCGACCCTGCAGTGATCGCAGTTCCGTTAGGTTCTTCGGAGGAGGCAGCTCCTGAATGGCCTTTATCTTGGAGGGGTCTATTTCAATCCCCCTATATCGGACAATGAAGCCCAGAAACTTCCCACTGGAAACGCCGAAGGCGCACTTCAACGGGTTCATCTTCAGCTCGTATTGTCGGAGCCTTTGAAATATAACCCTGAGGTCACTCAGGTGATCTTCTTTCTTTTTGGTCTTGACAACCAAGTCGTCGATGTAGCATTCGACCTTGTCATAGAGCAATTCATCAAATATCTTGGTCATCACCCTTTGATAAGTGGCGCCAGCATTCTTGAGGCCAAAAGGCATCCTTTTATAGTGGAATATCCCCTTGGGTGACCGGAAAGCCGTATGAATTCTATCATGCTCGGCTATCCATATCTGGTTGTATCCGGACGACCCGTCCATGAAAGATAAGGCTTCATGGCCAGTGGTGGCATCGATCATGACTTCAGTGATGGGCACCGGGAAATCATCTTTCGGACAAGCCTTATTCAGGTCTCGGAAGTCCACACATATCCGGATCTGGCCGTTCTTCTTCTTGACGGGCACAATATTGGCCAGCCAGGTGGTATACTGGTTTTCTGCTACGAAGTCGACATCTATGAGCTTGTCGACTTCCTTGCAAACTTGGCTTATCAGTTCTGGCCTCATTCGCCGCGGTGACTGCTTCACTGGTTCGGCCTTGGGGTCAATGGCCAACATATGCTGGGTAATCACCGGGTTGAGGCCCGGCATTTCTTTGTAGTTCCAAGCAAAACAGTCTCGGAACTCTTGTAGGAGCTTGATGTATCGCTCTCTTTCTTCTGGGAGAAGGAGGGCGCTGAGGAATGTTGGTCTGGGGTCATCTTTTGTACCCAGATCCACTTCGATCAGCTCATCAACAGTGGCTTGGCCACCATCTTCTATCTCCGGGGGAGCCGGTTGCAAATCGATGAAGCCTTCATCGTCTTCTTCAGCCTCAAGGGCATCATAGATGTCTTCTTGTACCACCCCGCTCAGTGGCAGGGCTTCGTCATCTTCTTTCCCTGGCTCGGGAACTGGTGCCGATGTCGGCGTTATGGCTTCTGGGCAACTTAAAGATTGGTCCGTGGGCGAAACACCCTCAGGAGTAGTAGGGGGCTTTTCAACTTTCTGCTCCCGTGGACTATCATTGGAGGTCGTGGCAACCTCGTTGGTGATAGACTCCCAACATCTGCAGGGGGCATCGGCTTTCGGCTCTTCCTGCATCATTGTATAGGGCTTCGAGGTGCCTCCTAGCACAAAGGGGCGCAGGCTGTCTTCATGGTCTTCTTGATAATTATCATAGACCGGCTTCGTGGGGCCTTCATCCGGAGGGGTTGAAAGGGGTGCTTCACTGGCTTCCGGACATCTTCCATCGGCGGGGCTTGTGACCTCCGTGAGCAAAGAGATCATGTGGACCCCGCTTTATAAGCGACCACGTCATGCGGACGCGGTGGGTACACTTCATATTTTCCCAGCCTTAGTTCGCCCTTCCTGATTAGGCCTTGAGCGATATTTTTGAATACATAACAATTTTCAATAGGATGCCCCAGCACCCGATGATAAGGACAGAATTCAGGGTCGTCGCTTCGTCCGACATCCTCTGGCCTTTTGGATTCTGGCAAGGTAATCTTGCCGTAACGACAAGCCCATTCAAAAATCCTCTGAGTTTTGTGTCTTGGGAAGGAATAAGGCCTCCTCAGTTTCTCTCGCAATGAGGCCGGTTGATTGGTTGAAGGATTGGCTACCTCCTTTGTCTTCTCCTTCGAGTGCCCAGAAGTGCAGAAGTTGACACCTCCGGGTTTGTCTTCTTGCCTTGCCAGGGTGATGGCAGGATGGTATTTTGCCAGGAAGGCTTCAATATCAGCCGCTATCATGGCCAACTGATCAAGGGAGTGGACGTTAAGGCCGACCATCCGCTGCTGAATATCCTTCTTTAGACTTTCCCCGCAAGCCCAAGTGGCAACCTCGTGGCTTAACGGGGAGATGCATCTCACATATAGGCTTCTCCACTTTCTGATGTAGTCCAGGACGGGCTCATCATCTTCTTGCCTGTGGCTGTAGAGTTCTGCCCTGGTCACGAGGAAGTGCTCCGGGCTTGAGTGACTGTATTGCTGAGGGAGGATGTCCCCTGCTGGGTCAAACCAGCGCATACTTATTTCAGCTAGGTGCTCCTCCAGCCTTTCAATTTCCTGATGTAACCCGCCGAGCAGTGAGGGCAAGGTGGAGTCAGGCTGAGGGAAATCTGCTTCAGGACATCTTTCACCGGCCAGGCTTGTGACCTCTGCGAGGAGGGAAACCACATGGACTCCCTTTTCACAGACAGCTGCTTCATGGGGTTGTGGGGGCTTCACCTCATAATCCTCCATCTTCAATTCTCCTCTGTTGATCAGGTTCTGGGCGATATCCTTGAAGACATAGCAATCTTCTATAGGGTGGCCAAGGATTCGATGGTAGAGGCAGAATTTAGGGTCATCACTCCTTGTAGCATCCTCTGGCCTTTTGGACTTTGGCAAGGTAACCCTGCTATAGTGGCAAGCCCATTTAAAGATCTCCCGAGTTTTATCCCTCGGGAAGGAATAAGGCTTCTTCATCTTCTCCTGCAACGTGAGGACTCGTTCCGCCGGCCGGCTAGTTGAAGGACCGGCTATTTCTTTCGCCTTCCTCCTTGAGTGCATAAAAGCACTAAAGTTGGTGGTCGGGGACTGATTCTCCCATCTTGCCGTGGTGGCATAGGAGCCCCCCGGGTTCATGGATGTGCCCTGCCGGAGGTGGATACCCTCGGTAAGACTGGACAGTAGTTCGATCATTTTGGCCAACTGCGCCTTCAACATTTTGATCTCCTGCTGCTGCTCATAACATATTGCGAGCATAACAGGGTCACAAAGGGAGAAGTCTGGAGTGTAGCTTGGACTGCTATCTTCCATTCCGACATCGAGTGGAGGTGGCAGCACCCCGCCACTGTGACTATCTGGGAGTGGTGCCTCGGAAGTGGATGGTATCCCCCTTATATCCCTGCTTGGAGGTGGATTCTGGAGGAACACTTCTTCATATTGAGCTTTGTCGGCTGAAGACATATGCTGCTCTTTGTTCTTGGTTTCTTGTGCATCTGTGTCTTCTGGGGGACTATCGCCAACTAGAGTTGAGACAGCTATCATGTTTGCTTCATAGAATTCTTCTGCTGAGAAACCCAAACCAGAGTGCTGTGTAATCTTCAGGAGTTCCCTATCCAGGTTCGGTGGATACCACAGCTTCTTGAACATTTGATTCCGACTTTCGGTCTGAAAGAAGGGCAGCTATTGCCCTCTAGCCATTTTCACCACTCTGCTGGATATATCCGGAAGTCCCATGATTGGGCCGACCGGGTCACGGATTTCTTCGGGGAATTTACAATCATCATCCCCTTTCACTGGATGTTCATCAGCCACATAGAACATCGTAGGTGGGCCCTCTGGGTTGGGCACCTCCCAGACCTTCAAGAATTCGACTGTTTGACAATCTAAATTTGTGGGTGGCTTTGTGATCCCCGGAGGGACCTTCACATACCCAGGTAAATCCTCGAGCTTCGGCACTCCTGTCTCGAGGTAAATATTGGAGGGGATGGCTCGAACCACGCCTTCAACTTTAGAAATGTGTGACACTTCCTGCGGTGCCACATAGTCGGGCGGTGGTGGAGGGAACCAGTCGTCGTCCTCTACTATCTCCTTCCCTTTGCTTTGAGTCGGCTGGGGATTCTGCTTCGGCTCCTCCATGTAAAGTGCAGCATCGAGCAGGTGGCATTCAAACACCTCAAAGGGGTGTAAGTCTGCGAATATTCTTTCTTCTTTTCCATTCCGGGAGTACTTAATGCACTGGTGCAGGGTCGAAGACACTACCCGATTCTGATGCAGCCACGGTCGGCCGAGCAATGCTTTATATGTGGTATCGGAGTTGATGACGTGGAACTGCACTTTAGTGGTAAAGTCTCCTAGTGACAGCTCGAACTCTGCTACACCCATGGGAACTTCAGACTTCTGGTTGAACCCAGTTATCTTCATATCCCTGACCTTGATCAGGTGCACATTGAAGTAATGTTTCTGGTAAACCTGGTAGGAGAGTATGTTTAATGCTGCCCCTGTATCGACCAAGATCCTGTTTATAGGCTGGCCGTTCAACTGCCCCCTCATGTACAAGGGTCTATTGTGGCTGACCGAAGGAAAGAGCATGTCTTCTTCGGTGAAGGTGATGGTTGTTCCCAACTGCATCTCAGCAAAACAGCTTTCATAATGCGCCGGGGTTTGCAGAGCCGCAACGACAGCCTGCCTGGTTTCCTCATCCAGGGAGAGTATCTCCCAAACACTTAATCTTGCTGGGATTCTTTTCAATTGTTTCAATATCCGGGTGCCGGCTCGGACGTTAGCTAACTTTGCTTCTTCGACTTTGCTATGCTCGCCATGTTCTGGTGCCGGAGGAGTCGGCGGGGAAGATGGTCTATCTTCTTCGGAGGCCGCACGGCTCCGGCTTGCTTGGTCAGCTGGTTCTTTCATTTGCACGGGCTGAGCCACAGGGGTGGCGCCCTCATCATCTTTATTCGCCGGAGGGGGCGTTCCCAAGGTGGAGGCAAGAGTGCTCTTGGCCTTGGACCCGGGCTGTTGGTATGGTTGTTTGCTCTTCTTTGCGAGCAAAAATTCGGCGAACGAGGGTACCACTTCGCCTGCTGCATCTTCAGGGTAGAGGCCCGATGGAGGCGGGATTGCTGCGCCCTTCATTTCAGGTTCAGGGATTTGGTATGGCCGCTCGCCCCTGAATATAATATTGTGATTGGCCGGGCGCAGACGTCCCCACCTTCTCCCAGACCTGGTGACATATTGGGAAGTAGAGGCCTCGGCTTGGTTTGCCTCGGCGGGCGCGAAGCATATTTCTTCTTCTCCCTCCTCTTCATAATTTTGGGCCATGTTGAACAAGGCCGACAAGGTATTACAGGATAAAAAGCTACATTTTCTTTTATTCTTTGGCTTCTTCTTCCTTTTCTTCTTCTCTTCTTTTACAGCAGGTGGTTGTTCCTGGGGAAGTTCATCCCATATGCCGGGTTCTTGTGTTTCGGCTTCAGCTTCTTCAGCCAATTTTATAGATTCAAAATGTTCCCAAGGGACATATTCCTTCAGCTGCACTGGCTGGATCTTGGGTTGTTCATATTCTTCTAACCCGTCAATGACCGCCTGCAGCCGTTTAACTCCCGGGCTGACTTGCATGTGCATCCGCAACAAGAGTGGCTTCTTCCTGTTGTTAGTCATTCTTCGGAGGACCAACTGAGGAGCAGTTTCATACCAAACTGGGGTTACAGCTGGTGGTGGTGGCTGAGGCATCACGCCATGAATTCGGACTCCCAGGGTAGGGCGGGATGTCGACTTTCTTCTCGTCTTCTTTGGCACCATCTGCCAATCTCCCTGGTTCTCTGCGGGAGTGAGAACAAATGCCTCATAGGTGTGCTTTGTACAAGTATCTGACACTTCTTCGGGCAGTTGTTGGTATAAGGATATCATATTCACGGTTGCCCCCATTACCGGCATCTCATGCGGGCGGGGTGGGTCCACCTTGTGTTCGCCCATCTGGAGCTCTCCCTTCTTGATCATGCCTTCAATGATGTCTTTGAAGATGTAACAATCTTCGAGGGTGTGCCCGAGCATCTGATGGTACGGGCAAAATCGAGGATCATCTCTCCTCTTGATGTCCCCAGGTCTCTTTGGCTCTGGGAGAGTAATTTTGTTATATTTGGTGGCCCACTCGAAGATGACCCAGGTCTTCTCCTTCGGAAAAGAGTAAAGTTTCTTCATTCTTGACCGCAAGGAGGCGGCCTCTTGTTGTTCATCCTGCTTGGCCGGAGGAGCGCTGGTGACTCCTTTATCATTGTCCTTCTGCTTCTCGAAATCCTTGAAGTCAACAGTGTTGACTTCTTTGGGCACGGACCGCTTCTCAATTGATTTTCCCTTTTGGGCTGAGGTGGCCGGTGCGGAAGGGTATTTGGAGAGGTAGGACTCAATTTCCGCCACCACATTATTTAATCGATCAAATGACTTGATCTCCATCCCGATCATCTTCTTGAAAACTTCACGCTTCAAATTCTGCTTGCAGATCTGAACCGCATCTTCTTGGTGTGGCGGGCGTCTACTCCTCATGCTGAGGTTCCGCCATCTCTTGATGAATTCTAGAGCAGTTTCATCATTCTTCTGCCTGGTTGCATAGAGCTCGGCCACTGTGACCTCTCTTTCGGTGACGTGGAACCGCTCCCGGAATTTTCTTTGCAAATCTGGCCAGTCGTTAACAGACCCCGCCGGTAAGTTCGAGTACCATTCGAAGGCGAGCCCTGTGAGCGAGGACCCAAAGAACTTCAGCAGGTATGATTCATCGGTTGCCAGATCGCCCATCACATTGATGTAATAGGCTATGTGTTCCTTTGGTGACCCCTGACCATTAAATTTGTCAAACTTTGGCGGCTTGCTGACGCCAGGAGGCAATCTCTTCCCCGCATGATGGACAGGGTAGGGTACCTTGTACACATCATATGAGGCATATTCTTCACTTCCCCGATCGGCCAGCTTCATCTCGACTATCTGCTCGATCATGAGCTTGTTAGCCATTGCCGGATCCACTGCTTCTGGGTAGAAATGAGCCGACTGCATCTGTGGCGTCGTCAACACCGTCGCCTGGGGTATAGTGGCAGTGCCTTGGTGTTGGGGAGCCGAAGGGGTCATTGGGGCCGTGCCCCCAGCATAGTTGGGGATTGGCTGAGAGGCCGTCACCTGGGGTGAACCCTCAAATTCTCCAGCGCCTTGCCTGGATGTTTCTGGAGGCGGTTCGACCTGCTTCGAGGTGGAAGCATGCATGGTCAGTTCGCCCACCTGTCACTTCAGAGCTTCGATCTCCTGTCGATAGGCTTGAAGCAGCATCAGCATCGCCGGGTCGGAGGTGGATGGGCTAGGAGCTTGGCCTCCCGCTTCTGTCAGAGTATCTAGAGAAGGCGCTACCCTTTCTCCTTCATCCCCAGTGGTAATCACGTTCGCCGCCATGGCGACCACATCTGAACTTGTTTCACCGGCGAGGGCTTGTATTATCTCAGCTGCAGTTGCTCCTCTTCTGGTGAGGGGACCCGACCTGCCAGCCAACCTGGCCATCTCTTCTTGGTCTTCAGGTAGGGCTCCATATTGGTTGGCCACTCCGGCCATATTACAGGTATAAACCCGCATCTTTTTGTTTCTTCGAGCCGCCTCCCTGGTTGTCAGTCTAGGAAAGGTTAGCCTGTCAAACACCGAGACTCTTGGTGGAGCTTCTTCACAGAGGGGTGGCCCATAGAACCCCGACTCCGCATCTTCGATGTCTTTTGGGTTAACTTGTTGCTTCCAGTTTCTTTCAGCATCATTCACGGCTTCTAGGAGCCGCTGAGTTCCCAGGAGGGTGTTTCCAAGGCCGTGGAGATATCCCCTCATGGCTTGAGTGATGTCGTCTTCTCCCTGGCTGGGGCAGACAGTTGGTGGTGATGCTTGCACTGGCGGTCTATAGGCGAGACGCCTCCGCTCATGCATCCTGCTGTATCTTCCTTCCTTCAAATAGATGTTCGCCTGTCGACCGTGAGCATGGAAGGCAGGTCTTCGAGACGCTTGAACCGGCACCTCAATCTTCTCTTCTTCATCTTCCTTCATCTTTTTCTTGAGCCGGTCAGTCCTGACGAGCTCCAGTTGGGTTGAGGCTGGGGCCCGCCTGATGGGGACCCATGCTTGCTTGAATTTAGTCGGCTTCTGGGCCGACTCTTGCTTTGGCACGGACCTGATGCGGTCCTATCGCCCCCGGGCCAGTGCTTGGAATCGGTTGTGCACCGGCACCATCGAGATCACCCTATCTGGCGAGATAGTGGCCTGACGGCCTTTCAGGTACACTCGAACTCCTCCGATCATTACGGATTTGCCCGAGAGGGAAAGCCGACCTTGGGGCGTGCTAGTGGTCCTCCTTGCCGCCCTCCTGGCAGCCGAGGTGCATTTCTTCTTTGCTTCAATGTGGTGGACATAGTAGCCCACCATCTTCACAGCTTCGGGTGTCGCCTCCACGGGGGCGACGGGCTCGACCTCCTTGACGTCCAGGAGGTCCACGAACATAACCCCGAGGAAGTTGGGGAAGCCAACGACAGGGGGAAAGTCGCCGAACTGGATCAGCACTGCCAAGTAGCCATGCTCGGCATGGCTCGCCACAACCAATGGACCGAAAGTGACAGCCATTGGTTCTTCGGAAATGGATCCCTCCTGCAATTTTAAAAAATGCGGAAGTTAAGACTTCGGAAAAGGCCATTGGGCCCCTAATCTCGGTGAAAAGATGAGAGGTAGTCCAGTCCCACCGGGCGTGCCAGCTTGTGGAACGCACTGAAATTCTTGGTCGAAATATCGGGGTGTTCTTTTTATCGATTTATCTAGTGCGAGGGCGTGCCAGTCACCTAGGTGAGGCCCTAAGAGCTGTGATACGGTGAGGCCCATGAGGCTTTGAAACGGTGAGGCCGAGGCCCATGAGGCTTTGGAACGGTGATGCCCTAAGGGCTTTGATATGGTGAGGCCCATGAGGCTTTGGAACGGTGAGTGTAATATCCTGAATTCTTCGGATCGGAATCAGAGAGCTATCGGATCGCTTTCGTGGGTCCTGATATGTGTTTTACGATCTACGCGGGTTTTTCCCTTGTATAACTTACGGAACCTTGTGGAGAGTTGACCATTGAGTTTTGCTACTCAAGGACGCTACAGGTGCGTTGTGCTCGTTCCGAGGATCGTGAAGACTATTTTTTCGTATTTTTTTGAATTTATAGAATTTCGTGTCGAAAATCAAATTTTACGAAAATTGCACAATTTCCTTTTTATTTTTCTTCCTTCCTCTCTCCTCACCGCCGTTCACTCTCTCCCTCTCTGTTCTCTCTCCTCTCTTCTCCTCTCTCCACAGGGCACGTGACCGTGGCGAGGTAGGAGCGTCGTGGAGTTGTTGTGGAGCGTGCTGGCGTGAAAGATGGAGCGTGGCGTTGGCGCGATCCCTCGGTGGATTCTAAGCCGACGTGCAGTTTGTGTGATGGTTTTCGGCGTATCGTGGTCATTTCGGCACGTGAGATCTTCGGTGGAGGAGGGGGACAGATGCCCTACTCTTTTTCTGCGTTCTCGCGCGATTTGGAGCCGAACGGTGTGAGTTTGAGCGAGTTTTGCTTCGGTTGGGCGAAAAGCATGTTCGGGGGGTGTGAGCCGTGTTCACCATTCCAGGTGACAGTTTCTAGTTTAAATTGTTTCATTTGAACCCCTGGCATGTTGGGATTCATTTCCCGCTAGTTTTACTGAATTTGGTAGAGAATCAGAGCCGGTATGAGCCCGGTTGTTCTTGTGAGTCGTTTTGGGTCGATTCGTGAGAATCACTCATTTCTTGCCTTTTTGGGCATGGTTTGATCCCTTCCGGCTTGTGGAAGGATGGTATTGTCTTCCCCGTCGTTCTGGTGACGATTGGGGCGTGGAAATAGGCTTTTTTTGCAGGTTTTTGGTTTTAGCTCCGTGACGGGAACGCGCTATTCGTGTGCGTCGTGTTCTGAGGGAACGCGCTACAACGATGGGTCGTGATCCGTGTTGAAGATGAGCAGTAAGTCGGGTAAGGAACACGCTACAGGGACTGAGCGCGATCCTGTTAAACGTGTGTGGAACGCACTGAAATTCTTGGTCGAAATATCGGGGTGTTCTTTTTATCGATTTATCTAGTGCGAGGGCGTGCCAGTCACCTAGGTGACAATGTGTTCGGGCTTCGAGACTGGAGTGGTCCGAAGCCCGGGGTGCGCTCCGTCTGACTAATCAGATGATTGTGGATATCAGGTCGGGACTGGAGACCCGCCGCGCCATAAAGGCCACGACGTTAATTACATCCCCTCGGAGAGGGGAAGACCTCGGATTAATCGCCAAGAAAAGGGGCCAAATGACCTAAAGATCATTTTTCATTAAAGCATGCGAGTTGGGTTGACATGATTTAAACCCTCCGCATCGGTATGCAAAACGGTGTTCAAAACCATACAAATACTTGCTGCGAGTGCGGCGAATTTAATGAAAGTGCGGGATTAGATCCCGGTATATATACATCAGCCACTAACGGACAATCCAGTATTCGGTCGGGAGTTCATAATTGAAGCATCGGAGATAACAACAAAGACATTTGGATATCTGCCGTAGGTACGGCACGCTTCACGTGGGTGCGGGATCGGATCCCGGAAGAAGTGGGTCAAGCTGATGAACTATCGGCCCAAGAGGTGCACGGATCATGACCATGTCGGGGATCCCGAGGTCCACATCCGATACCACGGGGCATCATTGCTTTTCTCTTCACGCACAGTCCGGGGGAGCGGGTTGTTAAGTGTGAAGCCCAAACTCGACACCTGCTCGATGGGGGTCAAGGGGGCAACGCCCCTTGCGGGGGTTTCCGGGGGTAGTGCCCCCGGAACAAAATTTGGATTATAGTGGAGGGGAGACTTTTGATTAGTTTTCTATTAACTTGAATTGCATGTTTTCTTTTATTTTTTTGATCACCTTCTTTCTTCCAGGCACGCCGGATTGAGGAAGCAAAGGGGATGGGGGGTGCCGGATTAGTATCAAGAGGAGTGGCGCGCCGGTTTAAGTGTATTAAGAGGGGCGCGCCGGTTAAGGATGTTACGGGGGGGGCGCCGGTTCAAGATGTTAAGGGGGGGCGCGCCGGTTTTATGGCAAGAAGGAAGAGGTTCCAAGGACGCGCCGGAATAGGCAATGAACAGTATAGCACGCCGGTTTAATGGGCTAATGCAAGGGGGCGCGCCGGATAGCTGCAAGGAAAATAAAGTGGGTTTTGAGTGTGGGGTTAAACCGGCGCGGGGGGGTACCGCGCCGGGTTAGCCCACGCCGGATTAGGGGGGCGCCGGATTAGCATTGTATAGCTTCCTTTCAACCCGTTTGTGCTCTGTTTCTTCTTTCCTTCAACTGCAAGTTGATTTATTGATTGCTTTGCTCATCTTATTGATGGATTATGTTAGTGGCAGGAAGATTTAAGTGTTTCGTTAGAAGAGTTTGTGCAAGAACTCAGAGATTCAGCTTGATTCAGGGGGGGCTTAGTTTGTTCGTCTGTCTGTTCTTACGCATCCTCTGTTCTTACGTGATCTTCCTCTGGCAAAATTTGGGCAGCACCTCCCCCGGACTGACGATTGCCAGAGAAAATAGAGGAACACCAAGTGGATTGCTCCAGGGTGAACCTCAAAATGTAGACCTCACGCGGTCCGATAACCCAAGTGTGAGTGTGGAAAAGCTCGAGGACTAGCCTTCAAGAGCTCTCACGACTCACGGGTAATGATCCCTCGAAGGGGAACAAGTGGGGAGGGAGATCAAAAAGCACTGGAGACCAAGTAGGAAAGGGGGCTACAACCTGAACGTATTCCGAAGGGGGAGAAGAAGATGCAACATATCAAAAAAAGAGGATCTCCCGAAGGATCATTTTCATTTCACCACGAGGGGGGTGCAAATACATGGGCTCTTCATGCATCTAAAGAAAAGAACCGAAGGGAAGAATACATCGGAGGAAAGAAAAAGAAACAAAGGGGAGAGGAGAGCTGTATCTCCCTCACCTCACTCTCTGCTCTCTCCTTCTCTTTTCTCACTTCACTTCGCTCTCACAGGAACACTGGCTTCGGGCTTCAAGGAGTTTCTCCCCCTCCAACCTTCCAACCGATTTAAGCTTTACCTGGGCGCTCCTTTTATAGGGGCCGGAGGCCCCGTTCTGGAGGGATGCCCTCTGGATTCTTCTTCCTCCCGTTGGTTCCTTGTTTCCCGCAACCACCACTGCTACTGCTGACGTTGGTGACGTTGCCCTGCTGCTGCTGTCAACATTACCTCCGCCGAGGCTCTAGCGTGACCGGGAGGGGGGCAGAGGCATGGCCTCCTCCTCCGCTGGCACATCCACCGCGAGCCACATTGCTATCATCATTTGCCGGAGGATGGGCGGCCGATCGACGGAATGAGCGTTCGGCGGGATGGGGCTCGAGAACTTCCATTCATGGCATATGCTCGGTTGCCCGCCGGATTGAAGTGGGAGCTTTAACCATTTTAGGCTTGTTCGTCATCATGCCGTTCCCAGGAAACAGGGGACCGCATTGATGACAGGATGGGTTGGCTGCGGCGCCGGATAAAGGCTTCAGAGAATAGATTGATTTTAAACTAAGCACGCCGTATTAGCACTCCAAAATGGGCGCGCCGGTTTAGTGCATTCAAAGGGGTGGCCCTTCAACGGGAGCATGCCGTTTTAACATAAAGCAAGGGAGTTCATGGGGCGCGCCGGACTAGCATCTTGTAAAGGGCGCGCCGGTTTAAGGCCCCCTTAGGGGCGCGCCGGTTTAAGGCTATGCCATTCCGGTTTAAGGCTATGCCACGCCGGTTTAAAGCTATGCCATGCCGGTTTAAGCATCAAAGGGCTCCCCCCCAGCTTAGTGGCGATTCGGACAGATGCTTGCCCTCCTGTGTTCCTTTAGTTGTGAGCCTCCGAGTCTCGATTCAGGGCTTTGAGTGATTTCCGGTGTATGCCGAGCAGGCGTTCGGACTCCTGAGTTTCTTTGATTCGACCTTCGGCATTGCCGACTTGGGAGCCGTGGCTAGCTCTTCAACCCGAGGGGCTTCTTTGTTGGGTGGCGGAGCATCGGGTATTCGTCCTTCTTGGAGGGGGCACAGGGTTTATTCAGCATTTCCGTCTTCGACTCGCTCTCGAGTGCTGAGACGTGCATGTCGTATGATCATCATCATTTTTTGACGTCCACAATGTGCTACAGGTAGTGAGCACGACCTGCTTCTGGTGGTTTGGAACGCGCTATAGGATATGAGCACGACCCTGAAGAAGGCGCTACATCTGATGAGCGCGATCTTCATTAGTGGTTTACAACGCGCTACTCGAGGTCAGCGTGATCCTATTCATCACGCCATGGTTGGTGAGCGCGATCTGATGTGTTCTGGTGTTGTCATGCTCGAGCTATGTAGTTCGTTAAGATCGTGGTATAGGATTAGATTGCGTTAATACTTGCCATTTCTTGTGTTTTATTTGAGCTGTTTCGGGCTCCGGTGAACCCAAGATGCGATGCCTTGTTGGTTTTTGGCTCGATGGATGCCTTCGGTGTCCTGTGAGAGTCATATGTGTGTTAAGGGATTCCGGAGAAGTGATTTTATCCCGAACAGTGTATAGTGTTGTGTTCCTTCCGATTATTGTGGCTTTGACCCCGTGGTTAGCCCACTGTTCCCGTGGATGTCTTAGATGTCCTATGAGGGCTGTGACCATGTTATAGGGTGTCTGAGAAGGCCATTGTACCGAGTAATGTTTTGTGTTATTTCGAGGGTCATTATGGTTTCTGGTCAACCCGGTTGTGACCCAGTGGTTGACACGTGACCTCGTGAGTGTCTCATCTATCCTGTGAGGATCGAGACATGGTTTTGGGCGCTTGGAGGTATCTTACCTCAATTTGCGTGCCATGTGGTTTGACGGCTTTTTGGTGATCCCACATGTTCCGTGTTTCGTGTTATGCCGAAATTTGAGTCTGTGGTGTGGCTCAGAGGCCAAGGACTCATCATTAATGTGTTTTACCGTGATTTTGGCTTAGGGACTAGGTTGATTAACAACATATTACTGTGATGTGCGATAATCTTGACCTGAGTCTTATGACTCAAGGATCGTTGTCAGCAAGTCTACTTGACAGTCCTGAGTCTGGTTGCAGTTGTATGCTACATTATGCTCCGTAGTACGTGCGACAGGTATGCTTACCATGTTTGTACTTCGGTGTTCGCTGTTTTGGAGTCTCTATGTCTAATGAGCCTCCACTAGTCGTAGCCTGACGACACTTTCCTATGTGTCTCCCACCTAGGAGTGGTGGCGGGGCAGTTCTCGGCAGACGGTCTTTAGGCTAGTTTCTGTGGGCCCCCTTGCTTTGCGGTGTAGATCTCTTTTAAAATCCACACTTAAAAATATAAAAAGCAATAGATATAATGAAAGCAATAAAAAAATAGCACGAGGTGCTAATGTGGAGTGTGTGTGTGATCGCCAGAGACACGAGGGTCTCAAGTGGAAAATAATGTGGGGAGATGATCGCAAAATACCTCAAAAGATGCGGGGATTGTGAGTACTCCTTTTCTCTTCAAGATCGGCCGGCCGACGAAGAGAGTCTTCAATCAATTACCCTTGTAAGAAAGACAACAACACCAATAAAATATGGATTAAAACATGGTGTGTAGCATCAAATTCATAATAGACGAACATGAAAATTGTAAAAGAACACACCTTAAGGGGGTTGCCCTTAAACCCCTATGCAAAGGGTGTGGGAGATGAATGAATGCATGAAAATAATGAGAATAAGGGAGATGTGCAAGAGTGCACTAAGGAGATCTCAATATGATGGTTGAGAAATCAATAAAAGATGATGCATGATCTATGAACAAATAAACAAATAGAAATAAAAATAAGGGGAGAGAAAAGATAAAAAATCTGTTTGGTTGCTTCGGCTTGATGCCCGATAGGGAGAACACTCCAAGAGGATGAAGACTTGAATCTGGATGGAAGAAGCCCCTCCTTCAGCCGAACAGTCACCTTCGGTTCCTGTAAAAAAAAGAGAAGAACAACAGAAGGAAAAGAGAAGAAACAAAAGAAGAAGAAGAATAAGAAGAAGAAGCAGGAGGATACGGAAGAAGAAGAAGAAGAAGAAGAAGAAGAAGAAGCAGAAACAGAAGGAGACACGTAGAAGACAGAAGAAAAAGGGGAAAGAAAAAAAGAAGAACGCAGGGGAGAATAAAAATTATCGGAACCAACCCCTTAACAGAGGCGAGAGCCTCTATTAATAGGTTAGAAAAAGGTGATAAGAAGGGAAGAGATTAAAGGAGGAAGGGATAAGAACGGGTAAGAGCCCAAATAGAGGAGGATTAAGCTGGGCAAGAGCCCAAACAAAGCAGGAGTCTCTCTGGGAAAGTCTACGTTCGTTCGGAGCACAAAAGTGAAACACGACTTGGTTCAGGGCGTCAATTTTTTAATTGACGACCAACCCAGAGGGCGTTTCTTAAAAACACGTCTTACATGAGGGCGTTAATTCAAAAATCAAATTTTGGAATTTATTTGAAAAATTGTGAAAAACGTCTGAGTCAAAGGCGTTAATTAAAACACGCCCTAACAAAGGACGTTAACTCAAAATATTCAAAATAGGGCTATTTTTCATTTCTCAATATTATTTTCTCATTTTTTTAGGTGAAGGTGCATCTCGTCGCCCTGATTCTAACGACTATTTTTGCGAATTTTTCTGACACCCGGAAGGCCACCAAATCACCTCTCAAAGGGGTTAAAAAAATAATAATAATAAAATCAATTTGAAAGTAACGCCTGCACATGAGGCGTGAATTAATTTTTTTGATTTTTTATTCAAAATAACGCCTTATGTTAAGTCGTTAATTCTCAAAAAATTCCAAAAAAATTCTAGAAAAATCCAGAAAAATAGAAAATTTGAAAGAATGGACGCCCTTCACTGTAGTCGTTAATTTTTTAAGAAACGCCCATGTATAAGTCGTTATTTAAAAGACGCCCCAAGTCAAGTCGTTATTTCTGAAAAATAGAGAAAAATGCCCAGAAAATCCAAAAAAATTCAGAAAAATCCAGAAAAATACAGAAAAATAGGGAAAAATAGAAAAAAATAAGAAAAGGGTGAAAAAAAGAAGAAATCTAAGAAAAGTGAGAAAAACCACTCAAATAGAACTAATTTGAGGGTCAAATTGGGGCATTACAAGGCAATATGAGATGTACTCATAGTAACGTCAATTTTGGCGTGTCTACAGCTGCCCCGCCTTGGCGTCTGCTTTGCAAGGGAGCGTAGCAAACTGAAAAGTAGATGCCAAGGTGTGATGAGACACGCAATCAACATCACTTGATGAGAATCAAATCAGAAGCACGAGATGAAGCCAATCTCGGGAAATCCAATGAAATCAACAATGTTTGGATAAAAGGGGAGATGCGCACGTGGTGCACGAAGGAGATAAAATAAATGATCAACTTCCAACGCGGTGGAAGTACCCCAGGTCACAAACCTGAAGGTTTCACCATTGGGGAGCGGTTACCAGCCAGTGGACGTGCTGCAGCCAAGGTGGATCAAAGGAAAGGAGATTAAAAATAAGATGATAAAAATCCAAACAAGGAGCTTTCGAGAAAATGACCCAGAACAGCGTCAAAACGAACTGAGGACTCAATTCGGCATGGAATATCTCACATTGAAGATCAAGATCAATTTGACCCACAAAAACAGCTTATCAGAATGATTTTTCAACAATTGTTTCAAATTCCTACATGAATGCATGCTGGGTTTAAAGGGAAAAAAAAATCAAATGAAAATATAGAATAATCAAGGATAATATTGTTAAACTGCCAAGACTGGGTCAAGAAACCAATTTCGCGAGCTGATACTAAGCCGAAGCCCGTTTATCCACGCACCAACTCGTAAAAGGGAACCATCGTCCCCAGTCTTGGATGGCTCAACGGCCTATCCGTGTGACTAAGACTCCTCTGGAATCATCATTGTTTTTGATGAAGGGGAACTCAAATTCCAGATTTACCAAAGCCACAAGGTCCTTGATATAATCTAATAGCATATGTAACATATAGTAAAATGCATACAGGGAGATGGTGATTGCAATGAGCATATGGGGAACTAAAAAAAAATGAGGTGTAAGCACCGTGGGGCTTGGATGATGATGCCCAGTCGGTGGGACCAAGAGCTTCTTATCCTGCGCTCAAAAATTCATTAACCAAGATATAAAAAGTATAACAAGCAATGAATAAGGCATGACTCAAAGCATAGCAAACATAGCCATGAATAACACATAGTAAGGCAAAGCATGGATAACATGAATAGCATGGCATTGCAAAGCATCATTATTTGTTATTTTGTCATGAGGATGCCAATCTGGCTAATCAAGTTTTGGAGTTGAATGATTAAGATCTGATAATGCCCATCGGTAGAATTGATCCAGAGAAATTAGCAGGAGTTGATTGAAAGATCTGGAGATGAATAATCAGAATGATAATCAGGAGATATAACCAAAATGATATAAGGAAGTGATAACCAAAAATGCCCAGGGTGGCATGTCATGAGAATATCGGGAGGAATCAATAGTTTGATAGCAATGAGTGGAGATAGGACTTATCCCGTGCTTTTGGTCTCTGCAAAGCTGTTCCTATAAAACACCATCAGAAAATACAATGCAATCTTTTTGGAGTTTTGAAATATACAAATTTTTATGAGTTTTGATCAATATGCAAATTTTTGTGGGTTTTGGAAATATTTGGATTTTTATGGAGATTTTTGGAAAATATTTCAATTTTTTTTGGATTTTGGGAAAAGAAATATTCAAATTTTATGGAGTTTGGACAAGAAATATTCAATTTTTTGTTTGATTTTGGTTAGACATTGCTAAAGCAGCATCAAAGGGTGTTTTAAACCACTGGCTAGGGGTCCTCGTTCCTTCCCTTTTCGCTAAAACTTGCCCAAAGCTGGACGTGCATTGAAGGGTGGCGCCCTATAACCGACTGCCTTTGATCAACGGTGCCCCTACTAAGGCCATACCCGAGAAACATTCGGTCTTGGAGGGAGAAGAGAAGAATAATTGGAGATAAGCTTTATACAGGATGGGAGATATCAAGACTTGAATTCCTTCCAAGATGTTTCCCCTCAAAGAGATAGTCTGTTGTGCCGGGGCTTTGTGCCTTTGATTTTTAGACCCTTGACATGCATACGACCAGGGTTTTCCCTGCGGGGACTTTGCCACTCTTGTCATGCCTTAATTCATACTTGTGCATCAAAATATTGATTTGATTTTCATAACAGCCCTTGTGGCGAGATGTATATTATGAAAGCTCATATGAAAACTCATATTGATGTTGATTTTGGGTCAAGACTGCCCCTATTTGAGACTCCTCTCGTATTGGGGGATTACCAGAGTTGGTCATCTCATCCGTCAACCTCTTGCCCCTGCATTCGGCCGAGTAAAGAAGATGAAAGACTTTCAGATATACTCATGGCATGGCCAAAGTAGCAACGGTGTTTTAACCAAAGGAGCCGGCTAAGGACGCCGTGAAGTGTGTGGAATGCCCAATCGAGGGTTGCTCTTAACAAGCGGGGAGAGAATATTGAATTCCCAGCGTGGGGTTATTTTTAACCAAAGGTGCTGCAGAAGCAAGCCTAAAGACTCTTTTTGAGGATGATTTAATTAAACAAAAGCCTAAGATAAAGATCTGAAACACCACTCTTAATCTTGTTAAGAAGCACTTGATTTTGCAAATCATGCGTGAAGTAATGAGAAAATGATATCATTAAAATGCATACTTACGCCAATATGTTACCTTGCAACCTTTGTAGAAGCAGCTGCCGCGAGAAGCGATCTTGATCATCGTGAGATTTGTCCTCTTTGGCAGTCAAAAGAATTGGAAGCAAAGGATTTGAAAGTGACTTAACAAGAGGGAGTGGTGCCAAGACCAGACTCAGACGAATAAGGAGAAAAAGGAAGAGAGGCGAGGGCTAGAACTCCCTTGCTAAGGTGTGGAAACCCTGATCACATGGAACAATCTACAGAAGGAGAGGAGAATTAGAAGGAGGAGTGAGGACTAAAGCCTCGAAAGCAGTGGGAGAAAGGGCAGATGCCCAAGGCAGTGGATGTGGAAGAAGTTGGGTCAGACCCAGAATTAGGAGGAATCAGAAGAAGAAATTGGTAGATAGAAAGAGGTGGATCTGGAGGGTCCGGAGGCGGAGGAGAATCATGATAAGAGGAATCATCCGGAGGCTCCGGAGGGATAAAATATCGAGGGACGCGGTGCCCTTGGAAGAAGTAGGGAAAAAGATGATGGAAAAGGAAGAAGAGGACACATGATGCGATATCATGAAGGAATAGAAAGATGAATCGGCAGAAAGATGGAGGGTCCGGAGGAATAAGGTGGAAAGGGGCGCGATGCCCTGGGAGAAAGTCCGGAGGTTCCGGAGGAATAGAATCAGAAAGGGCGAGATGCCCAAAGAGGAGAGATAAAATTCCTGGAGGTTCCAGGGAGATAGCAGGAAAAGGGACGCGATGCCCCAGGGATAGTGGATAAAAAGATGAAGATGAATAAGATGGGAAGTGCGGAATATCCGGAGGTGCCGGAAGGCGGGGAAGATACGGGTTTGGAGACCCGGGAAGCAGGAGATGCAATTGTATGCAGAATGAATGCGATGAATGCTGTGAATGCATGAATGCAACAAAATGCATGAGATGCAACGAAGGTGGAGAAAATGAGGAATACGAAGGGTGAGAGGGCAAGATCCTCCTCCTAACCCTTGGAGTGGCCCACGAGGAAAATGTGATTGAAATGGATATGGATGGAGTTGAATGAACAAGAGTGGAAGAAATAGGAGACGGCCCCTTAAGACAATTGCCCCTCCACGGCAGTGAACATGTACGACCAATCGGCCCAATAAAGGAAGCTTCAATAAATGACAACCCCCTTGGAAAGCGAAGATCAATAAGGTGAGGGAGTCGTAGAGTTGGAACATGAAGCATCGACATGCCCATTGATGGTGATGAATATGGAATGTTGAATAAAATGGGCATTCGCCCCTTGTAAGGAGTAATGAATTCGGAATTCGGAAATTGGAACAAGGGGTGCCCTGCCCGGCCCTTAGACGGCATCAACGCCCGGCATGGCGGCGACTTGACTTCTTCGGCCGTGATTGGCACAATAACCCGGATTGGCATCCGGCAAATGAATTCTTGTATCTTGAATAGCGCGGCCAAATCCTTTCTGCCCAGCTCTTGATTATCTTCGGCGCAAGTAGCTGCAGAAGCACGCCCCTTCCGAGTAACAAAGGGAGGTGAGGCGGAAGCGGAAGGCTCCGTGGATGGTGGAGTTATAATGGAAGGTGTTGGCAAATGGGTGAGCGTAAGCGGGGGTTCAAACACGTCGAGCTTCTCCTCTTGCTCGGAAGCAGTCGGGATTGGCTCGGGTGCAAAAAGAGGTGGATCTTGCTCAGGATTAGCCATGGGTAAGGGTAAAGGGTTAAGTGGTGGAATAGGCAAAGGGATAATGGAGGGCCGAGGTGGCGTAAATGGGAGGTTAATTGGGGAAGGTTCAATGGTGTAATTAATGGAGGCCGATGGTGTGGAGGTTAATGGTTTAAGGAGTGGAGGTGTAATTGGTGGAGGTTTAATGGAAGGTTTAGGGGAGGTTGGTGTGAAGGTTAATGGTATAAATGGAGGAGGTGTAATGTATGCGGTGTCAAGGATAGGAGGAGACTTACAATGTGCCGGTGTGGGTGATTGAAGTATCGACCCATCATCGTAACACCAATTAGTCTCATAAATGGGGGTTGGATCGGGGACGGTTTCATCCTGAGCAGGGGGTTCATCAAATGATAGTGGGGGAAACGGGAATTTAAGGAAACTCGGAAGGGGTGCTTGCGGAGCTTCATCATCATATACCGGCTCGGATTCTTCAAAGGCCGGCTCTTGCTCGCTTGGAATGCTGATGCCATAATCATCCATCCTGTCTTTCCATTCTCTCTCCATCTTTGTAATCTCGTCCAAAGCGGCATGGAGAGGATTGACTGGAGTAGGAGGAGCCGTGACCCTCTTTATTTGTTCCTCCATCAAAGTGATTTTATCAAGCAGAGATTGTTGGAGGGGTGTGACTTGAACAACTGAGGGTTGGCAGGGCCTTGAAGGAGGAGGGGCCGCATAAAAAGGCCGTGGAGGGGAGTTAATGGGCCGGCCCATGGAAGAACCCGGATGGGCCGGATTACAAGGAATAAATGGGCCTCGGGGCCGCAGTGGAGGAGGAATAGAAGGAGGCGTGTGATGGGCCACCCGAGGGGAAGCATGAATAGAAGGAGATGGGTAATGGGCTACCTGATTAGAAATATGAGTGGAAGAAGGAAGTGGGTGATGGGCCACCCGAGTGTGAATAGAAGAGGGAAGTGGGTGATGGGCCACCCGAATAGAATTGGAAGGAGGGAGAGATGTTTGAGATGTACCCTCAACGGCAGCCTTAAGGGCTTGGATCTGTTGAGGGGTAAGATGATCTAATGCATGAATGATCTGGGAGACTTTCTCATCGTTGGGACGAGAGGATCCCGAGGGAGTAGTGGCTCGAAATTGAGTTGGAGGAGGGGGACCATAAGAATGGACACTGCCCATGGGTCGGGCATGACCATGAGAATAAGGACGTGGTCCCTTGAAAGAATGGTGAGAATGCTGATTAACATGTTGAAATTGAGGATATGAAGTGCTAGGTTGTGCATCCTCATGAATTGAATTGAACATGTTTCTATCATGGTAAGCCATTATGCAATCCAAGTAATGTGCAAACAATTTGCAAAGAAACACACAAGTTGGAATGGTTACCTTGATTTTTATTTGTTTAAACCTTGGTGAATTAATGATTTTCAGCAAAGTTTTGAATGATTCACACAAGGGGGGGAGCCTAGTTTCAAGTGAGATTCGAACTCCAATGCCAACTAGGAACCCTCTCTCACCACGTATAGGCCGACTAACTCGGGACTTCAAAAGGGTACAACCTGCCCGGCGTCCGTGAGGGAATCCACGGGTGCGGGGACTTACGGAGGCTTGGAAAAGGGATTTCCAGTCCAAAGAGACGGAATGCTCAATGGAGGGTCGTCCCGATTCCAAGAGGGTGTGTGGATCCTAATGAAGAGGAGGGGGGCTCCCAAACCAAAATGCAAATATGAATGAATGTAGAAAGGTAAATCAAGCCAGTCAGCACAATATGATCAATCAATGAATATAAGCATGAATCATGATGAAAGAGTCACCCACGGGCGGTTCTGTAAACCCACAGTAAAAACACGCCCTGGCAGGGGGTGCTACTAAAAAAAGGACACGACGGTGTGACTGTCGTGAATCAAAGTGAGGGGCCTAGGGCAGGGTGAGACACGCCTTAGAGTGAGGCGTTACCAATAAAAGGACGCCCTTTCCAGAGGACGTCAAATCAAAAGAAACGCCCTAATATGGGGCGCTAATCAAGTAAAGGACGCCCTGGAGCAGGGCGTGAATTCACAGGCAGCAATATAAATCAAGAACACCCGGAAATGTGCTGGAAAACGCCCTGTCAGAGGGCATAAAATAAAAATAAGATGCCCTGGAGAAGGGCGTGAATTTAAAACGCGCCTCTGACAGAGGCGTTAATTCACTCCTCCAGAAAAGCTTCCCTGGCCAGAAGCAACAAACACCCACAGTCACAGCATGCAATCAACAATATGGATATGATAACATCATGCTCATCAAAGATTTGGAGTAAGTGGAAATTTTAAAGAAACAATCAACAAACTGACCAATCACTTAGGGGAGGGTGTAAAACCAATGGAGGGTGCCCGAGGGGCACAAAAGGGAGACGCACCGAGGGTGCAAATAGGGGAGATGGCACGCGCGTGTGCCTAAGGGGAAAGGGTAATAAACAAAGAACACAAGGGGTCCCACCGTGATCGCCAATTTGTAGATCTCTTTTAAAATCCACACTTAAAAATATAAAAAGCAATAGATATAATGAAAGCAATAAAAAAATAGCACGAGGTGCTAATGTGGAGTGTGTGTGTGATCGCCAGAGACACGAGGGTCTCAAGTGGAAAATAATGTGGGGAGATGATCGCAAAATACCTCAAAAGATGCGGGGATTGTGAGTACTCCTTTTCTCTTCAAGATCGGCCGGCCGACGAAGAGAGTCTTCAATCAATTACCCTTGTAAGAAAGACAACAACACCAATAAAATATGGATTAAAACATGGTGTGTAGCATCAAATTCATAATAGATGAACATGAAAATTGTAAAAGAACACACCTTAAGGGGGTTGCCCTTAAACCCCTATGCAAAGGGTGTGGGAGATGAATGAATGCATGAAAATAATGAGAATAAGGGAGATGTGCAAGAGTGCACTAAGGAGATCTCAATATGATGGTTGAGAAATCAATAAAAGATGATGCATGATCTATGAACAAATAAACAAATAGAAATAAAAATAAGGGGAGAGAAAAGATAAAAAATCTGTTTGGTTGCTTCGGCTTGATGCCCGATAGGGAGAACACTCCAAGAGGATGAAGACTTGAATCTGGATGGAAGAAGCCCCTCCTTCAGCCGAACAGTCACCTTCGGTTCCTGTAAAAAAAAGAGAAGAACAACAGAAGGAAAAGAGAAGAAACAAAAGAAGAAGAAGAAGAAGAAGAAGAAGCAGGAGGATACGGAAGAAGAAGAAGAAGAATAAGAAGAAGAAGCAGAAACAGAAGGAGACACGTAGAAGACAGAAGAAAAAGGGGAAAGAAAAAAAGAAGAACGCAGGGGAGAATAAAAATTATCAGAACCAACCCCTTAACAGAGGCGAGAGCCTCTATTAATAGGTTAGAAAAAGGTGATAAGAAGGGAAGAGATTAAAGGAGGAAGGGATAAGAACGGGTAAGAGCCCAAATAGAGGAGGATTAAGCTGGGCAAGAGCCCAAACGAAGCAGGAGTCTCTCTGGGAAAGTCTACGTTCGTTCGGAGCACAAAAGTGAAACACGACTTGGTTCAGGGCGTCAATTTTTTAATTGACGACCAACCCAGAGGGCGTTTCTTAAAAACACGTCTTACATGAGGGCGTTAATTCAAAAATCAAATTTTGGAATTTATTTGAAAAATTGTGAAAAACGTCTGAGTCAAAGGCGTTAATTAAAACACGCCCTAACAAAGGACGTTAACTCAAAATATTCAAAATAGGGCTATTTTTCATTTCTCAATATTATTTTCTCATTTTTTTAGGTGAAGGTGCATCTCGTCGCCCTGATTCTAACGACTATTTTTGCGAATTTTTCTGACACCCGGAAGGCCACCAAATCACCTCTCAAAGGGGTTAAAAAAATAATAATAATAAAATCAATTTGAAAGTAACGCCTGCACATGAGGCGTGAATTAATTTTTTTGATTTTTTATTCAAAATAACGCCTTATGTTAAGTCGTTAATTCTCAAAAAATTCCAAAAAAATTCTAGAAAAATCCAGAAAAATAGGAAATTTGAAAGAATGGACGCCCTTCACTGTAGTCGTTAATTTTTTAAGAAACGCCCATGTATAAGTCGTTATTTAAAAGACGCCCCAAGTCAAGTCGTTATTTCTGAAAAATAGAGAAAAATGCCCAGAAAATCCAAAAAAATTCAGAAAAATCCAGAAAAATACAGAAAAATAGGGAAAAATAGAAAAAAATAAGAAAAGGGTGAAAAAAAGAAGAAATCTAAGAAAAGTGAGAAAAACCACTCAAATAGAACTAATTTGAGGGTCAAATTGGGGCATTACAAGGCAATATGAGATGTACTCATAGTAACGTCAATTTTGGCGTGTCTACATGCGGTAGTGTCCTACAGGGGGGAAAATGAACTAGAGGCCTGGCTCAAGGTATTGGGCTTGTGTGTGCACACGTGGTTAGGGGCGGTTGGCCGAGCGTCGACGGGTGTGACCCTGACTAGTCACTCGTTACGGTTGTACTTGGTACTGATGTTCCTTGTACTTGGTTCTTTGTGACTGTCTCAGTTACTGCCATTCTAGGCGGGTGCGAGATACCTGTGGCGCAGTGTAATACGTCAGTGGACGCATCTGGCTGTCCTTCTAGTGAGGAGGTGCTTTTGTCACTTGACGCATGACTCTTGTGACTTGTGTTTTCATGACTGATTTCCGTCATGATTGAAGTGACTTGTCGGGTAGTCTGTGTTGGCTTCACCCGCAGTCTAGTCTAGTTTGGCGTACACAATGGTGAGCTCGTGTATGTTTGTGCCTTTGACTGTCTAGGCCTTTGGCAGGCTTTTACCTATTTTGGTAGGCATTTCACGATAGGGTTTCGTGATTTGCCAATGGATCGGTAATGCCAGACTTTGTGAGATCGGGGTTCGCCTTTCTGTTACTGTTAGGAGTATTTTAGAGGGCCGAGGTTCCATTGGCTGCAATGTTTCAGTGTTACGGCTTTTCTCTTTACTTTTATAGTTGTTACTCCTATTGTTACTGCTTTGCTTTAGTGTAGCACTGTTGTTATTGCGTGTTTTACGGTAGGGTTCTGCGGGATCCCTACTGAGCCAGTGACACGAGGCTCACCCCTGACTTTTCAGGTGTAGCTGTTCTACCTCGTGGCTGGAGGTTCTGCTGTGCTGTAGTTCTTTATTACCAACGTTTTCCAGTGTCGGGCTTCCCCCGACTTGAGGGTACGTTTCCCTTTCTGTTGGACTATACTTGTCTTTCTTTGGACTGGACTATGTTAGATTTAATTTGTTATAGAAAGTGTAATTTTATTTCTACTGTTTTAGCAATCCTGATCATTGAAATTTAATTGCTTACTGTTATATCTGGAAGTTCGATGTACTCTCACACACCTTTCTATCCCTTCGGAGCTTTTCCGCTCTTGGGAGGCCTCGCAGGTTCCAAGTGGTATCGGGTTTACCCGGTATCCGGAGTCTGGGTCATCACGGTGAGGCCCTAAGGGCTTTGATACAGTGAGGCCCATGAGGCCTTGGAACGGTGAGGCCTTAAGGGCTGCTTTATACTGTGAGTTCGCCTGCAAGTGATACGGCAGCCCCAAACCCACTGAAATGGCGACCCTGCTAGCTCCGTGATATGGTGACACGGTCAAGCCCCTGATACGGTGGCTCCGACGTTGTTTTAACGAGAGAGGAAGGTGGTGCTTTTCTCAGATCCAATGGTCATTACCTTTGACCAACGGTCTTCAACTTGGCACGCAGTGGACTCCCATCGAACCAGCTGGATCTGCCTATCTGTCACCGCACGGGTGAGCCACACAGAGACGCCGCAGAGAGACAAGATCCTTCGAGGATTCGACGACCTTCAAACATCCACAGGGCCGTCGTGGTCAACCCCACTAGATAAGGTTCGTTCGAAGAGATAGAGACACACAGAAGAGGAAGCGAAGAAAGGAGACACATATGTAGAAAAGAAGAGAAGGCAAAGAAGAAGTAGGTGAGGAAGAGAGGAGAGAGGAGAGGTTCAGAGGGAGAGGAGCCTATGCTCCGTCCCCCTCCCCATTTCTGTATTCAGTCAGTGTGGCCTCGTTTTCATTTTCTTTTCCTTTCTCCCTGTTGTTTTTTCCTTTCTTTTGGGTTTTCCCTTTGCATTGTATCAGCCTTGGTGCTCCCTTTTTGGTTCGTTTCTTTTGCAAGAAATCAAAGGAAGCTTGAGAATGTTTTTCTGATCACACGTCTGTATTTCCTTACGTTTGTTCTTCTCATGGCGGCCAACCATCTGCACTCTCACTTCCTCTCTACTGTTTCCCTCCCCCCTTATTCTTTCCTTCAGAATGCTGGTCGCAGGGGGTTTAGCACTTGGGAACTGCCAGTCCGCGATTGAGATTCAGGTTTCCTTTGTGTCAAAACCCCTGCTCAGGAGCAAACTCCCTCCCAGCATCAACCACCTTCCCTCATCCAGTGGCCTTCCCACCATTTGGTACGATGGCCTTCCCTTCACTGATACAGTGGCCTCGCCTCCTTTACCTGATATGGTGGCCCTCGCCACGTTCACCTGATACAGTAGTCTATTCACCTCCATCTAACACGGTCGCCTTGCCACCTTCACCTGATATGGTGGCCTGCCCACCTTCACCTGATACGGTGGCCCTGCCCACCTTCTCTTGATACGGTGGCCTGCCCACCTTCACCTGATACGGTGGCCCTGCCCACCTTCACCTGATACGGTGGCCTGCCCACCTTCACCTGATACGGTGGTCCGCCCACCTCCATCTGATACGGTGGCCTTGCCACCTCCACCTGATACGGTGGCCTACCCACCTTAACCAGATGCGGTGGCCCTGCCCACCTTCTCTTGATACGGTGGCCCCCCCACCTTCACCTGATACGGTGGCCCCGCCCACCTTCACCTGATACAGTGGCTCTGCCCACCTTCTCTTGATACGGTGGCCTGCCCACCTTCACCTGATACAGTGGCCCTGCCCACTTTCTCTTGATACCATGGCCTGCCCACCTTCGCCTGATACGGTGGCCCTACCCACCTTCACCAGATACGGTGGCCTGCCCACTTTCGCCTGATACGGTGGCCTTGCCATCTTCACTTGATATGATGGCCCTGCCCACCTTCACTTGATACGGTGGCCTGCCCAAATGCCATAATCCGGTGGTCCATGCCATCAATTAACCCATTGGGGCCTTGCTCTTTCTCTGTGTGTCTCCAACTGGCATTTTTTGACTCGTTGACTTCGGGTTTCTGTCATCCACCCCTAGATGGTTCATCAGTGGATGGTAACATTATTCCATGGTTTCCTATGGTTCAAGCACATGTGTTCGCATATTCTCGGGATTCCCGTGAGAACACGAAAGATAGTGCGTTATAGTTTCACTGCCAGGAGGGCAAGTCATGATTGGACCCGACGAGATTGCCTTATGTGTACAACGCTCCTTGTAGAAGCGAGATCGTCTGAGCGTATTTACCTTGGTTAGGACAAGTGTACGTTGTTGTTGGGTGCAGTGGTGCATACCCCGTGTTAGGCTGTAGGACATGGCCATGCTACGAATCCTAGCTAGTCTCTGGGTGTGGGGTGTGGGTGTGTGTGTGTGTCTCTTCTACTCCTCCTGAGATTAGGTGTGAGTTGTGTGCGTGCATATGAGGCCTAGGCGCAGTATAAGACGTTAGTGGACGCATCTGGCCATGTTGTGTATACTTGAGTAGTAGACCCTATGCCTGTAAGGTTTAGTTACCGACAACATTGTTAATGGCCCTTCCGACAGATGGGCTGGAGTGCCCTTGTGTAGAGGGCATGGTTCTTTTCCTAGTCCTAGCTCAAGATCGAGGGTTACTAGTGTCTAGATGTCCTCCCGAGGGTGGAGGTTACGTGTTTGGCCGCGTGGCCTTGTTAGAGGTTCCGTCAGTAAGGACGGGTTGTTCCGACCACGAGAGTCGGGATAGCGTAGAGGCTCTATGGATCCTCCGTTTACCATTCTTCTTGTTCCGACTGCCGCTGTTATTTTATTATTGATGTTATTGTTGTTACTGCGTACAACTTTTGTTGTGATGGGGATCCACGAGACCCTTACTGAGCCAATGAGATGAGGCTCACTCCTGACTTTTTCAGGTGCAGCACTTCTCCTCGAGGTGGTGCGTCTCGGTCGGAGGACCTTTAGTAGCAAGCTCGCCAATGTCGGGGTATGCCCGTGGCAGTGTACGTTTCTTTTCTTGTTGATTGTACTTGTGGACTAGACTATGTAGTTATGTTATATTGTTATAAAATGTAATTTTATTTATGTCAAAATAGTGGATAAGTTTTGTAAATTTATTTCCTGCTATTATTTAGAATTTCAATGCATAACCACAACACCCCAAATAACCCTTCTGAGCTTCCCAGCTTGTGGGTGGTAGCATAGCTTCCGAATGGTAATGGGTCTGACTCGGTATATGGATCTTGGGTCATTATAGCCGGAGTTCTCACGGTTGAGTCCTCGGCAGTGTGTTTTTAGGAGCACCTTGGCCTTGTGCAATTCTGAGTTCAATTCGTCTCTCGGGATGTCGTTTTATGGTGATCCGGCATCACATTGATACGACACCGTAGTAAACATTTCTGAAATTCGCCTGGTTTGGCTTATCCTTTTACTTTTTTCACTGTCGAGTCCTCACAGTTGAGTCTGCAGCAGTGCATTTTCATGAGCACATCGGCCTTCTACAATTATGGGTTCATTTTATCCCTTGGGACGCCGTTTTGTAGTGCGATGGCACTTTGTTCAGTGACATGACACCCTATTAATTTATTAATCTTGCCACCTCCTGGCTGCATTAGCCCCTCAGTAACTTTCCAGGCAAACCCCGGAGGGTTCTTCCCAGTTGGGTCTGACGAGGTAGTTTTACAGCTTCATGGCATTAATTTTAGATGCCAACAGTTTCTTAGTGGTGTAGTCTGTAGATATCTTTTCTAATCCAAAGAAAGATGTGCGGGTGTGTGTGAGTGAATGGATATAACTAATGTGGCATCAAATGGAACATGGAAGGAAATAAATAATGCAATGAAACCAATCACCCGCGTAAACTACCAGATCGTGATCGCCACCAAGATGAATAGAGGAAGAGAGGCGCACTACGTACCTTGGAAAAAAGGAAATGGATGAGGACACTCGCCAAACCAAAACAGCGCCGGTGCAGGATGAAGACGGTCTTCTGATGACTGCTGAAGGTGAAAACGGCCGGACGATAGGCCGCTACCAGCATTGAAGCAGAGCGCGGGAAGAAGGCCTGGGTGTAGAACTTGGACGGTCTTCAATCGGCCCCAAGCAGAGGAGAGACGGTCTGACAAAGACCGCTATCTCTGGCAGACGGTCAGAGGTAGACCACAAAGGCTTCCAAAACCCGAGCTGGGGAACTCAATCCTCCACCCCTTCCGCCCGGCCAGGAGAGATGGGCCTCGCGCTGAAACACCTGCTGACCTGCAAAACAACACAAATGACAAACGAAAATAACCCAAATTAGTTTATGGAAGTGCAATATCCATAACTGGGAACGATGAATGAAACACATAATTAAAAGGGGAAATACCTGGGGGTTTGGGTTTTTAACCCCTATGGGGTGTGGAAAAACAATAGGAGGGTGAAAGGATGCTAGAATGCCAGTGAAAAACGTAGAGAAAAATGAAGGAGAATGGTGATGAAATGACTAAAAGACGTGACCAAAATGACTTAAACTATGACTCAAAATGGGACGGAAATGGACTACTCCCTGGACCAAAGGCGTAGAAAGCCTTTCTCCCTGACTGGATGACGCTCTGGAAAGCGGCAGCACTTCGACGCGAACTCTGAATCTCCCCCCTCGCAGCCATGAGCCAAGGGTTCTATTTATAGACCCTTGAAACCCTAGCTCGAATGGATGGCTTTTGGGCGAGAATTAGACCTCGATTACTTTGAATAAAATGAAGATAAAACTTCTAGCCGCCAATAGGATCAAACGGCGCCCAATTTGGCTGAGAATCCGTGAAGAAATTCGTGGATAAAGGAACCATTTTGACCATGGATTGAGAGAGAAACCGCCCGTCGACGCAGGAATCTCGGCTGATAGAAATGGTCCATCGATTGACCGCCCAGGGTGCTAAACGGCCCATCGGTCGACCGCTATTCCTTTGGCCGTTAGAAAATAAAAAATAAGATAATTATGCTCATTTATCCAAAGACTAGGTCAAACTGGGATTCCCGCCAAGTAGAAACGGCTCTCGGCAGACCGCCACCTTTCATGGGATGGTCTATCATGAGACCGTTTACAAAACCACAGGTCGACGTAGAGATGGGTCAGGTCGACGCAAGGAAGAGCCAGGTCGATGCAGGTTCAAACAAACGGTCATTCAATAGACCGCCTCATTCCAGGAACGGTCTTTCGTGAGACCGTTATTGAGGTGGTCGTTTAAAAAGGAAAATATAAGATAAATATGCATACTCAGCCTAAAGACCTAGTCAAACCAAATTCCATTAGGCCCAAACTCGAGAAAACACGGCAACAAGTCCAACCAGGGAGAAAGATGCCCATAAAATAGGCCCAAAAACCATAAGAAAATGACAAATAAATGACGGAAAACTTGGGACATCATAAATAAAGGCAAGAAAAAGACTCAACTCGAAGGTACAAAATGGGTGTCAACAGATGTCCCTCCTTAACGTCCTCTTTGCAGGGGAGTGAGCGGAGGTGAAGCGAAGACAAAATGGAAACATGGAGACGAAGTGGAAATGTAGAGGAGCGGACTAAAAAACGGGAGTTAAGGTAAATGACACCCGTCCTCACCAACGAGCAATAGGAATCTTCCGAAAAACTTTGGATCAGTCACAGGGAACGATTAGACCAAAAATGACACCAATCTGGAGGAACTAACTAAAAATAGATGAAAAGGAAACACGATCAACCTCATCGGGGGACACAATCCACGGACCAATGAGGGGGATCGGAATAAGCAGTAACGGAAAATAAAAGGAAGCAGACTAAAAACTCCAGAAAGGGACTCTCAACCAACCAACCAAGCGAACGGACCGAAGAAAACCTTCCGACTCTGAATGGAATGACCTTCCTTACCCAAGACCACATACGTACAATCATCCATCATCTGTGAGACACTTTAGACAGATTATGAGTCATGAATGCTCAAAAATACGTATGATGCATGCTGGGCTAAAATAAAGAAATTATTAAAACGAATGCAAAGAAAGATAAAATAGAAAATACTCGAGAATAATATTGCTAGACTGGATTAATCAGGGTCAGGATACTATCCGCAATCACGGCGTGTAGGATAGAACCATCGTCCCCTAATTTCACCGACCTAATGGCCTTAGCCAACGATTAAACAAGTGCACCTAGATTATCATCATTTTTGGTAAAGGGGAACATCATATCCTAGAACACATGAATGACCAACCGATTCTCAAGATTATATAACATAAATACCATATAGTAATGCATTAAGAGATAAGGGATGCGGAATACTTACCTGACTTACCTTCCAGATTGAGAGCATGGCATGTAGCATGGCAGGACAAAACATCATCATAGATTGTGCAATTTGATATTAGATCAGATAGCCAAAAATAAACACAGCCATGCACAAAAAAAAAATAAAAGAGGGCATAAGCATGAATTAATCATAACAACATATGGCCTTCAAAATAAAATGGTCTGAGCATAACCGCTTCGACCACTAAAACGGTCACAAGAAAGACCGCACAGTTCAACTAAACTGTCATATGGTGGTCCGCCTGAACTCACAAAGACGGCCATGACTCGACCGTTTATATTGTACAAATGGTCGAGCGATAGACCGCTAAATGACCGTCAGTTTCAAAAAAAAAGAAAACTGCCCCATCATCTCCCTCACCTTCCCCACTTCGCACACCCACGACCGAAGCCCACCTCACCAAGAGCTTCCCTCCCCCTAGCTCACTCCTCCTAACCCCCACACGAGACCGTCCCTGGATGAGGCTTAAGAAACAAGTGATGAAGAGGTTCGCACGCCGGATGGCCGGGGAAGAGGACCGCGCGCCGCTGCCGCCGCTGCTGGCGAACCCACCAGAGGAGGAGGTGCTGCTGTCGATCGAGATTGAAGGAGAGGGACCTTCAACGGCCGCCGGAGCACCCTTGGAGGCATCAATGCCACAAGAAGGGGATGAAGGAGCGCCGGTGACCGAGAAACCAGCCAAGGGAGCCTCGTCGGCCGAGGTAGGCCACGATCAAAACCTTCCCCAATTTAGGATTTCTAATGAATGCATGGGGGTTTGGACGGGAAAATAGGGGTCACACCAACCCCTAGGGACGATTATAAGGGCCCATAGGGCCATTTTCAACGAATAGGGGGATGGGTGAATGCCGTTTGCCGCGGCGGGGCAGAAACGGTCCTAGCAGGGACCGCTAAGGGGCCAGGCGGTCGTCCTACAACTGTCAGACACGAACCGACCTATGGAGGGTAGAAATGGTATGAACTAGACCGCCAAAGAACAAATAGGTCTCCACCAGACTGTAAAGGGAGGACAGACTCACGAAGGATGAAACCGTCCGAGCTGGGCCGTTTAGAGAACAAAATGGTCTCCAACAGACCACCCATTGGACAAAAATGGTCAGAGGATGATCGTTCGAACCCAGATTAGCGAAGAGGTTTATTGGAAAAATGGTCTGATGAGGACCGTTTGGGATTAGACACGGTCAACCGAAGACCGTTAGGAGGATGAAAACGGTCTTGTGATGGCCGCCTCCTTAACAGATTGCATATATATATATATATATATATATATATATATATATATATGCAATTCATGATTTATGAAAATGAATAACTGACCTAAAATGTTGAATGTATGCAGGGAAAACGTCGGACACAGATCTCATGGCTCCAGGTCCGGGCAGTGTACCTGGCGCTGCCAGACTTCCAGAGGGAGCGACTGGCTGCCATGGGGTTTACAGAGTTCCTAGGCATGGAGGTGGCGAGGTTGGACACCGCCCTCCTGTATGCGTTGCACGACCGGTGGGACCTAGTCAGCCTGGCATTTGTGTTCCCATGGGGTCACATGATCCCTACACTAGAGGACGTGGCGCGCATCACCGGGCTGAGAGTGCACGGCGCGCTAGTGAGCGGGAGGACGCTGACAGACTACCAGGAGCTGGCCCAGCGACTGCTGGGACTGGAGCTTCTGAGGCCGGGGCACCACTCCACGATCCTACCGTGAGCGAGGCTGCAGGAGAGCCTTGGCTTGAGAGGAGTCGGGATCGCAGTTGGAGAGTTTCCGGAGCAGCACCTGGGACGGCTGACGATCTGGGCACGGGAGCGGGTAGCAGCCAAGCCAGGACCAGAGGCAGACGTAGTCCTACGGCGGTTCCTGATGTTGCTATTCGGGAGGCTGCTATTTTCCACCAGGGCAGACGGAGTGAGCTGCAGACTCTTGCCCCTGCTCGAGGAGGTAGACTGAGTCGGCGAGTATGTATGGGGTGCAGCCATACTCGCCTTCCTCTTCGACACTTTGAGCTCCACCAGCTGGCGCACGATGCTTGGCGGATTCTCCCTACTACTACAGGTAAGCATCGACTCTTAAAATGCTTGTGCAATTCCTATATAATTTTATGAAATGCTATATGCTGACATCTTTGATTTAGGTGTTGGCCTACATGTACCTCCCCGGGCTAGGGAGAGGATAGGAGGTGCATCCGGACCGGGTGCCCATCGTGAGATGGTGGACAGCGGTTCGGGTGGTGGGGTCCCTGAGACGCCAGGTGCGGGCGATCCAGGATGGCCTTGACACTTTACCCTATGCCTCGGTAAGTCCTAAACTTAAAATTTTCTATTCTTTTAAAATGCAACTATATGCTTGGATGCAGATGCAGTTGGTCGTCATTTTACAGGTCCGGTGGACACCGTACCAGGGCGAAGGGCAGGAGGGCCAGCCATGGGTGGTGGCAGCCCTAGCGTACACGAGCCGAGACATCTAGATTCACTGCCTGAACGTCATCGAGCCACTCCACTACCGGCTGATCATGAGAACGGTGGGCATCCACCAGCCAGAGGTGGAGTTCCCGGCGAGAGAGCGACCGGAGGAGCGCGTGGGATGCCACGCATGCGGGTTCACGACAGAGATAGACTGGATTACCCGGGCCGTGGACCAGATCCGGGATTGGACGAGGTAGGGGTGAGCGGTGCGCACCCGAGCTGCTAGCGACGAGGCCTACCTGACGACCTATGCCCAACGCTACGGAGACCAGGTCTTCCATGGCGCGCGACGACCGATATGATTCCTAAACTCATGCACTCTAGAAATGCTTATGGTTACGATGCTAATGATTTACACTCTACATGTGGCTAGACCCCCAGGGATGGATTGCGAAGCTCCAGGGGCTGCTCCACTCGATGGTGCAGCAGTGGGACGAGCTTCAGTGCTCCCTGGGCCTCCCGGTAAGCTTCAGCCTTAGACCTAAAAATGCAATATTTATGCTCAAATGAGACTGACATGATTCTAAATGCAGCGTGTCGAGGGAGCCCAGCGCTAGGCGCCAGATGCACTGTCCTCCTCCTCACAGCCACCGGCAGATCGGGCCGAGCAGGATGCAGATTTCGCACGGGCGATAGCGTGAGTTAAAGTGGCCGAGGCCGCTCTTGCTGAGAGGGTAAGCAAACCACTCATCCTCCTTGTGAATTTCATGATTAAGACTGCAAGAATGATTTATGAGATGAATGCATATGCAGGCGAGGGATTTGGCAGCTGTGCTGGGAGAGGCTACTCGGCAGAGGGAGGAGGCTGAGCGCTCCCGTGCCGAGGCGGAGTAGCTCCGTGCAGAGGCAGCACGCCTCTGTGCAGAGATGGAGCGATCACGTGTTTGGATGGTGGAGGCGATAGTGGCGGACTGATACAATGCCGAGGCAGAGTCCGCCCGCATATAGGCGGTAGAGCTGAGGAGAGAGGTACGGGCGTTGAAAGAAGCCCTGTAACTACTGAGCGGGAGGCCAGAGCGCAGTAGGACTCAGAGTGGCGCGCCCAGCGTCACCTACCGAGACTACCTCACGGGTTCCTCCGGCCATCGGAGGAATGAGGATGAGGAGCGTCGGCGACGCCGGCGTGAGGAGGGGAGCACCTCCATGGTGCCACCATCGAAGCCCCATGAGGGAGCAGGAGAGAGCGGCGACCCTGGGGAGGGACAGACCTAATGTACTATATGAGATGTATGCACATATGACTTTAGTGGAATGACATGATTTTTTTTGTTTGTTTTGGTTTTTTAGCTTTTTCTTATGAATGCGTGCACACCGACACTAACTAATCCTAACTCGATTGGCATAGTATTTCAGCTTGTCTTGGCTAAAAATTACCACAAACTCTCACTCAATTGGCACAGTATTTCAGCTTTAGTGGAGATATGGCATCCTCAGACCCACACCTTTGTCTTCCCTACATTCGAAGCTACCATTCTATTAGAGGAAGTTGAGACATTGCTAGCCCTTCCTAGGACTAAGGAAGGGGATGAGGACTTGGTGTGTCATACCGTTGCCCCCATAGATCCCTCTCTCATTCTAGGGGAATTCTTACCCAACGCCAAGGATGTTAGGATCATGAATAGTCCCCAGCACATTCATCTGCTTCCCATGGCCCAGCGGGTTACTGCTCATTATAAGAACAAATGTGGATGGAATGAGGCTATAGCCAAAGCAGCTTCTATTTGCTTGTGCAGGGCCATACTTTTCCCTACCACTGAGCACCTCCTTGACATAACAAACCTAAGCATCATCAGTGGGTTATGGAGAGGGTTATCTATTTCACAGGCCGTTCTTTCTTACCTATACAAGGGCCTTAGTTCAGCTTCCCTTGGTGGGCCTCTCTTCGGGTCTATGATTTTGCTAGAGTGTTGGATGGGGGTTAGATTAAAGTTCTTACCCAAGGATGACATTTCTTCTCTCAGTCAGATCTTCGGGAGCCACCCACTTTTCTCATTAGAGGCACATTCGGGTTTCCCCAGCAGGTCGAGTGTAGGACAGCAGATAGGAGGACTAGAGATGACTGGCGGATCTACTTTAACACCCTACCCCTTGGTCGGTTCGTGATGCGCCCAGATTTCCTTGTTTGTACTACTCTTAGGCTTCTTAGAAGGCTTGGGTTAGATTTGAGGCTCATGGGGAACATCACCTTGGAGATGTACAGCCCTCACAGGTGCTCTCTACAGGTTGGACTCCCGCACAACATGGTTCCAGCACTACCCCACTTACCTGCGCTATAGGTGAGAAGACTTGGGACGGAGGAGGACGAGCAGGCAGTGAGGGGCGCGCTGATCATGTGGGAGATCAGCAAAACATGCATTCTACCAGCCGAGGTGACTGAGATTCAGGAGGAGTACCAGCTTTATTTGAGAGAGCTACGCGAGATTCGACCTCACGTGGATGCCCGACTGAGGATTGAGTGATTTTAGCATGATGTATAGGGATTGATAACTTGAATTTGATGCTCTTGAGATTGAATAAATTAAAGAATTTGATCTCTTTAGCTATCGACTTGCCTCTCGTTTCTTCTCATATGTGTGGTTTGATATGACTCTTGGGAATGGAAACGGCCAAGGTTAGGACTGCCACAGGAACGAGACGGTCATGATATGACTGGGGCAATGAGAGAAATGGCTTCCAATAGGCCGCCACTAGATAGACGTCTGAGTGAGCCAGTGAGCTCCTGACTAACAGTCCTCGAGAGAGAAAAGCGGTCTATCGAGGAACTGTTGGATAAGAAGACAGTCAGTGTCTGACCGCTTGTTTTTGAGAAACGGTCTCTTTTAGACTGCAAAAGAATAGGAATCAGAAAGAACTCATGCATTTGGGCTCCGGGAAAGTGCGGCCTATCCAATGACCGCTGAAGGATGGGATGGCCAAGAGATGACCGCTAATTGATTACAAACGGTCCTCAGAAGACCGCAAATAAGTAGATATGAGAGGAGTCCATGGGCTTTATGGTTCGGGCCTTGTGGACCTGTCTCTGCACACACTAAACAAAGAAAACATGTTAGATCTGTTCTGGGCTTAACCCCTTGCCGAGGGCAAGGATGATGTGAGACCAATTCTTGAAGTTTGGTCAAGGGGTTAAGCCCTATCAAAAAGGCAAACAAATGATATAAAGTGAAAATGCAATGCATGCCATGAAATGCAGGAAAGAACACGCGATGGTTTTAGAAAATATTTGATTTTTTATTTGAGTTTTAAAAAAATTTAATTTTTTAAGTTTTAAAATTATTTGATTTTTTTAGTTTCTAGAAATATTTGATTTTTTTATTTTTGGAAATATTTGATTTGTTTGAGTTTCTGAAAATATTTGATGTTTTTGACAATATTTGATTTCTTTAAGTTTTGAAAATATTTGATTTTTTTTAGTTTTGAAAATATTTGGTTTTTTTGAGTTTTTTTTGACAATATTTGATTTCTTTGAGTTTTGAAAATATTTGATTTTTTTTCTTTTTTCTTCTTCTTTTTTTTGGGCTAACTAAAATCAGGCGAGGAGAATCTTAACCCATGTCGTTAGGAATCTTATAAAACATAGTGTGCGCTCAAGATGACAATCCCTTGGCCAGGGATCCAGCTCGCATGACGATGCCTCTCCTAGGGCCATACCCAGGGTAGGATCTAGTCTTTAGGGAGAGAGTGAAAGAAAAACTGGGGACAAGCCTCTCATTGGGACGGGAGATATCAGGGCACGACTTCCTTCCAGGGCGCTGCCCCTTAAAGAGTAGGTCTGTTGTGCCGGGGCTTTGTGTCTTCGATTTTATGACTTTCATTGATTTTGACACACACATGATGATGTACAACCCTTCACCGTTTTACGCGAACCTCGACTCTTGCCTTAGGAGAAGCAGACCCAGTTACTAGGATTAGGGACATTTTTCATGGTGTTTTCTCTTCTTCTCTTTTTTCACTTTTTTCTTTTTTCTTCTTTTTCTTCTTTTTCTTTTTTTCTTTTTTGTTTGTTTTTATTTTTTTTGTTTGTTTTTATTTTTTCCTTTTCTTTTTTCTTTTTTGAAGAATGCCCCTATTTGAGATCGCTCTCGTATCGGGGATTGCCTAGGTCGGTTGTTTCATCCATCAGTCTCTTGCCCCTACGTTCGGCCGAAAAAGAAAAGCAAGGACCTTCACCTCCCCCGAGCATGGCCGAAGGAGAAATGGTGTTTTGCAAAAAGGAAGACCCTGACCAAGGGTGTCGTGTAGTGTGTGGTTGTTGTGCTAAAGAATCTTCTTTAGTGATTAAGGGAAAGATGCCTCGCCACAAGGTTATCGTTAGCGAGACTCTTTAAGGATAAAAACACTTGAGATAAAGCCCATTCCATGCATGCAACAACTCCTCACCCTCGGCGTTAATTAAATGATACTGTTGACACCCACTTTTGGCCTATGAGTTGAGTCATTCCTCTTACTATCATTTGTTGATGCCTCAAGTTATCCATTACTCATTGGGCTATTTTCAAGCATGCTTTTGGGCTTATTTTATGGGTACCTCCCTCCCTGGCTAAGTCTGACCTCAGATTCGGGCTTAATGGGCCTTGATTTCACTTGGTTTTGGGGTAAATGGGCTCATTTATCTCATTTTATCAATTTCAAACGCCCAGGCTGTACACGGTCAAACGACTGGCCGTTCAGTTACTGAGCGGTCTTCTTGGAACCGTTTACTCATTTATTGGATATTTATTTGATTTTCTAAATTTCCACCGACAAGCCTTTGCACGGTCTGGAGATAGCCGTTCATTTCCATTGAACGGCTTGTCGTTAGACCGTCCCGTTCCCATAGTTCTAAGCCAGTTGATTTTTTAGATAAGTATCTAGTTATCCTATTTTCTATATTTATCACCGACATGTGTACACGGCCTAGCATTGGACTGTTCCATTCATTGAGTGGTCTAGCAGTAGACTGTTTTATCCGAAAGAGTCCAACGCCGTGGTGGCCAGTCAGTTCGATGGGATAATTGGATAATTCATATTTTTATTTATTTATCACCGACAGAATTGGACGGTCTAGTAATAGACCGTGCAATTGTCTGGGCGGCCTGTCGCGAGACCATGTACATGCTCGAAAACTGTGGGTTATTTGGATTTTCTCTCTCTATGCGTGGTTAAACCTCCACCTTCCTCCGCCATTTTCTCCGCGGTTTCTCAACCAAATGGGATGCCGTTCGATCCTGGTGGAAGATAAGAGGATTATCTATGAGTTTTGTTTTGTAATCTCGGATTATTATCCATTGGAAAATCTAATTTTGAGGTTGGACTTTTAGGGCTCTATAAATAGAACCCTTAGTCTAAGCTTGAAAAGGGGGAGATCCAACGTCGACGGCGAAGCTCTGTCGAACTATTGAGCAAGCTGTATCCAGGGAGGGAGGCTTTCTACATCCTTCTAAGCCTCCGGTTCAGAGAGTTGTCCATTGTTTTGAGTCTTAATCTTGGTGTCTAGTCTTTAGTTCACCCATTGCATGCTTCTTTTCATCATCTTCTTCCCACGTTTTTCACTTGTTCACATCATTTTACACACCATTCCTATTGTTTTCACGCCCTATAGGGGTTTAAAAACCTCCCCAGGTATCGCCCATTCCATGTTATCATGTCGATATTTCATTTTGTTCTATAGTTACAACACTTTCCAGGGCTAATCTAGGTTTTTTTTTTCGTGTTCTACACGTTATTTTGCAGGTCAGCATCAGCACAGCACGAGGCCCATCCCCTCTGGTCGGCCGGAAGGGGTGGAGGATCAAGTCCCACCACTTGGAGTCTGGCGATTTTGAACGGTCATCTTCCGTCTGTCTTCAGATACAAGCTGTCCTCTAAAAACTGTTCAGTTTCTGTAAGCGGCCATTTCAAACCGTTTGGAGCCAGCCCAGTCTTCGTCATTCTTCCTTCTTCAACGCTGTGAGCGGTCTATCGAACGACCGGTCTATCCCTTAAGCGGTTCGTAATGGACCGTGTACTACTGCAACGCTGCATCTTGGGTGAGTGCTTTCTCCCTTTCCAAGGTACGTAGTACTCCAATACCCGTGTCTTGGTGGCGATCACGATCACACACACACCTCTCCACTTTTTCTTTCCTCCCTTCATTTTGCTTGTCTTCATATTTTGATTTAGAAAGGGAAGGTAAGAGAGAAAGAAAGAAAGAGGGGGGAAAACATGTCAACATCCCATTTTTTGGCGATCCCGGTGGGACTCCTAGTGCCCATCGTGCTGTTGTTTTGCTGATCTGCGTTTTTTGTGCTTGGTTAGGGTTTTTTCTAAGTGATTTCAGGTTGCTATTTCGTCCACCTCGGGTTTCTATCTCGGAGTTGTACGCAGTTCTTCCAGGATCGCTCACACCTCCCCGTGGTCAGACGATAGGCCATCCTGTCAGGCCTCAGGTGCGTTCCTGCACTGGTTTCTGTCACGCCATTATTAACTGCGCGGTCTGATACTGGCCACTTTTGAGTCTGCACGGTCAACATATAGGCCGTCCATTTCCATCTCACGAGTGTTTGCTATTTTGGTGAGCCTGATAGCTTCAGCGGTCTCCCTAGGACTGTTCACTCCCTCCCACGGTCTGTAAAAGGCCGTTCACGTCTGCTGGCTCAGGAACGTTATTCGGCTTCATTCACTTGTGGTTATACTGATTCTTTGCGGTCTGTTTTAGGCCGTCCCACTGGTTGCACGGTCTGTCGATAGACCGCCTAGTCGTCTCAGGTATGCATCTCAGTTTTGTGCTTTTTTATTCTTTTATTGCTCCCTGTCACTAAGCGGTCCTTCCCAGACCGTCTACCTCCTTGAGCGGTCTACCATCAGACCGTGTTTTATTGCTACAATGCACCCGTGAGTGCCATTTTGACCATTTTTTCACATTATTCCATATTTGTTTGGGTGCTGTTTTGATCTCCCCTAGCAGTCATTCCATTGTGCATGATTATTGTCACATTTGTTATATTTGATTGATCATTATTTGTTAGATTTAGGTTAGATTTTGCATGCACTCCGGTGCACATAGGATTCATTCATACTTTTCCATACTAGTCGCATTCCTACCTTGGTAGGGGATCCTCTCGTCTCCATATTCCTTGGAGCCGACTAGATGACCTTACCCGGGACCTCCGTAAGACCCCGTGAGCCGTGGATTCCCACACGGATGCCGGACAGGTTGTACCTTATCACACCAGTCTAGGGTTGCATCCGTGAGAGAGAGTCACCTTTAGAGTCAACCAAGTCCATTCCACCGTGGTTAGGCGCCTTTGTGGTTGTGAGAATTGTCATTTAATTAATCCACTAAGGATCTAAAAGGGGGAATTTCTAAAATCTGTCGTGCATCATTTAAACTTGGTTGGTCAATTGATTGCCTCTTTTCTTCTCTCTTTCTGTGTGCATTTGATTGCTAGTTTCATTGTTTAGAAACTCATTAGGTGTCACTCATCTCTGTATTAGAGTCTCTGTTGCATGTGGAGTTGCTTCGCACCCTCAGGATCTTCTCCTAGGGGCAGCTCTCATTTCTTTTCCTATTTCAATCTTCTGTTTGATTCTTCACCCACAATGTCTTCTTACAATTTCTCCCACTCCCATGAGGACTCTCTCCCTCAGGGACTTCTGGAGGACCCACCTAGGGTCACCCAGGAAGGGAGGGGACCGCCCCTCCTCTTCCAACCATTGTTGTTGAGGGTGCTCAGCCCTCCCTTTCTAATTCTTCCTCTCAGAATTCGGCCAATCAAATCTTTCACATGATGGCCCAGCTAGATCCAACTTAGCTCCACCTCATTCGTCAAGCCTTGCAGGGGCCGGATGCCCCGTCTACTGCTTCTCCTCATGGCGTGTCTGTTGCTGCCACCACATCTCCTATTGTTGGTTTAGGGGCTGCTTCTGCTGCACCCATTAATCTCACTCCTATCCATCCTCGGACCCTCTGATTTCCTAGCATGGAGGCGGGTCAAGCCTCTACCTCGGCCCACCAACTTCTTGACAAGGGGAAGACCCAGATCCCCTTGAGTTCTTATTCTGATCCCTATACCACTATCTCACCAGTGCCGCAGGCCCTTGTGGCCCCGGCTGATTTTACCCGTCTTCAACCAGGGGCCACCCAGTTGGCTCATGCAGATATGGGACCTTCCTTGGCCCATTATCCATCTTATAGGCTTCCCCCTTCATCTGTTTATCCATCAACTCTGTATACTGGTTCTGTTCTTCCTGCTGTGTCTCCTCCTTCCCGGGAACGGGAACTTATCGACAAATGGGCTACTATGCAGCAGCAAATTGACCTCCTCTATAAGCGGGTAGACCCGCAGTCTCTCGCTGATGTCCCCATTCCTAATTTCTGGGACATTTGCTTCCCTCCTCAGTCGGAGCTCCCCACGTACCATAAGTATGACGGGAACAGCAACCCGTTCATTCACATAAGGGAGTTTCTATATGAGTCGGCGTAGTTCCAGCATGACGATCGCCTCATGGCGTATCTCTTCCGCCGGTCATTGGACGGGGTCGCACTAGAATGGTTCTACACTAATGGACAGAGAAGAAGAATAAATAGAGTCCATTCTTCACATGCATTTCTCTCTCCTCCCGTTTCCCCCCCTTGGGTTCTCTCCCGCGCGTCTCCCTCTCTCCCGTGGCCTGCCTCCCTCCGTCGCGACTGAGCTCCGGTGATGGCCGGCTGTGGAGGGGGAGGCCTTGGGCCTCCCCCTCCCCTCTCTTGTCCGATCGTCCCGCCATTGGTTCCTACCGCCGGTTGCCCTGTGCTGGGCCCTCCTCCTTCGGCCGTGCAGGCGCTGGCGTCTCCGGCTTTGTGTGGTGCCAGTGCGGTCAACACCAGCGCTGGTTCCCCCCCCTCCAGCTTTGGTCCGCGGCGTCCCTCCCGCGGCCCCCCTGGGAAGTCTTCCTGTGCCGGCACGTGAAGACCTCCCCCCCCGCCTTAGTCATTCGGCCGAGCTCACTCGTCCCTTTCCTCCTGGCTCCGGCGCCCTCCCAGTTGGCGGTGGGGCTGTGCTGCCCTCCCTACCTTTGCACGGCTGCTCTGGGTGCCCCCCCGGCCACTCCCAGCCCTCCAAGGTTCCTCCTCCGCCTTCGCCTGGTTCACCTCCGGCCACCTCTTCCTTTCCCGATGGCTTCCCCCGCGGGTCCCAGTCTGCCCTCTCTCCTATCTCTGCTTGCCACGTTTTTCCCCAGGTCTTCACGTCACCTTCGGAGGCCCCATCTGAACCGTTGATCGCCCACCCTCCTCACACGCTACCTCAGTCACCCGGACACGCACCGCCGTTGTCAACCTCCCCCCCTTCGTTGACCGCACCTTCGCTTGATGGGACAGCATCCAATTCCGATGCTCTGTTTTCTCTTGCGCCCGTTTGTGGGCTGCCATCCTCTGCTCCGGCGGCTTGCTTCGACGGTCCTCCTGCCTCCAAGGTGGTGCCACCTGCTGCTCCTGTCACCCATGCTAGGGTTCCACCTCCGCAGGTGAGCATCGCGCCTCTAGTGGCCTCCCACCCTTCGGCCGGTACTGCCGTGTTGGCTCCTTCACCTCCGTCTGGTGGTCCCCTGTCAGCGCTTTCGCCCACTGCTGCTCTCCCGACGGTGGGCGGTGGCCGGCTCCTTGCGTCTTCTACACCGGCTTGGCCGGCGGGGCTTGCCTCTTCTGGCGGCGGTGTGGGGGGCCCTCTTCTTGCATCCCTCAATTCTGCAGTCACCCCCTCCTTTTCGCAGGTGGTGCTTAGCTCCTTCACGCCGCCGGTTCTGCCTCTTTCTGTCCACTCTCCGGCGACGACCGACTCCGGCGAGCCTGCGGTTTTCTTCTCCTTGGAAGAAGTACAGTTGACCTGCAGACCGCTTGCCTTTTCCGTCATTGCCAGAACTCCCAAAGGCCGGCCTCCCTTCGATGACATCCAAGCTCACCTAGCCCAGCGTTTTCAGTTTAAGCAAGATTTCTTGCTCTGTGCCTTGGACCGTCGGCACCTTCTCCTCCGCTTCTCCAACCGGGAAGACTTCTTGCAGGTGCTTCTTAAAGAGTCTTTGCTGGTTCATGGCCGCCCCTTTTGGTTCTTCCAGTGGTCCCTTGACTTATCGCCGGATCATGATTCGCCGGTTGTTCTGTTTGGATTGAGCTCCCAGCCCTCCCCGTCAACTTTTACCATGAAGCATCCATCCTCTCCATCGCTGGGAGCATCGGGCCGACCCTCAAGATTGATCGTAACACACTTTGCATCACTCGTGCGCATGCAGCGAGGGTCTGTGTCCTGCTTGACGTCTCCAAGAAATTCCCCAACCGTGTGTGGGTTGGCATTGGCGCTGGTGGTTACTGGCAGCCGGTGGTCATCTCGGACCCCCCTCTCTTCTGCCACGCCTGCCGACGCCTCGGCCACCTTGTGGGGGACTGTAAGCAGAAGCATCCTACTCCTTTGCCTAAGGTGCATGCCATCCCGGTCTCTGGAGGACGGACCTGCCCTCCTGCCCCCTCTGCGACTCCGGGTCCCGTTTGGCGCCCCACGGTAGCCACTGGCAGCGTCCATGTGCCGGTCGGCAAGCCTCCTGCTAGGCCGTCTGCGAATGCACCGCCCAAGCTTGCTCGTCGTCCTGCTCAGGGGCCTCCTGGGGATCAACCGCCAGCGGTTCAGCTAGCCTCTACCACGCACGCTACCCCGGACCCACCTCTGCCTGCTGTTTCCACACTCTCGCTCGCTGGTCAGGAGGCCCCTGCCTCCTCTGCTCCCCCACGGATCACACCCCCTCCACCTTCAGTCCCTTGGGCGTTGACGGACCCCTCCCTCATGCTGCCGTTGCTCTTCGGGACGTCTCCACCTGCCAGGGGGTCGACACTCTCCTCCCAGATGTCGACACTTTGATGGGCTCTTCTGGGCTCTGCATGGTTCTACCTCAAGCTGCCCTTACGGGGAGCAGAGGAGGCAGTGCCTCGCAGGGCTCCCTGGCTGTCGCACCTTCGGGCATCGCTGCACTTACGGGCTCTGCAGCTGGCTATCTCCAGCCGGTCTTGTGCTCCTTGCCCCCTGTTCTACATTCGTCGGATTCTCCACCGTTGCTTGCAACGGAACGCCTCGCGGGTTTGCTGGGGTCTGGTCCCGTGGTTTCACCGAGGCCATCAACTGTTCACCTTCAGGCTCTCGCGGTTGCTGCCCACGAGTCCCCCGCCTCGACACTCCCCGTTGCGGTGCCCTTCGCCCAGGCTCAGGCGTTCACTCAGATGGAGTCACTCCCCTCATCTGCTCCTCTCCAGGCGGTTGTGCTCGGCCACTCAGCACCTTCGGAAGCTGCTCCAGGCCATCTTTCTCCTGGCCAGCTCACTGCCGAGGTGGCCCCCTTGCCTGCTGCTGTGCCGGTTCCTGACCGGGCCCCCACACCGGAGGTGCTTCCCCCCCGGGTTCGGGAGGGTGCGCCACCGCCGTGTCCAGCTTCGTCCGAGCCTGCAGCCACGTCCTCATGTGCCCAGGTGGCTGGTCAAGCTGCTGCTGCTTCGATGGTCCCCGGGCTCCAGGCCCTGGCTGCTCCTCCGTTGCCTCCTACTAGTCTCAATGCCTCTGCTGAGGCTTGGTGTCCAGGACAACAGCCCTCCACCTTGGCGGGTGAGGCTGCTGGTCCGGTGCCACCTTCCTCTACTCCTACTTCAGCCCCCCGGCTCTCCTTTGCTCAAGCTCTGAAGAAGAAAATCAACCGGGATCCGCCCGGTCCGCTTGTGGTCTCTGCTCCACCCTCTGCTCCTTCGCGGACAGCGGGCCTTGGTTCTGGTATCAAGTTACCTCAGCTTCAGGTTCTATCTATTCCCGGGCTTGAGCCGGCGTCGGGCTTCACTGACTTTGCGGCGGCTCATGCGGCCTTCGTGGGCAACCCTGTACTGGACCGTTCGCGGATGGGCTCGAGGTCGGAGCGCGATGCCCCACGGCGTTCCTACCGGCGCTCCAACTCCACTTCCTCTTCGCGCGATCGGCAATGTGTTTTCGAGGACGCTCCTCCTGCTCCCCGTCGCTCACTTCGTCTCCAGTCGGCTTCTGCGGCTCTCCTCCAGCCGGTCCACTCCTCCCTCTTCGAGGAGCTCGATCCTGATGGCTCGGACCGCGATCCTCTTGGCTCGCCAGGTTCCCCGGTCCGTCTGCGTGGAATCCGTTCGGTGTTCTCGTCCGACTCTGAAGGGGTCTTCGATGAAGATTCCTATTTGTAGGGGCTATGTTTCTTCTGTGGGTTCTTGGGCCTTTGTTTCTGCCCTCGCCTGGGTTCTTTTGGGATGTTTTCGCTTTCTTGGGCCTTTTGCCTTGTACCCTTCTTGCCCCTTTTCGGGCCTCCACCTTTCCCCCCCCTTTTGTTCCCCTCTTCTTTTCCTGCTTTCCTTTATGAAAACACTTGCCTGGCGGTTGGGGTAGTGTGTTCATCTTCTTCCGCAATGAAGGGATGAACCCCCTCCCCTATCTACCACCTTGCAAGGATTGACTTGAGTTAAAAAAAAAATGGTTCTACACTTTGATGTTGGAGGAGGCAGAGAGCTTGAAGGTGGTCAAAGAGAAGTTCATGCAAAGATTTCAAGATCGGGTAGGCCCGGAGTATTCGTTCACAGACCTAGTAGCAGAGAAGATGAAGACAGATGAAGATTTTGCCACTTATGCAGATAGATGGAGGCAGATGGCCTCACGTGTGCCCGGGCAGATCTCGGAAGAAGAGAAAGTGAAATTGTTAATTTCAAATGCTACCCCGACGTTCCAGAATATTCTGGCGATAAATGATATATCAAATATGCACCAGTTGTATAGCAGGGCCCGATTTATCCAGACCCAGTTCAAAGACTCCCCCATCCATTTCTTATTTGAGGCCCAAAAATCTAAAACAAAAAGAAAATCCCAGGGCCCTGTTACTGAGGGAGTTCAAACTAATGAGCAGGTGCAGGCTGTTCAGTTTCCCAACCAATCCGCTCCACCCCGTTTCCAGCAACCATCACGTAACCCCCAGTTCTCTGCTCCGCCAGCTCCCCGGCCCTCTTTCCAAGTTCCCCAACATCCACAACAACAACAACCACCACCGCAACAGCCTCAGCAGCCACCCCAATACCACAACGTTCCTCCTCCGGCTGGTTATGCACCTGCTCGGCCGGGTCCAAAAAGAGCCCATTATCCTCCACTTCCCGAAACTTTGCCAGACATATTCTCGGCCTTAATGTACACTGGTGACATACAGCTCCCTCCGGAACGTTATAATTGGAACCCGATTGCCGATCAATCAAGATATTGTATATATCATCGGCAGCCCGGGCACACTATAGACAGGTGCTTCCAATTCCGTGATTTAGTGTATGATTTACACGAGGGGCAAAGGATTGACTGGGTCCAGATGCATAAGTTGATGGAAGATATCAAAGAGAAAAGAAGACAGGCAAGGCCGTAGCAGGCGGTGCCACAACAGCAGCAGTTTTAGCAACCCCAACCTAAACCTCAGCAGTAGCAGCAGCAACCACCTGAACTCAGGATTCACCAAAATCCCATGCCAGACCATCCGCCCGCTCCGCAACAACAGCCGCCGGCACCGGCCCAAGTGAATGTAGTTCACCGCCCAGCTCCCAATGTTGGGTGGTCTTTTGACGACGAGACTCCCGCACATCTTTTAGCCTTCCACCATGCATACACCAACCTCCCCGCGCCTTCTATTCCTTCCATCCTCCAGCCCACCGCCTTGACCACTGCACCACCCTCTATTCCCTCCAGGTCACCTATTGCACCTACCACATTACCCACCATCCCGCCGATCCTTCCACCATCACCCGCCATACCCTTCTGTTGCATCCCTATGGTTTTGATGATGTCTCACACTATAAATTAATCTATTATCTCTAGATTTATGCTAGTTCATCATGTAAGTGAGTACAGTTCATATGATGTTTCATTAGTTCATCTATCTACACTCTGCTTAGTTAGAATGAACAGGAGTGGGTCGACCCACCCTTGCTGATGCGTCGACCCATCAGAACATTGAGTGTCTGGGTACCAAAGTCTATACACCAGCCTGATTGATTAAGTCTGTACATTGGCATATCATCTTCAACTCTATACATCGGGCACTTTCTAACTGAAGTCTATACACTGGACTTCAGTTTAACCAAGTCCATACACTCTCCCATTCAAATCCTTCTAAGTCTGTACATCGTCTTCGCATCTGCAAGTCTATACACTGGACTTCATTTTACCAAGTCTATACACTGGACTTTGCTTTACCAAGTGTGTACACTCCACATCTTTTCCTACGCTTTCCTGGTCAAGTCTATACAGCGCTAAGTCTCTACATTGCATTCAGCTTACACGTTCAAAGCCTCAAAGTCTGTACAGCGTGAAGTCTAAACATTAGCTCAGGGGCTTCAAGTCTATACATTGAACTGTTCTTCAAAGTCTGTACAGTGGCTTCGAATCGACAAGTCTGTACATCGGCTTCATTCACTCAAGTCCATACATCCACAGTGGATTATCAAGACCATACATTCACAGTGGTACTTCCTTGTCTGTACAACGTTGAAGCCTTCACAAGTCTGTACACTGCTTGAGCATCACCAAGTCTGTACATCGCTTCAAGTGACTCAAGTCTATACAGCCTGCCTTCACATTCAGAGTCTGTACATCGGTCCTACAGCCGATCATCTCATTCAGAACTTTGCAAGTCTGTACAGCCGAGCGTCTCATGCATCGTCTCACTCTGGCAAAGTCTATACACTGGCTCAAGCTTGTCGAAGTCTATCCATCACTGTTGGGCATCAAGTCAATACACTGTTCACCGTCTTATTAAGAGTCTTACACTATCAAGTCTGTACATTGCGAACAGTGCATCTCTTCTTCAAAGTCTGAACACTGGCCTCTTGCTTCAAGTCTATAAATTGGGTTGTCCGACCACAACTCTATACATTCGGTTGTTATATCTTGAGTCTATACAGTGCTCACAGCACACTCGTTCCAAGTCTGTACACTGGTTAGACTTCGTGAAGTCTATACAGTGGGTGAAGCTTTGTAAAGTTTACACATTGGTAAGGCTCGTTTGCATTGTTCATCACATGTCTATACACTGCCATTCATGAGCTTATTCATTAAGTCTATACACTGCCTTCACATGCGCTTATTCATTAAGTCTATACACTACCTTCACATGCGCTTATTCATTAAGTCTAAACACTCTCTCACGTTGTACACACTTATTCAGTTACTGTTTCTGAAGTATATACACTTGTGTTAATAGCCTGAACTAACTAAGTATATACATTCCTTATGTCTCTGTCTGCAGGCGATTCAGGCTGATGATTGGACACGTGATCCGAGGTTGGCACCTGGCACGTGATCCAAGAAACCAGGAACATGACACGTGGATGGCAACCCAGTCAGGATGCTGCCATGTGGTCGAAATTCAAATGATCTGGCAAAAAGTTCATGGGCGGGAACCTGGCAGCCACACGCCCAATATCTGCTATAAATATGGAGCTTCATCCTTCAGTAGAGGAGTGATCATGAAAAGAAAAAGAAGAAGCCATTTGTGTGAGACTGCACGATCCAGAAAGGAAAAAGAGCAGAGAGTTCCATATTGTCCAGATCTGAGAGGAGTATGTTCGAGAGAGAGAGAGCAGTGTCTGTGGTTTGATGAATTGCTTCCTTTGAAGCTACATTTGTATTGGTTTCAGAACCGACTGCTTCTTCGTTGGTCTTTGTTTCTATTTTATTTTCTTTTTATTTTGCTCATTCTTCTGATTCGAATTGGTTCCCCTCCGGTGTGTGGAGGAAGGGAGTGTTACTCCGGTTTCCCTCTGGGTTGCAGAGGAAGAGAGATCGGTGATCTCTGGTGTTGCTAGTGACATGTTGTCATTAGCAGGTTCCCTCCGGTGTGTGGAGGAAGGGAGAGGTGTCTCCGGTTCTGTTCTAGCTGGTAGCTAGAACAGGTTTCAAGTTCTGTGGGTAGCAGAGCTTGGTTGAGGGATTTGTTTCCCTTGGTTGTTCAAGCTGTGTGGCAGCATGTTGTTCGTAGACTGAGTCTGTAGTGTTCTAGCATTGTCTAGTGGAATCCTCATTCTAGTTGGAGTGAGGGGTGGATGTAGATTGCGGACTGCAATCGAACCACCTAAAAACCGAGTGCCTCTTTTGTGGTTTGCTGTTATTATCTGCGCTCTCCATCTGCTTGTCTCTTTGCTTCCATGTGATCAGTTCTTCATTCTCATTTACTTATACTGTCTTGTTTGGTGACGACATTTGCATTTCTCTGTGTGCGGGTTCAGGAGGGGCGTAAGCAGTAGAATTAATTTTCCGCCTAAGTTTTTACAAATTGGGAGTGATCTATTCATCCCCCCCCTTCTATATCACTCTTGCTGCGCTAACATTTGGTATCAGAGCAGGTTTACGCCATGTGGATGAACGGTCAAGGAAATGCCAGTGGTCCTAGAACCTTCATGGCCGAAGGTCAATCCATTAGTCACCCTCCGTATTTTGATGGTAGTAACTATCTGTTTTGGAAGAACAGGATGGAAGTGTTTATCAGGGCTCAGAGCCATAAACTATGGAGAGTAATTACGGTGGGGCCATATGATCTGCCACCTAACGAGGACGCTTGGACAGATGACCATGTCAAGCTCTCTTCACTCAACTGGACGGCGCTGAACATCATCCAGTGTGCTGTTCATCCAGAGGAATATGCCCGTATATCTGCCTACAAGACTGCCAAGCGAATGTGGGATGAGCTGCAATTCATCTATGAAGGTACAGCTCAAGTGAAAGCCTCGAAGGTAAACCTCTACACTTCTAAGTATGAAATGTTTAGGATGAATGCAGATGAGAATATAACTGAAATGTATGCCAGGTTGTCCTTGATCACAAACACACTTAAAGGGCTAGGGAAGGATCTTGCTGAGGCAGATATAGTCAGGAAAATTCTTAGATCTTTATCCCCGGCATGGCACACTAAGGCCATTGTGATTGAGGAGTCAAAAGATCTGACTATCTTGACTGTGAATGAACTCATAGGATCCCTTATGACCTATGAGATGAATTTCCAAGGAGGTGGAGAAGGAAGTGAGAGGAAGGCTAAGAATGTGGCTCTAAGGGCATCCCGCAACAAGGGTAGCAACAGCAGGAGCAGCAGCAGTAGCCCCGAGTCCGAATCCGAGCTTGAAGGTTTTTCAAATCTCGACCAGGAGGAGCAGGCAATGCTCACTAGACAGTTCAGAAAATTTTTGAAGAAAAAGGGAAAGACCTTTAGGAAGAAGAAGCCACACTCTTTCAACAAGAATGCTGAATTTACTAGTTACAGGGATAGAAATCCTAAGAGACTGACTTGTTTTAATTGTAACAAACAGGGACATATGAAAGGCGAATGCCCAGACCTCTAGAAGAAGGGTCCCTATCTTCAGAAGAAAAACATAAAGGTGCAGAAGAAGAAGAAGCCACAGGCGATGGTCTGCACATGGAGCGAGGAAGAAGAAGACCCCGAAGACACTTCCTCATAAGAATATGAAGATGGAATTTACCTTATGGCAAACAGTGAAGAGGAGGTAATAAATGTTTTTGAAAATTTCTCAATTGATGACTGGGAGGATGCTTATGGTGAATTGTTAGATAAATTTAATTCTCTTAGTAAAGAGCACAGAGTTCTGAAAAGAAAATTTAACACAAATGTTGAAGAACAAACTCTGGTCTGTGAGGAAAATGAGAAGCTAAAAGAACAACTAGACGAAATGACCTCACTAAGGAAAGAAAATGATAAGCTCAAGGGAGGAATTCAAGAAAGTTAAAATCAGCTCAATGAATTCAAAACTAAAATTGAAGAAAGCATGAATGAAATTAAAGTGAACTCAGAGAAATATAAAGCTGTGAAGAAAGTAAATGCTGAACTCTTAAAAAATTCTGAGTCCCTTCAAAAGGAGCTGGAAGACAAACAGAAAGTCTTAGAAAAGTTTGTCCAAGGAAAAACTAGTTTAGATGCTATACTAGGGACTAGGGTCAATTTCAATAAGGGGGGTCTAGGCTATGACCCAACCAACAAGAGACCCTTGCAATTCAAGACCATCACCTTCTGTCCAAAGAAGGGAAAAGAGAAGCTGGACACACCATCCAGCTCAAATAGCACTAAGGGAATTCAAAGTCCTAAAGAAAACATAAAAACCAGTGTTGGACAACCATTTAAGATGGGAATGAATTTTATGAAGAATATCACTAAGCCCACCCACCAGAACACAAATGGTAGATGGACCAAGAAAGTGAATCAGAATAAGAGCTGGAATTACAACAATCAGATGGGTCCAAACAGGACCTACTGGAGAAATAATTTTCATGGTCAAAAATATGTTAATCAACAAGATTACAGGAAATTTCCTAGGAATAGGAAGACTAATGAATGGAATATAACTCACTTCTCCAGTCCAGCTGGATTCAACTTTAATAAACCAGAAAGGAAGGTGCCAGAGAAAACCATGCTGAAGCAAATCTGGATACCTAAACACTTGATCAGAGATTTGAACAATGTCTTTGGACCCAACTCATCTTGGGTTCCAAATCACTCTGCTTGATGTATTTGTGTAGGTCGGCCTGGCAGCTGAAGACAACAAGTGGTACCTCGACAGTGGCTGCTCCAGGCATATGACAGGAGACCGATCCAAGTTTAGCAAGATAGAGATGAAGCCAGGGAGTCTGGTCAAGTTTGGAGGAAAGAACAAAGGTAAAATAATTGGAGTTGGTACAGTAGGTAAGTCTTCCACAAACTCCATTGAAAAAGACTTACTTGTGGAAGGGCTTCAACACAACCTGATTAGCATTAGTCAGTTATGTGACAGGGGTCACAGGGTTGTATTTGATGATAGTTCATGCAAAATCCTTGAAACAAATTCTGATGTGGTTAAATTTGTAGTCAACAGGATTAATAATGTCTACATTGTAGACTTAGATGAAGAATCTGAATCTACTATTTGCTTATCTGCCAACTCTGAAAATGATGCTTTTGAATGGCATAGACGTCTAGGTCATGCTAGCTTTACAACTTTAAATAAATTGGTCAAGCATGATTTAGTTAGAGGCATGCCTAGAATTAAATTCAACTCGATATCAAAAGCATGTGATGCATGTGCTCTAGGCAAACAGACCAGAAATTCCTTTAAATTAAGATCTGAGCCATTGTCTTCTAGACCAATGGAACTTCTTCATATGGACCTTTTCGGTCCCACTAGAACTCAGAGTCTTAATGGAAACAGGTTTGGCTATGTCATCATAGATGACTTCTCTAGATATTCATGGATATTTTTCTTAGCAAATAAGAGTGATGCATTTCAAAAGTTTAATCTATTTTTTAATAAGGTCAAACAAGAAGGGAAATACAAGGTCTGTTCTATTCAATCTGATCATGGAGGTGAGTTTGAAAACTCCATGTTTACTGATCTTTGTGAAAAAGAGGGACTAACTCACAGGTTTTCTTCTCCCAGGACACCTGAACAGAATGGGATTGTGGAGAGAAGAAATAGAACTGTGGTGGAGATGGCCCGAACCATGTTGATTGAAAGTAAATTACCTAGAAGGTTTTGGGCAGAAGCGGCCAATACAGCAACTTACATAATCAACAGGGCCATGGTAAGACCCATACACAAGAAAACACCCTATGAGCTTCTAAAAGGTAAGAAACCAAACTTGTTTCATTTCAGAATTTTTGGAGCAAAATGTTTTATTCATAACAATGATAAGAAAGATTTAGACAAGTTTGAAGCTAAAAGCTCCCCAGGAATATTCTTGGGTTACTCTAAAGTGTCAAGGGCATATAGGGTATTTAACATATCAGATCAGAAAGTGGAAGAGTCTCCACACATCCTTTTTAGTGAAAAGAAAGATGTTTCTAATGTTGAAAATCTTGACAGGGATTCCAATCATGATGGGAATTTCCTAGAAGACCAACAAGAAGAAGAGAAGACTCAGCCTAGTGGAGAAACAAATTCCCCCAATCAGGAAGGGCCAAGAGAAACAGGTGAGTCTTCAACAAATGTTAGATTTCTTAAAGACCATCCATTAGATAATGTCATAGGCCATCCTGAAGATCCTCTTCGGACTAGGTCTCATCTTAGAAATGTGAATAATGATGACTTAATTGCTTTAGTCTCACAAATTGAACCCAAAACAGTAGAAGAGGCCTTAGCTGATCAAGTTTGGGCCAATGCTATGTGTGAGGAATTAGGTCAGTTTGAAAGGAATAATGTCTGGGAGCTTGTCCCAAGACCAGATGGTATTAATATCATAGGAACCAAGTGGGTGTTCAAAAATAAGATGAATGAAGATGGAATCATCTCGAGGAATAAGGCCAGATTAGTAGCCAAAGGCTACTGTCAGGAATTCGGTGTAGACTTTCATGAATCCTATGCACCTGTTGCTAGGATGGAAGCTATAAGATTGTTGCTTGCCTTTGCTTGTTCAAAGAATATAAAACTCCAACAAATGGATGTTAAAAGTGCCTTTTTAAATGGAGTCATTAAAGAAGAATTGTTTGTTGAATAACCTCCTGGATTTCAATACTCTTGTATGGTCTAAAGCAGGCTCCAAGAGCATGGTATGAAAGATTGTCTGAATTTCTGATCAGCAAGGGCTACAAAAGAGGTAAAGTTGATCAAACTTTATTTACCAAGGGCATAAATAGAGATCTCATCATAGTTCAGGTATATGTAGATGACATTGTATTTGGATCAACTAAGCATGAACTATGTGATGAATTTTCTACCATGATGTCTGCTGAATTTGAAATGAGCTTGGTTGGTGAACTAAAATATTTTCTTGGATTGCAGGTACAGCAGCTAGAGGACGGGTGCTTCATCAACCAAACCAAATACACAATGGAACTGTTCAAGAGGTTTGGTATGGAAAACTTAAAGCACATTACAACACCCATGGGCACCAATACCTCACTGGATGCAGATGAGACAGGTAAAGAAGTAAATGCCAAACTTTATCGAGGTATGATTGGATCACTTCTTTACTTGACAACCTCTAGACCTGATATACAATTCAGTGTAGGAATGTGTGCAAGGTATCAGTCTAGACCTATTGAATTACACTTAGCTGCAGTTAAAAGAATCTTCAGATATTTGTCAGCTACTCATTCTCTTGGTTTATGGTTTCCTGCATCTCACACACTTAACTTAGTAGCATACACAGATGCTGATTATGCAGGCTGTAAACTAGACAGGAAAAGCACTAGTGGCCATTGTGAATTCTTGGGTGGGTGTTTAGTGTCTTGGGGCTCCAAGAAACAACATTATGTGGCCCTCTCCACTGCAGAAACTGAATATGTGGCTACAGGGAGTTGTGGAACACAAGTCATATGGATTAAACACCAGCTTCAGGACTACCAAGTAGACCTGGGGTGCACACCAATCTACTATGATAATACTAGTGCCATCAATATTGTTAAAAATCCTGTTTTGCAATCACGAACCAAACACATAGAGATAAGACATCATTTTATAAGAGATGAGGTGTCTAAGAATAATTTTGAACTGATTCATGTAGGCACAGATAATCAGATTGCTGACATATTCACAAAACCTCTGGATAATAAACAATTCACCACATTAAGAAGAGAATTAGGCTTATACAAATTGTCTTAATTATGAAGCATGTTCTTGTTGTGAGGGGGAGTTGTGTTTGTCTGATATTGAGCCTTATGTCATGCTAGTTTAAGGGGGAGTTCAGAATGTCTGCTGGTTAGCTTTCAGGAATGCTTTGAGTGAGGGGAAGCTTTGAGATTATGCTGGATTGTTTTTATTGAGGAATGCTATGTCTTAGGGGGAGCTGAGTTGTAATGTGAAAAGAGAAGTTATTTTACAGATTCAAAAGGACTGTCCATATGTGTAACTTTGCTGGTCTTGCATGACTGATCTAGTGTGGTTCTCTCAGACAGTAGAGTGTCACTTATCTCTTAAGTCTATAAGTTAGTGACTCTAAAATCCAGTTAGAATCTTTCCTTTGGTACTCCTTCAGAGATCTGGACTAATTGCATAAAGTATATCTTCCTACATTGTCATTGATTCTGGTTCAGGCCAAAACCTGTATGTCTTGATATCTGACCCAATCAGCTTGAAATCTAGACTTCAAGACTCAATTCAAGAAATAGTCCTTTTGGTATTATTTTCAATCATTCTATCTCTTTAAATCAAGGGCTTAACTGAACAAACATGTTCTGTTTTGATCACTGAGAAACTGGGAGCTTCATCAATGAAATGAATATTTCTCCCATGTCATGAGGTGTCAAATGCTTAAAATGAATTAAAAGACATGACAGAGCAATGGTGGCTTGCTGGTGAGTAACTGGGGACTCTGGCCTCTAATCAAGGTGTTTCCTCATGTCAAAAGCCACAGTTACTAACTCTGTTCCTTAATTAAAAAAAGGAAGAAAATGAGGTACTCACTCTGAGTAACTGGGGATTCAGGCCTCTAATCAAGGTGTCTCCCTAATGTCAAAGGAGTGAACTACCAACTTACTCATTGATCTTCTTGAAAATCATCTCAAAAAGAAAAAAAAATTCCTTGTTGTTATGCAACTAATGGATTGCTTGTCCTCAATACCTTGAGAACACCTCTCTGATTTAGTCTCTTGCGGTCTTGTGGGATAGTTGAATGATCAGCTATATCTGACCATACTTGTTAACTCCTGCTCTAAATCATACACTATGTATGCTGATAAACTTTACTATCATTCTACTTCTCTATTGTGTACTGGAGTTTAAAGAATCATCTCTTGAGATTAGAAACTCACTTATTCTCTTAAGACCTACTCGTGACTTTCTGCACTAAGAAGTTACTGCCCTTCTTCTTCATGTTTCCAGCACTGTCATACATTTTGTATTTCTTTTTGCTGATGTCAAAGGGGGAGAGAAGTTCAGCAATATCAGTGAGTCTTGGATTTGTCTTGAGCTTTGGGGGAGTCATGTTGCTTCGGGGAAGATATGTTTATGAGTTGTGGGGGAGATGAGAGTGTCTGGTAGGGAATGTTTAATTCACTTGCATGAGCATGTCTTGAATTTACTCTGTTTGTTGCAGCTGATATTAATTTCCTGTTGAACTTTGATATTGCTTGATTCATAGTGTTACCATCATCAAAAAGGGGGAGATTGTTGCATCCCTATGGTTTTGATGATGTCTCACACTATAAATCAATCTATTATCTCTAGATTTATGCTGGTTCATCATGTAAGTGAGTACAATTCATATGATGTTTCATTAGTTCATCTATCTACACTCTGCTTAGTTAGAATGAATAGGAGTGGGTCGACCCACCCTTGCTGATGCGTCGACCCATCAGAACATTGAGTGTCTGGGTACCAAAGTCTATACACCAGCCTGATTGATTAAGTCTGTACATTGGCATATCATCTTCAACTCTATACATCGGGCAATTTCTAACTGAAGTCTATACACTGGACTTCAGTTTAACCAAGTCCATACACTCTCCCATTCAAATCCTTCTAAGTCTGTACATCGTCTTCGCATCTGCAAGTCTATACACTGGACTTCATTTTACCAAGTCTATACACTGGACTTTGCTTTACCAAGTGTGTACACTCCACATCTTTTCCTACGCTTTCCTGGTCAAGTCTATACAGCGCTAAGTCTCTACATTGCATTTAGCTTACACGTTCAAAGCCTCAAAGTCTGTACAGCGTGAAGTCTAAACATTAGCTCAGGGGCTTCAAGTCTATACATTGAACTGTTCTTCAAAGTCTGTACAGTGGCTTCGAATCGGCAAGTCTGTACATCGGCTTCATTCACTCAAGTCCATACATCCACAGTGGATTATCAAGACCATACATCCACAGTGGTACTTCCTTGTCTGTACAACGTTGAAGCCTTCACAAGTCTGTACACTGCTTGAGCCTCACCAAGTCTGTACATCGCTTCAAGCGACTCAAGTCTATACAGCCTACCCTCACATTCAGAGTCTGTACATCGGTCCTACAGCCGATCGTCTCATTCAGAACTTTGCAAGTCTGTACAGCCGAGCGTCTCATGCATCGTCTCACTCTGGCAAAGTCTATACACTGGCTCAAGCTTGTCGAAGTCTATACATCATTGTTGGGCATCAAGTCAATACAATGTTCACCGTCTTATTAAGAGTCTTACACTATCAAGTCTGTACATTGCGAACAGTGCATCTCTTCTTCAAAGTCTGAACACTGGCCTCTTGCTTCAAGTCTATAAATTGGGTTGTCCGACCACAACTCTATACATTCGGTTGTTATATCTTGAGTCTATACAGTGCTCACAGCACACTCGTTCCAAGTCTGTACACTGGTTAGACTTCGTGAAGTCTATACAGTGGGTGAAGCTTTGTAAAGTTTACACATTGGTAAGGCTCGTTTGCATTGTTCATCACATGTCTATACACTGCCATTCATGAGCTTATTCATTAAGTCTATACACTGCCTTCACATGCGCTTATTCATTAAGTCTATACACTACCTTCACATGCGCTTATTCATTAAGTCTAAACACTCTCTCACGTTGTACACACTTATTCAGTTACTGTTTCTGAAGTATATACACTTGTGTTAATAGCCTGAACTAACTAAGTATATACATTCCTTCTGTCTCTGTCTGCAGGCGATTCAGGCTGATGATTGGGCACGTGATCCGAGGTTGACACCTGACACGTGATCCAAGAAATCAAGAACATGACACGTGGATGGCAACCCAGTCAGGATGCTGCCATGTGGTCAAAATTCAAATGATCTGGCAAAAAGTTCATGGGCGGGAACCTAGCAGCCACACGCCCAATATCTGCTATAAATATGGAGCTTCATCCTTCAGTAGAGGAGTGATCGTGAAAAGAAAAAGCAGAAGCCATTTGTGTGAGACTGCACGATCCAGAAAGGAAAAAGAGCAGAGAGTTCCATATTGTCCAGATCCGAGAGGAGTATGTTCGAGAGAGAGAGAGAGAGAGCAGTGTCTGTGGTTTGATGAATTGCTTCCTTTGAAGCTACATTTGTATTGGTTTAGAACCGACTGCTTCTTCGTTGGTCTTTGTTTCTATTTTATTTTCTTTTTATTTTGCTCATTCTTCTGATTTGAATTGGTTCCCCTCTGGTGTGTGGAGGAAGGGAGTGTTACTCCGGTTTCCCTCTGGGTTGCAGAGGAAGAGAGATCGGTGATCTCTGGTGTTGCTAGTGACAGGTTGTCATTAGCAGGTTCCCTCTAGTGTGTGGAGGAAGGGAGAGGTGTCTCCGGTTCTGTTCTAGCTGGTAGCTGGAACAGGTTTCAAGTTCTGTGGGTAGCAGAGCTTGGTTGAGGGATTTGTTTCCCTTGGTTGTTCAAGCTGTGTGGTAGCATGTTGTTCGCAGACTGAGTCTGCAGTGTTCTAGCATTGTCTAGTGGAATCCTCATTCTAGTTGGAGTGAGGGGTGGATGTAGATTGCGGACTGCAATCGAACCACCTAAAAACCGAGTGCCTCTTCTGTGGTTTGCTGTTATTATCTGCGCTCTCCATCTGCTTGTCTCTTTACTTCCATGTGATCAGTTCTTCATTCTCATTTACTTATACTGTCTTGTTTGGTGACTGCGTTTGCATTTCTCTGTGTGCGGGTTTAGGAGGGGCGTAAGCAGTAGAATTAATTTTCCGCCTAAGTTTTTACAAATTGGGAGTGATCTATTCATCCCCCCCTTCTATATCACTCTTGCTGCGCTAACACCTTCATCATTACCCCTCCACTCAACCCTTCGCCAATCACCACTCCGCCAGGGCCCGTCAGACCAGCTTCCGCCATCCTCACCCCCATTTCTATCCCTTCTACTCACCCCACTAGGCCGATCGGGAGTCCATCTGATGTCGTGTCGGCATGAAACTGCGCCCTCCGGAGCGGGCATTTATTTCAAAGAAGTTATCCCCCTACTGGTGCACCTGCACCCAACCCCCCAATTCCTTCCTCAATAGTTGAAGCAGAAGAAACTGACCCCTTGCCAGGCACTAGATATGATTTGTTGCAGCACTTGGACCGGATGCCGACCAAGATCTCAGTCCTAGAGTTAATCAAGAGGTCCACGCTACATCAGGATGCCCTAAAGGTTTTTCTACATAAAGTTATGGTTAGTGAGGATGTGGCAGTGGACAGCTTGCCGTCGGTGTTGGCCACTATCACAAAGGGGCCATCTATTTCCTTTTATGAGTCAGAATTAGCACCCACAGAGGCACGACAGATGCCACTATGCATTTTAATTTCATTGAACAAAGTGGCCGTTGATTCAGCTCTCATGGACACAGGGGCTTCTATTAATGTTTGTCCCTTGAGCACGTTGTGTGCCTGCAACATTTCTGAAGACATGATAAGGCCGACACCGACAACTATTGCGGCATATGATAACTCCAGGAGAGCTTGCCATGGGGTCGTGATAGTTCAGGCCGAGCTAGGGCCTTTAAAAATGGACGTGAAATTCTATGTGTTGGACAAAGATCCGATGTTTAAGGCTATTCTGGGTCGTCCATGGATTGATAGCATGAATGCAGTGCCCTCGACCACCCACCAGTGCCTCAAATTCCCATTCCAGGGGCGTGTAGTTAAGGTGAAAAGTGTTTCCACGATCCAGACAGTTGATGCAATTGCTGACAAAATTCTACCTACACTATGGCCGAGCAACAAGCCAGTTTTATCAGTGATGGACTTGAACTTTCCATGGGCATATGCATCACGCAAGCCTGCCACTACACCTGTCAATGTCAAAATCAAGTCCAAGATTAGAGATTCCAAGAGATGGCACATGACCCTGAAATTAGGCTATCAGCCAGGCATGGGCCTTGGCGCACAGTTGCAGGGGAAGACTAAGCCCGTCCCCAAGGGCAGAAAGATGAGCAGACGAGGCCTTCGCTACCGGGAATCCACACTGTCAATACTAGGAGACTCTGAGCCACTGACGTGGGACTACCGTCAGCATTTTCTGAAGGGCCCGTTGCAGCCAGGTACCTTGGAGAAGCCGCCATGTGTTGATGAAACAAGTGATACCGCTTGTGCAGTTGCTGACCTACCGCCGCCGCTGAAGGGGCTGGTGGGTGACATGGAAGATTTTTGTGACAGCTTTAAAAAATTGTTTCATGAAGAGGAAGCTTGTTCGAAGAAAGTGGAGATGCAGCTTATGAAGTGCTCTCCGGCGGGGCCAGTTTACCAGAGGCCGTGGGAAGAGGGGAGTTCCATCATTACTGTTTCTTGGCCTCCTTCCCGTTTTGCCTCCCTGTTTCAACCGTTGGGGTTTATTCCCCGTTCACCACCAATCATGGTCGATCCGTTCTATACTGAAAGGCCATTTGAGATTCTGTTTGCACAGTGTATGTGGGCGCTTCCCAGAAATTGATCTCTCAACTCTGTTTACTCCCCCCTCCCCCACTGTCGATCTTCACGAAATGTGGTTTTCGTCATCCGATCCATTCTTCGATGTTCTTTTCCCGTCTTTCTTTCCCCCCTAGCTTCCTCCTCCTCCTCCCTCATCTGACCTCTCTTGTTGCATGATTTCCTCCAATCTCCAAAAAAAATGTCAATTTTAAAATGGAGGTTTCAATGGAGGATTACACTATGTTCTGTCCGTCTTCCTGCCAGGGGCATGAGGCCCCTGCTTCTTTCCCTGTAGATTTCTTATCTTCTAGGTTAGATGTATAGTGTGTAGAGTCCCCTAGGTTGGTAGAGTCAGTTGGGGTAGAGTCTAGCTCTAGTGTTGTCAGCCCATCCACGTCTACGGTGCACCCTGTGATGCGTCATTCCAAATCTATTCCAGATATGTTTCTTCAGGATCTAGCCCAAAGATGTCATGCCCTCCTCAAATGTCCTGAGTTTGTAGCAACCGCCATAGTCCTAGAGGATGATGAGGAAGTAGACGGGGTCTGGAGCAATGGCGGATTAGGAGTTTATGAAATCATAGATGAGAAGGACCCAGCCGATGATGAGGAAAGCGACGTGGATGACGATGCCGATCTGTACGCACACGGTTTAAAAAGGTTTGATGAACCATCATCGGCAGTGGATGAACCCATGAAAGAAATTAATCTTGGGACCCAAGAGGACCCTAGGCCCATAATCATCTCCGCTAATGTCCCTCCTCAGGTTGAAGAGGAGCTAATCAAGGTTTTGAGGGAGTATGGCGACTCTTTTGCCTGGTCCTATGAGGACATGCCGGGTCTTGACCCCGTTCTAGTTGAACACAGACTTATCCTTAAACCAGGGGCAACGCCCGTCAAACAAAAATCAAGGAGATTCCACCCTCAAATGGCCTTAAGGATAAAGGAAGAGGTTGATAAATTACACAAGACCAAGTTTATTAGAGTTGTGTGATATCCACAATGGGTGGCAAATATAGTCCCGGTGATGAAAAAGGGTGGAAAGATTTGGATTTGTATTGATTTCAGGGACTTAAATAAAGCGTGTCCGAAAGATGATTTCCCGCTTCCTCACATTGATGTGTTGGTGGACAACACTGCTGGATATGAATCCCTCTCATTTATGGATGGATATTCTGGATACAACCAAATCCGTCTTGCTCCTGAGGACCAAGAGAAAATCTCGTTCACCACGCCCTGGGGCACATACTGCTACGTTGTCATGCCATTTGGATTGAAGAATACAGGTGCCACGTATCAACGGGCAATGATGGCTATCTTCCACGACATGATGCATGTGTATATGGAAGCCTACGTGGATGATATTCTGGTGAAGTCGAGTTCCAAGGGATAACACCCTGCCATTCTAGCCAAGGTGTTGCAAAGGTCTAGGGGGTATAAGTTAAAAATGAATCCAAATAAATGTGTGTTTGGAGTTGCATCAGGGAAATTGCTAGGGTTCATAGTTAGCAAGCGGGGGATTCAGATCGATCCAAATAAAGTAAAGGCCGTTATGGAAATGCCACCACCTAAGAACATCACTGAACTTAGAGGGTTGATTGGGCGTTTACAGTTTATTCGAAGATTTATATTTCAACACTCGCAAAGATGCCGCCCATTTTATGAATTGTTGAAGGCGGGAGCTAAGTTTGAATGGAATGAACAGTGTCAGAAGGCCTACGAGGACCTTAAGGTTTATCTATCTAATCCCCCGGTTCTGCAGCCACCTATCCCTGAGAAACCCCTGATATTATATATTTCTGTTATTGATGACTCCCTAGGAGCTGTCCTTGATCAAGTGGACGACGAAGGAAGGGAAAGGGCAGCATACTATCTCTCTAGATTGTTTAATCCTGCTGAATCTAAGTATATTGCCATGGAAAAGACCTGCGCAGTGCTAGTATGGGTAGCTCAGAAGCTCAAGCATTATTTCCTCGCCCATGAAGTTAAGTTGATCTCTAGAATGGACCCAATCCGTTACCTCTTAGAAAAATCTGTCCTTTCTAGCAGATTAGCTCGCTGGCAGAGCTTTCTTTCTCAATTTGATATCACTTTTGACGTTCAGAAAGCGATCAAGGGATACGCGATTGCTGAACATCTTGCTCATTCTCCTATCCCTTGCACCGATTCGATCCAGGACGAGCATTTGGTTGTACTTACTCATCTCCCCTTTTGGTCCTTGCACTTCGACGGTGCTCTTAACTCTCAAGGCCGTGGAATCGGCACCGTTCTCCTCACTCCGGAAGGAGTAACCATCCCCATCGCTTACCAGCTCTCTTTTCCTGTCACAAATAACATATCCGAGTATGAGGCTCTCCTTACCGGACTGAAGCACGCCTACATCATGGGCGCGCGATACCTACACATCATAGGAGACTCTCAACTGGTGCTGCGTCAAGTTCTTTCAACTTACCGCACTCGTGACCCTAAACTCAAGCCCTATCAAGATTTGGTCACGCTCTTGGCTAGGCAGTTCTGTAAACTCATCTACATTCATACCCCTCGTTCTCAGAACATCCTGGCCGATGCACTTGCATCGTTTGCTTCTTCCCTCTCCTTTCCTCTCAGTCGCGCTACTGAGACCATTGTGGTCCAGCGGTTAGACACTCCTTCCCTTCAGGATCCCTGGTTTGACAACCTTAGGAAATCTGTAGAGAAGAAAGTTGAAAGGGAGAATTTGAAGGAAGTTTATTTGACTGAGCTTGAGAAGATTATAGAAGAGGAGGAATTGTCGTGGTACCATGAAATAGAGCAGTATTGTAAGGATGGATCCTTCCCAGAGACGGCCAATGCCGAGCAGCGCAAGGCCATCAGAAGAGTCGCCTCCAGATACACCATTGTTGCAGGAGAGTTGTATAGGCGGGCTCTCAACGGAGTTCTTATGATATGTTTAGATGACGATGAGGCCTGGAAAGTTGTTGAAGCAGCTCACTCGAGCGAGTGTGGAGGGCACATTAATGGTCAGGCTTTGGCCAAGAAGATTCTTAGGCAGGGCTATTACTGACCAACCATAGAAGAGGATTGCTCCACCTATGTCCGTAGGTGCCTTCAATGCCAACTCCATGCCGGCAAAATCCATGCTCCTGCTTCTTCTCTCCATCCTCTTTCCACTCCTTGGCCATTCTCCATGTGGGCTTTTGATATTGTAGGCCCACTAGGTGATCCGAACTCTCAGGTTAAACAGAAATCATTTATCCTCACCGCAACTGAGTATTTCACCAAGTGGGTGGAAGCTGAAGCCTATGCAGAAATCAAAGCTACCATAGTACGCCGCTTCATCCTCAAGAATATCATTTCACGGTTCAGAGTGCCAAGCGACATTGTCACCGACAATGGGCCTCAATTTGTGTCTCAAGAACTCCAGGATCTCTGTAAGAAATTCAACATATCATTGCATCATTCGTCACCATACTACTCTCAAGGAAATGGCTAGGCCGAGGCCATGAATAAAACCCTTCTTAAAATCATTAAGAAAACATGCGAGTCACACAAATTTGCTGATTGGGCCGAAAAATTAGTAGAAGCTCTATGGGCTTATCGCACCTCCGTCCGTACTCCCATGGGGAAAACTCCTTTTGCCCTCACCTATGGGATGGAGGCGGTACTCCCGTATGAGATCTTGATCCCTTCCCTAAGAGTGCAGCTAGACAAAGAACTTAATCTCGACGAGCGTCGAGAGGCGTTGCTAGTCCAACTGGAACTCTTAGATGAGAAGAGACTTAACGCGGCCAATCACGTCTTTGTTTATCAAAAATGTGTCTCATGACATTTTCAAAAGAAGGTAATTGAACGCAAATTTCAAGTGGGTAACATGGTTTAGAAACACAAATTTATTAGATCAGCAGGTCCTAGGTCCAAGCTGTAACCCAATTGGGAAGGGCCATTTGTAGTTAAAGAGGTCTATCTTGGGAACGCATACCGTCTTGTTAATGCAAAGTGTGAGGAATTAACTAATCCGTGGAATGGGCTTTATCTTAAGCACTTTTATCCATAGAGTCGAGCGAGCAACGGCCCGGTGGCGGGATGTTCCTCTACTTGATCATGAAGGGAGGTCCCCGATTCAACACTCACACACTACACGACCCCCGTGGTTGGGTATTCCTTTTTTGCGCAACACCGTTTCTCCCTGGGTCATGCCTGGGGAAAAGTGAAAATCCTTGTTTTTCCCCTCATTCGGCTGAAAATAGGGGCAAGTGGTGAATAAGGGGGCGAGAATTGATCTAGACACCCCGATAAAAGAGAGGTCTCAAATAGAGGCAATCCGTTATGACCTGATTCTGCATGCGTAAAAACAAAAGAAAGAAAAGAGGCAAAATCAAAGGCAAAAGCTAAAAGCCCATTCAAAAGCTCGAAGCTCAAAAGTCTAAATGCTCCCAAACGAATGAAACTAGGCATGGCAAGAGTGGCAGTACAGCTTCCCCGCGTGACGTAATGAGCCCGGTCGTATGCATGCCTAGAGCGGATGTAGGTTCGATGACGAACACAAAGCCCCGGTGCAACAGATCAAATTCTTTGAAAATGGGGTTGTCGTGAGAGGAACTCAAGCCCTAAAAACCCCTATACCTATTGCCGGCTTCCCTGTCAAATTCTCTTTCATTTTCCAAGGACTAGATCGTACCCCGGGTATGGCCTTGGAAGAGGCACCGTTAAGTAGAATTGGACCCCGGCCATGTGCGGTCACCCATAACGCACGTTGAACTCGGGAAACCCCTAATGAGGTGTGAGGGTATCCTGTCGCCGGGTGTTAGCTGGCTCCAAATCCAAAAAAATCATATATTTTAAAATAAAAAATCATATATTTCAAAGTCCAAAAAAATCATATATTAAAAAATCCAAAAAAAATCAAAATATTTCATATTAAAAAAAAATCAAATATATCTCAAAATCAACAAAATCAAATATTTCAAAAACTAAAAAGTTGAATATTTCGTAATCCAAAAAAAAAATCAAATATCTCAAGATCCAAAAAAAATCACATATTTCATAATCCAAAACAAAAAAACAAAAAAAATCAAATATTTCATAATCCAAAAAATCAAATATTTCATAATCCAAAAAAATCAAATATTTTAAAAATCTAAAAAAATCAAATATCTTCAAAACCACAAAAATATTTTCATCATCATGATGTGCATCCATGGCATGCATTGCATTCATTTTTTTCCTTTGTGTTATTTGCCTATTTAATAAGGCTTACCCCCTTGACCAAACATCAAGAACCGGTCATTTCCTAACTTGCTACAGGCAAGGGGTTAAGCCTAAAACAGATTTAATATGTTTCCTTGTTTATATGTGTGCAGGGGCAGGTCGGAGACAAGATTCAAGTATTTCCACCTCTGCACGATCTTCTAGAGACCGTTTTATTCCCTCCAACGGTCAACATAAGATCGTTCCATTCTTTACACAGCCTCATCCAGACCGTTTAAAATTTCTAGCACCTTCAAGAATCCATGGTCTCTACTAGACCGTTTACAAATAAGAACGGTGCAGGTTTGACCGTTCTACTCTTTCCATGGTCCATCGATAAACCGTTCTATTCTCTAAAGATCCTTGTTCTTAACCTTGCTGTTGCTCTTTTAAGCGGTACAAGCTGGCCGTTCAATCCCATGGAGCGGTTAGACGGTAACCGTTTATTTGTCTGAGCAGTCTGAGTATGGGCCATGTTCATCCTAAGAACTTATCTCAAACTCATTCAACCACGTGCAAAAAAGGCCAAATTCAAATCAAATCAATCATCAATTTTATAAAAATGCAAACATTTCCAAACTTGAGTCTCTCTATCAACATCATGAAAACAAGAAAATCACTCAACCCTCCGCCGGGCATCCCCGCGAGGCCTAATCTCTCTCAGCTCTCTCACATATGCCTGGTACGCCTCCTGGAGCTCTGTCACCTCTGCTGGTAGGGTGACCACCCTACTAACCTCCCACATGATCAGGGCGCTCCTGATCGACTGCTCATCCTCCTCTGACCCGAACCTCCTCACCTGTAGTGCGGGAAGATGGGGTAGCACTGGAAGTGTAGTCCGGGGTAGCCCAATTTGAAGAAAGCACCGGTGTGGGCTGTACATCGCCAAAGCAGTGTCACCCACGAGCCTCAAGTCCAAGCCAGGCCTCCTACGAAGCCTGAGAGTAGTGCCGTGGAGGAAAGGAGGGCGCATCACGAACCGATCCAGGGGCAAGGTGTTGATGTAGAGGCGTCACTCGTCCCTAGTCTTCTTGTCTGCCGTCCTACACTCCACCTACGGTGAAAACCTGAAAGAACCACCAATAAAGAATAATGTATGGCTCCCGAAGATCCTGCTAATCGAGGCGACATCCACCCTTGGCATGAACTTCATCCTAACTCCCATCTAGCACTCTAGGAGAATCATAGAGCCAAATAGTGGCCCCCATAGAGCAGCTGAGCTAAGACACTCATATAAGTAGGCAAGGACGACTTGGGAGATGGATAGACCCTGCCACAGACCACTGATGGTGGTAAGGATAGGAACATCTAAGACATGGTCGGCAGAGGGGAAGAGTATGGCCCCTTACAAGCAAATGGAGGCGGCCTTAGCTATGGCCTCGTACCACCCACACTCATTCTTACAGTGTGCTATCACCCACTGGCTGAGAGGTAGTAAATGGATCTGGTGCAGGCCCACTATGGTGCGAACGTCCTTGCTACTAGGTATGAACTCTCCTAAGATAAGGGTAGGATCCACAGGGGCAACAGTGTGACAGATTAAATCCTTCTCACCCACCTTGACCTAGGAAAAGACAAGTAGGTCTCTACCTCCTCTAGAAGGACGGTGGCCTCAAAAGATGGGAACATGAAAGTGTGGGTATGAGGGTTCCATATCTCTACCAAGGCTGAAATACTATGTCAATCCAAAGAGAGCTTAGGGTAGTTCTTGGCTAACACTAGAAGAGAGTGAAGATGCCAGGACCTAAGGATGGATGTCCCAGATATGGGTAATTCACGGATCATTGGAGCCATCCATTTCAAGGTGGAGTATCATCTCGGGCCGGGAAGAAGCTGAAATAAAGAAAAGAAGAAGAGAAAGGAGAGGAAGGACATATAAGTTTTTTGAATGAAATTGAATCGAATAACATGAACTTACCTCTCTCATAGGGCTAGAGCTCAAATGCCTTGGGATCGTGGTCAGTCGTTGTAGCACACCGTGCTCCTTTCTAGCCGGTTTTGGACCTTGGTAAGCCACCTCACCCATTGAGCTCCCTTCCAAGGCCCTCTTCATGATGATTGGAGGAAGATGGAGAAAGATTTCAAGGCTTGAAAGAGGGTTGATGTGTGAAGGATGAATTTGGGAGTCCCCTCTTATTTATAGGACTTGATTAGAGGCCTAAACCCATTAGAATTGAGGTAGGATAGCTTTAGAATGGGTTAGGATAGAGTTTGGGTTGATTCGGAACACCCACTGTCGGGTTAGGACTCTCCAAGAGAATCCCGTTCGGACTCTTAGTTCGCCTACGTACGCGGTCTATCGATAGACCGCGCTGTTCAAAGAACGGTCTCATTAAGACCGTGCAATAATCTTCTACACACTTCGAATGATGGAATTTCAACGATCGTCGAGCGACCGTTCTGCTAAATACACGGTCGCAACAGAACTGTTCCTGTCCTTTGAGCGAACAATATTAGACCGTTTAATTGCTTCTCAGAGTTCTGGTCGAGCGGCTGTCAACGGTCTAAAAGTAGGCCGTGTGGATCCTAGCACGGTCATTTGGACGACCGTTTAGAAACTTGAAGCCTCCTTTTGTCCTCCTTGCACCAATGCCACTCAACTCGTGTCATCTCTCTCTCTCCCACTCACTCGTGGCGGATTAGGAGTTGTTGTTAGTTAGTTAGCATCAAGCATTTGCATTCATTCACATCAAAACCAAAAACACATCATATCATTATCATATCCATGTGTACAAAGTCATGTCAAAATACATCAGGCCGCTCCCTCTCCCTGGCCTCCACCGCTGTCGCCCGAGCCCTCATGCCTCTTCACTGGCGGGGGAATCGCTGAGGTCGCCTCCTCGCGGTGTCATCGGCGCCGCTCCTCCTCGTCGTTCCTCCTGCGACCGGAGGAACCTGTGAAGTAACTCCTGACGGAGCCGTAAGTGCCGTGGGTGCTACCGCTCGGAGTCCCGCTGTGCTCTGACCGCCGGCTCATCTCCTTGTATGCTCGCAGCTCCCCTCTCAGCTCCGACGCCTCTCTCCAAGCACGGTACCGCTCCGCTCGGTAGCGCTTCACCTCCGCAGCTCCAGCCCGAAGTCGCTCGAGCTCTGCGTGAAGAAGCGCCATCTCGACTACGTCGACCAGGCGACTCCGCTCCATCTCCTGCCGGAGGCGGGCTACCTCCTCCCGTGCTGCCGCGCGACTCTGCTGCAGCTCCTCTCTCAGCCGGGTACTCTCACCCAAAGCTGCTGTCAACTAGGTCGTCTGCATGCACGCATCATGGTTAGTCAATCGCATTTCATAAACATAATCAACTAGAAAAGCGTAGTGGTTACTTACCCTCTCGAAAAGCATTGCCGCGGCTGCCTCGGCCCGCGTCACCATCTGTGCAAACTCTGCCTCCCGCTCAACACAGTCTGCAGGAGTCTGGGAAGAGGAAGAAGGTGCGTCAGCCCCCTGACGCTGGGCTCCCTCGGCTCGCTGCATTCAAAACTCCAAGGTTAGTCATTCATAATCATAGTCAAGTGCATATTTAAGAGTTAGAGTTAGAGAAACTCACCAGAAGGCTCAGGGCCTGTCGGGCCTCGTCTCGCTCCTGGATGGTCGAGTGGAGGAGTCCCTGCAACTCCGCGATCCTCCCCTCGGGGTCAATCTGCATTTAAGAAGTCCAAACATCAGTGCATAATCATATAGAAAGCATAATAGGAAGCATTACAGTTTAGAAGTCGTACCGGTCGGCGGGCACCACGGAACACCTGGTCCCTGTAGTGTTGGGCGTAGGCCGTGTAGTAGGCCTCCTTGCTCTCTGCCCGGCCTGACACCACCCACCCGCGTGCTGTCCAATCAGCAATCTGCTCCGCAGCCCGCGCCGTCCAGTCCACCACCGTGGCCGACCCTCGGGGGTGTCGCCCGACCTGCTCCTCCAGCTTTTCTGGTGCCAAAAACTCTACCGCTGGCTGATGGACACCGATCGTCCTCATCACCAGTCGGAAGTGGAGCGACTCCACCACGTTCATGCAATGGAGCCAAACATCTCTGCCTGAGAAGGTGAGGGCCGCCACTACCCACGGCTGACCCTCGTGCCCCTCACTTGTGTAGGGTGTCCACCGAACCTGTCAAATAGGAAAGTCACATTATCATCATAAGCACATAACTTGCATTTAATGAAATAGTTTAAGTTTAGAGTCGTACCGAGGTGAAGGGCAATGTGTCTAGGTCGTCCTGGATCTCCTGGACCTGTCTCCGGAGGGACCCTGTCTCTCGTGGAGCCGTCCACCGCCTGGCGATGGGCCGCCGCTCTGGGTAAGTCTCGTCCCCTCTCCCTAGCCCACGTAGGTGCACGTATGCCCACACCTACATTACATTTCACAAAATGTCAGCATATAGCAGTTATAAGGAACATATAGCAAACTGCATAATCAGTTTAAGGGTTGAGTCATACCTGGAGTAAGGGGGAGAAGCCCCCTAGCATCGTTCGCCGATTGGTGGAGCTAAGGGTGTCGAACAAGAACGCGAGGACTGCCGCTCCCCAGGCGCAGTCCCCAACGTGCCCCAGGTCCTCGAGCAGTGGAAGGAACTGACAACTGATGACGTCAACCCTCGTCACAAATAATAGGCACCTGAAGAACAGCATCAGGAACCTCCTCAGCACTCGATCCGCCTCAGGTCCCACCTCGGCTGCTACTCTGGGTCGAACCCGGTCCACTAACCTCTGCAAGTGCTCCTCGGGCAGCTCCCCGGTCGCTATCCCCGCACCCCTCAGTCCAAGGCTCTCCTGTAGCCTCGCCCTCATCAGGGTCGTCGACTGACGCTCTGGTCGAAGTAGGTCCAGTCCTAGCAGCTCCTGGGCCATCTCCCGGTAGTCGGGGTATGTCCTCCCGTTGACCGGAGACCCATGCATGCACAGACCTGTGATGCGCGCAACATCCTCAAGCGTGGGGACCATGTGGCCCCATGGGAAGAGGAACGTACGGCTCACTAGGTCCCAGCGGTCGTGCAGAGCGTAGAGGAGCGGTGTGTCAAACTGGCTGACCTCCACGCTCAGGAACTCTGCGAAGCCCATGGTCATGAGCCTCTCCCGCTGAAAGTCTGACAATGCAAGGTACACTGCTCGGACCTGCAGCCAGGAGATCCGAGTCCTGCGCTTTCTCTGCATACATTTAGGATAATTGCATTTCATTTTAGGATCTTGCATTTCGTTAATTAAATAAGTCACTCTGCTCACTGAACGGTCATCTATGGGCCATTTTTTTCCCTTTCAACGGTTGGCTTCCAACCGTTCCGAAAAGCCCCTTTCAGAGGTCCGCGGTCATCTGTGGACCGCTTTGATTTATGGACGGCCCTATGAGGACCATTCTACTATCTGGTGCCCACCCTTATAACGGACTATTTCTGGCCATCCAAGACATGCACGGTCCCCCTCTGGCCGTGTCACTCCTATCTCAAACCCCTGGTCATTTAGATTGGCACGGTCTATTCTCTCACCGTGTGGTTAAGTGACGGTCTGGTGGAAACCGTTTTATTCTCAAACGTTCCATATTCTAAACGGACCAAGATGGGCCGTCCTAAGTGTCCATGGTCTGGTTTAGACCGTTATGTTCTCAGGCGTTTCATATTCTAAACGGACCAATGTGGCCCGCTCTAAATCACCACGGTTTTCCTCAGACCGTGTTATCCCGTCGGTTCAATTCCTTTGGAACGGCCACCCATGGGCCGTGTTATGGTTGAACGGTTCTATAAGAACCGTGTGGTTCTCATGAGCGGTCACTGTTAAATAGCGCTATGCTCGTCATCCCCGACGGCATTCATCCCCTCCCCGCTGGCGGTGAGGGCCCGTAGGGCCTCTCAACCGGCCCTAAAGGGGTCGTGAGCCCCTCTTCTATCCCCTAAAGTTACATGCATGCTAAAAAAAGTGAAAATGGGGGAGGGTTTTAGGCGGCCTACCTCGGACGTCCTCGGTGGCTTCTCCACTGCCGCCGTGGGTTCGCCGACGCTTCCCCGGCATCTGCTTCACCGGCCACGGGCGGTGCAGCTTTTAATGACACCCAAGAGGGGGGTGAATTGGGTGATTACAGATTTTAGCAACTTTTATCCGATTTAAAACAAGTATTAAGAGCAATCAACAAACAAGAATAGATCTGATGGATTACAAAACGAATCTGGCTAAATCAACCCATACAGTAGTTCTTTGGTACCAGGTGGAGTCCAGGAATCCGAAGATTCTCTCACACAAGGTATTTTCCGCCCGATAGGACTGACCGTGTTGATCAGAAGCTACCTTTTGATATACCAAGGATATCCTGTAGAAGGGTTAATATAGCTAGATCTAAACAAAGAAACTAGATGATGATGCAATAAGCAAAAGAACTAGAGCAGAATTGGAAGTAGAAGATAAGGAGCAAACCACTAAGAACACCACGATTTTTAGGTGGTTTGGATGCAACAACTGCGACCTACGTCCACCCCTCACCAACTGTGAGGATTCACACACTATCTTGTAGAAGTTTACAAGACCAACAGACACACACACACTTGTGTGAGTACAGAACTCCCACGACGGTGAACAAACCCGAATCACAAAGAGATGTGAAGAAGTAAACACTCTCACACACACACGGATCTGCGTAGATCCACACACACACAAGTATTCGGTTGTTACAAGAATACACACTTGAATTTGAAATAAAAATCGAATGGAAGACACAAAATAAAACTTCAGATTCAAGCTCCCCCTTAGTTGATGAAGAAGGTTTTGGATGCAGCTTTATCTCCACTTGGCTTGGGGTTGATCTGCTCTAGGTATGGCTTGAAGATGGATGAAGATGGATGAAGATCTTCCTTCTCGGAGCAATGTTCACGGCTACAGTACCAGCACTTGAATATCCCCTTGATAGCCTCTCTTAACCTCCTTGGATTAATTAGGGTTACAAGCCTCAAGGAGATGTTTTTACAACTCTTGAATGGTCAAGAGACAACCCAGCAACTAGATCCACAAATCATGGGAAGATTGGTGACTTTGGGATTAAACAACTCCTAGAAGAAAGACTTCCCACGTTGAGAACAACAAGTCAACAATAGGGGCTTTTTGAAGCTGGCGGTCGACCTGTGTACAGGAGCGGTCGACCAGAATTTTTTCAGAAACTGGCCGTTCACTTCTGGGAAAATCGGTCGACCGCTCCTGGCTGGCAGTCGACCGCTGGCTGGGATTCCTGCAAAAAATAAAAAGATTAGCCAATGCAATATGAAACATGAATGAAACAGTTTATGGCTACCGTGTTCCAATCAAGGTGAGTGGGTTTAAGCTTAGCCTGGGCGGTTTAGAAATCTAAACAAGGATTTATGCATTTGGAAGGGTTTAAACATTTAAGCATAGTACATGGTGAAGTAGGCTTTAAATGCGTATTAAATTTGAACTTGACTGTTGAAACATAGCACATTGGAAAACAAATAACTTGGGTTTTGTTATCATCAAAATCACCTAGATATACTCAACAATCTCCCCCTTTTTGATGATGACAAAACTGAAGGGGTTTTGAAATACATGAACGTGCCTTTGAGCAATGTCTGAAAATTGAGATCAAGGTTTGAAATCAAAGCATTTCACTCACATCCCGTCACGCCAGTGTTGACACCCGTTTTTTACCGATAAGTTGAGTCGTTCCTCTTACTCCCATTTATTGATGCCTCGAGTTGTCCATCACTCATTGGGGCTATTTTCAGGCATATCTTGGGCCAATTTTATGGGTAGCCTCCCTCCTTGGTTAGGTCCGAGTTGATTCAGGGCTTAACGGACCTTGGTTTTGGTTGATTGGGCTTTTCTATGAGTTTCAACACCCATGTACATGTATGGTGCATCCCTAGCCGCTCAATCCATGTGCGGTTGCTGCCGTGCCACACAAATTTCAAAATTGATAAAACCGCACTGACTCACTTAAATGATTTTGGAAATACAAGTACAGTGGTAAATACGGGTCGATCTCACGAGGAGAAAAAATCTTTATAGATCAAGTTGGAAAATATCCTTATGTTTTGCAAACTAATTTTTATCTTTTGAGTGCGATTAACACTAAAGGAAATTAAATTACAACTTTGAATAAGAAGAGAAAAGTGAAGGAAATTTTAGCCAATGGATGAAGAACGCCGCCGTTTCCTCGCCGAGCCTTGGATGAAGATCACTCCGCCTTGGAAGTCGACGCCGTGAGATGACCGGAAGATGACTAACCGCCTTCGGTGTGTGTGAAGAAATTGTGAAGAGATAGAGATGGATAGAAATAGGAACAAAAATAAGTTGAAAACATAACAGAATTATATTGAAAATTGGGGGTTGGAAGGAAGAGAATAACTTAAAATCTAGAGGGAATTAGAAGAAGTAGAAGAAATAAAAATTGTAGAGAATGAAAAGATGAAGAAGTTTGATGAAGACTACAGAGATAGAAAATGAGAGGAAGACAGTGAAAAATGTGAAAAATCAAGATCTATCGGTGCGGATGAACAGTAAAAATGTTAAAGACAGAACAGTGAAAAATTAATTATAACTCACAAACGAAGAAGAGTTAGAAGACGTGATAGAAGAAAAAAATCTAGATATATAAAAGAAGAACAACTTTCATGAAGAACTCATAGTGAAAAGAGGATTGGAAAGGCTTCAAAACAAAAGAATACTAGAAGGTATCACCTCGGATGAACAGTAATCACATAGAATAGAACTTAGAAAAATGGGAAATAACTTTCAAACTAGAAGGAATTAAGGGAAATGATGGAAAGAGAAATTGGAGAACACTTAAAGATGAAAACCTTTCGTGAATATAGGAAAATAAAATAGAGATCAGAACAACAATTAATGAGACTAAGAAAGGACTAAATGCTTAAACAAAACATTCATTATAACAACATCAACTTACAAAGTTTACATCAAAAGCTCTCAAAACAACACCCTCTAACTCTCCTATGTAGCTCTACTAAGGCCAACAAGAATGAACTTCAAAAACTCAAAGCAACCCCTTACAACTCTTAACAACTCCCTTTTTATTCCTTACAATAGAAGCCCCTTTTATAGGGTTAACACAAACCCTATTCCCCATATGAACAGTTTAACATTTCTTGCTTCTTTTGTTAAAAAACACAACCCATTGCTGCCATTTTTGACTCAGAATTATGTGCCAACATGTGTTGCGCACTTTTACAATTTTTTCTGAATTTTTTCTATTTTTTCTAGCCTTCTTTCTTTTCCTTTCTCTCTCTTTCTCTCTCCTCCCGGCCGCGTGCGTCGCCCGTGTGCCGCCGCCGTGCTCCCTCTCTCTCCTCTGCTGGTGTGCCGCCCCGTGTGGTCGCGTGCGCCGCCCGCGCTGGCGCCGCGGTGCGCCCGCGTGCACCCGCCTCCTCCGGTTGACCGCGGGAGGCGCGCTGACCCGCGCTCCCCCGTCGCTTCGTCGCCCGTGCCCGCCGCAAAGGTGGGCGCGGGGCCTCCTGCCGACACACACAAACACACACACACACACACACACACACACACACACTATATAATATATATATTATATATATATATATATATTATGTATATATCTTTAGAAAGCCCTTGAAAATATCAAATGTATATTTTTTTCTCTTTTTTTTCTTTTCTTTTTGAACAAGTCCATGGGCTTTTGGCTTTTATTATTATTTTTATTTTCCTTTTTTTTATATTTGTTTCTTGTTGCTTCTCTCGTACCGAGTGCCTGCATAAATAAGTAAATATCGTTATTAAAATTATTTAATTCCATAAAAGTAAATATTTGACTCTAAATTAAAAGTAAGTGTGATACGTGCATATTTATTAGTATTAAATCTCATAACAAATGTGTATAACATGAATTAATATGTAAAAATACACACTTATCAGTTGCCTGTGGACCGTCCATCTATTTTGGAATATTTTGGTTAATTTTTTGAATTTCCACCGACAAGCATTTATGCGGCCCTCCTCTGGCCGTTCAACTTGATGAACGGACGGATAGTAGCCGCTCATCTCTTAGAGTCCTGCGCTTGGTGGTGTTCTCAGATAATTATCCAATTAATCTATTTATCACCGACAAGGCTAGAACGGTTTGTCTTTGGCCGCTTTACCTTTGAACGGTCTCACCTGAGCCGTTCATCCATGAGAGTCCAACGGCGATGGTTTCAGTCAGTTCGATGTATAATTTAGATTATTTATGATTTATTTTGAATTTCCAGCGACGGGGTTGGACGGCCAGGACATGACCGCACATCCAGTTGAACGGTCTATCGTAACACCGTTCATCCGTTCGATTCCTGAATTTCAACAGATTTTATTTCTTTATCCATGGTTTTATCCCCAACTTCTCCCGTCATTTTCTCCACGGATAATGAACCATTTTGAGTGCCGTTTCGACTGGATGAGAGATAATTTGATTATCTATGATTTTCCTTTGATTATCTCGACCTGCAAATGCTTCTAAACCCTAATTTTGAGCTAGGACTTTAGGTGCTCTATAAATAGACCCTAAAGGCCGGGTTTGAAAGGGGGGAGATTTTTGGTCGATGGCGAAGCCCTGCCGTATTCTTGAGCGACCTAGCACCAAGGAGGGAGGCTTTCCACGTCCATATAAGTCTCCGGTTCAGGGAGTAGTCTAGTTTTTAAGTCTTGTGTGTTTGATACGTTTTGTCCTCTTTTTCATTGCATGCATCACTTTTCTCACTTTCTCCCCACGTTTTTCTTCATCTTTATTGCCATGCATACACCCACCCACGTTTATGACACCCTAGGGGTTTAAAATCCCCTAGGTATCCCCCTTTCCACTTATTCATGTTCATTTCTTATTATTTTGGCATCTACTACACTTTTCAGTTCTAATCTAGGTTTTCTCTTTGTGTTTTCACGTCGTTTTGCAGGTCAGCAATCCCTAGCACGAGGCCCATCCCCTCTGGCCGGCCGGAGAGGGTGGAGGTTGGACCCTTTGTGACTTCTGGCTTGGTGGTCTTGCGCGGTTCTCTACAGTCCGTTCAAGAAGACGTGCGGTGCAGCCTGGACCGTCCTTCTTCTTCCTGCGGTCGTGATAGAGCCGTTCAACTGCCAGGAGTGCTTCCTCCCGCATCTTCTGCAGCGTTCTTAAACGGTCTATCGTAAGACCGTGCATCTTACATGTGGTTCTTCCTGAACCGTCCATCTTCTCAGCGCTGCAGGTCAGGCGAGTACCTCTCCCTCTTTTTAAGGTACGGCGTTTTCATCACGTTCGGCACCTTGGTGGCGATCACAGGTTTTTACACCTCCCTTTTCTTCTGTCTTCATTCGTTTCCCATGTTGGATGTGGTAGGATAGACATTGGGAAGGCATTGGAAGAACGGACGGGAGGAGAAATATATCTACACCCAGCGAACACAAACCATTCAACATTTTATTTGCCAATTAGAAAGGAAATGAGATATAGGAGCCAACCATCTGAGATCAAATACAAGTTGCATTCAATTCATCATTTTATTACAAGGTTCATTAGTGTGAGAGTGAATGCACGACTCTAGACTCAAGAAACTAAACAAATGCTAAAACAGACTCATGATCCTCACATTGATCAAACATGCAAGCATACAACCACACACGGACATACATAAATATATATAAAGCCCTGCACTACTACTTCTCCCCCTTTGGTATCATCAAAAGGGGATAGGATAGACGAAGGGGGACCCAAATGACGCAGGACCAAAGTACAACAAGCTAGAGGGAGAACAAGGAGGAATCCTCAAGGTGCATCTACAGGTGGCTGATCCTCTAGAGGAGGGGGCTGGTAACCAAGGAGACGTCGGATGTCTTCAAGAGCATGAGCTTGAGCGTGAAAAGTATCCCGAATACGGCCAATGGAGAGATCACGAGCCGCATCACGACGAGCCATGCTAAGAAGTGTATTGTTCATGATGTGGAAGGACTGGCTAGAATCAGCAACACTATCGGTGAGGCTAGTCATATGAGTTGTGAGTGTGGCCATTTGAGTGGAGAGGGTATCCAGAGAAGTGGAGAAAGAGTCTATGCGACCTGACATGGTGTCAATCACACTGTCCATGGTGTCAACGCGATCCATGAGGGTAGAAAGTCCCTCCCCAAAAGTATCCACACGAGTCTCTAGCCCAGTGAACCACCTGTCAAAAATCTCGCAGTCTACCCAAGAAGGCTATGTGGCTCTCTGAGTGGAGGACTCTCCATGATGAAACTGAGGTGGAGGAGGCATCTCCGGATCCATATGCTGCGGTGATGGTGGAGGAGGCAGCTCCTCGGCCTGAACTGGAGGGGGAACATCCCCTTGATCTTGCTGTTGTTCTTGTACTTGCTCTTCCTCACTATCAATGTCATGCCCCGAGCCTTTATTACAGCGGAAGACTCGCTCGGGGAGCGCGAAGAGCCGGCATGGTAAGCCTCTTGCAAGCAAGAATCAATCAGAGCGCGAGACAATCATACAAGTAAATGCAATTGCACAGGATTTAATCAACTTCAACTTCATATCATAATGCTCAATATTCAAAGATACAATCACTAATTTGATTTTCATTCTACTAGACTCAAAAAATAGAAAAATTACATTGACTCAATCTAGACATTATAAACTTCCTATGTCTTCACTCTTGTAATAACAACATTCAATCGCTCTCGGACCCGCTACTTGAATCACCCGAATCCGAATTCGAACTATTTCCATCTCCTGAAAAATATTGGAAATAGGTAATGAGCACACTTGCCCAGTAGGTATCTTCGCATCAACATGAAAGTACTATTAAAGTAATTAACCATTTAGCTCTAAAGAATAAGATAAAATCATGCGAATTCGAATCGATCACGCGTTTAAACCAAAGTAACAAGATAATCATGTAAGATAGAATGATCAAGAATGAACTAGCAAGAATATAATAAGAACATGATATTGGCCTTCCATGAACAAGAATGTAACGAGATTGTACTAGCAAGCCACATATTCATCACACTAGTCTCTTTTGAGTACATAGTTCGTGAATTCCTGGGGAATATCAAGCAAGAAAGTCATGTCGTGCCGTGGATCTTCACTTATTTATAGAAATAGTACTCCCAGCACAATGCGACGTCAGTAGCATCATACTCCATGGTTTATAAAATAGTATGTTTCTGGCAATCAGCTGAGGGGACTAGCATAGAGCCCTTGAACACAATCAATGCTCGATCGCATCTTCAGTTATAAATTAGGCTACTTCCACGCATGTAACAGTAAAGTATGGCCAATAATGTAATAAGTTCAATAATTCCATGGTAACAATAATCAATGAATGAATGCTTTAATTTGAATATATGAGATCAAAAATGGCATTTAAACTATGTTATGCTTATAGAATAAATCGACAGCATAACGGTATATTTCCTTAACTTTCATCCATTACATTAAGTCTATTAAGCAATATGATAAGTTCTAGATCATCAAGGTTTATCTAGAATCATTGAAATATCAACCCTTGGTCAAACCTTGGGTTAACATATACAAGCTATGTAACGGTCGTTTACTGGGTCGTTACACTATGTAACGCGTCCATAATGGGCCGTTACAATGACCAGAGTCCAGCATACTAGTTTAGACTCAGTGAAATGTGACGGTCGGGCATTGGGCCGTTACGTAGCCTGACGGTCCAGTGCAAGGCCGTTACATTACAAGATCCAGAAAACAACGATAGTGTATTCTAGTTATTGGGCTTTGATGGTACAACCAACTCGGCGTCCTAGTGGGAATCCCAGGCTCGCGGAGAATTACAGAGGCCTTGAAACAATGATTTCCTAGTCCATTGGAAGGAATATCCAATAGAGAGGTCCTCATGTCCAAGATGGTGTTCCTAAAGTGCAAAGTGTGAACTAATGGCAACATACCGGAATATGTGCCATGTACTTATAGAAATGACTCTTGACAGAGAGAGATATGTATAATCAGTGTGAAATCATGATGAAAAACTCTGTCAATACAACGTTAAAAAGTCATGCTTTATAATATAAAACTATATAATTTGGCTTCATGAAATTAACATAACCCAAGTAAAAGTGAGATACCAAAACAGGCAATAACCAATATGAATAATCAAGTAACCTTAAAATCACATGATCAGGTTAAAACTTAAGTAACTAGGCTTAAGAATAAATAATATTGCCAAGTTATATTCTATCTTAGGGTTGACAGAACACAGACTCTGACGGTCTGGAGGTGGGGCGTCACAGTGAACGTGACGGTCATGAATCCAGTCGTTACATGAACGTAACGCGTCTGTCCCAGTGCGTTAGAGACAATAGTGAAAATCCAAAACAGCAGGGTGTGTGACGGTCTGTCGTAGGGCCGTTATATGAGTGTGACGGTCCTACGCTGATGCGTTACAGTATCTGTTGACAGAAAACTAGATAAAACATAAAGAGATCGATTCATATCATGTCCATAATTAAAATAACATGAATCTCTAGACATGATAATGTAGTGTAGGCCGACTACATGCTTAGGTATTAATGAATTAGACAAGATACATCTTTGGCATGTCCAATTAAGGCTAAGGGACGCATGTAATGCATAGAAGTAGTAAAATCATGAAATCAATGATCTATAATGCATGTAAATCACTTGAACCAGAGGGCTTTTAGTCCTATCAGGTTATTTTTGCCGTTCATGAGATAACCTACCTCTTAACTTAGGCTGTTGCTTCTGATTTGGATTGAGAATCTTGCCCTAGATTTTCTTCTTCTGTGACTTTTCAGCAACTTCCTTGGGCTCTAACTCCACGACCTCTTGACCTAAAGATGTTAAATTTGGAGGGGAGTTAGTCTAAAGTATTGTAAACAAATACTTCTAAAGAGCTTACCTGAGATAATGACTCCTTACCATGATTCTTTACGTCCAAAAAGTAAGGGTCGCATAGTTCAGAACTATGCCCTATTTATAGAGTTTGGGCTAGGGTTTAAGGATTAGATCGATTCTAGAGTCCTTGTTTGGTCATAATCTAATCTCTAAGAGTCCTCAGTATTATTATAACTCTTCCCAAGTCGATCCTTAGTGGATAAGAGTCCAAAGTTTAAATCTTTGTACATGTTCTTTCTTTTACAGAACTAACATGATGTAACGGTCTACGGCCAGTGCGTTAGAGGCATGGGTTACATTACTCGTTCCCAGAGTTCAAAGGAAATCAAACTCTTCAGTGTTTTGGGGTTCATAGAGTGTGACGGTCGCCGACATATGCGTTACATGGCTGTGACGGTCGTCCGATGGACCATTACAGTCAACGTGGATAGAGTTCTAAATTGATCAAACTCTTCTATTCATTATCCGCCAAATTATCTGTATTAAGTGGTATTTATCCTTATAATTCCGAGGACAAGCTTAATAACCTTCTAGAATATGGGCCAAACTAAATGGGCCTGATCTTAAAACCCTTTAGACTTTAATTAAGTGAGTTGGGTTAATTGATTAACACCATTTGGCCTTATATTGATTAATAACTCCAAATTAGTCCATTAATTGCCAATAATGCCAGAAAATTACCAAATAAATTCTGGGGCACTACAATCAAATTTGTCCCCATAAGTAGGCACATCCCGACGTAGCTCACCATCGGGACCATAGTAATATCCCATATCTATAAGGATCTTATGCTTATTGTAAACATCATCCTGCCTAACATAGATAAACTATTCTTCTGCTAAATTTATCCCAGCATGAATGAATACCCCGGTCAACTGTGAAGCATACGGCAAGGATCGCTGCAGATTTGTTCGGCAAGCTCCAATGAGAGTCGTCATGAGGCGACCCATGTTGATTTGTATACCATTCATGACATTGTAGAACCGGAATTTATGAACTTCTGTGACTTCATTTCTACTGCCACTCTTAGTGTAAATGAGGGATGTAAACATATGATGCAAAACACGCTGCAGTGGTGGAAAATGATTTGCATTCAATTTAATCAAATTGATGACACCACGCACGTAATAACAGCCAGTCATAGCAAGAAATGTATCCTCAACCTCCCCATGACCATAAACCAAGTCGGCTCCTCTAGCCGCAACTCCTAAGCATCTCTTAAATAGGGCGGGTGTAATGTGTATCTCAACCCCCTGAACAACAGTAAATAACTGCTCATTTCTTGCAACCAAGTTCTCATAGAACTACTGTACTAGATTGGGATAATGACGGTTATATCTAGAGATAAAATCAGTCCAACCCGGCTGAATCTCAAAGACTGCACATATATCGGGCAAGAGCTCATTCACCTCATTGAAATCGACCAGTTGAGGGTCGATGATGGGCCGAATAAGCAACCTAGGTGCTTGACGCGGCACAGGCGCATGTTGTGGTGGAGGGGCCGGTGCCTCACGTCTTTGGCCACTCCCTTCCCCTAGGCAGAACGCCGAGAGCTTCATCTAGGCGGCATCCCGAACTAGAAAACTCGATGGAAAACCCTTGAAGAGAGGACCCTCATCCCGGGGAATGAAGATAGATCCACGGACACTCCAGGGGCTTGCAAAGACCTTCTCCACAGACTGAATCCTAGGAAGAAGTTCATCGAACGCACGATCGGCCGAATGGAGTTCATCCCGAAACCGTGACGAACACGCCAGATCTTGTGCGGATGAAGGAATAATGGGTTTTAGAAGCTTGGGAGGTGGAGAAAAGGGGTTCTAGGGTTAGGAAATGAGGTATGAGGGTGAATGGGGGTGATAGAATGAGTGAATGGGGTATTAGACCCCTTTATATGTTGTCTCGGATGGGACCCCGGTCGGGCCGATTCGCCGCCACCGGTCGACCGGTGCGGGGCTGGCGGTCGACTGCTAGCCCAAAAACCCCAAAAATTTGTAGTTTTTTTTATTTCTTTTTCTTTTCTTTTTTTTTTAAATGGGGGGACTAACAACCGACCTTCTGATTTGAGCCAACGTCATGAAGTATAGGGAAGAAAGGAGATGCATGTTTGAGGAAAGTTTCTAACTCCCCCTCAGAAGCTACCTTACATCCGACATCACTGAGTCCATAATTATTTATCCAAGGAATATCTGGCCTTAGAATAATTTTTCAAGGAGGGCTATACATATAATTACATTCAAGCATGCAGGAGTGTATGTGAACACACAAGGTCTTAAAAGTAAAGATAATATGCATGTTTTCCTACCCTTGATGCATATGAGTTTCTTACAAATGCAAATCTTAACCTAAGTGCAAACCTATTCATGTATGCTCTCACCCTTGCACATCCCAAGTTCTCTTCTTATCTTGTTAAATTGATCCTGGTTGAGGGTTTGGTGAAAATGTCAGCTAGCTGATTGTGTGTGTCAATGAAGTTCAATTCAAAGACCCCCTTTCCTACATGATCTCTCAGAAAATGATGACGAATATCAATATGCTTGGTTCTAGAATGTTGAACATGGTTTTTAGATAAACTTATTGCACTGGTATTATCACACAAGATTGGCACACATTTCATCTCAATATCTAAATCAAGCAGTTGATTTTTGATCCAAAGTACTTCGGCTCCACGACTTCCGGCGGCTACATATTCAGCCTCGGCCGTTGAGAGAGCTACTGAATGTTGTTTCTTGGAGGCCCATGAGACTAGACACCCACCAAGAAACTGACAGTACCAACTAGTACTTTTACGATCTACAATGCATCCAACATAATCCGCATCGGTGTATGTAATCAAATCAAAAGAACCACCGATGGGAAACCACAAGCCAAAATCTATTGTGCCAAGTAAATATCTAACGATGCGTTTAACAACTGATAAGTGAGATTCTTTAGGGCAAGACTGAAAACGGGCACAAAGACATACACTGAATTGAATTTCAGGGCGGCATGCTGTAAGATACAGTAGTGATCCGATCATACCTCGAATCTGTGTAGGATCTACTATTTTACCATTTTCATCTTTGTCTAACTTCGAGGTTGTGGCCATTGGAGTTGACAAAGGTTTTGCTTCAGCCATTCCATATTTCTTCAACAGCTCCATTGTGTACTTGGCTTGACTTATGAAAATCCCCTCAGATGTTTGCTTCACCTGCAATCCAAGAAAGAATGTTAATTCACCCATTAAACTCATCTCAAATTCTCATTGCATAATTTCTGCAAATTCATCACATAGCGCATTATTAGTAGCTCCAAAAATTATGTCATCGACATACACTTGAACTACTAAAATATCTTTACCTGATTTCTTTGTGAAAAGTGTTTGATCAACCTTACCTCTCTTAAAACCATTTTCAATCAGAAATGAGGTGACCCATTCATACCATGCCCTTGGTGCTTGCTTCAGTCCGTACAAGGCCTTCTGGAGCTTTTACACATGTTGTGGATGTTTAGGGTCTTCAAAACCTGGAGGTTGTTCTAAAAAAACATCCTCTTTGATATACCCATTTAGAAAAGTAGATTTAACATCCATTTGGAACAATTTGAAGTTAGAAGAGCAAGCATAAGATAATAAAATCCAGACTGCTTCTAAACGAGCAACCGGTGCAAAAGACTCAACAAAATCAATACCCATCTCTTTGCTATACCCTTTGGCCACAAGCTGGGCCTTGTTCCTAATAACCAATCCCGTATCATTTAACTTATTTCTGAAAACCCATTGGGTTCCGATAATAGATTGATTCTTAGGCCGTGGCACTAGAGTCCACACCTGGTTTCTTTCGAACTGGTGCAACTCTTCATGCATAGCTTGGATCTAAGATTCATTTTGAAGAGCTTCATGAATGTCCTTAGGCTTTTCTTGTGAGATTAAGGCTATCAAATCTTCTTTTTCTACTTGCCTTAGGGATGCTCTGGTTCTTACCCCATCTTGAGGATTACCGATTATGTTTTCAGCTAGATGATCCTTTAAGAATGTGGAGGTGCTTCGCAAGTCGGGGTGCTGCACTTGCTGCTCTTACAGTGTTTTAATTGAAGGATCTTCATCTTCTTCACTCTTGCTAGGTATTCCTTTCTTTGGTTCATCCTTGGCTTTAGATGTTCCAACATTTGTTGCATTTTGGGGGGCTTCTCTTGCATCCATAATTGGAAAAGATTGGCTTGTCAGTTTTAGTTCAGATTCATCAAAAATGACATGAGTACTTTCTTCAACAACCAAAGTCCTTTTATTGAACAAACGATAAGCTCTAGAGTTAAGTGCATCACCTAGGAAGATTCCTTTGTCACTTTTCTCATCAAACTTACCTAGGTTGGACTTACCATTGTTCAAGATGAAACATGAACATCCAAAGGGTTTAAGATGGGATATATTCGGTTTCTTACCCTTGTAGAGCTCATAGGGAGTTTTCTTTAAGATGGGCCTTACCATTGTCCTGTTGATGATGTAACACATTGTACTTACCGCCTCAGCCCAAAAGTATTTTGGTAGAGAATTTTCACTTAACATGGTTCGTGCCATGTCTATCAATGTTCTATTTTTCCTCTCCACCACTCCATTTTGTTGGGGCGTCCTTGGTGATGAGAAGTTGTGTGTATACTCGTGCTTTTCATAGAAATTGCTGAAGTCATGATTTTCAAATTCACCACCATGATCACTTTGAATGGTAGTGATAAGGTAGCCTCTATCATTTTGAATTTTCCTGCAAAACACTTGAAACTCCATCAATGCATCATTTTTACTGGATAGGAATAACACCCATGTAAATCTGGAATAATCATCAACAATCACAAAACCATAGGATTTCCCTCCTAGGCTGGATGTCCTAGTTGGGCCAAACAAATCAAGGTGCAGCAATTCCAAAGGCCGGGAGGTAGAAACAATGTTCTTATTCTTGAAAGATATGCGTGTTTGCTTACCTTTTGTGCAAGCCTCATAGATTTTATCACATTCAAATTTTAATTTTGGCAAACCATTTACTAAGTCATGTTTAGACAACTTGGAGATTACTCCAAAACTAATATGACCTAGTCTTCGGTGCCATAGCCATGCATTATCAAGATTGTTTGCTACCAAGCACACATCATCACCGGAAACATCATCTAGATCAATAGTATAGATATTGTTGCTCCTTTTACCGATGAATCTGATTTCATTTGAGATCTTATTCACGACAAGGCAATGAGTTTCATCAAAAATAATCTTAAAGCCTTTGTCACACAGTTGGCTTATGCTCAGCAAGTTATGATTCAAACCTTTCACCAAAAGAATATTTTCAATTAAGGTTTCAGAATTCTTACCTATGTTGCCAATTCTAATTATTTTACCTTTGTCTTTTCCACCAAAAGTAACTGAGCCTCCATCCTTATCTTGCAGCATAGAGAACGCCTTCATGTCCCCTGTCATATGCCTTGAGCAGCCGCTATCTAAGTACCACTTGCTCCCCCTGGCTTCAAGATAAATCTGCAAGAAATAAAATTCTCATGCAATTATTTTTGGTACCCAAACTAGTTTAGATCTGTAGGAGTTAGTCCAATTTTGTGCATATCTTTTCTTAGTCTAAAAAATATGATTTCTTGGTGAGTTTTATTTGAACCAACAATTTGCAACAACATGACCAAATCTACCACAATTATAATAATTAACAGGTGCAAACTTTTTTTGAAATTGTCATGGTTTGGGTTGGACATGTTTTGGCTTAGAGTTGGAACATGAAGCATGATTGTTTTATTTTTCATGAACATAGGATGTAGTGATCTTACGCTCAAACGATTTTTTGTTTTGAGGAATGTACCTCAATCCTTCCTTCTGGAAGTTGACTTTCACTCCCAACAAGTTGTCTAAGTTTTGTTTGCCCTTGACAAATCTAGATAAGGTGGACTGAAGTTCAGCCACTTCTTCACCCAGACTCACATTTTTCTTTTCAAGTTCTGAATTTGTGGATTTCAGAACTTCTTCATTTTTCAACTTCTCAACAGCTTTTTCATTTTTTGAAAATTTACACATCAATTCCTCCTGATTTTTCTCACTGGCTGAAATTATTTGCAACATACTTTCTTTTTCTTCAGTTACCTCAAACCATTCATATTCCAATTTTTCAAACTTAACAAAAATGTCCTCATGTGTTAGCTCATCAATCTTTTTCTTGAGATTTTTATTTTCAGATCTGATTTTCTTATACTTCAAATACAACTTCTCATATTCTAACTCTCATTGTTCATTTGAAATAAAGTCAGGATCAGAATTTACCTCGATTGAGTCATCCTCATGTGCCATGAGACACAGGCTCTCCACGAGCTATTGTATCTCCTCATCGGACGGTTCGTCCTCTTCATCGCACCATGTGACGACCATGGCTTTGGGCTTTCTAAAATTATCTTTCTTGAATTTCTTCTTCAGATCTGGGCACTCTCCCCTCATGTGCCCTGCCTTCTTGCATTCATAGCATACGATGCTACTTGGTTTGCTTGGCTCACCCTTGGTTTGAGTTGGCTTCCTTTGTCCCTTTATGAAATTACCTTGGAAGTTTCTCTTCTTCCTCAAAAATCTTTTCACTTGGCGAGTTATCATGGCTAAGTCTTCTTCTTCGTTGCTTCCTTCACTTGATTCTTCTTATTGAAAGTCTTCAGTAGATTGATGAGCTTTCAATCCAATTACCTTCTTCTTCTGTGTATCTTCCTCGGCTGATCTCTTCATATTTATTTCATAGGTCATGAGTGACCCTATGATCTCGTCCAAAGTGAGTGTGGACAGATTTTTCAAATCCTCAATTACTGTGGCTTTTGTATGCCACGCCGATGGAAGTGATCTCAACACTTTCGTTACGAGCTCGGAATTGGTGTATTCTTTTCCAAGACTCTTGAGACCATTGGTAATCTCAGTTAACCTTGCAAACATTTCAGAGATAGATTCTTCAGATTTCATCTTGAATAGCTCGTAGTCTCTGATGAGTAGGTTGGCCTTAGTCTCCTTGACCTCGGAGGTTCCCTCATATATGAGACGCAACTTGTCCCACATTTCCTTCGCTAAGCTACACATGGGTACACGAGAAAATTCATTAGGATGTATAGTACATTGCATAATATTCATAGCATTAAAATTGACAGTGCATTTTTTAATTTCCTCAGGTGTCCATTTCTCTTCATCGTCAGAGAGTTTGTAAGGACCCTTGTCCACAACTCTCCAGATCTCATACTCCTGGGCTCTCAAGAAAATATGCATTCTATTTTTCCAATAAGAGTAATTTGAGCCATTGAAGTAGGGAGGATGATGAATGAAGTGACCCTCAAGCATCATACCCTTGTTTACCATTGATCTAGATCTTACTCTAGATCGTTAGATCTGAAAGAAATAGAGCCTTAGCTTTGATACCAATTGAAGTCCCGCGATCAATGACACCCAAGAGGGGGGTGAATTGGGTGATTACAGATTTTAGCAACTTTTACCTGATTTAAAACAAGTATTAAGAGCAAGCAACAAACAAGAATAGATCTGATGGATTACAAAACGAATCAGGCTAAATCAACCCTTACAACAGTTCTTTGGTACTAGACGGAGTCTGGGAATCTGAAGATTCTCTCACACAAGGTATTTTCCTCCCGACAGGACTGACCATGTCAATCAGAAGCTACCTTTTGATATACCAAGGATCTCCCGTAGAAGGGTTAATACAGCTAGATCTAAACAAAGAAACTAGATGATGATGCAATAAGCAAAAGAACTAGAGCAGAATTAGAGGTAGAAGATAAGGAACAAACCACTCAGAACACCATGATTTTTAGGTGGTTCAGATGCAACAACTGCAACCTACGTCCACCCCTCACCAACTGTGAGGATTCACACACTATCTTGTAGAAGGTTACAAGATCAACACACACACACTTGTGTGAGTTCAGAACTCCCACGATGGTGAACAAACCCAAATCATAAAGAGATGTGAAGAAGTAAACACTCACACACACACACGGATCTACGTAGATCCACACACACACAAGTATTCAGTTGTTACAAGAATACACACTTGAATCTGAAATAAAAATCGAATGGAAGACACAAAATAAAACATCAGATTCAAGCTCCCCCTTAGTTGATGAAGAAGGTTTTGGATGTAGCTTGATCTCACTTGGCTTGGGGTTGATCTGCTCCAGATATGGCTTGAAGATGGATGAAGATGGATGAAGATCTTCCTTCTCAGAGAACTGTTCACTACTACAGTACCGCACTGGAATCTCCTCTTGATAGCCTCCCTTAACCTCCTTGGATTAATTAGGGTTACAAGCCTCAAGGAGATGTTTTTATAACTCTTGAATGGTCAAGAGACAACCCAGGAACCAAATCCACAAATCATGGGTGAAGTCCCGAGATTAAATGGCACCCAAGAGGGGGGGTGAATTGGGTGAAGGTAGAAATAATGAAACTTTTTCGCCTTTTCAAAAAATGTGTGACAAGAAGCTAACAAGAGAACCTGAAATAATTAAAGCCTACAAAGCAAGTTTTATAAGGTGAAGAAGGATTATGCAGGATAAACGAGAATAAAAACTCAACTAGACTAACACACTTACGATTTGCACAGAAGGAGGATAGAGGAAAAGGAACAAACCACACAGAGACAGTGATTTTAGGTGGTTCGGATGCCACAACGGCAACCTACGTCCACCCCTCACGGACAGTGAGGAACCACACACTATCTTGTAGGAAGTTACAAGATCAACCACACACAACACTCACACACTAGGAAGGAGGATTCCCACGAAGGTGTAGGAACACCTTAATACACACACACACCTCCAACCAAGAACACACAACCACACACACACACGGATCTAAGAGGATCCACACACTCTGGAATGTTTAAAGATTACAAGGATTACAGATAAAGCTTTGAGAGATCAATAATGAATTCAAAACATAAGAGAAAGATCTTGATTTGCTCCCCCTTAGTGAATGATTGTATGCTTTGGATGCAGCTTGAATCCTTGGACTGATTTACACTTGATTGGATGAAGAACTTTCCTCTCGGAGCACTATTCACGTCTACAGTGCCAAATCCCTTCTCTTCCTCTTGGCAGCCTCCCTTTGATCTTCCTTGAGCATTAGGGTTTTCCAAACCCTCTTGTATAAGTTTTATAGGTTCTTGAATGGTCCAAAGACTCCCCCAGACCAGATCCACAATTTCTAGAGAGTTAGGTTGCTTAGGGATTAAACAATACCAAGAGAAAGACCATTTCTCGAAGTGACAAAAAGTCAACATTTGTTGGCAGCTCGAGACTGGCGGTCGACCTACAAAGGCCAGCGGTCGACCGCCATTGGCCGTCCTGCAGCCATTTGGCTGCTGGGAGAATAGGTCGACCGCTAGCTCCTGGCGGTCGACCGCCAACTTTCTCAGATTCCAGATTTCAATTCTGTTATTTTAGGTCGACCGCCAGGGGTCCACAGGTCGACCGCCAATCTTCAATCCTGCAAAAATCAAGTGTTAGCTCTCTTGAAGCTATCCATTTGTTCGATGATTGAAACGGGCTTGTGTATGAGTTGATTTATGTTTGAATAAACCCATGGAAGGATTCATAACCACACAATTGACATGGGGTGAAAATTGAAGGTTTAAAGCATGAAGCTTTGCTTGAAAACAAGATACAAGGGAGAGAAATATCTTAGGTTTTGTTATCATTAAAATCACTCGGATATGTTCAACAATGGGAAGATTGGTGGCTGTGGGATTAAATAACTCCTAAAAGAAAGACTTCCCACGTTGAGAACAAAAAGTCAACAATAAGCGCTTTTCGAAGTTGGCGGTCGACCTGTGTACAGGGGCGGTCAACCAGAATTTTTTTAGAAATTGGCCGTTCACTTCTGGGAAAACCGATCGACCGCTCCTGGCTGGCAGTCGACCGCTTGCTGGGATTCCTGCAAAAAATAAAAAGATTAGCCAATGCAATATGATACATGAATGAAACAATTTATGGCTACCTTATTCCAATCAAGGTGAGTGGGTTTAAGCTTAGCCTGGGCGGTTTAGAAATCTAAACAAGGATTTATGCATTTGGAAGGGTTTAAACATTAAAGCATAGTACATGGTGAAGTAGGCTGTAAATGCGTATTAAATTCGAACTTGATTGTTGAAACATAGCACGTTAGAAAACAAATAACCTGAGTTTTGTTATCATCAAAATCACCTGGATATACTTAACACATTCTAGAGATTAACTTAACTTCATGGGTAAGGAAATAGTGTTTCAGTTTCTGAGCTACCCATACTAGTGCTACATAGGTCTTCTCCATGGCAGTGTATTTGGCCTCTACGGGGTTGAACAACCTAGAGAGGTAATAAGCTGCCCTTTCCCTCCCTTCGTCGTCTACTTGCGCCAGGATAGCTCCTAGGGAGTCCTCAATGACGAAAATGTATAAGATTAGGGGTTTCCCAGGGACAGGAGGTTGCAAAACCAGGGGATTAGATAGATAAACCTTCAGATCCTCATAAGCCTTCTGACATTCTTCAGTCCATTCAAATTTTGCCCCTACCTTAAGTAGTTCGTAGAATGGTCGACACCTTTGAGAATGTTGTGATATAAATCTCCGAATGAACTGCAGACGACCGATCAAACCTCAAAGTTTAGTAATGTTATTTGGCGGGGGCATATCCATGGCTGCCTTTGCCTTGTTAGGATCGATCTGAATCCCCCTTTTGCTAACTATGAATCCTAGCAACTTCCCTGAGGATACTCCGAATACACACTTCTTTAGGTTCATCTTCAATTTGTACTCCCGAGCCCTTTGTAACACCTTGGCCAAAATGGCGGGGTGTTCTTCTTTTGACCTCGATTTTACTAGAATATCATCCACGTAAGCTTTCATATACACATGCATTGTCACGCCCCGTACTCTATACCGTCGAGGTATTATCCGCTTTGGCCTACCGGCCTCACGGTTTTGTCCCTTTCTAAGAGTGATCGGCTCCAGAATGAGAGACTTCCCGAGAGGTCACCCATCCCAGTACTACTCCCCATTAAGCACGCTTAACTTCGGAGTTCTTTTCAAGACGTCCTGAGCCTTTAATTACAGCGGAAGACTCGCTCGGGGAGCGTAAACAGCCGGCAAGGTAAGCCTCTTGCAAGCAAGAATCAATCAGAGCGCGAGACAATCACACAAGTAAATGCAATTGCACATGATTTAATCAACTTCAACTTCATATCATAATGCTCAATATTCAAAGATACAATCACTAATTTGATTTTCATTCTACTAGACTCAAGAAATAGGAAAATTACATTGACTCAATCTAGACATTATAGACTTCCTAAGTCTTCACTCATCTTTAATGGCTCTCGGATCCACTACTTGAATAATCTGAATCCGAACCCGACTCACTTTCATTTCCTGAAAAAGAGTGGACATAGGTAATGAGCACACTTGCCCAGTAGGTATCTTCGCATCAACATGAAGGCACTATTAAAGTGATTATCATTTTCCCTCTAAATAAATAAGGTAAAATCATGCAATGCGATGATCATGCGATTAATTCAAAGTAACAAGACTATCATATACAATGGAATGAGAACAAGAATGAACTAGTAAGAATAGGACAAGAACATGATATTGGCCTTTCATGAACAAGAATATATCGAGAATGTACTAGCAAGCCACATATTCCTCACTTTAACATCTTATGCTTATGAGCAAGTGCTTCGTGAATTTCTGTGGAATATCAAGCAAGAATGTCATGTTGTGCCGTGGATCTTCACTTATTTATAGAAATAGTACTCCCAGTGCAATGCGACGCCAGTAGCATCATACCCCATGGTTTATAAAATAGTATGTTTACGGAAATCAACCGAGGGGACTAGCATAGAGCCCTTGAACACAATCAGTGCTCGATCGCATCTTCAGTTATAAATTAAGCTACTTCCACGCAGTATAACAGTAAAGTATGGCCAAGAATATAGCACTTCCAACAATTCCATGATAACTAAAATCAATGAATGAATGCTTCAACATAAGAATGTAGGAGTCAAGAAATAGACTTTAAACAATGTCATGCTCATAGAAATAAATCGACAGCATAACGGTATTTTCCTTAACTTCCATTTCATTTAGATCAATTTAAGCAATATGACAAGTTCTAGATCATCAAGGTTTGTCTAGAATCATTGGAATATCAACCCTTGTTCAAACCTTGGGTTAACATAAACAAGCTATGTAACGGTCGTTAACTGGGCCGTTACACTATGTAACGCGCCACTAATGGGCCGTTAAAATGATCAGAGTCTAGAAAGATAAAAATAGACTTAGAGGAATGTGACGGTCTGGCACTGGGCCGTTACGTGAGCCTGACGGTCCAGTTCAAGGCCGTTACATTTCAAGAATCAGAAACAATGATAGTGCATTTCTAATTATTGGGCTTTAATGGTACAACCAACTCGGCGTCCTAGTGGGAATCCCAGGCTCGCGGAGAATTACGGAGGCCTTGAAACAATGATTTCCTAGTCCATTGGAAGGAATATCTAATAGAGAGGTCCTCATGTCCAAGATTGTGTTCCTATAGTGCAAAGTGTGAACTAATGACAACATACCGGAATATGTGCCATGTACTTATGGAATTGACTCTATTGACAGAGAGAGATATGTATACTCAAATTTGAAAATCATGCTGAAAACTCCGTCAATACAATATTAAAAAGTCATTCTTTATAATACAAAACTATATAATTTGGCTTCAAAAATTAACATAACTCAATAAAAGTGACCACAAAACATGCAATACCTATCATGAATGGTCAAATAACCTTAAAATCACATGATCAGGTTAAAACTTAGGTAACTAGGCTTTAATAATAATAATATTGGCAGGTTATATTCTGTCTTGGGGTTGACAGAACAGAGAGTATAACGGTCTAGATATGGGACGTCACTGTGATTATGACGGTCAGGACCCAGTCGTTACATGAATGTAACGCGTCTGTCAAAGCGCATTATAATCAACCGTGAAATCCAAATCCCATCAGGGAGTATAACGGTCTGTCGTGGTCCGTTACATGGAAGTGACGGTCCTTCTGTGATGCGTTACAGTCTCTACTAACAGGAAACAACTATAGAAGCTAAGAGATCAACTCACATCATGTCTTTTATCAAAACATCATGAGTTCCTAGATATGTTAACAAAGTAAAGGTTGTCTATATGCATGGGGATTGGTGAATAGATGGATAGTCAAGTCTTTAATCTTTAGTTAGGGCTAAGGAAAACATGATATGCATAGAACCAATAAAACATGAAATTGATGATCTAGCATGCATGAAATCTAATCAAAACAGAGGCTCTTAGTCCTATCAAGTTATTTTTGCCGTTCATGAGATAACCTACCTCTTACTTAGACTGTAGTTCCTGAATTTGGTAGAGAACCTTGCCCTAGATCTCCTCCTTCTCTTGTGACTTTTCCAGCAACTTCCTTGGGCTCTAACTCCACGACCTCTTGACCTAAAGATGTGAAATTCGGAGGGGAGTTAGTCTAAAGTATTGTGAACAAATTATTCTAAAGAACTTACCTGAGATAATGACTCCTTACATTGCTTCCTTACGCCCAAAAAGTAAGGGTCGCACAGTTCAGAACTATGCCCTATTTATAGAGTTTAGACTAGATTTTGAGGATTAGATCGAGTTTAGAGTCCTTGTTTCATCAAATCCTAATCCCTAAGAGTCCTTAGAGTCTTTACAATCCTTCCCAAGTCGATCTCTAGTGGATAGGAACATCAAGTTCCAATCTTTTCATGAGTTCCTTTGCTTACGGAACTAACATGTTTGTAACGGACTAGGACCTACGCGTTAGGGTTATGTGGCGGTCTCGCGCTACACCGTTACATTACTCGTTCCTAGAGTTCAAAGGAAATCAAACTCTTTTAGTTTTCTAGTTCATAGTGTAACGGTCGAGACACCGTGCGTTACACGTCTGTGACGGTCAGGCTATAGACCGTTATATTTGTCGTCGATAGAGTTCAAACAATTTAAAACTCTTTTGATAATTATCCATTAATTTATCTTATATATTCTAGTATTTATCCTTAATATCCGTGGATAGACTTAATTACCTTCTAGAATGTGGGCCAAACTTAATGGGCAAGAGTTAAAACCTTTTGGACTTTAATTAAGTGGGTTGGGTTAATTGATTAACACCACTTGGCCTCATAATGACTTATTAATTTTAAATAAACCATTTATAAATTTATTTAGGCCTTTATAAATTCTTGAAAATTATTTAAAATTTATGGGGCACTACACCCTCCCCTACTTAGAAAGAATTTGGTCCCCAAATTCAAAACATGTATTGAGGAGAGTGTACTTATAATTGAATAATTCTTGGAATCTTTCTGCATAGCCGTTTCGGTTTCCCATGTTGCTTCATATAGCCATGTTTTCTTCCATTGGATCTTGACCATGGGAATAACTTTATTTCTTAATTGACGCACTTCCCGATCCAGAATTTTGATCGGTGTTTGCTCGTATGTCAAGTCTTTCTGAATCTCTATATTGTCATAAGTGATAATGTGGTCTAGATCATATACGTACTTTTTCAGCATAGAGACGTGAATACGTCATGAACTCCTGCTAACTGTGGAGGTAAGGCCAATCTATAAGCCACTTCACCGACCCTTTCAAGAATTTCAAATGGGCCAATGAACCTTGGAGTTAGTTTTCCTTTGATGCCAAATCTTCGAATACCACGACCTGGAGAAACCTTCAAATACACATGATCTCCTACCTGAAACTCCAAGTCACGTCTTCGATTATTAGCATAAGACTTTTGCCTATCTTGTGTCATTTTCATTCTTTCCTGGATGAGCTTTATTTTCTCTGTAGAATCTCTGATAAGGTCGGGGCCTAGAAATTACCTTTTCCCTATTTCATTCCAACATATTGGTGCTCGATAACTTTTCCCATATAGAGCTTCAAAAGGTGCCATTTGTATGCTTGCTTGATAACTGTTGTTATATGCAAATTCTACCAGAGGCAAGTGATCATGCCAACTTCCTCCAAAATCAATGACACAAGCCCTGAGCATATCTTCTACCACCTGATTAGTCCTTTCTGTCTGACCATCAGTTTGTGGATGAAAAGCTGTGCTAAAATTCAATCTAGTCCCCAGTGAATGTTGTAAACTTTTCCCGAATTGTGATGTAAAACGTGGATCTCTATCTGATATAATAGAGATAGGGATACCATGTAGTTTAACAATTTCTTTGATGTATAATGCTGCTAGAATATCCACAGACCATCGACTTTTTATTGGTATGAAATGTGCAGATTTAGTCAATCGGTCTATGATTACGCATATTCCATCATGTCCACCTCTTGTCTTAGGTAATCCCACAATGAAATCCATTCCTATACCTTCCCATTTCCATTCGGGAATATTAAAGGGATGTAATTTTCCTGCAGGTCTGAAATGTTCCGCCTTCACTTGTTGGCATGTAAGACAACGAGATACAAAATCAGCTACTTCCCTCTTCATATTGGGCCACCAGAAGTTTCTTTTGAGATCTTGATACATCTTGGTACCTCCTAGATGGATGGAGTACTTTGATTTATGTGCTTCTTCTAAGATCAATTTCTTTGTATCCTCATGATCCGGTATACACATTCGGCCCTTGAATAGCAATCTTCCCTCATTAGAAATAGAAAAATCTGGTCTTTGTTCAATATTGGCCTTAATTTTCAGTAAAATTGGATCATCCTCTTGTAACTTGGCCAAATCCTCTATCAATGTAGGTTGAGATCGGATATTAGCTATGAAGTAATCTTCTTCCTTAATGTCAACATCTAAATTCAACTGGGCAAATTGAGGAATAAGGTTAGTCACACTAATCATGAGACTTGATAACATCCAATTGGTTTTCTGCTAAGTTCATCTGCTACAGCATTCGCCTTGCCAGGATGATATTGAATAGCAAAATCAAAGTCCTTGAGATGTTCTAACCACCTCCTTTGCCTCATATTAAGCTCTTTTTGAGAAAATAAATATTTCAAGCTCTTGTGGTCTGTGTAGATCGTGAACTTTTCTCCATAAAGATAATGACGCCAAATTTTCAAGGCGAAAATAACTGCTGCTAATTCTAAATCATGTACAGGATAATTTTCTTCATGACGTTTCAATTGTCTTGAAGAATAGTAAATCACCTTTCCATCTTGCATAAGGACACACCCTAAGCTAATTCCAGATGCATCCGTATATACCTCAAATCCAGCACCCTCTATTGGTAGCGACAAAACAGGGGCTGTTGTAAGATGATTCTTAAGACTTTGAAAACTCTTTTCACAGTCCTTCGACCAGATAAAAGGATTTTCTTTTCTAGTAAGTCTAGTTAAAGGAACCGCGATCTTTGAGAAGTCCTTTATGAATCTTCTATAATAACCTGCTAGACCCAAAAAGCTTCTGACTTCAGATACAGTCGTTGGTCGGCTCCAATCTCTGACAGCTTCTACCTTAGAAGGATCCACAGCAATACCTTCTTTTGAAATAATGTGGCCTAGGAATGAGACTTCCTTGAGCCAGAATTCACACTTATTGAGTTTGGCATATTGCTTATGTTCTCTAAGTGTTTGCAAAGCTATCCTTAGATGTTCTTCATGTTCTTCTTTATCTTGGAGTATATCAGGATATCATCGATGAAGACGACGAGGAATTGGTCTAAATATGGCTGGAAGATATTGTTCATAAGTTGCATAAATGCTGCTGGGGCATTAGTTAAACCGAACGGCATCATCATGAATTCATAGTGGCCATAACGACTTCGAAAAGTCGATTTATAAATGTCCACTTCTTTGATTCTAAGCTGATGATAACCTGATCTTAGGTCAATCTTAGAAAAGTACTCAGCTCCCGAAAGCTGATCGAAGAGCTCATCAATACGCGGCAATGGATATTTATTTTTGATTGTAAGCTGATTCAGTCGCTGATAATCGATGCATAATCTGAGAGAACCATCCTTCTTCTTGACAAATAGAACAGGCGCACCCCAAGGGGATGTGCTAGGTCTAATGAAACCCTTGTCTAGAAGTTCCTGTAATTGCTTCTTTAGTTTCTTAAGTTCTGTGGGAGACATCCTGTAAGGGGCTATAGAAACAGGTGCTGCACCTGGAATGAGTTCAATGGTAAAGTTTACTTCCCTCTCGGGTGGTAAACTAGGTAGTTCGGATGGGAACACGTAAGGGAATTCATTTGCAATAGGAATGTTTGCTAGGATAATTTCCTTAGATTCGGTGACAATGACTGAAGCAAGAAAAACTTCACATCCTTTCGAGATAAGTTTGCAGACGTGAAGAGAAGATATAATGGTAGGATGCTTCTTGTATTTGATGCCAAGAAAAGAAAATCTTGGAAGACCGGGTTTTCGGAAAGATATAATCCTATTTCGGCAGTTGATGTAAGCATCATGGTCTACAAGCCAATCTACCCCTAAAATGGCATCATAACCTTTCATATCGAGGCATACTAAGTTTGCGGGGAGATTGTGTCCTTCTACTACCACCTCACAATCGGGATAATACTTGGTAAGCTTAGTTCCAGATCCTAAAGGTGTAGTAATAGCGAGATCTGAAGGTAGGGGAACTGATGCAGTTGGTAAGGTGTTTGCAAAAGTGGTGGAGATAAAAGAATGAGAAGCACCAGTATCGAATAGCACGAATGCAGGACGAGAACAAATTTGAAGAGTACCTTCCATGAGCCCATCATTTTGATCCCTGGGCGCCTCTTCTTCATCAATAATTGCATTGAGGCGAGCCTGCCTCCTACGTCCTCCGTTATTTGATTGATCTTTCATAAGGGGGCAATCTGGCACACGATGCTCCCTACTTCCACAGCGCAAACAAGCACCTAGGCGCTTCCAGCATTCTTCAGCCGAGTGGCCGAATTTCTCGCAAAAGGTGCATGCCGAGGCGACTTGATCCTTCTCTTCTTTAACCTTTTTACTATTCTTTTGGGAACTTCCACCGTTCCCGTTCCTTGATCTTTTCTTGTTATCACGGCTTTTGTATGGTTCCGTGATGCTAAACTTCTCTTTCTTATAATGCCGATCTGAGCGCCGGCTAGATTCTTCTCCCTTTCCTTTCAACCTTTCGACCTTCTCTAAGGTCCTCTCGCATAAATATGCCTTTTGAACCATCTCCGCATAAGTGCGGATATTCTGTGTCCCTAGTTGCTGAATGAAACCGGGCCGTAACCTGTCCATAAATCGGTTCGCCTTTAATAATTCCGTATTAATAAGGTGTGGTGCATATGGTGCTAGTCTTGAAAACTGCAACTCGTACTCTGCTACTGACATCATCCCTTGACGAAGGGAGGCAAACTCCATAGCCTTCCTTTCCTTCACATGTTCGGAGAAATACTTGACACGAAATAAAGTGAGAAAAGCATTCCATGTATGTGGCGCATTGGTTGGAGGTGCCGAACGGACTTCCACCAAGTACGGGCATCCTTATTCAATTGGAACGTTGCTAGACGGACTTTCTCCTGATCAGTGTATTGTATGACATCAAATATACGATTCATCTCATCGATCTAATTTTCTGCTTCGTCTGGATTGGAAGATCCATAGAAACGCGGAGGATTTAGACTCCGGAAGTTACGATGAAGATCTCCTGCCCCTGCACCACCTTGTGCTATAGTCTGCAGTGCCTGGGTGAGGCCGGCAACAGTTTGTTGCACACCGTCCCAATCTACACGATGAGCCATTAGAAAAATAGGGTACCTGAGAGAAAATAACAACTTGTTATTTCTCATGAAATTGGAATGAACAAAATAATTCTTAAAGCTAATTAGTTATCTTATCCCGGGTTCTACCCAATCCTCACATGGGTGTGGAATTTCTTCCTTAGTTCATAGGTAGGGGTCCTTAACCTTGGACTTATCCTATGACATGACTCTTTTCCCTAAGTCCTAAGACTTAGGCTCTGATACCAACTTAACTGTCACGCCCTGAACCTTTAATTACAGTGGAAGACTCGCTCGGGGAGCGTTAACAGCCGGCATGGTAAGCCTCTTGCAAGCAAGAATCAATCAGAGCGCGAGACAATCACACAAGTAAATGCAATTGCACATGATTTAATCAACTTCAACTTCAACTTCATATCATAATGCTCAATATTCAAAGATACAATCACTAATTTGATTTTCATTCTACTAGACTCAAGAAATAGGAAAATTACATTGACTCAATCTAGACATTATAGACTTCCTAAGTCTTCACTCATCTTTAATCGCTCTCGGATCCGCTACTTGAATAATCCGAATCCGAACCCGACTCACTTTCATTTCCTCAAAAAGAGTGGACATAGGTAATGAGCACACTTGCCCAGTAGGTATCTTCGCATCAACATGAAGGCACTATTAAAGTGATTATCATTTTCACTCTAAATAAATAAGGTAAAATCATGCAATGCGATGATCATGCGATTAATTCAAAGTAACAAGACTATCATATACGATGGAATGAGAACAAGAATGAACTAGTAAGAATAGGACAAGAACATGATATTGGCCTTTCATGAACAAGAATATATCGAGAATGTACTAGCAAGCCACATATTCCTCACTTTAGCATCTTATGCTTATGAGCAAGTGCTTCGTGAATTTCTGTGGAATATCAAGCAAGAATGTCATGTTGTGCCGTGGATCTTCACTTATTTACAGAAATAGTACTCCCAGCGCAATGCGACGCCAGTAGCATCATACCCCATGGTTTATAAAATAATATGTTTCCGGCAATCAGCCGATGGGACTAGCATAGAGCCCTTGAACACAATCAGTGCTCGATCGCATCTTCAGTTATAAATTAAGCTACTTCCACGCAGTATAACAGTAAAGTATGGCCAAGAATATAGCACTTCCAACAATTCCATGATAACTAAAATCAATGAATGAATGCTTCAACATAAGAATGTAGGAGTCAAGAAATAGACTTTAAACAATGTCATGCTCATAGAAATAAATCGATAGCATAACGGTATTTTCCTTAACTTCCATTTCATTTAGATCAATTTAAGCAATATGACAAGTTCTAGATCATCAAGGTTTGTCTAGAATCATTGGAATATCAACCCTTGATCAAACCTTGGGTTAACATAAACAAGCTATGTAACGGTCGTTAACTGGGCCGTTACACTATGTAACGCGCCACTAATGGGCCGTTAAAATGATCAGAGTCTAGAAAGATAAAAATAGACTCAGAGGAATGTGACGGTCTGGCACTGGGCCATTACGTGAGCCTGATGGTCCAGTTCAAGGCCGTTACATTTCAAGAATCAGAAACCATGATAGTGCATTTCTAATTATTGGGTTTTAATGGTACAACCAACTCGGCGTTCTAGTGGGAATCCCAGGCTCGCGGAGAATTACGGAGGCCTTGAAACAATGATTTCCTAGTCCATTGGAAGGAATATCCAATAGAGAGGTCCTCATGTCCAAGATTGTGTTCCTATAGTGCAAAGTGTGAACTAATGACAACATACCGGAATATGTGCCATGTACTTATGGAATTGACTCTATTGACAGAGAGAGATATGTATACTCAAATTTGAAAATCATGCTGAAAACTCCGTCAATACAATATTAAAAAGTCATTCTTTATAATACAAAACTATATAATTTGGCTTCAAAAATTAACATAACTCAATAAAAGTGACCACAAAACATGCAATACCTATCATGAATGATCAAATAACCTTAAAATCACATGATCCGGTTAAAACTTAGGTAACTAGGCTTTAACAATAATAATATTGGCAGGTTATATTCTGTCTTGGGGTTGACAGAACACAGAGTGTAACGGTCTGGATATGGGGCGTCACTGTGATTGTGACGGTCAGGACCCAGCCGTTACATGAATGTAACGCGTCTGTCAAAGCGCGTTACAATCAACCGTGAAACCCAAATCCCATCAGGGAGTATAACGGTCTGTCGTGGTCCATTACATAGAAGTGACGGTCCTTCTGTGATGCGTTACAGTCTCTGCTAACAGGACACAACTATAGAAGCTAAGAGATCAACTCACATCATGTCTTTTATCAAAACATCATGAGTTCCTAGATATGTTAACAAAGTAAAGGTTGTCTATATGCATGGGTATTGGTGAATAGATGGATAGTCAAGTCTTTAATCTTTAGTTAGGGCTAAGGGAAACATGATATGCATAGAACCAATAAAACATGAAATTGATGATCTAGCATGCATGAAATCCAATCAAAACAGAGGCTCTTAGTCCTATCAAGTTATTTTTGCCGTTCATGAGATAACCTACCTCTTACTTAGACTGTAGTTCCTGAATTTGGTAGAGAACCTTGCCCTAGATCTCCTCCTTCTCTTGTGACTTTTCCAGCAACTTCCTTGGGCTCTAACTCCACGACCTATTGACCTAAAGATGTGAAATTCGGAGGAGAGTTAGTCTAAAGTATTGTGAAAAAATTATTCTAAAGAACTTACCTGAGATAATGACTCCTTACATTGCTTCCTTACGCCCAAAAAGTAAGGGTCGCACAGTTCAGAACTATGCCCTATTTATAGAGTTTAGACTAGGTTTTGAGGATTAGATCGAGTTTAGAGTCCTTGTTTCATCAAATCCTAATCCCTAAGAGTCCTTAGAGTCTTTACAATCCTTCCCAAGTCGATCCCTAGTTGATAGGAACATCAAGTTCCAATCTTTCATGAGTTCCTTTGCTTACGGAACTAACAGGTTTGTAACAGACTAGGACCTACGTGTTAGGGTTATGTGGCGGTCTCGCGATAGACCGTTACATTACTCATTCCTAGAGTTCAAAGGAAATCAAACTCTTTTAGTTTTCTGGTTCATAGTGTAATGGTCGAGACACCGTGCGTTACACGTCTGTGACGGTCAGGCTATAGACCGTTATATTTGTCGTCGATAGAGTTCAAACAATTTAAAACTCTTTTGATAATTATCCATTAATTTATCTTATATATTCTAGTATTTATCCTTAATATCCGTGGATAGACTTAATTACCTTCTAGAATGTGGGCCAAACTTAATGGGCCAGAGTTAAAACCTTTTGGACTTTAATTAAGTGGGTTGGGTTAATTGATTAACACCACTTGGCCTCATAATGACTTATTAATTTTAAATAAACCATTTATAAATTTATTTAGGCCTTTATAAATTCTTGAAAATTATTTAAAATTTCTGGGGCACTACATGCATCATGTCGTGGAAGATTGCCATCATCGCCCTTTGATAAGTGGCACCTGCATTCTTCAGACCGAAATGCATAACCACATAACAATAAGTGCCTCAGGGCGTGGTGAACGAGGTTTTCTCCTGGTCTTCTGGAGCTAGAAGGATCTGGTTATATTCTGAATAACCATCCATGAATGAGAGGGCTTCATACCCGGCGGTTTTGTCCTCCAATACGTTGATATGTGGCAGCAGAAAATCATCTTTGGGACATGCCTTATTCAAATCCCTTAAATCAATACAAATTCGCACTTTTCCATCTTTCTTCATAACAGAGACTATGTTTGCCACCCACTAAGGATATAGAACCACTCGAATAAACCTGGCCTTATGTAATTTATCAACCTCTTCCTTCATCTTCAAGGCCATGAGGGGGTGAAATCTTCTCAGCTTTTGCTTCATGGGCCTTGCCCCTGGCTTAAGCACAAGTCTATGTTCTACCAAAGAGGGGTCAAGACCGGACATGTCCTCATAGGACCAGGCAGTGGAATTGCTATACTCCCTTAAAACCTTGACCAATTCTGCTTCAACCTGAGGAGGGAGATTAGCGGAAATGAGAATGATCCTGGGATCCTCTTCAGTTCCAAGATTTATTTCTTTCGTAGACTCATCCACTGCTGACGACGATTCATCAAACCTCTTCAAACCTTGTGCGTACAAGTTAGCAATGTCATCTATGCCGCTGTCCTCAAAATCGACCGGGTCCTTCTCATCCACGATCTCGTAGACTCCTAGTCCGTCATCGCTCCACACCCCTTCTGGCTCCTCATCATCCTCAAGGATGATGGTTGTTTCTATAAACTCTGGGCACTTAAGGAGGGCATGACAGCGTTGAGCTAAATCATGGAGGAACCTATCAGGGATAGATTTGGAGTGACGCGTCATCGGGCGCGTCGCAAGCGTGGAAGGACTAGAAACCTCAGAACAAGAACCTACTTCAACAGACTCTACTACCCTAGGAGACTCGACAGACTCTAATCCTAGCCTAGAAGGGACAGAACCAACCAAACCTAATGGAAGAGGATCGGGGACCTCGTGCCCCTGGGAGGGGGATAAATCAAAAATGGCATTGTTCTCAACCGAAATCTCCGTTTTAAAATTGGTGTTGTTTTTTGGAGACTGGTGGAGATCATGCAACAAGATGGATCAGAGGGGGACGGAGGAGGAGGAAGCGTGAGAGGATAGAGGGATGGAAAAAGGACATCAAAGAAGGGATCGGAGGAGGAGAACCACATGCTTGAAAGATCAATTGGTGGGCAGCGCCCACATGGACATGTCACAATAAAAAATTCAGTTGGCATTTCCACCAACAACGGATCAATCATGATGGGAGGTGAGCGGGGTATAAACTCTAGCTTTTGAAAAAGGGAAGTAAGGCCAGAAGGAGACCAAGAAAAGGTAACAAGTGACCTCTCCTCTTCCCACGGACTTTGGGCTGGCTTTCCTGGCGAGTATTCCACAATCCGCATCTCCGGCTTTACCGAACAGCTTTCTTCATGAAACAACATTTCAAAATCCTCACAAAAATCCTTCATATCATCTATCGGCCCCTTCTGCGGCGGTGGCGGGCCAGAAACAGTGCAGGCAGCATCTTTCTTCTCATCAGGACGGGGCGGTGTCTTCAAAGTACTGGGCTGTAACGGTCCTTTCACAAAATGTTGGCGGTAGTCCTAAGTTAAGGGCCCTTAGTCTCCCAGAACTGACATTGAGGATTCCCGGTATCCGAGGCCCCTTCTGTTCATCTTTCTGCCCCTTGGGATGGGCTTAGTTCGCCCTTGTAGCTGAGCACCGAGACCCATGCCTGGCTTATAGCCTAATTTCAATATCATATTCCAGCCTTTAGGGTCTCTCATCTTGGGCTTCATCTTGATGTTGATCAGCGCGACGACCGACTTGCGATGTGCATAGGCCCATGGAAAATCGAGGTCCATCACCGAAATGATAGGCTTGTTACTGGGCCAAAGGGTTGGTAATATCTTATTAGAGATGGCCTCGACTATCTGGACTGTGGATATGCTCTTAACTTTTACCACCCGCCCTTGAAATGGGAATTTAAGGCACTAGTGGGTGGTAGACGGCACTGCATGGAGGTTGTCAATCCATGGATGACCCAGGACAGCTTTGAACATTGGGTTGATGTCTAGCACATAAAATTCTACAGGCATTGTCAACGGCCCGAGCTCAGCTTGGATAGTTATCACCCCGTGACAGGCCCTCCTTGAGTTGTCGTAAGCTACAATAGTAGTCAAAGTGGGCCTTAACAAATCTTCAGAAATGTTACAAGCACGTAGGGTGATAAGGGGGAAAACATTTATGGAGGCTCCTGTGTCTACCAAAGTTGCGTCGATAGCCACCTTATTCAAGGTGATAGAAATGCAGAGCGGCATCTGGCGTGCCTCGGGAGGTGCCAGTTCATACTCAGAAAAGGAAATGGCCGGCCCCTTAGGGATCGTGGACAAAGCCAATGGTAGACTGTCTACCGCCATATTCTCGTTTACCAGGACCTTCTGTAAGAAATCCCTTAAAGCATCTTGGTGTAACTTGGACCTCTTAATTAATTCAAGTACTAAAATCTTAGCCGGCATCCTATCCAAGTGATGTAATAAATCATACTGCGTGCCAGGCAAAGGGTCCACTTCTTCCTGATCAACAGCCTACTACGGGAACTGGGGATTGGGTGTAGGTGCACCAGTGGTGGGGTAGTTCCGATGAAATAGACGCCCGCTTTGGAGGGCAAGGTTTTGTGTCGGCATGGCATCGGATGTTCTCATGGAGGGTGATTTAATGGGCCCCACAGGGTGGACAAGGGGGGTAGAAGTAGAGGTTGCTGGCAAAATAGGGGAGATGACGGGAGAGGCAGGCTTAATAGGCACCGCCGGGAAGATGATGGGTGAAGGGTTAGGCGAAGAGGTGGTAGTGGAGGGTGTAATGGGTGTTGGCGCAAAGACGGGTGAAACGTCGGGCGATGCGGTGGGTAGAATGAGAGGTTTTGGAGGAATAGTGGGTGCGGCGGAGGTCGCGGTGGTGGGTTGAAGGATAATGTGGGTAGAAGGCGAAGGGAACGGGCAATAGGTGTGGTGGAGGGCCATGAGCTGAGCTGACGAATCGTCATCATAATACCACCCAGCGTTGGGAGATGGGCGGTGAACAATATTGACCTGAGCCGGTGCCGGCGGCTGAGGTTATGGAGCAGGTGGATGGTTGGGCATCGGATTCTGATGAATCCCCAATTCCTGCGCAGGCCGTTGCTGCTGCTGTGGTGCTAGCTATGGTGTTGGCTGTTGTTGCTATTGCGGATGTTGTCTTCTTCTTTCCTTGATATGCATGATAACTTTGTGCATCTCAGCCCAGTCGATGCGTTACCCTTCATGCAGGTCGTAAACGAGATCTCTGAACTGGAAGCATCTCTCAATCGTGTGCTCGGGTTACCGGTGGAAAACACAGTATTTAGATTGGTCAACAGTCAGGTTCCAATTTGGCCGTTCGGAGGAAGTTGTAGAGCCCCAACGGACATGAGGGCGGTGAAGATATCTGAAAGGGTTTCAAGCAAAGGGGGGTACTGGGCTCTTTTGGGACCTGGACGCGGTGGTGCATAGCTGTTAGGTGGAGGGACGTTATGGTACTGGGGTGGCTGTTGTAGCTGTTGGGGAGCAGGGAAGGATGGTTGGGCATTTTGGGGAGCGGAGAACTGAGGGTTGAGAAGAGGTTGCTGGAAATGGGGTGGAGCAGACTGGTTGGTGGGTTGAAATTGACGCCCCGTACCTGTTCATTTGTTTGGACCCCCTCGGTGACTGGCCCCTGGGGCTTTGTAGTGTACTTGGGCTTCTGGGGTTCAAAGAGGGTGTGAATAGGGGAATCCTTAAATTAGGTCTAGATGAACCTGGCCCTACTATACAACTGGTGCATGCTAGCAATGTCGTTTATGGTCAAAATGTTCCTGAAGGTAGGGGTGGCATTAGAAATTAGGAGCTTGACCTTCTCTTCCTCCAAAATGTGACCGGGCACACGGGCGACCATCTGCCAACATCTATCAGCATACGTGGTGAAATAGTCATCGGCCTTCATCTTCTCGGCCACTAGATTAGTGAATGAATATTCTGGGCCAACCCGGTTTTGAAATCTCTGAATGAATTTCTCCTTCACGATCTTAAAACTCTCTGCATCCTCCAAGGGCAACGCATAAAACCACTCCAGGGCGACCCCGTCCAACAAGCGGCGGAACAAATACGCCATGAGGCGATCATCGTACTGAAATTGTGCCGACTCGTATAAAAAGTCCCTCACATGGATGTAAGGATTACCATTCCCATCATACTTCCGATACGTGGGGCGCTCTGACTGAGGAGGGAAACGGATATTGTGAAAATTTGGAACAGGGACGTCAGCCAAGGACTGTGGGCCAGCCTGCTTCTGAAGGAGGTCAATCTGTTGCTTCATGGCAGCCCAATTGTCAAGGAGTTCCCGCTCTCGGGATGGAGGAGGCAAAGTAGAAGAAGCGGACCCGACGTGAGGGGCCGAAGGATAACTGGGTGTAGAGGGAAGCCCATAAGAAAAATATTGGGCCAAAGAAGGACCCATACCCGCGTAAGTCAAGTGAGCGGCCCCAGTCTGAGGGCGCAGAAGATCAGCCGGGCCCATAAGGGACTGTGGCACTGGTGGAATGGACCCATAAGGGTCAACCTATGAAGATGGAAGGAGCCCAGCCTTCCCTTTGTCCAAAAATTGATGGGCCGAGTTAGAGGACTGGCCCGCCTCTAGATTTGAAAAATGAAGAAGTCTGGGTTAGATCAGGGTTAGATCAATTGGAGCAGCAAAGGAAGCCCCTGGCCCATTAACCATGGACTGGGAGGCGGAGGTAGCAACAAGACCCTGTGAAATAGAAGGATGTGGGGCACTCGACCCCTGCAAAGTCTGATAAACGACATGAAGCTGGGCTAGATCCAGCTGGGCCATCATCTGAAGGATCTGACCGGCAGAACCTTGAGTGGGAGGGTTTGAAATGGAGGGTTGACCACCCTCAATGGCAACAGACAAAGGAGGGGCGGACCCCTGAACAATGACCCTGTGTGGGTCCTCTAGGAGGCCCTGAGGAAGGGGATCCTCACGGGGCTGAGAGAAGTCATAAGCCGACATGGTAGAATCGAACAGTGGGTTGAAGTAAGAAATGAAGGAAGGATTACCCCTAGGAGAAGATCCTAGAAACGGAAAACAATTCCACATGCAACGTGGTACCTAACACAAAGATGACAACAACAAACAATAAGCACAATGTGATGACTAACAAGAGAGGAGATAAGAGGCAACCAAGGTCAATCAAGTTACAATGATGCACGGAAAATTTTAATTTGTTTCTCCTTTTGGAACTTTAATGATTTGAATTAGATCAAAGTTCTCTCCAAAATAGGATTCCTGAATAGGGGGGATTTTCGGACTTGGTTGACTCTATGTGTACACTCACTCTTACGGATGTAACCTAAACACGGGGTGGCAAAGGTACACCCTACCCGACGTCCGTGTGAGAATCCACGGCTCACGGGGGCTTGCGGAGGTCCCGGATAGTATCACCTAGTCGACTCCAAAGAATATGGAGACGAGAGGATCTCCTACCAAGGTAACTATGCAACTACTATGATAAAAATGTATCACCCTATGTGCACCGGTGTAATGCCCCAGAATTTTTATAAATTATTTCTGAAATATTTAAGTATTTTCTGAGAATTTTACGGACCAAAAAGGATTAATAAATAAATATTAGGTTAAATAAATCATTATTAAAGCCTAATTATGGTAAACCATTAACCTAGCCTATTTAAATGAAGCACAAAGGACTTATGGACCAAGCCCAGGAAGTTTGGCCCATATTCTAGAAGGTCAATTAACTTATTTACGAAATTTAAGGATAAATACTAATTGTTTAGATAATTTAGTAGATACATCGAAATTAGAATTTGAACTCATTTCAAATTCGGCACCCAATGCGTGTGGTGGTCTATCGTAAAACCGCTATAGGGACTTTGGCGGTCCAATCTACGACCGCTACATTCTATCAGTTCCGTGAATGAAAGAATGAGCAAAAAGATTATATTTTTAAGACTCTATCTCTCTGAGATCGAGATGGATGGACTAGTAAACATCTATAGGACTCTCAGAAGTCGATCTAAGCTTTAACAAGGACTCTAGAATCGAGCTAATTCTCAAACCCTATCAAAAACCCTATAAATAGGACCTAGTTTTGACCTGCGCGACCCCTACATTGGCTCGCGTGGAATAAAGGTAAGACAACATTATTTGTGACGACCCGAGAATCCGATTACCGGGAAGGCCCGATAACCCGAGACTCGCACCGCCGCCCACGAGCCGGGAGGGCTCGGAAGAGCTAAAAGGAGTGTGGAGGCACAAAGAAATAGGAAATAAAGCAGGACAATTCAACAATTAACAGAAATAAATAAACAACTACAACAGAGTCCAGTCCAACAGAAAGTACAGTCTAAAGCAGTAAAACGTACCACGTGCCAAGTGAACTCTCGGCCCGGCAAGCTGGCAACTAAGAACCTCCGCATCGCGCCCTCGAACCTCGAGGAAGAAGAACCGCCTCACCTGAAAAGTAGGGAATGAGTCTCCAAAACAGAGACTCAGCAGGGATCCCGCGGAACCCCAACCGGAAACAACGGCGGTAGCGGAAAGGAAGCTACAACTACAGCAGGAACAGCAAACCGGTGGCCGGTCAAAAACTCGGCACTACAGCTACTCCTACTGCCAGAAGGCAGACCTCGACCACGCAGTCGAAGCTACCGAACCACGCTAGTACCGCCTACCGAAGTAACAACACACGGCAACCACGCCGTAGAGGCCTGTCCCCTGGACAGCCGACCTGGACACGCTGTCCAAGGTGCAACCCCGACCATCCGATCGCGGGTACCGCACAACAAGACCCAACCTCAGTAAAGCCACTAGCACTAATCTCACGGCGCCAGAACCGACACACACGCGCCAAGATGAAACAACCGAACTCACCGGTCAACACGACCAAAAACCCGAAGGTCAAAGACACAGAAACTGACAGTCTGTCACTCCGTACTCGACAGGAGTACCACCCACTAGAAGCACAGCCGGTAGCGTCCCCTGACGTCTTACACCACACCGCAGGTGAACCGCCTGACGTGGTAGGTCCTACCCGAGACGCGAACACCGTACAAGTAACCACAAACAAGTAACTAGCTGGGGTCACGCCCGTCGACGTGGGTCCAACCGCCCCCAACCACTTGTGCACACACAGACCTTGCGTCACTAGGTCTGGTCCTCTGACCGATTTTCCCCCGTAGCCGGACTCTGGCTACCGACGAGGGGCCTACGGTAACCGGTCCACAAACCGTCTGAAAGGTAAGCCTCTCCACCTACTCCCAGGTGGGACCACTCGCGTGTAAGCAGGCTACGACTAGTGGAGGGTCACTGAAGGAGTAGACTCTCAATGGAAAACAACCTCTGCATCCGACGACGTATGGGGGACACCCCACGTACCGGCCCCGTCACACGGTGACCACAGTCGGAGACTCGCAGTCCACGGTCACGCACGCACCGTGCGCGAGAGTCGAGAAAACTCAAGCGACGCTAAGCCACTGGACTCTGGACAGTCCTCTAAACGCACTACAGTCAACGGTCCTTGAGTCACAAGACTCGGGGTCAAGACCGTTGCACGCAACAGCACAAGGCCATCAATCTAGTCCAATCTCTAGGTCCAAAATCACGATATCACGAATACCGAGACAACACACGAGTTGCCAAGACCATTCCCTTGGGAAGGGAACGCAAGGGACTAAGGCCACTCACAAGGGCCACACGAAAAAACACAGAAGCACGATTCCCAGGGCAGCACATAAGCCGCCACGATGATTTCCCATCTTGAAGCAAGCGGGAAACCTCCAGCCCTAGGCCGGACAACTGGACTCACAGTCCAAGGCCAAACACATGGCCCACACGGGAATCGCCTTCCAAAGGAACCCACGATATGCGGGGGAGACCCCACCGCACACACACCGACACACGGTGACTCGATCAAGCGTAACACAAGAGCCCGGAACACGTGGGGTCACCCGGACCCACCACACCTATGGGCACGCTAATCGAGGAAACACGGTCCCTCCCGACACCCCAGAAACGCGGACACAGAACCCACGGGGTACCCGGGACACTCACAAGGCCAAAGGTCGACCACTGGGTCACAACCGGGTCAAACAGAGACCAACACAATGCGAACGGACGCTAAAAGGTCACCCGGACCCTTAAGCGCACGGGCACGTAAAACGAGGTAAACGGAACCTCCAGACACCCCAAAACACGGTCACGAAACTCCACTGGGTGTCCAAGGCACACACGGCCCACGAGGAGCACGATCAGCCGCAGATCGCCCGCCCCGGGCAGCTCGGCTGGTCACCTCCAAGAACGCGCTGTAGGTCCATAGCGCGTTCAACCAGAACGCGCTATGTACCTATAGCGCGACACGACAGATCGCGCTATATCCCTATAGCGCGACTGCACAGATCGCGCTAGGATCACCTAGCGCGACAAGGCAGAATGCGCTAGGGACCCTAGCGCGACAGGGCAGAACGCGCTAGGACCCCATAGCGCGACAAGAACCGCCTTACTGTTCATCTTCTCCGATGAACACGCCCAATCGGGGCAGCGCGACCTTCAAGAACGCGCTACTGGAGTATAGCGCGTTCTCAATCCGCACCCGGAAACGGTGGAAACCGCGGGAAAAGCCATGCCACGCCCCATTCACCCCCAGGTGAAGGGGAAACAAAAGGGGAAACCTTCCCCAAGCCCCTAGGCATGCATCTAAACCCCTGGATCGCCCAAAAACACCATAAAATGGGAGATCCGGCTCACACCCCAAAAACACACATTTTGCCCAAAACGCCGCGTTTAGCCCGCTCGGCTCACCACGGCCTACGAAACTCGCGGGAAAGGAAGTACACGGGATGGGGAACCATCACCCTACCTCCACCGAAGATTCCGCGCACCGTGGACGCCGATCCACGAAGAAAACGCCGTTGAAGCCTCGCCGTTCCACGAACTCACGGTCGAGCTTCTACGCGCCTCCACCGCCTCGATCCTCATCCATCCTCGCCCGTGCCTCGCCCGCGCCGTCCCCGCCTCGCCCATGCTCCGCCCCGTCGGCCGCCGGAGAGAGAGGGAGAGAGGAGAGAGCGTGAGAAGAGAGAGGGAGAGAAATGAGAAATGAGAGGGGGAGAGAGAAAAGGTTTATATATAGGAAAATCCGGAAAATCGGAAAAATCCCGAAAAATAGAAAATTACACCCTCGCGATCCTCGGAGCGCACCGATCGCAACGGTACCACTCGCGCCCAGGTGAACGGCCCGGTTCACCCGCAACGAGGTTCCGAAGGGAAAGCCGAAACCCACGCCGGGAATCGGAAAATACACGCGGAAAAAGCTGCGGAACGTCTCCGGGCCTCCAAAACGACTCCGGATCGCGCCGATCCGAACACGAAAGATGTCCGAAATGAAATTTCGGACACAACGGAGCTGGACACTCCGAGAAACCAGATCCGGGACCCACGAAGAAGGATCCGAAAAACCCGGGGCATTACATTATTTCAGGTAGGTTCTTTAGAATTTTTTATTCATAATATATAGGACTAACATCTCCTAAAATTTCATGCTAGGAGATCAAGCACACAAGGAGATAGAAGCTTGCAAAGTTGCTGGTTCCACCTTAGCGACCCAAGAAACTATGCTAAGGTCCAGTGAAGATCAAAGGATTAGAGAACCAAATCGAGGTATTTAGCATTAGTGCCTTTAAAACTTTTCGTTCCCCTTAGTATCTACGTCTTACCCTCCAAATTTCACGCCATTAGGATAAGAGGATCAGGGGATATCAGGGCGTGAAGTTACTGATTTATCATTGGAAGGAGCTGAGACTAGGGCTCCATTCTAACATAAAATTCAGCGATTCAAAGCCTTAGCAGAGGTAGGTCATCTCATGCACGGTAAAAACATCATGCTAGGATTAAAAGTCCTCTTGTTTTGATCGATTTCATTTTTTATATGTGAAGAATTTCATGTTTTAATAGGACTTATGCACTTATTATACCATGCATGCATATTCTTAGCCCTAACTAAGTTAAAAATGAACTTTCTTGTCAATTCACAGAAAACCCATGCATATTGTTAGCTTAACCTTCGTTCTATCATGATAGGGAAGTTTATATATGATTTTCAGACATAATGTGAGTTAAGAACCTTAGAATCTTCTTATTTTATTTACTGTCAGACGTGCTCTAGCGGCTTAAAGTTCGACCGCCAACATAAATATAGCGGCCTTACGATAAATCGCCAACACCCTGCAAACGTGATTTCTATGTAATCTCTGGCGGACCAGAAGTAGAGCGCTAAAATCACTCTGGCGGCTTTACGATAAATCGCTACAACACTGTGACACGCCTACCTTAGACCGCTACAGTTCTGTGTTCTGTCAACCCGAGACAGTCTTAAAAATAGTCCACTTTAACCTATGTTGTGCCTAGATAATTATGACCAAACCTATTTTAAAGTATTGTTTTATGACTCTGAGACTTAACTAGTATTCATAACGGTTGATTTCATGTTCTTTATCCTAATTGGATAATTTTAAGCATATGATAATTTCAAGCCAAAACCATATAATTTTGTACTAACTCTATGGTTTAAATGCTACATTAATGAGGTTTGAACGTGTATTTAATCACTGAACCTATTCTCCCTCATCTATAGAGTCATTTCTATAAGTTCATGGCATATATTCCAATATATGACCATTAGTTACACACTTTGAACTATAGGAACATAATCTAAGACATGATAACTGTTGACACCCGTTTTATGACCAATAAGTCAGGTCATCTCCTTGTTCATTCTATTTAATGCTCCGAGTTGTTCACCTTTATTGAGCCTTCTTGGTCAATTTGAGGTCTATTTCGTGAGTCGTATCTCCTTGGTTGGGTCTGGTTCCTTATCCCTTTCCGCTGGATGAAGCTTAGCAAGCTCTCATTTCATTAGCACTCTATTATCTCTAACGGTCCTTTGATGGGGCGTTACAGTCTTTTAACGCATCTACCATGGTGCGTTACATCCTTCCAGAGTCCTTAAGCTTAAGGCTTCCTTTCAAGCTTATCTTTTATCTATCCGTTGAGTGTGACGGTTTATCGTGCAGCCGTTACATTCATTGTGACGCATCAACCCTTGACCGTTACATTCATCTAGAGTCCTACGTTCGCGAACTTCTCCCGTTGATCTTATCTTATAGTGGATAGGGTTGTGTTATGGTCCAAGACTGGGGCGTTACATTAGTGTGGCGGTCTATCGTGTGGCCGTTACATCCAACAGAGAGTCCTGACAAGCCTGGCTTTGCTCTGCTATTTCTGTGATCGAACTAAGAGTTTGGTTGGAGGGCTTCTCTCTCGATACTCATCCTAAGAAGCTTCTGTTTGATTCTGTGGACTCTGGGGAGTATTATCTTCAAGAGTTTGTTAAGAAACGTCCTACTTTTTAGCTGGATTATCTCCTAATTCGAACATAGACTTTGAGGGTCTATAAATAGAACCCTTGACTTCATGGCTTGAAGAGGAGACATCTGGAGTTCGCGTTGAAGTGCTGCCGTATCCTGGAGCTAGAACCAACCAAGGAGAGCTGCTTCCCACGTCCATCTACTTCCAAAGTTCAGGGAGTATCGTTTCCAAGGGTTTAGTTCAGTCAAGTTGTGTTCTTAGTATCTTTTCTCTCTTTTCAAACATCATAGCATTGTCCCTCTCCATCTCCCACATTCTTGCACTTGCTGCATTCATTTAAAACATCCTCCCATCTTTTAAAACGCCCTAGAGGGGTTAAAAAATCAACCTCCCCGGTATTTCTCTTTCCTTTTGCATGTTCTTAAGTTTCTTGGATTTATTGATACTACTGTGTCTAAGGGCTAATCTGGGTTATTTTTCTTGTGTTCTACATTCTCTTTTGCAGGTTCACAGAGTCCATATCACGAGGCCCAAGCTCTCTGGCCGGCTGGAAAGTTTGGAGATTAAAAGATTCCCAACTTCTTATTCTGCAGAAGCTCTGACGGTCTGGCATAGGCGCGTTAGAGTCTTGTAGCGGTCTATCGTGAGACCGTCACACTTTCTGTGGCACATCTTCCTTCGACCGTTACATCTGACGGAGCTGTAGTTTCCTGGTTGTTCTCTCTCCCGTGGGCAGGTGCATCATCCTCCTATTCTAAGGTATTTATCAGGTCTTTGACTTGTTTCTACCTTGGTGGCGATCACATCTTTCCTTAGTTTGGGCATTAGCTTTCTCTTTCATCATATCTCCTCTTTACTTTGCTTGTTCCACCTATACGGTGCGTTTTCCTTTATTCCTTATTCCACGCTCCGACGTGTGTTTTTCTTTATTTGCTTAGCTTAGTCTTGATTGAGATAGCATGTCCATGCTAGAGCTTGTGTTGGTTGCCTAGGTTCATGATTCGCATGTTCATAGGTTGATTGATTTCATCACTTGGCTCATTATTTGCTCATAGTTGGCATCATAGCCCATCTTGCAAAAGAAGGGACACATTAAAACCAACAGTTTTTTTGGCGATCACGGTGGGACATCTAGTGCCAATCGTGCTTTGAATCTCTGTTAAACATGCTTCCCTTTGTTTGCCCTTGTTGCTCTGGTTTTTCCCCGAATTTTCCCACTATTTCTCTGTTGTTTCTGGTTCTCTGGCTCCTCTGACGATCTCTGTGAATGCGTTACATTTCTGTGACGGCCTGGTCTTCGACCGTCACACTCCTCTGACGCAGGTAGTCTAGACCGTCACATACTCCAGATAGGTACGCATCCAGAGGTACATTTTACTTCGCAGTTTTTGTTGTGATTTTCATGCTTGGGTGCTATTTGGTCTCCTCCTTGGTTGGTTCACATATTCATATCATTATGTGATTGTTAGATTTTAGGCTAGAATTTGCATGCACCCCGGTGCACATAGGTTCATGCATATTTTCATACATTAGATTGCATTCTCCTACCTTGGTGCGTGGACCTCTCGTCTCCATATTCCTTGGGGCAGACTAGGAAAACACATCAGGGACCTCCATAAGTCCCCGTGAGCCGTGGATTCTCACACGGACACCGGGTCGGTTGTACCTTTCCTACCCCATGTCTAGGATTGCATAGGTGAAGGAGTGATTACATTTAGAGTCAACCAAGCCACACATCCTTTCCTATTAGGAACCTACTTGTGAAGAGCACATCCTAATCAAATCACTAAGGTTCTAAAGGAAGAAATCATAAAAATCTTGTTGCATCATCTAAGTAACTTGGTTGAATTTGAGTGTTGTCATCTCATTTTCACTTGCATCTTTGTCAAAGTTATCTAAGCTTGATCACTCATTGTGTGTTTGTTGTGTGTGGTTTGCTTTTTGTTAAAGGTCTTCCGTTGCATGTGGAGTTGTCCTCGTCCATTAGAGTCATCTCCTAGGGTCAATTCCTTCTCCAAAATCTACTCCAATCCGCTCTTCGAACCCATCATGGCTTCTTTCAATACTCCCCGTTCCCAAGAGGATTCTCTTCCTCAAGGGCTTCTTGAAAACCCCTCTAGGGTTATCTCATTCCTGTCTGGAGAGGGGTCTGCCCCTCTTCCATCCTCCGTCCCTATGGAGGGCGCCAAACCACTACTTCCTTTTCTTCTCCTTCTGCTGGCTCCATTCTCCAAATGATGGCCCAGTTGGATCCGGCCCAACTCCAGGCTGTCTATCAGGCCATGCAGGGGTCCAATACCCCACATCCCACGATTGCACAAGGCCAATCTAACCTTTCCATCGACCAATCTAGAGTTGGTGGGCCCTCCATCCAGCCCACTCCAATTGATCTTACTCCGGTCCAACCTCGGACCATCACATTTTCTGGTAAGGAAACGGGCCAATCTTCCGCTTCGGCCCAGCAATTTTCGATAAGGGAAAGTCTACTCTCCCTTCTTTTATTCAGGTGGATCATCACATGCCCAGCCCATCGGTGCCACAAGTCCTTGTTGGCCCTTCAGATTTCTTGCGCCCTCAGCAATGGGTTGCCCAAGTCCATTCTAATCTGGGTCCGTCTTCGACCCAATGTCCTTCTTATGGGCTCCCTACCTTGGCTGTTTATCCTTTTGCTCCTTCTTATGGGCTTTCACCTCCTACAACAGTCCATCCTTCTGCTCCTCAATTTCAACCTTCGTCTCTCACTACCCCTACTCCATCCAGGGAGCAGGAACTACTTGATAAGTGGGCCGCCATGCAACAACAGATTGATTTCCTCCAAAAACGGGTTGGCTCACAATCCTTGGCAGATGTTCCAATCCCCAACTTCCAAAACATCCTATTCCCTCTGCAATTCGAGCTCCCTAATTACCGCAAGTATGATGGGAACGGCAATCCCTTTATTCATGTGAGGGACTTTTTATATGAATCGGCCCAATTTCAGTACGGTGATCGCCTCATGGCGTATTTGTTCCGCCGATCATTGGATGGCATTGCACTGGAAAGGTTCTATTCTCTGCCGCTAGAGGATGCCGAGAGCTTTAAAATAGTGAAAGATAAGTTCATCCAACGGTTTCAAGACAGGGTCGGTCCAGAATATTCTTTCACAGACTTGGTGGCCGAGAAAATGAAGCCTGATGAGGAGTTTGCAACTTACGCTGACAGATGGAGGCAGATGGCCGCCAGGGTGCCAGGCCATATTTCGGAGGAAGAGAAGGTCAAGCTACTTAATTCCAATGCTACTCCGACCTTCCGAAATATCTTGGCGATGAATGATATAGCAAACATGCACCAACTTTATAGCCGGGCGCGGTTCATTCAAACGCAGTTCAAAGACTCTCCCATCCACTCGCTCTTTGAGAACCAAAAGCCAAAATACCACAAGAAACCTCAAGGGCCTGTCACCGAGGGAGTTCAGACCAACAAACAAGTTCAATCAGTTACCTTCCGTTTCCAAGCCGTACCTTTCCACTTTCCGCCAAACCCCCGCACTCCTCAAAACCCCGCTCCACAAAACTTCCCAACCATTCCATAAAACCCTCCGCCTACCTTTGCCACTCCACAAAATACCATTACCACTCCAAAACAACCTCCACAGCCTTCGCAAAACCATAATGTCTCTCCACCCAACGGCTACAACAACAACAACAAGCGCCCGGCTCCTAAAAGAGCACAGTACCCACCCCTGCCAGAAACCCTCACGGATATCTTCTCGGCTCTCATGTCAGTTAATGCTATACAACACCCTCCGGAATGGCCCAACTGGAACCCGGCCGTTGATCAGACAAAGTATTGTATGTTCCACAGGCAGCCAGGAGATACTATTGAAGGGTGTTTTCAGTTCAAGGATTTGGTCTATGACCTCCATGAAGGACAAAGGATTGATTGGGCCGAAATGCACATGGCCATTACGGAAATTAAAGAGAAAAGAAGGCAGCCACCGAGGCAGCAAGTGCAGCAACAACAGGCACCGCAGCCGCAGCAGCAGCCACAACAGCAACATCAGCCGGTTCAAGACTTGGGGATCCATCAGAACCCAATGCCGAACCATCTTCCCGCTCCACAGCCTCAGCCACCGGCGCCAGATCAGGTCAATGTAGTTCAACCCCCAGCCCCTGATGCCGGGTGGTCCTTTGATGATGACAGCTCTACGCCGCAAGTCATGGCCCTTCACCACAACTTCCGCACTCCTTCCGCTCCTACCATCCTTACATACCAAGACCCTCCTCCGCCTGCTACACCGTTTGTCCTTTCATCTATTCCTACTCCACCGCCTGTCTCTCACACATTACTCACCCTCGCTATCACCGCACCTCCATCTAACCCTCCACTCATTACACCTCTGCCTACCTTTATATCCCCACTTCCGCTCGCACCCGCTACCACCAACCCCTCACCCATCATCCTTTCCACCACACCCTCTTCCGGACCACTTATCCACCCCACCGGGGCTACTAAGTCACTTATCTTGAGCCCATCCGAGGCCGCGGCAGCCTATAACTTCACCTTGCGGAGCGGGCGCATGTTTCACCACAATTATCCTTCCCCCTCCAATCCCCAATCTTCCCAACCGGCTCCTAAGCAGGAAGAAGTCGAGCCGTTACCGGGAACCCAATACGATCTGTTGCATCACTTGGATCGGGTTCCCGCCAAGATATCCGTACTGGAGCTTATCAAAAGATCTACCCTTCACCACGATGCTCTCAGGAACTTTCTTCAGAAGGTGATGGTTAGTGAAGATGTGGCAGCCGACAGTTTACCTACGGCATTGGCGACTATTTCTAAAGGACCAGCTATAACCTTCTCTGAAACCGAGCTAGCACCACCAGAAGCTCGGCAAATGGCGCTTTGCATCACCGTTATCTTGAATAAAATCAACATTGATGCGGCATTAGTTGATACAGAGGCATCCATCAATGTGTGCCCACTCAGCACACTCAGGGCCTGCAATCTGTCAGAAGAACTTCTACGCCTGACCCCCACTACTATAGCTGCTTATGACAATTCTCGGAGGGCATGTCACGGGATTGTTACTATTCAAGCCGAGCTCGGGCCACTCACCATGCCCATTGAAGTCTATGTGCTGGACATCGACCCCATGTTCAAAGCTATCTTGGGTCATCCGTGGATCGACACTCTCAGTTCCGTGCCCTACACCGCGCACCAATGTCTCAAGTTCCCTTTTCAAGGGAGGGTGGTTAAAGTAAAAAGCTCATACACGGTCCAGTCTGTCAAAGTTATTTCAGAGAAGATTCTGCCCACATTATGGCCCAACAGCCGGCCCGTTATTTTGGTACTAGATCTGGATTTCCCTTGGGCTGATACACCACGCAAGCCCGCCGCTACACCCGTCAATATCAAAGTGAAACCCCAGATCCGAGATTCCAAGGGTTGGGATATCATATTGAAGCTGGGTTATCAACCGGGGAGAGGCCTCGGTGCGCAGTTACAAGGGCGAACTAAGCCAGTGCCCAAAGGAAGAAAAATGAGCCGGAGATGTCTCGGTTATCGAGAGTCCGCACTCTCAATGATGGGAGACTCAGGGCCACTTACATGGGATTACCGCCAACACTTTATAAAAGGACCCCTCCAGCCGGGTACACTGAATCCACCACCAGTATAGTCAGAAAAGAAAGATACAGCTTGCACAGTTGCTAGTCCACCTCTGCTACCAAAAGGGCATGTTGATGATATGTCAAATTTCAGACAGTCATTTGCCAGAATGTTCAGCGAACCTGATGGTTATGGTCAGAAGGAGAGTCAGGAAGTGCGGCTCGTTCAATGGAAGCCAAAGCCACCTGGCCGTCTACAGAAGAAGGGGAGCTCGCCCATTATCATTTCTTGGTCTCCCTCCCGTCTCGCATCTCTATTTCAACAATTGGAACCCATTCCCCGTTCACCCCCGATTTTGGTCGATCTATATTTTACGGAAAGATCACCCGAAATCTTGTTTGTTCCATGTGCATGTAGGCGCTACCCACCCATTGATCTGTCAACTCTATTCACTCCTCCTTCCTCCACCGCCCAACTCCACGAGATGAGGTTTTCATCTTCCGACCCCTTCTTTGATTGCATCTTCCCCTCTCTATTCCCCATGCAACTTCCTCCTCCTCTATCCTACTGTATGATCTCCACTGATCTCCAAAAAAAACGTCAAAATTGAAACAGAGATTTCGGTGGAAGATTACGCTATCTTGTCTCCATCCTCCTCCCAGGGGCACGAGTCCACTGCTCCTTCCTTTCCACTAGATTTCCTTTCTCCTAGGTTAGGCGTAGGGTCCGTCGAGTCTAGAAAAGTAGGGTCGATTAGAACTTGAGAAGTAGGGTCCTCTTCTAGGTCGTCCAATCCTTCCGAGCTTGAGCCGCGCCCGCTTGCGCGTCCTTCCAAATGCATTCCTGATAGGATCTTACAGGATCTTGCTCAGCGATGTCATGCTCTTTTGAAGTGTCCAGAGTTTGTCGCCACGGCAATCAAGATATAGGACGAAGAGGAAATAGAAGGGGTGTGGAGCGATGACGGACTCGTTGTCTATGAAGTCTTGGATGAGAAAGACCCGATTGATGATGAGGACCGCAACGTAGATAACACTGTCGATCTGTATGCGTAAGGATTAAAGAGATTTGACGAGCCATCGTCAGCAGTGGATGAAACTACGAAGGAAATAAATTTGGGAACTGAAGAAGACCCAAGGCCCATCATTATTGCCGCTAATTTCCCTCCGTAAGTGGAAGAAGATCTAGTCAAGGTTCTAAGGGAGTATAGTGATTCTTTCGCCTGGTCTTATGAGGACATGCCGGGTCTTGACCCCTCTTTAGTGGAACACCGACTCGTACTCAAACCAGAGGCAACACCCGTAAAATAGAGGTCGAGAAGATTTCACCCCCACATGGCCTTAAGGATCAAAGAAGAAGTTGATAAGTTATACAAGGCCAGGTTCATTAGAGTTGTCTTATATTCCCAGTGGGTGGCGAACATAGTCCCTGTTATCAAGAAGGATGGAAAGGTGCGTATTTGCATCGATTTTAGGGATCTTAACAAAGCATGTCCCAAAGATGATTTCCCGCTACCTCACATAGACGTCCTGGTCGATAACACCGCCGGGTACGAAGCTTTGTCATTCATGGATGGTTACTCAGGTTATAATCAGATTCGTTTCGCTCCGGAGGATCAAGAGAAAACTTCCTTCACCACGCAATGGGGCACGTACTGCTACGTGGTTATGTCGTTCGGTCTGAAGAACGTAGGTGCCACCTATCAAAGGGAAATGATGGCCATTTTTCACGACATGATGCACATTTATATGGAAGCCTACGTGGATGACATCTTGGTGAAATCAAGAACTAAAGAAGAACACCCTTCTATCCTTGCTAAGGTGCTGCAGAGAGCTAGGGAGTACAAGCTGAAAATGAATCCGAAGAAGTGTGTTTTTGGAGTCTCTTCAGGGAAGTTGCTAGGCTTTATAGTTAGCAAACGGGGGATCCAGATTGATCCTAATAAAGCAAAGGCCGTCATGGACATGCCTCCGCCAAAGAATATTACGGAACTTCAAGGAGTGATTGGTAGATTGCAATTCATCAGAACATTCATATCCCAACATTCTCAGAGGTGCTGCCCGTTTTATGAATTGCTAAAGGCGGGAGTCAAATTTGAATGGAATCAAGATTGTCAAAAGGCCTACGAGGACCTAAAGGAATATCTATCCAATCCCCCGGTTTTGCAACCTCCTGTCCCTGGGAAACCCCTAATCCTATACATCTCAGTTATTGAGGACTCCTTAGGAGCGGTCTTAGCACAAGTAGACGATGAAGGAAAAGAGCGGGCAGCTTATTACCCCTCCAGGTTGTTCAACCCGGCCGAGGCTAAATACACCGCTATGGAGAAGACTTGTGTCGCCTTAGTGTGGGTAGCTCAGAAGCTCAAACACTACTTCCTTGCCCACCCAGTTAGGGTGATCTCTAGAATGGACCCGATCCGCTATCTCTTAGAAAAGCATGTCCTCTCTAGTATGTTAGCTCGCTGGCAGAGCTTCCTATCTCAGTTTGATATCACGTTCATCGTTCAGAAGGCGGTCAAAGGATATGCCATCGCAGAGCATCTTGCCCATCTCCTGATTCCCTGTACGGACTCTATTCAGAATGATTTCCCTGATGAGCATCTTTCTGTCCTGACTCATCATCCCTTCTGGTCGCTGCACTTCGACAGTGCACTCAATTCTTAGGGCCGAGGGATAGGCGCTATTCTGCTCACTCCGGAAGGAGTGACGATTCCTTTTGCTTATCAACTTCAGTTTCCTGCTACCAATAATATCACCGAGTATGAGGCTCTCCTAGCTGGATTGAAGCACGCCTACCTTCTAGGCGCGCGTTACTTGAATATCATAGGGGATTCATAGCTCGTCCTGCAGTAAGTTCTGTCCACTTACCGCACCCGTGACCCTAAGCTCAAACCATATCAAGATTTGGTCACGCTCTTTGCTAGGCAATTCCGCAAGTTGATCTACATCCATACTACCTGGTCTCAGAACATTCTAGCCGATGCTTTAGCATCCCTTGCTTCCTCTCTATCTTTCCCTCTCAGTCGGAGTACTGAGACTATCGTCGTTCAGAGATTGGACGCACCCTCTCTTCAGGATCCTTGGTATGTCAACCTTAGGAAGACTGTAGAGGTTAGGGCTGAGAAGGAAGAGTTGAAGGAAGTATCTTTGATAGAGTTAGAGGAGATCCTGGAAGAGGAAGAGTTGCCATGGTATCATGAAATTAAGTTGTTTTGCAAAGATGGATCGTTCCCGGAAGAGGCAAATGCCGAGCAGCGCAAGTCAATAAAAAGAGCCGCCTCAAGGTATACTATGATTGCTGGAGAACTATACAGGCGCGCTACTAACGGGATGCTCATGAGATGTTTGGACGATGATGAAGCTTGGAAGGTGGCCGAAGTAGCCCATTCTAGTGAGTGTGGAGGTCATGTTAATGGCCAGGCTCTAGCGATGAAGATCCTTAGGTAGGGCTATTATTGGCCCACTTTAGAGGAAGATTACTCCCTCTATGTCCGGTGGTGTCTTAAATGCCAACTCCATGCATATAAAATTCATGCTCCGGCTTCATCTCTTCCTCCTCTATCTGCTCCTTGGCCGTTCTCTATGTGGGCTTTTGACATTGTCGGCCCGCTCGGTGATCCAAATTCTCAGATTAAGCAAAAATCCTTCATCCTTACCGCGACTGAGTACTTCACCAAGTGGGCTGAAGCCGAAGCGTACGCAGAGATTAAAGCTACCACGGTGTGCCACTTCATCATGAAGAACATTATCTCACGGTTCGGAGTGCTAAGCAGCATCGTCACCGACAACGGACCCCAGTTCGTCTCTCAAGAGCTCAAGGACCTATGTAAGAAGTTCAATATTACATTGCATCACTCATCTCCATATTACCCACAAGGCAACGGTCAGGCCGAAGCCACTAACAAAACCCTTCTCAAAATCATAAAGAAAACATGCGAATCTCATAAGTTTTCTGATTGGCCAGAAAGATTAGTGGAAGCTCTATGGGCTTACCGCACCTCTGTTCGTACTCCTATGGGGCAAACTCCCTATGCTCTCACTTACGAGATGGAGGCGGTACTCCCACATGAGATCTTGATCCCTTCTCTAAGGGTACAGCTCGATAAGGAACTTAATCTCGACGAACGTCGATAGGCGTTGCTCGTCCAGCTGGAACTCTTTGACGAGAAGAGGATGAATGCGGCTGATCACGTATATGTTTATCAAAAGAGAGTTTTTCGTTATTTTTAAAAGAAGGTAATTGAGTGCAAATTTCAAAAAGGTGATATGATTTTGAAATGTAAATTCATTCGGTCTGCAGGTCCTAGGTCTAAATTGCAACCTAACTGGGAAGGGCCATTCGTTGTGAAAGAGGCTTATCCAGGGAATGCTTACCGCTTAGTGAACGCAGAAGGTGAGTAGCTCTCTCACGCTTGGAATGGGTTATACCTTAAGCGTTTCTTTCCTTAGAATCTAAACCAGTGCCACCCCGGTAGCGAGGTGTCCGTTCCCTTCCTTGCGAGAAAGAGGACCCCGAGTACGGCAATCACACACTACACGATGTCCCTGGTCGGGTTTCCCACTTTGTAGACACTGCTTCTCGTTGGCCATGCTTTGGGGGGGAAAGTCAAAAGTCCCTGTCCATCTCTTTCTTCGGCTGAATCAAGGGGCAAGAGGTGAACAAGGAGGCGACGACCAATCCAGGCGCCTTGATGAGAGGAGGTCTCAAATAGGGGCAAGAGGTCAATTCCTTCCTTGCGAGAAAGAGGACCCTCATTCCTAGGGAAACATCTTGGCGATGAATGATATAGAAAACATGCACCAACTTTATAGCCGGGCGTGGTTCATTCAAACGCAGTTCAAAGACTCTCCCATCCACTCGCTCTTTGAGAACCAAAAGCCAAAATACCACAAGCAACCTCAAGGGCCTATCACCAAGGGAGTTCAGACCAATGAACAAGTTCAAGTCGTTACCTTCCCTTTCCAAGCCGTACCTTTCCGTAAAACCCCTGCACTCCTCAAAACCCCGCTCCACAAAACTTCCCAACCATTCCACAAAACCCACCGCCTACCTTTGCCACTCCATAAAATACCTTTACTGCTCCACAACAACCTCCATAGCCTTCGCAATACCATAATGTCCCTCCACACAACGGCTATAACAACAACAACAAGCACCCGGCTCCTAAAAGAGCACAGTACCCACCCCTACCAGAAACCCTCACGGATATCTTCTCGGCTCTCATGTCAGTTAATGCTATACAACTCCCTCCGAAACGGCCCAACTGGAACTTGGCCGTTGATCAGACAAAGTACTATATGTTCCACAGGCAGCCAGGAGATACTATTGAAGGGTTGTTTTCAGTTCAGGGATTTGGTCTATGACCTCCATGAAGGACAAAGGATTGATTAGGCCGAAATGCACAGGGCCATTACGGAAATTAAATAGAAAAGAAGGCAGCCGCCGAGGCAGCAAGTGCAGCAACAACAGGCACCGCAGCCGCAGCAGCAGCCGCAACAGCAACAGCAGTAGGTTCAAGACTTGGGGATCCATCAGAACCCAATGCCGAACCATCTTCCCGCTCCACAGCCTCAGCCACCGGCACCGGCTCAGGTCAATGTAGTTCAACCCCCAGCCCCTGATGCCGGGTGATCCTTTGATGATGACAGCTCTACGCCGCAAGTCATGGCCCTTCACCACAACTTTCGCACTCCTTCCGCTCCTACCATTCTTACATACCAAGACCCTCCTCCGCCTATGTAATGTCCGGACCTTCCGGATCCATCTTCATGGGTCTCGGATTTGGTTTCTCGGAGTGTCTGACTCTGTTGTGTCCGAAATTTCATTTCGGACATCTTTCGTGTTCGGATCGGCGCGATCCGGAGTCGTTTCGGAGGCCCGGAGTGTGTCCGCGACTTTTCCGATGTGTGTTTTCCGATTTTTGCGTGTGGGTTTCGGCGAATCCTTCGGAACCCTGTAGCGGGTGAACCGGGTCGTTCACCAGCCCGCGAGTGGTACCGTTGCGATTAGCGCTTCGATACGGTTGAGAAGGTGTATTTTTCTATTTTTTGGTATTTTTGGCATTTTTCGGATTTTCTATTTATAGCCTTTTTCTTTTTCCCTTTTCTTTCTCTTTTTCTTCTTTCTTCTTTCCTCCCCCGTGAGCGCAACGGTCACACCCCCCCTTCTTGCCCGTTGGACCCCGCGGCGCCCCATCCTCCTCCGGCGATGGGTGGCGGACGACGACGACGGCGCGGTGACGACGGCGGTGGCGAGAGGATCGTGACGGTGCCCCCATTGGCGCGTGGGAGAGGAGTTCGTAGTTGAGCTAGATTTGAAGATCGGCGACTTTTCGGCGGATTTCGAGCTTCATCGAGGTAGGGGAATGGATCCTTACCCTCTTTACAGTGTTCCTCGTGATTTCTAGGCCGTGGGGAGGCCGACTGGGGTTAAATCCATGCCGGGAGGGTCGTTTTCATGCTTGGGGTTTGAGCGCCGGATCCATCGATTCAGGGTGTTTTTGATCGATTTGGGGATTCTAGATGCATGCTATGACGTTGTTGGGTGATTCCCCGTCGTTTTCCCTTCACCAGGGCTGGTGAATGGGCGTGGTTTTACGTTTCCTGGACGTATTTCACGAACCGGGCTCGGCCCGTTGTCGCGCTATAGTCCAGTGGCGCGTTCTTGGTGAACGCACCGTGTCGACCGAGCGCGTTCGTCCGAGAAGACGAACAGTGAGGCGGTTGGGAGCGCGCCTGGTGCTGGTAGCGCGATCTCATGATCGCGCTATCCAAGACTAGCGCGTTTAGGTGTGAACGCGCTAGCCTTGGGCAGCGCGACCTGGAAGATTGCGCTAGCCATAGCTAGCACGTTCTTAGGTGTCGCGCTAGGGGTACCTAGCGCGACCTTCCCCCTCCCCAGATCAGCATTTTTTTCGGGTAGCGTGACCTCCGGTTGGGTGAGTTTGGGACCCAGTGTGGCGTGTCGCCCGAGGGTGGCCGTGGGCACCCAGTGAGAGCCACAGGGGCGCCCGAGATTCCCCGGAGGGTCGGTTACCGGTGGGGGTGCCGTGTGACTTGAGGGACGGTCGGACCTCATATGTGTCCCCGGCATCCGTACTTACCGTATGGTCATCGAGAGTCTGTGCTAGTGTTTGGTCGGTGGTTTCCGTGGATTAGTCCTTACTTCCAGTGACCCTACCACTAGTCGTAGCTTTCCCACGGCACGCGTGTGCTGGCTCACCTGGGAGTGGCTGAGCGGCGTACCCGAGAGAGGTGGTGAGTAGGCTGGTTACCGCAGGGCCCCTGCGTACTTCCGAGTCCGGGTTTAGGGGGAAATACCAGCTAGAGGACAGGCCTAGGGCGTACGGTCTGAGTGTGCACACGAGGCTGAGGGTTCGGACCCGCGCTGACGAGCGTGACCTCAGCTAGTCCTTGTTTTGCAGTTACTTCTGGTTACTGAGCGTGTCTGAGGCTCGCGCCTAGGGCGTTGTAGCTGGACACTTGTGACGCGGTATAAGACGTCAGGGGACGCATCCGGTCGTTCTTCTAGTGGGTGGTGCTCCTGTTCACTGGCAGGCGTGGACTCGTGTTTTGTTGGACCGAGGTTCCGAAGTACGGTACTGTTAGAGTAGACGGCTTTTTCCGTTTATTTACTTTAGCTTGTCGGTTCTACCGTACTCTTGTTTGGTAGGGTTGTCTTCTTCTTTCTCGTTTTCTGTGCAAGGTGGGGATTCGCAGGATCCCTACTGGGCCAATGAGATGAGGCTCACCCCTGCTCTTCAGGTGAGGCGGGATCGACGGGAGGCGCGGCCGAGTTTCAGCGTGGTTCTTCTAGCCAGGGTTAGTCGCCAGTCTGCCAGAGCCAGGGGATGCCCCGTGTAGTTGTACTCCGGGGGATGCCCCGTGTAGTTGTACTTTTCTTTCCTGTTGACTGTACTTTCTTTTGGACATGTGACACTGTGGACCTTGTAACAGTTTATTTATTTATATTATTCTGTGCATTTTATTCTAGATTATTGTGCTATCTCTGTGGTCGTTGCAGCTTCTCTTGTACCCCCACACCACTCCTTTCTACCCTTCCAAGCCTTCGGACTCGTGGGTTGGCGGGCCGAGATTTGAGACGCGCCGGTTCCTTTCCGGCACTCGGATCCTCGGGTCGTCACAGCTGGTATCAGAGCGTAGGTTGTGGAGGTGCATCGGAACTTGGAATGAATTGCAGTGGTCCAGAAGGTCCATGAATGTCCTGTACAGTCGGCGACTGGCTTAGGGTTGTGTGTTTTATTGATTTTTGGTTGCTTTTCTTTGATGCCAGGTGTGTTATGGCGCCACGGAGGAGGACTCGTGCCCAGCAGGGAGAGTCTAGTGGTGGTCCAGAGGAGCAGAGCAGGGCTTCAGTTTCCGAGGGTGTATCTGGAGATGCGAGAGCTCCAGGGATGGACGACTTCTTCCGAGGCATGTTTGAGTATGTGTTTCAGCGGCAGCAGGGAGGTCAGCAGCAGGGAGATCATCAGCAGCAGGGTGGCGATGCTGGTGAGGACCGGGCTCGTGGTGGTCATGGTCGTGTACTGAAGGAGTTTTTGCTGTTCCAGCCTCCTTCTTTCAGTGGGTAGCCAGATGCTGAGGTGGCCAGAGAGTGGCTGGATGATGTTCAGCGGATTTTCAGTGCGATGGAGTGTCCCGAGGAGGAGCAGGTGGCGCTGGCTACTCATCGTCTTCAGGGATCGGCCCGTACTTGGTGTGCGTCAGAGTGTGGTTCAGCGTTCCGATCTCGTCCTCTTCGACAGATTACTTGGCAGGAGTTCGTCACGGCTTTCGAGCGTGCCTTCTGCCCGTCTTTTGTCAGGTCGCAGAGGTTGCGTGAGTTTATGGAGTTGACTCAGGGTGACATGACGGTGATGCAGTACCGTGCCAGGTTTATCGAGTTGGGCCTTTATGCTCCTCATATCGTGGCAGATGAGGAGGTCAGGACCGATCAGTTTGTGGGTGGTTTAAGGCTGGAGTTGAGGCATCATCTTCTTGCGTCAGGATTGACCACTTTGGATGCGGCGTGCAAGGCAGCATCGGCACTGGAGAGAGATTTGCAGAAGGTTCGAGGGCAGGGCAGTGTTAGTCAGGTGCAGGCAGGTTTTGGCTAGCCGTCAGTAGTGCAGCAGCAGAGTACTGTCCAGCTCTCGGCAGGTGGTTTAGTGGCGACGCAGTCTGTGGCTCCTGTGCCAGAGTCTTCATCCGTTTGCTCGAGGCTCAAGAAGTTACTCAAGGAGGCGGGCCTCGGCGGGAGATGCCGGGGTAAGAAGGGGCAGTCACAGCAGGAGTCGTCGGCCAGTGATCAGCAGTCCGTGGCTTTGCAGCGTCAGGGTTCTATGACTGGTTCGCGGGATGGCTGTCCCAGGTGCGGTGGTTCTCATCCAGGCAGACCGTGTTCGGCGCCCGTGATTTGCTTCAGGTGCGACCAGCAAGGGCACATGGCACGTGACTGTCTGCAGAGACCGCGCCGGCCGCACGAGTTTCAGCAGCAGCAGCAGTTTCGGCCCCAGCAGTCGTCAGCACAGCCGCAGCAGGGACAGTTCCCTCAGTTGGCACGGTCAGCTACTATGGTGGGCAGAGATCCCGAGGCAGAGTGACTCATCTGACCAGGGCGGAGGCTGAGGCATCGCATTTGGTGGAAGGTACTCTTTCGATTTTGGGTTGTGCGGCTTGTGTTTTGTTCGATTCAGGTGCTTCTCATTCGTTCATCTCGGAGGTTTTCGCTCAGAGCGTGGAGGACCTGGTGACCGAGGTGTCCTGTGACTTGGCGGTAGAGTTGCCTACCGGTGACTTCATGATCACCCCGTACTGCTTTGAGAAGGTACCTGTGTGGGTGGAAGGGCGGAACTTGCCGGCTAGACTCTGCGCGTTACCGCTTCAGGACTTTGATGTGATTTTGGGCATGGATTGGCTCGAGGTTCATCATGCTTTGGTAGATTGCGGCTTGAAGAATGTCTACTTCCGACAGCTTCGTGGGCCCACCTTCTATTTCCAAGGTATTCGGTCTTCCTCTTCCCGCTTGCTTATTTCGGCTATCCGTGCGCGTCGTTTGCTTGATGCAGGTTGTCAGGGCTTTCTCGCATCCGTGGTTTTGGTCGAGCGGCAGGGTCCTGAGGTAGAGGATGTTCCTGCCGTGTGCGAGTTCCCCGACGTTTTTCCTGAGGAGTTGCCAGGGTTGCCACCGCAACGAGAGATTGATTTCGTGGTTGAGGTGGTGCCAGGTACGGCGCCTATGTCGAGGGCCCCTTATCGGATGGCGCCTGCCGAGTTGCGAGAGCTGAAGGCGTAATTACAGGAGTTGCTGGCCAAGGGGTATATTCGTCCTAGTTATTCCCCGTGGGGTGCGCCGGTGTTGTTTGTGAAGAAGAAGGATGGTAGTTTGAGGCTGTGCATCGACTACCGTCAGTTGAACCAGGTGACTGTTAAGAACAAGTATCCGTTGCCGCAGATTGATGACTTGTTCGATCAGCTTCAGTCGGCCCAGGTGTTTTCGAGGATCGATTTGAGATCGGGGTATTACCAGCTGCGGATCCGAGAGTCGAACGTGGAGAAGACGGCGTTTCGGTCGAGGTATGGGCATTATGAGTTCTTGGTGATGCCGTTCGGGCTCACCAATGCCCCCGCAGCATTCATGGATTTGATGCATAGGGTGTTTCGTCCGTACTTGGACCAGTTTGTGGTCGTGTTTGTGGATGATATTCTTGTGTATTCGCGGTCTGCTGAGGAGCATGTGCAGCATTTGAGAGCGGTATTGCAGACCCTGCGTGATCACCAGTTGTATGCCAAGTACAGCAAGTGCGAGTTCTGGCTCCGAGAGGTGCACTTTCTGGGGCATGTTATTTCTGGTGATGGTGTTTCCGTGGACCCGGCCAAGGTCGAGGCGGTGGTGCAGTGGCCGAGGCCGAGTTCTGTCACGGAGATTCGGAGTTTCTTGGGGCTTGCAGGTTATTATCGGAGGTTTATTCAGGATTTCTCTCGTATTGTGACCCCGATGACCAGGCTTACGCGGAAAGAGGTGTCGTTCGTCTGGACGGAGGAGTGTGAGCGGAGCTTCATGGAGCTGAAGAGATTGCTTACCACTGCTCCGGTTTTGGTGTTGCCATCTGGCTTGGGTGGTTTTGTGGTGTGTACGGATGCTTCCGGGGTAGGCCTAGGTGCTATGTTGATGCAGCATGGGAGAGTTGTGGCGTATGCGTCGCGGCAGTTGAAGCCACATGAGGTGAACTACCCTACTCATGATCTTGAGTTGGCAGCGGTGATCTTCGCTCTGAAGATCTGGAGGCATTATTTGTACGGCGAGAGGTTTGAGCTTTTCACTGACCATCAGAGTTTGAGGTATGTGTTTACGCAGAAGGACCTTAACCTCAGGCAGAGGAGATGGATGGAGTACATGAAGGATTATGATTTCACTCTGTCCTATCAGCCTGGCAGGATGAACGTCGTGGCTGATGCTCTGAGCAGGAGGGTAACGGTCAGTCAGATGTTGTTGAGGAAGTGGAGGCTTTGGGAGCAGGTCCCGGCCATGACTTTTAGGCTCAAGGTCCCTCAGGACCAGGGTTCGGCTGTCCTTGCGAGTCTGACTGTCACGCCCGCGGTGCGTCGACAGGTGACTGAGGCCCAGCGAGCGGACCCCGAGCTACCTCGTATTTTGTCGATGGCCGAGGTAGAGTTTGGCGAGGATGGAGCTGTGAGGTTCAGAGGTAGATTGTATGTGCCAGCCGAGGGGCAGGTGTGGCGTAATGTATTGCGTGAGGCTCATGGGAGTCGGTATGCCGTGCACCCCGGATCGGCCAAGATGTACCAGAACCTGAAGAGGCAGTTTTGGTGGCCTGGCATGAAGAGAGATGTTACGGAATTTGTGGCCAGGTGTTTGACCTGTCAGCAGGTGAAGGCTGAGCACCAGCGACCAGGAGGCACACTTCAGCCCTTGGACATTCCCGCGTGGAAGTGGGATCATGTGACCACTGATTTTGTGGTCGGATTACCGAGGACGTCCAGCGGGGAGGATAGTATCTGGTTGCTAGTGGATAGACTGACGAAGACGGCGCGGTTGCTGCCAGTCAAGGTCAGTTGGAGCGTGCAGCGTTTGGCTCGTCTGTACGTGGAGCAGATCGTGCCGTTGCATGGAGTTCCTATCTCCATCGTGTCCGATCGTGACCCCCGTTTTACTTCTGGACTCTGGAGGAGCTTCCAGAAGGCTCTAGGCACTGAGTTGGCATTCAGCTCGACCTATCATCCTCAGTCGGACGGTCAGTCTGAGCGGACCATTCAGACTTTAGAGGACATGTTGCGAGCATGTTGCTTGGAGTGGCAGGGGAGTTGGACCCACCATCTCCCATTAGTGGAGTTTGCCTACAACAACAGCTATCATTCGAGCATCGGTATGGCTCCCTATGAGGCGTTGTATGGGTGACCTTGTCGGACTCGCTTGATTGGTTCGAGATAGGCGAACGTGCCTTGACCGGACCAGATTTGGTGCAGCAGTGCATTGAGGTGGTGCATCTCGTTCGGCAGAAGATGTTGGCAGCTCAGAGCCGGCAGAAGAGTTATGCCGATCGGAGGAGGCGACCTCTCAGCTTTGCTGTGGGAGATCGAGTTTTCTTGAGAGTGTCTCCCATGAAAGGCATGATGCGCTTTGGTAGGCGTGGGAAGCTGAGTCCCCGCTACATTGGCCCCTTTCCCATCGTTGAGCGTGTTGGGGAAGTTGCTTATCGGTTGCAGCTACCTCCGGAGCTTTCCGCCGTGCATGATGTGTTCCACGTGTCGATGCTTCGGAAGTACATGCCCGATGATTCTCATGTTCTCGAGGATGCCGTTTGGCCTGAGGTGAGCCCAGATCTGTCCCTTCCAGAGTTTCCTATTCGCATTGAGGATCGGCGGGAGCAGCGCCTGCGGAATAAGGTTATTCCTCTGGTTAAGGTGGTATGGCAGCGTCATTCTGGCGGCGAAGCATCTTGGGAGTGCGAGGATGAGATGCGGGAGCTGTATCCTTATTTGTTTGTGTGAGTCTTCCCCCGTTCTTGTGCCTTGTCCTTGAATTTCGAGGACGAAATTCGTTTAAGGGGGGAGGGCTGTAATGTCCCAGACCTTCCGGATCCATCTTCGTGGGTCCCAGATTTGGTTTCTCGGAGTGTCTGACTCTGTTGTGTCTGAAATTTCATTTCAGACATCTTTCGTGTTCGGATTGGCGCGATCCGGAGTCGTTTCGGAGGCCCGGAGTGTGTCCGCGGCTTTTCCGATGTGTGTTTTCCGATTTCCGCGTGTGGGTTTCGGCGAATCCTTCGGAACCCTGTAGCGGGTGAACCGGGTCGTTCACCAGCCCGCGAGTGGTACCGTTGCGATCAGCGCTTCGAGACGGTCGAGGAGGTGTATTTTTCTATTTTGGGGTATTTTTGGCATTTTTCGGATTTTCTATTTATAGCCTTTTTCTTTTTCCCTTTTCTTTCTCTTTTTCTTCTTTCTTCTTTCCTCCCCCGTGAGCGCAACGGTCACACCCCCCCTTCTTGCCCGTTGGACCCCGCGGCGCCCCTTCCTCCTCCGGCGACGGGTGGCGGACGACGACGACGGCGCGGTGACGACGGCGGTGGCGAGAGGATCGTGACGGTGCCCCCATTGGCGCGTGGGAGAGGAGTTCGTAGTTGAGCTAGATTTGAAGATCGGCGACTTTTCGGCGGATTTCGAGCTTCATCGAGGTAGGGGAATGGATCCTTACCCTCTTTACAGTGTTCCTCGTGATTTCTAGGCCGTGGGGAGGCCGACTGGGGTTAAATCCATGCCGGGAGGGTCGTTTTCATGCTTGGGGTTTGAGCGCCGGATCCATCGATTCAGGGTGTTTTTGATCGATTTGGGGATTCTAGATGCATGCTATGACGTTGTTGGGTGATTCCCCGTCGTTTTCCCTTCACCAGGGGTGGTGAATGGGCATGGTTTTACGTTTCCTGGACGTATTTCACGAACCGGGCTCGGCCCGTTGTCGCGCTATAGTCCAGTGGCGCGTTCTTGGTGAACGCGCCGTGTCGACCGAGCGCGTTCGTCCGAGAAGACGAACAGTGAGGCGGTTGGGAGCGCGCCTGGTGCTGGTAGCACGATCTCATGATCGCGCTATCCAAGACTAGCGCGTTTAGGTGTGAACGCGCTAGCCTTGGGCAGCGCGACCTGGAAGATCACGCTAGCCATAGCTAGCACGTTCTTAGGTGTCGCGCTCGGGGTACCTAGCGCGACCTTCCCCCTCCCCAGATCAGCATTTTTTTCGGGTAGCGTGACCTCCGGTTGGGTGAGTTTGGGACCCAGTGTGGCGTGTGGCCCGAGGGTGGCCGTGGGCACCCAGTGAGAGCCACAGGGGTGCCCGAGATTCCTCGGAGAATCAGTTATCTCGGTAGGAGTGCCACGTGACTTGAGGGACGGGCGGACCTCATGCGTGTCCCCGACTTCTGTACCTACCGCAGGATCATCGAGAGTCTGTGCTAGGGTTTGGTCGGCGGTTTCCGTGGATTAGTCCTTACTTCCAGTGACCTGTCCACTAGTCGTAGCTTCTTGCGCATGCGGGTGCGGACCCACCTGGGAGTGGTGGAGAGCAAGACTCAGTGTGACGCGATTTTTAGGCTGGTTACCGTAGGGCCCCTTGCCTTTGCCACCAGAGTCCGGTGGGGGGGAAAACCAGCTAGAGGACCCGACCTAGAGCTGATGGTCTGTGTGTGCACACGTAGTTGGGGGCTTGGGACACGCACTGACGAGTGCGACCCCAGCTAGTCCTTGTTGTGTGGTACTTGTTGCGTGTCTGAGTCTCACGCCCGGGGCGTCGTAGCTAGACACTTGTGACGTGGTATAAGATGTCAGGGGACGCATCCGGTCGTTCTTCTAGTGGGTGGTGCTCCTGTTCGCTGGCAGGCATGGACTCGTGTTTTGTTGGACCGAGGTTTCGTAGTACGGTACTGTTAGAGTAGACGGCTTTTTCCGTTTATTTACTTTAGCTTGTCGGTTCTACCGTACTCTTGTTTGGTAGGGTTGTCTTCTTCTTTCTCATTTTTCGTGCGAGGTGGGGATTCGCGGGATCCCTACTGGGCCAATGAGATGAGGCTCACCCCTGCTCTTCAGGTGAGGCGGGATCGACGGGAGGCGCGGCTGAGTTTCAGCGTGGTTCTTCTAGCCAGGGTTAGTCGCCAGTCTGCCAGAGCCGGGGGATGCCCCGTGTAGTTGTACTCCGGGGGATGCCCCGTGTAGTTGTACTTTTCTTTCCTGTTGACTGTACTTTCTTTTGGACATGTGACACTATGGACCTTGTAGCAGTTTATTTATTTATATTATTCTGTGCATTTTATTCTAGATTATTGTGCTATCTCTGTGGTCGTTGCATCTTCTCTTGTACCCCCACACCACTCCTTTCTACCCTTCCGAGCCTTCGGACTCGTGGGTTGGCGGGCCGAGATTTGAGACGCGCCGGTTCCTTTCCGGCACTCGGATCCTCAGGTCGTCACAGCCTGCTACACCGTTTGTCCTTTCATCTATTCCTACTCCACCGCCCATCTCTCACACATTACTCACCCCCGCTATCACCGCACCTCCATTTAACCCTCCACTCATTACACCTCCGCCTACCTTTATATCCCCACTTCCGCTCACACCCGCTACCACCAACCCCTCACCCATCATCCTTTCCACCACACCCTCTTCCGCACCACTTATCCACCCCACTGGGCCTACTAAGTCACTTAACTTGAGCCCATCCGAGGCCGCGGTAGCCTATAACTTCGCCCTGCGGAGCGGGCGCATGTTTCACCGCAATTATCCTTCCCCCTCTAATCCCCAGTCTTCCCAACCGGCTGCTGAGCAGGAAGAAGCCGAGCCGTTACCGGGAACCCAATACGATCTGTTGCATCACTTGGATCGGGTTCCCGCCAAGATATCCGTACTGGATCTTATCAAAAGATCTACCATTCACCAAGATGCTCTCAGGAACTTTCTTCAGAAGGTGATGGTTAGTGAAGATGTGGCAGCCGATAGTTTACCTACGGCATTGGTGACTATTTCTAAAGGACCAGCTATAACCTTCTCTGAAACCGAGCTAGCACCACCAAACGCTTGACAAATGCCACTTTGCATCACCATTATCTTGCATAAAGTCAACATTGATGTGGCATTAGTTGATACAGGGGCATCTATCAATGTGTGCCCGCTCAGCACTCTCAGGGCCTGCAATCTGTCAGAAAAACTTCTACGCCCGACCCCCACTACTATAGCTGCTTATGACAATTCTTGGAGGGCATGTCATGGGATTGTTACTATTCAAGCCGAGCTTGGGCCTCTCACCATGCCCATTGAATTCTATGTGCTGGACATAGACCCCATGTTCGAAGCTATCTTGGGTCGTCCGTGGATCGACACTCTCAGTGCCGTGCCCTCCACCGCGCACCAATGTCTCAAGTTCCCTTTTCAAGGGAGGGTGGTTAAAGTAAAAAGCTCATCTACGGTCCAGTCTGTCAAAGTTATTTCAGAGAAGATTCTGCCTACATTATGGCCCAGCAGTCGGCCCGTTATTTCGGTACTAGATCTGGATTTCCCTTGGGCTTATACACCACGCAAGCCCGCCGCTACACCCGTCAATATCAAAGTGAAACCCCAGATCCGAGATTCCAAGGGTTGGGATATCATATTGAAGCTGGGTTATCAACCGGGGAGAGGTCTCGGTGCGCAGTTACAAGGGCGAACTAAGCCAGTGCCCAAAGGAAGAAAAATGAGCCGGAGAGGTCTCGATTATCGAGAGTCCGCACTCTCAATGATGGGAGACTCAGGGCCACTTACATGGGATTACCGCCAACACTTTATAAAAGGACCCCTCCAGCCGGGTACACTGAATCCACCACCAGTACAATCAGAAAAGAAAGATACAGCTTGCACAGTTGCTAGTCCACCTCTGCTACCAAAAGGGCATGTTGATGATATGCCAGATTTTAGACAGTCATTTACCAGAATGTTCAGCGAACCAGATGGTTATGGTCAGAAGGAGAGTCAGGAAGTGCGGCTCGTTCAATGGAAGCCAAAGCCACCTGGCCGTCTACAGAAGAAGGGGAGCTCGCCCATTATCATTTCTTGGTCTCCCTCCCGTCTCGCATCTCTATTTCAACAATTGGAACCCATTCCCCGTTCACCCCCGATTATGGTCGATCCGTATTTTACGGAAAGATCACCCGAAATCTTGTTTGTTCCATGTGCATGTGGGCGCTGCCCACCCATTGATCTGTCAACTCTATTCACTCCTCCTTTCTCCACCGCCCAACTCCATGAGATGTGGTTTTCATCTTCCGACCCCTTCTTTGATTGCATCTCCCCCTCTCTATTCCCCATGCATCTTCCTCCTCCTCCATCCTACTGTATGATCTCCACTGATCTCCAAAAAAAAACGTCAAAATTGAAACAGAGATTTCGGTGGAAGATTACGCTATCTTGTCTCCATCCTCCTCCCAGGGGCACGAGTCCCCTGCTCCTTCCTTTCCACTAGATTTCGTTTCTCCTAGGTTAGGCGTAGGGTCCGTCGAGTCTAGGGAAGTAGGGTCGATTAGAACTAGAGAAGTAGGGTCCTATTCTAGGTCGTCCAATCCTTCCGAGCTTGAGCCGCGCCCGCTTGCGCGTCCTTCCAAATCCATTCCTGATAGGTTCTTATAAGATCTGGCTCAGTGATGTCATGCTCTTTTGAAGTGTCCAGAGTTTGTCGCCACGGCAATCATGATAGAGGATGAAGAGGAAATAGAAGGGGTGTGGAGCGATGACGGACTCGGTGTCTATGAAGTCTTGGATGAGAAAGACCCGATTGATGATGAGGACCGCAACGTAGATAACACTGCCGATCTGTATGCGCAAGGATTAAAGAGATTTGACGAGCCATCATCAGTAGTGGATGAACCTACGAAGGAAATAAATTTGGGAACTGAAGAAGACCCAAGGCCCATCATTATTGCCGTTAATCTCCCTCCGCAAGTGGAAGAAGATCTAGTGAAGGTTCTAAGGAAGTATAGTGATTCTTTCGCCTGGTCTTATGAGGACATGCCGGGTGTTGACCCCTCTTTAGTGGAACACCGACTCATACTTAAACCAGGGGCAACACACGTAAAATAGAGGTCGAGAAGATTTCACCCCCACATGGCCTTAAGGATCAAAGAAGAAGTTGATAAGTTATACAAGGCCAGGTTCATTAGAGTTGTCTTATATCCCCAGTGGGTGGCGAACATAGTCCATGTTATCAAGAAGGATGGAAAGGTGCGTATTTACATCGATTTTAGGGATCTTAACAAAGCATGTCCCAAAGATGATTTCCCGCTACCTCACATAGACGTCCTGGTCGATAACACCGCCGGGTACGAAGCTTTGTCATTCATGTACGGTTACTCAGGTTATAATCAGATTCGTCTCGCTCCGGAAGATTAAGAGAAAACTTCCTTCACCACGCCCTGGGGCACGTACTGCTACGTGGTTATGCCGTTCGGTCTGAAGAACGCAGGTGCCACCTATCAGAGGGCAATGCTGGCCATTTTTCATGACATGATGCACATTTATATGGAAGCCTACGTGGATGACATCTTGGTGAAATCAAGAACCAAAGAAGAACACCCTTCTATCCTGGCTAAGGTGCTACAGAGAGCTAGGGAGTACAAGCTGAAAATGAATCGAAGAAGTGTGTTTTTGGAGTCTCTTCGGGGAAGTTGCTAGGCTTTATAGTTAGCAAACGAGAGATTCAGATTGATCCTAATAAATAAAAGGCCGTCATGGACATGCCTCCGCCAAAGAATATTACGGAACTATTGGTAGATTGCAATTCATCAGAAACTCATATCCCAACATTCTCAGAGGTGCTGCCCGTTTTATGAATTGCTAAAGGCGGGAGTCAAATTTGAATGGAATCAAGATAGCCAAAAGGCCTACGAGGACCTAAAGGAATATCTATCCAATCCCCTGATTTTGCAACCTCATGTCCCTAGGAAACCCCTAATCCTATACATCTCGGTTATTGAGGACTCCTTAGGGGCGGTCTTAGCACAAGTAGACGATGAAGGAAACGAGCGGGCAGCTTATTACCTCTCCAGGTTGTTCAACCCGGCCGAGGCTAAATACACCGCTATGGAGAAGAGTTGTGCCGCCTTAGTGTGGGTAGCTCAGAAGCTCAAACATTACTTCCTTGCCCACCCAGTTAGCCTGATCTTTAGAATGGACCCGATCCGCTATCTCTTAGAAAAGCCTGTCCTCTCTAGTAGGTTAGCTCACTGGCAGAGCTTCCTATCTCAGTTTGTTATCACGTTCGTCGTTCAGAAGGCGGTCAAAGGATACGCCATCGCTGAGCATCTTGCCCATCTCCCGATTCCCTACACGGACTCTATTCAGGATGATTTCCCTGATGAGCATCTTTCTGTCCTGACTCATCATCCCTTCTGGTCGCTGCACTTCGACGGTGCACTCAATTCTCAGGGCCGAGGGATAGGCGCTGTTCTGCTCACTCCGAAAGGAGTGACGATTCCTTTTGCTTATCAACTTCAGTTTCCTGCTACCAACAATATCGTCGAGTATGAGGCTCTCCTAGCTGGATTGAAGCACGCCTACCTTCTAGGCGCGCGTTACTTGAATATCATAGGGGATTCTCAGCTCATCCTGCGGCAAGTTCTGTCCACTTACCGCACCCGTGACCGTAAGCTCAAACCATATCAAGATTTGGTCACACTCCTTGCTAGGCAATTCCGCAAGTTGATCTACATCTATACTCCCCGATCTCAGAACATTCTAGCCGATGCTTTAGCATCCCTTGCTTCCTCTCTATCTTTCCCTCTCAGTCAGAGTACTGAGACTGTCGTCGTTCAGAGATTGGACGCACCCTCTCTTCAGGATCCTTGGTATGTCAACCTTAGGAAGGCTGTAGAGGTGAGGGATGAGAAGGAAGAGTTGAAGGAAGTATCTTTGACAGAGTTAGAGGAGATCCTGGAAGAGGAAGAGTTGCCCTGGTATCATGAAATTAAGTTGTTTTGCAAAGATGGATCGTTCCCGGAAGAGGCAAATGCCGAGCAGCGCAAGTCAATAAGAAGAGTCGCCTTAAGGTATACTATCATTGCTGGAGAACTATACAGGCGCGCTACTAACGGGATGCTCCTGAGATGTTTGAACGATGATGAAGCTTGGAAGGTGGCCGAAGCAGCCCATTCTGGTGAGTGTGGAGGTCATGTTAATGGCCAGGCTCTACCGAAGAAGATCCTTAGGCAGGGCTATTATTGGCCCACTTTAGAAGAAGATTGCTCCCTCTATGTCCGGAGGTGTCTTAAATGCCAACTTCATGCTGATAAAATTCATGCTCCGGCTTCATCTCTTCATCCTCTATCTGCTCCTTGGCCATTCTCTATGTGGGCTTTCGACATTGTCGGCCTGCTCGGTGATGCCAATTCTCAGATCAAGCAAAAATCCTTCATCCTTACCACCACTGAGTACTTCACCAAGTGGGCTGAAGCCGAAGCGTACGCAGAGATTAAAGCTACCACGGTGTGCCGCTTCATCATGAAGAACATTATCTCGCGGTTCGGAGTGCCAAGCAGCATCGTCACCGACAACGGATCCCAGTTCGTCTCTCAAGAGCTCAAGGACCTATGTAAGAAGTTCAATATTACATTGCATCACTCATCTCTATATTACCCACATGGTAACGGTCAGGCCGAAGCCACTAACAAAACCCTTCTCAAAATCATAAAGAAAACATGTGAATCTCATAAGTTTTCTGATTGGCCAGAAAGATTAGTGGAAACTCTATGGGCTTACCGCACCTCCGTTCGTACTCCTACGGGGCAAACTCCCTATGCTCCCACTTATAGGATGGAGGCGGTACTCCCACATGAGATTTTGATCCTTTCCCTGAAAGTACAGCTCGAAAAGAAACTTAATCTCGACGAACGTCGAGAGGCGTTGCTCGTCCAGCTGAAACTCTTAGATGAGAAGAGGATGAATGCGACTGATCACGTATCTGTTTATCAAAAGAGAGTTTCGCGTTATATTCAAAAGAATGTATTTGAGCGCAAATTTCAAAAAGGTGATATGGTTTTGAAATGTAAATTCATTCGGTATGCAGGTCCTAGGTCTAAATTGCAACCTAACTGGGAAGGGACGTTCATTGTGAAAGAGACTTATCCAGGGAATGCTTACCGCTTAGTGAACGCATAAGGTGAGGAGCTCTCTCACGCTTGGAATGTGTTGTACCTTAAGCGTTTCTTTCCTTAGAATCTAAACCAATGCCACCCCGGTAGCGAGGTGTCCGTTCCCTTCCTTGCGAGCAAGAGGGCCCCGAGTACGGTAATCACACACTACACGACGTCCCTGGTCGGGTTTCCCACTTTGTAGACACCGTTTCTCCTTGGCCATGCTTTGGGGGGGAAAGTCAGAAGTCCCTGTCCATCTCTTTCTTCGGCTGAATCCAGGGGCAAGAGGTGAACAAGGAGGCGACGACCAATCCAGATGCCTTGACAAGAGGAGGTCTCAAATAGGGGCAGTCCGTTATGACTTGACGCCACAAGGAAAAGGAAAAGAGCAAAGAAAAGGAGTAATCTTTTTGACAAAAGCAAAAGTCTATCTCGAAAGTCCATCGATTATCAATCCCAAAGCTCCAAAAGTAAAATAATGAAAGCTAGGCATGGCAAGAGTGGCAGTACATTTTCCTCATGGGACGTTATGAGCCCGGTCGTATGTGTGCCTAGAGTAGACAAAGGTTCGATGACGGACGCAAAAGCCCCGGCACAACAGACCAAGTCTCTGAATAGGTTGACTGGAGAGGAACTCAGGTCCTAAAAACTTCTATATCTGGCCTAAGCTTATCCCCATGTTTTTTTTCCTTTTCAAGACTAAGACAAGTACCCTGGGTATGGCCTTGGCAGAGATACCATAACGCGAGTTAGGCCCTGGCTAGGGATTGTCACCCCCATTACACGCCAACCTCAGAAACTCTGAACAGAATTGGGAGGACCCTCATTCCTAGGGAGGCACTGGTTTTCCAAAATAAAAAAAAATCATATATTTCAAAATCCAAAATCCAAAAAAAAATCATATATTTCAAAATCCAAAAAATCATATATTTCAAAATCCAAAAAAAATCATATATTTGAAATCCAAAAACACCAGATATTTTTAAAAACTAACAAAAATCTAAATGATTGCAAAAAATCCTAAAAAATACCATCATATGCATTGCATGCATTGCATTGTTTTTTATATTCTTCGCCTATTCAATAAGGCTCCACCCCTTGACCAAATATCAAGAAATGGTCAAATTCTAACTTGTTTTAGGCAAGGGGTTGAGTCTAAGAACAGATCTAACTTGTTTCTTGTCTAAGTGTGTGCAGAACGCAGGTTCAAGCCCAAGATTGCAAAATTACAGGTTCAGGTCTATAACGCACCAACGTCAGACCGTCACAGCCTTGTAACAGTCACCCTTTGACCGTCAGAGCCTTCTGCACTTTGAAATCCGTTGACTCTCAGCAAACCCTCTCTGACGCGTCCTCGATCGACCGTCACTTCCCTCTAATGGTCTATCTATGACCGTTACATTTTATAGAGAGCAGAAACTCAATTTTCTGAGTTCACTCCTTCTGACGGCTCATCGTAAGACCGTCAGACTGTTGTGACGGCCCTATGTAGGACCGTTACATATTCCAGAAACTCTGCTTTCAGGCCAAGTCAAGCAACAAACTCATGATTCCATCAAATAGAGCACTTCTATATCATTCCATTAAGTTCAATAATACATAAAATTGATTGATAAAACTTCAAGTTCAGAAACATCATAAGAAATCTCAAGCTACATTCAATTTTCTGTCCGTGAGAGGGCGGATCTTGCGCAATTCTTTCACGTAGCTACGGCGTCTCTCATCGTCCTCTTCCACTTCTTCTTGCCACGGGCGCACTTTGCTGACCTCCCACATGGTCAGTGCGTTCCGGATCGCTCTCTCATCTTCCTCGGTCCCCATCTTACTAGCAAGAAGGGGAGGGTAGTGTGATAGTGCAGGAACTTCGGTTCGGAGTAGCCCAATTTGAAGATGGCACCGGTGTGGGTTGTAGATCGCCAAGGTAGTGTTCCCCACTAACTATAGGTCAAGGCCTGGTCGCCGTGGTACTCTAAGCAAGGTGCTCCGCAAAACTCTTGGACGCATCATGAACTTCTCTATTGGCAAAGTGTTGAGGAAGAGGCGCCATTCATCTCATGTTTTCTTGTCCGCAGTCTTGCACTCAACCTGTGAAGAGAAACCGAAGGCACCTCCAATAAAGAACAAGGGGTGGCTCCCCAAGATCCGACTGGCTGAAGGTATGTCTTCCTTGGGTTGGAATTTGATTCTCACACCCATCCAACACTCAAGGAGTATCATAGAGCCGAAAAGAAGTCCTCCTAAGCAAGCTGAACTAAGTCCTTCATAAAGGAATGAAAGGGCCGCTTGAGAAATAGACAAACCCCGCCACAATCCGCTGATGATGCTAAGGTTTTGGATATCTAGGAGGTGGTCGGTGGTAGTAAAAAGGAAGACTCCGCATAAGCAAATTGACACGGCTTTGGCTATGGCTTCATATCTCTCCCACTTGTTCTTACAATGAGAGACTATCCATTGGGCCATGGGTATCAAGTGAATATGGTTTGGGCTGATCATGGTCCTTACATCCTTCGAGTTGTGTATGATATCACTTAAGATCAAGGATGGGTCAATAGGTTCGACCATATGACACACTAGATCTTCGTCCCCTACTTTAGTCGTAGGAAGGGCTAGGTATGTCTCTACCTCCTCCAATAGGACTGTAGCTTCAAAGGAAGGGAAGAGGAAGGTGTGTGTTTGTGGATGCCATAACTCTATAAGGGCTGAAATGCTTGCCAAATCTTAAGACAATTTCTGAAAGTTCTTGGCCAAAACTAACAAAGGTTGGAGGTGCCATGCCCTAAGGATGGATAAAACTTCTAAAGGGAGTTCTTTGACCATGGGAGGCACCCACTTTAAGTTGGAGTAACACCTTGGACCAGGAAGAGGCTAAAGAAAGAAGAAGAAGAAGAAAGAAGAATCATAAGTGGTATAGAAAAGTGCAGAAATTGATGAACTTTTGAAGTCAATTGAAACTTACCACTCTTTGGGCACTTGAACTCAGATGCTTGGGGAGAGATGTCAACCTTTGCAGTTCCCCATGCTCCTTCTTGGCTGCTTTAGGGCCGGTGTAGACTCTCTCCTCCATGCCCATTGCTCCGAAGCTTCTCTTCATGATGTTCCTTGCCCTTTGATGGAGTTTTCAACCCTTGTAGCAGAGAATTAATGAAAGCTGTGTTTTTTGGGCTTGTTCCTGGTTTATAAAGGCTTGATTTTGGTGCTAGGATGATAAGATTGGGGTTAGAAAGCCTTATCCTAAGCCTAGGAGGGTTCTAGTATGGATTAAGGTCTCCTTACCTCGAGGTTGGGCTCTCACGGTAGAATCTGTCTCGGAGTACAGTTTGTTCTCTGACGGTCTATCGTAAGATCGTCACATCATTCTGACGCTCCATCTTTGGACCGTCACATTTCCTGCTACGTGTTGTTAGCTTAATCTCGCTCTGTCGTGTCTAACGGTCTAATCTTAGACCGTTACAGATCCCTGACGCTCCATCATTGGACCGTCACATTTCTTGCTATACAATTTTCAGTCCACCCTCTGTCGTCTCTGACGGCCTGATCTTGGTGCGTTACATGGGTCTGACTCTCCTACACTAGACCGTCACACCTTCTGCTGCAGGTTTCTGTTCTTTCCATTGTCCTTTGGTCTCACCTGCCAGTCTTACACTTTATCCCATGTTCATATCCATTCATTCCATCCATTCATTCACACTTTCATTCACACTTCCACCCGCACATGTGTTTTCACATTCATACTCGCATTCATCCATTCATTCATCCACATAAAAAACACAAAAAAGGGCGTTTTCATTTCATTCCATTTCATTCACATAAGTCATGTACAAGTATGGGTGTCAAAGAAGAAAGAAAATACAAGTCACTCGGCCGGTCTATCTCCTAGGCCGTCACTATCGCCAGTGCCCACATGCCGCTTTGCTGGTGGCTCCTGGACGCTGCTCTCCTCCCCCCGATGTCGTCTCCGGTCTGCCTCCTCGTTCCTCCGATGGCCGGAGGAGCCGGTGAAGTAGTCTCAGAATCCACTGCTGGGTGCAACACTCTGGCTCCTACTGCCAGTCCCCGACTTCTTCCCTAAAAGTAGAAGGGCCTCTTTCATACCCGCAATCACGCCCTTCAGCTCGATGGTCTACACTTGTAACTGATCTCGCTCGCCCCTCAAGCGCGCAACGTCAGCTCTAAGTCGCTCCACCTCCTCATCATCTGCACGCCGGTGGGTCTCTCCTACGCTCAGTCTGGCAACCTCCACCGGGAGATGGGCAGCCTCGGCTACCGCTGCAGTCAGCTCTCTCACCTGCATTTTGCATTGTCAGACCATTAAGCATTTGGTGTTTGCATAAGCATAAGCATTTTAAGTCTAAAGGAGCATTTTAAATTCTTACTCGCTCCACGAGGGTGGCCTCCGCCTCCTCGGCCCGAGCTATCGCTCGAGTAAACTCTGCATCTCGCTCAGCCCGTCCCCCGGCAGGCTGTGAAGAGGAGAACGGTGCATCTGGTCTGATCCTCTGGGCTCCCTCGGCCAGCTGCATTTAGAAGTTAAAGTTAGCATTTGGTGTTTGCATAAGCATAAGCATTTTAAGTCTAAAGGAGCATTTTAAATTCTTACTCGCTCCACGAGGGTGGCCTCCGCCTCCTTGGCCCGAGCTATCGCTCGAGTAAACTCTGCATCTCACTCAGCCCGTCCCCCGGCAGGCTGTGAAGAGGAGAACGGTGCATATGGTCCGGTCCTCTGGGCTCCCTTGGCCAGCTGCATTTAGAAGTTAAAGTTAGCCATTTGCATCATAAGCATTTAAGTCTTAAAGTGTAGAAACTCACCAAAAGCTCCAAGGCAGCTCGATACTCGTCCCGCTGCTGGATGGTGGCATGTAGGAGTCCCTCGAGCTCGGCTATTCTTCCCTGTGGGTCTAGCTGCATTTAGAAAGCATATGTCAGTGCATATAGAAGCATTAATTTAAAATAGACGGAGTTTTGAGTTTAGAAGTTCATACCGGCCGTCGAGTGCCTCTGAACACCTGGTCGCCATACCGGTGGGAGTAAGCCTTGAGGTAGGTCTCGTCGCTGTCCGCCCGATCTTTCACCACCCGACCTCTTTTGTTCCAATCATGCACATATTTGGCCTTCCGGGCGCACCAGTCCACATCACCGCTAATGCCCTTCGAAGATTTGCCTGGGCGTTCATCGTCACGGCGGGGGAAGGTCACCTCTGGCTGGTGTAGTCCCCGAGTCCTCAGGATCAACCGGTAGTGCAGGGGCTCGATCACGTTGATGCAGTGAAGCCATATGTCTCGCCCGCTGTATGCCAGGGACGCCTTCACCCAAGGCTGTCCCTCGTAGCCCTCATCCCGGTATGGGGTCCATCTCACCTGAAAAGGTCATGTTAATCCATTCAGAAGTATTCATGAGCATTTAGAAAGCATTTTTGCAGCATTTAAGAGCATATAAAAAGTTTAAATTCGAAGCTTACCGCTGTGTGTGGGAATGAGTCAAGATCATCCTGGATGGCCCGGGTCAGCATGTTGATCGATCCACTATCCCTCGCAACAACCCACCGTCTCGCGATGGGGATCCGCTCGGGATGTAGCTGACTACCTAGCCCAATCCCCGGGAGGTACACGAAGCTCCAGATCTGCATTTAAAGTCGAGTGTCAGTAAATTGCATCATTTGCATTTGTAGAATCATAATCATATAGAAAGCATCTAGAGTTCAGCATTTACCTGTAGGAAAGGCGAGAAGGCACCCAACATCGTCCGTCGGTCTGTGGTGCTAAGCGACTCGAAGAGGAAGGCAAGCGCTGCCGCTCCCCATGCATACTTCCCCACTCTGCCCAAATCCTCTTGCAGTGGCAGTAGCCTGCAGCTGATCATGTCGGCTCGGGTCGAAAAAAGTAGCTTTCTGAACAAAAGCATCAGAAATCGTCTCAGGACTCGATCTCCCTCCTGTCCTGCCTCTGCCGCCACTCGCGGGAGTACCTACTCTATCACTCGGTCTATATGCTGCTCGGGGAGCTCGTCGACTGCTATAGCCGCTCCTCTCAGTCCCAAGCTGTCCTGTAGTCTCGACCTCGAGAGTTGGGATGATGTGTGCCCCGGCCTGATCAGATCTAAGCCCAGGAGCTCTTGGGCCATCTTCCGGTAATCTCCAAATGTCCAACCGGTCACTGCTGCTCCGTGGACTCGCAATCCGGTGATCCTCGCCATGTCTTCTAATGTGGGGATCATGTGGCCCCATGGGAAGATGAAAGCCCGACTAATCGGATCCCATCTCTCGTGCAGTGCATACAAGAGCGGGGTATCCGTCCTCGTCACCTCAATGCTAAACACCTCAGCGAATCCCATCTCGGCCAACCTCTCCCGCTGGTACTCGGGCAATGCCTGGTACACTACCCGTATCTGAAGCCAAGAAATCCGGGTTCTCCTTTTCCCCTGCACAATTAGAAGCATTAAGTCAGTCATTTAATCATAATTTCATTGCATTGCATAAATAAAAATGAAAACAATAAAAAAATTAGAAAACTGAAAAATCTCAAAAATTGTTTCTGTCTCTGGTTACTCTAACGGCCCTGAGGTGATGCGTCACAGTGCTCTGATGCACCTGAGGTGGTGCGTCATGCCTGTGACGGTCGCTGCAACGACCGTCACGTTCTCTGCAATAGGGCATTGTCCCTTTTGTTTTCCTTGGCTCCTAAAATGGCCATGGAGGCCTACAATCATTCCTAAGGGGTCCCCAGACCCATTTCTACCCTCCAAACACACATGCATGCACATAAAAAATTAAAAATTGGAATTTTAGGGAAATCGGCCTACCTCGGGGTCTTGGCTCCTTTTCTTCTTCTTCTTTCTCGCTGTCGCTTCTTCCTCACCAATGGTCTTCCCCGTGGCTTCCTCAGCTTCTTCCACGGTCATTGGAGGGACTTCCTCTGTTGGTTCGTTCGTCGGAGGGCTCGCCGCCGGTGGGGTTCCCTGTCGGTCCACCCGTGCTCGAAATCGCCGGATGGCCATCTTCTTCTTCCCTTTTCCCCTCTTCTTCGGTGGCTGGGACGGCTCGCCGCCGGCCATGGTTCGTCGGACGGAGGGGGAACGACCGTTCGGTTTTATTTTTTTTGAACGCTCAGGAAATTTGACGGTCTATCGTGAGACCGTCACACTACTCTGACGCGTCCTTGTAGACCGTTAGGTCATTTGAAACGATGTCTTGAAGGATGTGAACCGCCAGACTCTGATGGCCCGAGGTGGATCCGTCAGGGAGTTCTAACGCACCCTTACTGGACCGTTACATGCTTCAGAGTGTTTGATGAATGATGATGCTTTGTTTATCAAAAAATTCATGCTTATTGATGGTTATGCCTGGTTCTATGATTTATATCGTTAATGGCTAACCCTTTCTTGTTGCAAAATTTAAGTCATCATGCTTCGCCGCTCGCCAGGAAGGTAATTCAGGTATTGTATCCCGATCCCTTATCCCTTAATGCATTACTATATGTTATGTATGATATTATCTCGAGAACCGACTGGTCATTCAAGTGTTCTGGGATCTGATGTTCTCCTTAAACAAAAATGATGATGATCTAAGTACACGTGATTAATCGTTGGATAGGCCGTTGGGTTGGAAAAGTTTGGGGACGATGGTTCTGTCTTGCACGTCGTGGTTGCAGATGGTGTCCTGACCCAGGTTTCTCCGGTCTAGCAATACTATTCTCGAGTATCTTATTATTTTATTCTTTCTTTGCATTTGTTTTAAATGATTTCTTTTCCTTTAGCCCAGCATGCATCATACGCATCCTTTGAGCATTCATGAACCTTCGTTTGTCCAAGTGTCTCAGTAATGGTGAATAACTATGTGTTTAATGATCTCGAATAAGGAGAGTCATTCCTCTTTGAATAGGAAGGTTTCCTTCGGTCTCCTTGCATGATTTGGTTAGCTGAAGATTCCTGTCTGGAGTTTAGTTAATCGTCTCTTTCCTTTCCGTTGCTCCGGCCGCTGGCCGTGTTTTCCTTTCTTTAGTTGTTAGTTCCTCCAGACATGTGTCCTTTGGTTACCTTTTCTTGTGATTAGTTCGAAGCTTTCTAAAAAATTCCTGTCGCTTGTTGGTTGAGAATGGGTGTCGTTTACCTTAACGCCCACTTTTTAGTCCACTCCACTTCATCTCCGCTTCATCTCCATGTTCCATTTTTCGCTTTTGCTTCACCTCCGCTCGCTCCCCTGCAAAGAAGACGTTAAGGAGGGGCATCTGTTGACACCCGTTTTATGACCAATAAGTCAGGTCATCTTCTTGTTCATTCTATATAATGCTCCGAGTTGTGCACCTTTATTGAGCCTTCTTGGTCAATTTGAGGTCTATTTCGTGAGTCGTATCTCCTTGGTTGGGTCTGGTTCCTTATCCCTTTCCGCTGGACGAAGCTTAGCAAGCTCTCATTTCATTAGCACTCTATTATCTCTAACGGTCCTTTGATGGGGCGTTACAGTCCTTTAACGCATCTACCATGGTGCGTTACATCCTTCCAGAGTCCTTAAGCTTAAGGCTTCCTTTCAAGCTTATCTTTTATCTATCCGTTGAGTGTGACGGTTTATCGTGCAGCCGTTACATTCATTGTGACGCATCTACCCTCCGTTACATTCATCTAGAGTCCTACGTTCGCGAACTTCTCCCGTTGATCTTAGCTTATAGTGGATAGGGTTGTGTGACGGTCCAAGACTGGGGCGTTATATTAGTGTGGCGGTCTATCGTGCGGCCATTACATCCAACAGAGAGTCCTGACAAGCCTAGCCTTTGCTCTGCTATTTCCGTGATCGAACTAAGAGTTTGGTTGGAGGGTTTCTCTCTCGATACTCATCCTAAGAAGCTTCCGTTTGATTCTGTGGACTCTGGGGAGTATTATCTTCAAGAGTTTGCTAAGAAACGTCCTACTTTCTACCTGGATTATCTTCTAATTCGAACCTAGACTTTGAGGGTCTATAAATAGAACCCTTGACTTCATGGCTTGAAGAGGAGACATCTGGAGTTCGCGTCGAAGTGCTGCCGCATCCTGGAGCTAGAACCAACCAAGGAGAGCTGCTTCCCACGTCCATCTACTTCCAAAATTCAGGGAGTATTGTTTCCAAGGGTTTAGTTCAGTCAAGTTGTGTTCTTAGTGTCTTTTCTCTCTTTTCAAACATCATAGCATTGTCCCTCTCCATCTACCACGTTCTTGCACTTGCTGCATTCATTTAAAACATCCTCCCATCTTTTAAAATGCCCCAGAGGGGTTAAAAAACTAACCTCCCCAGTATTTCCCTTTCCTTTTGCATGTTCTTAAGTTTCATGGATTTATTGATACTACTGTGTCTAAGGGCTAATCTGGGTTGTTTTTCTTGTGTTCTACATTCTCTTTTGCAGGTTCACAGAGTCCATATCACGAGGCCCAAGCTCTCTGGCCGACTGGAAAGCTTGGAGATCAAAAGATTCTCAACTTCTTATTCTGCAGAAGCTCTGACGGTCAGGCACAGGCGCGTTAGAGTCTTGTAGCGGTCTATTGTGAGACCGTCACACTTTCTGTGGCACATCTTCCTTCGACCGTTACATCTGACGGAGCTGCAGTTTCCTGGTTGTTCTCTCTCCCGTGGGCGGGTGCATCATCCTCCTATTCTAAGATATTTATCAGGTATTTGACTTGTTTCTACCTTGGTGGCGATGACATCTTTCCTTAGTTTGGGCATTAGCTTTCTCTTTCATCATATCTCATCTTTACTTTGCTTGTTCCACCTATACGGTGTGTTTTCCTTTATTTCTTATTCCACGCTCCGGCGTGTGTTTTTCTTTATTTGCTTAGCTTAGTCTTCATTGAGATAGCATGCCCATGCTAGAGCTTATGTTGGTTGCCTAGGTTCATGATTCGCATGTTCATAGGTTGATTGATTTCATCACTTGGCTCATTATTTACTCATAGTTGGTATCATAGCCCATCTTGCAAAAGAAGGGACACATTAAAACCAACAATAACCTCTCCTTTGGATATTCCTTCCAATGGACTAGAAAATCTTGTTTCAAGGCCTCCGTAATTCTCCGCGAGCCTGGGATTCCCACTAGCACGCCGAGTTGGTTGTACCATTAAAGCCCATTTATCTAAAAAACACTACCGACATTTTGTATTTCTAGATCTTAGCGGCCCAACAGTCGACCGCCATAGTCTTCTAGCGCGTCTTATATAGATTGTTAAAGGGAGCTTGACGGATCTACCTTTGACCGCCAAAGACTCCAGAGAGCCTGTTTTCAAATATCGAAGTCTTGTACTTAACGGTCTAGAACTAGACCGCTATATTCATGTAACAGCCCAGTTATAGACCGCTAAAATACTTGAGTTCAGTTAACCCAAGGTTTGACCCAAGGGTTAATATCCATATGATCCTAGAAAGACTATTAAATCTCTGGGACATGTCACCTTTATCAAGATGATTTGACTAAGTTACGAAAGATAAAGAACATACCGTTATGCTACCGATTTATTTCCATGGCATAACCAAGTCATTAAAATATTTATTGAAATTCCTTATTTCCTTGTACAAGCATTCGTATTTTTGGTTACTTTATCATGAATTATCATTGAAATTGAACATTCTTGGCCACATTATTTACATGCGTGGAAGTAGCTTGATTTATACTTGAAGATGCGGATCGAGCACTGATTGTGTTCAAGGGCTCTATGCTGTTGTGCCCCTGTGGTCATTTGAGTCATCTTGTGGTCACTTGGGTCATTCGACATCATCTTGTGATCATTTGAGTTATTTGATATTCTTAGTTTTGATAATGGCTAAACACTATAAGTCATTGATGTTTTATCACTCTTTTATGACTAAACTACTTGATGTTCTTTCATGACAGATATGCCAAGGAATGGAGTGGAGATGGCAAAAGTGAAAGCTCAATGATTGCGCCCTCGCACGCGGATCGACCTGCGTGGAATTGATAAGGACATGAATATCTTGAATTATGGACATGTTTTTTTGAGCTAACACTTCCTTTTGCAGGTATAGGTGTTTCCGATAAACCAACACACCTTGGCCGGTCGACCAGATTTGCCAGAGCCTAAAAACTCCAATTTTTACAGGTAGCGGTCGACCGCCCCTAGACGTCCGGTCGACCGGTTCTCCCAGAACCGAAAAGATGGCATTTTTACAGGTTTCGGTCGATCGCCCCTAGGCGTCCGGTCGACCGATTTTGCTAGAGATGAAAAATCAACCGACTGTAAAATTCCAGTCGACCGCCCCATGCCTTCCGGTCGACCGCCAGCCCCGAGCCAACAAATGTTGACTTTGTTTTCCACTTCGAGAAGGGCCATTCTCCATGGATTTCTTTAATCCTAAAGTCACTCAATCACCCACAAAATGTGGATCTGGTCTGGGGGATGTCCAAGGACCATTCAAAGTCTATAAAACCAACACATACGGGGTTAGAAACCCTAATGCTTCAACTGGAACAAAAGAGATCAAGGGAGGCTAGAGGAGGTGATTCGCGGGTACTATAGCACCTCTGTGAATAGTGCTTCAGGCTGGAGTTATTCATCCATTCCAAGGTGATTCAAGCTTAGATCTGAAGCAAGCAACCTCCAAGGAAGCTAGAAGCAATCAAGGTTCTCACAGATGATCAAAGCTACATCCATACACCTCTTCATCAACTCAAGGCCATCCAAGCAAGCTCATTTTCAAGGGAGATCAAATCTGCATCCTTCATCTTCTTCATCAACTCAAGGTGATCCAAGGAAGATCATGTCACAAGGAAGAAGATACCATTGAAGAATCAGATTCAAGCTTCAGCAATCTCAGACAAGATCTTTTCTCTTTGAGCATATTTCATATCTTGTTTGAATAGCTTGATATTTGTTCTCTTTTCATTTCATATAAACATTTGGAACAGAGGATCATCCCTACCAGTGGTTAGTAGGAAGGCAATCGGAAATTGTCCGATCTGCGGTGTTGACGTCCCTACCTGCGGTTAGTAGGAAGGCAATCGGAGGTCTTTCCGATTTACGATTCAGTGCGTGACACTAGTGGAGCCTCACCAGATTTGGTGAGGGGTGGACGTAGGACTGGGGATTCAGTCTGAACCACCTTAAAATTCTTTGTGTTGTGGTTTGTTTGTGTAATTGTTTCATTCTAGATGCATGCTTAGGTTCAAATTGATATATAAGTTGCTCATCTTGCAAAGCGAATCATAGTGTTCTTCAATAAGCTAGTTACACTCCGCTGTAATTTATTTTATCTAGCTATCTAGAGGGTTGCATTGCGAAAAGAGGGGCAGATCTATTCACCCCTCCCCTCTAGATCCGATATCCACTACTCAACATATGCTAGTCCCCTCGGCTGATTATCGGAAACATACTATTATAAACCATGGGGTATGATGCTACTGGCATCACATTGCGCTGGGAGTACTTTCTTTATAAATAAGTAAAAATTCACGGCATCCCGGAAATCACAGTATCACGGAAATCACTGAATTATCCACAAAGTGATATTCCACAGAAATTCACGAAGTACTTGTTACTAAGTGAAGAGTACATTCTTGCTTGTTACGTGACATTCTAGTACATTCTTATTCATGAAAGGCCATTACTACATTCTTGCTTGATTATACTTGATCGATTCATGTTCTCATATTTTAAGCTTGATTATATATTATTATTTTGGTTTGAATCGCGTGTTTGATCGTATTTCGCATGATTTTACCTTATTCCTTAGAGCTAAAATGTTAGTCACTTTAATATTACCAATCATGTTGATGCGAAGATACCTACTGGGCAAGTGTGCTCATTACCTATTTTTAATCTTTTCAGGAAATGCAAGTAGTTCGGATTTGGATTCAAGTTATTCAAGTGATGGGTCCGAGAGTGAATGAAAGTCGCATGAAATTGAGAGTGAAGACTTAGGAGTCAATAAATGTCTAGATCGAGTTCACGTAATTTTCCATTTTTATTGAGTCAAGTAGATTTGAAAGAGTTGACTAGTTGATGTATTTGAGTTATTCTCTTTACTAATAAAAGTGGAGGTTTGAGTAACTTATTGTGCAATTGCATTTTTATGTGTGATTGTTATTGCGCTCTGATTATTCTTGCTTGCAAGAGACTTACCATGCCGGCTGTTCACGTTTCCCGTGATCATCTTCCGCTATAATAAAAGCTTGGGGCGTGACAGTTAAGTTGGTATCAGAGCCTAAGTCCAAGGACTTAGGGAGGAAAGTCATATCATAGGATAAGTCCAAGGTTAAGGACCCACACCTATGAAAACTAGGAAAGAAATTCCCCACCTATGCGAGAATTGGGTAGAGCCCGGGATAAGATAATAATTTAGCTTTACATTAACCCTTTCAAAATTTCCATAAGAATTAACAATTTGTTATTCTCTCAGGTACCTTATTCTTCCGCTATAATAAAAGCTTGGGGTGTGACAGTTAAGTTGGTATCAGAGCCTAAGTCCAAGGACTTAGGGAGGAAAGTCATATCATATGATAATTCCAAGGTTAAGGACCCACACCTATGAAAACTAGGAAAGAAATTCCCCACCTATGCGAGAATTGGATAGAGCCCGGGATAAGATAATAATTTAGCTTTACATTAACCCTTTCAAAATTTCCATAAGAATTAACAATTTGTTATTCTCTCAGGTACCTTATTCTTATTTGCAATGGGTCATCGCGTAGATTGGAACGACATGCAAGAGACCATCGCGGGTTTAACTCAAGCACTACAAACTATGGCGCAAGGTGGCGCAGGAGCGAGGGCTGGAGACCTACATCGTAATTTCCGGAGCTTAAACCCTTCGAGATTTTCTGGTTCCTCAAATCCAGATGAAGCTGAAAATTGGATAGACGAAATGAACCGCATATTTGAGGTTATGCAATGTACGGATCAAGAAAAGGTTCGCCTTGCTACCTTTCAATTGAATAAGGACGCCCGTACGTGGTGGAAGTCTGTTCCTACATCCCCAGCCGATGCACCACACATGTGGGAAGGCTTCCTTATGCTCTTTCGAGCCAAATGCTTTTCTGAGCACATCAAAGAGCGGAAGGCTATGGAGTTTGCTTCTCTACGCCAGGGCATGATGTCGGTGGATGAGTATGAACTACAATTTTCCAGGCTGGCGCCATATGCTCTGCACTTGATTAGCACTGACTTGCTAAAGGCTAATCGGTTTATGGATGGATTAAGGCCCGGATATATTCAGCAATTGTGGAGCCAGAATATCCGTACTTATACGGAGATGGTCCAGCGGGCACATCTATGCGAGAGGACCTTAGAGAAAGTAGAGAAATTAAAAGGAAAGGGAGAGGAACTGAGCCAAAGGTCTGATCGGCATAATAATAAGAAGAAGTTCAGCATCATGGAACCCTACAAATCCCGTGATAGCAAGAAAAGATCCCGAAATGGGAGTGGTAGTGACTACCACAGGAACAAGAAAGTCAAGGAAGAAGACAAGCAGGTCGCCATGGCCTATACTTTCTGTGAGAAGTTCGGTCATTCGGCCGAAGAATGCTGGAAGCGCCTTGGCGCTTGTCTCCGGTGTGGCAGCAGGGAGCACCGTATGCCGGATTGCCCCCTTATGAAGGAGCTATCTTCTGGAAGTGGACGTAAACGGCAAGCTCGCCTCAATACTATTCTAGAAGATAATGAAGTGCCCCCAAATGATGGGCTTATGGAAGGTACTGTTCACATTTATTCCCGTCCTGTATTTGTGCTATTTGATACCGGTGCTTCTCATTCCTTCGTATCCACTGCTTTTGCAAAAATATTACCAATTTCATCGGTTCCCTTACCTTCGGACCTTGCTATTACTACGCCTTTAGGCCCCGGAACCAAACTCACCAACTATTATCCAAATGGTAAGGTAAGGGTATAAGGACATGATCTTCCTGCAAATCTCGTATGCCTTGATATGGAGGGCTACGATGCTATTCTAGGCGTAGATTGGCTTGTTGACCATGATGCTTACATCAATTGCCGCAACAGGATTATCTCTTTTCAGAAACCTGATCTTCTAAGGTTTTCCTTCCTTGGTATCAAGTATAGGAAGCATCTTGTCATTATTTCATCTCAGCATGCTTGCAAATTAATTTCACAAGGATGTGTAACTTTTCTTGCTTCCGTCATCCTCACCGAATCCAAGGAGATCATCTTAGAAGATATCCCGATTGTCAATGATTTTCCGGATGAATTTCCATCAGATTTACCTGGTTTATCACCCGAAAGGGAAGTGAACTTTTTCATCGAACTCATTCGTGGAGCGGCACCTATTTCAATAGCTCCCTACAGGATATCGCCCACAGAACTCAAGGAATTAAAGAGACAACTACAAGAGCTACTTGATAAGGGTTTAATTCGACCCAGCACATCCCCTCGGGGTGCGCCGGTTCTTTTTGTCAAGAAGAAATATGGATCTCTCAGGTTATGTATCGATTACCGGCGACTGAATCAACTTACTATCAAGAACAAGTATCCATTGCCACGTATCAATGAGCTCTTTGATCAGCTTTCGGGAGCATAATATTTTTCCAAAATAGACCTCAGGTCAGGTTATCATCAACTCAAGATCAAGGATGAAGACATATACAAGATAGCTTTCCGGAGTCGTTATGGCCACTATGAATTTGTGATAATGTCGTTTCGGGTTAACTAATGCCCCGGCCGCATTTATGCAACTTATGAATAACGTCTTCAGGCCGTATCTCGACCAATTTGTGGTCGTATTCATTGATGACATACTCATATATTCCAAAACAAAGGAAGAATATGAAGAACATTTAAGGATAGCCTTGCAGACTTTAAGAGAACATAAGCTTTACGCCAAACTTAGTAAATGTGAGTTCTGACTTAAGGAAGTCTCATTTCTTGGACATATTATTTCAAAAGAATGTATCGCTGTGGATCCTTGTAAAGTGGAAGCTGTCAAAAACTGGAGCCGGCCAACGACTGTGCCAGAAGTTAGAAGTTTTTTGGGCCTGGCTGGTTATTACAGAAGATTTATTAAGGATTTCTCCAAGATCGCCGTTCCTTTGACTAGACTTACAAGAAAAGAAAATCCTTTTATATGGTCAAAGGACTGCAAGGAGAGTTTCCTAACTCTTAAGGATCACCTCACTATTGCACAAATTTTAACACTACCAACGGAGGGTGGTAGATTTGAAGTATATGCAGATGCATCTGATATTGGCTTAGGATGCGTTCTTATGCAAAATGGAAAAGTGATTTGCTATTCTTCAAGACAATTGAAACGTCACGAAGAGAATTATCCTGTGTATGATTTAAAATTGGCGGCTGTTATATTTACCTTAAAAATTTGGCGTCACTATCTTTACGGAGAAAAATTTACGGTTTATTCAGACCACCAAAGTTTGAAGTATTTGTTCTCCCAAAAGGAGCTGAATATGAGGCAAAGAAGATGGTTAGAATACCTAAAAGACTTTGATTTTGCTATTCAATATCATCCTGATAAGGCTAATGCTGTAGCGGATGTACTCAGCAGAAAACCAATGGGAAAGCTATCAAGTCTCATGATTAGTATAACTAATCTCATTCCTCAATTTGCTCAATTGAATTTAGATATTGACATGAAGGAAGAAGATTGCTTTATGGCCAGTATTCGAACTCAACCAACATTAACAGCAGATCTGGTCAAGCTACAAGATAATGATCCAGTATTACTAGAGATTAAAGCCAATATTGAGCAAAGGTCGGATTTCTCTATTGCCGACGATGGAAGATTATTATTCAGGGATCGAATTTGTATACCAGATCATGTTGATACTAAGAAACTGATTCTGGAAGAAGCTCACAATTCCAAATATACCATTTATCCCGGTGGTACAAAAATGTATCAGGATCTTAAAAGGAACTTCTAGTGGCCCAACATGAAAAGAGAAGTGACAGATTTCGTGTCCCGCTGTCTCACTTGTCAACAAGTAAAGGCAAAGCATTTAAGACCCGCAGGTAAATTACACCCCTTAAATATTCTCGAATGAAAATGTGAAAGTATCGGGATGGATTTTATTATGGGTTTACCTAAAACAAGAGGAGGACACGATGATATATCGGTAATTATAGACCGATTGACTAAGTCTGCACATTTTCTGCCAATAAAAAGTAGATGGTCTGTGGATATTCTCGCAGCCTTATACATAAGGGAAATTGTCAAATTGCATGGTGTCCCAGTCACCATTATTTCTGACCGAGATCCTCGATTTACTTCACAATTCTGGAAGGGTTTTCAACATTCTCTAGGGACCCGACTAAACTTTAGCACGGGATTCCACCCACAAACTGATGGTCAAATAGAGAGGACGAATCAAGTGGTGGAAGATATGCTCAGGGCTTGTGCTATTGACTTTGGAGGAAGTCGGCATGATCACTTACCTCTAGTGGAATTTGTATACAATAATAGCTATCATGCAAGTATACAAATGGCACCGTTTGAAGCTCTTTATGGAAGGAGTTTTCGTTCCCCTATCTGTTGGAATGAAGTAGGAGAGAGGCAGTTTCTCGGTCCCGATATTATTAGGGATACTACCGAGAAGATTAAACTCATTCGAGAAAGACTTCAGATGGCCCAAGACAGGCAGAAATCGTATGCTGACAATCGAAGGCGCGACTTGGAGTTTCAAGTATGAGATCACGTATTTCTTAAGGTTTCTCCCGATCGTGGTATTCGAAGATTCGGTATTAAGGGCAAGCTTACTCTAAGATTTATTGGTCCATTTGAAATTCTGGAAAGAGTTGGTGAAGTAACTTATCGAATTACTTTACCTCCTCAACTATCTAAAGTTCATGATGTATTTCACGTCTTGATGCTCAAGAAATATGTTCCTGATCCTTTCCATGTCATCACCTACGACAATCTGGAGATTAAGAAGGATTTGACATATGAGCAGAAACCAATCAAAATCCTTGAACGAGAGGTACGTCAACTTCGGAATAAGACTATTCCTGTAGTCAAAATCCAGTGGACTAAATCAGGAGAAACATGAGAAACCGAAGAGGCTATGCGTAAAAGATTTTCAGAATTATTTGAATGTAAGTACACTCTCCACAATCCATATATTGAATTTGGAGACCAAATTCTCTTAAGTGGGGGAGGGTGTAATGCCCCGAAATTTTTATAAATTATTTCTAGAATATTTAAGTATTTTCTGAGAATTTTAAAAACCAAAATAGATTAATAAATAAATATTAGGTTAAATAAATCATTATTAAGGCCCAATTATGGTAAACCATTAACCTAGCCTATTTAAATGAAGCACAAAGGACTTATGGACCAAGCCTAGGAAGTTTGGCCCATATTCTAGAATGTTAATTAACTTATTTACGAAATTTAAAGATAAATACTAATTGTTTAGATAATTTAGTAGATAAACCGAAATTAGAATTTGAACTCATTTCAAATTCGGCACCCAATGCGTGTGGCGGTCTATCGTAAAACCGCTACGGGGACTTTGGCGGTCCAATCTACGACCGCTACATTCTGTCAGTTCCGTGAATGAAAGAACGGGTAAAAAGATTAGATTTTTAAGACTCTATCTCTTAGAGATCGAGATGGATGGACTAGTAAACATCTATAGGACTCTCAGAAGTCGATCTAAGCTTTAACAAGGACTCAAGAATCGAGCTAATCCTCAAACCCTAGCAAAATCCCTATAAATAGGACCTAGTTTTGACCTGCGCGACCCCTACATTGGCTCGCGTGGAATCAAGGTAAGACAATATTATTTCAAGTAGGTTCTTTAGAAGTTTTTATTGATAATATATAGGACTAACATCTCCCAAAATTTCGTGCAAGGAGATCAAGTACACAAGGAGATAGAAACTTGCAAAGTTGCTGGTTCCACCTTCGCGACCTAGGAAACTGTGCTAAGGTCCGGTGAAGATCAAAGGATTAGAGAACCAAATCTAGGTATTTAGCATTAGTGCCTTTAGAACTTTTCGTTCCCCTTAGTATCTACTTCTTACCCTCCAAATTTCACGCCATTAGGACAAGAGGATTAGGAGATATCAGGGCGTGAAGTTACTGATTTATCATTGGAAGGAGCTGAGACTAGGGTTCCATTCTAACATCAAATTCAGCGATTCAAAGCCTTAGCAGAGGTAGGTCATCTCATGCAAGGCAAAAACATCATGCTAGGATTAAAAGCCCTCTTGTTTTGATCGATTTCATGCTTTATATGTGAAGATTTTCATATTTTAATAGTACTTATGCACTTAGTATATCATGCATGCATATTCTTAGCCCTAACTAAGTTAAAAAGGAACTTTCTTGTCAATTCACAGAAAACCCATGCATATTGTTAGCTTAACTTTCGTTCTATCATGATAGGGAAGTTTATATATGATTTTCAGACATGATGTGAGTTAAGAACCTTAGAATCTTCTTATTTTATTTATTGTTAGACGTGCTCTAACGGCTTAAAGTTCGACCGCCAACATAATATAGCGGCCTTACGATAAACCGCCAGACACCTTGCAAACGTGATTTATATGTAATCTCTGGCGGACCAGAAGTAGAGCGCTAAAATCACTCTGGCAGTTTTACGATAAACCGCTACAACACTGTGACGCGCCTACCTTAGACTGCTACAGTTTTGTGTTCTGTCAACCTGAGACAGTCTTAAAAAAAGTCCACTTTAGCCTATGTTATGCCTAGATAATTATGTCCAAACCTGTTTTAAAGTATTGTTTTATGACTCTGAGACTTAACTAGTATTCATAACGGTTGATTTCATGTTCTTTATCCTAATTGGATTATTTTAAGCATATGATAATTTCAAGCCAAAATTATATAATTTTGTACTAACTCTATAGTTTAAATACTACATTGATGAGGTTTCAACGTGTATTTAATAACTGAATATATTCTCCCTCGTCTATAGAGTCATTTCTATAAGTTCATGGCATATATTCCGGTATATGACCATTAGTAACACACTTTGCACTATAGGAACATAATCTTGGACATGATAACCTCTCCTTTGGATATTCCTTCCAATGGATTAGGAAATCTTGTTTCAAGGCCTCCATAATTCTCCGCGAGCCTGGGATTCTCACTAGGATGCCGAGTTAGTTGTACCATTAAAGCCCATTTGTCTAAAAAGCACTACTGACGTTTTGTATTTCTGGATCTTAGCGGCCCAATAGTCGACCGCCATAGTCTTCTAGCGCGCCTTATATAGACCGCTAAAGGGACCTTGACGGATCTACCTTTGACCGCCAAAGACTCCAGAGAGCATGTTTTCAAATATCGAAGTCTTGTACTTAACGGTCCAGAACTAGACCGCTATATTCATGTAACGGCCTAGTTATAGACCGCTAAAATACTTGAGTTTAGTTAACCCAAGGTTTGACCCAAGGGTTAATATCCATATGATCCTAGAAAGACTTAAATCTCTGGGACATGTCACCTTTATCAAGATGATTTGACTAAGTTACGAAAGATAAAGAACATACCGTTACGCTGTCGATTTATTTCCATGGCATAACCTAGTCATTAAAGTATTTATTGAAATTCCTTATTTCCTTGTACAAGCATTCGTATTTTTGGTTACTTTATCATGAATTATCTTTGAAATTGAACATTCTTGGCCACATTATTTACATGCGTGGAAGTAGCTTGATTTATATTTGAAGATGCGGATCGAGCACTGATTGTGTTCAAGGGCTCGATGCAAGTCCCCTTGGTTGATTGTCGGAAACATACTGTTATAAACCATGGAGTATGATGCTACTGGCGTCGTATTACGCTGGGAGTACTTTCTTTATAAATAAGTGAAAATCCACGGCATCCCGGAAATCACGGTATCACGGAAATCACGGAATTATCCACAAAGTGATATTCCACAGAAATACACGAAGTACTTGTTACTAAGTGAAGAGTACATTCTTGCTTGTTGCATGACATTCTAGTACATTCTTGTTCATGAAAGGCCATTACTACATTCTTGCTTGATTATACTTGATCGATTCATGTTCTCATATTTTAAGCTTGATTATATCTTGTTATTTTGGTTTGAATCACGTTTTTGATCGTATTTCGCATGAGTTTACCTTATTCCTTAGAGCTAAAATGTAAATCACTTTAATATTGCCAATCATGTTGATGCGAAGATACCTACTGGGTAAGTGTGCTCATTACCTATTTTCAATCTTTTCAGGATATGCAAGTAGTTCAGATTCAGATTCAAGTTATTCAAGTGATGGGTCCGAGAGTTAATGAAAGTCGCATGAAATTGAGAGTGAAGACTTAAGAGTCAATAAATGTCTAGATCGAGTTCATGTAATTTTCCATTTTTATTGAGTCAAGTAGATTTGAAAGAGTTGACTAGTTGATGTATTTGAGTTATTCTCCTTACTAATAAAAGTGGAGGTTTGAGTAACTTATTGTGCAATTATATTTTTATGTGTGATTGTTATTGCGCTCTGATTATTCATACTTGCAAGAGGCTTACCATGCCGACTGTTCACGTTTCTCGAGATCATCTTCCACTGTAATAAAAGCTCGGGACGTGACAACTGGAGTGCATACAAATTCTAGCCTAAAACTAACAAGCAATGATCAAACAATGCTACAAATATGGCAACAATAGTGTAAACATGAATGATAACTAGGGGGGATAAATAACACCCAAGACAAGTAGCGAGATGACGAAAAATGGAGCACAAGTATGAATCTCGGGATGCACTGTGATGAAATAACGGTCTGTTGGGAGACCACACAGGGAGGGAAACGGTCCTGGGAAGATCGCAATATGCCAGGGAGCAGCAAAAAAACAAGACACAGAAGCTAAATTGAACAGTAACAGGAATCACAAACGCGTACCTGAGTGGAAGAAGCGGTCTAATGAATGACCGTCACCTACATGAAAACGGCCCTAACGGGACCGCAATAAGTAACAGACACACAAAACGCATCCGACAGGAACAAAGGGGACGAACGTACCTGAGGCAGAACAAAGCGGTCTATCGACCGACCGCTGGACACCAGAAATGGCCCACAGAGGACCGCAATCAATCCAAAGAACAAAAAGTGACAGGAAATGAAATGGCAAATCCGAGGGGACTAAAAACTAACTCAAACAAGTACAGAAAAATAGGCCAACAATGTCAGAAGCACGATGGGCATAAGGTGTCCCACCGTGATCGCCAAAAAATAGGATGTAGATATCTTTTCTAATCCAAAGAAAGATGTGCGGGTGTGTGTGAGTAAATGGATATAACTAATGTGGCATCAAATGGAACATGGAAGGAAATAAATAATGCAATGAAACCAATCACCCCGTAAACTACCAGATCATGATCGCCACCAAGATGAATAGTGCAAAGAGAGGCGCACTACGTACCTTGGAAAAAAGGAAATGGATGAGGACACTCGCCAAACAGAAATAGTGCTGGTGCAGGATGAAGACGGTCTTCTGACGACCTCTGAAGGTGAAAACGGTCAGACGATAGGCCGCAACCAGCACTGAAGCAGAGCGCGGGAGAAGGCATGGGTGTAGAACTTGGACGGTCTTCATTCGGCCGCAAGCAGAGGAGAGACGGTCAGAGGAAGACCACTATCTCTGGCAGACGGTCAGAGGTAGACCGTAAAGGCTTCCAGAACCCGAGCCGGGGAACTCAATCCTCCACCCCTTCCGGCCGGCCAGGAGAGATGGGCCTCGCGCTGAAACACCTGCTGACCTGCAAAACAACACAAATGACAAACGAAAATGACCCAAATTAGTTTATGGAAGTGCAATATCTATAAGTGAGAACGATGAATGAAACACATAATTAAAAGGGGAAATACCTGGGGGTTTGGGTTTTTAACCCCTATGGGGCGTGAAAAAATAATAGGAGGGTGAAAGGATGCTAGAATGCCAGTGAAAAACGTAGAGAAAAACGAAGGAGAATGGTGATGAAATGACTAAAAGACGTGACCAAAACGACTTAAACTATGACTCAAAACGGGATGGAAATGGACTACTCCCTAGACCAAAGGCTTAGAGGACGTAGAAAGTCTTTCTCCCTGACTGGATGGCACTCTGGAAAGCGACAGCACTTCGACGCGAACTCTGAATCTCCCCCCTTGCAGCCATGAGCCAAGGGTTCTATTTATAGACCTTTGAAACCCTAGCTAGAATGGAGGGCTTTTGGGCGGGAATTAGACCTCGATTACTTTGAATAAAATGAAGATAAAACTCCCAGCCGCCAATAGGATCAAACGGCGCCCAATTTGGCTGAGAATCCACGGAGAAATCCATGGATGAAGCAACCATTTTGACTACGGATTGAGAGAGAAACCGTCCGTCGACGCAGGAATCTCGGCTGATAGAAACGGTCCATCGATAGACCGCCCAGGATGCTAAATGGCCCATCGGCCGACCGCTATTCCTCTGGCCGATAGAAAATAAAAAATAAGATGATTATGCTCATTTATCCACAGACTAGGTCAAACTGGGATTCCCGCCAAGTAGAAACAGCTCTCGGCAGACCACCACCTTTCATGGGACGGTCTATCATGAGACCGTTTACAAAACGATAGGTCGACGCAGAAAAAACCAAGTCGACGCAGAGATGGGTCAAGTCGACGCAAGGAAGAGCCAGGTCGACGCTGGTTCAAACAAACGGTCATTCAATAGGCCGCCTGATTCCAAGAATGCTCTATCATGAGACCGTTATTAAGGTGGTCGTTCGAAAAAGAAAATAAAAGATAAATATGCATACTCAGCCCAAAGACCTAGTCAAACCAAGTTCCATTAGGCCCAAACTCGAGAAAACACAGGAGCAAGTCCAACCAGGGAGAAAGATGCCCATAAAATAGGCCCAAAAACCACCAGAAAATAACTCAAATAAATGACGGACAACTTGGGACATCATAAAAAAAATATCGGAGGGTTCTTCCCAGTTGGGTCTGACGAGGTTGTTTTACTGCTTCATGGAATTAATTTTAGATGCCAACGGTTTCTCAGTGGTGTAGTCGTGGTTCTTTCGCCTGTTGGTTCGGTAGTTCTCCGAGCGTGGAGGTTGAGGTTTCCCCGTTGAGCGTATGAGTAGCTTAGAGTGTCGTGTTCCATCGCCTGTTGTTGCTATTATTGTTATTGTTATTGTTGTTTTTTATTATCCTTGTGTTGTAATGGGGATCCGTGGGACCCCTACTGGGTCAATGAGATAAGGCTCACCCCCTTTCTTTTCAGGTGTGGCATTCCTCCTTGTGGTTCGGAGGTTTGGTGCAACGCCTGCGTTGGTTTTTAGTTGCCAGCTTGCCAGAGCTGAGGTGTGTCCCGAGACTGTGTACGTTATTTTCTTGTTGGGTGTACTTTGTGGACTTGAACTCTAGGTTGTGATTATTTCATTATAAAATGTAAATTTTATTTTTATCATTTAATTAATTCTATAATTAATTTTCTATATTTTTAAAAAGTCTCTGATGCACTCCCATAATATTAATCTAACCCTTCCGAGCTCCGTGACTCATGGATGACGGGTCAAGATTCGAGTCGTGCCAGTTCCTTTTCAATACTCAGATCGTGGGTGGTTATACAAGGTTACATAGTTCACTGAAAAAGGAGTTTTCCAGTGGGACTTAGACTCCTTTTCCACTGGGACTTAGAGTACAGAGTTTATCATGTCATAAATAAGAAGGGTTTCCTTTTCCAGTGGGACTTAGACTCCTTTTCCAGTGGGACTTAGAGTACAGAGTTCATCATGTCATAAATAAGAAGGGTTTGACAGTATGATCGTACCCTTAATTATGATCAGGGGTATTGTGTATAAATGAAGCACAATAGTTGTGTAGTAACTGTGGATGGAAAGGTCTCATGGTGATTTTATAAACCCCCTTTATCTTCTGGGGTCACAGAGTATTGCTTGGTGCTTACCGTGGCCTGAAAGTCTAATAGAGGAATAATAGTCAAATGATTATCCATCATGAGATGTTGAATTAATTATTTAAGTCATGAGATAGCTAAATAATTAATTCCATGTTAAGTGTGAATGTGGAAAAGTTACGAAATAGTTTTTTAAGTTTAATGGGTTTAAAACCAAATTGACATTGGATCTAGAGGGTCATACACATTAGAGTTATGGACAACGGGAGTATTTATACAATTATGGACTTGTGGGGGCTTTTATGAAAAATTTAGAAGTCTATAAATAATTGTGTAGAGGGAACTATGGTCCAAGCATCCAGGGTTTCCCCTGTCAGGGGCACCCCATCTCTCTCTCCTCCTTGGGAGGAGCGCCCTCTTATCCTCTCTCTTCTCCCTCTTATCTCTAGTGTAGAGACTCTACCAGAGTACCGTGGAGGAGATCATTCGTAGAGCACTTCGTGGAGAAAACTCCGTCGTTCGTTCTCGTGCGGATATCACTAGAGATTGGGCACTTGCATGGTTCGTTACTGTCACGAGAGATTCTTTCTACTTCGTTGCGATCCCCACATCATGGAGGTAAAATCGGATCTTTCTTGTAGATAGTTGACGGGAATCTCACCCGAGCGATCAACATGTGTCGGGATAAAATTTTAATATCCTATTTTCGATGTGTTCATCCGATCCCGGCTCAGATCCTAATAGTAAGGAGCGTCGACACAGACGTAGCTAGAGCGATTGTGTCCCGGACGAGTAGTATGGATCAGCGGAGGGCTTGATCTAATGATGGTAGAGCATGGAGGAAGTGGGTCACTTTCGCTTTGGATATGGATGGTGGTCATAGTCTCTCTTGTCGACTGAGAGAGGTGGAGCCACATCGAGATATACAACAATACTGAGCCGTGCGAGACACCTAGTTGGGGTGCAGGCATCTGAGTATAGGATGTTGGGATTGACGGGCATGTTGTGGATTCAGCACTGGGTTGATCTTCAGGTGGGGGCTTACGGATTCAAGCGAAGGTGGAGAATTATTAGATGTCTTGATTTGCAAGGTAGAGTCGAAATAGGACTCTGGGTAGAGTCTATCCGGGACTCTGGGTAGGATTAGGAGGTAGTTCTAATGGGTTTAGGAGACTATTAGGAGTCTTCTATAAATACACGGTTGTAATCCTAGAGGGTGACAAAGAGACGGAAGGCATCAGATGTTATGTGACTAGTAGGGGGAAGGTGCAGTTCTTTATCTTACTGGAAAAAGGTGGTTCCTCCAAATTACTCTCTTGTTCTCTCTCGTGTCTTGCCGGTGTTCTTTATCTTACTGGAAAAAGGTGGTTCCTCCAAATTGCTCTCTTGTTCTCTCTCGTGTCTTGCCGGTGTCCCGATCCTAACAGAGATATAGAGTCTACTGTAAACATCGTTAACGACCCATGATCATCCAAGCTACCGTGGAAGATCAAAGCTGTTGTAGAAGACCATCGGAAGATGCTCAAAGATCACGGGAACATTTACATCGCCGCACTGCGAAGAACCGCAAACTTGGTAGCGCATTTTATTGTGCAACGTGTTAAAAACATGTTGGTTAATCCACACCAGGATTCGGGATCCCTAACTGGCCTTTATTTTGAAAGCTGCTTTAAGGGCGAGCTTGGAAACGTGTTTGCCCGTTAATTGCGGATTTTTTTATAATTCTCATTTCCTTATGATGTCCGATCGGTCATGGATATTTTTTTTAAAAATGGAAATCCCATTTGGCACCTGTTGCAGTCCCTTTGGACGTGTGTGTGTGGGGGTGGGGGGGAGGGGGGGAGGCGATGATGGCGTAAATTATCGTTTTACCCTTTTACCGTTCGTCTTTGAGGAGAACATTGTTTAGGAATTTTGCTGAAACATTCTTCACAGGGGTACTATTCATTTAAAATCGCGTGAACAGTACCCTCCAAAGAGGAAAAAGACGATGGCGGGTGGTGGTGACAACGACGGCGACTGAAGTCAGGGAAGAAGACACTATTGTTGCCGTAGATGGCGGGGCGAGGGTAGGGCTATCAATGGGTCAGGTTGACTCGATAGGTCTGCGACTCCGGCCCGATTTCGAGTCGAGTCGCAAAGTCTTTTTTGACCTGTGAATTTTTAGTCGGGTCTAAAAGTTCGACCTGACTAGGCCCGCAGGACGGGTTCGGACTTTGAGTTCGGCCCGCAGACCAGCCCGACCTATTCTCTTTTTTTATTCTGACTTTAAAATTTTAAAATTATTTAATTAAAATTATATTATTTTACTTATTTAGAAAATTTAAATTTTTTTTCACATAAATTATGTAATTAATATCAAATTTTTAATTAATTTAGTGACATTATTAAATTTATATTATTAAATATATTATTTTATTTATTTATTTAATTTATCAAGTTAGGTCAGATCTTAGTCAAATTTTATATTTTTTAAATAATAATCGAGTCCGACCTGACCCGATCCGACATAAGATGAGTCCAGAACAGAGTCAGACTTTAATATTAATAAATTAGACCCGAATCAAATTCATCTAAACCCAACCCGAATCTTACCGGTTGACAACCCTAGACCAGGGTGATCGGTAGGGGAGAGTTGCGCAACGCTCAGCTGTCACGGTGTGAGAGAGGGGGGTCAACATGGTCATTTCCCTTTTTGAATCTCCCAATCGCCCGCAAAAGCTGCCCTCAGCCAACTTCGCCAGCTTACGGGACGAGCAAGTCTTTGCGTATACACTCTCTCCTTTGTGAATTCCACTTGCACGTAAGTCAAGGTAATGTTAGTATATTTAAAAATTCTTATGTTTATGAAACATATAAATATAATCGGAATATAGTGACATTTTCATATCTCGGGGTCCTACTAGTCAAAGGAACGTAACACGCGGGTAATAAAAATTAAAAAAATAAAAATAATTATGTCATGAAAATACACGTGATCAAACATTGTCAATAAATTAGTCATATTAATTTTTAAAGTTTAAAAATAAAATTAATTTTTAGAAGTAAGAATATTTGAAGATAGTTGAGAACGTCAGTTTAATTTTTAAAGTCGATAAATTCAAAAGAATCAAATTATTTAGTTAAACAGATTCAAAAAAGTTAAAAAATATAGTTATAAAATGTTAGACATAACTCACATAAAATATTAAAACCCTTGGACCGGAGGATTCTGAAATGGATTAAACCTAAAACACTTGAACCCCATTCGAATCGAATCAAATCGGACTCAGCCCATAAGATTTGAACCGGTGAAAAAAAAATGACATCCCATTCGATCCGAACCTCATTCGAATCGAATCGGATTAAACTCTCTGACACTTGAAATGGCAGAAAACAACCGGCAAAAAAAAAAAATCACATCCTATTCGAACCAAATTCCTTTCGAACCGAAGCGGATTAAACCCTCTACATTTGAACCGGTAGAAAAAAAATATCCAACTGGCAAAAAAACATTCATCTCATTCAAATCGAACCGAATTAAACACTCGACACTTAAAGCCACGTCAAAGAATAGTCCAATTCTCTTATATATAATATATATTAATAGATTTGATGTCTAAATAAAATTCATTTTGTCGCGATCCGAATTGCTTCCGCCCGCGTGCCTCGCGGACGCGGTCGTGTACAAGGCACCGGAACAGGTACCGGGTCGGATCTCCACCCGCGAATAGCGCTTCCTCGATCTCGACACGCGTCAGGATCGAATCGGGCGGGAACTCGACACGGGCGAGCCATCGTACACGTCTACAGGACAGGCGAGGGTGGCGGAAACGGGGTCTGCTGTCTTTGGGGTTTGGAAGGAAAGCTCTGTGATGGGCAGGCAGGGGGTGGCGGAGGCCGCCGGGTGAGTGGCGCAGCTGCAGGGGGGGTGTGGGGGTGGGTTGGGGGCGGGGTGGGGGCGCACGCGGCTCCACAGCCGAGGCGGCGATTGATGGCACGATGAAAAGGCTGGCGACTGTAGCAGTCCCCGCCAGATGTGAGAGATAAAAAGAGAGTACCACCACCAGCCGCTGACTGAAACAGCCTCAGGCTTCGGGCTCAAAGAGAGAGAGAGGGAGATCAAAGAGAGAGGTGTGCGGGGGGCGCTGGCAGGGAGGCACCGGAGACGGGGCTCCCGGAGCCCCCCACGCAGTGTACCCGCCCATCAGGAAGCCATCAATGGCGCGCCTGGGCTCCTTCTGAAGGCACCCCCCGGCCCGGCACCCTCCTGTGATCTCCGTGCCATGGAGGAGAGGAAAGCTGCCCGGCCCTCCCAGCAGCACACACCACCGTGACAAGCTCGAGACTCGCGCTTATTGTGGGTTAATAACACCTTCCCCCCCCCCCCAAGGAACGGAACCCACACACTGTCTACAGACCGGAATTTGAGGATGGGGGGTTTGCACACGGCAGCAGCCTTCAACGGGGGGGCAGCTGGCACAATTGGCCTGTGTTTGAGTGCTGGAAAGTAAGTACTGTTTTGGAGCCCGGAAAGTTGGCATTGATGGCCAATGTGGGATTTTTAGAAGGTGGGGGGGGGTGCAGTGTGGGTTCATTCACCAACGCATCTGATTTTTCCTCCAGGCCATGGAAAACTACTGTTCCATTCCGAAAGCTTGCAGATTTGGTGTGGGTCTCTAGGAAAGGGAAGCTAATCCACCTGTCCGTGCAGAGCTCCTCTCTCTCTCTCTCTCTCGCTTTTTTATCTCTGTCTTCTCTTTCTCTATAATGCCTACGCTTTATCTCTCTCTCACTGTCCCTCTTTCTCGTTGTAAGTGCCGCTGCTGGCAGGAAGTCTCCAGAGCCCGAGCTCCAGGGCCCTCCAGATAGCCTTCAGGTGTTAATCACTAGGCCGTCTTGACCATGAAGCCTATCACAAGCCCCCGCTGACAAGCGTGCCTACTTCAAGCCTCGGCCCCGAGAGGGATTGGTGGCTGCGACATGATTTGATCGATTAAAGCGGCGGGTGCATTGGCTCCGTCCGCCCCTGCAAATCTTCATGTGTTTGTGTGTTGTTCCGGCCTCTGTTGGACTGTTAGTCTGGTCGCCCTGCCTGCGAGAAAAAAAAAATGGCAGCGCATACAGCAGACTGTTAGTTCACATCGCCGCTCCCTGGCGCCTTGATCCCTCACGCACCGTCTCTACTCTCTAGCTAGATGTGTGAGAGAGAAAAGACCCCTCCATGCACACGCATAAAGTAACAAAGAGATTAATCAGATTAACTTATTAATATTGAAAAGAAGAAATTTTTTCTTTTTAATCTCTATAAATAAAGATATTTCCTTTTTAATCCCTCGAATCGTAGATTGGCCTTATTTTCAAGGGCATCGATCAAACAAAATCTCGAAACATTAAGTAGTAATCAAAGTTTGACGCATCGATCGGTAATTTATGTATGGCACGTATTATACCATATCAATCAGAGATTAATATGACCGACGTATGATATGTAACCGGTACGATATTTATATCTATTTAAATATTATATATTATATTTTATATTTAGTTGATTTTGATAGTTTAGATTGATTGAGACATTTCCTCGTAACGGTTCATCCCGTGTTCGAAACTCGTTAAGAGCATATTTTTTTCAAATCTTTATTTCTTAAGAAAAGAGTCAAAAATAAATATCATTTATGAGATTCAAACCGTAGATATCATGGTTATATACTTCACTCTATAACTAATTAAATCACAAATGATTTTAATAAATAATTTATTATATTATTGACACTTTATGATATAATATGATATCATATAGTATTAATAAAATATCGAAGATATTGTGCCCCTCTCCTCCAACACCCATCGCCCAAATATTGAAGTGGAAGAGACTCGTTAGAGAGAGAGAGAGAGAGAGGAGCCGGACCCATCATCAATACCGAAGAAGGGCCGGGGGTGGGGGAGAACGCTCGCTGATCAAATCAGGTGGTTCTTGTCGTTTGCCCTTTATGACATGTATACAAGGGTTCACATGTCCCTTCCCGCAGCATTGTTTTTAAGGTTGTCTCTTGGAACAGTGACCAGCAGCCGAGGTATGGGTGGACGAGCACCCCGGGACATCGCTGTGCCATCACAGGTGAGGTGATCTCCTCCCTGATCTGTGCGCGTCGTCAGTGATGAAATGGTGCTGTGCTGCCGTTGGAGGACTTGTGTATGTGTCTCTGTGCATGTACATGGAGGAGGAGGAGGAGGAGGAGGAGACCCAGCAGTGAAGGTGCGCGCAGGGCCGAGAGGGGAAGACCGGGTGGGCAATCAGGTCATCTCCAGCCCTTCTCTTTCCCATGCTTAAATGTAGCGGCATCGCAGAAGGCTGTGCTAGCTCTCACAGTCTCGACCACACAGCAAAGTTGGAGAGAGGAGGAGGAGGAGAAGAAGACGCGCGACGACAACAGATAGATAGATAGATAAGAAGATAGAAGGCTAGCTAGACAGAGGTAGGGAGCGAGGGAGAAAGAGAGCGATAGGGGATATGGATCCCGCCGACACCTTCTCGGCGGGGAACGCGTTCAGGTGCTGGGACCCCAGGGTGGGGCACCCCAGCAGGCTGATAGAGGCGGCGGCGTCGCTGCTGGCGGCCCAAGTGGAGGCGGGGCCGCCAGGAGGAGGCGGGGTGGTGGCTCCGTACGGGAGGCCGGCACTCCCCCCGCCGAGGGGGGAGCTGGAGGAGATGTTCCAGGCGTACGGGGTGAGGTACCACACGGTGGAGAAGATAGGGGAGCTGGGGTTCACGGCCAGCACGCTGGCGGCGATGCGGGAGGAGGAGCTGGACGACATGATGGCGGCGCTGTCCCACGTCTTCCGCTGGGAGCTCCTCGTAGGCGAGCGCTACGGCATCAAGGCCGCCGTCCGCACCGAGCGGCGCCGCCGGCAGCTGGACGGCTTCCTGCAAGCGGACGAGGAGGAGCGGCGGCGGCGGCAGGTGATGCTGTCCCCGGACTCCGGCGCCCTCGACGCCCTCTCCCAGGAAGGTGAGTACCGACCACCCCGATCGAGGATCTGATGATGTCGTCGTTTCCAAGAAATAGATAGATCCAGCGCAAGTAATCATGTACTAATTAAGAAAACATGGAATGCATATAGAATTCGTATAATTTCCGATTCTTATCATTACACACAATTTGTTTAATTATAGAAAACCCAAATGAATTGTAGATCATGTCAGTCAGTAGTACATGGCAACGATCGAAAGGGGGATCACTTCTACATATATATATATATATATATATATATATATAGTACCATGCATCATGTGCTAACAACCTGCAGCCTTTCAATATTTGTACTAATTAATTGTTTTCGCTCTTGGTCAGAAACGTTATTAATTACTCGGTAGTCACCGTCACCGATCAATGGATGCTGCAGAACCTCTCTTTACTTCTTTCTTTTATTATCTTGTTTCATGACTTGAATATATTGTGAGGATTCGTATGCGAAGGAGCGATTGCCTGCTGTGTTCGTTTCTTTAATCTTGTTTCGCATTAATTTCTCTCCTGCTATAAAGCAAGTTCTCGGTCAAATGACCACCAACACCCCCGAGGGGATATTGATGGGTAGAAACCAACCCATCCGCATCACTAACCATGCATTGAAGAGAGGAGATCATGAACAGATTATATATATATATATGTGTGTGTGTCTGTGTTTTCTGAGCCGATCCCACTAAATTTCTTGGCGAGAGCTCATGGAAGCTATATATATTGTTGATCTCTAGCTAGCTGGAAAGCAGCTTGTCAAATCGACCTTCTTCGCCCTCTTATGTATCTTCTGCTGTCGGCCTCGGCAGGCTTGTCAGAGGAGCGCGTCCAGCAGGAGAGGGAGGCCGTGGGAAGCGGCGGGGAGGCGTGGGAAGGCGGGCAGAAGCGCGACAAGGGCAGCTGCAAGCAGCTCACCGACGGCGGCAAGAGGAAGAAGAAGGCGAAGAAGAAGCCGTCACCGGCCTCCTCCAAGGACGTCGACAACGACGAGGAAGAGGACGAAGATGACGACGACGACGACCGGAGCGGGGGGGGCGCGGAGCGGCAGCGTGAGCACCCCTTCATCGTGACGGAGCCGGGGGAGGTGGCGCGGGGCAAGAAGAACGGCCTGGACTACCTCTTCCACCTCTACGACCAGTGCCGCGAGTTCCTCCTACAGGTCCAGAACCTCGCCCGGGAGCGCGGCCACAAATGCCCCACCAAGGTACGTATGTACATACAGATATATATATATATATATCAGCGTACACACATCAAATTAAAGAGAGAGAGAGAGGTGGTGGTCGAAGGCGGCGGATAGATAGATGCACATATGTTCGTAGCGACTGTTCGGACTCCATTCGTAGCTAAATGCGAGGTGGGAAACATATGGTGTCTGGGCAGGTGACGAACCAGGTGTTCCGGTACGCGAAGGAGGCGGGGGCGAGCTACATCAACAAGCCCAAGATGCGGCACTACGTGCACTGCTACGCGCTGCACTGCCTGGACGAGGAGGCGTCGAACGCGCTGCGGCGGGCGTTCAAAGAGAAGGGGGAGAACGTGGGGGCGTGGCGGCAGGCCTGCTACGAGCCGCTGGTGGCCATGTCCACCCGCCATGGCTGGGACGTGGACGCTCTCTTCAGCTCCCACCCCCGCCTCGCCATTTGGTACGTCCCAACCAAGCTCCGCCAGCTCTGCCATCTCGCCCGCAGCACCGCCGCCCCCGGCACCTCCGGCCACGGCCTCCCCGTCCCCTACCTGTTCTAGTGGAGGCACCACAGAGAGAGAGACAAACGGAGATGGTGTTGATTTCTCTATGTTCAAGGAGAAGTGGGAAGTTTTGAGATGGAGTGAACGTACACGCCCCCCCCCCCCCCAAACTCCTCTCATTTTGTTCTTGTTTCAGGTGGCCGGGTTCAAACAAATTAAGTGGCGGAGATCGGTGTCTAATTATTATCTACATTTTATGTAATGTTGTTTTGAATGTGGCAAATTAATTATTGTATCTGCTCCTGTGGAGGTAATCAGATTGTTGTAGTTTAGTGCTAGGGTTTTACTTCTTTATATAGTATGTTACATGTTTACATCAGTTCTAATATATATATATATATATATATATATATATATATATATATGCTTGGTCCTTCCCTGTTCACATCACTTTGGGCGACACAAATTAGTTACAAAAGAAATGATTATTAACTGTGCGGGAAGGTAAGTTTATTATTCATTCTATCTCTCGTTGGGTCACATATGTACTGTGTGGGTTTCACTTTTTGTCAATTTTACATGTATTTTTAATGAGATTTTTAATGTTATAAGGATGACAAATAGATATTTAAAGGTGAAAAATAACTATGTAAGAGTGACAAATAGTCAACTCTTGTCAATTTTGGCATATGTCCGAGACGACGAATGAGATTCCCAATACTATTTAAGGGTGATAAATAGTTATTTAAGGGTGAGAAATAGTTATCTAAGAATGACAAATAGCTCAGTTTCCGTACATTCTCGAGGCTACGAATGAGACTTTCAATATTATTTAAAGATGGTAAATAACTATTTAAAAGTGAAAAATAGTTATTTAACACTACACCAAAGAGAATCTTTACTTACGACACTTACCTATAATTATGTAAATCTTAAGTATAGATTAGGCTATACCTACGGTTTTGTGGATTTATATATTACCTATCGTCGATGTCATAGGCAATAGGGGTATCTTACCTACGGTTTAGTAATGCCGTAGGAATAAATGCCTGGATACTATAAATGTCGTAGGTAAGTGCTGTATTACACTTACGGTTTAATGGAATCGTAGGAATAGTTATCTATGCTAATCTACCTACAGTTAAAGTCGTAGCTAGGTGATATTTCGTACTTACGGTTCGGTGATGTGGTAGGAATAGATAACTATATTAAATTACCTACGGTTGTGGTCGTAGGTATGTGATATTATATACTTATGGTTTAGTAATGTCGTAGGGATAGGTCAAACTTCTAAAATAAAGTAATCACTCATATATTGATCGTTACCTATGATTTTTTTTCTTTATATATTAACTACGAGCACTGTCGTAGGTAAATTATATTTTATACCAACGATTTAGAAGCAATAGGAGTAGATACAATGTTTTCTTGGCGCCAATATACTCCCACACGGCTGTATAAAAAATGCTCCCTTTTCATCGATATCCAACCCTAGTTGGCCCCTCTTTACTCCGACGGACAAGGTCCAGATGCTTCCCCTCTCTCCCTCTTTACTCCAACGGAAGTGGCCTTTCCTCTCTTGAAGTATTACACCTACAGTTTAATGGAACCATAGGAATAGTTATCTATGCTAATCTACCTACAGTTAAAGTCATAGGTATGTGATATTTCATACTTATGGTTCGGTGGTGTGGTAGGAATAGATAACTATATTAAATTACGTACGGTTGTGGTCGTAGGTATGTGATATTATATACCTATGGTTTAGTAATGTCGTAGGGATATGTCAAACTCTAAAATAAAATAATCACTCGTATATTGATCGTTACCTATGATTTTTTTTCTTTATATATTACCTACGAGCACTGTCGTAGGTAAATTATATTTCATACCAACGGTTTAGTAGCAGTAGGAATAGATACAATATTTTCTTGGCACCAATATACTCCCACACGGCTGTATAAAAAAAATGCTCCCTTTTCATCGATATCCAACCCTAGTTGCCCCCTCTTTACTCCGACGGATAGGTCCAGATGCTTCCCCTCTCTCCCTCTTTACTCTAACGGAGGTGACCTCCCCTCTCTCCCTCTTTACTCCACCTCCCCCTCTCTCCAGGGTCGTTTCTTTTGGGGACGATCCGCACCCTCTCTCTTTGTGCCCTGCCTGCCCTCTCACCTCTGCCTCCACTCCCTCCGTAAACCCTATTGCTCTCCCTCAAATGCCTTCTCCACCCTTGTGATCCCCTTCGTAAACCCTATATATTCCTTCCTGGCCGATCGTCATCGCGGCGGTGCCTGCCCCCGCACGGCATCTCAACGGTGCTCATCCCGGCACGGCATCTCAACGGTGCTCATCCCGGCACGGCATCTCAGTGATGCTCGGCTCTACACGGTTTATTGACGGCGCTCCCGCCTCGGGGTAATCCCTCTAGGTAGGATTGTGGGCGTCTGATCGCTTACCCTTATGACGTTTTTGAAAGATCCAAATCCCCCTCGTGGAAGGAAGATATTGCATTTTCCTCGGGGCAAGAAGAACGGCCTGGACTACCTCTTCCACCTCTACGACTAGTGCCGCGAGTTCCTCCTACAGGTCCAGAACCTCGCCCGGGAGCGCGGCCACAAATGCCCCCACCAAGGTACGTATATATATATATATGTCACGCCCCGAACAAGGCGGAAGTATCGGGACGTACAGTTAGGGACACGCTAGCAAGAGAGGGAACTAAATCTAAAACAATACACAAGTGCTACAAGATGGAAATGCTAAATGATCATTAATAAACCACGACTAATACAATAATCCTCAAGTTCAACTTAATACAACTGGAATAACAACCACTAAGACTCAACAACAAACTGAAACTAAAAGATCTCCAAACACAACTAAAGAATAAACACACTGCTAACACACTAGAACTGATACACTCAAGACATCACTCCTGCCCTTCCCCATCGGTAAGCGCGTCACCTGAAAAGCCTGGAAAGGGGGAAACAACGGGGTGTGAGCTAACGCTCAGTAGGAAATAACAGACATGTATAAGTGATTAACAGTTTAATTACATTTTCAAAATGTCATGCTACAAATGATAAAAACAATAAAAGATAACGATGATATCACGAAACGAAATTCAAAGATCTTGCAAGGTCAAGAAATATAATGAATAGAATAGTAAGACAAGAATTTACTACAGAAGATAACGATAAAAAGTTGGCCATATCAAGTCAATTCAAGTCATGTCAAGCACGTATGTAATTTCATTTCCACGTCCAAGTAATGAGCAAGTACAGTAACCACAAGTAGAGTATAGAACAGTGACGAGTGGAAAGTGAAAAGTAGTAGAAAGTAATGTAGAGAGTAGTGGAGAGAGTAGTGGACAGTCCTAGATTTAACACATGTCAAGTACTGGTGCCAAATGCCACACCTCCCCGGGGGTACACGTAGTGTTCGGGCGCTCTTCCCAGGACCAGACCGAGCCCTTAATTGTTTGCCAGGCATTGATTTCTTTGGATCAAAGATCCCACGAATCTAGACTTCCACAGTTTATGGCCAGAATTCCAAGGTTTAAACTAAGTAGCAATAACAACTTCAAGTAGGAAGGAGATTCATTTCCAGAATTTCAAGGTAAGTATAATCATCAAGGATATTGAAATCAAGTCACAACAAGAGTTAATCGTGCTGCGCTACTGTAAAATAGCAGCAATCAAACAAGCTAAACAACATATTAATCCTAATCATCAAGTTAAGATATCATGATTTAACCATTATCATTTGCATTAAGACAATTGCCAAGAAGCTGATTCAAGATGATAAGGTAAAGAACAACTCCCACAGGAGTAAAATAGAATGCATTAACAGAGATTTAGTTACACCATTAACCACTAATTATGTGGGTTTCTATTTAATCTTGTATGCATTGAAAATGAAGATGATAAACGGTGTGTTTTTACACTAAGTTTACATGTATGGACCAATGTTAATTGAAACTAAAAAGGGTACATGAATAGGTCATTAGTTCCTCAAAAATGTAGTTTTCAAAGTGTTTAGGTTGAATGGATTGATTCCCCGGTGATCCGGATTGATTCCCGGGTCAAAGGATCATTAAAAATAGGTTTACGGGGCATGGGTCGACCCTTTGGGTCGACCCCTGGAAAAATTCCAGGGATGGGTCGACCCCTGGGTCGACCCCTGGCTACCTGGCTGCATGGGTCGACCCATGGGTCGACCCCTGCAGGCTGTGGGTCGACCCATGCAAGGCAGCATTGCTGCTGCTTGCTGGGTAGAAATGGGTCGACCCGTGGGTCGACCCCTGGGTTTCCAGACCCAAAAAGCTATGAAATCTCCACGAATTTGGGGTCTAAAAGTATTGGGATCATAACCATAGACTCCAGGGTTAATAATATGCATCTTAGGGTCATAAAACACAATTTTAAATCACGAATTTCGATAGGAATCCAATGAAATACAACCTATTCTATGAAGAACACAAGTAAAGTCTAGCTTGCTAGTATGCTTCTAATAACACACGAAATACTCTAGGCATGATCTATAAAAATTGGGGATTTTGATGTCAAAAGAAAGATAACATGCTATTGATTACATTCATGTATGTTAATTAGAAATTGGGCTGTTATCACCTACCTCAAATTGAAGAAGGAACTCGAAACCTAGAATAAAGAACAACTTGACAGCACCTTACTAAAACTTCGATATCTCCTCGGATACCTAATGAAAATTGGGGCTTTTGCCACCAATGGAAAGAGCTCGATGAGAGGTACAATCTGCTATACTCATGATCAAGATTTGGTTGAGAATTCCTACCTCAATAGATTGATCAAAGAAGGATGAAGGGAAGCCAACGGCCTACTGACCGACCTCCACAAATCGAACTAGATCTCTCCAGATCCGAAATTTCAGCGAACCCCACAGCAGCCAAATGAAAGAAGACTCGTAGGGCTTCATTTTGATAGCTCATAGAGCTTCTGGAGCCTTCTGAATTGGTAGTATTTGCTGCTGCAAGCTACGAGTTTAGAAACGGCGCCGAAATCCTTGACTTGACCAAACTATGTCGGCAGCACGTTTTGGGGCTAAGTTTACCTCAAATTGATTGAGGAGAAATGTTCCTCTATGTAATACCTTTCATTTGCCTCTGGAATCATCCCATTTGGTTGAGAATCAAGCTCGAATTTGATGTTCAAAGTTTGTGTGAATAGTAAATTCGAATTTGGGTTAGGTGGGTTATAAGTCAGGCTTAAACCACTGATTAGGGCTAGATAATGATTTAATTAGGCTTACTCCAAGAAGATAAAAGTGTTAGTCGAAACATCTATTATTTAATTACTATTTTTATGAATTTTTATATGTTAGATAAAATTCCATTTCTACTATTCCGTAATTAATTAAATATTAAGTTCGGAAGAATTAGTTCGCTAATTCGGCTTAATAAACGATTATATTAGGCTTAATTGTAGAAGACAAAGTTGATAAAAAAAATTAATTCTACAAGATGTGATTTTTGGGGATTTTTAGAAAATAGTAGAAAAATGACTTATTCTATTAATTAATTAATTAATCTAATTAATTTGGATAATTCTCATTAATTTCGAATAATTTCAAATAAAATCCAAATAATTACAAATAACTTTCTAAATAAATTTTTAAAGAATTTGGGGTCTTACACCCTCCCCTACTTAAAGGAATTTGGTCCTCCAAATTCACTGCACTAAAACTGAGAGTAGAAAAAGATCGCTCACCTAGAATAGATCGGGATACCGCTTTCGCATAGTCTCTTCAGACTCCCATGTAGCTTCTTCGGTCCCACGCCGACTCCACTGAATCTTGACCATCGGTATCGAACGATTCCGGAGTTGCTGATGCTTCCGGTCCAGAATCTTGACAGGTCTTTCCTCATAGGTCAAATCTTCCTTCAGTTCAAAATCCACTTGTTGAATGATATGAGTGGGATCGTACACATATTTCCGTAACATAGACACATGGAAAATATTATGTACGCCAGACAAATGCGGTGGTAAAGCCAGTCTGTATGCCACCTCCCCCACTCTATCTAGAATCTCGAATGGACCAATGTACCTCGGACTCAGCTTGCCATGAATGCCAAATCTTCGGATCCCTCTCGTCGGAGAGACCTTTAAGAACACATGCTCGCCAACCTGAAATTCCAAATCCCTTCTCCTGTTGTCGGCATAACTCTTCTGTCTTGACTGGGCTACTTGTAACCGGTCTCGGATAACACGGATGTTCTGTGATGATTCCGAAACAAGATCTGGTCCAAGCCACTGTTTCACACCTACCTCGTCCCAACACAACGGGGAACGACAACTTCTACCATATAGGGCTTCAAAAGGAGCCATCTGAATACTAGACTGATAGCTGTTATTGTAAGCAAATTCAATTAATGCCAAATGCTTACTCCAATTACCACCGAAATCAATCATGCAAGCTCGCAACATATCTTCCACTATCTGATTGGTTCTTTCAGTCTGTCCATCTGTCTGTGGATGAAAAGCAGTACTGAAATTCAGACGAGTACCCAAAGACTCTTGCAGTCCCTTCCAGAAATGTGAAGTAAATCTGGGGTCTCGATCAGATACTATATTCACTGGGATACCATGCAATCTCACCACTTCCTTTATATACAAAGCAGCCAATACATCAATCGTCCACTTGGACTTAATTGGTAAGAAATGAGCCGACTTTGTCAATCGATCGACAATCACCCATATCGCATCAAATCCACCACGAGTCCTAGGTAGACCCATAATGAAATCCATGCCAATACTTTCCCACTTCCATTGGGGTATGTCGAGTGGTTTCAATTTCCCTGCTGGTCTGAAATGTTCGGCCTTAACTTGCTGACATACCAAACATCTGCTCACAAAATCTGCAACTTCTCTTTTCATATTCGGCCACCAAAAGGACCTTTTCAAATCTCGGTACATCTTAGTGCCTCCAGGATGAATGGTATATCTGGATCTATGGGCTTCCTCAAGAATTTTGTTCTTTATTGTAACCTCATCCGGAACACAAGTTCTGCCCTTAAATAATAATCTACCATCATCGGCCAACATGAAGTCAGGTCTGCTACTCAAGCTTCCCTTGATCTCTACCAACTCGGGATCATTATCTTGCAAGGACTTGATCTCTATCAATATTTCAGGTTTAAGTTGAATCTGAGCAATCAAGATCCGATCATTGTCAATATTGAGATCCAGACTAGATAATTGTTCCAACAATCTCCATTCTTGTAACATGAGACTTGACAATCTAACTACCGGCTTCCGGCTTAATGCATCTGCCACAACATTACCTTTGCCAGGATGATACTCAATCGAGAAGTCGAAGTCTTTCAAGTACTCCAACCATCTCCGCTGCCTCATGTTGAGTTCCTTTTGAGAAAATAAGTACTTCAGACTCTTATGATCTGAAAACACTGTAAAGGTTTCTCCATACAAGTAATGCCTCCATATCTTCAAAGCAAACACGACTGCAGCAAGTTCCAAATCATGAACAGGATAATTATCTTCGTGCTTCCTCAACTGTCTAGAGGAATAGGCAATCACCTTCCCATGCTGCATGAGTACACAGCCTAAGCCAATACCTGATGCATCAGTATAAACAACAAATCCTCCTTCACCAGAAGGTAAAGCCAAAACGGGTGCAGTAGTCAAACACTCCTTCAGAGTCTGAAAGCTTCGCTGACAATCATCTGACCAATCAAACTTATTCTTCCTGCGGGTTAATCTTGTCATAGGTACTGCAATCTTGGAGAAATCTTGAATAAATCTTCTGTAATAGCCTGCCAGGCCTAGAAAACTTCTAACTTCAGTTGCACTAGTAGGCTGCTCCCAATTCTTCACTGTCTCAATCTTCGAAGGATCAACAGAAATACCTTCCTTGGTGATAATATGTCCGAGAAAGGACACTTCTTGTAGCCAGAACTCACACTTACTGAACTTAGCATATAGCTGATGATCTTTCAATAGTTGCAATGCCATTCTCAGATGCTCAGCATGCTCCAATTCACTCTTGGAATAGATCAAGATGTCATCAATAAAGACCACGACCCATTGATCAAGATAGGGCCGAAATACATCGTTCATCAACTGCATGAAAGCTGCTGGAGCATTCGTTAGACCAAAAGGCATAACGACAAATTCAAAATGACCATACCTGCTGCGGAAAGTCGTTTTATAAATATCCTCTTCCTTAATCCGCAACTGGTGATATCCAGATCGAAGATCGATCTTAGAGAAATATTGAGCTCCCGCTATCTGGTCAAATAACTCGTCAATCCTCGGCAAGGGATATTTGTTCTTGACAGTCTGCTGGTTTATTTGTCGATAATCAATGCACAACCTCATCGAACCATCTTTCTTCCTGACGAATAACACAGGGGCTCCCCACGGAGAAGTACTAGGACGAATAAAACCCTTCTCGAGTAATTCCATCAGTTGCTGCTTCAGTTCCCTCAGTTCCGCAGGAGACATACGATAAGGAGCCTTGGAAATAGGAGCTGTGCCAGGAATAAGATCAATAGAAAAGATAACTTCCCGCTCAGGCGGAAGTCCTGGTAGTTCTTCTGGAAAGACATCAGGAAAATCTTGGACAACAGGAATGTCCTTAATCTCCATCTGCTGCTCAGGAGTTGCACAAACAAAGGCTAGAAAAGCCTCACACCCATGCCTTAAAAGCTTATCAGCTCGAAGAGCCGAAATGAGTGGTACGGAGTTATGGTGCGTGACTCCCGTAAAAGATAAGCCAGAATGTCCAGTAAAAGTCACTGAGCTAGAACTACAGTGAACATTGGCCTCATACTTGGCCAACCAATCTGCTCCTAGGATTACATCATAATCCTTCATATCCATGCAGACCAAATCTGCTGGAAAGTTCTGTTCACCAATCATAACCTTACTAGAAGGATAGAAATACTGGATTGTTGATCTAGTGCCAATAGGGGTTGAAATCTCTAACGGAGTATTCATCAAAACGGGTTCCACAGCTAATGACTTAGCAAATCTCCGTGAAATAAAAGAATGTGTGGCACCAGTATCAAAGAGAGCAAATGCGGGCTTATCGATTATAGTAAGGGTACCTTCGACGAGTCCGCCATCATCAGAAATCCCAGTTTCATCTTCATGTAAAGCTTGAAGCTTGCCTTGTGGTTTCTTGAAGACTAGTGGTTTTGCCGGTGTAGCTTGCTCCGATATGAGAGGACAATTGGGGATACGGTGCTCCTTGCTTCCACATCGCAAACAGGCGCCTAGCTTGCGCCAGCACTCCTCTATCTTGTGACCCGGACGATCACAATAGTTGCACACGCCCTTAAATGGAACAATAGGGCCAGGCTTCTTGTCTTCATGCCTCGGCATCTTGCCTTTCCACGATCCGGACCCGCTCCACGAACCAGGTCCACTAACAGGTCTCTTCTTGGTATACCCGGGTTTGACACTCCCGGAACCCGTAGGTAATTCTTTCTTGGTGCCTTTCCCACGGATTCTCTCCGTCATTTCAAGAGTATCCTCTAAAACTTGCGCTTTCCTCACCATCTCGGAATAAGTGAAAATCTCCATCGGTGCCAATTGGTTGATATAATGAAGCTTCAAACCATTGAGAAGGCGCTTCGCCTTCATCTTCTCGGTGGAAATGAGATGTGTAGCATATCGAGAAAGCCGTGCGAATTGAGTCTCATACTCTGCCACGGACAAACCTCGCTGTTTCAAGGCCGCGAACTCTGCCGCTTTCTTCTCTTGCACTCTATCGGAAAAATACTTGCTATTGAAGAATTCCTCGAACTCTTCCCACATAACCTGCCGATCTCCGAGAGTTACCTTGATAGAATCCCACCAAGTACGTGCATCATGTTCCAGTTGAAATGTGGACAAAAGGACACGCTCCTGGTTGGTGCATTGCATAACTTCAAAGATTCTCCCCATCTCGTCTAGCCAGTGCTCGGCTTGGTCAGGGTCAGTCGAACCAGCGAATCTAGGCGGATTCATTCCGCGGAAGTTCCGGTATAGATCACCGGTGCCATGCTGTGCCGCTCTTGCCTGAGCTACTTGCTGAAGGGCCTGAGTAAGGCCTTGAACCGTACGTTGCAGGTTCCTCCATTCAGCACGATCAGCTGCCATCTACACGAGAAATAGATTACTTAGGTTCAAATAAGATAGATAATTATACGATTAAGAAACGAACTTAACCCAAGTTCTACCCAATCTCACAGGTCAGGTCTTAAACTTTTACAAGGTTAGGGATCTAGTGCACCTAGACACGACCAAAAACTCGGTACCTGGCGGAGGTAATCAGTCTGAAGACCACTCGCGCAAGTGTGCGACCTTCCGATAGGCGTAGCCTAACGTTCGGACAACACCTTTTGATATACCGATTATTGGGATGCAATGCAAGAAAACTTAAAACTTAGGGAACCTAGGAATGTGAAACCTAGGGCTCTGATACCAACTAAACTGTCACGCCCCGAACAAGGCGGAAGTATCGGGACGTACAGTTAGGGACACGCTAGCAAGAGAGGGAACTAAATCTAAAACAATACACAAGTGTTACAAGATGGAAATGCTAAATGATCATTAATAAACCACGACTAATACAATAATCCTCAAGTTCAACTTAATACAACTGGAATAACAACCACTAAGACTCAACAACAAACTGAAACTAAAAGATCTCCAAACACAACTAAAGAATAAACACACTGCTAACACACTAGAACTGATACACTCAAGACATTACTCCTGCCCTTCCCCATCGGTAAGCGCGTCACCTGAAAAGCCTGGAAAGGGGGAAACAACGGGGTGTGAGCTAACGCTCAGTAGGAAATAACAGACATGTATAAGTGATTAACAGTTTAATTACATTTTCAAAATGTCATGCTACAAATGATAAAAATAATAAAAGATAACGATGATATCACGAAACGAAATTCAAAGATCTTGCAAGGTCAAGAAATATAATGAATAGAATAGTAAGACAAGAATTTACTACAGGAGATAACGATAAAAAGTTGGCCATATCAAGTCAATTCAAGTCATGTCAAGCACGTATGTAATTTCATTTCCACGTCCAAGTAATGAGCAAGTACAGTAACCACAAGTAGAGTATAGAACAGTGACGAGTGGAAAGTGAAAAGTAGTAGAAAGTAATGTAGAGAGTAGTGGAGACAGTAGTGGACAGTCCTAGATTTAACACATGTCAAGTACTGGTGCCAAATGCCACACCTCCCCGGGGGTACACGTAGTGTTCGGGCGCTCTTCCCAGGACCAGACCGAGCCCTTAATTGTTTGCCAGGCATTGATTTCTTTGGATCAAAGATCCCACGAATCTAGACTTCCACAGTTTATGGCCAGAATTCCAAGGTTTAAACTAAGTAGCAATAACAACTTCAAGTAGGAAGGAGATTCATTTCCAGAATTTCAAGGTAAGTATAATCATCAAGGAGATTGAAATCAAGTCACAACAAGAGTTAATCGTGCTGCGCTACTGTAAAATAGCAGCAATCAAACAAGCTAAACAACATATTAATCCTAATCATCAAGTTAAGATATCATGATTTAACCATTATCATTTGCATTAAGACAATTGCCAAGAAGCTGATTCAAGATGATAAGGCAAAGAACAACTCCCACAGAAGTAAAATAGAATGCATTAACAGAGATTTAGTTACACCATTAACCACTAATTATGTGGGTTTCTATTTAATCTTGTATGCATTGAAAATGAAGATGATAAACGGTGTGTTTTTACACTAAGTTTACATGTATGGACCAATGTTAATTGAAACTAAAAAGGGTACATGAATAGGTCATTAGTTCCTCAAAAATGTAGTTTTCAAAGTGTTTAGGTTGAATGGATTGATTCCCCGGTGATCCGGATTGATTCCCGGGTCAAAGGATCATTAAAAACGGGTTTACGGGGCATGGGTCGACCCTTTGGGTCGACCCCTGGAAAAATTCCAGGGATGGGTCGACCCCTGGGTCGACCCCTGGCTACCTGGCTGCATGGGTTGACCCATGGGTCGACCCCTGCAGGCTGTGGGTCGACCCATTGGGTCGACCCATGCAAGGCAGCATTGCTGCTGCTTGCTGGGTGGAAATGGGTCGACTCGTGGGTCGACCCCTGGGTTTCCAGACCCAAAAAGCTATGAAATCTCTACGAATTTGGGGTCTAAAAGTATTGGGATCATAACCATAGACTCTAGGGTTAATAATATGCATCTTAGGGTCATAAAACACAATTTTAAATCACGAATTTCGATAGGAATCCAATGAAATACAACATATTCTATGAAGAACACAAGTAAAGTCTAGCTTGCTAGCATGCTTCTAATAACACACGAAATACTCTAGGCATGATCTATAAAAATTAGGAATTTTGATGTCAAAAGAAAGCTAACATGCTATTGATTACATTCATGTATGTTAATTAGAAATTGGACTGTTATCACCTACCTCAAATTGAAGAAGGAACTCGAAACCTAGAATAAAGAACAACTTGACAGCACCTCACTAAAACTTCGATATCTCCTCGGATACCTAATAAAAATTGGGGCTTTTACCACCAATGGAAAGAGCTCGATGAGAGGTACAATCTGCTATACTCATGATCAAGATTTGGTTGAGAATTCCTACCTCAATAGATTGATCAAAGAAGGATGAAGGGAAGCCAACGGCCTACTGACCGACCTCCACAAATCGAACTAGATCTCTCCAGATCCGAAATTTCAGCGAACCCCACAGCAGCCAAATGAAAGAAGACTCGTAGGGCTTCATTTTGATAGCTCATAGAGCTTCTGGAGCCTTCTGAATTGGGAGTATTTGCTGCTGCAAGCTACGAGTTTAGAAACGGCGCCGAAATCCTTGACTTGACCAAACTATGTCGGCAGCACGTTTTGGGGCTAAGTTTACCTCAAATTGATTAAGGGGAAAAGTTCCTCTATGTAATACCTTTCATTTGCCTCTGGAATCACCCCATTTGGTTGAGAATCAAGCTCGAATTTGATGTTCAAAGTTTGGGTGAATAGTAAATTCGAATTTGGGTTAGGTGGGTTATAAGTCAGGCTTAAACCACTGATTAGGGCTAGATAATGATTTAATTAGGCTTACTCCAAGAAGATAAAAGTGTTAGTCGAAACATCTATTATTTAATTACTATTTTTATGAATTTTTATATGTTAGATAAAATTCCATTTCTACTATTCCGTAATTAATTAAATATTAAGTTCGGAAGAATTAGTTCGCTAATTCGGCTTAATAAACGATTATATTAGGCTTAATTATAGAAGACAAAGTTGATAAACAAAATTAATTCTACAAGATGTGATTTTTGGGGATTTTTAGAAAATAGTAGAAAAATGACTTATTCTATTAATTAATTAATTAATCTAATTAATTTGGATAATTCTCATTAATTTCGAATAATTTCAAATAAAATCCAAATAATTACAAATAACTTTCTAAATAAATTTCTAAAGAATTTGGGGTCTTACAATATATATATATATATATATATATATATATATATATATCAGTGTACACACATCAAATTAAAGAGAGTGCGGTGGTGGTACGTCGAAGGTGACGGATAGATAGGTGCACATATTTAGCGACTGTTCTGACTCCATTCGTAGCTAAATGCGAGGTGGGAAATATATAGTGTCTGGGCAGGTGATGAACCAGGTGTTCCGATACGCGAAGGAGGCGGGGGCGAGCTACATCAACAAGCCCAAGATGCGGCAGTACGTGCACTGCTACGCGTTGCACTGCCTGGACGAGGAGGCGTCGAACGCGCTGCGGCGGGCATTCAAAGAGAAGGGGGAGAACGTGGGGGCGTGGCGGCAGGCCTGCTACGAACCGCTGGTGGCCATGTCCACCCGCCATGGCTGGGACGTGGACGCCCTCTTCAGCTCCCACCCCCGCCTCGCCATTTGGTACGTCCTAACCAAGCTCCGCCAGCTCTGCCATCTCACCCGCAGCACCGCCGCCCCCGGCACCTCCGGCCACGGCCTCCCCATCCCCTACCTGTTCTAGTGGCGGCACCAGAGAGAGAGAGAGAGATGGTGTTGATTTCTCTAGGTTCAAGGAGAAGTGGGAAGTTTTGAGATGGAGTGAACGTACACGCCCCCCTCCAAACTCCTCTCATTTTGTTCTTGTTTCAGGTGGCCGTGTTCAAACAAATTAAGTGGCGGAGATCGATCGGTGTCTAATTATTATCTACATTTTATGTAATGTCGTTGAATATGGCAAATTAATTATTGTATCTGCTCATGTGGAGGTAATCAAGCTGTTATAGTTTAGTGCTAGGGTTTTACTTCTTTACAAAGTATATTACATGTTTACATCAATTCTATTATTATATATATATATATATATATATATATATTTATATGCTTGTTCCTTCCCTGTTCACAGCACTTTGGGTGACACAAATTAATTAGTTACAAAAGAAATGATTATTATCCGTGCGGGAAGATAAGTTCTATTTTATTCGTCCCATCTCTCGTTGGCTCACATATGCAGTGTGTGGGTTCCACTTTTTGTAAAATCTGCATGTATTTCTAATAAGATTTTTAATGTTATAAGGATGACAAATATGTATTTAAACGTGAAAAATAATTATGTAAGGGTGACAAATAGCTATATAAGGGTGACAAATAGTCAACTCTTGTCAATTTTGACACATGTTCGAGATGACGAATGAGACTTCCAATACTATTTAAGGGTGAAAAATAGATATGTAAGGGTGACAAATAGCTCAATTTTCGTACATTCTTGAGGCTACGAATGAGACTTTCAATGCTATTTAAAGATGACAAATAACTATTTAAGGGTGAAAAATAGTTATCTAACACTACACCAAAGAGAACCCTTACCTACGACACTTACCTATGGTTATGTAAGTCTTAAGTATAGATTAGGATATACCTACGATTTTATGGATTTATATATTACCGATGAATGTCATAAGCAATAGGGGTACCTTGTAAGGATTCGGTCAGCCCGGTTCGGACAGCGCAGCGGATAATAAAATTTTTTAACCCGAACCTAGTGTTGACACCCGTTTTATGACCAATAAGTTAGGTCATCTCCTTGTTCATTTTATATGATGCTCCGAGTTGTTCATTCTTTATTGAGCCTTCTTGGTCAATTTGAGGTTTATTTCATGGGTCATGTCTCCTTTGTTGGGTCTGGTTCATTATCTCTTTCCGTTGGACGAAGCTTAGCAAACTTTCATTTCATTTGCGCTCCATTGTCTCTAACGATCCTTTGAGGGCGCGTTACAATCCTCTAACGCATCTGCCTTGGTCCGTTACATCATGCCAGAGTCCTTAAGCTTAAGGCTTCTTTCAAGCTTATCCATTAGCCTATCCGTTGGGTGTGACGGTTTATCGTGCGGCCGTTATATTCATTGTGATGCGTCTATCCTTGACCGCTACATTCATCCAGAGTCCTATATTCGTAAACTTCGTCCGTTGATCTTATCTCTTAATGGATAAGGTTGTGTGACGGTCCATCCCTAGAGCGCTACATCCTTGTGGCGGTTTATCGTGAAGCCGTTACATCAAACAGAGAGTTCTAGCAGAACTGCTCTTTCTCTGCTACTCCGTGGTCGAATTAAGAGTTTGATCTTGTGATCTCTCTTCCAAATCTGATCCTCAGAATCTTCAGTTTGTTTCTTTAGACTCTTGGGAGTATTATCTTCAAGAGTTTGTTAAGAAATGTCCTACTTTCTAGCTAGATTATCCTCTACTCGACTAGAGAGTTTAAGGATCTATAAATAGAACCCTTGACTTCATGACTTGAGGGGGAGACATCTGGAGTTCGCGTCGAAGTGCTGTCGCATCCTGGAGCTAGAACCAAGGAGAGCTGCTTCTCATGTCCATCTACTTTCAAAGTCCATGGAGTATTGTTTCCAAGGGTTTAATTCAGTCAATTTGTATTTTTAGTGTCTTTTCCCTCTTCCAAGCATCATAGCATTGTCCCTCTCCTTCTACCACGTTTTTGCATCTTCTGCATCCATTTAAAACATCCTCCCATCTTTTAAAACGCCCCAGAGGGGTTAAAAAACTAACCTCCCCGGTATTTTCCTTTCCTTTTGCATGTTCTTAAGTTCTTTGATTTATTGATACTACTTTGTCCAAGGGCTAATCTAGGTTATTTTTCTTGTGATCTACATTCTTTTGCAGGTTTACAGAGTCCTTAGCACGAGGCCCAAGCTCTCTGGTCGGCTTGAAAGCTTAGAGATCAAAAGATTCCCAATCCTTATTCTGCAGATGCTCTGACGGTCTATCAAAGGCGCGTTAGAGTCTTGTAGCGGTCTATCGTGGGGCCGTCACACGTCCTGTGGCGCATCAGTCTTCGACTGTTACGTCTGACGGAGCTGCAATTTCCTGGTTGTTTTGTCTCTCCCGTGGGCGGGTGCATCATCCTCCTATTCTAAGGTACTTATCAGGTATTTGGCTTATTTTTACCTTAGTGGCGATCACATCTTTCCTTAGTTTGGGTATTAGTTTTCTCTTTCATCATATCTCTTCTTTATCTTTGCTTGCTCCACCTACACGGTGTGTTTTCCTTTATTCCTTGTTCCACGCCCCGGCATGTGTTTTTCTTTATTTGCTTAGTTTAGTTTTGATTGAGATAGCATTCCCATGCTAGAGCTTGTGCTGGTTGCCTACGTTCATGATTCACATGTTCATGGGTTGAGTGATTTCACTATTTTGCTCACATTTTCATCATAGTTGGCATCATAGCCCATCTTGCAAAAGAAGGGACACATTAAAACCAACAGAATTTTTGGCGATCACGGTGGGACATCTAGTGCCAATCGTGCTTTGAATCTCTGTTAAACCTGCTCCCCTTTGTTTGCCCTTGTTGCTCTGGTTTTTCCCGGATTTTCCTTTTATTTCCCGCTGTTTCTAGTTCTCTTGCTCTTCTGACGGTCTCCTGTGCACGCATTACGTTATTGTGACGGCCCGGTCTTTGACCGTCACACTACTCTGACGTAGGTATTATAGACCGTCACACACTCCAGACAGGTACACATCCTGAGGTGCAGTTCAGTTCTACGGTTTCTGCTGTGATTTTTATACTTGGGTGCTATCTGATTGTCACCTCAGTTGTTTTGCATATTTATCTTATTGTGTGCATATTTTATTGCTAGATTTTAAGCTAGAATTTGCATGCACCCCGGTGCACATAGGTTCATTCATATATTCACAATTTAGATTGCATCTTCCTACCTTGGTGTGTGGACCTCTCGTCTCCATATTCCTTGGAGCCGATCAGGAAATCACATCAGGGACCTCCATAAGTCTCCATGAGCCGTGGATTCCCACACGGACACCAGGCCGATTGTACCTTTCCTACCCCGTGTCTAGGATTGCATAAGTGAAGGAGTGATTACGTTTAGAGTCGACCAAGCCACACATCCTTTCCTATTAGGAATCTATTGTGGAGAGCACATCTTAATCAAATCACTAAGGTTCTAAAGGAGGAAATCATAAAAATCTTGTTGCATCATCTAAGTAACTTGGTTGAATTTGAGTGTTGTCATCTCATTTTCACTTACATCTTTTGTTAAAAATATCTAAGTTTAGTCACTCATTGTGTGTTTGTTGTGTGTTATTTGCATTATTCTAAGGTCTTTCGTTGCATGTGGAGTTGCTTCCATCCTCTAGAAGCTTCATCACCTGGGGGCGATTCCCTTTCCTCATCCTACTTCAATCCACTCTTTGAATCCACCATGGCTTCTTTCGATCTTCCCCGTTCCCAAGATGAGTCTCTTCCTCAAGGGCTTCTAGAGGATCCCTCTAGGGTTATCTCATTCCAACCCAGAGAGGGGCCCCTCCCTCCTTCGTCCTCCATCCCTATGGAGGGCGTCCAATCCACTCAAGCTCTTCTTCCTTCTTCCGCTAATTCTATCCTTCAGATGATGGCCCAATTAGACCCGGCCCAACTTCAGGCGGTTTATCAGGCCATGCAGGGGTCCAACACCCCACCTTCCCCAATTATCCAAGGTCAGACCAATCCTTCCATTGCTCAGCCTAGAGCCGATGGGTCCGCCGTCCAGCCCATTCCCATTGATCTCACTCCGGTCCAGCCCAGGACCCTCAGATTATCTAATCTAGAGATGGGCTAGTCTTCTGGTTCGGCCCAACAATTTCTGGATAAGGGAAACACCGTTGTCCCTCCTTCTTTTCCATCAGATCATCATATGTCCGGCCCATCTATACCACAGGTTCTTATTGGCCCAAATGATTTCATGCGCCCTCATCAAGGGGCAGCCCAAGTTCATGCCAACATGGGTCATCCTTCGGCCCAATATCCTTCTTATGGGCCACCTCCTCCATCTGCCTACCCCTCTGCTCCTCAAATTCTATCTTTCACTATCCCTACTCCGTTCAGAGAGCAAGAATTACTCGATAAATGGGCCGCCATGCAACAACAACTTGACCTCCTCCAGAAGCGGGTTGGCCCACAATCCTTGGCAGACGTTTCAGTCCCCAGCTTCCAAAATATCCGATTCCCTCCGCAATCTGAGCTCCCTAATTACCGCAAGTATGATGGGAACGGCAATCCCTTTATTCATGTGAGGGACTTTTTATATGAATCGGCCCAATTTCAGTATGATGATCTCCTTATGGCGTATCTATTCCGCCGGTCATTAGATGGGGTTGCACTAGAATGGTTCTACTCTCTGCCACTAGAAGATGCCGAGAGTTTCAAAATAGTGAAAGACAAGTTCATCCAACGGTTTCAAGACAGGGTCGGTCCAGAATATTCCTTCACAGACTTGGTGGTCGAGAAAATGAAGCCCGATGAGGAGTTTGCGACTTATGCTAATTGTTAGGGTGCTAGGCCCGGATACAGAGGGGGGTGAATGTATCCCTCTATGAATAATGGCCAAATAAAAACTAGGATGCAAGAGATAAACCATAGAGTAGAACCAATTCAATTCAACTCAAATACAAGCACTTGGTGCGCACCTATTCAAGCATCTAGCGGAAGCTAAGCAAACAATCAGACCACTGCACAAGATAATTTTTAGGTGGTTCGGTCCACAGACCTACATCCACCCCTCACTCCCAACCGGAGTGAGGCTTCACTAGCAAATGCTAGAACCAAGCAGACTCAGTCTGCAAACAGTTGCTGCCACACAGCTTGACCAGGGGAACAGCCTCCCCTCTTCCTCCCAACCAGAGGGACACCCAAGTGACTCCCAGCCACTTGGAAACTAGAGGTCGAAGACCTCTCTTCCTCCAGACCAGGAGGGACCACTGGACTTGCAACCACAAGCCCAGAACCGGAGGACTAGCCTCCCTTCCTCTAACCAGAGGGAACCCACAAGTGACAACCTGTCACTTGCAACCCGGAGATCAGATCTCCCTTCTCCTGAACCACCAGGAGGAACCCGATCCCCAACAGGGCAATCGGAAGAACAAGGATAATCAGAAAACAAAGGAAAAATAATAAAGGAAAATGACACAGCAATCAGAAAACTGTAAAAGATGAAAACACAGATATGGCTCTCAATGGAGCTGACTGGCCTGGATCTGATCCACGGTCCAGTAGGAACAAGTCTTCAGATGAAGCTTCCCATCTCTCGTTCTCTCTTCTTCTTTCTCTTCCTTTTCTTCTCTGCTTCCTTCTCTCACTCGCGAGCTCTCTCTCTTTCTCTTTTTACTTCTGTTCTCACTGGATCGAATACTCTCTGCTGCTCCTTTCTCTCTTTTTCAATCGATCAGCCTTCTTTAGTGGAAGAAAGCACATATATATAGCAGCAGCAGCAGCTCCTGGGCGCGTGGCTTCCACGTTTTCCCGCCCAAGGAATTTGCTAGATCCGAGGCAGCTTCATCCACGTGTCAGCATCTTCATACCTCGTCCTCCTGGGATCACGAGCCAGGTCATCAATCTCGGTAAGAATCCATTGTATAGACTTCACACATGAAGACATCCGCTGTTCAGACTTGAATAACATTCAGCAATGCATTGTATTGACTCCACCAGCCTGCAGCATTGACGCATCAGAGTAATCCAGTAAGCTTCTTTCTTGATTGTTTGAACTACAGCGTCCACGCCACTTGATCAAGACGTTGACGCATTGGTGTCCAGTGATCAATGTCTTCAGTATATAAGCGTGCTGCGTCGACGCTGCTAGCCCATAGCGTTGACGCAGTGGTGTTCCAGCAGCTAATACTTTAGCTTGTTTGCTTGCTGCGTGGACGCTACCAGACCGTGGCGTTGACGCAGTGATGTGTTCCAGCAGCTAATACTTCTACTAGTATACTTGCTGCGTGGACGCTGTGGTCATTCTGCGTTAACCCTATACACACAAAAAATCTTATAATCATAACATAGAACAAGTGGTTATTTAAATCTTATAACACCGAGTGTATATACTCTGAAACAGCAAATGGGCAAGTATGTACACTGAGAGAGTGTATAGACTTGGAAGTCTTCTTGTGAGCTCAGTGTATATACTTTCCAATGTCTAGACTACAGGAGATGAAGACCGATGAGCAGACATGAGCTATGCAAGCTACAGTGTCGTTGTATGGACATGGGGTTCAGCTGAGGATGTATGGACTTGCAATGCAAACAACAATGTATAGACTTCATGTAAAAGCCCAATGTATAGACATTGAAATCGAAGACCAATGTGCAGACTTGGATTTGAAGACCAGTGTATGGACTTCAACAATGAACGGCTGTACATACTTCATGTGAAAACCCAATGTGTAGACTTGAAGAATGTGAGACGATGGCTAAGACACTGCACAGTCGGATGTATAGACTTTCGTTACTGTAGCAACGTGTAGACTTTGCCTTAGACGCTAAGTGAGACGCTCAATGTACACACTTAACCAATTCAAAGGTAAATCGAGTGTACAGACTCTGAGTCCAAACCCAACGGCTGTACAGACTTAGAAAGTGAAGACTGATGTACAGACTTCATTAATCAAAGCATGAATGAGACGTTGTACACACTTAGCCTAGGACAATGTATAGACTCAATCAAATGATAAGCTTCCAATGTGTAGACTTGAAAGTCTAATGGCGATGTGCATACTTGTTGAGTTGACGCTGCAGCCCAATGAGTTGACGCTGCAACGTATACACTTTACGTTCAACTGATGATGTGTAGACTTGAAGAACTGAAGCCCACGTTGTATAGACTTTGAAATCTGAATCGACAAAGCAGGCTGTACAGACTTTGAGAGTCTTGACGGATGTACAGACTTTGAAGGCTTTGATGGCCAATGTACATACTTGTAACACTTGAGGACTGATGTATAGACTTCGCCTGAACACTGTCCGATGTACAGGCTTTAGTCTGAAGCGTTGTATGGACTTGCAAGAGACGCACAAAGAGACACTGCCTGAGACGGTCAACTGGACGCTGACTCTGTACAGACTTCAACTTAAAGATGCACGATGTACAGACTTGCTAGTCTGAAGGCTAATGTATGGACTTAAAGGTTAACACTCGAATGTATAGAGTTGAAGGGCTAACAATCTAGTGTATAGACTTCAAAAGGACAAAGCATCCACAGACCAGACGATGTACAGACTTTGCCAATATGAGACACTGTACAGACTTTGTTAAGTGACTGGCTGTACAAACTTCAGAAGATGAAGACTCTGTATCGACTTGAAGACCATGAGCCAATGTATAGACTTGCCTTAACAATGAATGAGTAGACTTTGAAACAGGAGTCAGGCAAACGGATGTACAGAGTTGGCCAAAGCAGCAATGTATAGACTTTGAAACCCAGACAGTCAGTGTTCTGATGGGTCGACGCATTAGTAGGGGTGAGTCGATCCACTACTGTCCATACTAACTAAACAGACTTGGCCAATGCATGAAGCACAGTCCAGTGTATAGACTCGATGCCTTGAAGATCAATGTACATACTTTGAAGACCGACCTAGCAGGTTGTGTAGACTTAGAATGCAACCAGGATGTCTAGACTTGATGTGAGACAATGCATAATAAACATGAACCAATGAATTGAATTCATATAGCAGACATGAACTGAATGTATGCAGGAGAACTAATTAAAGCATTACCTGATCTGAGCATTCACCTTACCTGTCATGATTTAACTTTGACTCTTTGACTTGGGTTAACTTCATGACCTGTGAGACATCCTCAACCCTGTTCTGACAGTTTCTCATAATGCAACAGGATTATATCATCAAGGATGTAAACATAATGAGACATAATATCTGTCATCATCAAAACTCCAGAACCACAGGGGACACAACAATCTCCCCCTTTTTGATGATGGCAATATTATGAGTCATTGCAATAGGTCCATCATGATGATTATGAAATACCATCCATCATGATGATTATGAAATACCATGTGACAGTTCATAAACATGCACCCATAATGACTAATGCATGCACTAATGACTCACACCAAAAATTCTCCCCCTTTGTCAACATCAAAAAGAATGGAGTGGTCATTGACTGTTTAAGAATTTGAAATAGGAGCTATTATGCAAACAGAGTTACTATCATCTAAAACTCCCCCTGACAAGATACTCTCCTGAATGAACATTGAACCACATGGACATGCAAAAGTTCTCCCCCTTAGATGGACAGTCAATGAAGTCTGAAATAATGGAGTCCATTGTGAGAAAGAAGGCACTCAGAATAAATGAGAAAGGTTTTCAATGGGATATCAATTTCATAAATCTGATTAAATAGGTATTTCAGACTCTTCTATTATAGAGATTTATGAATGATCTTCATTGACAAGTCAGATCAGAATATGATGTATGCAAGGCTTGTTCATAAGCTTTCTGTACTCATATCTGAAATCAGTTTTAATAAAGGTGAACCTTGCTTTCATATTGACAGTCTTGTTTAACCTTCTTTTTCCTTACTCACTTAATTTCAAAGATTCCTTTAAGAGATGCAATCAATAGTAATGAAGTTAAACACATAAGAAAAACATTTGTTTCTGTCAAGGGTTCCAATAGAATATCTTTTGCACATATCTTTCAAATGGTATACTAGATTAGCAGCAATTTTCATAACATTCTTCATGAGCACTTGAGTTTAGTACACCCTTGGAACTAGAGGATACACGTTGTTTAGACGCCAATATCCCTAAGCACTTGGATGGACTAACTGTCATGCTTCATAGGAACAGAGATTGCATTTACACTTCATGACACACTACAGATCATTTCTTTGATGAGTGAGATGTATTTCTCAGTGTGCATGCTATTGCTCTGCCAGATTATCAATCATTTTTAAGCAGAGTTAACTATGGCACCTCATGACACAGTCCTTTGGACAGGATTTCTCAGTGACCAAGGTCATTGCTCTGACAAGATTTACCCTTAGACATAATCCATATTCTCAGATGTTTAAAAATCAATACTAATTTCATACATATCAATCAAGGAATATCATGATTTCAGAATTTTCAGAATTCAGAAGAGTTTAAAAGACTCAACATGAAAATGTTGGTTAAAGTTTATTAAGACCAACTCAGATATTTTCAAGATATGTTCATAAGCAAACACAAGACATACATGAAACATCAACCGGCTGAAAGAATCAGACATTCATAATCCTATATAATAGAAGATTCCTGTTTAAGTTATTTTTCAGATTTATGATCAGGATATGTACAGAGAATTCTTTCTGAGTTTTCAGGAAAGGCCGAAACATTTTTGGGAACAGCCAATTCAACAGATGATACCAATGAATAGGATGAGTGAAGATGGCTGATAACAATTGAAGCAGGAAGCTGAAATGTGTTGCATTACACATTCATCACAGGGATTTAGGTAAGATAGCAGTTCAATCTGAAGATGGGAAGTTCAGATTGTAGAATATGAATAATGCTCCCCCTAAATGTATGCATGATCTAACATTCCTAAATGTATGCAACTCTGACCTATGGTACCAGGCGGAGGACTTGGTCTAAAGACTACCTCACACATAGTAAGCACTTCCAGACAGAGTTCATCTGCCCTTTAGTATCTTACTATTTATATACCAAGAGTCATGCATGACAATCCAATGCATATGCAATTCTACATGCATCTTTTAGCTAACACTGTGGCACTTATATGCAATTGTGATGCATGTGCATGTCAAATGTGCAGATGAGCATTTTTTAAGCATGAGACATCATCCAAGCAACAGACTTACTCAACTCACCTTTTCAGATTTTTTAGAATGCAATTTGTTTTCAGAGATTATGCATTTTAACAAATATCAACTAACTGCAATTAACATATGTATGCATCAAATGCAGACATTCTTTAAACTCATGTATGCACCAGTGCATGATAAAAGAAAATTACAAAAGGCAGATGCAGTTCTGGACATGTATGCATTGACATATTAAGCATGATGTTAAAAAAAATTCAGGTGAAGAAACATTTAATCAGCAGAGTTGGGGTTTACCATACTTTGGATGCCTTGGTTTATTTGACCCCCTTTTATTCCTCATCCCAAGGCATACCTGCAAAGCACAGATCTCATTTTGTGTTTCTAGGTACCCAAGACTTCTTGGATCCTACTTTGTTAGTAACACCTCTGATAGGTGCTTTCCACATTCTTTGGGCATGTAAGTCATCAGACTTCATTAAATTACACTCACTCATGGAGTGCCCAACCTGCCCACCATAATGACAGGAAACAGCAGATCTTGAATTCTTTTTATTCACAACATTGTTAGCATGGAATCTGTGTGCATTATTCTAAACATAAATTTTATGTGCATTGGCATGAAGATTTCTGTTACTTGCATGAGATTTTGGTTTACCTTTACCTGCCCACCAGCATTCCGAAGCTCGGTGGCCAAATTTTCCACATTCAAAGCATGCCAGACTCTTTTCTTTAAAAACAGTTTTATTTCTTCCAAAAACATTTCTATTTGCAAGGAGTTTTATATTCTGAGAGAAAGTTCTTCCCTGAGCATGCCAACAGTCCTTGACTGTATGGCCATGTTTTCCACAATGAGAACAATTAGAAAAGGTATTTCTATGAGGGCCTAACCAGCATTGTGCAGCAACATGTCCTATTTTTCCACAGTTATAACAATGAATTTTCTTTTCTCTAAGGACATGATTTCTACCCTGATTATTTTGAGCAGCTGCTAGGTCATCTTTTTCCATCAAATTACACTCATGCATCAAATGTCCATATTTGTGACAGTAGTGACATATCATTTTCTTTCTAGATGCATGCGAGTGAGTGGGTGAAACATGCAGAGTGGGAAGAGGAACATGTTGATGCTTTTCTTTCTGTTTTTCTGTTGTTTTCTCTTGAGCAGTTGACTGATAACATGGAAGGTTCTAGGGCAGTGAGAGGTTGAGCTGGAAACAAAGGAAGTTTGAACTTTGTTTTGAAAACTCTTCTTATTTGAGGGATTATAGCCCAACCCTTCCTTCTGAAAATTTACCTTAGTTCCTAGAATTTTGTCCAGATTATCTTTTCCGTCCACAAATTTTGACAAGGAATTATTCAAATCTTCAATTTCATTTTCCAAAGAAACGATGTGTATTTCATAACTGGCAATCTCTTGTTCATTACAATTTACACATTCGCTTAGCACCTTGTTTGCAATTTTACATTCCTCAATTTCTTGTTCCAGATTTCTCAATTTTTCAGACTCTTTAATGTAAACAGTTTTTCCTTTTTCTAAGAGAAGAAGTTTCTCTGACATAGCAGTGTTCAACTGCTTCAATCCTTCAACCTCTTGAATTAGTTTGTCATTTTTTGATTTCAGATTTTCAATTTCTTCAACAGAGTCTTTATCAATTTTTATTGAGCTCATTTTATCATTCAACTCTTCCTCTATCTGTTCAAGCTCCAGAATCTTGTTTAACAGATCTTTGTTTTCTTCCTTTAGAGAAACAATAAACTCCTTATGCCATTCTAAATTTGAGTGAAGATTTTCATTTATTTCCTTGAGGAATGGACACTCATTGCATGCAGATTTAACCGAACATATTGTTTGAACCTGGAGTTTTTCACATTGTTTCTCAAGACATTCATTTTCAGATTTCAGTCTACTTAGTTCAGAGCAAACACATTTAAGTTCATTCATCAATTTTTCATTCTGGTTTTTATGCATATGGATATCTGACAAATAGGCATCATGAGATTGCTTCATCTTTGAACAATTTTCACATGGTGAACTTGAACTACCCTGATCACTTTTCTTTTTCAAGTTCTTGTATCGTTTTCTTAATTGTTCATGAGACTCAAACAGCTCAGCATATGCATTCTCCCAATCATCTAAAGAAAAATTCTCGAACATGTTTACATCCTCCTCATCATCTTCTTCTTCATTTTGGCTGCTGCTAGGAATACTTCCTTTAGCCATCATGCAGTTGTCTTCATTTAACCTGTGAGTTAGCTTCAGCTCCTCCATGATGTCCTTGGCAGACCTGCAATCATAAAAATAAGAGTGTAAGGCTCTGTCAGTGGCTGCTTTCATCAGATTGAAGGCTTTCTGATTTTCTCCATCCTTTGATCTGTGGGTGTTGGTCCATTTGGACACTTTCTTTGGTAATGTGTGAGGACCTTGTGAAATTAATTTCCACAGATCAGGATTAACTGCATCAACATAATTTCGTAGACTGATAAACCACGCATTAAAATTAGAACCATTGAAAACCGGTGGATCACCCATGAAAGCTGATCAGATAAATGCAACAGGAATAATGAAGCACCAAGACAGCAGGATCGAATCTACAGATCGCTGGACCTTCTAAGCAGACAACCTGCTCTGATACCAATTGTTAGGGTGCTAGGCCCGGATACAGAGGGGGGGTGAATGTATCCCTCTATGAATAATGGCCAAATAAAAACTAGGATGCAAGAGATAAACCACAGAGTAGAACCAATTCAATTCAACTCAAATACAAGTGTGAGCGACGTCACGCGGTTCGGGGAAGAGCGGAGAAGGACGCGGAGCGCGCGCGGGCTCCTCTTTTCTTTCTTTTGGTGTTTGTTTGCTGCAACACAGAAATAAGAGAAGGGGGAGAAGGGGCCACCACGGGAGATTGCTCCGGCGGGGCGAGCAGGACAAGTGTGATATAGCAAAATATGGGGGTTAAACGATCATAGCGGGAAGTGACTCGCCGCGGCCCCGGGGGGACGGGAATGGTGTAAAAATTAAATAACAAGAATTGAAACGGGCATTGGGGAAGTGACTCGCCGCGGCCTCGAGAATATGAGCAGATAATAAGATGACAGAATATGAAGAGAATACAAAGAGCGGGAATTTAAACGGCCATTGGGGAAGTGACTCGCCGCGGCCTCGATGATAAGAGCAGAATATAACAGAATATAAAGAGAATATAAGAACAGAAATTTAAACGGCCATTGGGGATGTGACTCGCCGCGGCCTCGATGATATAAGCAGAATATAACAAAACATAAAGAGATTATAGGAATAGAAATTTAAACGGCCATTGGGGAAGTGACTCGCCGCGGCCTCGATGATATAAGCAGAATATAATAAAATATAAAGAGAATATAGGAAACAGAAATTTAAACGGCCATTGGGGAAGTGACTCGCCGCGGCCTCGATGACAAGATGTGATCGCCAGGGGCCAAAAGACCCCAAAATAAGAAAGTGATCGCGCCTACCTCGAGAGCGGGAGATGGCGGGTTGCTTCTTCCTCTCCCTTCGGTCGGCCGACGGAGAGGGCTTTCCTCGGTTACCCTTGCAAAACAACGACAAACAAGTAACAAGTGGATTAGAAAGATGAAGGTGTAGTATTCAAATCCTTGCGATAAAAGTAACGAAATGATGGCAAGACACACACCTGGTTGGTGTTATCTTTTAAACCCCTCTCGGACTCGAGTGGGAGAAAAATGAGATGATGGATGCAAGAAGTATAAGAGAAGAGGCGCCCTTGTGAAGGGGGATAGAGGATGCAGTATGATGAATGTAAAGAACTATGAAGAAGAAGGGGAAGAAAAGGCTTATTGGATGAGCCGAGGGTGAAATCCGGCGGAGCTCCGGCAGCGTGGGGACGACGTGGAAGCGCGGTGGATGAAGACGACCTTCCTCTCGCGAGCGTGGGCACCCGAGAAGCCAGCAGAACCTCCACCTACAAAAGACCCGACGGGTTAGAAAATGACTCCGTAGCCTCTGGGCTCGGCAGCCTATCGGATCACTGCTTAGCTCCCCCAGAACAGAGGGGGTGGGCCTCTATTTATAGAGCTCCGGAGGGTGGAGGCGTCCAGGACCCTGGACACCTCCATCAGGGCCGAAATAATATTTTATTCTATTTTTATTAATTTTTTTGGAATACTTTTGTGGAGGCGTCCAGGGCCCCGGACGCCTCAAGCAGGTCCACCGAAAACCGACGACGGCCGCACGCGGTTTGGCACAACGCGTGGTTTTGTGAGCGGCGCCTCGTGATTCAGAAATGGGCGCGTCCAGCTGGCTGGACGTCTCCATATTTTGGATTTTTTCACACACGACAAACCGTCGTTCGGTGGCCGGCGCCCGTGAGGGTTTTGATGGAGGCGTCCAGGGGCCTGGACGCCTCCACAATTATACTATTTTTTATTTTTCATTTGTCTTTTATACCAGGGCTGCCATTTTAATTTTTTTATTTGTTTTTATGGAGGCGTCCAGGGGCCTGGACGCCTCCATTAATATGTATATTTTTTTAATTATTTTTTATCTTTTATGCCAAGTGGCATTTTATAAATATTTATTATTATTAGTTTTTATGGAGGCGTCCAGGGGCCTGGACGCCTCCATTAAAATATATATATTTTTATTTATTTTTGGGCCCTGAGGAAATAATAAAATAATAAAATAAATTAAAAATATGGGGGCGTCCAGGGGCCTGGACGCCCCCATTAAGACCCACCCGGGTCCTAGTCAGCGGCCGCCCGGCAGACATCCTTCTTGGTTCCGGAACCTCCTGATGCGTCCGACTGATGTTGATGCCGTTCGAATGCCGTGACGAGACGATTCCGGATGCCGAAAAGGGCGGAAGAAGACTCAAGAAAAGGAAGCACTCAAGTGATTCAAAACGCGTAAGCCGTCGCGGGGCGTTGTATAGTAATATGAGACTTTCTCAAGAGACGTCAGGAATGACGTGTCTACAGCTGCCCCGCCTTGGCGTCTGCTTTGCAAGGGAGCGACACGTAGTGGAATGGTATCGAAGTGGAGTGGAGTGAAGTGGGAGCGGATTGATAAGTTGATGCCAAGGTGTGATGAGACACGCTTTTGACGTTACTGTTTGGAATCTTTCCTGGAGTTTCAATGAGGCGACCTTGAAGAAGGTCTTTCAAATATTGACGATTGCTTGGACGGAGATCAAATAAGGGAGGGTGAGATGTGCGCTCAGGCACGAAACAAAAGGAGACCAACTTCTCGGTGTGGAAGTACCTGGGTCATAAACCGGAGGTTTCACCTTTGGGGAGCGGTTACCAGCCAATGTGGAAGTGCTGCGGCCAAGGTGGGTCAAAAAAAAGTAAAGGAATATCTGAGGGTCTGTCCAAACAAGGGTCTCCTTTGGAAGAGCAGCGTAGGGCTGTTTCAAGGAAACTCAGTATCTTATTCGGAGTGAAATATCTCATATTTGTAGGAATTGAAGCACAACGGCCTTCGCAATCGAATCACTTGAATGATTTTCCGCAATAAATCAAAATCCTATATGAATGCATGCTGGGTTTAAAGAAAAATTTAAAATAAATTAAAATAGAAAATAGCCAAGGATAATATTGTCAACTTGTTAAGAACGGGTCAGGATACCGATCCGGTGAGCTGGTACTGGGCTGGGGCCCGTTTTTCCACGCACCAACTCTCTGAATGGAACCGTCGTCCCCATGCTACCACAAATTAACGGTTTATCCGTACAATCCAAATTCCTCTGGGATCATCACCGTTTTTGTTGAAGGGGAACTCAGATCTCAGATTCGTTCGGGCCGCAAGGTCCTTGACATGTTCTAGTAGCGTAGGTATCATGTACTACGATGCATGACATGGTGGGACCAACCATTGAAAGGTGGGACAGGAGATAGGACAAAGACGTCCGTTAGTAAAACCTGCACAGGCCAGCATGGATTAATAACATCAGAAAGTAACAGAATCGTAACAGAATCGCACCACAATGGAAAGGAGATCTAGTCAAAATCCTGACATTGACCGTTGATGTGACATGTTCTGTCCTGTAGCGCCCTACCCTTCCTATAAGAACTCCCCTTAGGCTAGTTCATTCAAATGCACCAAGGTGGGTTTTGGAAGCTCAGGAGAGGAAGGAGAGGAGAATCTAGAGATTTCAGGATGGAGGGAGAGTCTTCCCGCGTTATGAAGAGGAGCAGGCCTAGCAGCGAGATCAGGCGACTCTCCGACCTCGAGGGTCATCTGAGTGGGACGATCATGTCGCATATGGTAAGCTGATTCATTTCAAATTTCTCCACGTGAACCTTCTTCTTACTTCCTTCCTTTCTTCTTTCTTTTCTCTTCCAGCCATATCCACTCTTCCCAGGCCCGAGGAAGTTTTCAAACTGCCATGGCTTTCAAAGCTAACTTCCAACATCTCCATTGGCATGAGGGTCATACTCTCGAAGTGGCATCTGCAGGGGCTCCTTATTCACGCCAAACATTACGAGAAGATTCGTATGGACTGGGCGGCTATGGGCGCACTAGTGGAGATCTGGCATCCCCAGACCCACACTTTTATCTTCCCGACCTTCGAGGTGACCATCCTCCTCGAGGAGGTGGAACTTCTGCTCGGATTGAAGAAATTCAAGAGTGACGGGAAGGTGAAGGCTATGCGGATGCTGACACGGGGGACTTCCGAAAGCGTCCTTGGAAGTTTCATGCCGCCCGACGCAGCCCGAAAGGTTCGTACTCAAAAGGGAATTGATTTACAAAAGCTCGCGGAATGGGTCATGGAGGCCCTGAGAGGGTTACCAGACGATGACTATTTGGAGGGAATCATGAAAGGGTTCACCATTTGTCCGGCGGGTGCTCTCTTGTTTCCTTATACCGACAACATGGTGGAGGAAGACCAACTGAGTGCTATCTGCGGGATCTGGCGTGGAAAGAGGGTGGGACCCGCTGTCCTTGCCTACCTATATAGTGGCCTTACTGCCTCGAGCATGGGTAAGCCTCCTTTTGGTTGCGCACTTGTCTTGAATTGCTGGCTTGATTTGCACTTTAAATTCGACCACCGCGAGGGAATGCCAACTGCTTCGAAGCTCTTCCAACAAAGCCCTCTTCATCACATAGCCGACGTGTTAGGCTTCGGTGGTACTGTAGTGAACCGCGTTCCGTGGCTGAAGAAACGTGAAGACTGGCGGTCTCACTTCCGCACCGTGACACAAGACTTCTTTACTTGCGCACCGGCATGTTTGCTTTCGCTTGATCTCCTCATGAGGCCTTCTCCTGAAGTTGATCTCCAACTGATCGGCGCAACCGAGTTCGTCCTTTATAACGCGCATCGATGCTGCCTCCAGGTCGGCATTCCACGCCATTCATTCCCAATATCGACTGGCATCGTTCCTTTGAAGAAGAGGGAGTTGGGCACGGAGGCGGATGCGAGGGAAGCGAAGGCCGTCAAAGCACCCTGGAAGACAAGTGTTGCGGGAAAGGCCTTAGCGCATGTGGGGGAAGAATGCGAGCTGTGGAGAGCTTATGTGACCGAACTGGAGAAGTTAAGGCCTAAGGCGCCTAAGCCTCTGATGTAGCTCATTCTGCTTTTCTGATGGAATAAAATCTGACATTTGGATGTTTTGGACCCCCGTCCCCTTAATTATTATTATCTTTTTTTGTGGTTTTTCTTTTTCTTTGTGTTTTCTTCTTTTGTTTGGATTATATACATACTCTTATCTTTTTTTTTTCTTTTATTATATATTTTTTTTGAAATTTTTATTATGGGGGCGTCCAGGGTCCTGGACGCCCCTAAGTTTTTATTTTTTTTTGTTTTGAAATTATTATTATTATTATTATTTTTGGGGGCGTCCTGGGTCTTGGACGCCCCTAATTTTTTATATTTTTTAATTTTTTTTATTTTTTATTTTGGGGGCGTCCAGGCGCGAGGACGCGTCTTAATCCTCGAATTCAAATTTAAAGCGACGGGTGGCCTTTCTTCTCCCGTGCCTTACCCACAAACGAGCCCGCCTTCCGCCGAAACTCGCTCGCCCGTCTTTGTCTTCTTCCCCTCGATCGAATGGAGTTCGGCGGTCTGGACCACGGCGAAGGTGGAGAGGGACGCGGGACCCCTCGCCTGAGGAGGGACGCGCCAGAGCACGGAACGGCGTCCATGGAGGAGGAAGGGCCGCTTCGGGCCCCCGAGGGACCCGAGGGGCCCAATGGCGCGGGAGGAGGTGAACACGGCTCGGTGAGTGCTTGGTTTTCCCCCTCTTTGATCCATTTTGAGTTTTGAAGCAAGCCGTGCGAGGGGGGAAAGGGTTCGGCGACTGTTGCACTTAAATGATGGACGCGTCCTAGACAGGGGACGCGTTCTTTTTGACTGATGTGGGACCTCTTTTGATGCAGGGTACGGCAAGAATCCCGGGTTTGGCCGATGAGTGGGCGAGTGCAGACGAGCCGAGCCGCGTCAGGAGGGAGAGTCGCGGTAAGGCGAGGCTCGAGGAGTGGCCCGTACGTCTCCCTGGACAGCAAGGGGGTATACTGGTGCAGGACAGTGCTGACTTCCTGCGGCGGCAGAGAGAGAGCTACGCGGGGCTTCCCCAAGCTGGAGACACGCGTGGCATCGGCGGCTCGCGCGCCCAACTGTCAGAGACTAGGCGGCAGCTGGCCGTCGCTCAACATGAGTTGTCGCTCCTGGTAAGTTATGTGCCGCACTTTTAACTTCAGATTTTGGAGTTTCACTGACGGCCGTTGTTTATTTTGTTCCAGCGTGCCCAGCAGACAGCGACGGTGGGAGTGGCTGGCGGATCTTCCAGTTCCTCGGCCCCTTTTCTCGAGATTGCCTCCCTCCGGGAGCAACTTACCGGTGCGGTGGCCCGCGCGACCCGGGCGGAAGAGGAGCGTGATGCCTGGGTGGCGACTGTAGCGGAGCTGCGGCATCGCGGTGAGGAGAGACCTTCTCCAGACATCCTGGAGTTAAGGGTTCTTCTGCAGATGATGAGGAGAGAGGCAGAGAGAGAGAAAGCCGAGAGAAGGTCCGAGCGACAGCGGGATCTGACCGAGAGGAGGGCCTTAGAGGCCCAAGTGAGGGAGCTCCAGCTGGGCCTTCAGGCCGTCGTACAGAGGCTAGGAGGGATGGAGACGCGCTACGAGAGAGCGCGAGAGTTCGGGGAGCGACTCCGCCAGTCCGGTCGCTTTACCGCCAGTGGCTTCTTTGCCACGCCAGGGGAGGAGCAGCGAGTCATTGCTGCGGAGCAGGCGCCCAGAGGCGAGGCAGGTGCTACTGCACGGGGATCCCGAAGGCTTCTGAGGGACCCTCACCTCGGGGGAGAGGAGGAGAGTGCCCAGAGAGATGAGTGATGGTGAGGATTGGCGTGCTAGTGGACCCGCCACCTCTCTATGATTGTAGTGTTTGTGACAGCTTATGTAGAATTATGAATGGAGTGATTTGATTTTCTGCTGTTTATTTGTTCTTTTGTGCGTTCCTTCTTCCCTACACTTCTTCTCCTTTGCACTGTTCCCATGTGATAGGTCTGTCGAGACTCCGCCTCGAGCGGAGAATCGCGTCTTGTTGTGACCATTTTCGACGGGAAACTGCCGTCGAAGTCAATAATGACGGCCCTAGTTTCTTTTCCCGAATGCTGTGTCAAATTTTGCGGACGTCCTCCAAATCAAGATAGGGTATCCCTAGACAATCATAGGGGCTATTCGTCCTATTCTTCGTCCAGTCAATCACCCTGTGCGAGCGGTGAAGCGACACATGGGACCGCTTGGCCGGTGCCTCATTGCGAGGGCTATTATTGACATGTGATGGAGGCAATCTTGGCCCGCACTCCTTCCATTTCTATAAATTCTTGTCCCTTTTATCCTCCCAGGTATATCGAGAGCTAACTCGAGGAGCACAATTTCTTACGGGAGAGGAGGAGTTCAAAATTCTGAGAGTTGGATGGAGGGCGAATCTTCCCATTCCTCGAAGAGAAGCAGGTCCAGTGGTAGTAGTTCCAGGAGGCTTTCAGACCTTGAAGGGCACTTCAGCGAAAGGGCCCAATCTCAACTTGTAAGCCAAGTTTTCTTGCCCTTTTCTCATTCTTTCTTCCTTTCTTCCGACCAAACCTCACCCCCATTCCTTGTATGTGTAGGTTGTGATGAAATCACAAATCTTATGGGAGTTGGTAGTAGCAGCGTACAGGGGCCTCCCATATTTTCAGAAGGCGAGGCTAGACGTGATGGGATTTGGTACCTTCCTTCGGATCGAGCCGATCCAGCTCGACCTAGTCCTGATCCAAGCCTTGTGTCAGAGATGGGACCCAGTGAGCCGGGCATTTCTGATGCCCTGGGGGCACATGGTGCCCAGCTTGGAGGATGTGGTCCGGATCACAAGCCTGAAAGTAGAGGGCGAGGCAGTGACCGGAGTCACTTACGCGGACTACAGAGAAGGTGCCCAGAAGTTACTGGGTTTGGACCTGGATGGTCGGAAAAACAGGTCGGTAGCTAGGGTGTCCCTGATGGATGCATTAGGGCTCACCGACACTCGTCGGCGGGACGATGAATGCTCAGAAGAGTTCATGGAAAGGATAGAAATAGGATGCCGCGCCGTGTACTGCACAGATTTCGGCGACTGGGAAAGATGCAACATAGATTTGAGGAGATTTCTCCTCTTCCTTTTGGGGAGATTGGTACTGAGCTCGAAAGGGGACGGTATCCAATGTTGCTTCCTGGAGCTGCTGTCAGACCTTGAAAGAGTAGGGTATTATGCCTGGGGAGCCGCCATGCTGGCACACTTGTTTGCAGGCCTATTCCAAGAAACGGATCGTGAGATGACTGTGAGTGGTTTCACGCCATTCATCCAGGTATTTTTTTGGTTTTGCTTGTTTTGTATTTTTTTTTTTGTGTTTTTGAAAAGTTCTGATGGCCTGCGCCGAGCAGTTGTGGAGCTATTATTACCTCCCTATGGGGAGAGCTCGGCATTGGCGACCTGCGATGGTGCCGCTAGCCAGGCGGTGGGAACCCATCATGAGTGCGGCACCCCTAACCTACCAACTGATGGTGCTAAGGCGGGAGCTACAGGAGTTCCCTACAGCGATGGTAAACTGGAGACCCTACTCAGACATGGTCGATGCTGACCAGCCGTGGGTTCTAGCAAGTCGTGCCCGGTTCGGACGGGAACTGTGGATGCACTGCCTGAATGAAATCGAGCCACTTCGGCTATGATTGGTTATGAGGACTTTAGGACTGGCTCAAGAATGGGTGGATTCAGTTGCGCCACCTCGTGTCGGGAGAAAGACGCGGGGACCAGTGACCTGTATTGACTGGCGCGTGCTATTCCCCGAACAGTACGAAGATTGGCAACGGGGTGGCATGATTGTAGAATCGCAGGCGCGGGATAGCGAAGACTACTTGCGTCTATATAGGATAAAGTACGCAGAGCGGCTCCAACCCCGGGGACTTGTGGAGGTAGGTTTCCCCTTTTTCTCTTTTCTTCTTTCTCCTTTTTTGGTTTTTTTGGTTTTCCGGCGGAAATGCTGACTCGTATGGCTGCAGGATGTCCGGGATGCCATGATAGCGAATTTACGAACTCGCTTGGCAGAGATGGAACAACAGTTGGGCGATGCCCGCGGAGCTACGAGCGCCTTGGTAGGTGTACAGTGTGCGTTCGTAATTAAATCCTCAGATTCCTGATGTTGGCTACTAATTCACGCGGTCGTAGCATGCCCAGATTGGCGCGGCTTCCCCAGCGTTGGGAGTAGGTGGTGCCTCTTCCAGCCTGTGGATTCCTACCTCCGAACTTAACTTGCTTCATGAGCAACTTGCTCACGCCACGCAGCGTGCTGCGGAGGCAGAAGGGATGCTCCGTATACAGGTAAAAGTTTCAGCGTTGAGTTCTCCTTATTTATGCCTTATCGTGTATCTGAGATGGTACACTTGGCAGGAAAAGGAGACGGAAGAAGCGCTTGGCCAAGCTGCGCAAAAGGAGGCTAGGATAGCAGAACTGGAGAGGGAACTGCGGCGTCATCCTGATGACGACTCCTCTAGGGATGCTGTGGAACTGAGGATCACTCTCCAGTTGGAGAGGGAAGACCGCGAGAGAGAACGTGCAGAGAAAGAAAGAGACGCAGAGAGAGAAAGAGCCAACAGATTGACTGAAAGGGAGGAACGAAGGGCCATGGAGGCCCAACTATTCGAACTCCGAATCAGCCTTGGCCTTGCTGAACAGTGGCTGAGAGATGGTGAGGAGTGCTACCGAAGAGCACGAGAGCGTGGCTTTCGTGTTGGTAGCTTCTCTACTACTTCCGTAGATCAACGCCGGGATGCGGGAATAGGAAGAGGAGTGCAGAGCGGTAGGAGTACCGCTTTTCGTAGTTGGGTAGCACCTTTGAGAGTGTTTTGTCCGGAGAGTAGTGGGACGAGTAATGCAGAGAGAGAGGGCGGAACTTGATGTAATTTTTGTTATTTTTGGAATAAAATACAAGGTTCGGTTTGTTTGGTTTTTCACCTTTCTGTTGCCTGAATCCCTGCACACATCACTGAAACAAACAAATCAGAATTTCTGTTCTGACTTGGCCCCTTGCTCAATAAGTAAATGGTCACTGTGACTGTCTTTGATAACTGGTCAAGGGGCCAAGCCTTTATTTAACGAAGGCAAGGGAAAGATGCGGTGATGATAAATGCGACAGGCAAGCACACGAATGCAAGCGGTATTAAAAGTGAGATGCTACACGCAAATGTAATCATGCAAAATTGATTTGTTTTCTTCTTTTTTTTTTATAAAAGATTTTTTTTTGTTTTATCATAAAAAGATTTTTTTGTTTGCAAATATGTACATTTCTCTTTTCCATTTTTTTTTGCTTTATCATTTCAATTTTTTTTTTCTTGCTAACACCCGGCAAACACCCAAATGGCACCTAACCTACGTGAGACAGGGGTTTCTTACTAACCTCCCAGGTATCCTAAGTACATATCTAGGTTGATTTGGGCCTCTAGACCCCTCGAATGATGATCCCGCCGGCTAAGACTTACCCTGATGACAATACCGTCATGCCATGCTTAGGCTCCCAGTCACTTCCGACCACAGGGATTCACCCAAAAGGTGTGTGAGGTAAATGATTTACCTGACCCGGGTCTATTTCCTCACAACTCTAGATGGTATATGATGGAACACCCTGGAACCCTAACGACCAACCGCGCGACGCTGACCCGGAATCAGACGCCGTCGCACCCATAGGTGACGCGCTTGCATTGGCCTAAGCCCGAGGTTAAACAAGAAGACATCAAGGTGGTAAACAGGGGTCTTGACCAGCCAGAAACACAGAGACTCCTTCGCAGCGATAGCTTTTGCTTTTCAAAGTAGGCAACCAAATGTGTATATTAAAATAAGGTCGCAGACCCTGGGCAGTTTTCACCTTTCAGAAACTCCATCGAACCTTCATCTTTAAAGGGAGAAGGAAGAGTGTAGGGGATAAACCTCCTGAGAGGACCGGCAAAGCCGTTAACCCGGCGAGCGAATAAGGGCCCATTAACTCTTTCCTTTCGGACAACTTCGGACCAAATCTCGAGCATTTACATTCCACGGCCCCCTTTGTGGATTCAGACTTTTGCTTTGAGGGGTTCCGTTTATCGCAACAGGCACGGTCACGACCATGCTTTTCTCTTGATTTTGATTTTATATTTCTTTTTGTGAGGGAGATATAGTCGTTTGACGTTTGTGGGCTCCCTTTTTGTATGCCTGCGGGGACACTGCCCTCTTCTCGTGCACTGATCGATGCTCGAGGAAATGGATCCTACTCTTGCCCTTGGGGTTTGAGTTTCGGTTTCTCATGCTCAGCGTTTTAAGGGCGCCGACTGTCTCATTTGGTCGAAGAGAAAAGAATAAAGATTACAGCTTTCGGAGATCTTCTAGGTGTGGCCCTACCGTAGGTGATGCTGCCAACTTTTTTTGAATAAAATACATAAGTGAACACATGTTAGCTTCCTTCGAGCGAGCATCGGCCGACGTGGCCGGACAGGGATCTCCACGGTTCTGGCAAACCAAGACCCGGTGTCTACCAAGCCTTAATGGGCCCTATCCTAACATGAAGGTTAGATGCAGAGACTTAACTACATGGTGACTGCCAGGCATCGGCATTTTGAATTTTCCATATTTTTAGTGGTTTTCAATATTTCTTTGTTTTTGATGTTTTTTATCTTTTCATCATTTTTGTTTTGTTTTGGTGCTAAGGGTAGTATTTCTTAAGATAAAGCCCATTCCAGGGGTGGGATAACTCGGTCCCTTCGGCGTTGACTAGCTTGTAGGCGTTGCCAGGGTGCACGGCTTGAATTACAAATGGTCCTTCCCAATTGGGTTGGAGTTTAGAACGCGGCCCTCCAGGTTTGACAAAAATTCTTTTTACGACCATCTCACCGACTTTGAATTTTCTCTCAACGACTTTCTTTTGGTAAAAGCGAGCGAGTCTATTTTGATACACACGCGCGTGTTCGGCAGCGGCCAGTCGCTTCTCATCCAAGAGTTCCAACTGGGCGAGGAGTGAATTACGACGATCGTCGAGGGAAAATTCCTCGTCCAATTGTACCCTGAGAGAAGGGATCAGAGTCTCGTACGGGACTACCGCTTCCATACCATAAGTGAGGGCAAATGGAGTCTGCCCTGTGGGGGTACGGATTGAAGTGCGATAGGCCCATAGGGCTTCGATAAGCTTTTCTGGCCAGTCTGAAAACTTACTAGACTCGCAGGTTTTTTTGATGATTTTGAGCAATGTTTTATTGGTGGCCTCCGCTTGGCCGTTACCTTGTGGGTAATAAGGCGATGAATGATGCAATGCAATTGCGTACCTTTTGCAGAGGTCCTGTAGGTCCTGAGAAATGAACTGTGGCCCATTGTCGGTGACGATCGTGCTTGGGACGCCGAATCTGGCGAGGATGTTCTTCATGATGAACTTGCAGACTGTTGACGCCTTGATTTCCGCGTAAGCTTCGGCTTCGGCCCATTTGGTGAAGTATTCCGTCGCAGTAAGGATGAAAGATTTCTGCTTGGTGAGGGAATTGGGATCACCTAGGGGAGCAATGATGTCGAATGCCCACATGGAGAAAGGCCATGGGGAGGATATTGGATGAAGTGAGGAAGATGGTGAATGGATTTTATCGGCGTGAAGTTGACACTTGACACACCTACGGACATAGACAGCACAATCTTCTTCCATAGTGGGTCAGTAAAAGCCTTGCCGAATGATCTTCTTGGCGAGCATCTGACTATTCACGTGGCCACCGCACACACCCGAGTGCGTCTCTTCTACACATTTCCAAACCTCATCGTCACCAAGACATCTTAGCAGAATACCAGTAAGGCTCCTCCTATACAACAATCCTCCAACTATGGCGGTTTATTTTAAATAAGTGGGGGATAAAACAAGATTTAGGTGAAAGATACCTAGAAGAATTTACAGGATGAGAAGAAATCAAAGAAATTAGTGAGGACTAAAGCCTCGGAAACAGTGTGAGAACGGGCAGGTGCCCGAGGAAGTTAACGTGGAAGGAACCGGGTCGAACCCGGGAGCGGGATCGGGAGGAATCAGAAATTGATGAATCGAGAGAGGCGGATCCGAAGGGTCTAGACGTAAAGGAGGAGAATCATGGGGAAATGAATCCGGAGGTTCTGGAGGAAGAAGATCATGAGGGACCCGATGCCCTGGGGGGTGTGTAAAAAGATAATTCAAAGGGGTGAAAAGAATGAAGGACGTGATGACTTGGAAGAACAAAAGGATAAATCGAAAGAAGGAGAGGCCCGGAGGTTCCAGGTGGATATGGGAAGGAAGGGCGTGATGCCCTGAGAGAGATGGAGAATAAGATAAGAAATCCGGAGGTTCCGGATGGGGGTGAGAGATGAATAAAAACATGGAATTAAATAGGGAGGGGTCCGGAGGTTCTGGACAGGGATGAATGTAGGAGTCCGGAAGCTCCGGACAACGAGGAATGTGAGGGTTCGGGGACCCTAGAGCAGAGGAGCTTGATGACTTAGATTTAGATGACGGGAGGCGTCTCCTTAACCAATGGACTGCCCATAAAAGGAAGTTGAATAGCAGCATGAGCAGTGATGGACCGGGATAGGAAGTGGATGAACTGATGTGGGCTCCTTCAACAAGGGATTTATTGCCCTTAAGCTTCACTTTATGCTTTTCCCTTTTCTTGGTAAATACTCTCTCATAGTGCGGCCCTTCAACCTTCAACATGAGTTCTCGGCCTCCTGGGTTTGCAGGCTGATCCCAATGATGTGCCCAGGAAGAAGGCCTCTTCTTTCTCTGACTAACCGGGTCCATCGGTACGGTCAGGGCCCACAGGCTCTCATTTGACGGACTTCTAATAAGGCCCATTGGACATTCGTACATGAACGGTAACTCTCTTGGCAAAATATCAAAACAAAGATTTAAGAGCTCCGCTTGTGAAGTAGGGATCTTGACATGAAATGGCTCCCTTGGAAAAAACTCACGTGATAGATGAACGGTGTTCATCATTGGAAGTTGGATGCTCGGCATAAGGAGCTTCATTTTTGGGGCACTGCTCAAGGCTGCTGGAATATCACACGTGATCATGCTGGGTAACATAGGCGTTCGCCTCTTGCATGGAAGTTGGTGGTGAGTAGACATGATGTTAAAAGCTTCCAACAAGAACTGCCCTGACCCACCCCTGAACATAGAATTCATCATCTCCTCGGCAGTAGAATGTGTCATCACTATGCATGAGGAGAACCCCTTCTTTTGATTGGCCATTTGGACTATGACCGAACAAGGGGTAATAAGAGCCTTGAAAGCATGTTGGCCAATGAGTAACGTGATCGTGGTTATTTTGGCCCCTGATTTGGTCAGCACCAATTCCTGAGAGTCCTTCTTGATGGGCATTGGTGCAGATGGAAATTCGGCCTTCTCAAAGGTGACCGGCACAAGAACCCGAATCGACATTCGGCAAATTAAATCTTGGATCTTGAATGGCATTTCCGTGGCCAAATTCTTCTTGCCCGATTCTTGAACATCATCTTTGGCACATGTATTTGTAGAAAGACACCCACTCCGAGAGGTGGTGGAAGGAGGTGAGATTGAGACAACATGCTCAATGGGTAATGGAGATTCAATGATGGGGGCTATAGGAAGGGTATGTGGAGGTTGAGACACGACGGGCTTCTCCTTGTTCTCGAGAGGAGACGAGGTTGGCTCGTGTGCAACAATCAATGGGCCCGGCTCAGGGTTAATCACGGGTTTAGGTAAGGGGAGTGGAGGAATAGGAATGGTTGGATTCGGGGTTACAAGGCTAGTGGAGGTTTTAGGTGGAGACGATGGAGGATTACTCGGTTGGGAACAAGAGTTAGTGGAATGCTCAGTGGAAGCCAATGGTGTGGGGGTTATTTGTACAATTGAAGGGGTGACAGTAGAAGGCTTGGTACATAGGAAACGTCAGATTTTGGTGGTACGTGGGGGGTTAAGGGTAGAAGGTGATTCATGGTGCATTGATGCGGGTTGTTGGGGTGTAAACCCGTCATCGTGACACCATGATGACTCATAAGCAGGGGTAAAACTAGTGGCTTCATCCTGAGCAGGGGGTTCTTGTGGGAGCAGTGGAAGAGGGAAACGAAGAAAACTCGGAGTAGGTGTATATTCAAAATCTTCATAAATTTCATCATGTGCCATTTCTAATTCTTTATGATCATCAAGTTCAAATGGACGCCGTAGTGGAGGCACGTTGATGAGTGGAGATGGTGTATATTGACATGAAGGGTTTTGTGGATATGAATGCGGAGGCGGAGGGCCATATGAATGAGCGTAATGAATGAATGGTGGGTGGACGGCATCCACTTGATCGTTAAAACTTGGGAGAACTTCTTGCTCACTCATATCCCAGATGCCATACTCATCTCTTCTCTCCTTCTAATCCTTCTCCATTTTGGTAATATTATTCATGAAAGCGTGAAGGGGGTTGGCTTGAGGAGGGGAAGGAGGAAGAAATTTCCTCTCAATAACAGCCTGTAAGGCTCCAAGTTGAGAGCTGAGAGAGTCGACATGAGAAGCCATGAAATCCCAGGCATAGGGAACACTAGTGGAGGGGGAAGCTCCACTAACAATGGCCTGTATTCCATATGAGGACTTATAGGATGGGCCAATGTCCATGGGATGAACCTGTGGGTCAGGCTGATAGCCCCAGTCTGAGTTATAGACCCCGTAAGAGTCGTGACCTGGGTCACGCATTTGAGACCCATAACGGAAGGCATCGGCCTCGAAACAATTGTAATTATATTCAGCCATCCATCATGTTTTTCGAGAGCATAATAGCATACACCAACAAACGATCAGCAGAGATTAACACACAAGTGAATGCCTTACGTCTTTTTTTGTGTTTTGATTTTGATGATTTTTTTGTATTTTTAGCGAGATCCGAAGTTCACACAAAATGGGGACCCTAGTTTGTTTTTGTTTTACCGCCGTGTCAGCTAGGGTCTCTCGTCTCACCACGAATGAAATGACTAACTCCGGGGAACTTCAATGGTACAACCAGCCCAGTGAACGAAGAGGAGATTCTTCGATGTCGGGGACTTACGGAGGTCCCAGTGTAGGAGATTCTAGTCCGTTGAGAGTAATTCCCAAACGGAGAGTCCTTCCTTCACCGGGAAAGGGTGATCCTCAAAAAAATGAAAAAAAGGATAGAAAAGAGGAATGGATGTATGCAATGGAATGCTGACAGATATATGGAGTGGGAAAACAACAGAAATAACAGACATATAATAAACAAAGAACCAATCAAAACTGACGGTGCTGCCGTGAGCACAACGGGGGCGCGCGCGGGCGCGAAGGTGGAGAGGCACGGGTGGTGCCGAACATGCAAGGGTAGCCTAAAGGAAGCAGTAGAGGTCCCACCGTGATCACCAATCTGTGAGCGACGTCACGCGGTTCGGGGAAGAGCGGAGAAGGACGCGGAGCACGCGCGGGCTCCTCTTTTCTTTCTTTTGGTGTTTGTTTGCTGCAACACAGAAATAAGAGAAGGGGGAGAAGGGGCCACCACGGGAGATTGCTCCGGCGGGGCGAGCAGGACAAGTGTGATATAGCAAAATATGGGGGTTAAACGGCCATAGCGGGAAGTGACTCGCCGCGGCCCCGGGGGGACGGGAATGGTGCAAAAATTAAATAACAAGAATTGAAACGGCCATTGGGGAAGTGACTCGCCGCGGCCTCGAGAATATGAGCAGATAATAAGATGACAGAATATGAAGAGAATACAAAGAGCGGAAATTTAAACGGCCATTGGGGAAGTGACTCGCCGCGGCCTCGATGATAAGAGCAGAATATAACAGAATATAAAGAGAATATAAGAACGAAAATTTAAACGGCCATTGGGGATGTGACTCGCCGCGGCCTCGATGACATAAGCAGAATATAACAAAACATAAAGAGATTATAGGAATAGAAATTTAAACGGCCATTGGGGAAGTGACTCGCCGCGGCCTCGATGATATAAGCAGAATATAACAAAATATAAAGAGAATATAGGAAATAGAAATTTAAACGGCCATTGGGGAAGTGACTCGCCGCGGCCTCGATGACAAGATGTGATCGCCAGGGGCCAAAAGACCCTAAAATAAGAAAGTGATCGCGCCTACCTCGAGAGCGGGAGATGGCGGGTTGCTTCTTCCTCTCCCTTCGGCCGGCCGACGGAGAGGGCTTTCCTCGGTTACCCTTGCAAAACAACGACAAACAAGTAACAAGTGGATTAAAAAGATGAAGGTGTAGTATTCAAATCCTTGCGATAAAAGTAACAAAATGATGGCAAGACACACACCTGGTTGGTGTTATCTTTTAAACCCCTCTCGGACTCGAGTGGGAGAAAAATGGGATGATGGATGCAAGAAGTATAAGAGAAGAGGCGCCCTTGTGAAGGGGGATAGAGGATGCAGTATGATGAATGTAAAGAACTATGAAGAAGAAGGGGAAGAAAAGGCTTATTGGATGAGCCGAGGGTGAAATCCGGCGGAGCTCCGGCAGCGTGGGGACGACGTGGAAGCGCGGTGGATGAAGACGACCTTCCTCTCGCGAGCGTGGGCACCCGAGAAGCCGGCAGAACCTCCACCTACAAAAGACCCGACGGGTTAGAAAATGACTCCGTAGCCTCTGGGCTCCGGCAGCCTATCGGATCACTGCTTAGCTCCCCCAGAACTGAGGGGGTGGGCCTCTATTTATAGAGCTCCGGAGCGTGGAGGCGTCCAGGACCCTGGACACCTCCATCAGGGCCGAAATAATATTTTATTCTATTTTTATTGATTTTTTTGGAATACTTTTGTGGAGGCGTCCAGGGCCCCGGACGCCTCAAGCAGGTCCACCGAAAATCGACGACGGCCGCACGCGGTTTGGCACAACGCGTGGTTTTGTGAGCGGCGCCTCGTGATTCAGAAATGGGCGCGTCCAGCTGGCTGGACGTCTCCATATTTTGAATTTTTTCACACACGACAAACCGTCGTTCGGTGGCCGGCGCCCGTGAGGGTTTTGATGGAGGCGTCTGGACGCCTCCACAATTATATTATTTTTTATTTTTCATTTGTCTTTTATACCAGGGCTGCCATTTTAATTTTTTTATTTGTTTTTATGGAGGCGTCCAGGGGCCTGGACGCCTCCATTAATATGTATATTTTTTTAATTATTTTTTATCTTTTATGCCAAGTGGCATTTTATAAATATTTATTATTATTAGTTTTTATGGAGGCGTCCAGGGGACTGGACGCCTCCATTAATATATATATATTTTTATTTATTTTTGGGCCCTGAGGAAATAATAAAATAATAAAATAAATTAAAAATATGGGGGCGTCCAGGGGCCTGGACGCCCCCATTAAGACCCACCCGGGTCCTAGTCAGCGGTCGCCTGGCAGACATCCTTCTTGGTTCCGGAACCTCCTGATGCGTCCGACTGATGTTGATGCCGTCCGAATGCCGTGACGAGACGATTCCGGATGCCGAAAAGGGCGGAAGAAGACTCAAGAAAAGGAAGCACTCAAGTGATTCAAAACGCGTAAGCCGTCCCGGGGCGTTGTATAGTAATATGAGACTTTCTCAGGAGACGTCAGGAATGGCGTGTCTACAACAAGCACTTGGTGCGCACCTATTCAAGCATCTAGCGGAAGCTAAGCAAACAATCAGACCACTGCACAAGATAATTTTTAGGTGGTTCGGTCCACAGACCTACATCCACCCCTCACTCCCAACCGGAGTGAGGCTTCACTAGCAAATGCTAGAACCAAGCAGACTCAGTCTGCAAACAGTTGCTGCCACACAGCTTGACCAGGGGAACAACCTCCCCTCTTCCTCCCAACCAGAGGGACACCCAAGTGACTCCCAGCCACTTGGAAACTAGAGGTCGAAGACCTCTCTTCCTCCAGACCAGGAGGGACCACTGGACTTGCAACCACAAGCCCAGAACCGGAGGACTAGCCTCCCTTCCTCTAATCAGAGGGAACCCACAAGTGACAACATGTCACTTGCAACCCAGAGATCAGATCTCCCTTCTCCTGAACCACCAGGAGGAACCCGATCCCCAACAGGGCAATCGGAAGAACAAGGATAATCAGAAAACAAAGGAAAAATAATAAAGGAAAATGACACAGTAATCATAAAGCTGTAAAAGATGAAAACACAGATATGGCTCTCAATGGAGCTGACTGGCCTGGATCTGATCCACGGTCCAGTAGGAACAAGTCTTCAGATGAAGCTTCCCATCTCTCGTTCACTCTTCTTCTTTCTCTTCCTTTTCTTCTCTGCTTCCTTCTCTCACTCGCGAGCTCTCTCTCTTTCTCTTTTTACTTCTGTTCTCACTGGATCGAATACTCTCTGCTGCTCCTTTCTCTCTTTTTCAATCGATCAGCCTTCTTTAGTGGAAGAAAGCACATATATATAGCAGTAGCAGCAGCAGCTCCTGGGCGCGTGGCTTCCACGTTTTCCCGCCCAAGGAATTTTCTAGATCCGAGGTAGCTTCATCCACGTGTCAGCATCTTCATACCTCGTCCTCCTGGGATCACGAGCCAGGTCATCAATCTCGGTAAGAATCCATTGTATAGACTTCACACATGAAGACATCCGCTGTTCAGACTTGAATAACATTCAGCAATGCATTGTATTGACTCCACCAGCCTGCAGCATTGACGCATCAGAGTAATCCAGTAAGCTTCTTTCTTGATTGTTTGAACTACAGCGTCCACGCCACTTGATCAAGACGTTGACGCATTGGTGTCCAGTGATCAATGTCTTCAGTATATAAGCGTGCTGCGTCGACGCTGCTAGCCCATAGCGTTGACGCAGTGGTGTTCTAGCAGCTAATACTTTAGCTTGTTTGCTTGCTGCGTGGACGCTACCAGGCCGTGGCGTTGACGCAGTGATGTGTTCCAGCAGCTAATACTTCTACTAGTATACTTGCTGCGTGGACGCTGTGGTCATTCCGCGTTAACCCTATACACACAAAAAATCTTATAATCATAACATAGAACAAGTGGTTATTTAAATCTTATAACACCGAGTGTATATACTCTGAAATAGCAAATGGGCAAGTATGTACACTGAGAGAGTGTATAGACTTGGAAGTCTTCTTGTGAGCTCAGTGTATATACTTTCCAATGTCTAGACTACAGGAGATGAAGACCAATGAGCAGACATGAGCTATGAAAGCTACAGTGTCGTTGTATGGACATGGGGTTCAGCTGAGGATGTATGGACTTGCAATGCAAACAACAATGTATAGACTTCATGTAAAAGCCCAATGTATAGACATTGAAATCGAAGACCAATGTGCAGACTTGGATTTGAAGACCAGTGTATGGACTTCAACAGTGAACGACTGTACATACTTCATGTGAAAACCCAATGTGTAGACTTGAAGAATGTGAGACGATGGCTAAGACACTGCACAGTCGGATGTATAGACTTTCGTTACTGTAGCAACGTGTAGACTTTGCCTTAGACGCTAAGTGAGACGCTCAATGTACACACTTAACCAATTCAAAGGCAAATCGAGTGTACAGACTCTGAGTCCAAACCCAACGGCTGTACAGACTTAGAAAGCGAAGACTGATGTACAGACTTCATTAATCAAAGCATGAATGAGACGCTGTACACACTTAGCCTAGGACAATGTATAGACTCAATCAAATGAAGAGCTTCCAGTGTGTAGACTTGAAAGTCTAATGGCGATGTGCATACTTGCTGAGTTGACGCTGCAGCCCAATGAGTTGACGCTGCAACGTATACACTTTACGTTCAACTGATGATGTGTAGACTTGAAGAACTGAAGCCCACGTTGTATAGACTTTGAAATCTGAATCGACAAAGCAGGCTGTACAGACTTTGAGAGTCTTGACGGATGTACAGACTTTGAAGGCTTTGATGGCCAATGTACAGACTTGTAACACTTGAGGACTGATGTATAGACTTCGCCTGAACACTGTCCGATGTACAGGCTTTAGTCTGAAGCGTTGTATGGACTTGCAAGAGACGTACAAAGAGACACTGCCTGAGACGGCCAACTGGACGCTGACTCTGTACAGACTTCAACTTAAAGATGCACGATGTACAGACTTGCTAGTCTGAAGGCTAATGTATGGACTTAAAGGTTAACACTCGAATGTATAGAGTTGAAGGGCTAACAATCTAGTGTATAGACTTCAAAAGGACAAAGCATCCACAGACCAGACGATGTACAGACTTTGCCAATATGAGACACTGTACAGACTTTGTTAAGTGACTGGCTGTACAAACTTCAGAAGATGAAGACACTGTATCGACTTGAAGACCATGAGCCAATGTATAGACTTGCCTTAACAATGAATGAGTAGACTTTGAAACAGGAGTCAGGCAAACGGATGTACAGAGTTGGCCAAAGCAGCAATGTATAGACTTTGAAACCCAGACAGTCACTGTTCTGATGGGTCGACGCATCAGTAGGGGTGGGTCGACCCACTACTGTCCATACTAACTAAACAGACTTGGCCAATGCATGAAGCACAATCCAGTGTATAGACTCGATGCCTTGAAGATCAGTGTACATACTTTGAAGACCGACCTAGCAGGTTGTGTAGACTTAGAATGCAACCAGGATGTCTAGACTTGATGTGAGGCAATGCACAATAAACATGAACCAATGAATTGAATGCATATAGCAGACATGAACTGAATGTATGCAGGAGAACTAATTAAAGCATTACCTGATCTGAGCATTCACCTTACCTATCATGATTTAACTTTGACTCTTTGACTTGGGTTAACTTCATGACCTGTGAGACATCCTCAACCCTGTTCTGACAGTTTCTCATAATGCAACAGGATTATATCATCAAGGATGTAAACATAATGAGACATAATATCTGTCATCATCAAAACTCCAGAACCACAGGGGACACAACACTAATAGATGGAGGCAGATGGCCGCCAGGGTGCCAGGCCACATTCCGGAGGAAGAGAAGGTCAAGATACTCATCTCTAATGCCACCCCGACCTTCCGTAACATCCTTGCTATGAATGATATAGCCAACATACACCAACTATATAGCTGGGCACGGTTCATTCAAACACAGTTCAAAGACTCCCCCATCCACTCACTCTTAGAGAACCAAAAGCCAAAATACCACAAGAAACCTTAACGGCCTATCACCGAGGGGGTCCAGACCAACGAACAAGTTCAAGGCGTTACCTTCCCTTTCCAAGCCACTCCATTCCGTTTTTCGCAAAACCCTCGCACTCCTCAAAACCCCGCTCCACAAAACTTCCCACCCATTCCATAAAACCCTACTCCTACCTTTACCGCTCCACAAAACACCTTTACCGCTCTGTAACAACCTCCACAGCCTCCGCAATCCCATAATGTCCCTCCACCTAACGGCTACAACAACAACAACAAGCACCCGGCTCCAAAGAGAGCACAGTACCCACCTCTGCCAGAAACTCTCACAGATATCTTCTCGGCTCTCATGTCAATTAGTGCTATACAGCTCCCTCCGGAACGGCCCAACTGGAACCCGACCGTTGATCAGACAAAGTATTGTATGTTTCACAAGCAGCCGGGACATACTATTGATGGGTGTTTTCCGTTCAGAGACTTGGTCTATGACCTCCATGAAGGACAAAGGATTGATTGGGCCGAAATGCATAGGGCCATTATAGAAATTAAAGAGAAAAGAAGTCAGACGCCGAGGCAGCAAGTGCAACAACAACAGGCACCGCATCCGCAGCAGTAGTCACAACAGCAACAGCAGCCGGTTCAAGACTTGGGGATCCATCAGAACCCAATGCCGAACCATCCTCCCGCTCCGCAGCCTCAGTCACCGGCACCGGCTCAGGTCAATGTAGTTCAACCCCCGGCCCCCGATGCTGGGTGGTCCATTGATGATGACGGCTCTACGCTGCAAGTCATGGCCCTTCACCACAACTACCCCACTCACTCCACCCCCACCATCCTTACGCCCACATACCAAAACCCTCCTCTGCCTGCTACACCGTTTGTCTTTTCATCTACTCCTACTCCACCGCCCGTCTCTCGCACATTACTCACCCCCGCTATCACCACACCTCCATCTAACCCTCCACTCATTACACCTCCGCCAACCTTTATACCCCCACTCCCGCTCGCACCCGCTACCACCAACCCTTCACCCATCATCCTTTCCACCACACCCTCTTCCGCACCACTTATCCACCCCACCGGGCCTACTAAGTCACTTATCTTGAGCCCATCCGAGGCCGCGGCAGCCTATAACTTCGCCCTACGGAGCGGGCGCATGTTTCACCGTAATTATCCTTCTACCTCCAATCCCCTGTCTTCCCAACCGGCTACTGAGCAGGAAGAAGCCGAGCTGTTACCAGGTACCCAACACAATCTGTTGCATCACTTGGATCAGGTGCCCGCCAAGATATCCGTGTTGGAGCTCATCAAAAGATCTACCCTTCACCAAGATGCTCTCAGGAACTTTCTTCAGAAGGTGATGGTTAGTGAAGATGTGGCGGCTGTGGATGCACTTTTCAACACGCTCATTTGTTTGTTTCTTTAAGTCAGTTTATTCGGTGGGTTTATTCGTTTATTAAGTGCGTGGGCGTGCCAGTCACAAAGTGACGATTTATTGTGCGCTCGATCTGACTAATCAGACGATTGTGTGGTTCGTGTCGGGACCAGAACCCGCCGCGCCATAAAGGTCACGGCGTCATTTACATCCCCTCGGAGAGGGGAACACCCTTGATTAATCGCCAGGAAAAGGGATCTCATGGCCAGGAAAGTAATTGCACAAAAAAACTTTTTAAGAAACGCTGAAGTCCTCGCACGAGGGTGTGAAGAAAGCATCTGAGCTCATGTCGGTCATGGGTTGACCACTTAATGTTCGGACGAATGTCCGGCTTGAGAATAACGTAATCGTCGCGGGAAGACCGGAACATATGTACGTCGGGGTACGATGAATTTATTGTTCAAAGAGACGGGAAACGTTCAGTTAAACCCCGGTTAGAGCGGTTAGAAACTGATAAGTTTGTCGTCTCGGTGCAAGATCAAGCTGCGACCATGCTGCGGTGGGCCCCCCGCGGTCGAAGCCAGGCTCACGTGGGCATCGTCAGTATTTCCGGTGCCAAGGGGCAACGGGAGTATGTCCCGGGATCAGATCCCAGAACTAGTATGCGTTGAAAGGGAGCAGGCTATAGGCCGAGGATATGGGTCAGGCAATGGCCATGATCGGGGTGGACCCGAGGTCTAAGCATGGCCCACGGAGGCCTTATTGATATTCCCATGCAAAGGGTCCGGGGATGACGAGAGCCTTCTCGTTCCATTCAGATTTTGTCGGTCACTCATGGACCACTTTATGTTCAGACAAAGGTCCGTGTTTGTAGCGTAAGAGACTGTGACAAACCATACAAATGTCTGCCGTGAGTGCGGCAAGTTTAATGCAAGTGCGGGACTAGATCCTGATATATATGTAGGTCACTAATGGACCATTCATTGTTCGGACAAGAGTCCATATTTGAAGCATCGAAGACGACGATAAAGCCATACGGATATCTACCGTAGGTACGGCAAGTCTAATGTAGGGTTGCGGGATTGGATCCTGGGAGAAGCGGGTCGAGTTAGCAAAATATTGACCCGAGATGTGTTCAGACTATGGCCATATCGGTAGTTTCGAGATCCACATCTGATACTGTGGGACATCGTTGCTTTTCTCCTCACGCACAGTCCGGGGAAGCGAATTGTAAAGTGTGAAGCCCAAACTCGCCAACGTGCGCCCTCGCACGCGGATCGACCTGCGCGGTCAGGTCGCAGCGCCCCTTGCGGGGGTTTCCGGGGGTACCGCCCCCGAAAAAAAATTTTGATTACAGAGAAGGTAATAGAGTTCCTTTTTATTCTTTTATTAGCATTGATCTTTTATTATTTTTTTTCCTTTGGATCTTTCTTTCTTCTTTATTTTTTTACTAGTTATCCTCCTTTTCTTTTGGAGGCGCACCGGATGCACGGTTGCAAGTACATGGGTCGCGCCGGATTAGGATGCCAATGGAGGGCGCGCCGGATTAGCTTCTTCAAAGGAGGGCGCCGGATATGGAACCTCAAGGAGGGCGCCGTATTGAGAATGGGAAAGGGGCGCGCCGTTTAAGCAACACAAGGGAAATGGGCGCGCCGGATTAGCTTCTTCAAAGGAGGGCACCGGATGTGGAACCTCAAGGAGGGCGCCGTATTGAGAATGGGAAAGGGGCGCGCCGTTTAAGCAACACAAGGGAAAGGGGCGCGCCGTTTTAAAGTCCAAAGAGGGAGATGGGGTTTTAAGAGTGGTGCTAAACCGGCGTGGGGGAATAGTAACCGTGCTGGATTAGCCTCTCCCGAGGGTTTATTGCTTTGATTGTGTGTTTCTTTTCTTTTCTTTCACCCGTAGGTGGATTTTATGATCCGCTTGTTCATCCATTTGGTAGATTAAGTAGGTAATGAGGTGGGGTTTAAGTGATTTGTTTGGAGGAGTTTATTGTGTAAGATTTTAGGGGGGTTAATTCACAGAGGGTTTACTGTGTGTTTCTTTTCTTTCACCCGCGGGCAAGTTCTATGATGCGTTTATTCATTGTTCTTGGTGTTCTTGTATGTTCTTGGCCCTGGCGAAAATCGGGCGGCACCTCCCCTGGATCGGGACTTGCCAGAGAGAAGCGAAAGCCACCACACGGATTACTCCCGGGTAAACTCTCAAAATGCGGAACGGCCTCACGGCGGTCCGTTAGCCCAATCGTGAGTGTGGAATGCTCGAGGGCCAGCCTACGAGAGCGACCATGACTCACGGGCGATGAGTCTTTCAAGCGGGACAATGTTAGCCATAAGATGGCCACGAATGTTCATCCCATGCCGGACTCCTTCGAAGGACATGCTACGGAGAAGCAAGTCTCGAAGGGCTCTAGATGAGGAGATGGCGGAGAGAAGAAGGAGGAAGCGGGGATTAAAGCAGAGCATACTAAGATTGCAAAAGGAACTTTTCTTTTTATTCATCCACATAATCGGGGAAGATTTTAAAACAGAAGGGATTCATCTCTTGATAAAGAAGAAGTACATCGCGAGGGGGGATAGAATACATTGACGAGGGAGGGGGAGAGAGCACAGGCTCTTCCCCCTCCGACTCACCTCTCCTCTCTCACACTCACTCTCTTCTTCTTCTTCACCTTGCCGACGCCGGGGGACCAAACTCCTTCTCTCTTCTTCTTCTTCTCTTCACTGAACACAGCCGAGAGCCTTCTCTTCTCCTTTAGGATGGTCAGCCGGGGGGAGAAGCCAGTGTAGTGCTCGTGCCTTAGTGGATTCTTAGCAGTTCGGATCTAGGTTTTGTCCTGATCGTTTTGGCTATTTTTATAGATTTTTAGGCGTTCGTTTGGCATTTATCGAAATTTATTTAAGGTTAATGGCAATTAGGGTTAAGTTTTTAAAATAATAATAATAATAATTTTAATTTTAATTTTAATTTTAATTTTAATATATATATATATATATATATCTCTCTCTCTCTCTCTCTCCCCATCGATTTCTCTCTCCCTCACTCGTTCTCCCTCTTTCTCTCTCTCCCTCTCACGATCTCTCCGCCCCCACTCTCTCGGTTTCGGTCCAGACGGCCGCGGATCGAGGCGCGGGAGGTGTTGTTGGAACCGGCTCGTCGCGAGGAACGCGTAGACGCTGACCTCGTCGCGGTTCGTGGGACAGGGAGGTGAGACGGGGCGAGAGGAGCCGCGGTGACCCGTTGCTTGCATGCGGCCCAAATCCGGTTTTCGTCGCGATTGACGTAGGGGGATGGAATCCTTGCCTCGCTAGGATCGCATTGGCATAGCATGCACGTCCATCCGACGTCATTTTCTTCAATTTCCATGGAAAATTCCATGGTAGTGTAATTTAGGGTAAATCCTTGAAAATCACTCCATGGGCATTGTTTTTATGTTTTGATGCATGGATTAGTTGTAGAATGTTGTCGTTTGGCAGGTTTTACAGTTTTTCCACGTTTCCCCGTCGATCCGGCTCAACCGGGAGGGGGTTTGGTTTTGACCGTTTCGGTTTAAGCTCCCAGCTGGTGTGACGGTTCTTCCAGAGGCCATCACACTGTAAAGACCCTTGTGAGGTGCGTTACGGCTGTGTGACGGCCCACTGTAGGGGCATCACACTTGGTGTGGCGGTCATCTGCTAGACCGTCACATGACCGTTACTTGACCCGTTTGACCGTTGACTTCGCATGGCGGTTGGCCTAACGGCTTGTCGGGCGGCCGTCAGGGCGTTGTAACGCGCCTCCGGGAGCGCGTTACGTTCTGTTAGAACGATGTGGTTTTATTTTTAGCCTCGGGCGGGTGTAACGGTCCCTGGGAGGCACGTTACGTCCGTGTAACGCCCCTGCCCTAGTGCGTTACAACCCTCGTGACGCCCTCGTCCTCGACCGTCACAGCCCTTGTGACGCTCCTTCCCTTGGCCGTCACACTCTGTGACGCGGCAGCCCTAGACCGTTACATTCCTTTGGGTTTTAATAGCATGCATGGTCAATTTCTAATGCATTCCATGTTGTATATATGCCATGTTTAGGTTGTTTTGTGACCAATGGCTTATTAGTAGATCCCGATGGAATTGCTTTCTCTTCCCTTGTGATGGAACCACTAGTCGTAGCCCAGCGACCGAGCGTGTCGTCCCACCCGGGAGAGGTGGAGGGGTGTTCCCGAGGAACGGTTTGTAAGCTAGTTACCGTGGGCCCCTGCGGTTACCGTTGCGTCCAACGGGGGGGGGGGGGGGAACTAGCTAGAGGCCTGGCTCTAGGCAGGAGTCAGTGTGTGCACACGTGGTCGGAGACTTGGACAGGCACTGACGAGTGTCGCTCTGACTAGTACTTGGTTTGGTCCTGTTACGCCTCTCGCTTGTCGTGAGCCAGACTTGTGAGTTGCCGAGACGCAGTGTAAGTCGTCAGGGGACGCGTCTGGTCTTGTTCTTCTAGTGGGTTGTTCCGTCTCTCACTTCACCTGGTTAGTGATGGTTTATTCTATTGGTATATTTATTTTCTATTGTTAGTTATTTATTAAATTGTGCATCTGCCTTATTATTTAAATGCATGCCCTAATTGCTTTTATGTTTGCCTGCTTGTCTGTTTAGTTTGGGGTAGGGATCCGCGTGACCCCTACTGAGTCTGGCTGTGACTCACCCTTCCTTCTTTCAGGTGAGCCGCCCCTGTCGTCCACCGGTTCTGCTCGGGGTTGTGCCGAGCGTCGTTAGAGTGCCAGCTGTGTTGGTTTGCCTTTTGTTCTGTTGTGCCGGGGTATGCCCCGTGTAGTTGTACAGTGGACCTCTTTTTATTGAAAAATCTGGACTATTGTATATATTCTACCACTCTGATATTTTATTTGCTTCTGCACTTATTTATTAAATGCTATCCTAATTAATATTGCGCGCCTGCGGTCCCAATTCGTTATGCAACTCCTCAGCAAACTCCTTTATTCAGGGGCCTACTCAACCTCTTGGGTGGCTTCCCCAGTTCTTGGTATCGGTGTATCGATTTCATCGGTATATCGGTATCTGGAGCTCTGGGTCGTCACAGTTGGTATCAGAGCTGTGTTGGGGATTTGTATTAGGAATTGGAACTTGCGCTGGTCCTGAGCTAGTCCACTGTGTTGTCTGTTGCTGGCTTAGGATGTTTCTCGTGATTACTGATGGCTTTCCGTTATCGTGTGTTTCCTAGGTTCAAGATGTTGCCTCGTGGATGGAAGAAGGCTCAGGCTCATCGGGAGGAGAGTGGCACTTCCTCTGCCCCAGCTGTGCCAGCTTTCGTTAATGAAGAAGTGTCTGGTGGCCGTGGTAGAGCGTTGAAGGAATTCCTGCTGTTCCACCCACCGACTTTCGAGGGTCAATCGGATCCGGAGGCAGCTAGATCATGGCTCGATGCCACTGTGTGCGTGTTCCAGTCAATGGAGTGCGCGGATGATGAGCGAGTCATGTTGGCTACTTATCAGCTTTAAGGTACCGCACGCACGTGGTGGACTGTAGAGTGGGAGGTTGCCTTCCGTTCCCGTCCGCTTCGGCAAATCACCTGGGCTGAGTTTGTTGCTGCTTTTGAGCGTGCTTACACTCCAGCCTGTCTCAAGTTAGCAAAGATGTACCAGTTTCTGGAGCTGACGCAAGGTGACATGACTGTGTTGCAGTATCGAGATAAGTTCATCGAGTTGGGCAGGTACGCGCCCCATATTTTTGCTGACGAAGCTATGAAGACTCAGCAGTTTCTACGCGGACTGAAAGCAGAATTGAGCCTGCCGTTGTTCGCTACCCGAGTGTCTGAGTTGGATTCAGCGTACCAGGCAACTGTTGCAGTGGAGATGGAAATGGCGAGGACTCGAGGGCTTTCTCAGACAAGAATGGTGCAGTCGACTGTGCAGTTTCAGCCGACTTACCAGCCGTCTGTCCCAGGAGTTCCTTCTGCCGTTCCTGTTGTCAGCGGTGTTTCTTCTTTTTTCGACTCCCACTTCCGGCAATTCAAGAATAAGAAGTCGAAGAGGAAGTTTGAGCATCCGGCGCCTTCCGATCCGAGTCAGCTGTCCGTTCCTTCTGTTCGACCGTGTCAAGATTTTTCCAGTGGTCAGCAGCGTCCGCGTTTGAGGTGTGGTGGCAGTCATCCAGGCGTGCTGTGTTCCGTGCCAATCGTCTGTTATCGCTGTGATCAGCCGGGTCATGTGGTTCGAGACTGTCAGCTGAAGTCCATGCCGGTACAGTTTTCACAGTTTACCCAGCCGCAGTGGCCTCAGTTTCATCTTCCTCCGCCACCTCAACCTCAGCCGCCTTACCTACCTGCTCCAGTTCCTTCCCAGCAGTCTTCTGCAGCCAGTCACCCTCCGAGAGGCAGTGTCACTCACATCACTCATGCAGAAGCTGTGGCAGCTAATCTGGTAGAAGGTACGGTTTCGATTTTCGGTCGTCCAGCTCATGTTCTTTTTGATTCTGGCGCTACTCATTCTTTTGTGTCCGAGGATTTTCTTGCTCGCATCGAGGAGCCGATGACCGAAGTGTCCTGTAATTTGCTCGTGGAGTTACCCTATGGAGATTTCATGTCCACTCCGGTGTGCCGGAAGATTCCCCTATTATCGTCAGCAATCGACCGATGCGTGTGAAGCTTTATGCATTGAAGTTGGCCGAATATGACGCTATTCTAGGCATGGACTGGCTGGAATTGTATAGTGTCGTGGTTGACTGTAGATATAAGCGCGTCTATTTTATACCACGTGGGAAGCCAGCCTTTTATTTTCAAGGTATGCTTTAATTTTACAGTTGCCTCCTTTCGCCTTCTGTTTAAATTTCGGGGACGAAATTTCTTTAAGGAGGGAAGGACTGTAGCGCTCGTGCCTTAGCGGATTCTTAGCAGTTCGGATCTAGGCTTTGTCTTGATCGTTTTGGCTATTTTTATGGATTTTTAGGCGTTCGTTTGGCATTTATCAGAATTTGTTTAAAGTTAATGGCAATTAGGGTTAAGTTTTTAAAATAATAATAATAATAATAATTTTAATTATATATATATATATATATATATATATCCCCATCGATTTCTCTCTCCCTCACTCGTTCTCCCTCTTTCTCTCTCTCCCTCTCACGATCTCTCCGCCCCCACTCTCTTGGTTTCGGTCCGGACAGCCGCGGATCGAGGCGCGGGAGGTGCTGTTGGAATCGGCTCATCGCGAGGAACGCGTAGACGCTGACCTCGTCGCGGTTCGTGGGACGGGGAGGTGAGACGGGGCGAGAGGAGCCGCGGTGACCCGTTGCTTGCATGCGGCCCAAATCCGATTTTCATCGCAATTGAGGTAGGGGGATGGAATCCTTGCCTCGCTAGGATCGCATTGGCATAGCATGCACGTCCATCTGACGTCGTTTTCTTCAATTTCCATGCAAAATTCCATGTTAGTGTAATTTAGGCTAAATCCTTGAAAATCACTCCATGGGCATTGTTTTTATGTTTTGATGCATGGATTAGTTGTAGAATGTTGTGGCTTGGCAGGTTTTACAATTTTTCCACGTTTCCCCGTCGATCCGGCTCGACCGGGAGGGGGTTTGGTTTTGACCATTTTGGTTTAAGCTCCCAGCTGGTGTGACGGTTCTTCCAGAGGCCGTCACACTGTAACGGCCCTTGTGAGGTGCGTTACGGCTGTGTGACGGCCCACTGTAGGGGCGTCACACTTGGTGTGGCGGTCATCTGCTAGACCGTCACATGACCGTTACTTGACCCGTTTGACCGTTGACTTCGCATGGCGGTTGGCCTAACGGCTTGTCGGGCGACCGTCAGGGCGTTGTAACGCGCCTCCGGGAGCGTGTTACGTTCTGTTAGAACGCTGTGGTTTTATTTTTAGCCTCAGGTGGGTGTAACGGTCCCCGGGAGGCGCGTTACGTCCGTGTAACTCCCCTGCCCTGGCGCGTTACAGCCCTCGTGACGCCCCCGTCCTCGATCGTCACAGCCCTTGTGACGCTCCTTCCCTTGGCCGTCACACTCTGTGACGCGGCAGCCCTAGACCGTTACATTCCTTTGGGTTTTAATAGCATGTATGGTCAATTTCTAATGCATTCCATGTTGTATATATGACATGTTTAGGTTGTTTTGTGACCGATGGCTTATTAGTAGATCCCGAAGGAATTGCTTTCTCTTCCCTTGTGATGGAACCACTAGTCGTAGCCCAGCGACCGAGCGTGTCGTCCCACCCGGGAGAGGTGGAGGGGTGTTCCCCAGGAATGGTTTGTAAGCTAGTTACCGTGGGCCCCTGCGGTTACCGTTGCGTCCAACGGGGGGGGGGGGAACTAGCTAGAGGCCTGACTCTAGGCAGGAGTCAGTGTGTGCACACGTGGTCGGAGACTTGGACAGGCACTGACGAGTGTCGCTCTGACTAGTACTTGGTTTGGTCCTGTTACGCCTCTCGCTTGTCGTGAGCCAGACTTGTGAGTTGCTGAGACGCAGTGTAAGTCGTCAGGGGACGCGTCTGGTCTTGTTCTTCTAGTGGGTTGTTCCGTCTCTCACTTCACTTGGTTAGTGATGGTTTATTCTATTGGTATATTTATTTTCTGTCTTTAGTTATTTATTAAATTATGCATCTGCCTTATTGTTTAAATGCATGCCCTAATTGCTTTTATGTTTGCCTGCTTGTCTATTTAGTTTGGGGTAGGGATCCGCGTGACCCCTATTGAGTCTGGCTGTGACTCCCCCTTCCGTCTTTCAGGTGAGCCACCCCTGTCGTCCACCGGTTCTGCTCGGGGTTGTGCCAAGCGTCGTTAGAGTGCCAGCTGTGTTGGTTTGTCTTTTGTTCTGTTGTGCCTGGGTATGCCCCGTGTAGTTGTACATTGAACCTCTTTTTATTGAAAAGTCTGGACTATTGTATATATTCTACCACTCTGATATTTTATTTGCTTCCGCACTTATTTATTAATTACTGTCCTAATTAATATTGCGCGCCTGCGGTTGCAATTCGTTATGCAACTCCTCAGCAAACTCCTTTAACCCTTCAGGGGCCTCATCAGCCTCTTGGGTGGCTTCCCCAGTTCTTGGTATCGGTGTATCGATTTCATCAGTATATCGGTATCCGGAGCTCTGGGTCATCACAGCCAGCCTCTCTTCTAGTTGCTCTGTCGAACATGCAGAGTATATATATAGTGGGTTGCCCTTTTCATTCCTGAACGGAAGAAACTCCCGCCACTGCGTTCGTCTGCCAGACGAACAGGGTTGGCTTCTATGCTGGCATCCGGTGATTCGTGTCGTACACTGTCGTTCGTCTGAGGACGGCACGGTTGCGGGTTTGCCGGGAGATCTTCGTCCGAAGACATGCCTTCGCCGATGATGTTAATGCGCTGTCGAGTGGAGACGGAGGCACGGCTTCAGAACATTGAATGCTCTCTGCGCACCGCATTTAAACAAAACAGAGCATCAGAGTTTTGATGGGATAGCATTGGGTTAAACCGGCACGGTGTTGTGCGCGCCGTATTAACACATCAAAGGTGGCGACATATTAAGGTATAAAGGGGGGGCACTTCCTTCAAATGAGAGCGCCGGGTAACTGGTGCATAAGGTGGCGCCGTATTAACCTTCAAAGAGGTGGGCTCTTCAACAGTGAGCGCGCCGTCTTAGTGCAATACACTAAGGGCGCGCCGTATTAGCAAAGGGAGAGGAGCGCGCCGTTTTAATGGCATGCAAGGGGGCGCTCCGACTTCACCCGTGCCGGTTTAACCAGCACCAGTTTAGGTGAAGGCTGCGCCGATTTAAGGCTCTTCCGCGCCGCTTTAAGCACCGAACGGATTCGTTTCGAAGTCGCGGCCATTTATATGAATGTTGACACTCCCAGAATGTTTTAGTTGCGATGCATGGCATCCATGATGTTTCATTCGCAGTCTTTGGGCTTCGGTCCAAGACTTTGCGTGCCTTCCGGTGCATGCCGAGACTGTGTCGGAGTTCCCGGCTCTTCTTTGATTCAGCTCTCGGCACGGCCGGCTGTAGAGTTGTGGTCGTATCTTTCGCCCGGGGGGCTCTCTCATCGGCTAGCAGACCACCAAGCGAGTCCTCGTCTTGATCGGGCGAGGTATGAGGTTTATTCGGCATTTTCGTCTTCGACTAGTGCTCGAATGCGTAGACGCGAATGTCGCAATGATCATCATCGTCATTTTTTTGGCGTCCACAGCGGCCGACAGTTTACCTACGGCACTGGCGACTATTTCCAAAGGACCAGCTATAACCTTCTCTGAAACCGAGCTAGCACCACCAGAAGCTCGGCAAATGCCGCTTTGTATCACCATAATCTTGAATAAAGTCAGTATTGATGCGGCATTAGTTGACATAGGGGCATCTATCAATGTATGCCCGCTCAGCACTCTTAGGGCTTGCAATCTGTCAGAAGAAGTTCTATGCCCGACCCCCACTACTATAGCTACTTATGACAATTCTCGAAGGGCATGTCACGGGATTGTTACCATTCAAGCTGAGCTTGGGCCTCTCACTATGCCCATTGAATTCTATGTGCTGGACATCGACCCGATGTTCAAAGCTATCTTGGGTCATCCGTGGATCAATACTCTCAGCGCCGTGCCCTCCACCGCACATCAATGTCTTAAATTCCCTTTTCAAGGGAGGGTAGTTAAAGTCAAAAGCTTATCCCCGATCCAGTCTGTCAAAGCTGTATCAGAGAAGATCTTGCCTACACTATGGCCCAGCAGTCGGCCTGTTATTTCGGTATTGGATCTAAACTTTCATTGGGCTTATGCACCTCGCAGGTTTGCCACTACACCCGTCAACATCAAAGTGAAACCCCAGATCCGAGATTCCAAGGGCTGGGATATTACATTGAAATTGGGTTACCAATCGGGGAGAGGCCTCGGTGTGTAGTTACAAGGGCAGACCAAGCCAGTGCCCAAAGGAAGAAAAATGGGCAGGAGAGGTCTCGGCTACCGAGAGTCTGCACTCTCAATGATGGGCGATTCAGGGCCACTTACTTGGGACTATCGCCAACACTTTGTTAAAGGTCCTCTCCAGTCAGGGACGCTTCTACCACAGTCAGCACAGTCAGAGAAGGAAGATATAGCATGCACAGTTGACAGCCCGCCTCTGCTGCCAAAGGGGCCTATTGATGATATGCCAGATTTTAGTCAGTCATTTGCCAGAATGTTTAGCGAGCCAGATGCTTATGTTCAGAAGAAGAATCAAGAGGTACGGCTTGTTCAGTGGAAGCCGAAGAAGCCAGCCGACCGTCCATGGGAGAAGGGGAGCTCACCTATTGTCTTTTCTTGGTCTCCCTCTCGTCTCATATCTCTTTTTCAATAGCTGGAATCCATACCTCGCTCACCTCCGATCATGGTTGATCCGTACTTCACGGAATTGCCAACCGAGGTGTTAATTATATCTTGTGCATGCGGGCGATGCCCATGTTAGTGTTGGTGTGCTACAGGCCAATTTATGGTCGGGTAGACCTGATATATGTACGATCTTGTTCATTATTAATAAAGTGGTATTTGAGCGTAAATATGCGATTGTGTCACTTTACGTTGTCCCTAGGATATATGGTTGTAAAGTCAACTTGAGATGGGATCTCGATTATGAGACTGACTTTACATGAACACATACCTTAAACTGTTCCTGGTTGGAGGGTAATCACTCGGGGACTTTGATTACCTATTAACCAGTACACATGATGTGTCAGTGACCAGTCTCATGGTCATTGGTGCGGGGCACCAACACATATGTGTAGGTGTATGTCCTTGGAGGATGTACACTGAACTGATCCGCTATTGGATCTTCAGATGGTTGATTATACCTAATGTCAACTGAAGATCCAACTGTCTCAGTAGCATCGTTGGTCCTTTGACCTGAGACATTGATCGGATCTTACACGAGGACTGGAATGGTTTAATTACTTAGCTAAGTGACTTTAACCATAAGTCATGAGTTGCCGAGTTATTAACCACTCCAGGATACGTGTGAAGATCATCAATGGTCAAGAGGGGATCGCTCACTGTCAGGTATATATCAGACAGTTAATGGGTCATGACATTGACGCTCCGTTAAATCCCTGGCCAGGATCGTGTGAGTTCGTTTAAAATAGACGTCATACACTTTAAGGAGGTCATAGTCAAATGGCACGATCATGGGGTTTGACAGAAACCATACCCTCGATCGTACCAGACTCATAGAAGGAGCGAGGGATTATATCGATGTGGTAACTGTGGACTGACAGGTACCAGACAGGTTGGTTTAAACCCGACGTCCTCTAGGATCACGCGGATTTGCTTGACCCAACGTGATCGAAGGTTCGGAATAAATTAAACTATTATTCGGTCTCTAGTAGAAGCGAAGAATACGTTTAATTAACTTCTAATTGTGAATTAGAAGTTAATGGGCCTTAAACTAGAGTGACTATGGGCCTAGAGGATCACACACAATAGATTCTTGGGTGACGGATTATTATTATATAAATGTATGTATTATTTCCTTTTTGGTTCCTTTTGGAAAGGAGTGTAAATGGGGCTTAATACATATGTATAATATAAGATAGGATATATATACAGTTTCGGTCTTTTGGAGCCCTTTTCAAAAAGGACCAAACTCTATATCTATAGCACCTACCTGAGCTCATTCGAACTCTCTTTGGCTAATCAAGCACTAAGCTTAAGAGAGGAGGATTAGCTCCTCCCCTCTTCCTCCCTTCTGCTCTCTCTCTCTCTAGAAGGTGATAGAGTCGGGGAAGGTCGTGCCGGGGGGTACCGTCGCTGCGCAAGGGTCCGTGTGGATCTGCTCAAAAGGCCGTACATCTGTGCGGCTCGGTATTCTGCATCGGGCTTTGCGGACAACGTCGTTCCGTGCAAGGTGAAATACGCAACCCGTAGTTAGGGGTTGGGGTGATTAAAACATCGATTAGAGCACATATCTAGGATTCTATAGCACTGGGATCGGGCAAAATAAATTTTTGTTATCCGCTGCGTTGCCCGATAGTGCTGTACGAAACCTTACAGTGGTATCAGAGCCAGGTTGACGCTATGGTCGGTGTTTTATCGCCGTTTAGAACAGTATTTTAGGGGCATTAAATCCTTCAATTATTAATTGTAGAAGGGGATAATTGGCATCTCGCTTCTTCCAGGATGCTGGGCATCGCTGGAGCAAATTTTTTAAAAATAAAAAATAAAAAAAAATTTGGGCTCGATTTGGGCGCACTGCGCCTTGGGCTCGGTGCGCCCGCCGCGTGCGCCGCGAGGGCGGTGCACGCGGCACCCGCGGGTCAGCGCCCGCGGGCGCTGACCAGTGCGGCCGCCGCCGGCGCGCCGCGTGGCGGGCGCTTGGCGAGCGCCCGCAACGCGGGGGCATGCGCGCGGGCGCAGCCCGCTCGCGGGCAGGCCCGCGCCGAAATTTTTTTTAATTTAAAAAAATTACTTTTAATTTTTTAATTTATTGTGCTCAAATATATACATATATATATATGATATATATATGAAAATGCACAGTAAATTAAATAGAATTTTATCTCGTAGGTTAATTGTGTTATCTCAATAATAAATGTCAAATGTTAAATTTTATTTAACTCTTTTGAATTTACCGAGGTGAGATAATTACTATTTACCTTGAGATAAAATGGTAATAATTGAACTTACTTCAGTAAATTTTAATTTTTGAATTTTTGATTATTAGATAATTAGAAAATTCAAATTTTAAATTTTATTGAAGTTAAATGTAGAAAATTCAAATATTTAAATTTTAATTATTAGATAATTGTTAAATTCAAAATTTGAATTTTAGAATATTACTAATTATGGATAATTACATTATTTTAAATTTACTTTCAAACAAAATTATTGGATAATTAGTTTGAATTTAAATTTAAATTATTGACATGTTTAAATTTTAAATTTAAATTTGATTATTGGATAATTAAATTTAAATTTAAATAATTATCTCAATTACATGCCCCTGTGGAAAATGATGGTTCTTTACGTGATTTACTTTATTTACCTTGTATTGGCTTGCTTGTCTGTTTAATTTTAGTTAATCCTGCTTCGATTTTTAAAATTAAACAAAGCTAGCCTGTTTTTTGTTTGCACATCCCATTTTTAAATTCAAAAGTAAGGATTATTTTTAGAAAATAACCTTTGATTGATTTTACTTGAATGGGTTGGCAAGTGATCATGGACTTGGATTAATGTAATTAATTGGGGTCTGCGAACCTCCTTTCTCTCTCTGTTAAAATTCTAATGTACTTCTATCTTCCTCTATTGTTGTACTCGCCCTAAGGGCTTCTGGAATTTTATTGATATGTAATTTACATTTTTTCCGGTATGCGTGCTGTGTAAAAGTTGTAATTACTGTGACGTCAGAGTTTGAAAGCGTGGAGCACACCCGACGAGGACGATCCAGTTACATTAGGGATAAAGTCCATGATCACTTGCATTTTAATTTTGCATTGGATGCATTTATTTTGTGTAAACTACTAGGTACGGTAAATATATTGGATATATTTATATTACCACTAGGGTGAGATCAAGATAAAATTAAATTCCCTCGCGATTAAATTTTAGATCGGGTAATCGTGGCTCTAGGAGTCGTCGTGGCCCTCCATCATTATGGAGTGAATGAACGTCTTCATTTCATGGATTTGTTGTGCTTTCCACAAGGTCCATGAGTTTAGGGACGGGATTAAACTCCAAGGCTCGGCCTCAATGGGGTGAGGAATTGAACTCGGCTTTGTTGTGCTTTCCACAATGGTCGGGTCATGAACTCATTGCTATATAGTAATGATGGTTAGATCTAACCGAGAATATCCTTTATTGTGCTTTCCAGAAGGGGATGATTTCTTGGGGGCCGAATATCAGATATTGCATTAGATGCAAGTGCCTGTTGACTGCCCTTGAGATGGTGTATGGTTTGTTGTGCTTTCCACAAGGTCGTACATCAGTCTCGTTGGGATTCCGACCCACTAGGTTGATCTCGTTGATCTCCCGTTCTATATACTGAGGGTTATATAGTTTGATCGAAAAATAGTGAGACTAACTAAGATAGAAAACCACATCTAAATTAGAATTTGAACACATGCTAAGTTATCTTTTATTTCTTATCCAGATTACAATGTCGTCGTCCAACCCCCTCCGCAACATCTTGGATGCAAATAGATTAACTGGACCGAACTACTCGGATTGGCTGCGTAATCTACGCATAGTCCTTACCGCCGAAAAGATAGCGTACGTGTTGGACACGGTTCATTCTGAGCCTGCTCCTGATGCCGACGAGGGCGAGTTACTGGCTTATGCCAAATGGTCTGAGGACTCCTCCCTTGCCCAATGTTACATGTTGGCCTCTATGGCTCCCGAGCTGCAGAGGCAATTTGAAAAGACTGATTTTAGAAGCATAATTCTCAATCTACGCCAGCTCTTCGGGGAGCAGGGTAGGATTGAGAGATATGATATCTCAAAAAGGCTTTTCATGACACGGATGTCTGAGGGTTCATCAGTACAGGCTCATGTACTGAAAATGATGGAGTGAATTGAAAGACTCAATGCATTGGGGTTCAAGTTGGATCTTGAACTATGCATTGATCTTATACTTCAGTCATTGCCCGATTCCTTTTCTTCCTTCATCATGAACTTTAACATGAACATGATTGAAGCAACTCTCCCAGAGTTGCTCAACATGTTAAAGAGTGCTGAAGGAACCATGCAGAAAGATAAACCATCTTCGTCTGTAATGATTGTTGGCCGGGCCAACAAGAAAAGGAAGGCCACCCAAATATCCACCACAAGTAACAAAGGAAAGGGAAAGAAAAAGGCCATGAGTAAGCAACTCGCCAAAGTTGACAAAGGGAAGGGCAAGAAGAATGAAAAGGAAGACAAGTGTTTTTGATGCGGGGAAACAGGGCATTGGAAAAGGAATTGCAAGGTAATTCTAAATGAAGGTATTTTTGTCATAGACCTTAATTTGTCATATATGGAATCCACATCATGGGTATTGGATACTGGATGTGCATCTCATATCTGCAATTCTGTGCAGGTGCTGGCAAATAGAAGGCGGCTGGGTAAAAAGGAGATTGAACTGAGGATGGGCAATGGAGCTTTTATTTCTGCTAAAGCTGTTGGGACTGCACACCTCAGTTTACCTTCAGGAGTCATTCTAGAGCTGAATGACTGTTATTATGTTCCTAATATTATTAAGAACATCATTTCAATCTCTGGTTTGTATAACGTTGGATATACATTGGTTTTTAATAGCACTGGGTGCTCTATAATGAATAATGGTTTGAATATAGCCTATGGTTCATTAGTCAATGGTCTTTATGTATTGGATACATGTTCTAATGTTATGCAAGTTTCCAATATTGATGAAGTGAATTCTGCATATCTATGGCATGGCAGACTTGGTCATGTAGGTGAGAAAATAGTCTCTCACTTACACTCAAATGGGTATTTGAATTCGTTCGAATACAAGCCATTTGATACCTGTGAGTCGTGTCTCATGGGGAAAATGACCAAGGCTCCCTTTAGTGGACATGGTGAGAGGGCTGTTGACTTTCTCGAGCTCATACACTCGGATGCGTGTGGACCCATGTCCATGGAGGCGAAAGGGGGTCATCTCTATTTCATTTCTTTTATTGATGACTTCTCAAGATATGGCTATGTGTATTTAATGAGACATAAGTCACAAGCCTTTGAGAAGTTTAAGGAATATAAGAATGAAATAGAGAAACAGACTGGCAAAAGTATTAAGGCTCTTCGATCGGATCGAGGAGGTGAATACTTGAGCCATGAATTCACTTCTTATCTTAAAGATAATGGAATAATTTCTCAGTGGACTCCACCGTATACACCACAACACAATGGTGTATCCGAAAGGAGAAACAAGACCTTGTTAGACATGGTCCGATCCATGATGTCTATGTCAGGACTACCCTTGTCTCTCTGGGGCTATGCATTAGAGACTGCGACTTATTTATTGAATAGGATCTCAAGAAAATCAGTTACTTCTATACCATATGAGATATTGAAGGGTAGGAAATTAAATTTTAATCACATTAAAATTTGGGGGTGTCCTGCTCATGTAAAGAAGAACGAGAGTGATAAGCTTGAGTCGAGAACCGATAAGTGTAGGTTTGTGGGATATCCAAAGGAGACGTTTGGATATTATTTCTATCACCCTTCTGAGCAAAGGGTCTTAGTGGCCAAGAGAGCTGTATTTCTGGAAAGAGAATATCTACTCCAGAAAAATAGTGGGAGCCAGATAGAATTGGACGAGGTCCAAGAACCACAACCCATAGACACAAGCTCATTCGATGAGACTGTATCGGTTGATTCTATTCAGAGTGAAACACTGACACTACGGAGATTTGGTAGACTACCGAGAGAACCTGAGAGATATGTTGGACATGTCTCAGAGGGGTCCTCTAAGGGATGTATCGATGAGGATGATGATCCTCAATCGTACCAGGATGCAATCCGTAGTGCGGACTCCGAGAAATGGCAAGAGGCGATGGATTCAGAGATCCAGTCCATGTACACCAATAAAGTTTAGAACTTAGTTGATGTACCCGAAGGGAAGATCCCTATCGACTGCAAATGGATTTTCAAAAGAAAAATCGGTGCAGATGGATAGATTGACACATACAAGGCTAGACTCATGGCGAAAGGATATCGTCAAAGACAAGGCATTGACTATGACAAGACTTTTTCACCGATAGCCATGGTTAAGTCAATCAGAATCCTCCTTGCCATTGCTGCATACCTGGATTATGAGATCTGGCAAATGGATGTGAAGACAACTTTTCTTAATGAAAATCTGTTAGAAGAGGTGTACATGGTACAGCCTGAAGGATTCACCTCCAAGCTACATCCTAATAAGGTATGCAAACTTCAAATGTCCATTTACGGATTAAAGCAGGCATCTAGAAGCTAGAACTTAAGATTTGACGAGGTTGTCAAATCTTTCAACTTCATTCGAAATGAAGATGAACCCTGTGTTTACAAGAAGGTCAGTGGGAGCTTTGTGACCTTCTTGGTCCTTTATGTTGATAACATCATACTCATTGAGAATGATGTATAGATGTTGACATCAACTAAGTCTTGGTTGTCCAAGACCTTCTCCATGAAGGATCTGGGAGAAGCATCCTATGTGCTGGGCATAAGGATCTATCGAGATAGATCTAAAAGGATGCTAGGATTATCCCAATCTATGTATATAGACACTATCCTCAAAAGGTTTATGATGGAAAATTCCAAGAGATGTCTTATTCCCATGAGACATGGAATTTGCCTATCCAAGGGGATGAGTCCTAAAACTTCTGAGGAGGTGGCACACATGAATAAGGTATCCTATGCTTCGACGATAGGGTCAATCATGTATGTAATGCTATGTACACGGCCTGATGTTGCCAATGCTTTAAGTATTGTCAGTAGATATCAGGCAAATCCAGGCGAACATCACTGGAAGGCAATAAAGGGCATCCTTAAGTACTTACAAAAGGCTAAGGATCTTTTTCTGCTTTATGGAGGAGATGACCTACAGCTTAGAGCTTACATAGACTCTTGTTTCCAGTCAGATCCAGATGGCTGTAAATCCATGTCTGGGTTTGTATTCATGTTGAATGGAGGGGCAGTCAGTTGGAGAAGCTCCAAGCAAGATACGACTGCAGACTCGACGACTGAGGCAGAATATATTGCTGCAGCTGAAGTTGCTAAGGAAGCCATCTGGATGAAGAAATTCATCTTGGAACTTGGCGTAGTTCCCGAGATATCAGCTCCCATCCCATTATTTTGTGATAATAATGGGGCCATCGCCCAGGTGAAGGAACCGAGATCTCACCAAAGGTGGAAGCATATTCTCAGGCGCTTCCACCTTATTCGGGAGATTGTTGATCGTGGAGATGTGGCGGTAGAGCGTGTACCGTCAGAAGATAACATAGCAGATCCACTGACTAAGCCTTTGACACAGACTGTATTTGAGCGTCATCGGGATAAGATGGGCCTCAAAGTTGTGGGTAATTAGCTGTAGTTCAAGTGGGAGATTATTAGTGTTGGTGTGCTACAGGCCAATTTAGAGTCGGGTAGATCCGATATATGTACGATCTTGTTCATTATTAATAAAGTGGTATTTGAGCGTAAATATGCGATTGTGTCACTTTACGTTGTCCCTAGGATATGTGGTTGTAAAGTCAACTCGAGATGGGATCTCGATTATGAGACCAACTTTACATGAACACATACCTTAAACTGTTCCTGGTTAGAGGGTAATCACTCGGGGACTTTGATTACCTATTAAACCAGTACACATGATGTGTCAGTGACCAGTCTCATGGTCATTGGTGCAGGACAGCAACACATATGTGTAGATGTATGTCATTGGAGGATGTACACTGAACTGATCCGCTATTGGATCTTCAGATGGTTGATTATACCAAATGTCAACTGAAGATCTAACTGTCTCAATAGCATCGTTGGTCCTTTGACCTGAGACATTGATCGGATCTTACACGAGAATTGGAATGGTTTAATTACTTAGCTAAGTGACTTTAACCATAAGTCATGAGTTGCCGAGTCATTAACCACTCTAGGATATGTGTGAAGATCATCAATGGTCAAGAGGGGATCGCTCACTGTCAGGTATATATCAGACAGTTAATGGGTCATGACATTGACGCTCCGTTAAATCCTTGGCCAGGGTCGTGTGAGTTCGTTTAAAACGGACGTCATACACTTTAAGGAGGTCATAGTCAAATGGCACGATCATGGGGTTTGACAGAAACTATACCCTCGATCGTACCAGACTCATAGAAGGAGCGAAGGATTATATCGATGTGGTAACTGTGGACTGACAGGTACCAGATAGGCTGGTTTAAACCCGGCGTCCTCTAGGATCACGCGGATTTGCTTGACCCAACGTGATCAAAGGTTCGGAATAAATTAAACTATTATTCGGCTCTAGTAGAAGCGAAGAATACATTTAATTTACTTCTAATTAGGAATTAGAAGTTAATGGGACTTAAACTAGAGTGACTATGGGCCTAGAGGATCACACACAATAGATTCTTGGGTGACGGATTATTATTATACAAATGTATGTATTATTTCCTTTTTGGTTCCTTTTGGAAAGGAGTGTAAATGGGGCTTAATACATATGTATAATATAAGATAGGATATATATACAGTTTCGATCTTTTGGAGCCCTTTTTAAAAAGGACCAAACTCTATATATGTAGCACCTACGTGAGCTCATTCGAACTCTCTTTGGCTAATCAAGCACTAAGCTTAAGAGAGGAGGATTAGCTCCTCCCCTCTTCCTCCATTTTGCTCTCTCTCTCTCTCTCTCTAGAAGGTGATAGAGTCGGGGAAGGTCGTGCCGGGGGGTACCATTGCTGCGCAAGGGTCCATGTGGATCTGCTCTAGAGACCGTACATCTGTGCGGCTCGGTATTCTCCATCGGGCTTTGCGGACAACGTCGTTCCGTGCAAGGTGAAATATGCAACCCGTAGTTAGGGGTTGGGGTGATTAAAACATCGATTAGAGCACATATCTAGGATTCCATAGCACTGGGATCGGGCAAAATAAATTTTTATTATCCGCTGCGTTGCCCGATAGTGCTGTGCGAAACCTTACAGCCCACCCATTGATCTATCCACTTTATGGACCTCCTCCTCCAATCTTTCAGACATGTGGTTCTCCTCTTCTGACCCATTCTTCGATGTGTTGTTCCCATCTCTTTTCCCCCGTCAACTTCCTCCTCCACCATCTCCTCCATCCTGCTATGTGATATCCACTGATCTCCAAAAAAAACGTCACATTTGAAACAGAGATTTCGGTGGAAGATTAGGCTATCTTGTCTCCATCCTCCTCCCAGGGGCACGAGTCCCCTGCTCCTTCCTTTCCACTAGAGCTCCTTTCTCCTAGGTTAGGCATCGGGTCCGTCGAGTCTAGGGAAGTAGGGTCAATTAGAATTAGAGAAGTAGGGTCCTCTTCTAGGTCGTCCAATCCTTCCGAGCCTGAGCCGCGCCCGCTCACACATCATTCCAAGTCCATCCCCGATAATTTCTTACAGGATCTGGCTCAGCGATGTCATGCTCTTTTGAAGTATCCAGAGTTTGTCGCTACGACGATCGTGATAGAAGATGAAGAGGAAATAGAAGGGGTGTGGAGCGACGACGGACTTGGTGTCTATGAAGTCTTGGATGAGAAAGACCCGATTGATGATGAGGACAGCAATGTAGATGACATTGCCGATCTGTATGCGCAAGGATTAAAGAGATTTGACGAGCCATCATCGGTAGTGGATGAACCTACAAAGGAAATAAATTTGGGAACTGAAGAAGACCCAAGGCCCATTATTATTACTGCTAATCTCCCTCCGCAAGTAGAAGAAGATCTAATCAAGATTCTAAGGGAGTATAGTGATTCTTTCACCTGGTCTTATGAGGACATGCCGGGTCTTGACCCCTCTCTAGTGGAACACCGACTCGTACTTAAACCAGGGGCAACACCCGTAAAACAATGGTCGAGAAGATTTCACCCCCACATGGCCTTAAGGATCAAATAAGAAGTTGATAAGTTATACAAGGCCAGATTCATAGAGTCGTCTTATATCCTCAGTGGGTGGCGAACATAGTCCCTGTCATCAAGAAGGATGGAAAAATACGCATTTGCATCGATTTCAGGGATCTTAACAAAGCATGTCCCAAAGATGATTTCCCGCTGCCTCACATAGACGTCTTGGTCAATAACACCGCCAGGTACGAAGCTTTGTCATTCATGGATGGTTATTCTGGATATAATCAAATATGTCTCGCTCTGGAAAATCAAGAGAAGACTTCCTTCACCACGCCCTGGGGCACGTATTGTTATGTGGTTATGCTGTTCGGTCTGAAGAACGCAGGTGTCACTTATCAGAGGGCAATGATGGCCATTTTCCATGACATGATGCATATCTACATGGAAGCTTACGTAGATGACATCCTGGTGAAGTCAAGAACTAAAGAAAAACACCCCTCTATTCTGGCTAAGGTGCTGCAAAGAGCTAGGGAGTACAAGCTCAAAATGAATCCGAAAAAGTGCATTTTTGGGGTCTCTTCAGGGAAGCTGCTAGGCTTTATAGTTAGCAAATGGGGGATCCATGTTGATCCTAATAAAGCAAAGGCCGTCATGGACATGCCTCCGGCAAAGAATATTACGGAACTTCGAGGATTGATTGGTAGATTGCAATTCATCAGAAGATTCATATCCCAACATTCTCAGAGGTGCTGCCCGTTTTATGAATTGCTAAAGGCGGGGGTCAAATTCAAATGGAATCAAGATTGTCAAAAGGCCTATGAGGACCTAAAGGAATATTTATCCAATCCCCCGGTTTTACAACCTCCTGTCCCTGGGAAACCCCTAATCCTATACATCTCGGTCATTGAGGACTCCCTAGGGGCGGTTTTAGCACAAGTAGACGATGAAGGGAAAGAGCGGGCAGCTTATTACCTCTCTAGGTTGTTCAACCCGACCGAGGCTAAATATACCGCTATGGAAAAGACTTGTGCCGCCTTAGTGTGGGTAGCTCAGAAGCTCAAACACTACTTCCTAGCCCACCCAGTTAGGTTAATCTCTAGAATGGACCCGATTCGCTATCTCTTAGAAAAGCATATCCTTTCTAGTAGGTTTGCTCACTGGCAGAGCTTCTTATCTCAATTCGATATCACGTTCGTTGTTCCGAAGGCAATCAAAGGATACGTCATCGCTGAGCATCTTGCCCATCTTCCTATTCCCTGCACGGATTCCATTCAGGATGACTTCCTTGATGAGCATCTTTCTATCCTTACTCATCATCCCTTCTGGTCTCTGCACTTCGACGGTGCACTTAATTCTCAGGGCCGAGGAATAGGCGCTGTTCTGCTCACTCCGGTGGGAGTAACCATTCCCTTTGCTTATCAACTCTGATTTCCTGCTACCAACAACATCGCCGAGTATGAGGCTCTCCTAGCCGGATTGAAGCAGGCCTACCTTCTAGGCGCGCGTTACTTGAATATCATAGGGGATTCTCAGCTCGTCCTGCGGAAAGTTCTGTCCACTTACCGCACCCGTGACCCTAAGCTCAAACCATATCAAGATTTGGTCACGCTCCTTGCTAGGTAATTCCGTAAGTTGATCTATATTCACACTCCCCGGTCTCAGAACATTTTAGCCGATGCTCTAGCATCCCTCGCTTCCTCTCTATCTTTTCCTCTCAGTCGGAGTACTGAGACTATCGTCGTTCAGAGATTGGACGCACCCTCTCTTCAGGATCCTTGGTATGCCAACCTTAGGAAAACTGTAGAGGTGAGGGCTGAGAAGGAAGAGTTGAAGGAAGTATCTTTGATGGAGTTAGAAGAGATCCTGGAGGAGGAAGAGTTGCCTTGGTATCATGAAATTGAGGTGTTTTGTAAAGATGGATCGTTCCCGGAAGGGGCAAATGCCGAGCAGCGTAAGTCAATAAGAAGAGCCGCCTCAAGGTATACTATTGTCGCAGGAGAACTATACAGGCGCGCTACCAATGGGATGCTCATGAGATGTTTAGATGATGATGAAGCTTGGAAGGTGGCCGAAGCAGCCCATTCTAGTGAGTGTGGAGGTCATGTTAATGACCAAGCTCTAGCGAAGAAAATCCTTAGGCAGGGCTACTATTGGCCCACTCTAGAGGAAGATTACTCTCTCTATGTCCGTAGGTGTCTTAAATGCCAACTCCACGCTAATAAGATCCACGCTCCAGCTTCATCCCTTCATCCTCTATCTGCTCCTTGACCATTCTCCATGTGGGCTTTCGACGTTGTTGGCCCGCTCGGTGATCCTAATTCTCAGATCAAGAAAAATCCTTCATCCTTATCGCCACTGAGTACTTCACCAAGTGGGCTGAAGCCGAAGCGTACGCGGAGATTAAAGCGACCACGGTGTGCCGCTTTATAATGAAGAATATTATTTCGCGGTTCGGAGTACCAAGCAGCATCGTCACCGACAACGGACCCCAGTTCGTCTCTCAAGAGCTTAAGGACCTGTGTAAGGAGTTCAATATAGCATTGCATCATTCATCTCCATATTACCCACAAGGCAACGGCCAGGCCGAAGCCACTAACAAAACCCTTCTCAAAATCATAAAGAAAACATGCGAATCTCACAAATTTTCTGATTGGCTAGAAAGATTAATGGAAGCTCTATGGGCTTACCGCACCTCCGTCCGTACTCCTACGGGGCAAACCCCCTATGCTCTCACTTACGGTATGGAGGCGGTGCTCCCATATGAGATCTTGATCCCTTCCCTAAGGGTACAGCTCGATAAGGAACTTAATCTCGATGAACGTCGAGAGACGTTGCTCGTCCAGCTGGAACTCTTAGACGAGAAGAGGATGAATGCAGCCGATCACGTATCCGTTTATCAAAAGAGAGTTTCACGTTATTTTCAAAAGAATATAATTGATCGTAAATTTCAAAAAGGTGATATGGTTTTGAAACGTAAATTCATACGGTCTGTAGGTCCTAGGTCTAAATTACAACCTAACTGGCAAGGGTCGTTCGTTGTCAAAGAAGCTTATCCAGGGAACACCTACCGCTTAGTGAATGCAGAAGGTAAGGAGCTCGCTCACGCTTGGAATGGGTTGTACCTTAAGCGCTTCTTTCCTTAGAGTCTAAACCAGTACCACCCTAGTAGCAAGGTGTCCTTTCCCTTCCTTACGTGAAAGAGGACTCTGAGCGCGGCAATCACACACTACACGACGTCCCTGGTCGGGTTTCCCACTTTGTAGACACCATTTTTTCCTCGACCATGCTTGGGGGAAAGTCAAAAGTCCCTGTCCGTTTCTCTCTTCGGCTGAATCCAGGGGCAAGAGGTGAATAAGGAGACGACAACCAATCTAGGTACCCTGACGAGAGGAGGTCTCAAATAGGGGCAGTCCATTATGACCTGATGCCACAAAAAAAGGGAAAAAAAGAGCAAAGAAAAGGAGCAATCTTCTTGACAAAAGCCAAAGTCTATCTCGAAAGTCCATCAATCATAATTCCAGAGCTCCAAGAAGAAAAATGAAAAGCTAGGCATGACAAGAGAGGCAGTACAGTTTCCCCGCGAGATGTATGAGCCCGGTCGTATGCGTGTCTAGAGTGGACAAAGGTTCGATGACGGACGCAAAGCCCCGGCACAATAGACCAAGTCTCTGAATGGGTTGTCTGGAGAGGAACTTAAGCCCTGAAAACTTCTATATCTAGCCTAAGCTTACCCCCGCATTCTATTTTTCTTTTTAGGACTAAGACAAGTACCCTGGGTATGACCTTGGTAGAGACACCGTCATGCGAGTTAGGCCCTGGCCAGGGGTTGTCACCTCCATTGCACGCCAACCTCAGAAACTCTGAACGGAATAGGGAGGACCCACGTTCCTAGGGAGGCACTGATATTTCAAAATCCAAAAAAATCATATATTTCAAAATCCAAAAAAATCATATATTTCAAAATCTAAAAAAATCATATATTTCAAAAACCAAAAACATCAGATATTTTTGAAATCTCACAAAAATCCAAATATTTACAAAAATCTAAAAATACCATCGTGTGCATCGCATGCATTGCATTGTTTCCATTATATTTCTGCCTATTTAATAAGGCTCCACCCCTTAACCAAATATCAAGAAATGGTCGTTCTCTAACTTGCTTTAGGCAAGGGGTTGAGTCTAAGAATAGATCTAACTTGTTTCTTGTCTAAGTATGTGCAGAACGCAGGATCAAGACCAAGGTTCAGATTGCGAGCTCACAAACCCACGAGATCTGTAACGCTCTAGTGTTAGACCGCCACATAACTGTAACGGTCATCGTTCGACCGTCACCCTCTCCCGAAGGTTGAAACTCATTGGCTCTCGGTAAACACTCTGACGCGTCTGCGATCGACTGTCACCTCACTCTGACGGCCTATTTTTAGACCGTTACACTCTCCTGAGGACAGAACTCTTAGTTTTCTAAGTTTATCCATTCTAACGGCTCATCGTGAGACCGTTAGGCCATTGTGGCGGTCCTTCATAGGAGCGTTACATCTTACAGGAACTCTGTTTTCCAGAACATTCAGGCAAAATCAAGCAACAAACTCATGAATCCATTCAACTCAAGGCACTTCTATGTCATTTCATGAAACTGATTGATAAAACTTCAAATTCAAAAGCGTCATAAGAAAATTCAAGCTACATTCAGCTTTTTATCTGCAAGGGGCCTGATCTGGCACAATTCCTTCACATAAGCACGTCGTCCCTCGTCATCTTCTTCCACCTCTTCTTGCCACGGGCGAGTTTTGCTGATCTCCCACATGGTCAGTGCGTTCTGGATCACTCTCTCATTCTCCTCGGTCCCCATCTTCCTAGCTAGAAGGGGAGGGTAGTGTGATAGTGCGGGAACTTCAGTTCGGGGTAGCCCAATCTGAAGATGGCACCGGTGCGTGTTATAGATCGCCAAGGTAGTGTTCCCCACTAGCTGTAGATCAAGGCATGATCTCCGTGGTACCTTGAACAAGGTGCTCCGCAGAACTCTTGGACGCATCATGAACTTCTCTATTTGCAAGGTGTTGAGGAAGAGGCGCCAATCATCCCGCCTTTTCTTGTCCGCCGTCCGGCATTCAACCTGTGAAGAGAATCCAAAGGCACCTCCAATGAAGAACAAAGGGTGGCTCCCAAAGATCCGGCTAGCTGAAGGTATGTCTTCCTTGGGTTGGAACTTGATTCTCACTCCCATCCAACACTCAAGGAGTATCATTGAGCCGAATAGAGGTCCTCCTAGGCAAGCTGAGCTAAGTCCTTCATAAAGGTATGAAAGGACTGCTTGAGATATCAATAAACCCCGCCACAACCCGCTGATGATGTTAAGGTTTTGAATATCTAGGAGGTGGTCGGTGGTAGTGAAAAGGAAGACCCCGCATAAGCAAACCGACACGGCCTTGGCAATGGCTTCATATCTCTCCCACTTGTTCTTACAATGAGAGACTACCCATTGAGCCATGGGTATCAAGTGAATATGGCATGGGCTGATCATGGTTCTCACATCCTTCGGGTTATGTATGAAATCACTTAGAATCAAGGATGGGTCAATAGGTTCAACTGTATGGCACACTAGATCTTCATCCCCCACTTTAGTCTTAGCAAGGGCTAGGTAGGTCTCTACATCCTCCAATAGGACTGTAGCTTCAAAGGAGGGGAGGAGGAAGGTGTGTGTTTGTGGATGCCATAGCTCTATGAGGGCTGAAAGGCTTGACCAATCTAAGGATAATTTCTAGAAGTTCTTGGCCAAAACTAACAAAGGTTGGAGGTGCCATGCCCTAAGGATCGACAAGACTTCTAAAGGGAGTTCCTTGACCATGGGAGCCACCCACTTTAAGTTGGAATAACACCTTGGACCAGGGAGAGGCTAGAGAGGAAAGAAAAGAGAAGGAGAAAGAGGAAGAAGAATCATGAGAAGCATAGAAAGTGTAGAAATTGATGAAACTTTTGAATTCAATTGGAACTTACCACTCTTTGGGCACTTGAGCTCAGATGCTTGGGGATGGATGTCAATCTTTGCAGCTCCCCATGCTCCTTCTTAGCTACTTTGGGCCCGGTATAGACCCTCTCTTCCATGCCCATCTCTTCAAAGATTCTTTTCATGATGTTCCTTACCCTTTGATGGAGTTTTCAACCCTTATAGCAGAGAATTAATGAAAGCTGTGATTTTTGGGCTTGTTCCTGTTGACACCCGTTTTATATCCAATAAGTCGGGTCATCTCCTTGTTTCATTCTATACGATGCTCCGAGTTGTTCACCCTTCATTGAGTCTCTTGATTAGTTGAAGTCTATTTCTTGGGTCTGAACTCTTTGATCGGATATGGCTCCTAGTGGCGTTTCATTGGATGAATCTTAGCAAGCCCCTCATTTCATTCTTGAACCTCAATGATAATAACGGTCGGTTCTAGGCGCGTTGTTTCATTCTGACGCCCTATGCCTTGGCCGTTGCTTCCTTGAAGAGTCCAACTTGTTGGGTTTTCTTCCCGTTGATCTTATCTCTTTGGGATAAGGTTGAAAGTAACGGATGATCCTTGGTGCGTTACTTCCAAGTGGCGGTCTGTCGTGCAGCCGTTACTTCCTTCCGAGAGTCCTAATAGTTCAGGCCTTTTCTCTGCTACTCCGTGGTCGAGATAAGGGTTTGGATTGACAATATCTCTTTTAAATCTGATCCTCAGGACCTTCCGTTCGATTCTATGGACTCTTGGTGATATTATCTTCAAGGATTTGCTAAGAGTTATCTCTTTATCTTATTTGAATTATCCTCTGCTCGACCTAAGAGTTTGAGGGTCTATAAATAGAACCCTTGACTTCATGGCCAAAGGGGGGAGATTTTGAATTCACGACGAAGTGCTGCCAAACTCAGGAGCCATCTTCATCCAAGAGGAACTACTTCCCACGTCCATCCATCTCATAATCAAGGGAGTACTTTGGTTTTGGTCTTTCAAGTTCATCATTGCATGCTTGAGTTCTTCCCTGGTTTTTCCTCAATCAAGGCATTGTCCCTCTTCCTTCTCCATGTTTTTCACTGTCTTCTAAGCATATAAACATCTTCCCAAACTTTTAAAACACCCAGAGGGGTTAAAAAACCAAAACTCCCCGGTAATTCCCTCTCCTTTTGATGATATTGAGTCCTTTGAGAATTGATGCTATGCTTGTGAAAAGGACTAATTGAGGTTATTGTGTTTGGTCTTTTTACATCTTTGGCAGGTTTACAGGTTCATTGACACAAGGCCCAGGTCTTCTAGTCGGCTGGAAGAGTTGGAGTTAAAAGAATTCAAGCTTTGTTGCTGTAGGTTATCTAACGGCCTTGTGCAGGCGCGTCATTCTCCTCCGGCGGTCTATCGTGTGGCCGTCACTTCCAAGCGACGTACGGGGTTCTGGCCGTTACTTCCAAGTTGATCTGCAGGCTTTCTCTGGTTTTCTCTCCCGTGGGCGGGTGTTTCATCCACCTATTTCCAAGGTATATTCAGGTTCTTTTGACTTGTTTTACTTTGGTGGCGATCACATCTTTCCTTGGTATTGGGCATTAGCTGTCTTCTTCATCATATCTTCCTATTTTTCTTGCTTGTTCCACCTTCATGGTGTGTTTTTATTTATTCCTTGTTCCACGCCCCGGCGTGTGTTTTCCTTTTCCTTAGCGTAGTTGGATTGAGATAGCATGCCCATGCTAGAGCTAGCTATGATTGCCTAGGTTCATGATCACATGTTCATAGGTTTGAGTAGATCTTTGATTGTTTGTTTGTTATCTTACCATATCGCTCTCCAAACCTCAAAAGAAAGATAGAAGATAGACAAATAAATATCAACATATAATTTTTTGGCGATCACGGTGGGACAGCTTGTGCCAATCGTGCTTTTGATTCTTGTTTAAACCTGCCATCATCAGCTTGTGGAGTTGCCTTTTGTTTCCCCTTTGATTACTGCTCATTCTGGTTTTCTGAGTTCTCTGACGGCCAGGTGTCCCCGCGTCACAGTTCTCTGACGCAGGGGCATTAGACCGCCACTTTGGTTCTGCTGTGTGAGCTTCCACGGGCTTTCCGGTTACTTCTGTCTGGTTTTGGTTCCCTGGCTCATCTGACGGTCTCATCCCCCTGCGTTATATATTATCTGGCGGTCTGGCCTTTGACCGTTATTGTGCTCTGACGCAGGGTCCTTCGACCGTTATTCTCCTGGCAGGTACACATCCGAGGGGCATTTATTTCCGCAGTTTTTGCTGTGATTTATTGCTTGGGTGATACTTGACCTCCTCCTTGCTTTGCTCATATCTCCATATCATTGTGTGCATCATTGATTGCTAGATTTTAGGTTAGACTTTGCATGCACTCCGGTGCACATGGGGTCATTCATCTTGTCATATCTTAGCTTGCATTTTCCTACCTTATTGTGAGGACCTCTCGTCTCCATATTCCTTGGAGCCGACCAGGAAATCATAACAGGGACCTCCGTAAGTCCCCGCGAGCCGTGGATTCCCACACGGACGCCGGGCTGGTTGTACCTTTCCCACCCCGTGTCTAGGGTTGCATAGGTGAAGGAGTGGTTACACTTAGAGTCAAACCAAGTCCCATATTCATCTCCTACTAGGAACCCATTGTTGAGAGCACATATCAATCAATTCACTAAAGTTCCAAAGGAGAAATCATAAGAACCTTGTTGCATCATCTTAAAACAATTTGGTTGATATTTGAGTGTCTTCATCTTTTATCACTTACATCTTGTTAGAATCACCTAAGTTTGGTTGCTTATTGAGTGTTTTTTTGGTTGTTTTCGCATTGTCAAGGTTGCCCGTTGCATGTGGGGTTGTTTTCGTCCATCTGAATCATCTTCTCGAGTCAATTCCTTCTTCACATTCTATTCTAATCCCCTCTTCGAGTCCACCATGGCATCCTTCAATCCTCCTCGCTCCAAGAGGACTCTCTTCCTCAAGGGCTCCTTGAAAACCCCCCTAGGGTTATTTCATTTTCCTCTGGAGAGGGGACTGCCCCTCTCCCGTCCTCCACCTCTATGGAAGGTAGTCAAGGTACCCCTTCTCTCTCTACTCCTTCCGCGGGCTCCGTCCTTCATATGATGGCCCAATTGGATCCGACCCAACTCCAAGTTTTATATCAAGCTATGCAAGGGTCCAATACTTCTCCCTCTGCCACTATCCAAGGTCAATCTAACCCTTCCATTATTGGGCCGCCCGTTCAGCCCACTCCGATTGATCTCACTCCGGTCCAACCCCGGACCATCACTTTCGCTGGCGTGGAGATGGGCTAATCTTCTAATTCAGCCCATCAATCTTTCGATAAAGGGAAGTCACCCATCCCTTCCTTTGTCCAGGTGGATCATCACAACTCTGGTTCGGTATCTTCACAGCTCCTTATGAACCCTTTCGATTTCTTACGCCCTCAGCAAGGGGTGACCCAAAATCATTCTAATCCGGGACTATCTCAGGCCCAATATCCTTCTTACGGGCCGCCTATTTCCACTGTCTATCCTTCCACTCCTTCTTACGGGCTCCCGCCTGTTGCTACAGCCATTCCATCTGCCCCTCAAATACAATCAGCATCCTCCACTACCCATGCTCCTTCCCGAGAGCAGGACTTGCTTGACAAATGGGCCACCATGCAGCAACAACTCGACTTTCTCCAGAAAAGGGTTGGCCCACAATCCTTGGCCGACATTCCTATTCCGAGCTTCCAGAACATCCGGTTCCCTCCGCAGTCAGAGCTCCCCAACTATCGCAAGTACGATGGGAACAGCAATCCCTTCATCCATGTGAGGGATTTTCTTTATGAATCGGCGCAGTTCCAATATGATGATTGCCTCATGGCGTACTTGTTCCGCCGATCTTTGGACAGTGTTGCTCTAGAATGGTTCTATTCTCTACCACTGGAAGAGGCCGAGAGTTTTAAGGTAGTAAAAGACAAATTCATCCAGCGGTTTCAAGACAGGGTCGGCCCTGAATATTCATTTACAGATCTAGTGGCCGAGAAGATGAAGTCGGATGAGGAGTTCGCCACCTATGCAGACAGGTGGAGACAAATGGCCGCCAGGGTACCGGGCCACATTCCGGAGGAAGAGAAGGTCAAACTGCTGATTTCCAATGCCACCCCGACCTTCCGCAACATCCTAGCGATGAAGGACATAGCTAACATGCATCAACTCTATAGCCGGGCGCGCTTCATCCAGACTCAATTCAAGGACTCCCCTATCCATTCCCTCTTCGAAAAGCAAAAGCCCAAGTACCACAAGAAACCATAAGGGCCGGTTACTGAGGGAGTCCAAACAAATGAGCAAGTACAAGCCGTTGCTTTTCCATATCAGGCCGCACCTTTTCGCTACAACCAAAACCCCCGCAATTCACAAAACGCCGCTCCACAAAACTTCCAAGCCACACCACAAAACCCTCCCCCCGCCTTCACCATTCCATAAAACACCTTCGCCGCACCACAACAACCATCACCGCCACCACAATACCATAACGTCCCTCCACCTAACGGCTACAACAACAACAATCCAAATAGCAAGCGCCCGGCTCCCAGGAGAGCCCAGTATCCTCCATTGCCCGAGACACTTACGGATATCTTCTCGGCACTCATGTCAGTGAATGCAATCCAACTTCCTCTGGAACGGCCTGTTTGGAACCCGGCAGTCGATCAGACTAAGTATTGTATGTTCCACCGGCAGCCAGGCCATACCATAGAAGGATGTTTTCAGTTCCGAGATCTTGTGTATGACCTACATGAGGGGCAGAGAATTGACTGGGCCGAAATGCATAGGGCCATTGTTGAGATTAAAGAAAAGAGAAGGCAGCCGCAGGGGCAGCAAGTGCAGTAGCAGCAAGCACCGCCGCCGCAGCAGCCACCACGACAGCAGCAGCCACAGCAAGTACAAGACCTGGGCATCCATCAGAACCCGATGCCGAATCATCCACCCTCTCCTCAGCAGCAGCCGCCAGCACCAGCGCAAGTAAACATGGTCCAGCCACCGGCCCCCAACGTCGGATGGTCTTTCGACGATGATGGCGCCACACCGCAGGTCATGGCCCTCCACCATAACCACCGCAATCCTCCCTTCATCATCCCTGCACAGTCGACGTCCTCTCAACTCATCCTCCCATTCACACCCGCTCCCGCAAATCCTCTACCACTCTCCATTCCATCATACTCTCCCTCATTTACTCCCACCACCACCATCACACCGCCGCCCAATCCTTCACCCATTCTTTCCCAACCGCTAGCCTTCCCTCCACCCGCATCTACATCCATCACCACCCTGCCTTCCACCAATCCTTCATCCATCATCCGCACACTGCCCATTAAACTCACCAACCCTACGCTCCACCAAACCGCCTCCCCGGCACCACCTGTTCCATTCACCCATCCCGTAGGGCCCATCATACTATCTTCAGATGCCGCGGCAAGCTGTGCTTTGAGGAGCAGGAAGATGTTCCATCGGAATTACGTTACTACTTCTAATCCCCAGTCCTCTCAGTCGGTGGCCGAGCAAGAAGAAACTGAACCTTTGCCGGGTACTCAATATGACTTGCTGCATCATCTGGATCGAGTACCCGCCAAAATATCTGTGCTGGAGCTGATCAAAAGGTCCACCCTTCATCAGGATGCACTAAGGGATTTCCTACAGAAGGTAATGGTTAGCGAAGACATGGCAGTTGATAGCCTACCGACGGCACTGGCAACCATCTCCAAAGGGCCGGCAATCACGTTCTCTGAAACCGAGCTTGCACCTCCGGGGGCTCGGGAAATGCCGCTCTACATAACAATTACTCTGAACAAAGTCGACATTGAGGCAGCACTGGTTGACACAGGGGCCTCAATTAATGTTTGCCCACTCAGCACCCTCCGAGCATGCAACATATCTGAAGAGTTACTACGGCCGACCCCCACCACTATAGCAGCGTATGACAACTCAAGGCGAGCATGTCACGGGGTAGTCACCATTCAGTCAGAGCTCGGGCCCCTTACTATGGCCGTGGAATTCTATGTTCTTGATATCGACCCTATGTTCAAGGCTATCTTGGGTCGTCCCTGGATTAACACACTCGGCGCCGTGCCCTCCACCGCACATCAGTGCATTAAATTCCCCTTCCAAGGGAGGGTCGTCAAAGTTAAGAGCTTATCCACAGTACAGTCAGTAAAGGCTATTTCAGAGCAAGTTCTTCCCACACTTTGGCCAAGCAGCCGGCCCGTTCTGTCGGTATTGGATTTGAACTTTCCTTGGGCTTACACATCCCCTAAGCCCGTCGCTACTCCTGTTAATGTCAAAGTAAAGCCGCAGATTCGAGATTCAAAGGGGTGGAACATTATATTGAAACTGGGCTATCAACCGGGGAGAGGTCTCGGCTACAAGGAGACAGCATTATCTATAATAAGTAATTCTGGGCCGTTCACCTGGGATTATCGTCAGCATTTTGTCAAAGGGCCTCTCCAGCCTGGCACATTAGCTCCAAAGCCGGTTCAACAAGAAAGGAATACAGTTTGTCTAATTGCCAGTCCGCCTCCCTTGCCAAGAGGGTCAGATGATGACATGCTCGACTACAGTCAGGCCTTGCAGGGGCTCTTTTATGAGGAAGAATGTCAGAGGAAGCAACAAGAAGTTCGGCTTATGCAGTGGAGGCCGAAGAAGCAGCTTATTGTTGATCTACAGAAAAAGGAGAGCTCTCCAGTTGTCTGTTCTTGGTCTCTCTCACGCTTCCAATCTATCTTTTAACAAAAGGAGTTCGTACCCCGCCTTCCTCCTATCATGATAAATTCATCTTTCATTGATCCACCGGAGATTCTATTCATTCCTTGTGCTTGCGGGAAATGTCCACGCATTGATCTATCCACTCTATTTACTCCTCCTCCTCCCAACGCTCAGCTCCACGAGATGTGGTTCTCTTCCTCTGATCCCTTCTTTGATTGCATCTTCCCCGAGCTGTTCCCTATGCAGCTCCCACCTCTTCCATCTTGCTGTATAGTCTCCGCTGACCTCCAAAAAAAAACGTCAAATTTGAAACGGAGATTTCAGTGGAAGATTACGCTATCTTGCCGCCATCTTCCTCCCAGGGGCACGAGTCCCCTGCGCCTTCCCTTCCACTAGGTCTTTTGTCCCCTAGGTTAGGGTTAGGGTCCGTCGAGTCTAGAGGAGTAGAGTCCGTTAGGTCTAGAGAAGTAGGGTCTTGTTCTGGGTCGTCCAACCCTTCCCATTCTGAACCGCGCTCGCTTGCGCATCCGTCCCGATCTGTTCCTAATAGGTTCTTGCAAGATATAGCTCAGCGGTGTCATGCTCTTTTGAAGTGTCCGGAATTCGTCACTACAACAATCGTGATTGAGGATGAAGAGGAAATAGAAGGGGAATGGAGCGACGACGGATTAGGCGTCTATGAGGTTTTGGATGAGAAGGATCCAATAGATGAAGACAGCAATGTAGATGACACTGCCGACTTATATGCACAAGGACTAAAAAGATTCGACCAGCCGTCGACGGCAGTAGATGAACCTACAAAGGAAATCAACTTGGGAACAGAAGAAGACCCAAGGCCCGTCATTATTTCTGCTGATCTCCCTTCACAGGTAGAAGAAGATCTAATTAAGGTATTAAGGGAGTATAGCGATTCTTTCGCCTGGTCTTATGAGGACATGTCAGGTCTTGGCCCCTCCTTAGTGGAACATCGGCTCGTGCTTAAACCAGGGGCAACACCTGTGAAACAACGGTCAAGAAGATTTCACCCCCACATGGCCTTAAGGATCAAAGAAGAGGTCGACAAGCTATATAAGGCCAGGTTCGTCAGAGTGGTTTTATATCCTCAGTGGGTGGCGAACATAGTCCCTATTCTCAAGAAGGATGGAAAAGTGCGCATATGCATTGATTTCAGGGATCTAAACAAAGCATGTCCCAAAGATGATTTCCCGCTACCTCATATAGACGTCCTAGTGGATAACACTGCCGGGTATGAAGCTCTGTCATTTATGGATGGGTACTCGGGCTACATCAGATCTGTCTCGCTCTAGAAGACCAAGAGAAAACTTCCTTCACCACACCCTGGGGCACGTATTGTTATGTAGTTATGCCATTTGGTTTGAAAAATGCAGGTGCCACCTATCAAAGGGCGATGATGGCCATTTTCCACGACATGATGCACATATACATGGAAGCTTACGTGGACGACATCTTGGTGAAATCAAGAACAAAAGAAGAGCACCCCTCTATCCTGGCTAAAGTGCTGCAGAGGGCCAGGGACTATAAGCTTAAGATGAATCTGAAAAAGTGTGTATTCGGAGTCTCCTCAGGGAAGTTGTTAGGGTTCATAGTGAGCAAACGGGGGATCCAGATTGATCCTAATAAAGCACAGGCCGTCATGGACATGCCTCCGCCAAAGAACATTACGGAACTTCGAGGATTGATTGGCAGACTGCAATTCATTAGAAGATTTATATCTCAGCATTCTCAGAGGTGTCGTCCGTTTTATGAGTTGCTTAAGGCAGGTGTCAAGTTCGAATGGAATCAAGATTGTCAGAAGGCCTATGAGGACCTCAAAGAGTAGCTGTCCAATCCCCCGGTTTTGCAACCTCCTGTGCCTGGGAAACCCCTAATCCTATACATCTCGGTTATTGAGGACTCCCTAGGGGCGGTCTTAGCACAAGTAGATGATGAAGGGAAAAAGCGGGCTGCGTACTACCTCTCTCGACTGTTTAATCCAGCTGAATCCAAGTACACCGCTATGGAGAAGACTTGTGCCGCCTTAGTGTGGGTAGCTCAGAAGCTTAAACATTACTTTCTCGCCCACCCAGTTAGGTTGATCTCTAGAATGGACCCGGTCCGTTATCTCTTAGAAAAACCCATCCTTTCTAGTAGGTTAGCTCGCTAGCAGAGCTTCCTCTCTCAGTTCGACATCACCTTTGTTGTTCAGAAGGCAGTCAAAGGATATGCCATTGCTGAGCATCTTGCACATCTCCCTATTCCTCATACCGATTCTATTCAGGATGATTTCCGTGATGAGCATCTCTCTGTCCTTTCTCATCATCCCTTTTGATCTATGCACTTCGATGGTGCGCTCAACTCCCAAGGCCAAGGGATCGGTGCTATCTTGCTTACTCCGGAGGGAGTAACCATCCCCTTCGCTTATCAACTTTGATTTCCTGCTACCAACAACATCGCTGAGTATGAGGCTCTCTTAGCCGGCTTGAAGCACGCCTATCTCCTAGGTGCGCGCTATTTAAACCTCATAGGAGACTCTCAGCTCGTTCTACGGCAAGTTCTGTCCACTTACCGTACTCGTGACCCCAAGCTCAAACCTTATCAAGATTTGGTCACGCTCATTGCTAAGCGATTCCGTAAGCTGATCTATATCCATACTCCCCGTTCTCTGAACATTCTAGCTGATGCTTTGGCATCTCTTGCTTCCTCCTTATCTTTCCCTCTCAGTCGTAGTACTGAGACCATCGTCATCCAGAGATTGGACGCACCTTCTCTTCAAGATCCTTGGTTCATCAACCTCAGGAAATCTGTAGAGGCGAGAGTTGAGAAGGAAGATCTCAAGGAAGTTTCATTAACAGAACTAGAGGAGATTCTGGACGAAGAAGAATTGCCTTGGTATCATGAAATCGAATTATTTTACAAAGAAGGGTCATTCCCAGAAGGGGCAAAGGTCGAGCAGCGTAAAGCAATAAGAAGAGCCGCCGCAAGGTACACTATCATTGCAGGAGAACTGTATAGGCGCGCTACTAATGGAATGCTCATGAGATGCTTGGATGATGTAGAAGCTTAGAAAGTGGCTGAAGCGGCCCATTCTAGTGAGTGTGGATGTCATGTCAATGGCCAGGCTCTAGCAAAGAAGATCCTTAGGCAGGACTACTATTGGCCCACTCTAGAGGAAGATCGCTCCCTCTATGTCCGGAGGTGTCTTAAATGCCAACTCCATGCTGATAAAATTCACTCTCCAGCTTCGTCCCTCCATCCTATGACTGCTCCTTGGCCATTCTCTATGTGGGCTTTCGACGTTGTCGGCCCGCTCGGTGATCCTAATTCTCAGATCAAGCAAAAATCCTTCATCCTCACCGCCACTGAGTACTTCACCAAATGGGCCGAAGCCGAGGCGTACGCAGAAATCAAAGCTACAACGGTGTGCCGCTTTATCATGAAGAATATCATCTCGCGGTTCGGAGTGCCAAGCAGCATCATCACCGACAACGGACCCCAGTTCGTCTCCCAAGAGCTTAAGGACCTATGTAAGAAGTTCAATATTGCACTGCATCATTCATCTCCATATTACCCTCAAGGCAACGGTCAAGCCGAGGCCACTAATAAAACCCTTCTTAAAATCATCAAGAAAACATGCGAAGCACATAAATTTTCTGATTGGCCTGAAAGATTGGTGGAAGCTCTGTGGGCTTACCGCACCTCCGTCCGTACCCCTACGGGGCAAACTCCCTATTCCCTGACCTATGGGATGGAGGCGGTGCTCCCATATGAGATCTTAATCCCTTCCCTTAGAGTGCAGCTCGATAAGGAACTTAATCTCGATGAACATCGGGAGGCGTTGCTGGTCCAGTTGGAACTCTTGGATGAGAAGAGGATGAATGCGGCTGATCACGTTTCTGTTTATCAAAAGAGGGTTTCGCGTTATTTTCAAAAGAAGGTAATTGAACGTAAATTCATGACGGGTGATATTGTTTTGAAACGCAAATTCATTCGGTATGCAGGTCCTAGGTCCAAGTTGCAACCTAACTGGGAAGGGCCGTTTGTAGTAAAGGAGGCTTATCCAGGAAATGCTTATCGTTTAGTAAACGCGGAAGGTGAGGAGCTCTCTCACCCGTGGAATGGGTTGTATCTTAAGCGTTTCTTTCCTTAAAATCTAAACCATGTGCTTCTCCGGCAATGAGAACTTCCTCCCTATCTTCAAAAAGAGGGTCCCGAGTAAGGCAATCACACACTACACGGCATCCCTGGTCAGGCTCCTTGCTTATAAGACACCGTTTTCCTCGGCCATGCTTTAGGGGAAAGTCGAAGTCCCTGTCCGCTTCATTCTTCGGCCGAATCCAGGGGCAAGGAGTAAATAAGGAGGAGACAACCAATCCAAACTCCCTAACGAGAAGAGGTCTCAAATAGGGGCAAGTCCGTTATGACCTGACGCCACAAGAAAGAAATGAAAAGAAAAGAAAAGGAGTGCTCTTTACAACAAAATCAAAAGCATCATCTCAAAGTCTGTGAATGAATTTTCAAAAGCTCCAAAGGAAAAAGAAAACTAGACATGACAAGAGTGGCAGTACAGTTCCCCGCGGGACGTTATGAGCCCGGTCGCATACATGCCTAAGTGGACAAAGGTTCGATGACGGACATAAAAGCCCCGGCACAACAGACCAAATCTCTAATAGGGTTGTACGGTGAGGGAATCAAGTTCTAAAACTCCCATATCTGGCCTAAGCTTACCCCCATGATCTTTTTTCCTTTTAGGACTGAGATGAGTACCCTAGGTATGACATTGGTAAAAACACCGTCACAATGATTAGGTCTTGGCCAGGGGTTGTCACACTATTGCACGCCAATCTCGAGACTCAACCTAAAACAAGGAAGGTCTCGTGTTGCTAGAGAGGCACTGGTTTTTCAAAATCCAAAAACATCAAATATTTTCAAAAACCAAAAAACATCAAATATTTTCAAAATCCAAAAACATCAAATATTCTCAAAATCCAAAAACATCAAATATTCTCAAAATCCAAAAACATCAAATATCTTTCAAAATCCAAGAAAACATCAAATATTTTCAAAAATCCAAAACAACAAATATTTTCAAAAATCCAAAACAAAACAAATATTTTCAAAAATCCAAAAACATTAAATATTTTCCAAAACTCCCAAAAATACAATCATATGCATAGCATGCATCGCATTTTCATTATGTTTTCACCTATTTAATAAGGCTCCACCCCTTGACCAAATATCAAGAAACGGTCATTATCTAACTTGCTTCAAGACAAGGGGTTGAGTCTAAGAACATATCTAACTTGTTTCATGTTTGAGTATGTGCAGAATACAGGGACAAGTCCAAAAGCAAAAGCTCACAACTATGCAGGTTCAAAGTGTGTAACGCGCCAGCATCAGACCGTTACAGTCATATAACGGGCCCATCTTTGACCGTTATTTCCCTTCAGGCATGGGCCTTCTTCCTTTTCATTGAACCATCACTATAACGGTCTGGGATCTACCGTTACTTGAATATAACGGCTCAAGACCCATCCGTCATATCCTTCAGAGACAGGGCTCTTGTTATTCTCATTATGACGGCCTGTCGCAGGACCGTTATTTCCTTATGGCGGCCCAGTGCATATCCGTCTCTTACTCCAGAAGCCCTGTCTGTTCACATCATTCTAGCCTTTCAAACTATGGAACTCAAGATCATTCAACTATGACAATCTCATCTCATTCAAGCAAAGATTAATGAAATATAATTCTTGATAAATTCAACTTCGATTGTCAATTACATGATATCTCTCATGAACAAAAAGGAAAATCAAGATACATTCAATTTCTTATCCGCAAGAGGGCGGATTCTTCTCAACTCTTTCATGTAATCTTGGCGTGTTTCATCGTTCTCTTCAACTTCTGCTTGCCACGGACGCACCTTGCTGATCTCCCACATGGTCAGCACGTTCCGGACTGCTCGTTCATCTTCGTCGGTCCCCATTTTCCTAGGTAGAAGGAGAGGGTAGTGTGATAGTGCAGAAACGCTGATTCGAGGTAATCCGATCTGAAGATGGCATCGGTGCGGGTTGTAGATCACCATGGTAGTATTCCCTACGAGCTGGAGGTCCAAGCCTTGACGCCGCGGTATTTTGAGGAGAGTGCTTCGGAGGACTCTTGGTCGCATGATGAACTTGTCCATTGGAAGAATGTTAAGGAAGAGGCGCCATTCGTCCCGAGTTTTCTTATCCGCCGTCTTGCATTCAACCTGAGGAGAATATCCAAATGCCCCTCCAATAAAGAAGAGAGGGTGGCTCCCGAAGATCCGGCTTGCTGAAATTATGTCTTCCTTAGGAAGGAATTTGATTCTTATTCCCATCCAGCACTCAAGGAGTATCTTGGAACCAAACAAGGGGTCTCCTATGCAAGCCGAGCTTAGTCCTTCATAAAGGTATGAGAGGACCGCTTGAGAGATAGACATTCCCCGCCACAGCCCGCTAATAATGCCAAGATTTTGGATGTCTAAGAGGTGGTCGGTAGTGGTAAAAAGAAAGACTCCACACAAGCAAACCGCCACCACCTTGGCTATTGCTTCATGTCTCTCCCACTTATTTTTACAATGAGACACTGTCCACTGTGCCAAGGGTATCAAGTGAATGTGGTGTGGGCTGATCATGGTTCTCACGTCCTTTTGATTGTGAATGAAATCACTCAAGATCAAGGACGGGTCGATAGGCTCTATTGTGTAGCAAACCCGGTCTTCATCCCCCACCTTTGTCTTAGGAAGGGCTAGGTAGGTCTCTACCTCTTCTAAAAGGACGGTTGCTTCAAAGGAAGGGAAGATGAAAGTATGAGTTTGTGGATGCCATAGTTCCACAAGTGCTGAAAGGCTTGGCCAATCGAAGGATAATTTCTGGAAATTCTTACCTAAAACCAAGAGGGGTTGAAGGTGCCATGCTTTAAGGATTGAGGTGATCTCTATGGGAAGTGCCTTTACCATGGGAGCCACCCACTTCAGATTGGAATAGCACCTTGGACCAGGAAGGGGCTTGAGAAAAGAAAGAAGGAAGTCATGAAAAGAATAAGTGCAGCAAAATTCTAAACTTTGGATGAGTTGTGAGAACTTACCACTCTTTGGGCATTGGAGCTTAAGTGCTTGGGAATTGATGTCAGCCGCTGGAGTCCTCCATGCTCTTTTCTTGCAGCTTTGGGGCCGGTGTAAGCTTTCTCCTCCATAGCCATCACCTCGAAGCTCCTCTTCATCATGCTTTCTGCTCTTTGGAAGAGCTCTTCAAACCCTAGAACAGAGGTTTCAGCAAAGCTGCAATTTTGATTAAGGTTCCAAGTTGCTAAGGCTTATATTTAACTTTGGAAGGATAAGACTCGGGCTAGAAGGCTTTATCTTCAATCAGGATAAGTTCTAGTGATGGACTAAGTGGCTAAACCTCGGGTTTTAGTTATCTCGGCTCAATCCGTTTCGGATTACAACCCAGATTCTAACGGTCCATCGTGCGGCCGTTACTTCATTCCGATGCGCCAGCCCTTGGCCGTCGCATTTTCTGTGGGTTTCAATTCCCCGAATCATGTTCTGTGGAGAATAACGGTCTACGGGTCTACCGTCGCTTTCTGTAACGCGCAAACCCTGAGCCGTCGCTTTCCCAGCCACTCAGTTCCTTCTCTTCTGGGCTAAACACTTCCTGACGGTCTTGCTTATGACCGTCTCTTGATTCTGACGCGTCTCCTTCAGACCGTCACATTTCCTGCTAGTTGCCCTGACCAACTATCGTTCTGCCATGATCAACGGTCTGACCCTTAGCCGTTATTTGTCTTTGACGCACCCTCGGTAGGCCGTCGTTTATCCTGATGCCCCACTGCCAGAGTGGGCCTCTGATGATTAACGGTCTCTCACTAGAGCGTCGTTTGATTATGACGGTCAGATCTTAGACCGTCACTTTCTCTGCTGCTGAGTTCAGGCTATTCCTTCTGCCCTTGCCTAGACCTGGCGATCTTTCACATTGTACACCTCGTTTTCTTCCCATTTTCATACATGCATTCCTGCATACATCTCATTCATTCATTCACATTTCGTCCATCCTGCATTTTTCACATTCATTCATTCACGCTCGCATAAAATTAAAACAAAACAGAAAACTAAAAAGAAGGGATCTCATTCCATTTTGCCAAAGGTTCTATACAAGTGATAAAGAAAACATAAAAAAGGCATCATTCAGCCGGTCTATCAGCCGGGCCACCATCATCCTCCCCATCCTCAGGTCTCCTCACGGGTGGCGGTGCTATGGAAGGACTCTCCTCCTGCTGTCCTCTCTCTGCCCTCTCATTTCGCCGTTGGCCGGCGGAACTGACAAGGAAATCCCCTACTGAGCCGCTAGGGGCAGCACTCCTATGTACCCCACTCTGGGAGGCACTCCGCTCCGATCCCCGGCCCATCATCCGGACCGTCCGCTCCAGTGTCCGCAGCTCGATCTTCAGTATAAAGATCTGATGCCGCATCTCCCGTGCCTCGGTCCGGTAGCGATCCAAGTCGGCCGTCCCGATCCGAAGCTCCTCCACCTCAGCTCGTGCCCGCGCTAACTCCTTCCGGAGTTGTTCCATCTCTGCATCATCTGGGCGTCGCGGGGTCTCCGCTCTCAGCCGGGCCATCTCTGCCCGTACTAGCTCCGTCTCTGCTCGGGCTCGATCGGTCTCGGCCCGACTTCTCTCTACCTCAGCTCTCGCCTGGCTGGCCTCGGCCACTGCTGCCGCTAGATCCCTCGCCTGTAGATTACATTTCATATCATTAGTCATGAAGCATTTAATTAGGCATAATCATAAGCATTTTTAGTCTCTTACCTGCTCCGCGAGGGTGGCCTCCGCCTCCTCGGCCCGGGCAACCGCCCGAGCAAAGTCGGCCTCCTGCTCAGCCCTGCCTCCCGCAGGCTGCGAGGAAGACGATGGGGCATCCGGTCTAGCGCGTTGGGCTCCCTCGGCCCGTTGCATTTAGAAGTCATGGTTAGTTGACATTGGCAGTTGCATCATGAACATCATTGCATAAATCATGAGCATTTAAGTTTTCAGTCTCACCAGGAGCTCCAGGGCAGACCGGTACCCGTCCCGCTGTTGGATGGTGGAGTGGAGTAGCCCTTCCAGCTCGGCTATCCGTCCTTCAGGGTCTAGCTACATGTTAGAAAGCATGAGTCAGCATATATCACATTGCACATTGCATAATAGAAAAGTTTATAGTTTTAGTTTGCATACCGGTCTTCGGGTACCTCGGTACACCCGGTCGCCGTAGAGTCGAGCGAAGGCCTTCAGATATGCCTCGTTGCTCTCGTCTCGCTCCTTCACTGCTCGGCCCCGCCTATTCCAATCGTGGATGTACTTCGCCTTCCGGGCACACCAATCCACATTGCCGCTGATGCCCCTTGCTGACTTGCCGGGGTGGTCATCGCTGTGGCGTGGAAAGGTCACCTCGGGCTGGTGTAGTCCCCGGGTCCGCAGGATCAGCCTGTAGTGCAGAGGCTCGATGATATGGATGCAATGCAACCATATGTCTCGCCCCCGGTACGATAAGGCCGCCTCCACCCATGGCTGTCCCGTATAACCCTCGTCGCGGTATGGGGTCCATCTCACCTGAGAGCATTTAGTTCATTCATTAGCATATAAAAGCATTAAAGATATTAGAGATATTTAGAAAGCATTTAGAAAGCATTTAGAAGCATTTAGAAGCATATAGAAATCATTTTGAGTTCTGGACTTACCGATGTATGCGGGAAGGAGTCCAAGTCGTCCTGGATCGTCCGGGTCAGTCTAATGATCGACCCTGTGTCCCTCGCCACCGACCAACGCCTCGCGATCGGTATGCGGCCGGGATAGAGTAATGCGCCTCTCCCGATGCCCGGGAGGTACATATAGCTCCAGATCTGCATTTAGAAATCGAGTCAGTCGCATCATTGCATGAATCATTGCATAAATCATTGCATAAATCATTTGCATAAATCATAGCATCAATATTCATGGCATAATAGAAAACATGAGAAGTGCATTTACCTGTAGGAAAGGCGACAAGCCGCCCAGCATCGTCTGCCTGTCCGTAGTACTGAGGGACTCGAACAGGAATGCGAGCACTTCCGCTCCCCAGGCGTATCTTCTGACTCTGCCCAAATCCTCTATCATCGGCAGCAGTCTGCAGCTGATGACATCTGCCCGAGTCGCGAAGAGGAGCTTCCCGAATAGCAGCATCAGGAAGCGTCTGAGCACTCTATCTCCCTCTGGTCCAGCCTCCGCCGCCACGCGAGGGCGCACCTGGTCTATCACTCTGCCCAGATGCTCCTCGGGTAGCTCTCCCACGGCGATCGCCGCTCCTCTCAGTCCCAAGCTCTCCTGCAGCACTGACCTCGAAAGCTGAGAGGAGGACTGTCCCGGCCTGATCAAATCTAGCCCGAGCAGCTACTGCGCCATCTCTCGGTAGTCGCCGTATGTCCACCCTGTCACCACGGCTCCGTGGACTCTCAATCCGGTAATCCTCGCTATGTCTTCTAGCGTAGGGATCATGTGGCCCCACGGGAAGATGAAAGCTCGGCTGATCAGGTCCCATCTCTCGTGCAAGGCGTACAGTAGCGGCGTGTCCATCCGGATCACCTCGATGCTGAGCACCTCGGCGAATCCCATCCCGGCTAATCTCTCTCTCTGGTAATCGGGCAATGCTTGGTACACTGCCCGGATCTGTAGCCAGGAGATCCGCGATCTTCTCTTCCCCTGCATTACATATTAGATCATTAATTAGTCCAATCGGCATCATATAATCATTGCATAATCATTCATAATTGAAAACAAAATAAAAATTTTGAAAATTGAAAACCCTAAAAAATAGTTTAATTCCCTGGCAAGAGTAACGGCCCTGGGGTAGGACGTCATTTGACTCTGACAGACGCAGCCTGATGCGTCGGGCGTGTGACGGTCGCTGGCAGGACCGTCACATGGTCTGCGTGTGGGAACTTTTTCCCTTGCATCCCCGTGGTCTCCCACTATGGCCAAATGGCCTGCAATTGTTCCTAGTGGGTTCATAGACCCATTTCTACCTTTTTTCCCCACATGCATCCATAAATAAACACAAAAAAATTAAAAATTGGAAAATTAGGGCGGGGGCCTACCTCGTGGTCCATGGCTCTCTTCCTCTTCTTCTTCGGTTCCTTGGGCTCCTCAGCACCCAAGGGAGCTTCCCCTTCGTCCTCGTGGCCGTGGGAGCTTCTTCTTCCTCCCTTGGACTTCTCCTCGCCGGTTGTTCTTCTTCCACCGGCAGGATCGCCTCCTGTTCAAGCCGGCGGTGGAACCGCCGTATTGCCATCCTCTTCCCTCTCTCTCTCTTCTTTGGTGACGGCTGGGGAGCCTCATCGCCGACCATGGTAGTAGTGGGACGGTGGTCGCCGGTGGTTTCTCTCGGTTGGTTTTTGGGTAATGAATGTGGATTGAATGAAGGCCGTGACCATTCGGTTTTATTTTTTTGAACGCTCAGGAAATGCGGCGGTCTATCGACCGACCGTCACATCATTCTGACGCGTCTGGATCTGACCGTTACATGTGTTGGCCCTGTTTTATTGAAGAATGTGAACCGCCTGGTTTATGACGGACTAGGGGTGGTCCGTTACTTAATGTGACGCACGTACATGAGACCGTTACAAACTTGCAAGTTTCTTTATGAATTAAATGGTTTAATTAATGTCAAAATGGTTCCATTTTCTTCCATGTTGTTCCTTATTGATGCCTCTCGCATGTACAAATTGTTATGCCTTGATTCATGATCATATTTATTATTGGCTAACCTATCTTTCATGAAGGAATTATGAGTAAAATCATGCTTTACTGTCCGTCAGGCAGGTAAGTCAGGTATTGTATCTCGCTCCCTCACTCCTTTAATGCATTACTATATGTTACTTATGATATATTACCTCGAGAACCGGCTGGTCATTCATGTGTCCTGGATATGATGTTCCCCTTAAACAAAAATGATGATGATCTAAGTTCACATGTTTAATCGTTGGATAGGCCGTTAGATTGGAAAATTTGGGGACGATGGTTCTATCTTGCACGCCGTGGTTGCAGATAGTGTCCTGACTCTGATTTCTCCGATCTAGCAATATTATTCTCGAGTATTTGATATTTTATCTTTCTTTGCATTTGTTTTGAAGATTTCTTTTCCTTTAGCCCAGCATGCATCATGCGCATTCTTTGAGCATTCATGAAGCTTCATCTGTTCAAGGTATCTCAGTGATGGTGAATAGTTGTGTTCTTGATTCTGGATGAGGAGAATTATTCCATTCTGAATTAGAAAGTTTCCTTCGATCTGCTCGCTTGATCTGGTTCGCTGAAGATTCATGTCTGGAGTTTAGTCTCTTTCCTTTCCGTTGCCTCCGGTGGCTAGCCGTGTTTCCTTTCCTTAGTTGTTAGTTCCTCCAGACTTGCGTCCTTTGGCTGGCTATTTCCTTGTGATCAATTCGAAGTTTTCCAGAAAATTCCTATCGCTTGTTGGTAAAGAACGGGTGTCGTTTACCTTAACGCCCTCTTTTTGATACACTCCGCTTCATTTCCGCTTCATCTTCATGTTCCATTTCATTTTCGCTTCACCTCCGCTCGCTCCCCTGCAAAGAGGACGTTAAGGAGGGGCATCTGTTGACACCCGTTTTATACCCAATAAGTCGGGTCATCTCCTTGTTTCATTCTATACGATGCTCCGAGTTGTTCACCCTTCATTGAGTCTCTTGATTAGTTGAAGCCTATTTCTTGGGTCTGAACTCTTTGATCGGATATGGCTCCTAGTGGCGTTTCATTGGATGAATCTTAGCAAGCCCCTCATTTCATTCTTGAACCTCAATGATAATAACGGTCGGTTCTAGGCGCGTTGTTTCATTCTGACGCCCTATGCCTTGGTCGTTGCTTCCTTGAAGAGTCCAACTTGTTGGGTTTTCTTCCCGTTGATCTTATCTCTTTGGGATAAGGTTGAAAGTAACGGATGATCCTTGGTGCGTTACTTCCAAGTGGCGGTCTATCGTGCAGCCGTTACTTCCTTCCGAGAGTCCTGGCAGTTCAGGCCTTTTCTCTGCTACTCCGTGGTCGAGATAAGGGTTTGGATTGACGATATCTCTTTCAAATCTGATCCTCAGGACCTTCCGTTCGATTCTATGGACTCTTGGTGATATTATCTTCGAGGATTTGCTAAGAGTTATCTCTTTATCTTGTTTGAATTATCCTCTGCTCGACCTAAGAGTTTGAGGGTCTATAAATAGAACCCTTGACTTCATGGCCAAAGGGGGGAGATTTTGAATTCACGACGAAGTGCTGCCAAACTCAGGAGCCATCTTCATCCAAGAGGAACTACTTCCCACGTCCATCCATCTCATAATCAAGGGAGTACTTTGGTTTTGGTCTTTCAAGTTCATCATTGCATGCTTGAGTTCTTCTCTGGTTTTTCCTCAATCAAGGCATTGTCCCTCTTCCTTCTCCACGTTTTTCACTGTCTTCTAAGCATATAAACATCTTCCCAAACTTTTAAAACACCCAGAGGGGTTAAAAAACCAAAACTCCCCGGTAATTCCCTCTCCTTTTGATGATATTGAGTCCTTTGAGAATTGATGCTATGCTTGTGAAAAGGACTAATTGAGGTTATTGTGTTTGGTCTTTTTACATCTTTGGCAGGTTTACAGGTTCATTGACACGAGGCCCAGGTCTTCTAGCCGGCTGGAAGAGTTAGAGTTAAAAGAATTCAAGCTTTGTTACTGCAGGTTATCTAACGGCCTTGTGCAGGCGCGTCATTCTCCTCCGGCGATCTATCGTGTGGCCGTCACTTCCAAGCGACGCACGGGGTTCTGGCCGTTACTTCCAAGTTGATCTGCAGGCTTTCTCTGGTTTTCTCTCCAGTGGGCGGGTGTTTCATCCACCTATTTCCAAGGTATATTCAGGTTCTTTTGACTTGTTTTACTTTGGTGGCGATCACATCTTTCCTTGGTATTGGGCATTAGCTGTCTTCTTCATCATATCTTCCTATTTTCCTTGCTTGTTCCACCTTCACGGTGTATTTTTATTTATTCCTTATTCCACGCCCCGGCGTGTGTTTTCCTTTTCCTTAGCGTAGTTGGATTGAGATAGCATGCCCATGCTAGAGCTAGCTATGATTGCCTAGGTTCATGATCACATGTTCATAGGTTTGAGTAGATCTTTGATTGTTTGTTTGTTATCTTACCATATCGCTCTCCAAACCTCAAAAGAAAGATAGAAGATAGACAAATAAATATCAACATTTCCTAGCTTATAAGGGCTTGATTCTGGTTCTATAGTGATAAGATTTGGGTTAGAAAGCCTTATCCTAAGCCTAGGAGGGTTCTAGTAGAGATTAAGGTCTCCTTGCCTCGAGTTTGGGCTCTCACGGTAGAATTCGTCTCGGAGTACAGTTTGTTCTCTGACGATCTATTGTAAGACCGTCACATGTCTCTGACGCTCCATCTTTGGACCGTCATATTTCCTGCTACACGTTGTTAGCTCAATCTTGCTCTATCATGTCAGATGGTCTAACATTGGACCGTTAAAGATCTCTGACGCTCCATCACTGGACCGTCACCTTTTCTGCAACAAGTTTTCAGTCCAGTTGTGTTCTGTCATCTCTGATGGCCTAACCTTGATGCGTTACATGGCCTTGACGCCCCACCACTGGACTGTCACACCTTCTGCTGTAGGGTTTTGTCCCTCCTTCTTCAGCCCTCTTTGGTCTGACCTGTCGGACTTACACCCTGTCTCTGCTTAACCTGTTCATTCACATATCCATTCACATATCCATTCATGCATTCACACATTCATTGCATTCATTCACATCCACATTCACACACCTATTTCATCCGCATAAATAAAACACAAAAAGGGATTTTCATTCCATTCCTATCATTCTATTCTATTCATTCACATAAGTCATGTACAAGTGTGGGTGTCACAAAAAGAAAGAAAATACAAGTCACTCGGCCGGTCTATCTCCCGGGCCGTCACTATCACCAGTGCCCTCATGCCGCTTTGCTGGTGGCTCCTGGACGTTGCTCTCCTCCCCTCGCTGCCATCTTCGATCTGCCTCCTCGTTCCTCCGGTGGCCGGAGGAACTGGTAAAGTAGTCTCAGAATCCACTGCTAGGTGCAACGCTCTAGCTCCTGCTACTAGTCCCCGACTTCTTCCCTAGAAGTCGAAGGGCCTCCTTCATGCCCGCAATCACGCCCTTCATCTCGATGGTTTGCACTCAGAACTGATCTCGCTCGCCCCTCAAACGCGCGACATCGGCTCTAAGTCGCTCCACCTCCTCATCATCCGCACGCCGACGGGTCTCTCCTGCGCTCAGTCTGGCAACCTCCGCCCGGAGATGGGCAGCCTCAGCTATCGCTGCGGTCAGCTCTCTCACCTGCATTTTGCATTTTGCATAATCAGTCCATTAGGCATTAGGCATTTGCAAGCATTTTAGTCTAAAGGATCATTTTAAATTATTACCCGCTCCGCGAGGGTGGCCTCCGCCTCCTCGGCCCGAGCTACCGCTCGAGCAAACTCTGCATCCCGCTCAGCTCTACCCCCGACAGGCTATGACAATGAGGACGGAGCATTCGGTCCTACTCTTTGGGCTCCCTCGGCCCGCTGCATTTAGAAGGTTAAAGTTAGTCATTTGCATCATAAGCATTTAAGTCTTAAGTGTAGAAACTCACCAAAAGCTCCAAGGCAGCCCGGTACTCATCCCGCTGCTGGATGGTGGCATGGAGGAGTCCCTCGAGCTCGGCTATGTATCCCTGTGGGTCTAGCTGCATTTAGAAAGTAATGTCAGTGCATATAGAAGTTTAATATGCAAGAGTTTTGAGTTTAGAAGTTCATACCGGTCGTCGGGTGCCTCTGAACACCTGGTCACAGTACCGATGGGAGTAAGCCTTGAGGTAGGCCTCATCGGTGTCCGCCCGGTCTTTCACCGCACGACCTCTCTTGTTCCAATCGTGCACATATTTTGCCTTCCGGGCGCACCAATCCACGTCTCCGCTAATGCCCTTTGAAGATTTGCCCGGGCACTCATCATCTCTACGGGGGAATGTTACCTCTGGCTGATGAAGTCCCCGTGTCCTCAGGATCAGGCGGTAATGCAGCGGCTCGATCACATTGATGCAATGTAGCCAAACATCTCACCTGCTGTATGCCAGGGACGCCTTGACCCATGGCTGCCCCTCATAGCCCTCGTCCCGATATGGTGTCCAGCGCACCTAAAAAGGCAATTGAGTCCATGTCAGCATTTTAGCAGCATATAGAAGCATTTGGAAAGCATTTAGCAACATTTAAGAGCATATAGAAAGTTTAAGTTTGGAGCTTACCGATGTATGTGGGAATGAGTCAAGATCATCCTGGATGGCCCAGGTCAGCCTGTTGATCGATCCCGTGTCCCTCGCTACCACCCATCGCCTCGCGATCGAAATCCGCTCGGGATGCAGCTGTGTACCTCCCCCGATCCCCGGGAGGTAGACGAAGCTCCAAATCTGCATTTAGAGTCAAGTATCAGCATATAAATTGCATAAGGGAAAGGCATTTAGAGTCCGATTTTTACCTGAAGGAAAGGCGAGAAGCCGCCTAGCATCGTCCGTCGGTCTGTGGTGCTGAGCGACTCGAAGAGGAAGGCAAGCGCTACCGCTCCCCATGCATACTTCCTCACTCTGCCCAAGTCCTGTAGCAGTGGCAGTAGCCTGCAGCTGATTACGTCGGCTCGGGTCGGAAAAAGCAGCTTTCCAAACAACAGCATCAGAAATCGTCTCAGGACTCGGTCTCCCTCCTGTCCTGCCTCTGCCGCCACTCGTGGGCGCACCTGCTCAATCACACGGTCTATATGCTGCTCGGGGAGCTCGCCAACCGCTATAGCCGCTCCTCTCAGTCCCAAGCTGTCCTGCAGTCTCGACCTCGATAGCTGGGATGATGTGTGCCCCAGCCTGATCAAGTCCAATCCTAGCAACTTTTGAGCAAGTTCCCGGTAGTCGTCATATGTCCACCCGGTAACTGCTGCTCCATGGACTCGCAAGCCAGTGATCTTGCCATGTCTTACAAGGTGGAGATCATGTGGCCCCATGGGAAGATGAATGCCCGACTGATCGGGTCCCATCTCTCGTGCAGCGCATATAGCAATGGCGTGTCCATCCGAATCACTTCTATGCTAAGGACTTCCCCGAAGCCCATAGCTGCCAGCCTCTCCCGTTGATACTCGGGCAATGCCTGGTACACTGCCCTGATCTGTAGCCAAGAGATCTTGATTCTTCTTTTTCCCTACACACATGTTAGTCATCTCATTAGTTTAAATTCATTGCATTTTATATAAATAAAACACCAAAAAATTAAATAAATAGAAAAGCCTAAAAATTAGTTCTGTCTCTAGTTCCTCTGACGGCCCTGCCCTGGCGCGTCAGAGTTCTCTGACACACCAAGGGTGGCGCGTCAGGGTCTGTAACGGCCACTGCAAGGACCGTTACATCGTTCCCGGTAGGGCATCATCCTCTTTGTTTCCCCAGCCCATGGAAATGGCCCAATGGCCTACATATCAGTTGAATGGGTCCCCAGACCCATTTTCCTCCCCTTCAAACACATGCATACATGTAAAAATTAAAAATTGAGTTTGGGGAGAGAAACCTACCTCATGAACTTGCCCTCGTTTTTTCTTCTTCTTGGGTGTCATGGCTTCTTCTTCTCCGCCAATGGTCTCTTCTCTTTCTTCCTCGGCCGTGGGAAGGTCCTCCTCTACCGTCTCTTTCGCCGTTGCCGCCGATTGCTCTGTCGCCGCCGAGAGGACCTCCTCTTGGTCCACCCTTGCCCTAAATCTCCTTAGGGCCTTGCCCTTGATAGGCCGTTAGGTTGGAAAAGTTTGGGGACGATGGTTCTGTCTCGCACGTCGTGGTTGCTGATGGTGTCCTGACCCTAGTTTTTCCAGTCTAGCAATACTATTCTCGAGTATCTCCTATTTTATCTTTCTTTGCATTCATTTTAATGATTTATTTTTCCATTAGCCCAGCATGCATCATGCGCATCTTTTGAGCATTCATAACCCTCATTTGTCCAGGTGTCTCAGTGATGGTGAATAGATGTGTTCTCTGATATCGAATAAGGAGAGTCATTCCACTCTGAATTAGAAGGTTTCCTTTGGTCTATTCGCTTGATCTGGTTAGCTGAAGATTCCTGTCTGGAATTTAGTTACTTATCTCTTTTCCTTTCCGTTGCTCCGGCCGCTGGCCGTGTTTTCCTTTCCTTAGTTGTTAGTTCCTCCAGACATGCGTCATTTGGTTGGCTATTTCCTTGTGATTGGTCCGAAATTTTCTGAAAAATTCCTGTCACTTGTTGGTTGAGGACGGGTGTCGTTTGCCTTAACGCCCGCTTTTCAGTCCGTTCCGCTTCATCTCCGCTTCATCTCTATGTTCCATTTCGCTTTCGCTTCACCTCCGCTCGCTCCCCTGGAAAGAGGACGTTAAGGAGGGACATCTCTTGACACCCGTTTTATGACCAATAAGTTGGGTCATCTCCTTGTTCATTTTATATGATGCTCCGAGTTGTTCATTCTTTATTGAGCCTTCTTGGTCAATTTGAGGTTTATTTCATGGGTCATGTCTCCTTGGTTGGGTCTAGTTCCTTATCTCTTTCCACTGGACGAAGCTTAGCGAACTTTCATTTCATTTGCGCTCCATTGTCTCTAACGGTCCTTTGAGGGCGCGTTACAATCCTCTAATGCATCTGCCTTGGTCCGTTACATCATGCCAGAGTCCTTAAGCTTAAGGCTTCTTTCAAGCTTATCCATTACCGTATCCGTTGGGTGTGATGGTTTATCGTGTGGCCGTTATATTCATTGTGACGCGTCTATCCTTGACCGTTACATTCATCTAGAGTCCTATATCCGTAAACTTCGCCCGTTGATCTTATCTCTTAATGGATAAGGTTGTGTGACGGTCCATCCCGGGAGTGTTACATCCTTGTGGCGATTTATCGTGAAGCCATTACATCAAACAGAGAGTTCTAGCAGAACTGCTCTTTCTCTGCTACTCCGTGGTCAAATTAAGAGTTTGATCTTGTGATTTCTCTTCCAAATCTGATCCTCAGAACCTTCTATTTATTTCTTTGGACTCTTGGGAGTATTATCTTCAAGAGTTTGCTAAGAAACGTCCTACTTTCTAGCTGGATTATCCTCTACTCGACCAGAGAGTTTAAGGGCCTATAAATAGAACCCTTGACTTCATGGCTTGAGGGGGAGACATCTGGAGTTCGCGTCGAAGTGCTGCCGCATCCTAGAGCTAGAACCAACCAAGGAGAGCTGCTTCTCATGTCCATCTGCTTCCAAAGTCCAGGGAGTATTATTTCCAAGGGTTTAGTTCAGTCAATTTATGTTTTTAGTGTCTTTTCCCTCTTCCAAGCATCATAGCATTGTCCCTCTCCTTCTACCACGTTCTTGCATCTTCTGCATCCATTTAAAACATCCTCCCATCTTTTAAAACACCCCAGAGGGGTTAAAAAACTAACCTCCCCGGTATTTCCCTTTCCTTTTGCATCTTCTTAAGTTCTTTGATTTATTGATACTACTTTGTCCAAGGGCTAATCTGGGTTGTTTTTCTTGTGATCTACATTCTTTTGCAGGTTTACAGAGTCCTTAGCACGAGGCCCAAGCTCTCTGGCTGGCTGGAAAGCTTGGAGATCAAAAGATTCCCAATCCTTATTCTACAGATGCTCTGACGGTCTATCAAAGGCGCGTTAGAGTCTTGTAGCGATCTATCATGGGGCCATCACGCGTCCTGTGGCGCATCAGTCTTCGACCGTTACGTCTGACGGAGCTGTAGTTTCCTGGTTGTTTTGTCTCTCCCGTGGGCGGGTGCATCATCCTCCTATTCTAAGGTACTTATCAGGTCTTTGGCTTGTTTTTACCTTAGTGGCGATCACATCTTTCCTTAGTTTGGGCATTAGCTTTCTCTTTCATCATATCTCTTCTTTATCTTTGCTTGCTCCACCTACACGGTGTGTTTTCCTTTATTCCTTGTTCCACGCCTCGGCGTGTGTTTTTCTTTATTTGCTTAGTTTAGTTTTGATTAAGATAGCATGCCCATGCTAGAGCTTGTGCTGGTTGCCTAGGTTCATGATTCACATGTTCATGGGTTGAGTGATTTCACTATTTTGCTCACATTTTCATCATAGTTGGCATCATAGCCCATCTTGCAAAAGAAGGGACACATTAAAACCAACACCTAGGCTTTGTGGAATCCTAGAACCGTGCTCTAATCAATGCAATAAAACTCTCAACCCCTAACAGCGGGTTGTAGATCTTTACCAGGCGCAGAACGACGTTGTCCGCAACGTCCGATGTCGATTTCCACGAATGCCGAGACGCACAGATGTACGGCCTCTAGAGTTGATCCACATGGATCCTCACGCATTGACGATATCCTCACGTCCTTCCCCCACGCACACAAGCCGCGGAACCTCCAAAAACTATTCTTCTTCCCTAAGCTTTCCCCCTTAAGAGAGAGAGAGAGAGCTACTAGGGAGAGAGAGAGAGCAAGAGGGAGGAGAGGGGAGGAGAGAAGCTTTTCTTCTTTCTTTGTAATGCTTGGCTAAAGAAGTGAAGAGAGGAACTTCCTACGTAGGATGCATATATATAATGGTTGGGCTCTTTCTAAAAAAGCCCCTAAGAACCAATATTGCTGGTGAGGACACCCAAGCAAGAATACGGCTCGACTCAGAGAGCCGTCGATATCGGACACACAGCACGACTCAGTCGACACCGACCTCTTTGTGGCTGGGGGACAGTCTGGAGTCTCCCCCGGAGCTTTGACACTTTAGTACGTATTTTTGTACGTATATGTATTTTGTACGTATTTGGGTCATATTTGTATTTTGTATGTATTTGGGTCATATTTAAATTTTGTACGTATTTAGTATTTTGTACGTGCTTGGTCGTATTTTGTATTGTGTACGTCTTAGGTGTGTCTTTGGCATGTATTTGGGTTTGCATCATTTTGGGATTTGAAATTTCAAATGGGTTCGAATTCAAACTCCAAGGAGGGAGAATGGAGCCCATAGAATTTAAATTTCAAATGGGTCAAACACAAACTCCAAGGAGCAATGATGGAGCCCATAGAATCTAAATTTCAAATGGGTTCAAATCCAAACTCCAAGGAGGGAATATGGAGCCCATAGAATTTAAATTTCAAATGGGTCAAACACAAACTCCAAGGAGCAATGATGGAGCCCATTTCAAATGGATTCAAATTCAAACTCCAAGGAGGGAAGGTGGATCCCAAACCCTATATATTATCATGTATTCCCCCCCTTGAGGGATTTTGATGAATGAATGAAAATCAGAATTTTTGCTAAGAGCCTTCCTTCTTCTCCCTCCCCTCTCCCTCTCTTTGAAGGGTGTGACTCCCTCTCTCTTCTTCTTCCTCTTCCTCTAGGGTGCGATGCCCTAGCCCTCTCTCTCTCTCACTCTTTGCTATTCAAGCTGTGGGGAGACGACCTCCCCAACCTCTCCCCAAGCTCGGAGCTCAGAGATCATGGTCGTGTTGCAAGCGTGGAAGAGGTAGATCTATGCTGTCTTACGCCCCCTTCTAGCTATCTGCCTGCAGAATTGGGCCTCAAAGACCAGGTTAGAACCACATATTCCCGTCCTCAAAACCCCTTTTCTTCTTCACGACTTTTCTTCCTCCTCTTGTCCTACATCTACCCTGAAAATCCCATGCCCTAACTCGCTTTGTATGAAAAGTTGCCTTTGTAAGCCTTTTTGCTGCGCAGGCTGCCTCTGTGCAGACCTGCAGAAAACCTGAACCCTGAAGATCAGATTGGGACGCCCCCTTCCAGGCCTCTGATCCCTTCGACCCCTTCACAACATTTCTTCCTATTCTTGTCCACGACCTATCCTCAAAATCCCACAATCACATTCGCTCTGTAAAAAAAACTTCTCTTTGGAGCCCGTTTGGTCGCGCAGACTGCCCTTGTGCAGCCCTGCCGGTACATTGTTCAAGCCCCTCCAAAGAGATGACCCCAAAATCATCTCAGAACGACCGGGGATTTTCAGCACTTCTTAAACACATCCTAAACCCCTCTCAATAATTTTCTTATGCACTTTAAAACCCTATTTCCCTGCTTGCCACGTCCACCTTCACCCCCCCTCAGTTCTGGCTGCACTGAACAGTAGCACTGAGACCAGTCTGTTTGCCCCTCCCACGCCCAAAACCTCCACTGAACACCACCCCGCCTCTGCTATCCAGTCATCACACATCTATAAGATATCCACCAGATAAAACCCGCCCCATTAGCCTCCAAGAAACCCTGGTTCTAGCCCCATCTTTGATCCTTTGTCAAGCTGCCAGCAGACTATCCAGATTGCGCAGGGCCCGCTGAGAAATTCACCAAGACTACCACAATGCTCAGTTGCAGCCGCCACTCCAGCGGCATCCCTTGGACATTCCCAGTAGCATCCACGCCAGGCTTTGTGACCGACGGGTGAGCCGAAGGTGACGTGCCGGGCTTGTCTTTCTGCTGCTTCCTTACGCGCGTGTAGACCGGCCTGCAGTCTGCCCTCCGCTCGAGGCTATTGCGGAGGTCCCTGCCGGCGCCATCTACTTCCTCGTCATCCACAAGGATCACCATCAACTACAACGTGCTACCAGGGATGTGGGCATCTTCCTCGGCTTCTGTGACACGTCGTCCACTCGCGGCCCGTCACCCCACTTCGCGCGACCCCCGGATTGTGCTGTGTAGCCTTTTACCTCCCTGCGAGGAGTGGGCTATTATTTTAGGGTTGTACCTCTATTTGGCTTTGTACCGGGTGGTTGTGTGACTTGGCCGGGTCTCTTCCCCACGCCCCGAGCGTGGAGGTATGCGTCTGCTCCTTCCTTGGTTTAGCTTGCTTATTTAGTATAGTTTCTTGACGTCGCTGCTTGTGAGATCATAGGCGCATAGCTCTTACATTTGATATGTCACTGTCGCGGTGAGAGAGTGTGACCATCCCGTGACTCATCCGAGTCACGAGTGTGGAGTTGCCCACCCTAGACTCGTCGGTTTCTCAACCGTGCAGATCGGCACGCTTCCCTCTCTTGGGATGCCTGTGAGCTATAGTTTCTTATTGATTGGCATAATTTCCTTCTGGGGAACGTTAGGTGTCGAGTCTATGCCGTTCGATCTATTGCCAAGTTGCTGATCTTAGTTGTCCATTTAGTCACGTCTTCATATAGAGTCCTAGCTTGCATAGCGTCCCGCATCAATTGCATATGTATCCTTTCATATTATTATACATATATATTAAGCCCTTCTTATATTCCTTTCTAAAAAGAATTGAAGGATTTTAATATATACTTCTGTACAATAATATCCCGTCACCCGAGAACCCATTGTGTGTGATCCTCTAGGCCCATAGTCACTCTAGTTTAAGGTCCATTAACTTCTAATTCCCAATTAGAAGTAAATTAAACTTATTATTCGCTTCTACTAGAGCCGAATAATAGGTTAATTTATTCCGAACCTTTGATCACGTTGGGTCAAGCAAATTCGCGTGATCCTAGAGGACATTGGGTTCAAATCACACTGTCTGGTACCTGTAAGTCTACAGTTACCGCATCGTTATAATCACTCGCTCCTTCTATGAGTCTGGTTCGATCGAGGGTATGGTTTCTGTCAAACCCCATGATCGTGCCATTCGACCATGACCTCCTTAAAATGTATGACGTCCGTTCTAAACGAACTCATACGACCCTGGCCAGGGAATTAGTGGAGCGTCTGTGTCATGACCCATTAATTGTCTGTTATATACCCGATAGTGAGCGATCCCCTCTTGACCATTGATAATCTTCACACGTATCCTGAAATGGTTAATGACTTGGCAATTCATGACTTGCGGTTAAAGTCACTTAGCCAACTCATTAAACCATTCCAGTCCTCATGTAAGATCCGATCAATGTCTTAGGTCAAAGGACTAATGATGCTACTGAGACAATTGGATCTTTAGTTGACATTAGGTATAATAAACCATCTGAAGATCCAATAGCAGATTAGTTCAGTGTACATCCTCACTACAAGAAAACTGGCATTTACCTACGTTTAGAAAACGTAGTTGTAGGTCCAAAAAACGTAGGTAAAGCCTTTAGCCACGTTTGCTTGTCACGCTTGTAAAGTGTGGCGCTTGCTCGAGTGACTATAGGTTATAGTTACGTTTCTATGAAACGTAGTTATAGCTCAACCTATTCCTACGCTTGTAAAGCGTAGGAATACTCTAACAAAAAATGTAGGTAGATACCGACATATACCTACATTTGTAAAAACGTAGGAATATCTCAATAAAAGCGTAGGTAGATATCGACATATACCTACGCTTTTAGAAATAGCGTAGGTTTAAAATATATATACACACGCATGTAATTGAATATACCTACGATTCTTAAAATGTAGGTATATTGTATATTATCACATTCTATAAAAAACGTACGAAAAAGTATTAGAGTCGGTCTCTTAAAAATGTAGGAAATGATGCAGTCTCATTTTTTTAAAAATGTAGGTATATAATTCCTTTTTTAAAAAATACTCATTGTGCAATCATACCTGTGTACATTCATATAAATGGTCCCTGCATGAATCTCACATCGAACACATCACTAACTTAAAAACTCACAATCACATCAATATAAAATCACATTCAACACATCAATATAGATCATACACGGGCTTTGAAACACCACTAACAACTTCAAGAGATTAATACATCACCTATACACAAATTTACTTTCCAATTATTAACTATTAGCCACTAGAACATGTGTTAAACATTGAATACATCACCTTCAAGAGGAAATGGATGTGCAAAAACATGAAAGGAACCACTCAAATAGCCCAAGTTTAAGAATGACATCAGCCAAATGTGAATTTGCCTTTCCGACCAATTGAAAAAGCTTTTTTCTCGTCATTGTAAATGTACCAGTCTTCTCCATGCCACGGTTTATATCTGTGAACTCTACAACCATTCCATCCACCTAGAGAGAAAAGCAACACATGTCCATCTAAGAAGTGTAAAAAGGGCATCTTCTCAATAATTGCTAGAATAGAGGGAGTGGAGGAACAGTGGGTTAGTATCTAGGGAAGACATGTTATTCATACCAAATAGAAAGTTGGCATCAGATTGAATTGGTTGAACACTTTGCTCAACTTTTCAGGATTTGATTTGCCATGTCCCCTGTGATGAGGTAGATGGCTAAAGACTATGTCATTATTAGAATTGATGACAAACATGGTTGTTGACACCCGTTTTTTGCCAATAAGTTGGGTCATTTCCCTCGCTTTTATTTGTTGATAACTCGAGTTGTCTATTACTCGTTGGGCTATTTCCAGGCAACATTTTGGGCATATTTTATGGGTAGCCTCCCTCCCTGGCTAGGTCTGCTTCAATTCTGGGCTTAATGGGCTGTCATTTTGGTTAATTAATCATTTTCATGAATTTCAAACGTCCAGAGACATGCACGGTCAATCCCTGGCCGCACATCCTCTGTGCGGTCGATTATGGGCCGTCCAAATATTTATGAGATATTTTGGTTAATTTTCTGAAACGCTTTCATACGGCCTTCGTTTAGCCGTTCAATATGATGGGCGCACTAATCTTAGCCGTTCTTCTCCCAGAGTCCTAAGCTCGGTAGTTTCTTAGATAATTATCTAATTATCTATTTATCACCGACAAGGCAAACGTGGTTGGCCCTTGGCCGCTCTTATGATTGAACAGTCTGGATGTAGCCGTTCATTTATGAGAGTCCAACGGTGAGATTTTCGGTCGGTTCGATGGATAAAATGATTTATATTTCTTATATTTGAATTTCCATCGACATGGATAAACGGCCTATTTGTAGACCGCCCAACCTAATGAGTGGTCTGTCGGGTGACCGTCCAACCACCGATTTTCAGAGATTTTAAAGGGCCTTTTCTCTCCCAACTCGTGGATTTATCCCCAACTTTCTCCAACCATTTCTCCGCGAATATGGAACCAAATTCGGTGCCATTTCTTCTAGTTGAAAGATAATTCGATTATCTACAACTTTTATTTCAATATCTTGACCTAAAAATGCCTAGAAACCCAAATTTCGATCTGGGACTTGTGGGCTCTATAAATAGACCCTAAAGCTAAGCTTGTGAGGGGGGGGGGGGGGAGATTTTGGTCGATGGTGAAGCTCTGTCGAATCTTTGAGCGACCTATCACCAGGGAGGGAGGCCTTCTACATCCGCATAGGCCTCTGGTTTAGGGAGTAGTCATATTTTGAGTCGTTACTTCATTTAGTCCCACCGTTCTCTTTTATTTGCATGCATCGCTCCTTCTATATTTCTTCCACGTTTTCTTACTCTCATACACCATTTACACACCCTCCTATGTTTTTTGACGCCCCTAGGGGTTTAAAAACTTCTAGGTATCCCCATTCCATCTTGGTTATGGTTATTTCCTTCTATTTCTAGTATTTACTACACACCATAGTTCTAATCTTGGTTTTCTTTTGTGTTCTCTGCGTGGTTTTGCAGGTCAACAACCTTCTAACATGAGGCCCACTCTTTCTGGCCGGCCGAAAAGGGTGGAGGTTTGAACTATTACAACTTAAGGCGCGGTGGCGTTGGGCGGCTCCATATTGGCCGTTCTAAGGGACGTGCGGCATCATCTGAGCCGTTCCTCTTCTTCATGCGGCAACCTCCAAGCCGTTCGTCATCCACTGCACTTCGTCCCGCGTCCCCTCTCAGTGCTGACGAGCGGTCCGTCGAGCGGCCATGCAAGATAAGGGCGGCTCATATTCGGAGCCGCGCATCCCTCCAGTGCTGGTCAAAAGGCGAGTGTCTCCCTCTTCTTTCCAAGGTGCGGCGTGTTCATCACGTTCGGAGCCTTGGTGGCGATCACAGGTTTCTACTTCTGTTCCCTTCTACTCCCGTTTTGTTTACTTTCATATTCATATTAGTAAAGGGATTTAAAGGGAGTTTTAAGCCGGTGTAGAGAAGGCAATATCTCCTACAAACAAATTTCTGGCGATCACGGTGGGACACCTAGCGCCCATCGTGTTAGTGACTTGCTGACCCGTTTGCTTGCATGGTTAGTTCCCCTTGTTTGAGTTGTTACAAGTTGTTTGTTGGTTTCCACGGTTCTATCTTCTGGCTCGTGTGCGGTTCATTGAGAGCCGCCCGTTATCTCATGCGGCTTTACAAAAGCCGTCCCTCTCTGCTTCCAACATTCTTTAGCCTGTAAGCCTGCTGCCATCAGCGATCTTCTACCGCCCGTTCCGAATTCCTACGGCTTGTATTCATGTAAGACCTCAAATTATTTAATTGAGCCCAATATATTTATTAAGCTTTTATTAATTAAGAATTGAATTTTTATTGAATAAATAATTGAATTTTAGATTTATTAATATTTAATTCGTTAGAAATAGTATAAGTGAAAATCTGACTACCTTATAAAAATCCATAAAAATAGTAAACATGTTAAGGTGATGTAGACAACAACTTTGTCTTCTGGCATTAAGCCATTTAAAAATCCGTGGTTAGATCTAATTGGAGATTAAGCCCAAAAGTGCACACTTTTTGACCCTTACCTAACCTTGGATTAAAACACGAAATTGAGGCTTAATACTCGACCAAATTAGCTCAAATCAGAGGCAAATGAATGGCCATGAGCTAAGGATTGATAGCCCTCAATCAATTCGACACAAACCTAACCCTAGGAGGCGCAGCCGGCCGAGTTTGGTTGAGTCAACCATTTCGGCGCCGTTTTTAACACGTCTCTTGTTCCGTCGATTTCTCACAGCTCAGAACTCACCAGAAGCTGTGTGAGCTATAGATAGAAAGCTCTTCGAGTCTAGTTTCTTTTGGTGGCTGTGGGGTTCGCTGAAGTTTCAGATCTAGGAAGATCTTGCTTGATTTGTGGAGGTGTGTCGGCAGGTCGTCGGCTTCCTTCTCCCTTCTTTGTTTCTTCAATTAAGGTAGGAATTCTCAACCAAAATTCGATCATGAATATATGATTTTGTTCCTCTCGACGAGATCTATCCAGTGGGACTGAAAGCCCCAATTTGTATCAGGTATCTAGAGAGCTATCGTGGGTTTTGTGAAGGGTGATCCAGTTCGTTCTTCATTCTAGGTTTTAAGTTCTCTCTTCGATTCAGGTAGGTTTAACAGGCCAAACTCTAATTAATTTATATGATGTAATCGGCATGTTGTTAGCTTTCATTTAACGTAGAAATCCCCAATTTTCATTTAGCATGCTTGGAGAATTTCAATTTTTAGTGAGAGCATGTCTAGAACTTGATTTATATTGTGACTCTTTGAGTTAGAGCTTGATTGCGGGCTGATTTTGAGTTAGAAAACTTGATCCACATATAGCTTATCATATATGGTTGGATTCAGCATTGAGTTAGCTTTCTTTTGACATGAGAAGCCCCAAATTTCGTTATGTATATTGAGAGAATTTCACGATTTAGTAGAAGCATGTCAATATCTAGGTTTTCATATGTGCATCATAGAATATGTTAAGATTTAATTGATTTCTGTTGAAATTAGTGTTTCAAATCACTTGTTTTATGACCCTAGTATGTATATTAATAACCCTAGATCATGTGGTTAAGATCCCAACTCAATTAGATCTCAATTGGGTGAGTTTTTACGTTTTCCGGAGGTTAAAACCGTTTTTGTTCTTGCAGGGGTCGACCCCTGGGGTCGACCCGTTTTCTGGGAGCCCTGACAGGCCCGAGGGTCGACCCATCCAGCACCCAGCAAGGGTCGACCCCTGGGGTCGACCCATACAGCCAGAGTGTGGGGGTCGACCCCAAGGGTCGACCCATTCTGCAGAATTTGTGGGGGTCGACCCCAGGGGTCGACCCATGCATCTGGCAGACCCCGTTTTTACAGGGGTCGACCCATGTACCAGAAACCCAGTTTTTGTCGTTCTTCGACCCGAGGATCGATCCGGATCATTAGGGGATCGACCCATTTAACTTAGACCAATTGAAAAGTATAATCTTGAAGAACCAGTAACATATTCATGTACCCCTTTGATTTCAATTAACATTGGTCCCTACATGCAAACGTAGTGTAAAAACATGCCATTTATCATCTTCATACAATGGTTAAATAGAAACCCACATAATTAGTGGTTAATGGTGAAACCAAATCTCTGTTAATGCATGCTATTTCATTCCTGTACGAGCTTGTTCCTTTACCTTATCATCTTGAATCATCCTTTGGCAAATTGGTTTAATGCAAATGATAATGGATAATCCTTGATATATTAACATGGTAATTAGGATTAAATTGATTGTTAAGTTGCTATTTTAGTCCCTATTACTCCAGTAGAATGGATTACTTACACACTTGAACGGTATACTGTCAGCCGTTCTTTCTTGACCCTGTGGACCGAGTCTTGGTCCAGTTCTTGTAAAGCGGCACTGAGGTGACCGTATCAACCGAGTTTTTGTCTGGAATCCAAGGACATGTTAGTCTTTAAAAACTCATACTCTTGACAGAAATTCCTCTGATTAATTGGCCATTAAAATTGACTGAATGTCTGGACGTGTGGGACTTTGGGCCCATAAAAATAAATGCCATCGCATCATAAGGGCCCGGTCTGGTCCTGGGGAGAGCGCCCGAAAAATTACTGAGCCCATGGGATGCTAATGACATGGTGGGGCATTACACCGAAATACTTGCTTGCTTGTTACGTCTATGACAAACATCTCTTGTTACTTGTTACTTGTTACTTGATCGCGAATGAATTGATATTACTTACTTGTGGCCAATTCTTTACTACTGTCTCTTGTTATATCTCCTGTTGTAAATTCTTGTACTTGTTATCTTGTTAATTCTTGACATCACATATTTCTTGACCTTGTAAGATCTTGTTATTACGTTGTTTCATTATATCGTTATCGTCATTTATTTCTTTCTTAGTATTGCATATGAAAATGTAATTAACTTGTTAATCACGTAAATTGCCTGTTATTTCCTACTGAGCGTCAGCTCATAGTTGTGTTTTCCCCCCTTTCCAGGATTTTCAGGTGACGCACTTACCGACGGGGAAGGGCAGGAGTGATGTCATGAGTGTGTCAGTTCTAGTGTGTTAGCAGTGTGTTATCTTACTTTTAGTTGTGTTTTGGAGAGCATTTAGTTTCAGTTATGTTATTGAGTTTTAGTGGTTGTAATTCCAGTTGTATTAAGTTGAATTTGAGGTTATTGTATCAGTTGTGGTTGGTTGACGAGCTTTTAGTATTTCCATCTTGTAGCACTTGTGTATTATTTTAGATAGATCTCTCTCTTGCCAGCTCATTCCCGACTGTACGTCCCGATATTCCGCGTCGGGGCGTGACTGTTTAGTTGGTATCAGGGCCCTAGGTTTCACATTCCTAGGTTTTCTAAGTTCTAGGTTTTCTAAGTTCTTGTATTATATCCCAATAACCCGGTATATCAAAAGGTGTTGTCCGAACGTTAGGCTACGCCTATCGGGAAGGTCGCATACTTGCGCGAGTGGTCTTCGGACCGATTACCTCCGCCAGGTATCGAGTTTTTGGTCGTGTCTAGGTGCTTTAGATCCCTAACCTTGTAAAAGTCTAGAACCCGACCTGGTGAGATTGGGTAGAAACTTGGGTTAAGTTCGTTCTTTAATCGTGTTATTATCTATCTTATTGAACCCAAGTAATCTATTTCTCGTGTAGATGGCAGCTGATCACGCTGAATGGAGGAACCTGCAGCGCACTGTTCAAGGCCTTACTCAAGCCCTTCAACAGGTAGCTCAGGCAGGAGCAGCACAGCATGGCACCAGTGATTTATATCGGAATTTCCGTGGGATGAATCCGCCAAGGTTTGCGGGTTCGACCGACCCCGACCAAGCCGAGCACTGGCTAGATAAGATGGGGAGAATCTTTGAAGTTATGCAATGCACCAACCAGGAGCGTGTCCTTTTGTCCACATTTCAACTGGAACATGATGCACGTACTTGGTGGGATTCTATCAAGGCGACTCTCGGTGACCGGTAGGTTACGTGGGAAGAGTTCGAGGAATTCTTTAACAACAAGTATTTTTCTGATAGAGTGCAAGAGAAGAAAGTGATGGAGTTCGCGGCCTTGAAATAGCGAGGGTTGTCCGTGGCAGAGTATGAGGCTCAATTTGCACTGCTTTCTCGTTATGCTACACATCTCATTTCTACCGGGAAAATGAAGGCGAAGCGCTTTTTTAATGGATTGAAGCTTCATTATATTAATCAACTGGCACTGTTGGAGATTTCCACTTATTCCGAGATGGTAAGGAAAGCACAAGTTCTGGAGGATACTTTAGAAATGACGGAGAGAATCCGTGGAAATGGCACCAGGAAGGAACAACCTATGGGTTCCGGGAGTGTCAAACCTGGGTATACCAAGAAGAGGCCTGTTAGTGGACCTGGTTCGTGGAGCGGGTCCGGATCATGGAAAGGCAAGATGCCGAAGCGTGAAGACAAGAAGCCTGGCCCTATCGTTCCATACATGGGCGTTTGCAAGTTTTGTAATAATCCTGGCCACAGGGTGGAGGATTGCTGGCGCAAGCTAGGCGCATGCCTACGATGTTGAAGCAAGGAGCACCATATCTCTGATTGCCCTCGTATGTCTGAGGAAGCTGTTGTGCCCCTATGGTCACTTGAGTTCATATGGTCACTTGGGTCATTCGACATCATTCTATGGTCATATGAGTTCTAATGTATTCTTGGTTTTGATAATGGCTTAACACTATGAGTCATTGTTGTTTATCACTCTCCATGTATTTGGTTTCATGATGCCCATTCACAACTTGCATTATATGTTCTCACATTGCATTAATACCAAGAAACATGTGGTTCTTGAATGCTCACATCAATCTTGAAACTTTGGGTTACATGATGATCATCCATTTGTTTAAATTCATTGTCATATGAACTTGATCTTTTGATATGGATGGTTAATTTGAGAATGAGCTTTTCTATCCTTCTTGTTATTGAGATTCCATGAGTGTGTTTCATGGATATTTTACTTGGGGTGGTTGAGCTCTTATCTCTTGATCTTTAGCTCAGAACACTTGTGATTCAAAGTGTTCACATATAACTAATTCATGAGATTTCATATGTGTATTTCATACATTTATTATATGGATTATTGAGCTAAAGTTCTAATCCTTTTTATATGATTTTGCAGGCCAAAACACTCAATATATATTCCCCAAGATCAAAGGAGTTTGATGCCACAGAGTTCGGAAGGGTTGCAATGGCATTTGGGGCTGAATTGTGTTAATCTGGAATTTACTGTAGCTAGGTCGACCGGCGGCACTGTAGCTAGGTCGACCGATTTTCCCAGAACCAAAAGGTTCGAGGTCTGTGACATTTAGGTCGACCGGCCCATGAATTCCGGTCGACCGGTTTTGCCAGAACCGAAAAGTTCTAGCTGCAGCAGGTTCCGGTCGACCGGCCCATAAATTCCGATCGACCGCCAGCCCCGAGCCAACCAAGTTTGACCTCGAAATCCACCTCGTGGCCAGCCCCTTTCCATGGATTTGTTTAATCAAACCCTACCTAATCTTCCATGATTTATGGATCTGGTCTGGAGGATGTCCAAGGACCATTCCAAGGGTTATAAAACCAACATGAGAGGGTTAGAAACCCTAGTTGATGGAGTTGATGAAGTGAATCAAGAGAGGCCATTTCGAAGGTACTGTAGCACCTCCGTGAACAGTACTACGGGCTGGGGTTCTTCATCCTTCCAAGGTGATTCAAGCTCAGATCTGAAGCCAAGCAACCTCCAACCAAGCAAGAAGCATTCAAGGCTATCAAAGGTGAGCAAAGCTACATCCATACACCTCTTCATCAACTCAAGGGGATTCAAGAGAAGATCAAGCTACATCCAATATCCTCTCCATCAACTCAAGGTGATTCAAGCTTATATCTCAATCCAGCAACCTCCAAGGAAGAGTAGAATCAAGCAAGGCTAACAAGGGAGATCAAAGGAGGCTGCAAGGGTGTGCTCAAACAAGAGGAGTTCGAGTTACTGTTCACATGAACAGTACTCTGTGAAGAACATCTTCATCCAATCCAAGGCATTCAAGCTCATATCAAAGCGATCATCTTCCAAGATCTGTGAAGAAGGAAGTAAGGATCAAGGTAGTATCTATTCACTTCTTCATCCATTCAAAGAGATCAAAGAGAGAAGATCAAGAGAGGAGATTGGAAGAACAGTTACTGTTCACATGAACAGTACTCCGTGAAGAACAATCATCCATTCAAGGGTGATTACAAGAAGATTGATTTGCAAGAAGAAGAGATCCCTGCTGCTGATCAACAAAGCATATTGATACAAGGGCCAATTCCTTCTTACTCAATCTCTTGTTTTAATTCCTTCACATTTGTTTTACTTTCAATATTGTTAAACATTGAAGTTGTGATTCGTCCCTACCAGGTGGTTAGTAGGAAGACAATTGGAGGGTGTTCCAATTTGCGGTTGACGTCCCTACCAGGTGGTTAGTAGGAAGGCAATCGGGAGTTCTCCGATCTGCGGTGTAGCCGTCCCTGCCGGCTTTGTGTGTAGGAAGATAGAAAGAGAGTTTTCTCTGTTCTGTGGTTTGGGGCGTGTCCCCGGGTCAAGCTGTGAGTCAACAAGGAAGCCTCACCGGGTTTTGGTGAGGGGTGGACGTAGGTTGCGGGGTTGCAACCGAACCACCTTAAAATCCCTGTGTTGTGGGTTGTTTATTTTGTGTGATTGCGCTATATCTTCTAACCCCATTCGCAGGTTCGTGTGCTTCTATACTTGGTTATCTTGCTCACATACATATGCACTTTTAGTGATCAACATAGCATACACACACACACACACACGGTTGTTGTAAGCTATTGCATGTTCATCTATGTGTTATGCTTTGTAATTCACTTAAAGAAGTGTGGACGTTTCATAGCTTGTAATTCAAGTCTTTTTATTTAAGCCACTCTACTTAATTCCGCTGTGCATTGTGCCTTAGTGATTCATTCTCTTTATAAGAGTGGTTTAAGCTTCCGCTAGCTAAGAGTTTTTAAATAGGCCATAACTTGTGATAGGATCTATTCAACCCCCCCTTCTAGATCCGCTTACACCTCACGGGACCCAACAAGTGGTATCAGAGCGAGGCTCTGTCATTCCCAGATCCAACGATCTGCAGGGAAAGATCCCGGTGTTTTTTATTTAGATGGATTCACATGCTACACTTGCTTCGATGGCTTCTCCACCCATTTATGATGGTTCAGATTTTTCTACATGGGTTGGAAGAATGTTCATTTATGTTAGCTCCATAGATCCACAATTGTGGACTCTTATATACAATGGTCCTCATGAGCTTCCATCAAATTCTATTGATTGGTTAGCCGAACATGAGACCAAACATAATGATAACCGTCTTGCATATAACTTAATTACAGCTGCAGTTGATCTAAGACTAACTCATCTTGTGTCCTCTTGCAGCACAGCCAAGCAAGTATTGGACAAGTTGGTTAAAATCCATGAAGGGAAGGAACAAGAACAAGAATGCTTCATGGCCGACCGTATAGAACAGTCTAGCAATGCATCTTCATCACAGGTAAACTCTGACTCTGAGGAATTCACTTTTGAAGAGCTTATGGAAGCCTATGGTGAGTTGATTACTCAATACAAAAAGGTCAAATCAAAAAATAAAAATTTGAAAAAGGATCTCAAGAAAATCAACCAAAATGAAAGCTTGTTTTGTAAAAAGTGTTCTTTTGTTAAAGAGCTTAACAATACTCTCTCAGTTGATCTAGATACGCATAAACAAAGCATTGCATGTCTAAGGGAAGAAAATGAAAATCTTCATGATGAAATCACTAGGTTGGAAGAAATTGTAATGAAACTTCAAAACCAACCTAAGTCAATCTCTAATGATCAAACTATGGCTGATGGGCTAATCCATGATGAGAGGTTGATTGAAGAAAATAAAAATTCTATTTCATGCTCTGCTAATTTTGTATGTGAAAAATGTTCATTCTTGAGAAACATAAATGCTGGTCTTCATGATGATCTTGAATGGCAACAAAATTTGATTGATTCTCTAAAGGAAGAGAATAAAGAGTTGTTGGAAAAGAGAATTGAATGTGAAAAAGTTGAAGAAGAATTACATGAAAAATTGGCTGCACATGAAAAAGGCAAATCTGTCATTGATGATCACTCTGAAACTGTGCATGCTTTAGAACAACAAAATCAAAATCTTAAAGCAGTAAATGTCATGCTCAATGAGCAATTGGCAGCATGCGAAGAGGGCCTTGTTGAATCTAAACAGCACATTTTCTCACTTGAAAATGAAATTCAAGGTTTGAATGATTTCCTGTCTATGTTTGCCCAAATCCAAGATTCTGGATCACCGGAAGCCACCACTTCCTGTGGTCACCAAAAGGGGCATACTGCTCGAAAGAAAAGTAAAATTCAGCATGTTCATCCAAACATGCACCATAACACGTTCAATGTTAAATACCATGCCTTCCACAAAATGAATGTCAATTGTTATTATTGTGGTAAACATGGTCACACTATGCATGATTGTTTGATCTTGAGAAATGATGAGCTTAGAGCAGGACAGCAAGTGAAAGGGCAAGGAAAGAAACAGGTCAACACTGGCAGAGGGCTTGCTCAACAAAATTCTGTACGGAACCACATGGAGAATCAGAAGTGTCGACATTCCTATCCAGACAGGTCGACACTCCCCATAGCCTTTAATAGAAATGCTTCTCTTTGCTGCTCTCATTATGGTAAGTCTGGCCATACTATCCAAGAGTGCTGGCATTTGAAAGGAAAGCATCACCTTCATGTCATGAAAGGTAAATCCCATGCTCACCCACAAAAGCATAATCCACATGCACACGCACATGAACATAAAAAGAAAAATCAATCTTTTGTGTGTTGTTTCTATTGTGGGAAAAATGGGCATGAGATATATGATTGCCTCACAATGAAGGAGGATGATGTGATTGCCCTGAAAAAGGTGGGCCAAGATGCTAAACATGTTGCTAACCCACAAGGACCCAAGCAATCTTGGGTACCTAAAAATTTCAAATGAGAATTTTGGGTGCAGGATGCCTTGGAGCTGAACAAAGGATCATAAGGTAAATAAAAGCTCAAGGCACAGGTATGTACATAAACCTCTTAAGTTTAGTCATCTTACATGTTCAGTCTTGACATGTAGATGGTGCATCATACGTCTGTCCAATGTCATTAGATTCTGCAAACTGAATTGCTCTTTGAAATGCAAAACCCCCCTGGTGTGAGATGAACTTTTGAGCTAGATAACTTGCTCACACCATGCTTGATTTAAGCTGTTTAATTCATGAAAAACTTGTTGTGCTGATGAAGTTGATGTGATGATGAGTTGCTTAAGCCTTGCTTCAGCTACATGAAATTCTTGGATTTTGGTTTTGATGATGCATACCATGGCTGCATTTTCAACTCGTTATTCATGTTAGCATTGTTCAAAAGGGGTATCTATTGGCATCATCATCAAGTTACATTCATGTGTGTTTGCATCATCTTGTGATCACACATACCTTAATGCACATCATGTTTAGAAGACACAAAAATACACAATCATTTTGCAACATCTTCATTGCATTGTGTATTGACATAAGTCTTGGGCTGCATAATTCATTGCCAACCCATGCATGTATTCAGGGGGAGTCAACATGAATCTAGCTTGAATCATTGTACATCATATCATTCTTGTATGGCCATGGTATATCAAATGTTGATGTATGGAAAGACAGATAATGCTTATCTGGAAGCACTCAATATGCGTGAGGTTTCACCTCCGCCAAGTACCATGCGTCAATGTCGCATATAGGCCATATAGCTAGGGGGAGTTATCTTGATGAGGCATTCATGCATATGTTTCATATTCATCATGTTGGTTCATGCATTTCATGTTTGATCAGGTCAACCTCTGCATGGTTCAAGTAAACCTCTCATTGACATTTGTCATTCTTTGTGACTGCAAACATCACTCCTTGCGTGCTTTTATTGCATATTCTTAGGGGGAGTCGTGTTGTTCTTCTTGGTTCATTTGTCCTTTTTGCATCTAAACCTCAGTGGTAATAAGTTCAAGAGACAGACATCACTACAGTGTAAGAGCTTTCTATTATATGAACTGATGATTGTCCATTCAATGAAAATGGTTCAGATTTAATGATTTCCTTGAAGTTTTGATATATCTTTTGAAATCATCCATATTTTATGGTTTTAATAGACCTTAACTAGAGATTGCATGTTGTGCCTTGAATAACTATTCTAAAATCTAAAAATCCAAATGTCTTGACAACTTTGGTGATACTCTAGAGCTTAGTATTGTTTCTAAACATCTTGATGAGCTGGAATTCTTGAAAATCAATTTGCAGAGCAATGATAGTATTGCACGGAGAAATATGTCCTGTCATCAAATCAAGTGACGAATGATATGTCATGATGTGCCTCTGTTATCTCTGTCTTAATTCATTTGGACTCTAGGTAGAGCAATGGCATAATTGCTGAGAAATATATCTTCTCATCAAAGAAATGAGTTTGGATATGTCATGACGTGATGTTTCTATCTCTGTTCATTCTGAAGCATAACAGTCAGTCTTGCCAAATACCTAGGGATACTAGCGTCTAAACAACGTGTATTCTTACGGCTAGGAGGCATGTACTAGACTTGATTACTCGTAACATATGAGTCATGTGCCTTCAAATTCAAATGATATTGAAAATCAAATTTGTTAAACTCATAAAATTCCATGCTTTAGTCATGCTTGTTTAGCCTCAATACTAATTTTTGTGTTATTCCCTTTGTGGTTATTGAATATGGATGTATAAGATAAGGGAAGGTTAAACACTGTCAAGATATGTGCTTCTGGTTCATTTCTATTAAACCATGGATGTCGATGCTTTTTAAACTCTATTGATGATCTTGGTTTTCATTAACTTTGAACCATATATATTGCTCCCGGCATGTTTCTAATTTCCATATAATGGCTTGCTCTTCCACTACCATTCCACTCTGATCTCTAGGACCTTTGTCAACCACTGTGCCGTATCCCTCCTTTTTGCTATTGGCAAAGGGGGAGAATGTCTTGTTGTGAGTCCTTGCTATGGACTTGGGAGAAAAGGGGAGATGTTGCCTTTTGTTGCCTTTGTGCATTGTCAAAGGGGGAGAGTGCATTGTGGATATGGAAGAATCCAAGGGGGAGAGAACCTTCATTTATCATGAGGGTTAATGCATAGCATTCATACACTTTACTTCTCCATGCATTTGTATATCCATGCATAAATATCTGCATTCACATGCTTCACTATCATGGATCTTGAGCTACACATGTTACATAAACTTTGTTGTTTACCTTCATCTGCCATATCTACATAAATCATTCAGGCTGCCATGATTACATCATCATACTAAACAAGTGGTATCATCTAACAAGTGGTATCATCTTGATGCACCTTTCAAGTCGCATCCAAAATCATTGGTGTCCTCTGTCAAGTGATATCACATTGCTTTCTCATTCATTGGCATGTGGCATAAGACCTAGCATCATTAGCATCATGCTCTCATGCTAATAGGGAGGCATGCACATCTTAACTTCATACAATTATAGCTTGCATTTGTCATTTCCATGCATTGCATAGAAAATCCAAAAAATCTGAAAACTAGAAAACCACTAAAAATCTGTAAAATTTGAAAAAAAAATTTGCTCCTTGGTTGCTCTATCCATCTCCTATTTGAGAAATTGAATCATGCTGCTGTGGCTCTACCTCTCCCAGTTACATTGTCTTTGCCAAGCCACGGGACACCACCATGTTCGGTACATCCATATCATTCATTGGTATCAGTCCTATAACTGGCTTTCCATAATTGGTTGTTCTCTCTAGTTATTTTGTCAATCTTAATAAGTGTACAACCATTAGCATGTATTTCCAGATCATCTTCTGGAATGTTGCCTGCAATGACATGTTTCTCCACATTATGGTTTCTTGTAATGATGTCACAGGAGATCCCGAGCATTATGAAAGTCATTTTGTGTGCGTCATTAATGTGAGTATCTCTTTCTCTTTCCTGGCTCTTTTTGATGTTGTCAAAGGGGGAGAAGTATTCATGTGAGTCATTAATCAAAGTATGTGGTAAGATTGTGTGAGTCATTAATCAGAATGCCATCTGTGTGTCAAAGGGGGTGAGAACCATGTGAGTGACTCATAGTTGCCATATGAATTTATAATGACTCATAGTTCAGAATGCATCAGTGTTGCCATCATCAAAAAGGGGGAGAATGTTGTGCCCCTATGGTCACTTGAGTTCATATGGTCACTTGGGTCATTCGACATCATTCTATGGTCATATGAGTTCTAATGTATTCTTGGTTTTGATAATGGCTTAACACTATGAGTCATTGTTGTTTATCACTCTCCATGTATTTGGTTTCATGATGCCCATTCACAACTTGCATTATATGTTCTCACATTGCATTAATACCAAGGAACATGTGGTTCTTGAATGCTCACATCAATCTTGAAACTTTGGGTTACATGATGATCATCCATTTGTTTAAATTCATTGTCATATGAACTTGATCTTTTGATATGGATGGTTAATTTGAGAATGAGCTTTTCTATCCTTCTTGTTATTGAGATTCCATGAGTGTGTTTCATGGATATTTTACTTGGGGTGGTTGAGCTCTTATCTCTTGATCTTTAGCTCAGAACACTTGTGATTCAAAGTGTTCACATATAACTAATTCATGAGATTTCATATGTGTATTTCATACATTTATTATATGGATTATTGAGCTAAAGTTCTAATCCTTTTTATATGATTTTGCAGGCCAAAACACTCAATATATATTCCCCAAAATCAAAGGAGTTTGATGCCACAGAGTTCGGAAGGGTTGCAATGGCATTTGGGGCTGAATTGTGTTAATCTGGAATTTACTGTAGCTAGGTCGACCGGCGGCACTGTAGCTAGGTCGACCGATTTTCCCAGAACCAAAAGGTTCGAGGTCTGTGACATTTAGGTCGACCGGCCCATGAATTCCGGTCGACCGGTTTTGCCAGAACCGAAAAGTTCTAGCTGCAGCAGGTTCCGGTCGACCGGCCCATGAATTCCGGTCGACCGCCAGCCCCAAGCCAACCAAGTTTGACCTCGAAATCCACCTCGTGGCCAGCCCCTTTCCATGGATTTGTTTAATCAAACCCTACCTAATCTTCCATGATTTATGGATCTGGTCTGGAGGATGTCCAAGGACCATTCCAAGGGTTATAAAACCAACATGAGAGGGTTAGAAACCCTAGTTGATGGAATTGATGAAGTGAATCAAGAGAGGCCATTTCGAAGGTACTGTAGCACCTCCGTGAACAGTACTACGGGCTGGGGTTCTTCATCCTTCCAAGGTGATTCAAGCTCAGATCTGAAGCCAAGCAACCTCCAACCAAGCAAGAAGCATTCAAGGCTATCAAAGGTGATCAAAGCTACATCCATACACCTCTTCATCAACTCAAGGGGATTCAAGAGAAGATCAAGCTACATCCAATATCCTCTCCATCAACTCAAGGTGATTCAAGCTTATATCTCAATCCAGCAACCTCCAAGGAAGAGTAGAATCAAGCAAGGCTAACAAGGGAGATCAAAGGAGGCTGCAAGGGTGTGCTCAAACAAGAGGAGTTCGAGTTACTGTTCACGTGAACAGTACTCTGTGAAGAACATCTTCATCCAATCCAAGGCATTCAAGCTCATATCAAAGTGATCATCTTCCAAGATCTGTGAAGAAGGAAGTAAGGATCAAGGTAGTATCTATTCACTTCTTCATCCATTCAAAGAGATCAAAGAGAGAAGATCAAGAGAGGAGATTGGAAGAACAGTTACTGTTCACATGAACAGTACTCCGTGAAGAACAATCATCCATTCAAGGGTGATTACAAGAAGATTGATTTGCAAGAAGAAGAGATCCCTACTGCTGATCAACAAAGCATATTGATACAAGGGCCAATTCCTTCTTACTCAATCTATTGTTTTAATTCCTTCACATCTGTTTTACTTTCAATATTGTTAAACATTGAAGTTGTGATTCGTCCCTACCAGGTGGTTAGCAGGAAGGCAATTGGAGGGTGTTTCAATTTACGGTTGACGTCCCTACCAGGTGGTTAGTAGGAAGGCAATCGGGAGTTCTCCGATCTGCGGTGTAGCCGTCCCTGCCGGCTTTGTGTGTAGGAAGACAGAAAGAGAGTTTTCTCTGTTCTGTGGTTTGGGGCGTGTCCCCGGGTCAAGCTGTGAGTCAGCAAGGAAGCCTCACCGGGTTTTGGTGAGGGGTGGACGTAGGTTGCGGGGTTGCAACCGAACCACCTTAAAATCCCTGTGTTGTGGGTTATTTATTTTGTGTGATTGCGTAATATCTTCTAACCCCATTCGCAGGTTCGTGTGCTTCTATACTTGGTTATCTTGCTCACATACATATGCACTTTGAGTGATCAACATAGCATACACACACACACACGGTTGTTGCAAGCTATTGCATGTTCATCTATGTGTTATGCTTTGTAATTCACTTAAAGAAGTGTGTACATTTCATAGCTTGTAATTCAAGTCTTTTTATTTGAGCCACTCTACTTAATTCCCCTGTGCATTGTGCCTAAGTGATTCATTCACTTTATAAGAGTGGTTTAAGCTTCTGCTAGCTAAGAGTTTTTAAATAGGCCATAACTTGTGATAGGATCTATTCAACCCCCCCTTCTAGATCCGCTTACACCTCACGGGACCCAACACAAGCTACCCCGGTAAAATCGTAAGTCTTCAAGAAACCACAAGGCAAGCTCCAAGCTCTGCATGCTGATGAAGTAGGAATAGCCGAGGATGGAGGACTCGTCGAAGGTACTTTTATTATACTCGACAAGCCAGCATTTGTTCTTTTCGATACTGGTGCAACACATTCCTTTATTTCTCAGAGATTTGCTAAGTCTTTAGCTGTAGAACCTGTTTTGATGGATTCTCCGTTAGAGATATCAACCCCTATTGGTACTAGATCAGCAATCCAGTATTTCTATCCTTCTAGTAAGGTTATGATGGGTGAGCAGAACTTTCCAGCTGATTTAGTTTGCATGGATATGAAGGATTATGATGTAATCCTAGGAGCAGATTGGTTGGCTCGATATGAGGCTAGTGTTCACTGCAGTTCTAGCTCCGTGTCTTTTACTAGACACCCTGGACTTTCTTTTGTGGGAGTTAAGCACCATAACTCCGTACCGCTTATCTCGGCTCTTCGAGCAGATAAGCTGATGAGGCGAGGATGTGAGGCCTTTCTAGCCTTCGTCTATACAACTCCTAAGCAGTAGTTTGAGATCAAGGACATTCCTGTTGTCCGAGATTTTCCTGATGTCTTTCCAGAGGAACTACCAGGACTTCCGCCTGAGCGGGAAGTTATCTTTTCCATTGATCTTATTCATGGCACATCACCTATTTCCAAGGCTCCTTATCGTATGTCTCCTGCGGAACTGAGAGAGTTGAAGCAGCAGCTGATGGAATTACTCGAGAAGGGCTTTATTCGTCCTAGTACTTCTCCGTGGGGAGCCCCTATATTATTCGTCAGGAAGAAAGATGGTTCGATGAGGTTGTGCATCGATTATCGGCAATTGAACCAGCAGACTGTCAAGAATAAATATCCATTGCCGAGGATTGACGAGTTATTTGACCAGATAGCGGGAGCTCAGTATTTCTCTAAGATCGATCTTCGATCTGGATATCACCAGTTGCGGATTAAGGAAGAGGATATCAATAAATCAGCTTTCCGTAGCAGGTATGGTCATTTTGAATTTGTCGTTATGCCTTTTGATCTAACGAATGCTCCAGCAGCTTTCATGCAGTTGATGAACAATGCATTTCGGCCCTATCTTGATCAATGGGTCGTGGTCTTTATTGATGACATCTTAATCTATTCCAAGAGTGAAGTAGAGCATGCTGAACATCTAAAGATGGCATTGCAGTTATTGAGAGATCATCAACTTTATGCCAAGTTCAGTAAGTGTGAATTCTGGCTACAAGAGGTGTCCTTTCTCGGACATATTATCACCAAGGATGGTATTTCTGTTGATCCTTCGAAGGTTGAGGCAGTGAAGAATTGGGAACAACCTACCAGTGTGACGGAAGTTAGAAGTTTCTTAGGCCTGGCAGGCTATTACCGAAGATTTATCCAGGGTTTCTCTAAGATTGTGGTACCTATGACAAGATTAACCCGCAAGGAGAACAAGTTTGATTGGTCCGACGATTGTCAGCGAAGCTTTTAGACTTTGAAGGAGTGTTTGACTACTGCACCTGTATTGGCTTTACCTTCTGGTGAAGGAGGATTTGTCGTATATACTGATGTATCAGGTATTGGCTTAGGCTATGTACTCATGCAGCATGGGAAGGTGATTACCTATTCTTCTAGGCAGTTAAGGAAGCACGAAGAGAATTATCCTGTTCATGATTTAGAACTGGCAGCAGTCGTGTTTGCTTTAAAGATTTGGAGGCATTACCTGTATGGAGAATCTTTCACGGTATTTTCAGATCACAAGAGTTTGAAGTATTTATTCTCTCAGAAGGAACTCAATATGCGGCAGCGCAGATGGTTGGAGTATTTGAAAGACTTCGACTTCTCGATTGAGTATCATCCTGGCAAGGGTAATGTTGTGGCAGATGCATTAAGCCGGAAGCCGGTAGCTAGATTGTCAAGTCTCATGTTACAAGAATGGAAGTTACTGGAACAATTGTCTAGCCTAGATCTTAATATTGACAATGATCGGGTTATGATTGCTCATATCCAACTTAAGCCCGAACTATTGATGGAAATCAAGTCTTTGCAAGATAATGATCCCGAGCTGGTAGAGATCAAGGGAAACTTGAGCAGTAGACCTGACTTCATGTTGGCTGATGATGGAAGATTATTATTCAAGGGCAGAACTTATGTACCTGACGAAGCCGCAATAAAGAACAAGATTCTTGAGGAAGCTCATAGATCCAGATACACTATTCATCCTGGCGGCACTAAGATGTATAGAGATTTGAAAAGATCCTTTTGGTGGCCGAATATGAAAAGAGAAGTTGTAGATTTTGTGAGTAGATGCTTAGTATGTCAACAAGTTAAGGCCGAACATTTCAGACCGGCAGGGAAACTGAAACCACTCGACATACCCCAATGGAAGTGGGAAAGCATTAGCATGGATTTCATTATGGGTCTACCTAGGACTCGTGGTGGATTTGATGCGATATGGGTGATTGTTGACCGATTGACAAAGTCAGCTCATTTCTTACCAATTAAGTCCAAGTGGATGATTGATGTATTGGCTGCTTTGTATTTGAAGGAAGTGGTGAGACTCCATGGTATTCCAGTCAGCATTGTGTCTGATCGAGACCCCAGATTTACTTCACATTTCTGGAAGGGACTGTAAGAGTCTCTTGGTACTCGTCTGAATTTCAGTACTGCTTTTCATCCGCAGACCGATGGACAGACTGAAAGAACCAACCAGATAGTGGAAGATATACTTAGAGCATGCATGATTGATTTTGGAGGCAGTTGGAGTGATCACTTGGCATTGATTGAATTCGCCTACAACAACAGTTACCAATCCAGCATACAGATGGCTCCTTTCGAAACATTGTATGGTAGGAGTTGTCGTTCCCCGTTGTGTTGGGACGAGGTAGGTGAGAAACAGTGGCTTGGACCGGATCTTGTCTCAGAATCTTCACAGAACATCCGTATTATCCGAGACCGGTTACAAGTAGCCCAATCTAGACAGAAGAGTTATGTCGACAACAGAAGGAGAGCATTGAAATTTCAGGTTGGCGAGCATGTGTTCTTAAAGGTCTCTCCGACGAGAGGGATCCGAAGATTTGGCATTCATGGCAAGCTGAGTCCGAGATACATTGGTCCATTCGAGATTCTAGATAGAGTGGGAGAGGTGGCATACAGACTGGCTTTACCACCACATTTGTCTGGCGTACACAATATTTTCCATGTGTCTATGTTACGGAAATATGTGTACGACCCCACTCATATCATTCAGCAAGTGGATTTTGAACTGAAGGAAGATTTGACCTATGAGGAAAGACCTGTCAAGATTGTGGACCGGAAGCAACAGCAACTCCGGAATCGTTCGATACCGATGGTCAAGATTCAGTGGAGTCGGCGTGGGACCGAAGAGGCTACATGGGAGTCTGAAGAGACTATGCGGAAGCGGTATCCCGACCTATTCTAGGTGAGCAATCTCATTCCCTACTCTCAGTTTTAGTGCAGTGAATTTGGAGGACCAAATTCCTTTAAGTAGGGGAGGGTGTAAGATCCCGAATTATTAAATTGAGCCCAATATATTTATTAAGCTTTTATTAATTAAGAATTGAATTTTTATTGAATTAATAATTGAATTTTGGATTTATTAATATTTAATTCGTTAGAAATAGTATAAGTGAAAATCTGACTACCTTATAAAAATCCATAAAAATAGTAAACAGGTTAAGGTCGATGTAGACAACAACTTTGTCTTCTGGCATTAAGCCATTTAAAAATCCGTGGTTAGATCTAATTGGAGATTAAGCCCAAAAGTGCACACTTTTTGACCCTTACCTAACCTTGGATTAAAACATGAAATTGAGGCTTAATACTCGACCAAATTAGCTCAAATCAAAGGCAAATGAACGGCCATGAGCTAAGGATTGATAGCCCTCAATCAATTCGACACAAACCAAACCCTAGGAGGCGCAGCCGGCCGAGTTTGGTTGAGTCAACCATTTCGGCGCCGTTTTTAACACGTCTCTTGTTCCGTCGATTTCTCACAGCTCAGAACTCTCCAGAAGCTATGTGAGCCATAGATAGAAAGCTCTTCGAGTCTAGTTTCTTTTGGTGGCTGTGGGATTCGCTGAAGTTTCAGATCTAGGAAGATCTTGCTCGATTTGTGGAGGTGTGACGGCAGGTCATCGGCTTCCTTCTTCCTTCTTTGTTTCTTCAATTGAGGTAGGAATTCTCAACCAAAATTTGATCATGAATATATGATTTTGTTCCTCTCGACGAGATCTATCCATTGGGACTGAAAGCCCTAATTTTTATCAGGTATCTAGAGAGCTATTGTGGGTTTTGTGAAGGGTGATCCAGTTCGTACTTCATTCTAAGTTTTAAGTTATCTCTTCGATTCAGGTAGGTTTAACAGGCCAAACTCTAATTAATTTATATGATGTAATCAGCATGTTGTTAGCTTTCATTTAACGTAGAAAGCCCCAATTTTCATTTAGCATGCTTGGAGAATTTCGATTTTTAGTGAGAGCATGTCTAGAACTTGATTTATATTGTGACCCTTTGAGTTAGAGCTTGATTGCGGGCTGATTTTGAGTTAAAAAACTTGATCCACATATAGCTTATCATATATGGTTGGATTCAGCATTGAGTTAGCTTTCTTTTGACATGAGAAGCCCCAAAGTTCGTTATGTATATTGAGAGAATTTCACGATTTAGTAGAAGCATGTCAATATCTAAGTTTTCATGTGTGCATCATAGAATAGGTTAAGATTTAATTGATTTCTGTTGAAATTAGTGTTTCAAATCGCTTATTTTATGACCCTAGTATGTATATTAATAACCCTAGATCATGTGGTTAAGATCCCAACTCAATTGGATCTCAATTGGGTGAGTTTTTACATTTTCCGGAGGTTAAAACCATTTTTGTTCTTGCAGGGGTCGACCCCTGGGGTCGACCCATTTTCTGGGAGCCTTGGCAAGCCCGAGGGTTGACCCATCCAGCACCCAGCAAGGGTCGACCCCTGGGGTCGACCCATACAGCTAGAGTGTGGGGGTCGACCCTAGGGGTCGACCCATTCTGCAGGATTTGTGGGGGTCGACCCCAGGGGTCGACCCATGCATCTGGCAGACCCCGTTTTTACAGGGGTCGACCCATGTACCAGAAACCCAGTTTTTGTCATTCTTCGACCCGAGGATCGATCCGGATCATTAGGGGATCGACCCATTTAACTTAGACCAATTGAAAAGTTTATTCTTGAAGAACCAGTAACCTATTCATGTACCCCTTTGATTTCAATTAACATTGGTCCCTACATGCAAACGTAGTGTAAAAACATGCCATTTATCATCTTCATACAATGGTTAAATAGAAACCCACATAATTAGTGGTTAATGGTGAAACTAAATCTCTGTTAATGCATGCTATTTCATTCCTATACGAGCTTGTTCCTTTACCTTATCATCTTGAATCATCCTTTGGCAAATTGGTTTAATGCAAATGATAATGGATAATCCTTGATATATTAACTTGGTAATTAGGATTAAATTGATTGTTAAGTTGCTGTTTTAGTCCCTATTACTCCAGTAGAATGGATTACTTACACACTTGAACGGTATACTGTCAGCCGTTCTTTCTTGACCCCGTGGACCGAGTCTTGGTCCAGTTCTTGTAAAGCGGCACCGAGGTGACTGTATCAACCGAGTTTTTGTCTGGAATCCAAGGACATGTTAGTCCTTAAAAACTCATACTCTTGACAGAAATTCCTCTGATTAATTGGCCATTAAAAGTGACTGAATGTCTGGACGTGTGGGACTTTGGGCCCATAAAAATAAATGCCATCGCATCATAAGGGCCCGGTCTGGTCCTGGGGAGAGCACCCGAAAAATTACTGAGCCCATGGGATGCTAATGACATGGTGGGGCATTACACCGAAATACTTGCTTGCTTGTTGCGTCTATGACAAACATCTCTTGTTACTTATTACTTGTTACTTGATCGCAAATGAATTGATATTACTTACTTGTGGCCAATTCTTTACTACTGTCTCTTGTTATATCTCCTGTTGTAAATTCTTGTACTTGTTATCTTGTTAATTCTTGACATCACATATTTCTTGACCTTGTAAGATCTTGTTATTACGTTGTTTCATTATATCGTTATCGTCATTTATTTCTTTCTTAGTATTGCATATGAAAATGTAATTAACTTGTTAATCACGTAAATTGCCTATTATTTCCTACTGAGCGTCAGCTCATAGTTGTGTTTTCCCCCCTTTCCAGGCTTTTCAGGTGACGCGCTTACCGACGGGGAAGGGCAGGAGTGATGTCATGAGTGTGTCAGTTCTAGTGTGTTAGCAGTGTGTTATCTTACTTTTAGTTGTGTTTTGGAGAGCATTTAGTTTCAGTTATGTTATTGAGTTTTAGTGGTTGTAATTCCAGTTGTATTAAGTTGAATTTGAGGTTATTGTATCAGTTGTGGTTGGTTGATGAGCTTTTAGTATTTCCATCTTGTAGCACTTGTGTATTATTTTAGATAGATCTCTCTCTTGCCAGCTCGTTCCCGACTGTACGTCCCGATATTCCGCGTCGGGGCGTGACAATTCAGCCGCCCATCCTGCTGGCATAGGTACGCCTCTGCCTCCATGCTATTGGTTTTGTTGACCTGCCGTGGTTGTTTTAGGTCCGTCCAAAGTCATCCGCTATCTATCTTAGACCGTTCATCCAGGTACGCCCACTTACTCATCTCTGTTCGTTTCAGCATCTAGTTCATCTCATCATCTCGTGGTTTGGTTGTTTCTGTCATTTGTCTCTGTTATTTTCATCACATTACTCCCTCCTGTTGAACGGCCAAACCAGGACCGTCCTCCTCCCTGCACGGTCTCCCAGGCACTGTCCATGTGTGCTATAGTGCACCCGAGCCTCCATTGTTGATTATCATGCTATATTATTTTCATGATATTTGGTGCTGTTCTGATCTCCCCTTTGCTGTCATTATATTGTTACATGATTATGTTCATTTTTCTCATATTTGCTTGATCATTGCTTGCTAGACCTAGGCTAGACTCTTGCATGCACTCTGGTGCACATAGGATCATACACCACTCTTCATCAGTAGTTGCATTCCTACCGAGGTAGGGTTCCCTCTCGTCTCCATATTCCTTGGAGCCGACTAGGTGACCTTGCCGAGGGCCTCCGTAAGTCCCCGTGAGCCGTGGATTCCCACACGGATGCCGGGCAGGTTGTACCGTACCACCCCCCAGTCTAGGGTTTGCATCAGAGAGAGAGAGAGAGAGTCCTCTAGTGTCAGCCATTTGCCCATTTCCTACCTTGGCTAGGTACCCTGTGGTGGAGTGAACTCAAATCTTAATTAATTCACCAAGGTCCTAAAAGGGAGAATTTATAAAACCTTGCGCGCATCATTTGAAAACTTGGTTGCATAATTGATTGATTCTCCTCTCATCTCTCCTCTCCATTGTGTGCATCTCATTTGAGTTGTTTGTTTTAGCCCTCTACTTAGGACTGTTTGTTTTCTCTTCCCCCATTGTCATCAGTGTATGTGGAGTTGCCTCACACCCTCAGGATCATCTCCTAGGGGTAGCTCGCATTTCTATTCCTATTTCAATCCCCTGTTCGATTCATCACCCACCATGTCGTCCTATAATTTCTCCCATTCCCCTGAGGATTCCCTCCCTCATGGACTTCTCGAGGACCCGCCTAGGGTCACCCATGTGCAGGGAGGAGAGGGGAATGCCCCTCCTCTCCCGACCATTGTCATCGAGGGTCCTCAGCCCTCCCTGTCTAGTTCCTCTTCACAAAATTCGGCCAATCAGATTCTTAACATGATGGCCCAGCTTGATCCAACTCAACTTCATCTTCTAAAATAGGTCCCCCGTCGTCAATGCTCCCTTCTGGCATGACTGCTGCCGCCACTTCTACATCTCTAATTACTGGATCAGGGGCCACCTCTGCAGCCCCCATTGATCTTACTCCCATTTGTCCTCAGGTTCTTCGATTCTCCACCATGGAGGCGGGCCATGCTACTACCTCGGCCCATCAGCCTCTAGATAAGGGGAAGACCCAGATCCCCTCTAGTTCTTATGTTGATCCATACACCACTATCTCTCCAGCGCCGCAGGCCCTCGTGGCCCCGACTAATTTCACTCGTCTGCAGCTAGGGGACGCCCAGTTGGCTCATGCGGATATGGGCCCTTCCTTGGCCCATTATCCATCTTATGGGCTGCCGCCTCAGTCGGTTTACCCTTCGGCTCCATACTCTAGTTCTGTCTTTCCTGTTGTATCTCCTCCTTCCCGGGAACAGAAACTTCTCGACAAATGGGCTGCCATGCAGTAGCAGATTGACCTCCTCCACAAGCGGGTCGGCTCGCAGTCTTTAGCCGATGTCCCCATTCCTAACTTCAGAGACATTTGCTTTCCTCCCCAGTCTGAGCTCCCCGTGTACCGAAAGTATGACGGGAATGGCAACCCGTTTATTCATGTCAGGGAGTTCCTCTATGAATTGGCGCAGTTCCAACACGATGACTGCTTGATGGCGTATTTGTTCCGCCAATCCTTGGACGGGGTCGCCCTTGAATGGTTCTACACCTTGCCTCTGGAGGAGGTAAAAAGTTTCAAGACCGTGAAGGAGAAGTTTATCCAGAGATTCCAAGATCGGGTTGGTCCCGAGTATTCTTTTATAGACTTAGTTGCAGAGAAGATGAAAGTAGACGAGGACTTTGCCACATATGCAGATCGATGGAGGCAGATGGCCTCGCGTGTGCCCGGGCAGATCCCAGAAGAAGAAAAAGTTAAGTTGTTGATTTCTAATTCCACTCCGACGTTCGGAACATATTGGCAATGAACGATATTTCGAACATGCACCAGTTGTATAGTTGGGCCCAATTCATCCAGACCCAGTTCAAAGACTCCCCCATCCATTCCCTTTTTGAGGCCGAGAAATCTAAAACCACTAGAAAATCCCAAGGCCCAGTTACTAAGGGAGTTCAAATCAATGAGCAGGTCAAGGCTGTTCAATTCCCTAACCAGTCCGCTCCACCCCGTTTCCAGGAACCCTCGCGCAACCCCCAGTTCTCCGCTCCCCAAGCTCCCCAACCCACTTTCCAAGCTCCTCAACACCCATAACAACCACCACCACCACCACAACAGCCACAACAGCCACCCCAGTACCATAACGTTCCTCCTCCTGCTAGTTATGGGCCTGCTCGACCGGGACCCAAGAGAGTCAACTATCCACCACTTCCAAAAATGCTCCCCGACATCTTTTCAGCCTTAATGTACACTGGTGACATACAGTTGCCTCCGGAACGTCAGAATTGGAATCCGGCAGCCGATTAGTCAAGGTATTGCATATACCATCGGTAACCCGGGCACACGATAGAGAGATGTTATCAGTTCAGAGATTTGGTGTATGATTTACATGAGGGCCAGAGGATTGATTAGGCCCAAATGCACAAATTAATTGAAGATATCAAGGAGAGACGAAGACAAGCAAGGCCGCAGCAGTAGCAGTTTTAGCAACCTCTCCAACAACAACAACCTCCACAGCAGCAGCAGTAGCACCAAGACCTCGGGATTCATCAGAATCCCATGCCAGAACATCCGCCCGCTCCTCAACAGCAACAACATCCGCCGGCACCGGCTCAAGTGAATGCAGTTCACCACCCAGCCCCTAATGCTGGGTGGTCTTTTGACGATGAGACTCTCGCTCATCTCTTGGCCTTCCACCACACCAACTTCTCCACACCTTCTGTTCCTTCCATTCTCCGGCCCACCACCATGGCCACTGCTCCACCCACTGTCCTCTCCCAATCACCTATTGCACCCACCACATTCCCCACCATTCCACCAACCCTTCCACCATCACCCGCCATACCCTCAATCATCACCCCTCCATTTAACCCTTCACGAATCATCATTCCGCCAGGACCCGTCAGGCCAGCCTCCGCTGTAGCGACCCAAGAATCTGATTACAGGGAAGGCCCGATAACCCGAGACTCGAACCGCCGCCCACGAGCCGGGAGGGCTTAGAAGGGCTAAAAGGAGTGTGGAGGCACAAAGGAAGAGGAAATAAAGTAGGACAACAATTAACAGAAATAAATAAACAACTACAGCTACAATAGAGTCCAGTCCGATAGAAAGTATAGTCTAAAGTAGTAAAACGTACCACATGTCGAGTGAACACTCGGCCCGGTGAGCTGGCAACTGAGAACCTCCGCACCACGCCCTCGAACCTCGAGGAAGAAGAACCACCACACCTGAAAAGTAGGGAATGAGTCTCCAAAACAGAGACTCAGTAGGGATCTCGCGGAACCCCAACCGGAAACAACGGCGGTAGCGGAAAGGAAGGCTACAAGAGCAACTGCAACAGTAGGAACAGTAAACCCGGCACTACAACTAATCCTACTGTACTGGAAACACACCCCGAACTCACAGTCGGGGGCTACTGAACTACACTAGTACCGCTTACCGAAGTAAAAACTCACGGTAACCACGCCGTAGAGGCCTGTCTCCCAGAACACGGCCAACCTGGACATGCTGTCCAAAGTGCAACCCTGACACCTGGTCACGGGTACCGCACGACAAGACGCAACCTCGGTAAAGCCACTAGCACTAGTCTCACGGTGCGAAAACCAACACACGCGCCACGGCGAAACAACCAAAAACTCAACGGTCGACACGACCGAAAACCCGAAGGTCAAAGTCACGGAAACTGACAGTCTGCCACTCCCGACTCGACAGGAGTACCTCCCACTAGAAGAACGACCGGAAGCGTCCCCTGACGACTTACACCGCGTCACAAGTGTCCAGCTACAACGCCCCAGGCGTGAGACTCAGACATGCAACAAGTACCACAACAAGGATTAGCTGGGGTTATGCTCGTCAGCGCGTGTCCTAAGCCCCCAACTACGTGTGCACACACAGACCGTCTGCTCTAGGTCGGGTCCTCTAGCTGGTTTCTCCCCCCACTGGACTCTGGTGGCAAAGGCAAGGGGCCCTACGGTAACCAGCCTAAAAACCGCCTCTCACCGGGTCTCGCTCTCCACCACTCCCAGGTGGGTCCGCACCTGCGTGCGCAGGAAGCTACGACTAGAGGAGGGTCACTGAGAGAGTAGACTCTCAAGTCAACAGAAAATAACGTCTGAACCCGACGAAGTACGGGGACCGTCCCACGTACCGGCACCGTCGTACGGTGACCACAGTTGGAGAAGAAACGGGACCCACAGTCCACGGGCCACACGCCCGGCCACGCAGAAACGTGAAAACACGGTTCCCGAGGTAGCTCACAGGCCGCCAAACCAAATACCACTCTCAGGGGAAGGCGTGAACCCTCCAGCCCCAGGCTGGGCAACTGGACTCGCAGTCCAAGGCCATACGCGTGGCCTACGCAGAAAGCACAGAAGTATGATTCCCAGGGCAACGCACAAGCAGCCACGCCGATAACTGGACTCACAGTCCAAGGCCAAACACATGGCCCACTCGGGAATCATCTTCCAGGAAAACTCACAGCATGCGGGGGAGACCCCACCGCACCCCCACCGACACACTGTGACTCGATCTAGCAAGAACATGGAAGCCCAGAACACCTGGGGTCACCCGGACCCACCAAGCCCACGGGCACGCTTGTCGAGATAACATAGTACCTCCAGACACCCCAAAAAAATATGGCAACGAAACCCACGGGGTGTCCGGGACACCCACGAGGCCAAAGGTTGACCACTGGGTCACAACCGGGTCGACCGGAGACCAACACAACACAATCGGAACGCTAGAAGGTCACCCGGACCCTTAAACCCACGGGAACACTAATCGAGGTAAACGGACCTCCAGACACCCAAGGACACGGTCACGGAACTCCACGGGGTGTCCGGGACACACACGGCCCAAGGGGAGCACGATCAGCCGTAGACTGCCCGCCCTGGGCAGCCCGGTAGGCCACCCCAAGAACGCGCTACACATGCATAGCGCGTTCAGGAAGAACGCGCTATACATACCTAGCGCGTTCAGCAGGATCGCGCTATACTTCTATAGCGCGTTCAGAACAGAACGCACTATAGGCCTATAGCACGATAACACAGAACACGCTACCCACCCCTAGCGCAACAAAAACTGCCTTACTGTTCATCTTCTCCGATGAACGCACCCTATCGGGACGGCGTGACCTTCAAGAACACGCTACCTGAGACTAGCGCGTTCTCAGTCCGAAACCGAAAGAACGGGAAAACGGCGGGAAATCCATTCCATGCCCCATCCACCCCCATGTGAAGGGGAAACAAAAGGGGAAAACATTCCCCAACCTCTCTAGCATCGAGAAGACCCATTTAAACCCCAAAAACATGATCATAACATGAGATTCGGCTCACACACCCAAAAATATGCATTTTCCCCAAATCCCTCGAATAAGCCCGCTCGGCTCACCACGGCCTACAAAACTCGCTAGAAATGAAGTACGCGAGTTGAGGGTCCATCTCCCTACCTCCACGGAAGATTTCACGCCCCGAGCTCGTCGATCCACGAAGAAAACGCCGTGAAACCCTCGCCGCTTCACGAACCCGCGGCCGAGCTTCCACGCGCCACCGGCCCTCGATCCTCGACCCGTTCCCCGTTCCTCGCCTCCCGCCATCGTCACCTCGCCCTCCTCCGCCACCGTCGGCCGCCCGGGGAGAGGGGGAGAGAAAGAGATGAGAGAGAGTGAGAAAGAGAGAATGAGAGGGGGAGAGAGAAAAGGGTTAATATATATAGAAAAATCTGAAAATTGTAGAAATTCAAAAAATTATGAAATATTACCTCCGCGATCCTCGGGAGGAGCACAACACAGTGGTACTGTCCCGGAGTCGAAGAACGCCATGGTTCACCCTGCACAGAGTTCCGAAGGCACATCTGGGAAAAACACGTGTAAAGTACAAAATACACTCCGAGACCCACTAAAAGATCCAAAAAAACCTGGGGCATTACATCCGCCATCCTCACCCCCATTCTTACCTCTTCCCCTTCCCCTACCGGGCCAATTGGGAGTACATCTGATGTCGTGCCGGCACGACAATGCACCCTCCGGAGTGGGCATCCATTCCACAGAAGTTACCCTTTCCCCGGTGCATCTGCACCCAACCCTCAAGTTCCTTCCTCAACAGTCAAAGCAGAAGAAGTAGACCCCGTGCCTGGCACGAAATATGACTTGCTACAACATTTGGACTGGATGCCGACCAAAATATCAGTCCTGGAGTTAATTAAAAGGTCCACGCTACATCAGGATGCCCTAAGGGCTTTTCTGCAAAAAGTCATGGTTTGTGAAGACGTGGCGGTAGACAGTTTGCCGTGAGTGTTGGCCACTATCACGAGAGGGCCTTCCATTTCATTTTCTGAGTCAGAATTGGTGCTCCCAGAGGCACGGCAGATGCCGCTCTGCATTACCATTTCCTTAAACAAAGTGGCAGTTGAGTCGGCCCTTGTGGACACAAGAGCTTCAATAAATGTATGTCCACTGAGTACACTGCGTGCCTGCAATATTTCAGAAGACATGCTTAGGCCAACGCCAACCACGATTGCGACTTATGATAACTCCAGACGAGCTTGCCACGGGGTCGTGACAGTTCAGGCCGAGCTAGGGCCTTTGGTAATGGACGTGGAGTTTTATGTACTGGACATAGACCCGATGTTCAAGGCAATTCTGGGTCATCCATGGATAGATAGTCTGAGTGTTGTGCCCTCAACTGCCCACCAATGCCTTAAGTTCCCATTTCAAGGTCGGGTAGTTAAGGTGAAGAGTATCTCCACCGTCCAATCTGTTGATGCGATTGCAGAAGATTCTTCCTACTCTGTGGCCGAGCAACAGGCCAGTCCTTTCTGTTATGGACTTAAACTACTCATGGGCATATGCGTCACGCAAGCCCGCCACTGCACCGGTGAATGTCAAAATTAAGTCCAAGATTCGAGATTCAAAAGGGTGGCACATGATTTTAAAGTTAGGCTATCAGCCGGGCTTGGGCCTCGGCGCACAATTGCAGGGGTGAACTAAGCCCATCCCTAAAGGTAGGAAAATGAGTCAGAGAGGCCTTGGCTACTGGGAGTCAGCGTTGTCCGTACTGGGAGACTCCGGGCCACTAACGTGGGACTACCGTCAACACTTTGTGAAAGGCTCGTTACAGCCAGGTACTTTGAAGAAGCCGCTGTCATGTTCCGATATGAAGACTGATGCCGCTCATGTTGTTGCTGACCCACCGCCGCCACTGAAGGGGCTGGTGGGTGACATGGAAGACTTTTGTAGTTGCTTTGAGAAGCTGTTCCAAGAAGAAGAAGCTCGTCTGAAGAAGACGGAGATGTAGCCGGTGAAGCATTCTCCGACTGAGCTAGTTCACCGGAGGCCGCGGGAAGTGGGGAGCTCCATCACTACCTTTTCCTTATCCCCATCCCATCTTGCCTCCTTGTTTAAGCAATTGGGGTTTGTTCCCCGTTCCCCTCTGATCATGGTCGACCCGTACTTCACGGAAAGACCATTTGAAGTTCTATTTGTTCCTTACGCATGTGGGCGCTGCCCACCCGTTGACTTATCAACTCTGTTTACTCCTCCTTCCCCCACTGCCCAACTCCACAAAATGTGGTTTTCATCTTTCGACCCATTCTTCGATTGCATCTTCCCCTCCCTGTTTTCCATGCAACTCCCTCCTCCCCCATCTTCTTCTTCCTGTTGCGTGATCTCCTCTGACTTCCAAAAAAAATGCCAATTTTAGAACGGAGGTTTCAATGGAGGATTACGCTATATTCTGCCCATCTCCCCAGGGGGATGAGACCCCTGCTCCTTTCCCAGTAGATCTCTGATCTCCTAGGTTAGATGTACATTCTACAGAGTCTCCTAGGCTGGTAGAGTCAGTTGGGGTAGAGTCTAGCTCTAGCGTAGTCAGCCCATCCACGTCTGCGGCGCACCCTGTGATGCGTCATTCCAAATATGTCCCAGATAGGTTTCTACAAGATTTAGCTCAGAGATGTCATGCCCTTCTCAAATGCCCTGAGTTTGTAGAGACCGCGATAGTTTTAGAGGATGATGAGGAAGTAGAAGGGGTGTGGAGTAATGACGAATTAGGTGTATATGAAGTCATAGATGAGAAGGACCCAGTCGATGATGAGGAAAGTGATGTGGAGGATGCTGCCGATCTGTACGCACAAGGTTTGAAGAGATTCGATGAACCGACGACGACAGTGGATGAACCCACTAAAGCGATCAACCTTGGAACGGAAGAGGACCCCAGGCCCATAATTATTTCTGCTAATCTCCCTCCTCAGGCTGAAGAGGAGTTGATCAAGGTTTTGAGGGAGTACAACGATTCATTTGTCTGGTCCTATGAGGACATGCCGGGTCTTGACCCCACTTTGGTTGAACATCGGCTTATTCTTAAACCAGGGGCAACACCCGTTAAGCAAAAAGCGAGAAGGTTCCACCCGCAAATGGCCTTGTGGATAAAGGAGGAAGTCGATAAATTACATAAGGCCAGGTTTATTAGAGTGGTATTATATCCGCAATGGGTGGCGAACATAGTCCCAGTAATGAAAAAGGATGAAAAAATCCGGATTTGTATTGATTTCAGGGACTTAAATAAGGCATGTCCGAAAGATGATTTCCCGCTTCCTCACATTGATGTGTTGGTGGACAACATAGTTGGGTATGAGGCCCTCTCATTTATGGATGGGTATTCTGGTTATAATCAAATCCATCTTGCTCCCGAGGATCAAGAGAAGACCTCTTTCACCACACCCTGGGGCACGTACTGCTATGTCGTTATGCCATTCGGATTAAAGAATGCAGGTGCCACGTACCAGCAGGCAATGATGGCTATCTTCCATGATATGATGCATGTGTACATGGAAGCCTACGTGGATGATATCCTAGTGAAGTCGAGGTCCAAAGAAGAACACCCCGCCATTTTAGCCAAGGTGTTGCAAAGGGCTAGGGAGTACAAGCCGAAAATGAATCCAAAGAAATGTGTATTTGGAGTTGCGTCAGGGAAATTGCTTGGGTTCATAGTTAGTAAACGGGGGATCCAGATTGATCCGAATAAAGCAAAGGCCGTTATGGAAATGCCGTCGCCTAAGAACATCACCGAACTCAGAGGTTTAATTGGGCGCTTGCAATTCATTAGAATATTTATATCTCAACATTCGCAAAGGTGCCGCCCGTTCTATGAATTGTTAAGGGTGGGAGCTAAGTTCGAATGGAACGAACAATGTCAGAAGGCCTACGAAGATCTTAAGGTTTACCTTTCTAATCCCCCGGTTCTGCAACCATACGTCCCTGGGAAACCCCTGATATTGTACATTTCTGTTATCGAGGACTCCCTAGGAGCTGTCTTGGCACAGGTGGATGATGAAGGAAGGGAAAGGGCAGCATACTACCTTTCGAGGTTGTTCAATCCGGCTGAATCTAAGTATACTGCCATAGAGAAGACCTGCGCAGCGCTAGTGTGGGTAGCTCAGAAACTCAAACACTATTTCCTTGCCCATGAGGTTAAGCTGATCTCTAGAATGGACCCAATTCGTTACCTCTTAGAAAAACTTGTCCTTTCTGGCAGATTAGCTCGCTAGCGTTGACACCCGTTTTATGCCGATAAGTTGAGTCGTTTCTCTTACTCCCTTTCGTTGATGCCTCGAGTTTCCTGTCGCTCGTTGAGGCTGTTTCAGGCATATTTTGGGCCAATTTATGGGTTGCCTCCCTCCTTGGTTAAGTCCAGGTCGATTCAGGGCTTATTGGGCCGTGGTTTTGAGCTTTTTCATTGAGTTTCAACATCCACATGCATGCACGGTTCATTCCTGGCTGCACTACTAATGTGCGGTCTAATAAGGACCGTCCATATATTTTGGGGTATTTTGGGTGATTTTCTGAATTACCACCGACAGGCATTTATACGGTCCCGATATGGCCGTTCAAACATAATGAACGGACGGCATCTGACCGCTCATCTCTCATAGTCCTGCGCTTGGAGGTTTGTTCAGATAATTATCCAATTATCACCGATAGGTCTGGAACGGTTGATCAATGGCCGCTCTATTGTGGAATGGTCTCCTAGGAACCGTTCATCTGTGAGGGTCTAACGGCGGACGTTTCGGTCAGTTCGAGCGATAATTGGGTTGATTTTCTGATTATCTGAATTTCCACCGACGGGCTTGGACGGTCAAAAGTGAACCGCTCATTTGTTGAGCGGTCTATCGTAAGACCGTTCATCCCATCGGTTGCTGAATTTCAACATATTTTAATCCTTTTATCCATGGTTTTATCCTCAACTTCTTTTGTCAATATCTCCGTGGATAATTAACCATTTTAGTTGCCGTTTCGACTGGACGAGAGATAATGATATTATCTACGATTTATCTTTAATAATCTCTTCCCGAAAATGGCTCTAAACCCTGATTTTGGGGCTGGTTTTCTAGGCTCTATAAATAGACCCTAATGGCCGGACTTGAAAAGGGGAGGAGATTTTGGTCGACGGCGAAGCCCTGCCGCATTCTTGAGCGACCTAGCATCAAAGAGGGAGGCTTTCTACGTCCATACAAGCCCCCGGTTCAGGGAGTAGTTTGATTTTTGAGTCCTTTCATCTTATAGCTTTCATCACCTTCTTTTCATCGCATGCATCACTTTCCCCTTATGCCCCCCTGCTTTCTCATTACCATGCACACATCCACCCACGTTTTTGTCACCCTAGGGGTTTAAAACCCCCCAGGTATCCTCCTTTCCATTCGTTAATGTTCATCTCTTGCTATTTTGACATTTACTACACTATCCAGTTCTAATCTAGGTCTTCTTTGTGTGTTTCTTACGTCATTTTCCAGGTCAGCAATCATCAGCACAAGGCCCATCCCCTCTGGCCAGCCGGAGAGGGTGGAGGTTGGACCCCTTGTAACCTACTGCGTGGTAGACTTGTGCGGTTTAATTGAAGCCGTTCAACCGTACGTGCGGGTCGGATAGGGCCGTTCGTCCTATTAGTGCGGTCAACAGGAAGCCGTTCGTCATCCAGTAGTAGTTCCTCCCGCACCTTCTGCAGCGTACTCAGGCGGTCTATCGTAAGACCGTGCAACGTGTAGGCGGTTCTTCAGGAACCGTTCATCTCCCCAGCGCTGCAACTTAGGCGAGTACCCTCTCCCTTTCCAAGGTACGGCGTGTTCATCACGTACGGCACCCTGGTGGCGATCACGGTCATTTGTTTTCTGTTCTCCTCTGATCATTTTTCATTTGTTCATTGCATATTGGTCTATTCACAAGGCATTGATCTTTAGTAGAGGAGAAAAATATATCTACACCCCTCTTTTGTGGCGATCACGGTGGGACCCCTAATGCCCATCGTGCTTTTGAGTTGCTGACCCCCTTTTGTTGTGCAAGTTTTCTTCCTGGAGTGATTTGCAGGTTGGATGCGTTTTTTTGCCTTCTGGGACATGTGCGGTTCTCCCAAAACCGTCCATCTTCAGGAGCGGCTGATACTCCGCCGTCCATCCCCTGCAACCAGAGCCAGTCCCGCTTCTGTTCCCTGTTTCACACGGTGCATGGTATACCGTCCATCGTTTTGAGCGGCTGGAATCTAGCCGTCCATATCTTCGGCACATGTACGCTTTACTGTGTTTTGATTGCAGGCACGCGACTGCTGGAAGACCGTTTAGGAGATTACGCGGTTTGGTACAGACCGTTCTTCTGGTATTCTCCTGTCACTGCTGCCTCGTATTTTCAACATTCTGTGATTATTCCACGGTTCGTCTGATGTTTTCTCCTTGGATTATACGGTCTCATACAGACCGTTTTAATGTTTGAGCAGTCGCAGTAGGACCGTTCATCTGGTGCCACAGTGCAGTCACGGTCTATTTTGATTGTCATATTCCATGCGATTGGCTGCTCGTGGTGCTACTTGTTTATCTCCCCCCTGCTCTCTTACCATTGTTGCATCATCATTTTCTTTATTGCTTATATGTATGCTTGATCATTGATTGATAGTTGCTAGGTTAGATTGTGCATGCACTCTGGTGAGCATAGGAGCATCCATCTCTTCTCATAGTAGTTGCATTCCTACCGAGGTAGGGTTTCCTCTCGTCTCCATATTCCTTGGAGCCGACTAGGGACCTTGCCGAGGACCTCCGTAAGCCCCCGTGAGCCGTGGATTCCCACACGGACGCCGGGCAGGTTGTACCGCATCCACCCCCAATCTAGGGATTGCATCCGCGAGTGAGAGATCCTTGTAGAGTCACACAGTTCCTCATTTCCTACCCCAGTTAGGCACCTAGTGGTTGAGAGAACTTATATTTTCATTAACCCACTAAGGTTCAAAAAGGAAATCATGAGAAAGTGACGAGCATCATTTAATAACTTGATTGCATATTTGCGTGAGTCTGCTCTCATCTCTTCCTTCCATTGCATGCTTGTTGTTTGCTTTGTAGGTTTGGTTTGGTTGGGTTTGTTTGTCCTAGCCCTAGGTGTCTTGGTGTATGTGGGGTTGTTTCTTTCCCTCAGGATCACCTCCTAGGGTTAGATCTTGTTTCCATTCATACTCCAACCCTTTGTTTGATTCATCATCTTCCATGTCGTCATACGACTTCTCTCAGTCTCACGAGGACTCCCTTCCTCGTGGCCTTCTTGAGGACCCACCTAGGGTCGCCCACCTGCAGGGAGGAGAGGGGACTGCCCCTCCACTCCCGACCGTTCTTGGCGAGGGTTCCCAACCCTCTCTTTCAAATCCGTCCAATCAGAATTCACCCAATCTAATCCTCAATATGATGGCCCAGCTGGACCCTACCCAGCTCCATCTCATCCGGCAGACTTTGCAGGGGGCCGATGCCCCGACCTCAATTCCTTCTCATGGCACGACTACTACTACCATCACGTCTCCCGTTGTTGGGACCACCTCTGTGGCTCCCATCGACCTTACTCCTACCCGTCCTCAGATCCTTCGCTATTCCAATATGGAAATAGGCCAGGCTTCCACCTCGGCCCATCAGCAGATTGATAAGGGAAAGTCTCTAATCCTCTGTGTTCCTTACCTTGATCCTTACGCCACAGTTTCCCCATCGCCGCAGGCCCTCGTAGCCCCGGTAGACTTCGTTAGGTTGCAACCAGGGGCCGCCCAGCTGGCTCACGCGGATATGGGCCCTTCCTCGGCTCATTATCCATCTTACGTGCCGCCCCCTCAGTCGGCTTATCCTTTGGCTACATATTCAGGTATGGCTCCTCCAGCTCCTTCTCCTCCCTCCCGGGAACGGGAGATTCATGATAAATGGGCTGCTATGCAGCAACAAATTGATTTTCTCCACAAGCGGGTCGGCCTGCAATCTCTGGCTGACGTCCCTATCCCTAACTTCAGGGACATTCGTTTTCCTTCTCAGTCCGAGCTCCCCGTGTACCGTAAATATGACGGGAATGGCAACCCGTTTATCCATGTTCAGGAGTTCTTATACGAGTCGGCGCAGTTCCAGCAGGACGATCGTCTGATGGCTTATTTATTTCGACGATCATTGGAAGGGGTCGCCCTGGAGTGGTTCTATACCTTGTCCATGGAGGAGGCCGAGAATTTCAAAACTGTCAAAGAGAGGTTTATTCAGAGATTTCAAGATCGGGTCGGGCCCGAATATTCCTTCACTGATCTGGTAGCTGAGAAGATGAAGCCAGAGGAAGACTTTGCGACCTACGCAGACCTGTTGAGTTATGATTTTGATGATTGTTGTGATTGTTAAGTTATGATTTTGATGATGACAAACTTATTGATGATGACAAACTTGATGAGAAATTTATTAGTGATGATACACCAGAGTGGATACAAAAGAATAGCACATATGTTCTTCTCCCCTTCCCTTGTCACACACAATCATCAATTTTTCTCCCCCTTTGACATAATCAAAAAGCGGGATAATACAAATCTTTTTCCCCCTGTGACATGATCAACAATATCAACAAGCTTATCTCCCTTTGAAACATCAATAGCCTATCTTATCAAATCAGAAGAAGCAAGGGCAAATGATGGATGAACAAAGCAATATGATTCTAATCAGAAGAAACCAATTGGTGATTATTCTCACAAATCAATATGAAACCATCCAAAGCAAATACAGTCAAGCATGTATCGATAGCAATTGAAGGTGGTGATTGGCCTCAAGGATATGAACCAGTGGAGGAAGATGTTCACAGGATGTGGTGTTCAGCATGATAGCATACAAGAGCTAGATCCCATGTCAGATTTTCACAACAAACAAGAGCAGGAGGGCATATCAAAAGGATTTTCTTTGATTTTCAAAATTTTTGATTTTTATATTTTGATTTGAAATGCATGAAATGTAACACATGCAAATGGTGACTCATGAAGTGTACACAATGCAACCAAATAGTTACATATAAACATACATGCAGTCTCCCCCGTACATATATAAACAGGGAATGGGTATAAGAAAGATGCAAGAGAGTCATGCTAACCGGAATGCTCATGTGTAGCACATGGGAGATTGTACAATCGTATAGAAGATTCATGCAATTGCTAAAGCAGTCGATCAACTTTCTGAATACATATTAAATCAAATTTCCAGATGTGTAAGTGAGAAACATGAAAGATGATAGTTGCAATATGGATATTCAGATTTTCAGATTAACACAAGGTGACATTTTACAGACTGCACTTTTATTTTGAGAACATCGTATTGGAGGCTACGCTCTACCACAATGAGTTTTTACCATCATTTTTTAACTCAACCAATATCACATGATAGTCAGAATTTTTCAAGAGTGATCATGTTCAAATAATTCCTTTTTACGCGAGTAGACGCATGGAGCTCATGCCAGAATCCCCGGTTACTCAGAATACTGAACCATTTCACCTCATTTTAAACAGAGATACTAGTCAACACTTTTCAGATATGAACCATATCACGTCTCAGGTGACATGTGCCCAGTTTACTCAGTGAGACCGAGCATTACTCTATCTTTCATTTTCACTCGATATATATATTTTTTAAAAGATAGGTAGGCAGCTTTTTCCTCAACTGTCTCTTCAACATACATGCAACAAGTTTAACATCTCGAGAGTGTTAAAAAGAAATTCATATATCCTTATCATTAACACTCATTTTCACATTTTGTGTAAGAAGTGTACGAATTTGATTCAGCATGTATACCGAAAATATTATGAATACATAACAGTGCAACTCCCCCTAAATAGATGCACTTATGAAATATGAACTCTCCCAGAGTGTACGACATGAAGCACTCCAATAAAGACTCAAATGCAACATTATTTATCAAGAAGACATAAGGTCATAGAAGTTTCAAGGATGTGGGTGAATAACATATAATAGCAAGCAAGCATGCAGAGGGAATATATGCAACATGCAATGCACACATGTAAATGATATCAATCAAATGGATACCAATTGAATGAACTGAATGCATCCACTTGAATGAACTAACTTCAGCTAATGCATGAATTGAAATGCATGCAACCTATGTCTAGATGAGCATGTGATGCAAGATGCAAATGCAGCATAGGAGGGCTTAATCTTCAAACCATGGGATAAATTTCACATTGGAGCATTCACATTATATTAATGTGTCAACAACATTTTCATGATATGGCCTTTATGAATAAGGGTGCATAAATGATCAAAATTAAGTAATGCCACCCAATTTTTAGAATTGTTCAAAATCAGATTTTCAAGAGCATTTCACAAGTTTTGAAATGAGAATTCATTCAACAGCCAAATGTATGAATCATTTAATCACAAGCATGGTTTCAATTTATATAGCTCAGCTCAAGAATTCATTCACACATCAACCAATCCCAATTTTCAAGATCTGGTACTAGGCGGAGATTTTAGTCGAAGACCCAGCTCAACACATAGGGAATGCTTCCAAGTGAACATAATCCACTTTTTCACAGACGCCATTTGATATACCATATATGTAATTCAATTTAAGTGTGATCATGCAATTCAAATTGAGAATATTCAATGTGCAACCACTTCATACACATCCTTCAGGATTTTCAATTTGATTTAATCAATTAGGCACATTCATCACAACATGCTGATAAATGACAATTCAAATTTTTAGAATCAATACCTGTCACTTGAGAGTGTCACCAAGTGAAAAAGATGGCCATTGCATGAATTGATAAGGTTGAATTACCTTAGTTCAGGAGACAAGATTGGAAGTCTTCAATCACTAAAATCACCAACCTCACGAGGGTTGATATTTCAAATTTTGCTTTCTTACCTTTGCCTTGTGAATCCATTTTCTTCCAAGCCTTCCACCTGCAATCCAAAGAAGAGTGAAATTCAATTTACTCATTGAGATTATTTTAAAATATACTTGCACAATCCCTGCAAAATAATCATATAAAGCATTATTAGTAGTTCCAGAGATGGTATTAATCACATATGCATGAACCACTAAAAAGACTTTACCTGATTTTCTCATGAAAAATGGTTGATCAACTTTACCTATTTAACATGTTCTCAATCAAAAGATGCGGGATTTTCATACCATGCCTTGGATACTTGCTTTAGCACGTACAAGAACTTTCACCAGTTTGTGCTTAAGTTGATCCTGGAGATTTTTCTACACAAAGTATCCCATCTTCTTGTAGCAAATTGATAGGGTTCTCATCATTTTCATCCTTGCAAGATATTCCTTTCATTGACTCAAGCTTGGCCATGACTAGCCCTGCATCATTTAGATTTTGGGAGTGTAATCTGCATCCAAGGACAAGAGGACTTGAGTTGTCAATTTCGATTCAAATTTATTGACAATGGCATGATAAATTATTTTAACAACCAACATCCCCCAGACAACTCTAGATGCAATGCATGACTCATGTGTGAACCTAAACATAAAGCCCATATGATAAATATGATGACTCCCCCTCAATGTGTGCATGACTGTGATATGCTCAGTAAAAATCTAATGCCATGTGCAGCCTGTGACTGATTGACTCATAGTACCGGGCGGAGAACTTAGATCTAAAGATCACCTCACGCGTAGTGATAGCTTTCAAACAGGCGTAACCTACCCTTCCACATGTCACCATTTGATATACTATGTAGTCAAGGGTGGTGAAGGTAAGAGGATTGCTATCCATTATGACATGAATTCACAATATTCAATTTATGCATGACAGTACATGAAAGCTTATGCAAACTCAGTATATGCAGTGAGATTTATTGACGGTTTCAAAACTCCACTTCAACAAGATGCTATATGACAAGTGATATGGGCACAAATATGCAACCAACTATGAATGAAATGCATGTGCAGACATATGTAAGATTACATGACTATATGACACAAAGTGAGTTAAAACATGATAGAGTCACTACAAAGGTAGGAGGGATATCACCTGATCTTCAAATTCAGTTTTTGGTTTTTCTTCCAACCTGACTTATGCCACTTGACCCGTGTGCCTTATCTTCTTGATGAAAACAGATTTCATGCTTTACATTCCCAAGGTACACCTACAAAACAGATTTCTCATTTGCCATTCTTATGTACCCAAATCCTTTTGGGTCCTTGTGGGTTAGCAGCAACATTTGCACATGGTTTACACTTTTTGACAGTATTCGAATTATCATTTTTCATCAAAGGACAATCATGCATCAACTCACAATCATGCTTAGTATGCCCAGATTCACCACAATAGAAACAACGCACAGAAGCCATTTTCTCATGTGGTCTTTTAGCATGAACATAAGAATTCTCAAATCCATTTCTCCCAAATGAAACCTTTTTGTATTTTTGAAAACATTCATTTTCTTGCATGCTCTCAAATCATCATTCTTCATAATGAAATAATCATGCATGGCATGTCCAGATTTACCACAGTAAAAATATGAGAGTTTCTTTCTAAGTGGTTGTGTGTGTGGCAGAAGTATGTTTAACATGCATGGGTGTACTAGCAACATTTTTGGATCTTTGATGCAAATTAATTTTCTTTGTGGATTCATGTGTGTGTGCAACATGATTTCCCTTTTTCAGATTCTCATTTGATGTGCTGGCTATGCTTGAATTGTGCACAAAAGATGTATAAATTTTATTTTCAAACTTCTTTTTGTTCACAGGATTATAGCCCAGCCCCTCTCTTTGAAAGTTTACTTTCATTCCTAGTAATTTGTCCAAGTTATTTTGACCATCCACAAATCTAGACAATGAAGTATTCAAGTCAGAGATTTCTTTTTCAAGTGATGAAATGTGCAATTCATAGGAAACAATCACATTTTCACAAGAATTGATTTTTTCATTCAAATGTGTATTGATGGTTTTGTGGTTTTCCACTTCTTGTTCCAACACATGAACCTTTTCACATTCATCAACAAGCAAACTTTTTCCTTTTTCAAAAATAAGTAATCTTTCAGAAATGACATTATTCAAATGTTTCAATCCTTCATTTTCTTTTCTCATGCATGAAATGACTTCTTCATGGTTTTTGATGTCAGTCATAAGAGATTCATTTTCTGTTTTGAATTCCAAACATTTATTACATGAAGAATTTTATTTTTGAAGTTTTTCAATATTTTTCACATTACTTTCAAGTAAGGAGTTCTGAATTAACAAAACACTAATCTCCTTTTCAAGTTTCGAGCATTTATCACAAGAAGCATTCTCAAGAAAAATATGTTCAGATTTATTTTTTAATTTTTATTTTCAGACTTAACTTTCTTGTACTTTTCAGCAAGCTTATCATATGCATTCAACAAATCTTCATAGCTAAATTCATCTTCATTATTAGAATCAGAATTTACCTTTGAGCTTATCCACTTGATGAGCTTGATCCACTTGGCTGATCACTCCTTTGTTCACTCGTCCCTACCACAAGACATTGATCTCCATCCTCTTCCCGAATTTTGGTTAGGCCACCCAAGATATCCTTCGCGGATCTGCAATGGGAAATAAAGGGGAAATAATTAGAATCAACTGCAGCAGTTATCAACTTTAACACCAAACAATTTTGTTCATGTTTAAGCTTTTGATTTTCAGTCCAGACATTTTTGTCCTTAGACAACTCATAAGGACCATATGAAACAAGCTTCCATAGCTTAGGGTCATATGAGTTGACAAGACTGCACATTCTACCTAACCACAAATCGAAATTACAACCATCAAACACCGGTGGAGAATTTAAAGTATACATAATGGTAGTCATTGATCTGGATCACTCTAGATCGTTAGATCTATAAAAAAATAGAGCATTGGCTCTGATACCAATTGAAGTCCCGCGATCAATGACACCCAAGAGGGGGGTGAATTGGGTGTTTACCAATTTTAAGGAAAACTTTTAACTTTTTACAAAATATGTGGTAAACAATAATTAGTAATTGAAAACTAATTAATAAGTTTGTCATCATCAATAAGTTTGTCATCATCAAAAAGGGGGAGATTGTTGAGTTATAGTTTTGATGATTGTTGTGATTGTTAAGTTATGATTTTGATGATAACTAAACTTAATGTGTGATTAAGTGATGATAACTAAACTTGTGGTTGATTGCTCATGCTCCTATTATCTATGTATGTTTGAGATGACAAATGGCAACGGTTAGATGGTCTTAATGCTTGGTTTGCATATGTTGGTTCTACAAGAGGTTTCAAGCCTTTATATGTTTGAACATATGGACTTGAGCTTTGATGAACACTTTTGTTCAAATCTTGATCAAATAGTTCGAAACTTGTTTGGTTGATTTTTACGTATACCATACATGCATTTGTCAAAGCAACAAGTGTTCCAATCTTATATGTGAAATTGGGTCTCAATGTAAATCACTTCTTGAACTCTAATACATATTTCACATATCATTTTGAGTTTGCATTATGTTGAAACAACTCATGAGAAACTTGCTTGAAAATTGGAATAATGGTACTTATATCTTTCTCAAACGGTTTACAATAAGCTCTTGTTAATTGATTGAAACTGTCAAATGACCAAAGGGGTTTCATACATGTACTTCATGCAATTATCACATGAATTATTGATCAAAGTTCTAATCTTTTTTTCTATGGTTTTGTAGGTCAAAACACTCAACATATATTCCCCAAGATCAAAGGAGTTTGAAGCCTCAGACTTAAATGGGTTGCAATGGAGTTTGGGGGTGAAACCTAAAAGTCTGAAGTTTACTGTAGCTGTAGGTCGACCGCCCCAGGTCGATCGCCAGCAGCGGTCGACCGCCCCAGGTCGACCGAAAATGCCAGGGATCATATTTCTACAGGATTCTCAGTAGCGGTCGACCGCCAGCTTCCACAGGTCGACCGCCAGTCCCTAGCCAACATATGTTGACTTTGTTTTCCACTTCGAGAAGAGTCTTTCTCCTTGTAATTCTTTAATCCTAATGACACCAAATCACCCACAAAATGTGGATCTGGTCTGGGGGATGTCCATGGACCATTCAAGGGCTATAAAACATCTCATTTGGAGCCATAACCCTAACCATCCAAGAGGGCTTCAAGGGAGATCAAGAGGGTGCTGTCCAAGGAGGAAGAAGAGAGTACTGTAGCTCCATGAATAGTACTTCGTGCAGCAAGTTCTTCATCTATCTCCAACCCATTCAAGGTACTTCTCAAGCCAACAAACATCTATGAAGTGAAGAATCAAGCAACCAACAAAGAGAGATCAAGGGTGAGGCTATCAAGAAGCAAGCAAGGATTTCAAGAAGAGATAAAAGGAAGGTTATCCAAGGGAAGAAGAAGAAGGATGCTACAAGGAAGAAGGAGCCATTCAAGCATCATCTTAAGGTACTCTAGCTCCATTTGAAGTCAGCAGTCTCAAAGGAAGAGAACAAGCTCACAAGCATCAAGAAGATACATGGATTTGTCCAAGGAAGAAGGAAGGGTACTATAGCCGTGAACAATACTCCATGTAAGAAGATCTACATCAAATACAAGGCCATTCAAGCTGAGTCTCAAGCTATTCAAGTGAAGAAGGAATCAACGCGAACATCCAGAGCACACACTTAGGGGGAGCCTAAATCAGGAGCTTTCTAAACTGTGGTTTATTCATGTTTGTGTTTTGTGCTTAATAGTTTTAGAGTTGTGTTTCTTATAAACTGCAAACTCGTGTGTGTGTGGATCGTTGTTGGATCCGTGGTCGTGTGTGTGTGTGTCGTACTTGATTCGTGTGTGCATAGGTCTTCTTAGATCTGCGTGTGTGTGTGGATTTATCCAGATCTTAGTGTTTGTGTGTGTGGAGTGCTGCACTTGTCGCAGTGTGTGTGTGTGTCTTGTTGATCCGCTTGTTGGATCGTGTTAGAGACTGCATCTCCGTATGTGTGTGTGTTTTGGGGTGCATCCCCGTGTGTGTGGGCAGGCGTCATCCTGCGTGTGTGGTTGGAGCGTCGTCTCCGTTTGGGGATTTATCCCCGAGTGAAGCCTCACCGGGTTTGGGGAAGGGGTGGACGTAGGATTGCCGTCATTGCATCCGAACCACCTTAAAAACCGTTGTGCACTATGGTTTGATTTGTGTGATTTTGGTCCTTTTCTTCTACCTCCATTCTAAGTGAGTGTATTTGTTAATTGTTGTTACGGATTTATCTTCGTATATCTTGCATATTCTATATCTCATCATACAAAGTTTGATAAATCCAATTTGTGTTCAAATAGTTTTGAATCTCATAACTAGCATTCTATCACATATTTTAAAAAGGCCAAAAGTTTCCTTAAAATTTGTAAACACCCAATTCACCCCCCTCTTGGGTGTCATTGATCGCGGGACTTCAAGACCGATGGAGGCAGATGGCCTCACGTGTGCCCGAGCAAATCCCGGAAGAAGAGAAAGTAAAATTGTTAATCTCCAATGCTACGCCAACATTCAGAATATCTTGGCAATGAATGACATTGTGAACATGCACCATTTGTATAGCAGAGCTCGGTTCATACAAACCCAGTTCAAAGATTCCCCCATTCATTCTCTATTTGAGGCCCAGAAACCCAAAGCCGCCAGAAAATCCCAGGGCCCCGTCACTGAGGGAGTACATATTAATGAGCAGGTTCAGGCTGTTCAGTTCCCCCACCAAGCCGCTCCACCTCGCTTCCCTCAGCCTCCGCGCAACCCCAGTTCGCCACTCCACAAGTCCCCCAGCCCGCCTTCCAGGTCCCACAATACCCGCAACAAGCACCACCACCACCCCAACAGCCTCAGCGGCCGCCTCAATACAACAATGTTCCTCCACCCGCCGCTTATGGATCTGCTCGATCGAGTCCAAAGAGGGCCCACTACCCACCTCTTCCTGAAACCTTGCCCGATATCTTCTCTGCTTTGATGTATACTGGTGATCTTTAGTTGCCTCTTGAGCGCCCAAATTGGAACCCGGCCGCCGATCAATCTCGATACTACATATTCCATCGGCAACCCGGGCACACTATAGAGCGGTGCTACCAGTTCAGAGACCTGGTGTATGATCTACATGAGGGCCAGAGGATTGATTGGGCCCAGATGCACCAGCTAATTGAAGACATTAAGCAGAGGCAGAGACAAGCCAGGCCGCAGTAGGCGGCACCTCAGCAGCAGCAGCAGCAACCCCAGCAGCAACAGCAACCCCAGCAACAGCAACAAGACCTTGGGATCCATCAAAATCCCATGCCAATGCATCAACCCGCTCCTCAGCAACAACAACAACCGCTGGCACCGGCACCAGCACAAGTGAACATTGTCCAACACCCAGCCCCCAACGTTGGGTGGACTTTTGATGATGAAACCCCCGCACACCTTTTGTCCTTCCACCACAACCAGTCCCCCGCACCTGCTATCCCCTCCATCCTCAGGCCCACCATTCTGACCACTACCCCACTCGTTATTCACTCCGCATCACCCATCAGGCCCATCACATTCCCCTCCACGCCACCGGTCCTTGCACCACCACCCCCCATACCCTCCGTCGTCACCCCTCCGTTTAACCCCTCGCCTATCTCCCCTCCACCAGGGCCTATTAGACCCACTTCCGCCATCCTCACCCCCATCTCTACACCTTTCACCTACCCCACCGGGCCAAGCGGGGGTCCATCTCAGGCCGTGTCGGCACCAAACTGCGCCCTTCGGAGCGGGCGTCCTTTCCAAAGAATGTTTCCTCCCTCCGGTGCGTCTGCACCCAACCTGCAAGTTCCCTCCCCCACAGTTGAGACAGAAGAGGTAGACCCTGTGCCAGTCACGAAATATGATTTATTGTAGCATTTGGACTGGATGCCGGCTAAGATCTCAGTCTTGGAATTGATCAAAAGGTCGCCACTACACCAGGACGCCTTGAAGACTTTCTTGTAGAAGGTCATGGTGAGTGAGGACGTGGCAGTGGATAGTTTGCTGTCAATTTTGGCAACAATCACCAAGGGGCCTCCCATTTAATTTTCTGAATCAGAACTAGCACCCCCGGAGGCACGGCAGATGCCATTATGCATTACCATTTCTCTGAACAAAATGGCTGTAGAATCTGCACTTGTGGACTCGGGAGCGTCAATAAATGTGTGTCCATTAAGTACCCTCCGCGCCTGCAGCATCTCAGAAGACATGCTCAAGCCAACACCGACAACAATAGCAGCCTATGATAATTCCAGACGTGCTTGTCACGGGGTCGTGACTGTACAGGCTGAGCTAGGGCCCTTAGTTATGGACGTGGAATTTTATGTGCTAGACATAGACCCGATGTTCAAAGCTATTCTGGGTCATCCATGGCTGAACAGTTTAAATGTCGTCCCCTCAACCGCCCACCACTGTTTGAAGTTCCCCTTTCAAGGGCGGGTGGTCAAGGTAAAGAGCATCTCTACAGTCCAGAATGTTGATGTGATAGCAGCCAAGATTCTGCCTACATTGTGGCCAAGTAATAGGCCAGTTCTGTCAGTAATGGACTTGAATTACCCATGGGCATATGCGTCACGCAAGCCCACCACGGCACCAGTCAATGTGAAAGTCAAGTCCAAAATGAGAGATTCCAAAGGGTGGCACATGATTCTAAAATTAGGCTACCAGCCGGGCCTGGGTCTCGGCGCACAGTTACAGGGCCGGACCAACCCCGTTCTCAAAGGAAGGAAGATGGGCCGCCGAGGCCTCGGCTACCGTGAATCCTCAATGTCAGTACTTGGAGACTCCGGGCCATTAACATGGGACTACCAGCCCAAATTTTGTAAAAGGCCCGTTACAGCCTGGTATCTTGAAGAAATCGCCATCCAGTCTTGAAGAAAAGGCAGATGAGGCCTGTTTTGTTGCTGATCCACCACCACCGCTGCAAGGGCTGGTTGGTGATCTAGAAGATTTGTCTGGTTGTTTTGTGAAGTTGTTTCAGGAGAGAGAAAGCAAGCCGAAGAAGAAGGAGACGCAGCTGGTAAAACGTCCTCCGATGCCATTGGTCCGCCAGGGGCCGCGGGAAATGGGGAGCTCTGTCATTACCTATTCTATGTCCCCTTCCCGTCTCGCCTCTTGGTTTCAGCAATTGGGGTCTATTCCCTGTTCCCCTCCAATCCTGGTCGACCCGTGCTTCACGGAGAGGCCCAAAATTTTATTCATTCCCTGTGCTTGCGGGCACTGCCCGCCTATTGATCTGTCAACACTATTTACTCTTCCTCCCCCCGGAGCTCAGCTCCATGAAATGTGGTTTTCCTCTTCCGATCCTTTCTTTGACTACATATTTTCTGAGTTGTTCCCCATGCAGCTGCCTCCTCCTCCGTCTTCTTCCTCCTCCTGCTGCGTGATCACCTCCAGCCTCCAAAAAAAAAATGCCAATTTCAAAACGGATGTCTCGATGGAAGATTACGCTGTGCTCTGCTCAGATTCCCAGGGGCACGAGACCCATGTTTCTCTTCTAGTAGATTTCCACTCTCCTAGGGTAGATGTACAGTGTGTAGAGTCTCCTAGGTTAGTAGAGTCAGTCGGAGTAGAATCTAGTTCAAGTCTAGTCAGTCCATCCATGTCTGCGACGCACCCCGTGATGCGTCACCCCAAAACCATTCCCGATAGGTTTCTGCAGGATCTAGCTGAAAGATGCCACGCCCTTCTGAGGTGCCCTGAATTTGTAGAGACCGCGATTGTCTTAGAAGATGATGAGGAATTAGGAGGGGTATGGAGCAATGATGGATTAGGGGTGTATGAAGTCGTGAATGAGAAGGATCCAGCCGATGATGAGGAAGGTGAGGTGGATGATACTGCCGACTTGTACGCGCAAGGCTTGAAGAAAATTGATGAACCTTCCTCGGCAGTGGATGAACCCACTAAGGAAATCAATCTCGGAACAGAAGAGGATCCCAGGCCCATACTTGTTTCCGCCAACCTCCCTCCTCAGGTCGAAGAGGAGCTTATCAAGGTCTTGAGGGAGTACAACGATTCTTTTGCCTGGTCCTATGAGGACATGCCGGGTCTCGACCCCACGCTGGTTGAACATCGGTTGATTCTAAAACCAGGGGCAACACCCGTTAAGCAGAAAGCAAGAAGATTCCACCCGCAGATGGCCTTGAGAATTAAGGAAGAGGTTGATAAATTGCATAAGGCCAGGTTCATTAGGGTTGTACTGTATCCGCAATGGGTGGCGAACATAGTCCCGGTGATGAAGAAAGATGGTAAAATTCGGATCTGTATTGACTTCAGGGACTTGAATAAGGCATGTCCGAAGGACGATTTTCCACTTCCTCACATCGACGTCTTAGTTGACAACACTGCTGGGTATGAAGCCCTCTCTTTCATGGACGGTTATTCTGGATATAACCAAATCCGTCTAGCTCCGGAGGATCAAGAGAAGACCTCGTTTACCACACCTTGGGGCACGTACTACTATGTCGTTATGCCGTTTGGATTGAAAAATGCAGGTGCCACCTATCAAAGAGCGATGATGGCTATCTTCCATGATATGATGCACGTCTACTTGGAAGCTTATGTGGATGATATCTTGGTCAAATCGAGGTCTCAAGAAGAACACCCCGCCATTCTAGCCAAGGTATTGCAAAGGGCTAGGGAGTATAAGTTAAAAATGAATCCAAAGAAATGTGTATTCGGAGTTGCATCAGGGAAATTGCTCGGGTTCATAGTTAGTAAACGGAGTATTCAGATCGACCCGAATAAAGCAAAGGCCGTCATGGAAATGTCACCGCTAAAGAACATCACTGAACTTCGAGGATTGATTGGGTGTTTGCAATTTATTAGGAGATTCATATCTTAGCACTCACAAAGATGCCGCCCATTTTATGAATTGCTAAAGGCTGGCGCGAAATTTGAATGGAATGAACAATGCCAGAAGGCCTATGAGGAGCTTAAGGTTTACCTTTCTAATCCCCCGGTTCTACAACCACCCGTCCTTGGGAAACCTATGATCTTGTACATTTCTGTGATTGAGGACTCCCTAGGAGCTATCTTGGCACAGGTAGATGATGAAGGAAGGGAAAGGGCGGCATACTACCTCTCGAGGTTATTCAATCCCGCTGAATCCAAGTATACTGCCATGGGAAAGACCTGTGCAGCACTAGTGTGGGTAGCTCAGAAGCTTAAACACTATTTCCTTGCCCACGAGGTTAGGCTGATCTCTAGAATGGACCCCATTCGTTATCTCTTAGAAAAGCCTGTCCTTTCTAGCCGACTAGCTTGCTGGCAGAGCTTTCTTTCCCAGTTCGACATCACCTTCATCGTTTAGAAAGCAATCAAGGCATATGCTATTGCTGACCACCTCGCTCATTCTCCTATCCCTCGTACTGATTCGATCAAGGACGAGTTCCCTGATGAACACTTGGCGGTAATCGCTCATCTTCCTTTTTGGTCTCTCCATTTCGACGGTGCTCTCAATTCCCAGGGCAGCGGAATCGGCGCTGTTCTCCTCACTCCGGAAGGAGTAACCATCCTTGTTGCTTATCAGCTCTCATTTCCTGCCACTAATAATATAGCCGAGTATGAGGCTCTCCTTGCCAGTCTGAAGCACGCCTACCTCATGGGCGCGCGATACCTTAACATCATATGAGACTCTCAATTGGTGCTGTGCCAAGTTCTGTCAACTTACCGCACCCGTGACCCTAAGCTTAAACCCTATCAAGATCTGGTCACGCTCCTGGCTAGGCAATTCTGGAAACCTGTCTATATTCATACTCCTCATTCTCAGAACATCTTGGCTAACGCACTTGCATCACTCGCTTCTTCCCTATCGTTCCCCCTCAGTCGCGCCACTGAGACCATTGTAGTCCAGCGGCTAGATGTTCCTTCTCTTCAGGATCCCTACTTCGAAAACCTTAGGAAGTCTGTAGAAAGGAAGACAGAAATGGAGGAGGTGAAAGAAGTATCATTAACTGAGCTTGAGGAAATCATCGAAGAAGAAGAGTTTCCATGGTTCTATGAAATTGAGCAGTATTGCAGGGATGGTACATTTCCGGAGGCTGCGAATGCTGAACAGAGAAAGGCCATTAGAAGAGTCGCCGCAAGATACATAATCATCGCTGGTGAATTATACAGGTGGGCTCTGAACGGAGTTCTAATGAGGTGCCTAGATGACGAATAAGCTTGGAAGGTGGTCGAAGCAGCTCACTCCAGCGAATGTGGAGGGCATGTAAATGGGCAGGCGTTGGCGAAGAAGATTCTTAGGCAGGGCTATTACTGGCCGACCCTAGAAGAAGATTGCTCCACCTATGTCCATAGGTGTCTTCAGTGTCAACTTCATGCCGACAAAATCCATGCTCCGGCTTCTTCTCTTCATCCTCTTTCTGCTCCTTGGCCATTCTCCATGTGTGCCTTTGACATCATCGGACCCCTCGGTGACCCGAATTTCGCAATCAAGCAGAAATCCTTCATTTTGACGGCTACGGAGTATTTCACCAAGTGGGCGGAAGCTGAAGCTTATGCAGAGATCAAAGCCACCACAGTATGCCACTTTATTTTGAAGAACATTATCTCGCGGTTTGGAGTGCCAGGCGACATCGTCACCGACAACAGGCCTCAATTTGTATCACAAGAACTCCGCGACCTCTGTAAGAAATTCAATATAGCTTTGCATCATTCATCACCATACTACCCTCAAGGAAATGGCGAAGCTGAGGCCACGAATAAAACCCTTCTTAAAATTATCAAGAAAACATGCGAGTCACATAAATTTGATGATTGGGCCGACAAACTGGTAGAAGCTCTATGGGCTTATCGCACCTCCGTCCGCACCCCTACGGGGTAAACTCCTTTTGCTCTCACCTATGGGATGGAGGCGGTACTCCCGTATGAGATCTTGATCCCTTCCCTAAGAGTGCAGCTGGACAAAGAACTTAATCTCGACGAGCGTCAAGAGGCGTTGCTAGTCCAACAGGAACTCTTAGACGAGAAGAGGCTTAACGCGGACAATCATGTTTCAGTTTATCAAAAGCGTGTCTCGCGGTATTTTCAAAAGAATGTCATTGAAAGAAAATTTCAAGTGGGTAATATGGTTTTGAAACGCAAATTCATCAGATCAGCATGTCCTAGGTCTAAGCTGCAACCCAACTAGGAAGGGCCATTTGTAGTCAAGGAAGCTTATCCGGGTAACGCGTATCGTCTAAACAACGCGGAGGGTGAGGAGTTGCCAAACCCGTGGAATGGGCTATATTTAAAATGCTTTTATCCATAAAACCAAACCAGCACCGACTCGGTGGCGGGTGCGCCTTCGCTTGATCACGAAAGGAAATCCCCAGTTCAACATTTCACACACTACGCAACCCCTTGTGGGTCGGTTGCTTTCCTTTGCATAAACACCATTTCTGCCTTGGCCATGCTTGAGGAGAGGTGAAAGTCCTTATTTTCCTTCTCTCTCGACTGAAAATAGGGGCAAAAGGTGAATAAGGGGGCGAGAACTGATCTAGACCCCCCAATAATAGAGGTCTCAAATAGGGGTAGTCCGTTATGACCTTATTCCGTGAAAGAACAAGAAAGAAAAGAAAGAAAGGAATTAATGAAAAGGGGCAGAAATTGAGGCTAAAAGCTCACCCAAAGCTCGCAGCTCTCGAAAATTTTCTGAAAGTCCCCAAATAATAAAACCAAGCATGGCAAGAGTGGCAGTACAGTTTCCCCGCGGGACGTTATGAGCCCGGTCGTATGCGTGCCAAGAGCGGAAGTAGGTTCGATGACGGTCACAGAGCCCCGGCACAATAGACCAGATTCTTTGAAAAGGGGGGAGTGTCATGAGAAGAACTCAAGCCCTAAAAACCTTTATACCTACCGCCAGCTTTCCTGTTAAATCTATTTTATTTTCCAAGGACCGGATCCTACCCCGGGTATGGCCTCGATAAAAGCACCGTTAAAGCAAGATTAGCACCGGCCGCGAGCGGTCCTTCATATTGCATGTTGAGCCCGGGAGGCCCCTGATGAGATGGGGAGGTTCCCCGTCGTCAAGTCTAAGCTGGTTTCCAAAATTTAAAAAAAAAACACAAAAAATCAGATATTCAAAAACTCAAAGAAATCAGATATTTAAAAACTCAAAAAATCAGATATTCAAAAACTCAAAAAAATCAGATATTTAAAAACTCAAAAAAATCAGATCCAAAATTCAAAAACTCAAAAAATCAGATATTCAAAAACTCAAAAAATCAGATATTCAAAAACTCACAAAAATCAGATATTTTCAAAACTAAAAAAAAGGTTTTCTTCATTCTTGCATTCATAGCATCTATTGCATTTGTTTCAACATTTGTTATTTGCCTATTTAATAATGCTTATCCCCTTGACCAAAAATCAAGAACTGGTCATTCCCTAACTTGCTGTAGGCAAGGGGGCTAAGCCTAAAATAGATTTAATCTATTTTCTGTATCTGTGTGTGTGCAGGGGCAGGTTGAAAGTGCAGTTGGCTCGTGACCGTGTGAATGTTCGAGTCCTATCTCAATCTATGCATTCACATCATAATCAAACCACAAAGCCCAAATTCAATCAAATTCATCAACTTTATTCATCTCATATGTCCAGCTTTCTAAGCACAAGTCCCATTTAACATCATTATCATCATGAAAAGATAAAACAATCACTCAGTCCGCCGCTGGGCATCCCCACGGGGACGTATCTCTCTCAGCTCCCTAAGGTAAGCCCGTCGTGTCTCTGGAGCCCCCTCGACCTCCGCCGATAGGGTGCGCACCCTACTCACCTCCCACATAATCAGCGCGCTCCTGACCGCCTGCTCGTCCTCCTCTGTCCCAATCCTCCTCGCCTGTAGCACGGAAAGGTGGGGTAGCGTCGGTAGAACGGTCTAGGGTAGTCCAACCTGTAGGTAGCACCGGTGTGGGCTGTACGTCACCAAGACAGTGTCGCTCATGAGCCTCAAGTCCAAGCCTGCCCTCCTAGGTAGCCTGATGGTGGTGTCGTGAAGGAAATCCGGACGCATCACAAATCTATCCAGGGGCAGCATGTTGATGTACGGGCACCACTCGTCCCTGGTCTTCATCTCGGCCGTCCTGCACTCAACCCGTGGAGAGAACTTGAAGGCGCCTCCTGATGGGGACATCGAGGCAAGATCGTCCGCATTTTGTTTGTATTTATGTCCTTTCATATTTGTATGTATACCCTTGTGTTATATGGGTACGTAATTGTAAGTCTTAGTGGGTTTATATGTAAAATTCCAATAGGCCCAAGCAAGGGGGCCCTCACCCCTTTCCCATTGGTCCACCTAGACCATGTGGGGCTGGTCAACCATCCTAGGTGGCCATCTAGAAGGTTGGAATGCCAATTGACCACATGGGAGACAAGTGGTTAATATTTTCCAAGGTAGGCCACCTACCCATTCAACCATTTCATATAGTCAAGGGGGCGCCCCATTCCACTAGGAATATTTTAATTTTTGTGTGTGTTTATCACACTTAATCCCAGCCCTCCATTCCCCATCCCTAGATCCAAGGGTCTACATTTGATTTGATGTGAATCATATAAAAGGTTGTATTTTCCATTTGTTAGCATTAATGAAGAGAAAATTATTGGAAAATCAAGAGTGCTTCTTGTGCCCCTCCCCTCTCCCCTGGTGTTCATCTCCTGCAACCTCTAATTCTAGAGTGGTTTCATCTCTATCCCCTCCCCTCAATCTCTGGTTGTGATCTGTGCCGCCGCTGCCGCCATTCGTGCCGCCATCGGACCGCCACCGAGCCACCGTCGAAGTTCTATCTTCAGCCAACAGCAGCCCCTTCCACAAAATTCTTCACTCAGCCCCGAGTTCTTCGTAATCTGAAAATTTTATGGTGTGTTCCTATCTTCAATCCCCACCACCACAAAATAAATCCCGTCCAAATTCTATCATTTACTATTTTTCAAATTTCATGTGTTTCTATTTCCCAGTTCTGTCCAGTTTCAGATCTGTATGACAGCACCCCTGTAATCCCCCCCTCCGACCATCTTGTTGATTTTTCCAAGCCCTCCCAATTTTACTGGGTGTTCTGTTCACCGTCCCCTCACTCGATGAATTTTCCTGATTTTTGATCAGCCATCCATCTATTTTTAAAAATTCGTTTTCAGAGCCATCTATAGTGCTGTCAGCCAGTTTCCAGATCCAACTCACTGCTAGTATACAAATCATAACAATTCATAGCCACCTCCAAACCTGCCACAAAAAATATTGCCGTCTTCCTTGTTCAATTTCCTACAACTTTGATGAAGAACACAACTTCTGAATCGGAGGTCTACCTATCAGTCAACGCCAGTTCTCAGATAAGTTCCTGTTGATCTGAGAATTCGGGCACTGTACAACAGCAGCTATCAAAATTCACCAACAAGAACGCCTGTTCTCACCGGAGCGCGCACCTGAAAATAGAACCGACAGATCCGTGGCCGGTTATTCCGACCGGTGCCGATCGGAGCCGCCAGGCCTCCAGCCGGCGAACCAGCGTGCCGCCATCCCAGGGAGCGCTTCCCCAAGTGTCCCCACTACAGCGGTGCCACCGGGTCCCACACGGCCCCTCCGGACAGCACGTGGGCCCCACGGTCGCGAGTATGGGTGCGGCCGAAGCTACACGGGAAGCCGCCCGTCAACCCGAATCGATCCTCTCGGGCCCATTTGTGTAGCCCTTTACCTCCCTACGTGGAGTGGGCAGTGATTTCTTACTGTAACATTTGTGTGTTAACCGTCCCGGGAGTACGAGTTCAGCCGGGTCCGTCTTCCCCACGCCGAGAGCGTGGAGGTATCGTATTCACTCTTACACTCGGTATTTCGCTTATTTCCTTATATGCTTTATATGCCGCTGCTAGAGAGCATGTGTAAGGTCGTTAGCTCGTAATATTTATTTCACCGCTGCTGCGAGAGAGAGAGCGTGACCATCCCGTGACCCGATCCCGGCACAAAAGAGAATTGACCACCCTAGCTCTTGCCGATTTCTCAACCGTGCACGTCCGACGCTTCCCTCGTTAAGGGACAATCACGAGCTCACCTAGAGTCCAAGGACTGTATTCCTCTTTCGAGTCGTGTCCGTGGTCTCGTCCCGCATCAATTTGGTATCAGAGCGAGTTTGAGTCTAGGGTGTCAAAAAAAAGTGTCATTTACGTCTAGTCATTAGTCATTGTCTAAGTCATGTTTAGGGTCATCATTGTTTTAAAATAAAAAAAAGTGTCTTTTTGCATTGCATCCCAATAACCCGGTATCTCAAAAGGTGTTGTCCGAACGTTAAGTCTTGGTTTACGTCTAGGGTCCTTAGTGTGCATGCATTCCAAACTTGCATAGTCGGTCTAGTGTCTTGTCACCGTGTGTATGCATGTCCATGTCCGCTACCCATGGTTGTTCCCCAAGACTGCGTCCGACGGGACATCCTTTGTGGCCCAATCCAACGCCTTCATGGCCCGACGATTAGCTTTCACTCATCTCGTTACTAAAGCTACCCTACCCAATGGGTCCACAACGAGACTCCATTTCGCTCATAAGGATTCAGATAATTGGGTTTCTCTTGATATCGTGGAGTCCCTCTCCAAGGTGGGTAAGATTATCCGCGATGGGGATTTTGCTTTTGTCGAGTTTGAAAGGATGATCGGCTCCACTCTTTACTGCGATGGTGCATGGTGCAACCTTGGTATGCTAACAGGCCCATACATTATGTTAGGGCGACCTTGGTTGGAAGAGAGGAGAGCGATCTTTGACGGGGATACGAGGACCTGCACCCTATATCCACCTCACCTAACCGGCAAGTTCATCTTCCACGACATCCTTCGGCCGACCATCTCCGTGTCACCACCCGTCCACTCGTATCAGTCCGCTCCGCCTACGGACCCATGCTCACCACCCTTTCTTTCCGAACTTGCTTCGGAACCCTCTCATTTGGAACCATCCAAGCCCGAGCCACCCGTGTTTCTGATGGGTACGCTTTTCATAGCCGAGCCGCTTCTTAGTTGGCTCAAGGATGGCTTGGTCCCACATCCCTTCCCCTTCAGGGACCCCACCTTACCTTTAGTGCCGGTCAACTCATTCCATACTACATTTCGATTTAGTCACCATGTTGATACGTTGGACGATCTTGTCATGGGATTAGACTCACAATGGAAGTTGACGCATCTATTGGCCCGAGGCTTTGACCAACCCGCTAGTTTTAGCTTCACCCATCCGGCCTTAGGGTCCATTACCTCCGAGTGCACCGTGGGTTGTGTCACCACGGAGATTCTATTATTCCTCCCTATGTCGGCCGAATCCGACTTCATTCCCTTTTACCCAAGGGAGGAATCTTATTTCCTACATATGTCCGTCGTCCCACCGATCATAATGTATGGCGGTGATTATGAATTCCAAACTTGGGACCATGTCATGTTGGAACCCATCTCATGGGGTCATACCTTCTTCGACCCTTTTGACCCCCTCACTAGTGAATCTCCCGAGCCTCCATCTTCACTCCACTTCCTCCGCGGAGTTCACTATCACGCCTTTTCCACTCGGGCCAAACAACCTCTATATAGCCATAGGTTCGAACCATCATTTAGGGGTAATGAAGACTTTGGTTTCCCCGATCCATCTAAACCACCCGGACTTCCCACATCCAAGCCCAATGTCCGTGATTGGTGCATCGTAGGATGTCTAGGAGTTCCCCATGATGTCAACCTCCGGTTACGTCAAATGCATGCATGGCACACATTCGGGTGTCCTGGTCCGCCGTCACCCATGTACGGGTCGGACTAACATTAGGTGTGTCTAGGGTCATAGATGAGTCAGTGTGTTTTCTTTGTGTGATTTGTTTGTGTGGTGTGTTTTGAGTTGATTGTTTGTGTGGTTTGCATACGTGTGTTAGTGCATGGTGAGTCTGCATGTGTCTTGTGCAAGCTCGTTGTCGTTCTCTTATGAGTGTGAAGCGATTAGACTCACTTGAGGAGTTTGGGATCGGTTCTACATTTATACCTGGATCAGTCACCTACAGGGACCCAGCGGTGATTCCTAGTGAGTCTTCAAGTCGCCTCCTCCCCTTTCGAGAGTGCCCCACCCGGAGTGTCCACCTCTAGCCCATAGCAGCTTGTGCATATCGAGTATATATGGAATGAGTAGGTGACGGTCACTTGGAATGGAGCATACCCGCGTTACTTGGCACGGTGACGGATCTGACGGAGTACTCGAGCATCCATACCCCTACTCGACGGGGTCGAGTTCCTCCCACCCGGGGAGAATTGATGGGGACATCGAGGTAAGACCGTCCGTATTTTGTTTGTATTTATGTCCTTTCATATTTGTATGTATACCCTTATGTTATATGGGTACGTAATTGTAAGTCTTAGTGGGTTTATATGTAAAATTCCAATAGGCCCAAGTAAGGGGGCCCTCACCCCTTTCCCATTGGTCCACCTAGACCATGTGGGGCTGGTCAACCATCCTAGGTGGCCATCTAGAAGGTTGGAATGCCAATTGACCACATGGGAGACAAGTGGTTAATATTTTCCAAGGTAGGCCACCTACCCATTCAACCATTTCATATAGTCAAGGGGGCGCCCCATTCCACTAGGAATATTTTAATTTTTGTGTGTGTTTATCACACTTAATCTCAGCCCTCCATTCCCCATCCCTAGATCCAAGGGTCTACATTTGATTTGATGTGAATCATATAAAAGGTTGTATTTTCCATTTGTTAGCATTAATGAAGAGAAAATTGTTGGAAAATCAAGAGTGCTTCTTGTGCCCCTCCCCTCTCCCCTGGTGTTCGTCTCCTCCAACCTCCAATTCTAGAGTGGTTTCATCTCTATCCCCTCCCCTCAATCTCTGGTTGTGATCTGTGCCGCCGCCGTCGCCGTTCGTGCCGCCGTCGGACCGCCACCGAGACACCGTCGAAGTTCTATCTTCAGCCAACAACATCCCCTTCCACGAAATTCTGCAGTCAGCCCCGAGTTCTTCTTAATCTAAAAATTTTATGGTGTGTTCCTATCTTCAATCCCCACCACCACAAAAAAAATCCCGTCCAAATTCCATCATTTACGATTTTTCAAATTTCGTGTGTTTCTGTTTCCCAGTTCTGTCCAGTTTTAGATCTGTGTGACAGCACCCCTGTAATCCCCCCCTCCGACCATCTTGTTGATTTTTCCAAACCATCCCAATTTTACTGGGAGTTCTGTCCACCGTCGCCTCACTCCATGAATTTTCCTGATTTTTGATCAGCCATCCATCTATTTTTAAAAATTCGTTTTCAGAGCCATCTATAGTGCTGTCAGCCAGTTTCCAGATCCAACTCACTGCTAGTATACAAATCATAACAATTCGTAGCCACCTCCAAACCTGCCACAAAAAATATTGCCGTCTTCCTTGTTCAATTTCCTACAACTTTGATGAAGAACACAACTTCTGAATCGGAGGTCTACCTATCAGTCAACGCCAGTTCTCAGATAAGTTCCTTGTTGATCTGAGAATTCGGGCACTGTACAACAGCAGCTATCAAAATTCACCAACAAGAACGCCTGTTCTCACCGGAGCGCGCACCTGAAAATAGAACCGACAGATCCGTGGCCGGTTATTCCGACCGGTGCCGATCGGAGCCGCCAGGCCTCCAGCCGGCGAACCAGCGTGCCGCCATCCCAGGGAGCGCTTCCCCAAGTGTCCCCACTACAGCGGTGCCACCGGGTCCCACACGGCCCCTCCGGACAGCACGTGGGCCCCACGGTCGCGAGTATGGGTGCGGCCGAAGCTACACGGGAAGCCGCCCGTCAACCCGAAATCGATCCTCTCGGGCCCATTTGTGTAGCCCTTTACCTCCCTACGTGGAGTGGGCAGTGATTTCTTACTGTAACATTTGTGTGTTAACCGTCCCGGGAGTACGAGTTCAGCCGGGTCCGTCTTCCCCACGCCGAGAGCGTGGAGGTATCGTATTCACTCTTACACTCGGTATTTCGCTTATTTCCTTATATGCTTTATATGCCGCTGCTAGAGAGCATGTGTAAGGTCGTTAGCTCGTAATATTTATTTCACCGCTGCTGCGAGAGAGAGAGCGTGACCATCCCGTGACCCGATCCCGGCACAAAAGAGAATTGACCACCCTAGCTCTTGCCGATTTCTCAACCGTGCACGTCCGACGCTTCCCTCGTTAAGGGACAATCACGAGCTCACCTAGAGTCCAAGGACTGTATTCCTCTTTCGAGTCGTGTCCGTGGTCTCGTCCCGCATCAATTTGGTATCAGAGCGAGTTTGAGTCTAGGGTGTCAAAAAAAAGTGTCATTTACGTCTAGTCATTAGTCATTGTCTAAGTCATGTTTAGGGTCATCATTGTTTTAAAATAAAAAAAAAGTGTCTTTTTGCATTGCATCCCAATAACCCGGTATCTCAAAAGGTGTTGTCCGAACGTTAAGTCTTGGTTTACGTCTAGGGTCCTTAGTGTGCATGCATTCCAAACTTGCATAGTCGGTCTAGTGTCTTGTCACCGTGTGTATGCATGTCCATGTCCGCTACCCATGGTTGTTCCCCAAGACTGCGTCCGACGGGACATCCTTTGTGGCCCAATCCAACGCCTTCATGGCCCGACGATTAGCTTTCACTCATCTCGTTACTAAAGCTACCCTACCCAATGGGTCCACAACGAGACTCCATTTCGCTCATAAGGATTCAGATAATTGGGTTTCTCTTGATATCGTGGAGTCCCTCTCCAAGGTGGGTAAGATTATCCGCGATGGGGATTTTGCTTTTGTCGAGTTTGAAAGGATGATCGGCTCCACTCTTTACTGCGATGGTGCATGGTGCAACCTTGGTATGCTAACAGGCCCATACATTATGTTAGGGCGACCTTGGTTGGAAGAGAGGAGAGCGATCTTTGACGGGGATACGAGGACCTGCACCCTATATCCACCTCACCTAACCGGCAAGTTCATCTTCCACGACATCCTTCGGCCGACCATCTCCGTGTCACCACCCGTCCACTCGTATCAGTCCGCTCCGCCTACGGACCCATGCTCACCACCCTTTCTTTCCGAACTTGCTTCGGAACCCTCTCATTTGGAACCATCCAAGCCCGAGCCACCCGTGTTTCTGATGGGTACGCTTTTCATAGCCGAGCCGCTTCTTAGTTGGCTCAAGGATGGCTTGGTCCCACATCCCTTCCCCTTCAGGGACCCCACCTTACCTTTAGTGCCGGTCAACTCATTCCATACTACATTTCGATTTAGTCACCATGTTGATACGTTGGACGATCTTGTCATGGGATTAGACTCACAATGGAAGTTGACGCATCTATTGGCCCGAGGCTTTGACCAACCCGCTAGTTTTAGCTTCACCCATCCGGCCTTAGGGTCCATTACCTCCGAGTGCACCGTGGGTTGTGTCACCACGGAGATTCTATTATTCCTCCCTATGTCGGCCGAATCCGACTTCATTCCCTTTTACCCAAGGGAGGAATCTTATTTCCTACATATGTCCGTCGTCCCACCGATCATAATGTATGGCGGTGATTATGAATTCCAAACTTGGGACCATGTCATGTTGGAACCCATCTCATGGGGTCATACCTTCTTCGACCCTTTTGACCCCCTCACTAGTGAATCTCCCGAGCCTCCATCTTCACTCCACTTCCTCCGCGGAGTTCACTATCACGCCTTTTCCACTCGGGCCAAACAACCTCTACATAGCCATAGGTTCGAACCATCATTTAGGGGTAATGAAGACTTTGGTTTCCCCGATCCATCTAAACCACCCGGACTTCCCACATCCAAGCCCAATGTCCGTGATTGGTGCATCGTAGGATGTCTAGGAGTTCCCCATGATGTCAACCTCCGGTTACGTCAAATGCATGCATGGCACACATTCGGGTGTCCTGGTCCGCCGTCACCCATGTACGGGTCGGACTAACATTAGGTGTGTCTAGGGTCATAGATGAGTCAGTGTGTTTTCTTTGTGTGATTTGTTTGTGTGGTGTGTTTTGAGTTGATTGTTTGTGTGGTTTGCATACGTGTGTTAGTGCATGGTGAGTCTGCATGTGTCTTGTGCAAGCTCGTTGTCGTTCTCTTATGAGTGTGAAGCGATTAGACTCACTTGAGGAGTTTGGGATCGGTTCTACATTTATACCTGGATCAGTCACCTACAGGGACCCAGCGGTGATTCCTAGTGAGTCTTCAAGTCGCCTCCTCCCCTTTCGAGAGTGCCCCACCCGGAGTGTCCACCTCTAGCCCATAGCAGCTTGTGCATATCGAGTATATATGGAATGAGTAGGTGACGGTCACTTGGAATGGAGCATACCCGCGTTACTTGGCACGGTGACGGATCTGACGGAGTACTCGAGCATCCATACCCCTACTCGACGGGGTCGAGTTCCTCCCACCCGGGGAGAATTGATGGGGACATCGAGGTAAGACCGTCCGTATTTTGTTTGTATTTATGTCCTTTCATATTTGTATGTATACCCTTATGTTATATGGGTACGTAATTGTAAGTCTTAGTGGGTTTATATGTAAAATTCCAATAGGCCCAAGTAAGGGGGCCCTCACCCCTTTCCCATTGGTCCACCTAGACCATGTGGGGCTGGTCAACCATCCTAGGTGGCCATCTAGAAGGTTGGAATGCCAATTGACCACATGGGAGACAAGTGGTTAATATTTTCCAAGGTAGGCCACCTACCCATTCAACCATTTCATATAGTCAAGGGGGCGCCCCATTCCACTAGGAATATTTTAATTTTTGTGTGTGTTTATCACACTTAATCTCAGCCCTCCATTCCCCATCCCTAGATCCAAGGGTCTACATTTGATTTGATGTGAATCATATAAAAGGTTGTATTTTCCATTTGTTAGCATTAATGAAGAGAAAATTGTTGGAAAATCAAGAGTGCTTCTTGTGCCCCTCCCCTCTCCCCTGGTGTTCGTCTCCTCCAACCTCCAATTCTAGAGTGGTTTCATCTCTATCCCCTCCCCTCAATCTCTGGTTGTGATCTGTGCCGCCGCCGTCGCCGTTCGTGCCGCCGTCGGACCGCCACCGAGACACCGTCGAAGTTCTATCTTCAGCCAACAACATCCCCTTCCACGAAATTCTGCAGTCAGCCCCGAGTTCTTCTTAATCTAAAAATTTTATGGTGTGTTCCTATCTTCAATCCCCACCACCACAAAAAAAATCCCGTCCAAATTCCATCATTTACGATTTTTCAAATTTCGTGTGTTTCTGTTTCCCAGTTCTGTCCAGTTTTAGATCTGTGTGACAGCACCCCTGTAATCCCCCCCTCCGACCATCTTGTTGATTTTTCCAAACCATCCCAATTTTACTGGGAGTTCTGTCCACCGTCGCCTCACTCCATGAATTTTCCTGATTTTTGATCAGCCATCCATCCATTTTTAAAAATTCATTTTCAGAGCCATCTACAGTGCTGTCAGCCAGTTTCCAGATCCGACTCACTGCTAGTATACAAATCATAACAATTCGTAGCCACCTCTAAACCTGTCACAAAAAATATTGCCGTCTTCCTTGTTAAATTTCCTACAACTTTGATGAAGAACACAACTTCTGAATCGGAGGTCTACCTATCAGTCAACGCCAGTTCTCAGATAAGTTCCCTATTGATCTGAGAATTCGGGCACTGTACAACAGCAGCTATCAAAATTCGCCAACAAGAACGCCTGTTCTCGCCGGAGCGCGCGCCTGAAAATAGAACCGGCAGATCCGTGGCCGGTTATTCCGACCGGTGCCGATCGGAGCCGCCCGGCCTCCAGCCGGCGAACCAGCGTGCCGCCATCCCGGGGAGCGCTTCCCCAAGTGTCCCCACTACAGCGGTGCCACCGGGTCCCACACGGCCCCTCCGGACAGCACGTGGGCCCCACGGTCGCGAGTACGGGTGCGGCCGAAGCTACACGTGAAGCTGCCCGTCACCCGGAATCGGTCCTCCCAGGCCCATTTGTGTAGCCCTTTACCTCCCTGCGTGGAGTGGGTAGTGATTTCTTGCTGTAACATTTGTGTGTTAACCGCCCCGGGAGTACGAGTTCGGCCGGGTCCGTCTTCCCCACGCCGAGAGCGTGGAGGTATCGTATTCGCTCTTACACTCGGCATTTCTCTTATTTCCTTATATGCTTTATATGCCGCTGCTAGAGAGCATGTGTAGGGCTGTTAGCTCGTAATATTTATTTCACCGCTGCTGCGAGAGAGAGAGCGTGACCATCCCGTGACCCGATCCGGGCACAAAAGAGAATTGACCACCCTAGCTCTTGCCGGTTTCTCAACCGTGCACGTCCGACGCTTCCCTTGTTAAGGGACAATCACGCTGGTTTCTCAACCGTGCACGTCCAACGCTTCCCTTGTTAAGGGACAATCACGAGCACACCTAGAGTCCGAGGACTGCATTCCTCTTTCGAGTCATGTCCGTGGTCTCGTCCCGCATCACCTCCTATGAAGTAAAGGGGGTGGCTCCCAAAGATCCTGCTAACAGAAGTAGTATCCTCCCTCTGAATGAACTTCATCCTGACTCCCATCCAACACTCCAATAGAATCATAGAACCAAAAAGTGGACCTCCTAGGGCCGCGGAGCTAAGACCCTCATACAAGTAGGCTAAGACAGCCTGGGAGATGGAAAGTCCCTGCCACAGGCCACTAATGGTGCTAAGCAAGGGGATCTCTAAGACATGGTCAGCCGAAGGGAAAAAGATGGCCCGCACAGGCAGATGGATGCAGCTTTGGCTATGGCCTCGGTCCACCCACACTTATTCTTGCAATGCTCCACTACCCACTGACTAAGAGGAAGGAGGTGAATATGATGAGGGCCTACAAAGGTATGAGCGTCTCTGCTATCTGGTATGAACCCTCCTAGGATGAGTTTTGGGTCTATAGGGGCAACGGTATGGCATATCAAGTCTTCCTCCCCTACCTTGGACCTAGGGAACCCGAAGTAGGTCTCTACCTCCTCTAATAGGATAGTGGCCTCGAAGGATGGGAAGAAGAAGGTATGGGTCTGAGGATGCCATGTTTCTATCAAAGCTGAGATGATGTGCCAATCTAAGGAAAGCTTCGTGTAGTTCTGGCCTAAAACTAGAAGGGAATGTAGGTGCCAAGATTTGAGAAGGTAAGTCACCCCTAGGGGCAATGCACGGATCATGGGAGCCACCCATTTCAAACCAGAATAGCGCCTCGGGCCCAGAAGGAGCTGAGAAGAAGAAAAGAGAGAGCGTAAGAGAGGATGTATAAGTAAAGTTGAGGGAAAGAAATTGAATGAACTCATGATGAACTCACTTCTCTCATCAGAGTTGCGCTGAGATGCCGAGGAATTAAACTTAGCCGTTGGAGCACTTCCCGCTCTTTTTTGGCCGGCTTTGGCCCTTCAAAAGATGCTCCCTCCATAGAACTTCCCTCTAGAGCCCTCTTCATGATGATTTGGTGGTGAGAATCAAAGGTTTCAAGGCTTGGAAGGAAGAAGATGTGTGAGCTGCGAATTTAGATTCCCCTCCCACTTATAGGGCTTGTTAGGAAGTCTAGGCCTCTTGAGATTGGGGTTGGATAAGTCTAGGACGGGTTAAGATGAGGTTTAGATAGGTTCAAATCGCTTTACCCTCAGGTTGAGGACTCTCCAGAGAGTCCCCTTTAAGCTTGCAGGGTATCCACTTGAACGGTCTTACGATAGACCGCTCATCCTGTTGTGCGGTCTGTACCTTACCGTTCAACTTATTTCAGAGAACCCGGGTCCAACTACTTGTGCGGCCTAATATAGACCGTTCTTCCTTTCACGCGGTTTATATTAAACCGTTCACCACGCAGCACGGTTAGAATCCAACCGTTCAAATCCCTTGGAGCGGTTTATTATGAACCGTTTGTGGCTTTGCGCGGCTCTCTGAGAACCACCTGTCTGATCCGCCCCCTTTTGTCAACCTACCCAACTAACAATCATATCCTCTCTCTTACTTCACTCATTTGGCGCCTCTCACTTCACTCATTTGGCGTCTCTCATTTGGCATCTCTCACTCCACTCATTTAGCGTCTCTCACCTCACTCATTTAGCGTCTCTCACTTCACTCATTTGGCGTCTCTCACCTCACTCGTTTGGCGTCTCTCACTTCACTCATTTGGCATCCCTCATCTCACTCAGTCAGTGTCCCTCCGTCTCACTCACACTCGTAGTCGTGTCTCGCCCGTAGTCGTCATCCCCCACTCACGCACTCGTGTCACATTCATCCATTCATTCATTCATACATCCATTCATTCATACATTCATCCACAAAATAAAAATCAAAACAAGAAAAAAACATGCATATCACTATCATATCATATCACATAATGTACAAAAGACGGGCCCGGTACAAGTCAAGCCTCTCCCTCTCCCTGGCCCCCGTCGCTGTCTCCGCCGCCCTCATGCCTCTTCGGGGGAGGCATCGCTGATGTCACCTCATCACGCCGACGTCGCCGGTGCTGCTCGTCCTCCTTGTTCCTCCGCTGACCGGAGGAACCCGTAAAGTAGCTCCTAATGGAACCATGCGTACCGTGGCTGACACTCGGGGTCCCGCTGCGTGAGCGTCGGCTAATGTCCTTATACGCTCGCAGCTCCCCGCGTAACTCAGCCGCCTCAGTCCGGCACCGCTCTGCCTCGACCCGGTGGTGATCGACCTCGGCCGCACCGGCCCGGAGTCGCTCTAGCTCGGCCCGGAGAAGTGACGTCTCCAACGTGTCCGCCGGTCGGCTCCGCGCACCCGGGCCACCTCCTCCCTAGCCGCTACTCGGCTCTGCTCCAGCTCGGCCTGGAGGCGGGTCAGCTCAGATGTCTGCATCCACATGGCATTGTTAGTCAGTTGCATAAGCATTTCATTCATAAGCATAATAAGCAGGAGGAAGTTAGAGTTGCGTACCCTCTCGGTGAGCGCTACCTCGGCCGCCTTGGCCCGCGTCACCATCCTGGCAAAGTCTGCGTCTCTCTCGGCTCGGTCGGCTGGAGTCCGGGTCGTGGAGGAGGAAGGAGCATCCGGTCCCGCCCTCTGAACTCCCTCGGCATGCTGCATCCAAATACTCGAGGTCAGTCACATGCATAAGCATAATCATATAGAATTGCATAATTTAAAGAGTGTAAGGTTTAGAAGACTCACCAGTAAGGCCAGGGCCTGTCGGGCCTCGTCTCTCTCCCTGATGGTGGAGTGCAGAAGTCCCTGCAACTCCGCCAGTCATCCCGCAGGGTCGATATGCATTTAGAAGTCCATGTGTCAGTACACCATCATATAGGACTCATAAGCATAACAGAAAAGGGTTTAAGTTTAGAAGTCGTACCGGTCGGTGGGCACCCCGGAAAACTTGGTCCCGGTAGTGCCGTGCCTACGCGGTGTTGTACACGCTATCGCTCTCAGCTCGGGCAGTCACTACTCGCCCTCATGCAGCCCAGTCGGCGATCTGAGCGACGTTCCTCGCTGTCCAGTCAAACGCCTCGCGGAGTCCTCGTGTCATCCTCGTCACTCGCTCCCCCGCCTTCTCAGGTGCAGGGAACTCCACCGCGGGCTGATGGACCCCGATGGTCCTCATCACCAACCTGAAGTGCAGTGGCTCCACCACATTCATGCAGTGAAGCCACACGTCTCGCCCGGAAAAGGCAAGAGCCTCAGCCACCCACGGCTGGCCCTCCTGGCCCTCCCCCACGTAAGGTGTCCACCGTACCTGCACCGTAAGAACTTGCATCAGCATCATCATCATCATCATATAAGAATTGCATTTAATTAAAAAGTCCAGGTTTAGAAGCGTACCGAGGCATACGGTAGAGAGTCTAGGTCATCCTGCAACTCCCGGACCTGTCGTCTCAGGGCTGCCATCTCCTGAGGTGCTGTCCACCTCCGTGCAATCGGCAGGAGCCCAGGACGGGTCTCCTCGCCTCTCCTGAGCCCACGCAGGTATACGTAGGCCCACACCTACATTATAGCATTGTGTCAACATTTAGAAACATATAGGGTCGCATAATTAAGTCTAGGGTAAGAGTTGTACCTGGAGTAAGGGGGAGAAGCCCCCGAGCATCGTCTGATGGGCCGTCGAACTCAGGGTGTCGAAGAGGAAGGCGAGGACCACCGCTCCCCAAGCGTAGTCACCAACGTGCTCAAGCTCCTGGAAGAAGGGGAGGAACTGGCAGCTCATCACATCCGCTCGCGTGGAGAAGAGGAGTCCCCCGAACATTAGCATCAAGAACCGCCTCAGCACTCGATCTGCCTCCGCTCCCGGTCCTGCTGCCACTCTCGGCCGCGCTAGCCCTATCAACCGCTCCAGATGCTCCTCCGACTACTCGCCGACTGCAACACCCGCTCGTCGTAATCCCAGGCTGTCCTGGAGACTAGCCTGGGTAGGAGGGTCGACTGCCTCTCGGGGCATCGTAGCTGTAAGCCCAGCAACTCCCGAGCCATCACTCGGTAGTCGGGAAAGGTAGTCCTGCTAACCAGTGACCCGTGCACGCGAAGGCCAGTGAGCCTGGCCACGTCCTCTAGCGTGGGGACCATATGCCCCCACGGGAAAAGGAACGTTCGACTCACTGGGTCCCAGCAGTCGTGCAGGGCGTAGAGCAGAGCTGCGTCAAAGCGACACACCTCAATGCTCAAGAATGGGGCGAACCCCATGGCAGCCAACCGCTCCCTCTGAAAGTCCGGCAGTGCTAAGTACACTGCGCGGACCTGCAGCCACGAGGTGCGGGTCCTGCGCTTCCCCTGCATTCATTTCATCCGTTTTAGATACATTTTAGTAAGGTAGTTTTGCATTTTGTCTCATTTGAATAAAATCATCAGGGTTTAACTCTCTGTTTGAAGAGCGGTTCTCCACGGGCTGCTCATCGATGGAACGGTCCCATGTCCACCGTTCTTAATCTTCAGGTTCTGTGTTTGACCGGTCTTCCTTTGACCGTCTTTAACGTGAACGGGCCATCACGAGCCGTCCGTCTTTTAATCTTCCTAGGGTAGAACGGCCACTCCTCCGCCGCGTGAATCATGGACGGTCCTATGGGAACCGTTTTGTTTTGCATTGTTTGGATGGTGAACGGACCAATGTGGCCCGTTTATTGTGTGTGCAGTGACCCCCTCACCGTCCTTTATTGGTGTGGTTCGTTTGCTGTGTGATGTTGAATGGTCCTTCCAAGGCCGTATGGGTTTGAGCGATCCTATGTGGGCCGCGTGTCTTGGTTTGTACGGTTTCTACTGAACCGCCCCACCGTCGTCTTCCCCGACGACGGTGGACGTTCCCTGGCCGGCAAAGAGGCTGCCATAGCCCCCAAACCAGCCCCCTAAGTCCTCTAAAACCCCCCTAAACTAACATGCATGGCTTAAAAATGGAATAAAAATAGAAATGGGGAGGGTTTTTTAGGGCTCCTACCTCGGGGTCCCGTGGTTTTTTGGCCGGTCTCTCCACCGGTGTTTCTTCCCCGACGACGACGAGTTCTTCCTCGGCCGCCTCTGTTCCCGGTTCCTCCTCGGCGATGGACGGTGGCGGGGGCACGTCCTCCTCGGCCGTGGACGACGACGGCACCGCCACTGGAGGTGGTTCTTCGGTGCTCGCCGCCGCGGCGGTCGTCGACGGCGGTGGTACGGAGGTCCCCTCTTCGGCCATCCCTGGACGCCTCGCTTGGTGCTTTTGGCGCATTGAGAGGGCGAGAGGGAGGATGAGAGGTGGAGAGAGGTTGAGAGAGGGTGAGAATGAGGGTTTGCCTTCGTTCTCCCTCCCACCGTCAGTTACGGTGGAGGGAGACGAAGGGTTTTTGCCTTTTCAAGGTTGCAGAGGTTGTACGGTCTAGCGATAGACAGTCCTTTGTTTGTGCGGTTGGTCTCTAGCCATTTATCCTTAACGGTAAGTTTCTTAAGCCGGTTCAAATTCCCTAGTATATATGGTTGTAACATGACCGTTCTTAGTTGGACGGCTGATAATCAACCGTTCATTCTTGAATATTGGTTGCTCTTCAGTTAATGAATTTTGGTATATTTGCAAGTCTTGGTAACAATTTCATGTGCAGCATCCAAACTTTCACTTGTCGTTTCGCCTGCACGGGTAAGTCAGGTATGGCTTTCTATCCCTATTTCTTTTATTGCATTACTATATGGTATTATATTAGATTATCTCGAGAACCGGTTGGTTATCTACGAGTTTCAGGATCTGATGTTCCCCTTCACCAAAAACGATGATGATCCAAGTTCACGTACTTAATCTTCGGACAGGCCGTTAGGTTGGGATGTCACGGGGAGGATGGTTCTATCCTGCACGCTGTGGTTGCGGATGGTATCTTGACTCTGATTTTCCCCAACTTAGCAATATTATTCTCGAGTATTTTATATTTTAATCTTTCTTTGCATTCGTTTTCACAATTTCTTTTATTTTAGCCCAGCATGCATCATACGCATCTTTTGAGCATCCATGACCCATTGAATTTGTCTGAATAATGCCCCGCCTGTGATGGTTAATTATGCGTTCAGTGATTGAGTAAGAGAGTTAATTCCACTCCGAATTGGAAGGTTTTCTTTGGTCGATTCGCCTGGTTCGGTTGATTGAAAGGTCCCTGTCTGGAGCTTTAGCCTGTTTTCTTTTGTGGCCCCCTCATTGGACCGCGGGATTGTGTCCCCCATGAGGCTGGTCTTGTCGATTCATTTTATTTAGTTTAGTTCCTCCAGATCGGCGTCACTTTTGGTTTAATCGTTCCTTACGTTTGATTCAGAGTTTTCGGAAGGTTCTCATCGCTTGTTGGTAGAAACGGGGGTCATTTTTCCTTAACGCCCGCTTTTTCGGTCCACTCCGCTGCATTTTCGCTCCACCTCCATGTTCCATGTCACCTCCACTTCACCTCCGCTCGCTCCCCTACAAAGAGGACGTTAAGGAGGGGCATCTGTTGACACCCGGTTTATGCCGATAAGTTGAGTCGTTTCTCTTACTCACTTTTGTTGATGCCTCGAGTTGCCCGTCACTCGTTGGGGCTATTTCAGGCATGTTTTGGGCCAATTTATGGGTTGCCTCCCTCCTTGGTTAAGTCCAGGTCGATTCAGGGCTTATTGGGCCGTGGTTTTGGGCTTTTTCATTGAGTTTCAACATCCACATGCATGCACGGTTCATTCCTGGCCGCACTACCAATGTGCGGTCTAATAAGGACCGTCCATATATTTTGGGGTATTTTGGGTGATTTTCTGAATTACCACCGACAGGCATTTATACGGTCCTGATATGACCGTTCAAACACAATGAACGGATGGCATCTGACCGCTCATCTCTCAGAGTCCTGCGCTTGGAGGTTTGTTCAGATAATTATCCAATTATCACCGACAGGTCTGGAACGGTTGATCAATGGCTGCTCTACTGTGGAACGGTCTCCTAGGAACCGTTCATCTGTGAGGGTATAACGGCGGACGTTTCGGTCAGTTCGAGCGAAAATTGGGTTGATTTTATGATTATCTGAATTTCCACCGACGGGCTTGGATGGTCAAAAGTGAACCGCTCATTTGTTGAGTGGTCTATCATAAGACCGTTCATCCCATCGGTTGCTGAATTTCAACAGATTTTAATCCTTTTATCCATGGTTTTATCCCCAACTTCTTTTGTCAATATCTCCGTGGATAATTAACCATTTTAGTTGCCGTTTCGACTGGACGAGAGATAATGATATTATCTACGATTTATCTTTAATAATATCATCCCGAAAATGGCTCTAAACCCTGATTTCAGGGCTGGTTTTCTAGGCTCTATAAATAGACCCTAATGGCCGGACTTGAAAAGGGGGGGAGATTTTGGTCGACGGCGAAGCCCTGCCGCATTCTTGAGCGACCTAGCACCAAAGAGGGAGGCTTTCTACGTCCATACAAGCCCCCGATTCATGGAGTAGTTTGATTTTTGAGTCCTTTCGTCTTATAGCTTTCATCACCTTCTTTTCATCGCATGCATCACTTTCCCCTTATGTCCTCCTACTTTCTCATTACCATGCACACATCCACCCACGTTTTTGTCACCCTAGGGGTTTAAAACCCCCCAGGTATCCTCCTTTCCATTCGTTAATGTTCATCTCTTGCTATTTTGACATTTACTACACTGTCCAGTTCTAATCTAGGTCTTCTTTGTGTGTTTCTTACGTTATTTTCCAGGTCAGCAATCATCAGCACGAGGCCCATCCCCTCTGGCCGGCCGGAGAGGGTGGAGGTTGGACCCCTTGCAACTTACTGCGTGGTAGACTTGTGTGGTTTAATTGAAGCCGTTCAATCGTACGTGCGGGTCGGATAGGGCCGTTCGTCCTGTTAGTGCGATCAACAGGAAGCCGTTCGTCATCCAGCAGTAGTTCCTCCCGCACCTTCTGCAGCGTACTCAGGCGGTCTATCGTAAGACCGTGCAACGTGTAGGCGGTTCTTCAGGAACCGTTCATCTCCCCAGCGCTGCAAGTTAGGCGAGTACCCTCTCCCTTTCCAAGGTACGGCGTGTTTATCACGTACGGCACCCTGGTGGCGATCACGGTCATTTGTTTTCTGTTCTCCTCTGATCATTTTTCATTTGTTCATTGCATATTGGTCTATTCACAAGGCATTGATCTTTAGTAGAGGAGAAAAATATATCTACAGCTGGCAGAGCTTTCTTTCCTAATTTGATATCACCTTCGTTTTAAAACGTGGTTAATATGGTTTTAAAACGTAAATTTATCAGATCAGCAGGTCCTAGGTCTAAGCTGCAACGTAATTGGGAAGGGCCGTTTGTAATTAAGGAAGTCTGTCCTGGTAACGCATACCGTTTAGTTAACGCTGAGGGTGAAGAATTGCCAAATCCGTGGAATGGGTTGTATTTAAAACGTTTTTATCCATAGAGTCAAGCCAGCAACGGCCCGACGACTGGGTATGCCTCTACTTGATCACGAAGGGAGATCCCCGGTTCAACATTCACAAACTACACGACCCTCTGTGGTTCGATTCCCCTCTTTTGCGCAACACCGTTTCTCCCTTGGCCATGCTTAGGGGAAAGTGAAAATCCTTGTTTTTCTCCTCTCTCGGCTGAAAATAGGGGTAAGTGGTGAATAAGGGGGCGAGAACTAATCTAGACCCCCCGATAAAAGAGGTCTCAAATAGGGGCAGTCCGTCATGACCTTATTCCGCAGTTATAAGAGCAAAAAAAAAAGAGAAAATTAGAGAAAAGGGGCAAAATCAAAGACAAAGCCAAAAGCTCATCCAAAAGCTCGAAGCTCGAAAGGCTAAAAGTCCCCAAAACAACGAGACTAGGCATGGCAAGAGTGACAATACAATTTTCCCGCGGGACGTTATGAGCCCGGTCGTATGTGTGTCTAGAGCGGATGTAGGTTCGATGACGGATACAAAGCCCCGACGTAACAGACCAAAAATTCTTTGAAAATGGGTTGTCATGAAAAGAACTTAAGCCCTAAAAAACCTCTATACCTATTGCCAGCTTTTCTATCAAATTTCTTTTTATTTTTCCAAGGAATGGATCGCACCCCGGGTATGGCCTCGGTAGAGGCACCGTTAAGCAGAATCGGACCCCGGCCATAGGCGGTCACCCATAATGCACGTCGAACTTGGGAGACCCCTAAGGAGAATGAGGTTCCCCGTCGTCGGGTTTAAGCTGGTTTCAAAATCCAAAAAAAATCAAATACCTTTGAAAATCCAAAAAAAATCTAAATATATCAAAATCCAAAAAATCAAATACCTCCAAAAATCTAAAAAATCCAAATATTCTAAAATCCAAAAAATCAAATACTTCCAAAACCAAAAAAATCCAAATATTTCAAATCCAAAAATCAAATACATCCAAAATCCAAATATTCCAAAATCCAAAAAAATCACATATTTAAAAATCAAATACTTCAAAACCCAAAAAAACCAAATATTTTTAAAATCATAAAAAAGATTTTCATCATTTGCATTTCGCGGCATGCATTGCATTCATTTTCATTGGTTATTTGCCTAGTTAATAAGGCTTACCCCCTTGACCAAAAATCAAGAGCTGGTCATTTCCTAACTTGCTACAAACAAGGGGTTAAGCCTAAAACAGATTTAATTTATTTTCTTTGTGTGTGTGCAGGGGCAGGTTGAAGCTAAAGGTTAAGTCAAGTAAACGGTCCTATTGAAACTTCAATGGCCATGATCAGATCGTCCAATCCTTCACGCGGATTCATTCAAACCCTTCTAATCTTAAGCTTCTTCAAAGATATACGGTCTTCACTAGACCGTTCAAGGATTTGAATGGTAGATTCTTGACCGTTTTACCATGATCACGGTCTATCGTAGGCCGTTCAATTCTCTGTTCTCAACTCTGCCGTTGATCTAATGCACGGCTCTAATAGAGCCATTCTATTCTCTGAGCAGTCAGTTTCTAACCGTTTATTCAATCGAACGGTCTGTGTGTGACCGTGTGCATTTTGAGAACATGCCCAAACCCACTCAATCACATAAGAAAACCAAACTCAAATCAACCAAGTCATCAATTTTATTCATTCATATACCAAACTTTCTAAGCATAAATCTCTATATCAAACATCATGAAAAAGAAAAGAAAAATCACTTAGTCCTCCACTGGGCATCCCTGCGGGGACGTATCTCTCTCAGCTCTCTAACATAAGCCTGGCGTGTCGCTGGAATCTCTGCAACCTCCGCTCGAAGGGTAAGTACCCTGCTAACCTCCCACATGATCAAGGCACTCCTGACCGCCTGCTCGTCCTCCTCTGTACCAATCCTTCTCGCATGTAGTGCGGGAAGGTGGGGTAGTGCTGGAAGAACAGTCCTGGGTAGTCCAACCTATAGGTAGCACCGGTGCGGGCTGTACATCGCCAGTGCAGCATTGCTCACAAGCCTCAGATCCAAGCCTGGCCTCCTAGTACCCTGACAGTGGCGTCGTGGAGGAAGTTAGGGCGCATCACGAACCAATCCAGGGGCAATCTGTTGAGGTGCAGTTGCCACTAGTCCCTGGTCTTCTTTTCTGCTGTCTTGCACTCTACCTGTGGAGAGCCCGAAAGTGCCACCTATGAAGAAGAGGGGGTGGCTCCCAAAGATCCGACTAGCTCAAGTAACATCCTCCTTATGAATGAATTTCATCCTAACAACCATCCAGCACTCTAAAAGCATCATGGAACCAAAGAGAGGACCTCCTAGAGCTGCCGAGGTAAGGCCCTCGTACAAGTAGGCAAGGACGGCCTGGGAGATAGAAAGACCCTGCCACAGGCCACTAATGGTACTAAGGATCGAAGTCTCTAGCACATGGTCGACAGAGGGGAACAAGATGGCCCCGCACAGGCAGATAGACGCGGCCTTGGCTATGGCCTAATCCCACCCACACCTATTCCTACAATGTTCAACTACCCACTAGCTAAGAGGAAGAAGGTGGATCTGGCGTGGTCCTATGAAGGTATGGATGTCCTTACTATCCGGTATAAACTCCCCCAAAATGAGCCTAGGGTCTACGGGGGCCACGGTTTGACACACAAAGTCCTCCTCACCCACCTTAGACCTAGGAAAGGAAAAATAGGTCTCTACCTCCTCTAATAGGATAGTGGCCACAAAAGATGGAAAATGAATGTATGGGTCTGAGGGTGCCAGATTTCTACCAAGGCTGAGATGTTGTGCCAGTCAAGAGAGAGCTTTGGGTAATTTTGGCCTAGTACCAAGAGTGGGTGTAGGTGCCAAGACTTCAGGATGGATGTCACTCCTAGGGGCAACGCACGGACCATGGGAGCCATCCACTTTAAAGAGGAATAACGCCTGGAGCCAGGGAGAAGCTGAGGTAGAGGGAAAAGAAAAAGAAAAGGAGAGAGAGAGGAAGAACATGTAAGTGAATGAAAGAATTGACTTGAATGAAATCATGCTAACATACCTCTCTCAAAGGGCTCGAGCTGAGATGACGAGGGATCGTAGTCAGCCGTTGGAGCACTTCATGCTCCTTCCTGGCCGGCTTTGACCATTCATAAGCTGCCCCCTCCATGGAAGTCCCCTCCAAGGATCTTTTCATGATGATTGGATGAAGAATAGCAGAGGTTTGAGGCCTAGAAAGAGGGGTGTAGTGTGAGTTGTGAATTTAGGATCCCCCCCTCTTTTTATAGAGCTTGCATAGACGCTTAAACCCATTAGGACTGAGCTGGGATACATCTAGATGGGGTTAGGCTAGGATTTGAGTGGGTTTAGAACATTATCCCCCGGTTTGGGACTCTCCAAGAGAGTCCCGATCGGACTCCCAGTATATGGGATTGGACGGTCTAACGATAGACCGCCCTTTCCTACGAGCGGTCGACAAAGGACCATTCCACTTTTTTGAGACAGTTCGGATCTCTGGCTTAGAACGGTTGAAACATAACTGTTCCTCTACTCGAACGGTAAGTCTAGGACCATTTATCTGCCTATGCTAGATGAAGTCAAGCAGCCTTCACGCGGTCACCCGCAAGCTGTGCATCCTCTATGCGGCCAATTTGTGACCGCTTATCCCCTGCCACACTACCTTCTACTCTCCCGTCTCTCTCTCACTCTGAGTCGACGTCTCTCTCTCACTCTGAGCCGGCGTCTCTCTCTCATTCCGAGTCGGCGTCTCTCCCTCACTCTGAGTCGGCGTCTCTCTCTCACTCTGAGTCGGCGTCTCTCTCTCACTTTGTGTCGGTGCCTCTCTCCTCTCCCCCCTCTCGTAAGTCAGTAAGCCTCTTTCCTCCCCGCTCTCTCGAGTCAGTGGTAAGCAAGTTAGTTAGCATTTGCATCCATACATTCACATCTCATTTAGCACAACAGAAAATAAAAAAAGGCATATCTTATCACTATCATATCATACTATGTACAAAAGTCGAGTCCCAAGTACAAAGTCAGGTTTGTCCCTCTCCCTGACCCCCGTCACTATCTCTGCCGCCCTCGTGCCTCTTTGGGGGAGGCATCACCGAGGTCACCTCGTCATGCTGTCATCGGCGCCGCTCATCCACCTCATACCTCCGGTGGCCAGAGAAACTCGTAAAGTAACTCCTCACGGAGCCATGAGTACGTGGCTGCCGCTCGGAGTCGCTCTGCTGCACTCTCGACTCACCTATCTCAGGCCCGCCACCATACCCTCTAGTCTCGCTGCCTGAAGTCGGGCCTGCTCTGCCTTAGCTCGATAGCACTCTGCGTCAGCTCGGTGGTGCTCTGCCTCAATAGCTCCGGCCCGGAGACGCTCCAGCTCGGCCCGTAGAAGTGCTGTCTCCAACGCGTCCATCGGGCGACTCTGCACCGCCTCCTCTCGCAGGCGGGCCGCCTCCTCCCAAGCCTCTTCCCGGTTCTGCTCAAACTCTGCCCTCAGGCAGGTCAGCTCGGTCGTCTACATACATTTTTATGGTCAGTTAATAGCATTTCATACATTTCATAAGCATAAATAACAGGGAAAGTGTAGTGATTGCGTACCCGCTCAGTGAGCGCCACCTCGGCCGCCTTGGCCCGTGCTACCATCCGTGTGAAATCGGCGTCCCGCTCGGCTTGGTCTGCGGGAGTCTGTGAAGAAAAAGAAGAATAAGCGTCGGTCCCCTGCCGCTGGGCTCCCTCGGCGCGCTGCATCCAAAACTCTAGGTCAGTCACATGCATAATCATAATTAAGTGCACAATTTTAGAGTTCAAGGGTTAGAAGACTCACCGGTAGGGCCAGGGCCTGCCTGTTGACACCCGTTTTATACCGATAATTTGAGTCATTTCTCTTACTCCCATTAGTTGATGCCTTGAGTTGTCCATCATTCATTGGGTCATTTTTTGTGGCACGTCTTGGGCTCATTTTATGGGTCGTCTCCCTCCTTGGTGAAGTCCGTATCAATTCGGGGCTTATTGGACCTTGGCTTTGATCGATTGAATGTGGCTTATGAGAACCAAGTGTCCAAGGACATGAACGGTCCAACATCCACCGTTCTGGACTAGGGCGGTTGTGACCACTCCGTTCATACATTTTTTTAATTTCTGAGGACTTTTCTGAATATTCACCGACAGGCTGTGGTGCGGCCCTATTAGGATCGTTCAACTTAATGGACGGGCTTATTACAATCGCCTATACCTCAGAGTCCTACGCGCGCCCATTTTCTCAGATAATTATCCAATTATCCGAATTATCACCGACATGGTGAAATGGTTGGCTATTGGCCGCTCTACACTAGAACGGTCTCACTAGAACCGTTCATCTTTGAGGGTCCAACGGCGGGCGTTTCGGCCAGTTAGAGAGATAATTGGGTCGATTTTCTGATTTTTTCGAATTTCCACCGACAGCTTAGACGGTCTGAACCAGACGGCCCATATGTTGCGCGGTCTATCGTAAGACCGCTCATCCCGTCGGATGAGGCTTTTTAACAGACTTTTATCTCTTTTATTCATGGCTTTATCCTCAGTTTATTTTGATGATTTCTCCATGGATAATTAACCATTTTTGGTGGCATTTCGATTGGATAAGAGATCATGATAATATCTATGATTTATCTTTTATAATCTCGACCTGAAAATATCTAAAAACCCCAATTTCGAGGCTGGCTTTCTAGGCTCTATAAATAGACCCTAGTGGCCGGACATCGAAAGGGGGGGGGGGAGATTTTTGTCGACGGCGAAGCCCTGCCGCATTTTCGAATGACCTAGCACCAAGGAGGGAGGCTCTCTGCATCCTTACGAGCCTCCGGTTCAGGGAGTAGTCTGTGTGTCGAGTCATAGCGTCATTTTTCGATTTCTTCATCATCTGTTGCATGCATTGTTCTCTCTCTGCGTTTCCCTCATTTTTCTCCCCATGCACACACCTACCTACGTTTTTGTCACCCTAGGGGTTTAAAACCCCCCAGGTATCCCCCTTTCCATTTGTTTATGCTTCATTCTTCTTACATGAACGCGTACTATGTCATTTAGCTCTAATCTGGGTGTTCCTCCTGTGTCTTCATACTGTTTTGTAGGTCAGCACTTCATCAGCACGAGGCCCATCCCCTCTGGTCGGCCGGGGAGGGTGGAGGTGAACCCTTTTGCAACTCTTGGCGTGGTGGGCTGGAGCGGTTCCTTTAGGCCCGTTCAAGGATACGAGCGGCATCCTCTGCACCACCCTTCCTCCTTCTACAGTTCATTTCAAGCCGCCCATCCTCCAGGAGTTCTTCTTCCCGCGCGTTCGGCAGCACTCTTAGACGGCCTATCGTAAGACCGTGTATCTTTAAGGTGGTTCTGCGTCGACCGCGCCTCCTCCCAGTGCTGCATCAAGGTGAGTGTCTCCCCTTCCTTTCCAAAGTACGGTACGCTAGTCGCGTGCTGTGCTTTGGTGGCGATCACGGTCACTCTCTGTTTCTCTCCCTCCTCTCACTACGTTTCGTTTGTTTTACTCGTGATATTATTGCTTTATTCATTACATATCATCCGCCGAGTGAGGAGAGGAGAAATATATATCTACACCCCTTTTGTGGTGATCATGGTGGGACACCTAATGCCCATCGTGCTGTTGAGATTGCTGACCCTCCTTCTTTGTTTCCAAGTTTTTTCTTCTTCCCAAGATTGATTTGCAGGTTGGGGTGCGTTTCCGTCCCCTGGGACCTGAGCGGTTCCCCCAGAGCCGCCCAACAACAAGCACGATTGAGATTCCACCGTTCCACCCCTGCAGTCAACCCAGCGTCGCCGGTCTTTCCTGTTACAGACGGTGCGATATAGACCGTCTATACGCCAGAGCGGCCTGGATCCGGCCATTCAGTTCTCCAGCACAGGTACGATTTGCTCTGTTCTTATTGTAGGTACGCGGTTGATAGAGGACCGTTTGTGAGGTTACACGGTTGTCCAGTGACCGTCCTTCTGGTATTTTCTGCCATTGCTCCCTTGTGTTTTGCTCCCTCGTGTTTTTAGGTCCTGCGGTTGCTCTGTAGTTGTGTTTTGTCCCTAGATTAGACGGTCCCACACAGACCGTTCGACTGTTGGAGCGGTCACAGAGGGGCCGTTCATATGGTGCCACAGTGTATTTATGTTATACTTTGATTATCATATTTCATGTGGTTTGCCATGCCTGGTGCTATTCATTGATTTCCCCCCTGCTCTCTTATCATCATTGCATCACCATGCTCTTTATTGTTCATGTGTATACTTGCTCATTGATTGATAGCTGCTAGGCTGGTTTGTGCATGCACTCCGGTGCGCATAGGAGCATCGATCTTTTCTCATATTAGTTGCATTCCTACCGAGGTAGGGTTTCCTCTCGTCTCCATATTCCTTGGAGCCGACTAGGACCTTGCCGAGGACCTCCGTAAGCCCCCATGAGCCGTGGATTCCCACACGGACGCCGGGCGGGTTGTACCGTATCCACCCCCAGTATAGGGTTGCATCCGCGAGTGAGAGATCCTGATAGAGTCACACAGTTCTTCATTTCTTATCCCAGCTGGGCGCCTAGTGGTTGAGAGGATTTATATCTTCATTAATCCGCTAAAGCTCAAAGAAGAAGATATAAGGAACTGACGAGCATCATTTTAAGAACTTGATTGCATTGCCGAGTGATTCTGCTCTCATCTCTCTCCATTGTATGCATGGTAGTTGCTTGGTAGATCTAGTCAATTGGTTTTGCTGGTGCTAGTCCTAGGTGTCTTGGTGTATGTGGGATTGCTTCTGTCCCGCAGGATCATCTCCTAGGGTCCGTTCTCATTTCCATTCTTATTTCAACCCCTTGTTTGATTCAGCTTACTCGATGTCGTCCTACGACTTCTCTCAGTCTCACGAGGACTCTCTTCCTCGTGGTCTTCTCGAGGACCCACCTCGGGTCGCCCACATGCAAGGAGGGGGGGGCAATGCCCCTCCGCTCCCGACCGTTCTTGGTGAGGGTTCTCAACCCTCTCTTTCAAATCCCTCCATTCAGAATCCCGCCAGTCAAATCCTCAACATGATGGCTCAGCTAGATCCGACCCAGCTCCATCTCATCCGGCAGGCTTTACAAGGGGGCGATGCCCCGACCCCAGTTCTTCCTCGTGGCACGACTGTTGTTGCCACCACTTCCCCCATTATCGGGACCACCTCTGTGGCACCCGTTGATCTCACGCCTCTTCGTCCTCAGATCCTTTGCTCCTCTAACATGGAAATGGGCCAGGCCTCCACCTCGGTCCATCAACAGCTTGATAAGGGGAAGTCTCAGATCCCCTCCATGCCTTATCTTGATCCGTACACCACAGCTTCTCCATCGCCGCAGGCCCTCGTGGCCCCGACGGATTTTGTTAGGTTGCAGCCGGGGGCTGCTCAGCTAGCTCGCGCGGATATGGGCCCCTCCTCAGCCAATTATCTCTCTTACGCGCCGCTCCTTCAGACGGCTCACCCTCCGGCTTCCTATCCAAATATTGCTCTTCCTACTCCTTCTCCTCCTTCCCGGGAACGGGAGATCCTTGACAAGTGGGCTGCTATGCAGCAACAGATTGACCTCCTCCAGAGGCGGGTTGGTCCGCAATCCCTTGCTGACGTCCCTATCCCTAACTTCAGGGACATTCATTTTCCAACACAGTCTGAGCTCCCCGTGTACCGTAAATACGACGGGAATGGCAACCCGTTCATCCATATTCAGGAATTCTTGTACGAGTCAGCACAGTTCCAGTAGGACGAGCGCCTGATGGCCTATTTGTTCCGCCGGTCGTTGGAAGGGGTCGCTCTGGAATGGTTCTACATCTTGCCTATGGAGGAGGCCGAGAATTTCAAGACAGTCAAGGAAAGGTTTATACAAAGATTTCAAGACCGGGTTGGACCCGAATACTCCTTCACTGATTTAGTGGCAGAGAAGATGAAGCCGGAGGAAGATTTTGCAACCTATGCGGATCGTTGGAGGCAGATGGCCTTACGTGTGCCCGGGCAGATCCCGGAACAAGAATAAGTGAAGTTATTAATTTCCAATGCTACGCCGACTTTCAGGAACATTTTGGCAATGAATGATATCTCAAACATGCACCAGCTATACAGCAGAGCTCGGTTCATACAAACCCAGTTCAAAGACTCCCCCATCCATTCTTTATTCGAGGCACAGAAACCCAAAGCCACCAAGAAAACCCAAGGCCCCGTCACTAAGGGAGTACAAATTAATGAGCAGGTCCAGGCTGTTCAATTCCCCCATCAAGCCGCTCCACCTCGCTTCCCGCAGCCTCAGCGCAACCCCCAGTTTACCACTCCGCCAATTCCCCAGCCCACCTTCCAAGTCCCGCAATACCCTCAACAGGCGCCTCCGCCACCCCAACAGCCTCAGCAGCCCCCACAGTACAATAATGTTCCTCCACCCGCCGCCTATGGCTCTGCTCGACCAGCCCCGAAAAGGGCTCATTACCCTCCTCTTCCGGAGACTTTGCCAGATATTTTCTCTGCTCTAATGTATACTGGTGATCTTCAGTTGCCTCCTGAGCGTCCGAACTGGAACCAGGCTACCGATCAATCCCGATATTGCATATTCCATCGGCAACCCGGGCACACGATAGAACGATGTTATCAGTTCAGAGATCTGGTGTATGACTTACATGAGGGCCAGAGAATTGATTGGGCCCAGATGCACCAGTTGATTGAGGATATCAAGCTGAGGCAGAGACAGGCCAGGCCGCAGCAGGCGGCGCCCCAGCAGCAGCAGCAACAACAACCCCAGCAACAGCAGCAAGAACTCGGGATCCATCAGAACCCCATGCCAGTACATCAACCCGCTCCTCAGCAGCAACAGCAGCCGCCGGCACCGGCCCGGCACAAGTAAATATGGTCCAGCACCCGGCCCCCAGCGCTGGGTGGACGTTTGATGATGAAACCCCCGCACACCTCTTGGCCTTCCACCACCACTACTCTCCCACACCTACTATCCCCTCCATTCTCAGACCCACTATTTTGACCACCACACCACTGGTCGCTCCCTCCACGTCGCCCCTTAGGCCCATTACACTCCCCTCCGCTCCTCCCGTCCTTCCGTCGCCGCCCACCGTACCCTCTGTTCTTTCCCCTCCGCTTAAAACTTCACCCCTTCTCCCTTCACCAGGGCCTATTAAACCCACTTCCGCCATCCTCACCCCCATTTCTACGCCACTTACCTACCCCACCGGGCCAAGCGGGGGCCCATCTCAGCCCATGCCGGCACCAAACTGCGCCCTTCGGAGCGGGTGTCCCTTCCAGAGAATTTTCCCCCCTTCCGGTGCATCTGCGCCTAACATCCAAGTTCATCCCCCTATACCTGAAACAGAGGAAGTAGACCCCGTGCCAGGCACTAGATATGACTTATTGCAGCATTTAGACCGGATGCCGGCTAAAATCTCAGTGTTAGAATTGATCAAGAGGTCGCCACTCCACCAAGATGCCTTGAAGACCTTCCTGCAGAAAGTGATGGTGAGTGAAGACGTGGCAGTGGATAGCCTGCCCTCGGTCTTGGCAACGATTACTAAGGGGCCTTCTATTTCATTTTCCGAGTCAGAGTTAGCACCCCCTGAAACACGACAGATGCCATTATGCATTACCATTTCTCTGAACAAAATGGCCGTAGAGTCTGCACTTGTAGACACGGGCGCGTCAATAAATGTGTGTCCATTGAGTACCCTTCGTGCTTGCAATATATCAGAAGACATGCTCAAGCCGACACCGACTACAATAGCAGCCTATGATAACTCCAGACGTGCTTGTCACGGGGTGGTGACTGTGCAGGCCAAGCTAGGGCCCTTAGTTATGGATGTGGAATTTTATGTGTTGGACATAGACCCGATGTTCAAAGCCATTCTGGGTCGTCCATGGTTGAATAGTTTGAATGCCGTCCCCTCGACAGCCCATCAATGTTTAAAATTCCCATTCCAAGGATGAGTGGTCAAAGTGAAGAGTATTTCCACGGTTCAAAATGTTGACGCCATAGCCGCCAAGATTCTGCCTACATTGTGGCCAAGCAACAAGCCTGTTCTCTCCGTCATGGACTTGAACTATTCGTGGGCATATGCGTCACGCAAGCCCACCGCTGCACCAGTCAACGTGAAAGTCAAGCCCAAAATGAGAGATTCTAAAGGTTGGAACATGATTCCAAAATTGGGCTATCAGCCCGGTTTAGGTCTCGGCACGCAGTTACAGGGCCGGACCAACCCTGTTCCCAAAGGAAGGAAGATGGGCCGTCGAGGCCTCGGCTACCGTGAATCCTCCATGTCGATGCTCGGCGATTCTGGACCATCGACCTGGGATTACCGACAACATTTTGTGAAGGGTCCGTTGCAGCCCGGCACCTTGAAGACCTCGCCGTCCAGCCCTGAAGAGAAGACAAACGAAGCCTGTGCTGTTGCTGATCCACCACCGTCACTACAAGGATTGGTCGGTGACTTGGAAGATCTTTTGATTACTTTATGAAGATGTTTCATGAAAAAGAAGCCAAGCCGAAGAAGAAGGAGACGCAGCTGGTGAAGCGTCCTCCGATGCCATTGGTCCGTCAGGGGCCACGGGAGATGGGGAGCTCTGTCACTACTTATTCTATATCCCCATCCCGTCTTACTTCCTGGTTTCAACAGTTGGATTTCGTTCCCCGTTCCCCTCCAATTGTGGTCGACCCGTACTTCACGGAGAGACCCGAGATTTTATTGGTTCCGTGTGCTTGCGGGCACTGCCCGCCCATTGATCTATCAACCCTGTTCACTCCTCCTCCCCCGGGAGCTCAGCTCCATGAAATGTGGTTCTCCTCTTCCGACCCCTTCTTTGACTGCATTTTCCCTGAGTTGTTTCCTATGCAGTTACCTCCTCCTCCATCCTCTTCCTCCTCCTGCTGCGTGATCACCTCCAGCCTCCAAAAAAAAAATGCCAATTTCAAAATGGAGGTCTCCTTGGAAGATTACGCTATGTTCTACCCAGATTCCTAGGGGCACGAGACCCCTGTTTCTTTTCCGGTAGACTTCTTCTCCCCTAGATTAGATGTACAGTGCGCAGAGTCTCCTAGCATAGTCGAGTCGGTCAGAATAGAATCTAGTTCGTGTCTAATCAGCCCATCCACATCTGCGGCACCTGTCATAACGCGTCCTCCCAAAACCATTCCCGATAGGTTTCTGCAAGATTTGGCTGGAAGATGTCATGCCCTGTTGAAATGTCCTGAATTCGTAGAGACCGCGATTATCTTGGAAGATGATGAGGAAATCGAAGGGGTATGGAGCAATGATGGATTAGGAGTATATGAAATTTTGAATGAGAAAGACCCAGCGGATGATGAGGAAGATGAGGTGGATGACACTGCCGATTTATACGCACAAGGTTTGAAGAAATTTGACGAACCTTCTGCGGCAGTGGATGAGCCCACTAAGGAGATCAATCTCGGAACAGAAGAGGATCCCAGGCCCATACTTATCTCTGCTAACCTCCCTCCTCAAGTTGAAGATGAGCTTGTCAAAGTTTTGAGGGAGTACAGCGATTCTTTTGCCTGGTCCTACGAGGACATGCCCGGTCTTGACCCCGCGCTGGTTGAACATAGATTGATTCTCAAACCAGGGGCAACACCTGTTAAACAGAAAGCAAGGAGATTCCACCCACAGATGGCCTTAAGAATTAAGGAAGAAGTTGATAAATTGCATAAGGCCAGGTTCATTAGAGTTGTGCTGTATCCGCAATGGGTGGCAAACATAGTCCCAGTAATGAAGAAGGATGGTAAAATTTGAATTTGTATTGACTTCAGGGACTTGAACAAGGCATGTCCGCAGGATGATTTTCCACTTCCTCACATCGATGTCTTGGTCGATAATACAGCTGGGTACGAAGCACTCTCCTTCATGGATGGTTATTCTGGGTATAACCAAATCCTTCTGGCTCCGGAAGATCAATAAAAGACCTCGTTCACCACGCCTTGGGGCACATACTGCTACGTCTTTATGCCATTCGGATTGAAGAATGCAGGTGCCACCTATCAAAGGGCGATGATGGCCATCTTCCACGATATGATGCACGTCTACTTGGAAGCATACGTGGATGATATTTTAGTCAAATCGAGGTCACAAGAAGAACACCCCGCCATTCTAGCCAAGGTGTTGCAAAGGGCTAGGGAATACAAGTTAAAGATGAATCCAAAGAAATGTGTGTTCGGAGTTGCATCAGGGAAATTGCTCGGGTTTATAGTTAGTAAACGGGGGATTCAGATCGATCCGAACAAAGCAAAGGCCGTTATGAAAATGCCGCCGCCGAAGAACATCACTGAACTTCGAGGTCTGATCGGGCGTTTGCAATTTATCAGGAGATTTATATCTTAGCATTCGCAAAGATGCCGCCCATTTTACGAATTACTAAAGGCAAGTGCGAAATTTGAATGGAATGAACAATGTCAGAAGACCTATGAGGAACTCAAGGTCTATCTCTCCAATCCCCCGGTTCTACAACCACCCGTCCCTGGGAAACCCCTGATCCTGTACATTTCTGTGATTGAGGACTCCCTAGGAGCTGTCCTGGCATAGGTAGACGATGAAGGAAGGGAAAGGGCAGCATACTATCTCTCAAGGTTATTTAATCTCGCTGAATCCAAGTACACTGCCATGGAGAAGACCTGTGCAGCACTGGTGTGGGTAGCACAAAAGCTTAAACACTATTTTCTCGCCCACGAGGTTAGGCTCATCTCTAGAATGGACCCCATTCGTTATCTTTTGGAAAAGCATGTCCTTTCTAGTCGACTAGCTCGCTGGCAGAGCTTTCTTTCCCAGTTCGACATCACCTTCATAGTGCAGAAAGCAATCAAGGCATATGCTATTGCCGAACACCTGGCTCATTCTCCTATCCCTCGTACTGATTCCATCCAGGACGAATTCCCCGATGAACACCTGGAAGTGATTACTCATCTTCCTTTCTGGTCTCTTCATTTTGATGGTGCCCTCAATTCCCAGGGCAGCGGAATTGGCGTCGTTCTTCTCACTCCGGAAGGAGTAACTATCCTTGTGGCGTATCAACTCTTATTTCCTGCCACTAACAATATAGCCGAGTATGAGGCTCTCCTTGCCAGTCTGAAGCACGCCTACATCTTGGGCGCGCGATATCTTAACATCATAGGAGACTCTCAATTGGTGCTGCGCCAAGTTTTGTCAACTTACCGCACCCGTGACCCTAAGCTTAAACCCTATCAAGATCTAGTCACGCTCTTTGCTAGGCAATTCAGGAAACTCGTCTACATTCATACTCCTCGTTCTCAAAACATCTTGGCTGATGCCCTTGCATCGCTCGCTTCTTCCCTATCATTTCCCTTAAGTCATGCCACTGAGACCATTGTGGTCCAACGGCTAGATGTTCCCTCTCTTCAGGATCCCTGGTTTGACAACCTTAGGAAGTCTGTGGAGAAGAAGATAGAAAGGGGAGAAGTGAAAGAAGTATCGTTAGCTGAGCTCGAGGAGATCATCTAAGAAGAGAAACTGCCGTGGTTTTATGAAATTGAGCAGTATTGCAAGGACGGTACATTTCCGGAAGAGGCAAACGTTGGACAGCGAAAGGCCATTAGAAGAGTTGCCGCGAGATACACTATCATTGCTGGTGAATTATATAGGTGGGCTCTGAATGGAGTGCTAATGAGGTGCCTAGATGACGAAGAAGCTTGGAAAGTCGTGGAAGCAGCCCACTCCAGCGAGTGTGGAGGGCATGTGAATGGACAGGCGTTGGCGAAAAAGATTCTTAGGTAGGGCTATTACTGGCCAACCCTAGAAGAAGATTGTTCCACCTATGTCCGTAGGTGTCTTCAGTGCCAGATCCACGCCGATAAAATCCATGCTCCTGCCTCTTCTCTTCATCCCCTGTGTGCTCCTTGGCCATTCTCCATGTGGGCGTTTGATATCATCGGACCCCTCGGTGATCCGAATTCCGCAGTTAAACAGAAGTCCTTTGTTTTGACGGCTACGGAGTACTTCACCAAGTGGGCGGAAGCTGAAGCTTATGCAGAAATCAAAGCCACCACGGTATGCCGCTTCATTATGAAGAACATTATCTCGCGGTTTGGGGTACCAAGCGACATCGTCACCGACAACGGGCCTCAATTCGTCTCGCAAGAACTCCAGGACCTCTGTAAGAAATTCAACATAGCTCTGCATCATTCATCACCATAATACCCCCAAGGTAATGGCCAGGCTGAGGCCACGAATAAAACCCTTCTTAAGATTATCAAGAAAACATGTGAATCACATAAATTTGCTGATTGGGCCGACAAACTGATAGAAGCTCTATGGGCTTATCGCACCTCCGTCCGCACTCCCACAGGGCAGACTCCCTTTGCTCTCACATATGGGATGGAGGCGGTACTCCCGTATGAGATTCCGATCCCTTCCCTAAGAGTGCAGCTGGATAAGGAACTTAATCTTGACGAACGTCGAGAGGCGCTGCTAGTCCAACTGGAACTCTTAGACGAGAAAAGGTTGAATGCGGCCAATCATGTTTCAGTATATCAAAAGCGTGTCTCGCGATTGTTGACACCCATTTTATACCCAATAAGTCGGGTCATCTCCTTATTTCATTCTATATGATGCTCCGAGTTGTTCACTCTTCATTGAGTCTCTTGATCAGTTGAGGCCTGTTTCTTGGGTCTTAATTCCTGGATTAAGAATTGGCTCCTGGTGGCGTTTCGTTGGCAACAGCTTAACAACCCTTCATTGCTATTCTTGAAACTCAATGGTAATAACGGTCCGAACCAGGCGCGTTGTTTCATTATAACGCATGGGGCCTGGACCGTTACTCTTTGAAGAGTCCTAAGGCTTAAGGCCTCATTTTCAGTGCTTATCCTTTGGCTTACACATTGGTAATAACGGTCTGTCGAGAGGCCGTTGTTTCAGTATGACGCCCTATGTCTTGGCCGTCGCTTCTTTGCAGAGTCCAATTGATTAAGTTTTCTTCCCGTCGATCTTATCCTTTGGGATAGGGTTGAGAGTAACGGATGGTCCTTGATGCGTTGCTTCCAAGCGGGGGTCTGTCGTGCAGCCGTTACTTCCTTCAGAGAGTCCTGACAGTTCAGGACTTTTCTCTGCTACTCCGTGGTCGAGATAAGGGTTTGGATTGATGATATCTCTTTCAAATCTGATCTTCAGGACCTTCCGTTCGATTCTATGGACTCTTGGTGATATTATCTTCGAGGATTTACTAAAGAGTTATCTCTTTATCTTGCTTGATTATCCTCTGCTCGACCTGAGAGTTTGAGGGTCTATAAATAGAACCCTTGACTTCATGGCTCGAAAGGAGGGAAGATTTGAATTCACGATGAAGTGCTGCCGAACTCAGGAGCCATATTCATCCAAGAGGAACTGCTTCCCACGTCCATCCATCTCATAATCAAGGGAGTACTTTGGTTTTGGTCTTTCAAGTTCATCATTGCATGCTTGAGTTCTTCCCTGGTTTTTGCTCAATCAAAGCATTGTCCCTCCTCTTTCTCCACGTTTTTCACTGTCCTCTAAGCATATAAACATCTTCCCAAACTTTTAAAACACCCAGAGGGGTTAAAAAACCAAAAACTCCCCGGTAATCCACTCTCCTTTTGATGATGTTAGGTCCTTTGAGAATTGATGCTATGCTTGTGAAAAGGACTAATTGAGGTTATTGTGTTTGGCCTTTCTACATCTTTGGCAGGTTTAAAGGTTCATTAACACGAGGCCCAGGTCTTCTAGCTGGCTGGAAGAGTTGGAGTTAAAAGAATTCAAGCTTTGTTACTGCAGGTTATCTGACGGCCTTGTGCAGGCGCGTCACTCTCTTCCGGCGGTCTATCGTGTGGCCGTCACTTCCAAGTAACGCACAGGGTTCTGGCCATTACTTCTAAGTTGATCTGCAGGCTTTCTCTGGTTTTCTCTCCCGTGGGCGGGTGTTTCATCCACCTATTTCCAAGGTATATTCAGGTCTTTGACTTGTTTTTACTTTGGTGGCGATCACATCTTTCCTTGGTATTGGGCATTAGCTGTCTTCTTCATCATATCTTTCTATTTTCCTTACTTGTTCCACCTTCACGGTGTGTTTTTGTTTACTCCTTGCTCCACGCCCCGACGTGTGTTTTCCTTTTCCTTAGCGTAGTTTGATTGAGATAGCATGCCCATGCTAGAGCTAGCTATGATTGCCTAGGTTCATGATCACATGTTCATAGGTTTGAGTAGATCTTTGATTGCTTGTTTGTCATCTTACCATATCACTTTTCAAACCTCAAAAGAAAGATAGAAGATAGACAAATAAATATCAACAGATAATTTTTTGGTGATCACGGTGGGACAAGCTTGTGCCAATCGTGCTTTTGATTCTTGTTTATACCTGCCATCATCTGCTTGTTGAGTTGCCTTTTGTTTCCCCTTTGATTACTGCTCATTCTGGTTTTCTGAGTTCTCTGACGGCCTGGTGTCCCCGCGTCATAGTCCTCTGACGCTGGGGCATTAGACCGCCACTTTGGTTCTGCTGTGTGAGCTTCCACGGGCTTTCCGGTTACTTCTGTCTGGTTTTGGTTCCCTGGCTCATTCGACGGTCTCATCCCCCTGCGTTATACATTATCTGGTGGTCTGGCCTTTGACCGTTATTGTGCTCTGACGCAGGGTCCTTCGACCGTTATTCTCCTGGCAGGTACGCATCCGAGGTGCATTTATTTCCGCAGTTTTTGCTGTGATTTATTACTGGAGTGATACTTGCCCTCCTTCTTGCTTTACTCATATCTACATATCATTGTGTGCACCATTGATTGTTAGATTCTAGGCTAGACTTTGCATGCACTCCGGTGCACATAGGGTCATTCATCTTTTCATACGTTAGATTGCATTTTCCTACCTTGTTGTGAGGACCTCTCGTCTCCATATTCCTTGGGGCCGACTAGGAAATCACAGCAGGGACCTCCGTAAGTCCCCGCGAGCCGTGGATTCCCACACGGACGCCGGGCTGGTTGTATCTCTCCCACCCCGTGTCTAGGATTGCATAAGTGAAGAGTGGTTACACTGAGAGTCAAACCAAGTCCCATATCCATCTCCTACTAGGAACCCATTGTTGAGAGCACATATCAATCAATTCACTAAAGTTCCAAAGAAGAAATCATAAGAACCTTGTTGCATCATCTTAAACAACTTGGTTGATTTTGGGTGTCTTCATCTTTTATCATTTACATCTTGTTAGAATCACCTAAGTTGGTTGCTTATTGTGTGTTTCTTTTTTGTATTGGTTGCTTTGCATATTGTCAAGGTTGTCCGTTGCATGTGGAGTTGTTTTCGTCCGTCTGAATCATCTTCTCGAGTCAGTTCCTTCTTCACGTTCTATTCTAATCCCCTCTTTGAGTCCACCATGGCATCCTTCAATCCTCCTCGCTCCCAAGAGGACTCTCTTCCTCAAGGGCTCCTTGAAAACCCCCCTAGGGTTATTACATTTTCCTCTGGAGAGGGGATTGCCCCTCTCCCATCCTCCACTTCTATGGAAGGTGGTCAAGTTACCCCTTCTCTCTCTACTCCTTCCGCGGGCTCCGTCCTTCATATGATGGCCCAATTGGATCCGACCCAACTCCAAGTTCTATATCAAGCTATGCAAGGGTCCAATGCTCGTCCCTCTGCCACTATCCAAGGTCAATCTAATCCTTCCATTATTGGGCCGTCCGTTCAGCCCACTACGATTGATCTCACTCCGGTCCAACCCCGGACCATCACTTTCGCTGGCGTGGAGATGTGCCAATCTTCTAATTCAGCCCATCAATCTTTCGATAAAGGGAAGTCACCCATCCCTTCCTTTGTCCAGGTGGATCATCACAACTCTGGTTCGGTAGCTCCGCAGCTCCTTATGAACCCTTCCGATTTCTTACGCCCTCAGCAAGGAGTGGCCCAAAATCATTCTAATCCGGGTCTATCTCAGGCCCAATATCCTTCTTACGGGCCTCCTATTTTCACTGTCTATCCTTCCACTCCTTCTTACGGGCTCCCGCCTGTTGCTACAGCCATTCCATCTGCCCCTCAAATACAATCAACATCCTTCACTACCCCTGCTCCCTCCCGAGAGCAGGACTTGCTTGACAAGTGGGCCACCATGCAGCAACAACTCGACTTTCTCCAGAAAAGGGTTGGCCCACAATCCTTGGCCGATATTCCTATTCTGAGCTTCCAGAACATCCGGTTCCCTCCGCAATCAGAGCTCCCCAACTATCGCAAGTACGATGGGAACAGCAATCCCTTCATCCATGTGAGGGATTTTCTTTATAAATCGGCGCAGTTCCAATATGATGATCGCCTCATGGCGTACTTATTCCACCGATCTTTGGACAGTGTTGCTCTAGAATGGTTCTATTCTCTACCACTGGAAGAGGTCGAGAGTTTCAAGGTAGTAAAGGATAAATTCATCCAGTGGTTCCAAGACAGGGTCGGTCCTGAATATTCATTTACAGATCTAGTGGCCGAGAAGATGAAGCCGGATGAAGAGTTCGCCACCTATGCAGACAGGTGGAGACAAATGGCCGCTAGAGTACTAGGCCACATTCCGGAGGAAGAGAAGGTCAAACTGCTGATTTCCAATGCCACCCTGACCTTCCGCAACATCCTGGCAATGAATGACATAGCCAACATGCATCAACTCTATAGCCGGGCGCGCTTCATCCAGACTCAATTCAAGGACTCCCCTATCCATTCCCTCTTCGAAAACCAAAAGCCCAAGTACCACAAGAAACCACAAGGGCCGGTTACTGAGGGAGTCCAAACAAATGAGCAAGTACAAGCCGTTACTTTTCCATATCAGGCCGTACCTTTCCGCTACAACCAAAACCCCCGCAATCCACAAAACTCCGCTCCACAAAACTTCCAAGTCACTCCACAAAACCCTCCCCCCGCCTTCACCATTCCACAAAACACCTTCGCCACACCACAACAACCATCACCACCACCACAATACCATAACGTCCCTCCACCCAACGGCTACAACAACAACAATCCAAATAGCAAGCGCCCGGCTCCCAGGAGAGCCCAGTATCCTCCATTCCCAGAGACACTTACAGATATCTTCTCGGCACTCTGTAGACACCCAATTTTAGCCGATAAATTGAGCATTTTCTTTGTTCTCCTAGTCGATGCCCCAATTGATCCTTAATTGGTTGATTGTCTGGGATTTCTTCCCCTTTCTTGGCCCAATGCTTCAATTCCATACCTTGGATCTCGTCTCGAGTCTGGCATTCCCGCGCTATTTGTTCTTATCGCTTTCTTGTTCATAGCACGTTGTGGATCTAATTGAAATTATCCTTTGATCAGTTGTTATTTCTTGACATTTGATCATTATGACATCAATTTTGGGTGTTACTCTCCTTCAACATTTGATTAAATGACTGCCCAATGGGTTTCTCTCCGTTTTTATACCATTTAATGGGCCTTTGCTTGTTGCGCTATATCTCCATAGCGCGTTCTTCATTATCGCGCTATGGAAGTATAGCGCCTTATCAGATAGAGTCCCTCTCCAGGCCGGACTCCCTTATTTCGATTCGGAGGCCTTATTGGGTAAGTTGCTGACTGTGTTCCTTATCCAGGAAGGTTTCTAAACCTATCAGGAGTCTTTCCCCCTCATTAATCGGCAATATTACCTCGATTTGAGCCGCCGAGTCATCGGATTGAATCAAACTCCGACCTAGGGTTTGTGTTCGATCTTCTTCCTATAAATTCATCCCTTTGGCCGTCGTTTGAGGGGGATGCAACTCGAGTTATTGACGAGGAGGAGAAAATACTCCGTGTACAATCGATAAATCCTCGCTCCTCGCATGTTCAAGGGAGTATTTAGGGCTTTTCCTTGTGTTTTTCCTCTTTCCTCTTTCTTTTCCCCTCCGGATTTTTAATCTTTTCATAGCATTGCATCCTGATTTCAAAACACTCCTTTTACAAAATCCATGCATACACACACACCACACCTGTCTTTTGCCCATTCATAGGGGTTTAAAAACCACCAAACCCTCAGGTAATCGAGCCCCCTTTTACATGCTTTTGATTAAGGATAAGGGCATATTATACTCAAATCTCGATCTAATGGGCTTTATATTTGTTGTTTATGATTGTCCACAGGCACTGGAAGATTGATACGTGGAGCCCTTGCACCTTGGCCGGCCTTGGAGCAAGGAAGGAACGAATCCAAATAAACCCCGCTACCTGTCTGATATCGCGCTATACTAAGTTAGCGCGACCTGAAGAAGGCGCTGGGACGATATAGCGCGTTAATCTTCAGGCCCCCGGCTCCCCTTTATGGATTTCTGAGGTATGTAACATGCCCCGTCCTAATCTCTTATTGTTTGGCATGTTTCTAGCTTCAGTGGTGATCACGGATCTTGATTATTGCATATGATTTCCCCCTTTTTGTATCATTAATTGAGTGCTATATCCTCATCTTGTTTTAAAACAAAATCGCCATCTTTTATCAATTTGGGGGTTAATCATAAATTGCACATCTACAAATTGGCGATCACGGTGGGACATCCTTGTGCTACCACGTGCATTCTTCTTGTTGCCTGCTTATCAGTATATCAGTGTGTGTGTTTATTAGATTTTGAGCCCTTCCCACTGTCGAGTATCGCGCTATGTGTCCATAGCGCCTTCTGTAGATCGCGCTGTGGACATATAGCGCGATAATCACCAGAGGATATATTCACCTACATCCTCTGTCGGGGTTCTGATTGCCATCTTCTCTGGTTGCATCATTGTATACTTCCTGTTGTATATTCACTCCTTTCATCTATTTTCCTTTTATTGTGCTAGTTTAGATTTTTCTTCCATAGCGTTGCATTCATCCTTGCATTTGGTTTGAGAGACCTCCTCTCTCTACATTAGGATTCCACACACCCCCTTGGTGAAGGAAGGACCCTCCATTGAGCATTCCATCTCTTTGGATTGGAAGTTCCTAAACCAAGCCTCCATAAGTCCCCGCACCCGTGGATTCCCTCACGGACGCCGGGCAGGTTGTACCCTTTTGAAGTCCCGAATTAGTTGGCCTATACGTGGTGAGAGAGTGTTCCTAGTTGGCACTGGAGTTAAATCTCATTTTGAAACTAGGTTCCTCCCCTTGTGTGAATCATATCAATTTGCATAAAATCATTAATTCACCAAGGTTCAAACATCAAAAAATCAAGGTAACCATCACAACTTGTGTGTTTCTTTGCAAATTATTTGCACATTAAACTGCTTGAATGGCTTACTTTGATAGACAAAATAACATGTTCAATTCAATTAATGTTCATGAGGATGCACAATCTAGCACATCTTATAATCCTCAATTTCAACATGTTCATCAAAATTCTCACCATTCTTTCAAAGGGCCACGTCCTCATTCTTATGGTCATGCCCGACCCACGGGCAATGTCCATTCTCATGGTCCACCTACTCAATTTTAGGCCACTATTCCCTCGGGACCGTCTCCTCCCAATGACGAGAAGGTCTCTCGAATCATCCATGCATTAGATCATCTTACCCCTCAACAGATCCAAGCCCTTAAGGCTGCCGTTGAGGGTACATCTCATGCATCTCCCCCTCTTTCCAATTCTATACGGGTGGCCCATCACCCACCTCCTTCCAATTCTATTCGGGTGACCCATCACCCATCTCCCTCCAATTCTACACGGGTGGCCCATCACCCATCTCCTTCTTCTATTCCTATTCGGGTAGCCCATTACCCATCTCCTCCTATTCACACTCCTCCTCGGGTGGTCCGACACCCGCCTCCTTCTATTCCTCCTCCCTCACGGCCCCAAGGCCCATTTACTCCTTGCAACCCGGCCCGTTCGGGTTCTTTTACGGGTCATCCCGTCAACTCCCCTCCACGGCCTTTTTATGCGGCCCCTCCTCCTTCAAGGCCCTGCCAACCCTCGGTTGTTCAAGTCACACCCCTCCAGCAAACTCTCCTCGATAAGATTATTTCGATGGAGGAACAAATAAAGAGGGTCACGGCTCCTCCTACTCCAGTCAATCCTCTCCATGCCGCTTTGGATGAGATTACAAAGATGGAGAGAGAATGGAAGGATAGGATGGACGACTACGGCGTTGATATTCCAAGCGAGCAAGAACCGGCAATTGAAGAATACGAGCCGGTATATGATGATGAAGCTCCGCAGGCACCCCTTTTGAGTTTCCTTAATTTCCCGCTCCCCCCACTATCATTTGATGAACCCCCTGCTCAGGACGAAGCCACCGTCCCCGATCCAACCCCCATTTATGAGACTAACTGGTGTTACGATGATGGGTCGATACTTCAATCACCCACACCGGCACATTTTGAGTCCCCCTTTTCCATTAACCCTCCACCAACTACACCTACACCCACTATACCATCAACCTTCACACCATTAGCCACCGCTGAGCCTTCCATTATAAAACCTCCACCTATTAAGTCATTAACCTCCACATCGGCCTACGCCAAGCCTACCACTGAACCTCCTCCAATTGACCTACCATTACCACCGCCTCAACCCACATTGCCTATTCCTCCACCATATAGCCTTACGCCTTTACCCATGGTTAGTCCTGAGCAGGATCCACCACTTTTCGCACCCGAGCCAATCCCGACTGCTTCCGAGCAAGGGGAGAAACTCGACGTGTTTGAACCTCCGCCCCTATTCACCCATTTGCCAACACCTTCCATTATAACTCCACCATCCACGGAGCCTTCCGCCTTCGCCTCACCTCCCTTTGTTACTCGGAAGGGGCGTGCTTCTGCAGCTACTTACGCCAAGGATAAGCAAGAGCCGGGCAAGAAGACTTTGGCCACGACTGTGCCATTCAAGATGCAAGAATTCATTTATCGGATGCCAATCCGGGTTATTGTGCCAAGCATGGTCGAAGAAGCCAAGTCATCGCCGTTGCTCAATAGATGCCAAGCGTTGACGCCGTTTGAAGGCCGGGCAGGGCACCCTTTGTTCAAACCTTCGAATTCCGAATTCATTTACAAGGGGCGAATGCCCATTTTATTCAACATTCCGTATTCATCACCATCAATGGGCATGGTGATGCTTCATGTTCCAACTCTACGACTCCCTCACCTTATTGATCTTCGCTTTCCAAGGGGGTTGTCATTTATTGAAGCTTCCTTTATTGGGCCGATTGGTCGTACATGTTCACTGTCGTGGAGGGGCAATTGTCTTAAGGGGCCGTCCCCTATATCTTCCACTCTTGTTCATTCAACTTCATCCATATCCATTTCAATCACTTTTCCTTCATGGGCCACTCCCAGGGGAAAGAGGAGGACCTCTCCTTCTCACCCTTCACCTTCTTCTTGTTTTCCGTCTTCTGTCATGCATTCATTCTATTCACTGCATTCATTACATCCATCATTTTACATACATTTGCACCTCCTGCTTCCCGGGTTTCCAAACCCGTATCTTCCCCGCCTTCCGGTACCTCCGGATATTCCGCATTTCCCATCTTATTCATCTTCATCCTTTTGTCCACTCTCCTTGGGGCATCGCGTCCCCTTTCCTGCTACTTCCCTGGAACCTCCAGGAGTCTTATTCCTCCTCTTTGGGCATCTCGCCCTTTCTGATTCTATTCCTCCGGAACCTCCGGACTTTCCCCTCGGGCATCGCGCCCCTTTCCACCTTCCTCCTCCGGAACCCCCAGATTCTCCACCTGATTGTCTCCGTCTTTTCCTAGGGCATCACGCCCCTTTCTATATGCTTCCTCCGGAACCTCCGGATTCTTCCCTTGTCCTTTCAAGGCATCGCGCCCCTTTCCCGGTTATTCCTCCGGAACCTCCGTATTCTCCATCTGATTCTCTCTATCTTTCCCCAGGGCACGACGCCCCCTTCCATCTTCTCCCTCTTGATTTCATTCCTCCGGAACCTCCGGACTTATCTCTCGGGCATCGCGGCCCTTTCCATTTTCTCCCTACATTTCCTCCGGACCCTCCATCTTTCCTTCGACTCATCTTTCTGATTTTCCAGGACATCACATCTTTCATTTTTTTCTTCCTTTTCCATCATCTTTTTCTCTATTTCTTCCCAGGGCATCGCATCCCTTCTTTCAATATTCCTCCGGAGCCTCCGGATTCCTCCTATCATGATTCTCCTCCTCTGCCTCCGGACCCTTCAGATCCACCTCTTTCCATCTACCAATTTCTTCTTCTGATTCCTCCTAATTCTGGGTCTGACCCAACTTCTTCCACATCCACTGCTTTGGGCATTTGCCCTTTCTCCCATTGTTTTAGAGGCTTTAGTCCTCACTCCACCTCCTAATTTTCCGCTTCTTTTGTAAACTGTTCCTTGTAATCAGGGTCTCCGCGCCTTAATAAGGGAGTTCTAGCCCTTATCTCTTTTCCTTTTCCCCTTATTCGTCTGAGTCTGGTTTGAGCACCACTCATTCTCGTTAAGCCACTCCCAAAATCCTTTGCTTCCAATCCTTTTGACTGCCAAAGAGGACAAATCCCATGATGATCAACCTCGCCTCTGACAGCTGCTTCTACAAAGGTTGCAAGGTAACATTTTGGCGTAAGTAAGCATTTTTATAATATCATCTCCCCATTTCTTCACGCATGATTTTCAAAAGAAAGTGCTTCTTAACAAGATTAAGAGTGGTGTTTTAAACCTTTATCTTAGGCTTTTGCTTAATTAAATCATTCTAAAAAAAGAGTCTTTAGACTTGCTATGCAGCATCTTTGGTTATAAAAACCCCACACTGGGAATTCAACATTCTCTCCCTGCTTGTTTAAGAGTAACCCTTAGCTGGGCACCTCACACACTTCACGGCGTCCTTAGCCGGCTCCTTTGGTTAAAACACCGTCCCTACTTTGGCCATGCCATGAGTATATCTAAAAGTCTTTTCTCTTCTTCACTCGACCGAATGCAGGGGCAAGAGACTGACGGATAAGATGACCCAACCTCGGTAATCCCCAATACGAGAGGAGTCTCAAATAGGGGCAGTCTTGACCCAAAATCAACATCAATATGAGTTTTCATATGAGCTTTCATGATATACATCTAGCCAAAAGGGCTATTATGAAAATCAAGTCAGAATTTTGATAAAAGCAAAAGTATGAATTAAGGCATGTCAAGAGTGGCAAAGTCCCCGTAGGGAAAACCCTGGTCGTATGCATGTCAAGGGTCTAAAAATCAAAGGCACAAAGCCCCGGCACAACAGACTACCTCTTTGAAGGGAACACCTTGGAAGGAATTCAAGTCCCGATATCTCCCATCCTGCATAAAGCTTATCTCCATTTATTCTTCTCTTCTCCCTCTAAGACCGAATGTTTCTCGGGTATGGCCTTGGTAGGGGCACCGTTGATCAAAGACGGTCGGTTATAGGGCGCCACCCTTCAATGCACGCCCGGCTTTGGGAAATTTTAGCGAAAGGGGAGGGAACGAGGACCCCTAGCCAGTGGTTTAAAACACCCTTTGATGCTGCTTTAGCAATGTCTAACCAAAATCAAACAAAAAATTGAATATTTCTTGTCCAAAATCCATAAAAATTTGAATACCTTTCTCAAAACTTCACAAAAATTTGCATATTGATCAAAACTCATAAAAATTTGAATATCTTTCTCAAAACTTCACAAAAATTTGCATATTCCAAAACTCCATAAAAATTTGCATATTCCAAAACTCCATAAAAATTTGCATATTTCCAAAATCCAAAAAAAATTGCATTGTATTGTCTGATGGTGCTTTTGCAGGAACAACTTTGCAAGGACCAAAAGCACGGGATGGGTCCTCTCTCTACTTATTGCTATCAATCTATTGATTCTTCCCGATATTCTCATGACATGCCACCCTGGGCATTTTGATTATCATCTCCCTATATCATTCTGATTATCATATCTCATGATTATTCATCTCCAAATCTTTTTTAATCAACTCCTGCTAATTTCATCTGATCACTCCGCCGATGGGCATTATATCAGATCTTGATCATTCAATTCCAAATCTTGATTAGCCAAGATTGTCTCCTTATGATAAAGCAACAAACAATGCTATGATTTGACTTATGCTATTCATGCCATATACATGCTATAATTGATGCTTTGATGATTGCTATGCTTAAATGCCTTATTCATTGTTTGTTATCTTTTATATCTTGGCTGATGAATTTTTGAGCGCAGGATAAGAAGCTCTTGGTCCCGCCGACTGGGCATCATCATCAAAGTCCCACGGTGCTTGCAGCTCATTTCTCAGTTCCCATGCTTATTGCTATCACCATCTCTCCCTGTATGCATTCTACTATATGTTACATATGTTACTAGATTATATCAAGGACCTTGTGGCTTTGGTAAATCTGGGATTTGAGTTCCCCTTCATAAAAAATAATGATGATTCCAGAGGAGTCTTAGTCACACGGATAGGCCGTTGAGCCGTCCAAGGCTGGGGACGATGGTTCCTTTTTGCGAATTGGTGCATGGATAAACGGGCTTCGACTTAGTATCAGCTCGCAGAATCGGTTTCTTGACCCAGTCTGGGCAGTTTAATAATATTATCCTTGATTATTCTATATTTTTCGTTTGATTTAATTTTCCCTTTAAACCCAGCATGCATTCATGTAGGAATTTGAAACAATTGTTGAAAAATCATTCTGATAAGCTGTTTTTGAGGGTCAAATTGATCTTGATCTTCAATGTGAGATATTCCATGCCGAATTGAGTCCTCAGTTCATTTTGTCGCTGTTCTGGGTCATTTTCTCGAAAGCTCATTGTTTGGATTTTTATCATCTTATTTTCAAACTTTCCCGTTTGATCCACCTTGGCTGCAGCACGTCCACTGGCTGGTAACCGCTCCCCAATGGTGAAATCTACAGGTTTGTGACCTGAGGTACTTCCACCGCGTTGGAAGTTGATCATTTATTTTATCTCCTTCGTGCACCGCGTGCGCATCTCCCCTTTTATCCAAACATTATTGATTTCCTTGAATTTCCCGAGATTGCTTCATCTCGTGCTTCTGATTTCGATTCTCATCAAGTGATGTTGATTGCGTGTCTCATCACACCTTGGCATCTACTTTTCAGTTTGCTCCGCTCCCTTGCAAAGCAGACGCCAAGGCGGGGCATCTGTAGACACCCAATTTTAGCCGATAAATTGAGCATTTTCTTTGTTCTCCTAGTCGATGCCCCAATTGATCCTTAATTGGTTGATTGTCTGGGATTTCTTCCCCTTTCTTGGCCCAATGCTTCAATTCCATACCTTGGATCTCGTCTCGAGTCTGGCATTCCCGCGCTATTTGTTCTTATCGCTTTCTTGTTCATAGCACGTTGTGGATCTAATTGAAATTATCCTTTGATCAGTTGTTATTTCTTGACATTTGATCATTATGACATCAATTTTGGGTGTTACTCTCCTTCAACATTTGATTAAATGACTGCCCAATGGGTTTCTCTCCGTTTTTATACCATTTAATGGGCCTTTGCTTGTTGCGCTATATCTCCATAGCGCGTTCTTCATTATCGCGCTATGGAAGTATAGCGCCTTATCAGATAGAGTCCCTCTCCAGGCCGGACTCCCTTATTTCGATTCGGAGGCCTTATTGGGTAAGTTGCTGACTGTGTTCCTTATCCAGGAAGGTTTCTAAACCTATCAGGAGTCTTTCCCCCTCATTAATCGGCAATATTACCTCGATTTGAGCCGCCGAGTCATCGGATTGAATCAAACTCCGACCTAGGGTTTGTGTTCGATCTTCTTCCTATAAATTCATCCCTTTGGCCGTCGTTTGAGGGGGATGCAACTCGAGTTATTGACGAGGAGGAGGAAATACTCCGTGTACAATCGATAAATCCTCGCTCCTCGCACGTTCAAGGGAGTATTTAGGGCTTTTCCTTGTGTTTTTCCTCTTTCATCTTTCTTTTCCCCTCCGGATTTTTAATCTTTTCATAGCATTGCATCCTGATTTCAAAACACTCCTTTTACAAAATACATGCATACACACACACCACACCTGTCTTTTGCCCATTCATAGGGGTTTAAAAACCACCAAACCCCCAGGTAATCGAGCCCCCTTTTACATGCTTTTGATTAAGGATAAGGGCAGATTATACTCAAATCTCGATCTAATGGGCTTTATATTTGTTGTTTATGATTGTCCACAGGCACTGGAAGATTGATACGTGGAGCCCTTGCACCTTGGCCGGCCTTGGAGCAAGGAAGGAACGAATCCAAATAAACCCCGCTACCTGTCCGATATCGCGCTATACTAAGTTAGCGCGACCTGAAGAAGGCGCTGGGACGATATAGCGCGTTAATCTTCAGGCCCCCGGCTCCCCTTTATGGATTTCTGAGGTATGTAACATGCCCCGTCCTAATCTCTTATTGTTTGGCATGTTTCTAGCTTCAGTGGCGATCACGGATCTTGATTATTGCATATGATTTCCCCCTTTTTGTATCATTAATTGAGTGCTATATCCTCATCTTGTTTTAAAACAAAATCGCCATCTTTTATCAATTTGGGGGTTAATCATAAATTGCACATCTACACACTCGTGTCAGTAAATGCAATCCAACTTCCTCCGAAACAGCCTATTTGGAACCCGACAGTCGATCAGACTAAGTATTGTATGTTCCACCGGCAGCCGGGCCATACCATAGAAGGATGTTTTCAGTTCCGAGATCTTGTGTATGACCTTCATGAAGGGCAGAGAATCGACTGGGCCGAAATGCATAGGGCCATTGTTGAGATTAAAGAAAAGAGAAGGCAGCCGCAGGGGCAGGAAGTGCAGCAGCATCAAGCACCGCAGCCGCAGTAGCCGCCACAACAGCAGCAACCACAGCAAGTACAAGACCTAGGCATCCATCAGAACCCGATGCCAAATCATCCACCCGCTCCTCAGCAGCAGTCGCCATCACCAGCGCAAGTAAACATGGTCCAGCCACCGGCCCCCAACGTCGGATGGTCTTTCGATGATGATGGTGCCACACCGCAGGTCATGGCCCTCCACCATAACAACCGCAATCCTCCCTTCATCATCCCTGCACAGCTGACGCCCTCTCAACTCATCCTCCCATTCACACCCGCTCCAGCAAATCCTCTACCACTCTCCATTCCATCGTACCCTCCATCACCTACTCCCATCATCGTCATCACACCACCACCCAATCCTTCACCCATTCTTACCCAGCCGCTAGCCTTCCCTCCACCCGCATCAACATTTATCACCACCCTGCCTTCCACCCATCCTTCACCCACCATCCGCGCGCCGCCCATTAACCTCACCAACCCTACGCTCCACCAAACCGCCTCCCCCGCACCACCTGTTCCATTCATCCATCCCGCAGGGCCCATCATACTATCTTCAGATGCCGCGGCAAATTGTGCTTTGAGGAGCGGGAAGATGTTCCATCGAATTACGCTACTACTTCTAATCCCCAGTCCTCTCAGCCGGTGGCCGAGCAAGAAGAAACTGAACCTTTGCCGGGTACTCAATATGACTTGCTACATCATCTGGATCGAGTACCCGCCAAAATATATGTGCTGGAGCTGATCAAAAGGTCCACCCTTCATCAGGATGCGCTGAGGGACTTCTTACAGAAGGTAATGGTTAGCGAAGACATGGCAGTTGATAGCCTACCAACGGCACTGGAAACTATCTCCAAAGGGCCGGCAATCACATTCTCTGACATCGAGCTTGCACCTCCGGGGGCTCGGCAAATGCCGCTCTGCATAACAATTACCCTGAACAAAGTCGACATTGAAGCAGCGCTGGTTGACACAGGGGCCTCAATTAATGTTTGCCCACTCAGCACCCTCCGAGCATGCAACATATCTGAAGAGTTACTACGGCCTACCCCCACCACTATAGCAGCATATGACAACTCAAGGCGAGCATGTCACGGGGTAGTCACCATTCAGTCAGAGCTCGGGCCCCTTACTATGGCCGTGGAATTCTATGTTCTTGATATCGACCCTATGTTCAAGGCTATCTTGGGTCGTCCCTGGATTGACACACTCGGCGCCGTGCCCTCCACCGCACATCAGTGCATTAAATTCCCCTTCCATGGGAGGGTCGTCAAAGTTAAGAGCTTATCCACAGTACAGTCAGTAAAGGCTATTTCAGAGCAGGTTCTTCCCACACTCTGGCCAAGCAGCCGGCCCGTTCTGTCAGTGTTGGATTTGAACTTTCCTTGGGCTTACACATCCCCTAAGCCCGTCGCTACTCCAGTTAATGTCAAAGTGAAGCTGCAGATTCAAGATTCAAAGGGGTGGAACATTATATTGAAACTGGGCTATCAACCGGGGAGAGGCCTCGGTGCGCAACTGCAAGGGATGACTAAGCCTATACCTAAGGGAAGAAAAATGGGTAGGAGAGGTCTCGACTACAAAGAGATAGCATCATCTATGATGGGTGATTCTGGGCCGCTCACCTGGGATTATCGTCAGCATTTTGTCAAAGGGCCTCTCCAGCCTGGCACATTAGCTCCAAAGCCGGTTCAGCAAGAAAGGAATACAGTTTGTCCAATTGCCAGTCCGCCTCCCTTGCCAGGAGGGTCAGATGATGACATGCTCGACTACAGTCAGGCCTTGCAGGGGCTCTTTCATGAGGAAGAATGTCAGAAGAAGCAAGAGGTTCGACTGGTGCAATGGAGGCCGAAGAAGCAGCCTATTGTTAATTTACAGAAGGAGGGGAGCTCTCCAATTGCCTTTTCTTGGTCTCCCTCACGCCTCCAATCTATTTTCCAGCAAGGGGACTTCATACCCCACCTTCCTCCCATCATAATAAATCCGTCTTTCATTGATCCACCCGAGATTCTATTTGTTCCTTATGCTTGCGGGAAGTGCCCACCCCTCGATCTATCCACTCTCTTCACTCCTCCTCCTCCCAACGCCCAACTCCACGAGATGCGGTTCTCTTCTTCCGATCCTTTCTTCGACTGCATTTTCCCTGAGCTGTTCCCTATGCAGCTCCCACCTCCTCCATCTTGCTGTGTAGTCTCCGCTGATCTCCAAAAAAAAAAAACGTCAAATTTGAAACGGAGATTTCAGTCGAAGATTACGCTATCCTGTCGCCATCTTCCTCCCAGGGGCACGAGTCCCCTACGCCTTCCCTTCCACTAGGTCTTCTGTCCCCTAGATTAGGATTAGGGTCCGTCGAGTCTAGGAAAGTAGAGTCAGTCAGGTCTAGAGAAGTAGGGTCTTGTTCCAGGTCGTCTAACCCTTCCTCTACTGAGCCGCGCTCGCTGGCGCATCCTTCCCGGTCTGTTCCTGATAGATTCTTGCAAGATTTAGCTCAGCGTTGCCATGCTCTTTTGAAGTGCCCGGAATTTGTTGCTATGGCAATCGTAATTGAAGACGACGAGGAAATAGAAGGGGTGTGGAGCGATGACGGATTAGGCGTCTATGAGATTTTGGATGAGAAGGATCCAATTAATGAAGACAGCGATGTAGATGACACCGTCGACTTATACGCACAAGGATTGAAAAGATTCGATGAGCCGTTGTCGTCGGTGGACGAACCTACAAAGGAAATCAATCTAGGAACCGAAGAAGACCCAAGGCCCATCATGATTGCTGCTAATCTCCCTTCACAAGTAGAAGAGGAATTGATTAAGGTCCTAAGGGAGTATAGCGATTCCTTCACCTGGTCTTACGAGGACATGCCAGGTCTTGACCCCTCTTTAGTGGAACATCGACTCGTGCTTAAACCAGGGGCAACACCTGTGAAACAAAGGTCAAGAAGATTTCACCCCCACATGGCCTTGAGGATCAAAGAAGAGGTCGACAAACTATACAAAGCCAGATTCATCAGAGTAGTTTTGTATCCTCAGTGGGTGGCAAACATAGTCTCTGTTCTCAAGAAGGATGGAAAAGTGCGCATATGCATTGATTTCAGGGATCTAAACAAAGCATGTCCCAAAGATGATTTCCCGCTACCTCATATAGACGTCCTAGTGGATAACACTGACGGGTATGAAGCTCTGTCATTTATGGATGGGTACTCGGGCTATAATCAGATCCGTCTCGCTCCGGAAGACCAAGAGAAAACTTCCTTCACCACGCCCTGGGGCACGTATTGTTATGTAGTTATGCCATTTGGTTTGAAGAATGCAGGTGCCACCTATCAAAGGGCGATGATGGCCATCTTCCACGACATGATGCACATATATATGGAAGCTTATGTGGATGACATCTTGGTGAAGTCAAGAACAAAAGAAGAACACCCCTCTATCCTGGCTAAGGTGCTGCAGAGAGCCAGGGAGTACAAGCTTAAGATGAATCCGAAGAAGTGTGTATTCGGAGTCTCCTCAGGGAAGTTGTTAGGGTCCATAGTGAGCAAACGGGGGATCCAGATTGATCCTAATAAAGCACAGGCCGTCATGGACATGCCTCCGCCAAAGAACATTACGAAACTTCGAGGATTGATTGGTAGACTGCAATTCATTAGAAGATTTATATCTCAGCATTCTCAGAGGTGTCGTCCGTTTTATGAACTGCTTAAGGCGGGGGTCAAGTTCGAATGGAATCAAGATTGTCAGAAGGCCTATAAGGACATCAAAGAGTATCTATCCAATCCCCCGGTTTTACAACCTCCTATCCCTGGGAAACCCCTAATCCTATACATCTCGGTTATTGAGGACTCCCTAGGGGCGGTCTTAGCACAAGTAGATGATGAAGGGAAAGAGCGGGCTGCGTACTACCTCTCTCGACTGTTTAATCCAGCTGAGTCCAAGTACACCGCTATGGAGAAGACTTGTGCCGCCTTAGTGTGGGTAGCTCAGAAGCTTAAACATTACTTTCTCGCCCACCCAGTTAGGTTGATCTCTAGAATGGACCCGATCCGTTATCTCTTAGAAAAATCCATCCTTTCTAGTAGGTTAGCTCGCTGGCAGAGCTTCCTCTCTCAGTTTGACATCACCTTTGTTGTTCAGAAGGCAGTCAAAGGATATGCCATTGCTGAGCATCTTGCACATCTTCCTATTCCTCACACCGATTCTATTCAGGATGATTTCCCTGATGAGCATCTCTCTGACCTTTCTCATCATCCCTTTTGGTCTCTGCACTTCGATGGTGCACTCAACTCCCAAGGCCAAGGGATCGGTGCTATCTTGCTTACTCCAGAGGGAGTAACCATCCCCTTCGCTTATCAACTTCGATTTCCTGCTACCAACAACATCGCTGAGTATGAGTGATGGAGACATCATCCACAATTCCCTTTGGCTAGGGTCTTCTTCACACTCCGGCATCGTTTGAGTTCGGGCCTCTCTCTATAAAGGCCCACTTATCCTTTTTATGCTATTTACTTGAGTCATTTGATGTAATTTTTAGTTTATTTGAGTCATGTCCCTAGGTCTTGCATTTATTTTCCTAAGTATTGAGTGTCATTAGATTGTGTAATGTGCTATTGGGCCTAATTCTTCGGGCTTGGCCCATGAGCACCCCCTACCCCTTCGGTTATTTGCTATTGAGTCTTTTGTCAGGGACTTATTGTAAAATGTGGGTTGCCTATATATAGGGCCCCATTTCCTTCATTTGGAAGTAATGAATGATTCAATACAAAATAATTCCATTTGAGTACTCAAACTTAGTTCTAGTGGAGTGAATCCTATAGTTGGGTGAGAAGCCCTAGGGGAGTGAATCCCCACCCCACCTCTCTCTCTTCCCCAAGGAGGGGTTCGCCCCATTCATCTCTCCTCCTCCTCCCAACCACCTCCAACCCCCACCTACCTCCATTAAGGCCACTCCACTTCCCCATACCCCATTTACTTCCCACCCTAGTTCCTAGGTAGAGTCTTCCCCATTCTAATACCATCTTCCCCATTCCAAGCAAATCTTCCCCATTCCAACACAATCACCCCTCTTCCCCACACCATCTCCCATCTTCCAAGGCCATTTCAAATTTGAAATCCCTTCCCTCCAAGCTTTGGCCGCCCGTCCCACTATCCTCTTTAGCCTAGGTCGCCCCCCACCTCCCTCCATTATTCATCCCCCTTGCAACCCCCATTCCCCATTACCTCAACTGAAACCTGTGACCTCCCCCTCTTCCTCCATCTCCCCTCCACCATTAGACCCCCTCCACACCTCCCACATACTCCCTCCATCATCCCCTACCTCCCCTTCACCCTATAGTTCTTGCTTCCTCTTCTTCTTGGAGGTCTTTGGAAGCTTTGTTCAAGTTGCAGCTCGCTGTCCAGAAGTTGCAGGTGAACCTGCCACTTATAGAGGCCACCACAACTTCCTCCGGACGAGTTTGAAGGCACAAGAGACATCCACAGAAGCGTCTCCCTGTCTTCTTTGCAACAGAAGTGATTTCGTCTTCATCCGAGCTGTGTGCTTCCAGGAGCTTCGTTCTTCCACAATGGCGCAGAGCTGTCCCTGCTGAGTACCAGAACCGGATTAGAAGCACTGCCACGACGAACCTCGGAGGAATCATCCCCCAAGCTCTTCTACAAAGTTCTTCATCGCTCTGTCCACTTTCAGAATCAAGAAGCGGAACTCCGTTCGGCATCCAGTATCAGAAGTTATCAATTTTCTCCCTCTACTGCACGGATCTTCTTCCCCACAGTCTACCCCGACCAGTCATCCTTGTTCATAGTCTTCAGGTCTTCTCCGGCATCTTTTAGCATCCCCGTCAGTTTTGCTGTGAAGAAGACTCGTCCATGATTTCAACAACTCTGGCGGTTATCGATTTGGAGTCCGGGATCCATCGGAGCATTCTCTGCAACATGCGGTTGGAAATCTGAAGCTGCCAGTCCCAGAACTTGCCACTCTGTTCGAAGCTTCACCCCGGTCAGCAGTGGTACCAGAAGAAATTTAAAAAATTCTGAGGTGTTCCAGTACTAGTCACGAAGAGTTCCCCCCTGGTCTCGCCATCAGCAGAATTCTGTATCAACTTCTGCAACCCCAACTTCGACTGTTAGTCCTCCATCCCAGACAGCAGGCAGATACGGCTTCCCAACTTCTTATCGCTTTTGGTCCTAGTTTTCCCCTCCCCGCTTGGCCGACTGAAGGCCCCTCCCTGTGTGGAGGTAGTATTGATTGTAATATCATTAACCCCCACCCCAAGGTCCCCCCTCCTATGAGAGGTGTAGTGTTGTAACTTCTTTGGGCAGGTCAAGCGACACCGCCGCGGCGTGTGGGGATCCACCCGCCTCCCCGCTCGCCCTCGTCTCCGACCGGGACCAGTTTCTTCAAACCGGTCGAGTAAGTGCTCTAAACCCTTGTTCATTGTGCTTGTCTTTCAATATTAGTTCATAATTCCGCTGATTATGCGAGTGAGAGCCCGATCCTCAAGCCCCGTTGTCTTGAGTGATCACCGTTGGAGAAGTGCAACCGGTGCCTTTGGCACTTTGTCGGCCCCCTTGAATTGGGCCTCCACACCCATTGGGAATCCCATCTTGGCCTTGCTGGCCCTCTACCAGCAAGGGCCCAACCCCTCATCCTCACCTTGGCATTGCCAAGTTACCCCGGGCTTGGGTGAGTGTCGATAGAGCGGTGGCCCAATTCGGCCCATTTGAATGCGATTGTGCTTGCTTGCATTAGGTCCGAGGTTGTGTCACATCAATTGGTATTAGAGCAAGTCTTTGACTTGTCTCTATCAAGTCTAAGTCCTAGGACCATTGCATTGTGTGTCCAACATCTTTGGCCCCTTGTCTTGCATGTCCACCCGTAGTGGTGCTAGTTACCGACCCGATCCTTCATCTTCAAATCCACCCATGGATCCCCATCCTCAACTCAATCAAGATGCTCTTAGGGAGGAACCTCAAGGCCAAATGAATAGGGTAGATGCTGCCCTTACCAACATTCTTGCCCAACTTGAGTCCCTTACCACTCGAATTGCTCGGCTTGAAGAGCATGAGTTCCACCCAAGGAACAATGAAGCTAGAGTCCACCTTCCACATGTTGAGCCTCCTAGGGAAGACCCTCATCCAAGGAATAATGAGCCAAGAGTTCAACCACCACATGGTGAGTTGCATAGGAATGATTTCCACCCAAGGAACAATGACCCAAGAGTCCACCCTCCACACATTGAACCTCATAGGGATGAGTTCCATCCTAGAAACCATGGACCAAGAGCCTATCATCCACATGCTGAAATTTATAGGGAAGACTTGGATCATGACCCTTACCATGACCATGAGAGACCCCGACACCATCCCATTCATGAAAGGCGTCCACGGGACGACCCGGATGACCCTCTCTTAATGATGATTAAGGTAGAGGCCCCAAAATTTGATGGTTCCCATGAACCAAGTGTCTACTTAGAGTGGGAAACCGCCATGGACCAATACTTTGAATGGTACCCTATGTCCGACCAAAGGAGGGTAAGGTTGGCCAAAATGCATCTCATCAAGTTAGCCAAAACTTATTGGTTAAACCAAGAGGGTCTAAGAAGGATTAGGCGGGGAGAGCCTATTGATACTTGGGAGGGTATGAAGAACCAACTTAGGAACAAATACCTTCCCCAATCATACCATCAAATGCTCTTAGATGAATGGCAAAGCCTCACCCAAGAAGGGAAGACCGTGGTTGAATACATTGAGAAGTTTGACTCCTATCTTTTGAAGTGTGGAGTTCATGAGGACCCGGCCGTTACCTTGTCCCGCTTTAGGAATGGGCTTCAAAGTCACATCAAAAGAGAGCTTTTCATGAGAGATGTTGATAAACTTGAGATAGCTTATCAAATAGCTAGGGATGTAGAAAGATTTTCTAGGATCCCTCGATTTGCTACTCCCCGACCGGTCGATCCCAAAAACATGGGACCACGGCCCATTCCGGCCACTCCCATGAAAGCCCATAATCCAAGTGGGAATACCCCATTAAGGCCTTACAACCCTCCTCCCACCATCACTCCAAACAAACCCACCCCTAGTCACCCCCTCCCACAGAGGGAAGACATTCCCAAAGGCCCAAATGTAGGAACTACTTCGGGTAGCGAACGTCAACAATGCTTTAGATGTCAAGGGTTTGACCACTTTGCAGGGCAATGTCCATCCATGGGATTATCTAGCTTGCTCATTGAGGAAGAAGCTCCCCCACCCCAAAAGGAACTTGAGAGTGTTGTTGAGGATCATGAAGCCTCCCTAGATTGGGAAGAAGAGTATGAGGCCCAATACCTCGAGTCGGGTCTAGATCACACCACTCCATCTACCAACTCCCATCTAGGAGTGATTAGGTGCACCCTCACCAAACCCCAAGAAGAGGATTGGCGCCGAACTTCAATCTTTCACACCTTTGTCAAGATAGGGAGCCATGTAAGGAAAGTGATCTTGGATAGTGGGAGTTGTGTCAATGCCGTATCCCCCGATACCGTTAAGCTTCTTGGGCTTACTATTACTCCCCACCCAAATCCATACCGGGTCTCATGGATCAACAACAACTCCATCCCGGTCAACACTCAATGTCTTGTGCCCCTCACCTTCTCTTCATACCATGGTCAAATATGGTGTGACATCATACCCATGGAAGTAGGTAGCATCCTACTAGGAAGACCTTGGATTTATGATGTAGATGCCACCATCTTGGGTAGGAGCAACAAATGTACTTTTGAACATGAGGGTAAGACTATCCGTCTTAACCCCTCCCCACCTCGTCCCATGACCAAGAGGGACACTCCCCCTCAAGAACAACACCCCACCACCATACAAGTCTCGGGGAACTCCACCCCTCCGACCCCATCCCTCACCCAAACTCCCAAACAAAGTGGGACCTCGGGGTTGAGCAAGGGTCTTCATCTCATCACTAGGAAAGAACTTGAAGAGGAGATAGCTCAAGGAGTACCACTATGTGCGGTGGTCATTTGCCTAGGAGAGCCCACTCCCACCAATCCACATCCCATAGAAATCCAACAACTCCTAGAAGAATTCCATGATGTGTTCCCAACGGAGCTCCCAGACCAACTCCCTCCCATGCGGGATGTGCAACATGCGATTGATCTAGTCCCGGGGGCCACTCTCCCAAACCTTCCTCATTATCGCCTCAATCCCACGGAACATGCTGAACTTCGGAGGCAAATAGAGGAACTCATTAGGAAGGGCTTCATTCGCATTAGCAAAAGCCCATGTGCCGTACCGGCCCTTCTAACTCCCAAGAAGGATGGGTCATGGCGAATGTGTGTGGATAATAGGGCCATTAACAAAATCACCGTCAAGTATAGGTTTCTCATCCCTAGGCTTGATGACATGCTTGATATGTTAGCCGGAGCCACAATTTTCTCCAAAATTGACCTTAAGAGTGGCTATCACCAAGTTAGGATAAGGCCCGGGGATGAGTGGAAAACGGCTTTCAAAACCAAAGATGGTCTCTTTGAATGGTTAGTCATGCCTTTTGGGCTTTCAAATGCCCCAAGTACTTTCATGCGTCTTATGACGGAGGTCCTTAGGCCATTCATTGGGATCTTTCTAGTGGTATACTTTGATGACATACTCATCTATAGTCAATCCCAAGAAGTTCACCTTGACCACCTTAGGCAAGTTTGTACCCTCCTTCGACAAGAGAGCCTATTTGCCAACTTAGGAAAGTGCCACTTCATGACCACCTCCCTCACCTTCCTAGGATTTGTGGTATCCACCAAAGGCGTCTCCATGGACCCCGACAAGGTCCAAGCTATTATTGATTGGCCGGAACCCCACACCCTTCATGAGGTCCGAAGTTTCCATGGATTGGCAACATTCTATAGGAGGTTTATTCATGGATTTAGCACTATCACTGGCCCAATCACCGATTGTCTCAAGAAGGGGACTTTTGTATGGACCAAATCAGCCTCTAAAGCCTTCCAAGAACTTAAGGAGAAGTTGACCCAAGCCTCGGTCCTATGCCTTCCCGATTTCTCTAAAGTCTTTGAAGTCACATGTGATGCATCCGGGATAGGGATAGGAGGGATTCTTAGTCAAGAGGGACACCCGGTAGCCTTCTTTAGTGAGAAGCTTTGTGATGCTAGGACAAGATACTCCACTTATGACAAGGAGTTCTATGCCGTGGTTCAGTCCCTCCGACATTGGAGGCACTACTTGTTGCCCAAGGAGTTTGTCATCTTTTCTGACCATGAGGCCCTCAAATACCTCAACTCCCAACAAAAGCTAAATGCTCAACATGCCCGATGGGTTGAGTTCATCCAATCCTACACTTTTGTCATCAAACACAAGGCCGGGAGTGAGAATCGAGCGGCGGATGCCCTTAGTAGGAAAGTTTCCTTGCTCTCCACTATCCAAGTGGAAGTGATCGGATTTGATAGGATCAAGGATGAGTACCCTAGCTGCCCCGACTTTGGGCACATCTATACCACCTTGACCACCCCTTCTAGCAAGGAACATGAGGGATTTGTCTTAGAGTATGGGTTCCTCTTCAAGGGACCCAAGCTTTGCATTCCACGGACCTCACTCCGAGACTTCTTGGTTTGGGAATTACATGCGGGAGGGTTAGCTGGTCATTTTGGAGTCCACAAAACCATTGCCCTAGTTGAGGGTCAGTTTTATTGGCCTAGTCTCAAGAGAGATGTAGGCAAGGTTGTGGGTCAATGCCGAACATGTGCCTCGGCCAAACAAGTGAAATAAAACACCGGCCTATATACCCCACTCCCTATCCCCGACCGACCATGGCAAGACTTAAGCATGGACTTTGTGCTAGGATTACCCAAGACTCAAAGAAGGCATGACTCCATCTATGTGGTGGTTGATAGATTTTCCAAAATGGCCCATTTCATCCCATGCTCCAAAACCTCCGATGCCTCCCATGTGGCCCGATTGTTCTTTGATGAGGTTGTCCGTCTCCACGGACTACCTAAGACCATAGTCTCCGATAGGGATGTCAAATTCACTAGCTACTTTTGGAAAACTCTTTGGCACATGATGGGTACCCTCCTCAAATTCTCCACTGCCTACCACCCCCAAACAGATGGCCAAACCGAAGTTGTCAATCGGAGTCTAGGGAACCTTCTTAGGTGTCTTGTTGAGGATCGCCTCGGAAATTGGGATCTCATCTTACCCCAAGCCGAATTTGCATATAACAATTCCATCAATAAGTCCATAGGGATGAGTCCATTTGAAGCCGTGCATGGGTACAAGCCAAGAAAGCCTTCCGATCTCATTCCCCTTCCCCAGCATGCTAGAGTGTCCATTTCAGCCGAGTCTTTTGCACAACATATTAGAGAATTGCATGAAGAAATTCGCAAGCACATCAGCAAAAAGAATGAGGCTTATAAAAGGCTGGCCGACTCTCATCGGCGTCACCAAGAGTACCATGTGGGTGACTTTGTGATGGTAAGGACGGAGAGGCTCTCCCCGGGAGCCAACTCTAAACTGAGGCCACGTGGGGCTGGTCCCTTCCAGGTCTTGAGACGCATTGGTGCAAATGCCTATGAGTTAGATCTCCCTGAGGAGTATGGAATAAGTCCCACATTCAATGTCGCCGACCTAGTGCCATATAAGGGACCCACGGTGGTACCTAGTGAGCAGATTGGGCCTACTTCTTCCATTGAGAGAGCACCCACCCGTGATGAGAGGCCACCAACCAAAAGAGCCCAGCGTGAACAAATTGAGCAAATATTGGATGTACAAGTCACTACCACTCGGAGCAAGGTATATGAGCGCTATCTCGTCAGGTGGAAGGATCGGCCTCCTTCGGAGGATTCTTGGGTGAGTCGGGAGGATCTCCAGCGGTTGGATCCGGACCTCCTCGAGCAGTACCACAGCCGGATGGACCCCTACTCGATGGAGTCGAGCTCTTCACAGCCCAGGGGATTTGATGGAGACATCATCCACAATTCCCTTTGGCTAGGGTCTTCTTCACACTCCGGCATCGTTTGAGTTCGGGCCTCTCTCTATAAAGGCCCACTTATCCTTTTTATGCTATTTACTTGAGTCATTTGATGTAATTTTCAGTTTATTTGAGTCATGTCCCTAGGTCTTGCATTTATTTTCCTAAGTATTGAGTGTCATTAGATTGTGTAATGTGCTATTGGGCCTAATTCTTCGGACTTGGCCCATGAGCACCCCCTACCCCTTCGGTTATTTGCTATTGAGTCTTTTGTCAGGGACTTATTGTAAAATGTGGGTTGCCTATATATAGGGCCCCATTTCCTTCATTTGGAAGTAATGAATGATTCAATACAAAATAATTCCATTTGAGTACTCAAACTTAGTTCTAGTGGAGTGAATCCTATAGTTGGGTGGGAAGCCCTAGGGGAGTGAATCCCCACCCCACCTCTCTCTCTTTCTCTCTCTTCCCCAAGGAGGGGTTCACCCCATTCATCTCTCCTCCTCCTCCCAACCACCTCCAACCCCCACCTACCTCCATTAAGGCCCCTCCACTTCCCCATACCCCATTTACTTCCCACCCTAGTTCCTAGGTAGAGTCTTCCCCATTCCAACACCATCTTCCCCATTCCAAGCAAATCTTCCCCATTCCAACACAATCACCCCTCTTCCCCACACCATCTCCCATCTTCCAAGGCCATTTTAAATTTGAAATCCCTTCCCTCCAAGCTTTGGCCGCCCCTTCCACTATCCTCTTTAGCCTAGGTCGCCCCCCACCTCCCTCCATTATTCATCCCCCTTGCAACCCCCATTCCCCATTACCTCAACTGAAACCTGCGACCTCCCCCTCTTCCTCCATCTCCCCTCCACCATTAGACCCCCTCCACACCTCCCACATACTCCCTCCATCATCCCCTACCTCCCCTTCACCCTATAGTTCTTGCTTTCTCTTCTTCTTGGAGGTCTTTGGAAGCTTTGTTCAAGTTGCAGCTCGCTGTCCAGAAGTTGCAGGTGAACCTGCCACTTGCAGAGGCCACCACGACTTTCTCCGGATGAGTTTGAAAGCACAAGAGGCATCCACAGAAGCGTCTCCCTGTCTTCTTTGCAACAGAAGTGATTTCATTTTCATCCGAGCTGTGTGCTGCCCAGGAGCTTCGTTCTTCCACAATGGCACAGAGCTGTCCCTGCTGAGTACCCGAACCGGATTAGAAGCACTGCCACGACGAACCTTGGAGGAATCAGCCCCCAAGCTCTTCTACAAAGTTCTTCATCGCCCTGTCCACTTTCAGAATCAAGAAGCAGAACTCCGTTTGGCATCCAGTATCAGAAGTTATCAATTTTATCCCTCTACTGCACTGACCTGCTTCCCCACAGTCTACCCCGACAAATCATCCTTGTTCATAGTCTCCAGGTCTTCTCCGGCATCTTTTAGCATCCCCGTCAGTTTTTCTGTGAAGAAGACTCGTCCATGATTCCAAAAACTCTGGCGGTTATTGATTCGGAGTCCGGGAGCCATCGGAGCATTCTCTGCCACCTGCGGTTGGAAATATGAAGCTGCCAGTCCCAGAACTTGCCACTCTGTTCAAAGCTTTACCCCGGTCAGCAGTGGTACCAAAAGAAATTTAAAAAATTCTGAGGTGTTCCAGTACCAGTCACGAAGAGTTCCCTCTTGGTCTCGCCATCAGCAGAATTCTGTATCAACTTCTGCAGCCCCAACTTCGACTGTCAGTCCTCCCTCCCAGACAGCAGGCAGATACGGCTTCCCAACTTCTTATCGCTTTTGGTCCTAGTTTTCCCCTCCCCGCTTGGCCGGCTGAAGGCCCCTCCCTGTGTGGAGGTAGTATTGATTGTAATATCATTAACCCCCACCCCAAGGTCCCACCTCCTGTGAGAGGTGTAGTGTTGTAACTTCTTTGGGCAGGTCAAGCGACACCGCCGCGGCGTGTGGGGATCCACCCGCCTCCCCGCTCGCCCTCGTCTCCGACCGGGACCGGTTTCTTCAAACCGGTCGAGTAAGTGCTCTAAACCCTTGCTCATTGTGCTTGTCTTTCAATATTAGTTCATAATTCCGCTGGTTATGCGAGTGAGAGCCCGATCCTCAAGCCCCGTTGTCTTGAGTGATCACCGTGGGAGAAGTGCAACCGGTGCCTTTGGCACTTTGTCGGCCCCCTTGAATTGGGCCTCTACACCCATTGGGAATCCCATCTTGGCCTTGCTGGCCCTCTACCAGCAAGGGCTCAACCCATCATCCTCACCTTGGCATTGCCAAGTTACCCCAGGCTTGGGTGAGTGTCGATAGAGCGGTGGCCCAATTCGGCCCATTTGAATGCGATTGTGCTTGCTTGCATTAGGTCCGAGGTTGTGTCACATCAATGAGGCCCTCCTGGCCGGCTTGAAGCACGCCTATCTTCTAGGCGCGCGTTATTTGAGCATCATAGGAGACTCTCAGCTCCTCCTATGGCAAGTTCTGTCCACTTACCGTACTCATGACCCCAAGCTCAAGCCTTATCAAGATTTGGTCACGCTCATTGCTAAGCGATTCCGTAAGCTGATCTATATCCATACTCCCCGTTCTCTGAACATTCTAACTGATGCTTTGGCATCTCTTGCTTCCTCCTTATCTTTCCCTCTCAGTCGTAGCACTGAGACCATCGTCGTCCAGAGATTGGACGCACCCTCTCTTCAAGATCCTTGGTTCATCAACCTTAGGAAAGCTGTAGAGGCGAGAGCTGAGAAGGAAGATCTCAAGGAAGTTTCATTAACAGAGCTAGAGGAGATTCTGGACGAAGAAGAATTGCCTTGGTATCATGAAATCGAATTGTTTTGCAAGGAAGGGTCATTCCTAGAAGGGGCAAAAGCCGAGCAGCGTAAAGCAATAAGAAGAGCCGCCGCAAGGTACACTATCATTGCAAGAGAACTGTATAGGCGCGCTACTAATGGAATGCTCATGAGATGCTTGGATGATGTAGAAGCTTGGAAAGTGGCTGAAGCGGCCCATTCTAGTGAGTGTGGAGGTCATGTCAATGGCCAGGCTCTAGCGAAGAAGATCCTTAGGCAGGGCTAATATTGGCGCACTCTAGAGGAAGATTGCTCCCTCTATGTCCGGAGGTGTCTTAAATGCCAACTCCATGCTGATAAAATTCACTCTCCAGCTTCGTCTCTCCATCCTATGACTGCTCCTTGGCCTTTCTCTCTGTGGGCTTTCGACGTCGTCGGCCCGCTCGGTGATCCTAATTCTCAGATCAAGCAAAAATCCTTTATCCTCACTGCTACTGAGTACTTCACCAAATGGGCCGAAGCCGAGGCGTACGCAGAGATCAAAGCTACAACGGTGTGCCGCTTTATCGTGAAGAATATCATCTCGCGGTTCGGAGTGCCAAGCAGCATCATCACCGACAACGGACCCCAGTTCGTCTCCCAAGAGCTTAAGGACCTATGTAAGAAGTTCAATATTACACTACATCATTCATCTCCGTATTACCCTCAAGGCAACGGTCAAGCCGAGGCCACTAATAAAACCCTTCTTAAAATCATCAAGAAAACGTGCGAATCTCATCAATTTTCCGATTGGCCAGAAAGATTGGTGGAAGCTCTGTGGGCTTACCGCACCTCCGTCCGTACCCCTACGGGGCAAACTCCCTATTCCCTGACCTATGGGATGGAGGCGGTGCTCCCATATGAGATCTTAATCCCTTCCCTTAGAGTGCAGCTCGATAAGGAACTTAATCTCGATGAACGTCGAGAGGCGTTTGATGCGGGACGGACTCAGGAGACGACACTATATGGTGCCACCCTCGGACTCTAGATGAAGACGCGACCAGCAGCACACACCAGGGAGACACTAAGCCCGACACTACGAGCTCCTAGTGGTAAAACGTCGCTAACAGAAGTGGAAGCTCACTCGTCGTCCCAAGCGAGGGAAAGCGCGGACCGTGCGCGGTTAAGGAACCGGCGGAGGTCAAGGGTAGTCCGACTCAACTTCCGGACTCGGATCGAGTCGCGGGACGGGTCACTCTCACTCTCACAGCGGTGACATGGACACACGGGCTAGTACCTACACTCTCGGCAGCGGCAAAAGACCGTATACTAGCTAAGCAAATGAACGCCAAGAGGTTCGGACCATTACCTCCACGCTCCCGGCGCGGCGAAGACAACCCCGGCCGAATCACGGACTCCCGGTTAAAAAATATCACAGCAATACAAAGATTTGACCCACTCCACGCAGGGAGGTAAAAGGTCACATGTGGAGCCCGGGAATCACGCAACTCGGGTTGACGGGCAGCATCTTGATGTCGCCCGGCGGTGCCGAACTCCGCGTTTTAGTGCTTTCCGAACGGCGGGTTCTGCGGGCCCGTGGGGCCCACGGGTGGCGCTGGCCTCCGGATCTGCAGGAGTGGGTCCCACTGTGATGGGGACCCCTGGTGGCACGTCTCCACGGAAGGCGGTCGGCCGGGAACACCGACCGGTGGCCGAACAACTCCGATCTCCAAGCTTTTGGAATGCTGCCCACGGATTTCTGCTTGCTGTTTTCAGGTGCGCGCTCCGGCGAAAACAGCCGCTGCGGTCGATCCCGACGTCGGATCGGGACGCATGAGCTATCGTTGGAAAGCTCTCTTCAAATGCTTCAATCTAGACTCAAAGAGATCTGATGGATCTAGCCGGATCTAGACTTTAATGAATTTACAAATCCCTGTTGTACAGTAACCGAGACATCAGATTTACAGGGTACTTGTCTGAGAACCACCGTTGACCGCCTACTTGCCGTAGGAATCAGACTTCAAGCTCTTCTTCAACTTTGTAGATATTCAAACCATGAAGCTGGGACAATTTTTATAATTGGATTTGGAGCTGGTGGTGATTTGATAGGATTTTTGGAGTGTCTGGTGGTCGGATCTGGGAACTGGCAGAAAGTACTGTAGCTAGGACTGAGAACGAATTTTAGAAAATATGAAATGGACTAACCAAAAATTAAAAAAAATGGTGGATGAAGGGATGGATGCAAGGGACACCCAGTTAAATTGGGCGAACCAAAGAAAATCAAAAAAAGGACCTAAAACTTGAAACTCTGGGCGGGTGGAAATGGAAACAGACAGTAGACAGATCTGGAAACTGTGATTGGACGAAAATCAAAAAATACCAAATGAGATCTTTATGACCAACCAAAATTCTGAGGACGTGCTGGACACCTCTGGGACATCCAGTAAAAGTTCCAGCTCGATCTGAGGCCGTGGCTGAGACTGGAATTTCGTGGAAGTGGCTGTGGTACTGCATGGACAGAACTCCGGCGAAGGCGATGGCGGTGCGGTGGCGGCTCGTGGCGGCGGCGGCGATGACCGGAACTGATAGGGGAGGAGTCACACCTCCAGAGGCAACCTTCACAGCTGCAAGGGGGAAGAGAGGGGCGCACCAAGCTGGAGCTCCAACAATTTCTTGATTCCAAATGGCATTTATTCATCAAAAATGGAAATTACAAGCATATATAGGTCACCAATCTAATCAATCCTCCACCGTTGGATCTAGGGGTGGGAGATTGAGGGCTAGGATTGCATGTGACCATCCACACAAATGAAAATTAAAAAAAAATAAAGGGGGGGGCGGCCTATTGACTAGAATGGCAAGGATGTGGAAGTTGGACTTGGTAGGTGGGGGTAGGTGGCCTCTCATTTGGACTTTTCAAGTCCATTGTCCCCCATGTGTCCAAATACCATTCAAACTTCTAGATGCTCCCATGTGGCATGTTGACTGGCCCCATGTGGGACCCTAGGCTGAGGTGGCCCAATGTGGTGGGGCCCGGGGGGCCCGTGGGGCCCACGGGGTCCGAAATGCTCGTAAGCCCCTATTACACTCAAAATGGCAAACCGAATGCAACGAAATAAATACAAATTACACACACATAAAGTCTAGCTAAATATAATAAATGGGGAGGCTCAAGGCGGAGTCTCCAAGCTGTCTCCGAGCCAGATGGACGCTGAGGTGGCCCGTGTCGTGCTCCGTGTGCGGTACCGGTGGCTCGGTGTGTCGTGCCGATCAACAGCTCGGGTGTCCGCACCAATTCTCCCCGGGTGGGAGAAACTCGACCCTGTCGAGTAAGGGTCTGCATCGCTCCTGTATCGCTCCAAAAGGTCCGGATCAATCTGCTGCAACTCACCATGTGTGATCCATGTGTCCTCAGTAGCGGGCCGTCCTCTCCATCGCACTAGGTAGCGCGGGTAAGATCCACTCCTGGTAACCGTCACTTGCTCGTCCAGTATACGATCTATATGCTCACGCTGCCGTGAAAAAAGGGCTGGAGGTGGAAGTGGACACTCAGGTGTGGGATCACTCTCAAGGGGAGGAGATGGCTCAAAAGGCTCACTAGGGATCACCGCTGGGTCCCTATATGCAACAAGATCCGATACATTGAAGGTAGAGCTTATACCATATTCCTCGGGCAAGTCCACAACGTACGCATTGGATCCAACGCGTTTCAACACTCTGAATGGACCGGCTCCGCGAGCTTGCAACTTCTTAACGGTTCCAGAGGGAAACCGTTCAGGTCTTACCCTGATCATGACGTATTCGCCCTCGTGGAACTCTCGGTGGTGTCGGTGGGCATCGGCTAACTCCTTGTACCGTGCATTGCTGGACTCAATGTGACGACGGATGTCGTCATGCAAACTCCTAACATGCCTAGCAAATGACTCGGCCGACTCCGACACTCTAGCATGGACAGGCATGGGGACAAGGTCAACGGGTTTCCTAGGCCTACGACCTGTGACAATTTCAAATGGACTCATGCCAGTAGACCTATTCACCGAATCATTATATGCAAACTCAGCCATAGGTAGAATGAGATCCCAATCCCCAATGCGGTCCCTAACAAGACATCTCAAAAGATCACCCAGACTCCTATTGACCACCTCGGTCTGACCATCTGTCTGGGGATGGTATGCAGTGGAAAACTTGAGGTGCGTACCCATCATATGCCATAGTGTCTTCCAAAAATAGGAAGTGAACCTAACATCACGGTCAGACACTATAGTGCGAGGCAACCCGAACTTGCACACCACATGAGTAAGGAATAGGCGGGCTACCCTAGAAGCATCCGAAGTCTTTGAGCAAGGGATAAAGAGGGCCATCTTCGAGAAACGGTCAACCACCACATAGACCGAATCATGCTTCCTGGAGGTACGTGGCAATCCCAAAACAAAATCCATGCTGACATCCTGCCACGGGGCATCAGGCACGGGGAGAGGCGTATAAAGGCCCGAGCTTTGCTTCTTCATTTTGGCCGTAGCACATGTACGGCACTGAGCCACGATGTTAGCAACATCGCGCTTCAAGCTCGGCCAATAAAATCGATGCTCCACTGCCTCAATAGTCTTGTTCCGACCAAAGTGGCCGGCTAGACCTCCCGCATGTAGTTCCCACACTAGGAAATCTCGAACCGAAGTTCGGGGAACACATAGCCTGCTACCTCGAAAGAGGTAACCCTCCTGAAGCACATAATCATCATGGTCTCTCGAGGGCCCGGCCTGGAGAGTAGTAAAAATCTGACCGAAGTCAGGACAATCAACATAGGCCTCCTTCATCTTCTCTAGCCCTATGACCTCGGCACTCATGGTGGTAAGAAGACATGCTCGCCGACTCAAGGCATCGGCCACCTTGTTCTCCACTCCAGCCTTATGTTTTAGCACAAAGGTGAACTGCTGGAGATACTCAACCCAACGACTATGACGCGAATTCAGCTTCTTTTGGGAATGGAGGTACCTCAAAGCCTCATGATCGGAGTATAAGACAAACTCCTGATGTAATAGGTAATGCCTCCAATGCCTAAGAGCCTGAACAACTGCGTAAAACTCTTTATCATATGTGGAATATCGCAGTTTTGCATCATTCAGCTTCTCGCTGAAATATGCGATCGGGTGGGACTCCTGACTCAAAACTCCTCCTATCCCAACACCCGACGCATCACAACAGACCTCAAACACCTTCGAGAAATCAGGCAGTCGAAGGATAGGTGTCTGGGTCATGCGCTCCTTGATGTCCCTGAAGGCAGCAGATGCGGCCTTCGTCCATACAAATGTGCCCTTACGGATGCAATCCGTGATCGGGGCAGTGACGGAGCTAAATCCACGGATGAAGCGACGATAGAACGTCGCAAGGCCATGAAAGCTGCGGACATCATGAACCGTACGGGGTTCCGGCCACTCAACAATGGCCCGGACCTTCTCCGGATCGGCGGAGACCCCAGTACTAGACACAATGAAACCCAAGAAGGTAAGCTGAGATGTCATGAAAGCACACTTCTGTGGGTTCGCAAACAACTGCTCTCGCCGAAGAAGTATACAGACCTGCCGAAGGTGGTCTAAGTGGTCCCCTGTGGTGCGGCTATAGATAAGGATATCATCAAAATACACCACTACAAAGACTCCAATGAAAGGTCGAAGGACCTGAGTCATGAGCCGCATGAAAGTGCTAGGGGCATTGGTCAACCCAAAAGGCATGACCAACCACTCATATAGACCGTCCTTGGTCTTAAATGCGGTCTTCCACTCATCACCTGGCCTAATCCTCACCTGATGATAGCCGCTCTTAAGATCGATCTTCGAAAAGATAGTGGCACCTGCCATCATGTCCAGCATGTCATCAAGGCGGGGAATAGGGAACCTGTACTTCACGGTGATTTTGTTGATGGCACGACTATCAATGCACATTCTCCACGTGCCATCCTTCTTCGGGGCGAGTAATGCGGGTACAGCACATGGACTCATGCTGTCCCGGACAGATCCTCTCTGCACAAGCTCATCGACCTGCCGTTTAAGCTCGGCATGCTCCGTGGGGCTCATTCGATAATGAGGAAGATTGGGCAAAGAAGAGCCCGGAACAAGGTCGATGGCATGCTGAATATCCCGCATAGGTGGGAGTCCCTCGGGAAGCTCATCGGGGAATACATCAGCATACTCCTGCAGAATGGGAACAACCTCGGGTGGGAGCTCACCCTCGGAGTCCCGCTCCACCTCTCGGACCGTAATGGCAAACACCGGACAGCCCTGACTAAGCTCCTGCTCCATTTCCCGGGAGCTAATCATCATCAATCTCCTCGTCGAGGGCTCTCCTGGGCCAGAGGTAACGGTCATAGCCCGAGCTGGGGATGGAGTACTAGGCCCGGGAACGGAAGGCTTCGGAGTACTAGGGCCAGTAGGACCCCTAACAGATGGGCTCCTGGGCCGAACGGGTTGGAGGGTGACCCGCTGGCCATCGTGGTCGAAGGTACAGGTGTTCGACCGACCATGGAGTGTGGCATCTCGGTCGAATAACCACGGCCTACCAAGAATGATACTTCCCACTTCCATGGGAAGAACATCACACCAGATCTCGTCACGGTAGGAGTGGAGCTGCAGCGGGACCAAGCACCGCAGCCTGACCGAAATGGAAGTTGTATCCACCCATGATACCTGGTAGGGGCAAGGGTGGTCTACGGGTGTGAGACCAAGACGAGTGACAGCGTTCGTGGAGATTGCATTGATACAACTCCCGCTATCGATGACCACCTTGCAAATTTGCTTTCCCAGCCTACAGAATACATGAAGGATAGTGGTCCGACGCCAGTCATCACTGACCTGTGGCTGGGTGAGGATACATCTGACGACCCCCACATGGGTATCGTCTAACTGCTGGGCATCCTGGGCCTCACCTCCCATCTCATAGTACTCGTCAGCTAGCTCTTCATCTGCCTCATAGCTGACTAACTCTAGGCCCGCAGGGGTGGTATCCTCAGCCTGTGTGTCCCCAATGTGAAGAGATGGGCGAGTGGGACACTGGTTGGCGAAATGGCCAAACCCATTGCAGCGATAACACTGCTGCCGTGATCCACTAGGCTCCCCAATCATAGGTCCTTTACCTTTATCCTCCCGACGGATAGGAGGCGTAGGCAACAAAGGACGTGCGGGTGGTGCAGGTGCCGGTGGACGGGCTATGGGTGGGGCCGTAAGATGCTGGGGACGAGGAAGGTCCCTCGGGGGTGGAGGGCGAGGCCTAGGAGCAAAGGGCTCGTGGCGAGCGGGCTCCTGAGGTCGAGCCATGGGGGCCCTCGGATATGTGCCAGATGAGCCACGGGACTCGACACTACGAAGGGGAAAGGAGCCCAACCGATGGGGTGACTCGAACTCGGCCTCGAACTGCTCCAATTCGAGAGCAATCTGATATGCCTGCTCCAAAGTGGTGGCATTGCGGCGAAAGAGTTCATATTGATAATTAGGCCGCAAACCTCTCCGAAAGCGGGATATCGTCATGGTGCTCTCTTCCGTGACCCCGCACCGCAAATAATACTCATCGAACTCGGCGGTGTACTCGGTCACGGATCGGTTCCCTTGGGAGATGCTTTGCCACTTGTCTATAAGACGTTGGCGATATGAGGCAGGAAGGTACTTCTCCCTCAATTTGAGTTTCATATCATCCCAGGTACCGATTTGGGGTTGACGTCGCTGGTTGAGCAGGCTCTCCACATTGATCCAATAAGTTTGGGCCTGCCCTTGCAGCTTCATCTTCGCATATCGGACTCTTCGGTGGTCCGTCATCTCAAACCACTCGAAGTACCGGTCCATACCGGCCTCCCAATCTAGATACACCCTAGGGTCCAAGGACCCGCTAAAAGTGGGAGGGTCCGCACGCACACCCCTAAGAATGCGGTCGTCATCCTCGTCATCACGATTCCGTCGTTGATGACGACGACCGTTACCCCCGTGATCATTGTCGGAGGCATAATCATCCACTATAGGCGCCTGTTGCCTCCCGACATCCTCTACCTGAGCCCTTGGCACAGCGGGTTGCTGCACCGGCTCTTGTTGGCCATTCGTCGGCGCGGGTTGCGCCGCTACTGGGCCCCTCTCTAGGACGGCAATCCTCCCAACAAGGCCTTGAATGGACTGCTCCGAAACCCCGGCCCGATCCTCGAGGACCTTCATCCTCCCTTCTAGACGCGTCCCTATGCCATCCATACGCGTACTAAGACCATCCATACGCGTGTCTAAACGATCCATGATGGCCCGGAACATCTCGGCCGTGGAAGACTCATCGGAACTACGGGCTCGGGAGTCCGCCATAGGTGGTGGTGGCGAGTATTGGGTGCCTCGACGGGTGGGCATGCAAAGAGTACGGACTAGGTGACAACGACCGACCAATGCAAACACACTAAATGATACACTTAGACCTAATTGCAATTTGAAAACACTCCTTTTTTTGGTATTTTGAAAGAATGCAATTTAAAACACTTTTTTTTTTTTTTGAAAAGAATGAGACTCGACTACACCCTAGACACGGCCAAGACTCGGTACGCGGCGGAGGTAATCGACCCGAAGGTCACTCGCGCAAGTGTGTGGTCTTCCCGGTAGGCGAAGCCTAACGGTCGGACAACACCTTTGGATATACCGAGTGAAGGTGTGTGTGGGGTAACCTTAGACTATGCAAGACTTATGCAACGACTACCCTAGACTCGACTTGCTCTGATACCAAACTGATGCGGGACGGACTCAGGAGACGACACTATATGGTGCCACCCTCGGACTCTAGATGAAGACGCGACCAGCAGCACACACCAGGGAGACACTAAGCCCGACACTACGAGCTCCTAGTGGTAAAACGTCGCTAACAGAAGTGGAAGCTCACTCGTCGTCCCAAGCGAGGGAAAGCGCGGACCGTGCGCGGTTAAGGAACCGGCGGAGGTCAAGGGTAGTCCGACTCAACTTCCGGACTCGGATCGAGTCGCGGGACGGGTCACTCTCACTCTCACAGCGGTGACATGGACACACGGGCTAGTACCTACACTCTCGGCAGCGGCAAAAGACCGTATACTAGCTAAGCAAATGAACGCCAAGAGGTTCGGACCATTACCTCCACGCTCCCGGCGTGGCGAAGACAACCCCGGCCGAATCACGGACTCCCGGTTAAAAAATATCACAGCAATACAAAGATTTGACCCACTCCACGCAGGGAGGTAAAAGGTCACATGTGGAGCCCGGGAATCACGCAACTCGGGTTGACGGGCAGCATCTTGATGTCGCCCGGCGGTGCCGAACTCCGCGTTTTAGTGCTTTCCGAACGGCGGGTTCTGCGGGCCCGTGGGGCCCACGGGTGGCGCTGGCCTCCGGATCTGCAGGAGTGGGTCCCACTGTGATGGGGACCCCTGGTGGCACGTCTCCACGGAAGGCGGTCGGCCGGGAACACCGACCGGTGGCCGAACAACTCCGATCTCCAAGCTTTTGGAATGCTGCCCACGGATTTCTGCTTGCTGTTTTCAGGTGCGCGCTCCGGCGAAAACAGCCGCTGCGGTCGATCCCGACGTCGGATCGGGACGCATGAGCTATCGTTGGAAAGCTCTCTTCAAATGCTTCAATCTAGACTCAAAGAGATCTGATGGATCTAGCCGGATCTAGACTTTAATGAATTTACAAATCCCTGTTGTACAGTAACCGAGACATCAGATTTACAGGGTACTTGTCTGAGAACCACCGTTGACCGCCTACTTTCCGTAGGAATCAGACTTCAAGCTCTTCTTCAACTTTGTAGATATTCAAACCATGAAGCTGGGACAATTTTTATAATTGGATTTGGAGCTGGTGGTGATTTGATAGGATTTTTGGAGTGTCTGGTGGTCGGATCTGGGAACTGGCAGAAAGTACTGTAGCTAGGACTGAGAACGAATTTTAGAAAATATGAAATGGACTAACCAAAAATTAAAAAAAATGGTGGATGAAGGGATGGATGCAAGGGACACCCAGTTAAATTGGGCGAACCAAAGAAAATCAAAAAAAGGACCTAAACTTGAAACTCTGGGCGGGTGGAAATGGAAACAGACAGTAGACAGATCTGGAAACTGTGATTGGACGAAAATAAAAAAATACCAAATGAGATCTTTATGACCAACCAAAATTCTGAGGATGTGCTGGACACCTCTGGGACATCCAGTAAAAGTTCCAGGTCGATCTGAGGCCGTGGCTGAGACTGGAATTTCGTGGAAGTGGCTGTGGTACTGCGTGGACAGAACTCCGGCGAAGGCGATGGCGGTGCGGTGGCGGCTCGTGGCGGCGGCGGCGATGACCGGAACTGATAGGGGAGGAGTCACACCTCCAGAGGCAACCTTCACAGCTGCAAGGGGGAAGAGAGGGGCGCACCAAGCTGGAGCTCCAACAATTTCTTGATTCCAAATGGCATTTATTCATCAAAAATGGAAATTACAAGCATATATAGGTCACCAATCTAATCAATCCTCCACCGTTGGATCTAGGGGTGGGAGATTGAGGGCTAGGATTGCATGTGACCATCCACACAAATGAAAATTAAAAAAAAATAAAGGGGGGGGCGGCCTATTGACTAGAATGGCAAGGATGTGGAAGTTGGACTTGGTAGGTGGGGGTAGGTGGCCTCTCATTTGGACTTTTCAAGTCCATTGTCCCCCATGTGTCCAAATACCATTCAAACTTCTAGATGCTCCCATGTGGCATGTTGACTGGCCCCATGTGGGACCCTAGGCTGAGGTGGCCCAATGTGGTGGGGCCCGGGGGGCCCGTGGGGCCCACGGGGTCCGAAATGCTCGTAAGCCCCTATTACACTCAAAATGGCAAACCGAATGCAACGAAATAAATACAAATTACACACACATAAAGTCTAGCTAAATATAATAAATGGGGAGGCTCAAGGCGGAGTCTCCAAGCTGTCTCCGAGCCAGATGGACGCTGAGGTGGCCCGTGTCGTGCTCCGTGTGCGGTACCGGTGGCTCGGTGTGTCGTGCCGATCAACAGCTCGGGTGTCCGCACCAGCGTTGCTGGTCCAGTTGGAACTCTTAGATGAGAAGAGGATGAATGCGGCCGATCACGTTTCTGTTTATCGCGTTATTTTCAAAAGAAGGTGATTGAACGTAAGTTTATGACGGGTGATATTGTTTTGAAACGCAAATTCATTCGGTCTGCAGGTCCTAGGTCTAAATTACAACCTAACTGGGAAGGGTCGTTTGTAATAAAAGAGGCTTATCCAGGGAATGCTTATCGTTTAATGAATGCGGAAGGTGAGGAGCTCCCTCACCCGTGGAACGAGTTGTATCTTAAGCGTTTCTTTCCTTAGAGTCTAAACCACGTGCTTTCCCGGCAGCAAGATCTTCCTTCCTATTTTCAAAAGAAGAGGTCCCGAGTAAGGCAATCACACACCACACGACATCCCTGGTCGGGCTCCTTGTTTAAAAAACACCGTTTCTCCTTGGCCATGCTTTAGGGGAAAGTCGAAGTCCCTGTCCGCTTCATTCTTCGGCTGAATCCAGGGGCAAGGAGTGAATAAGGAGGCGACAACCAATCCAAACACCCTAATGAGAGGAGGTCTCAAACAGGGGCAAATTCGTTATGACCTGACGCCACAAGCAAGAAAGGAAAAGAAAAGAAAAGGAGTACTCTTTACGACAAAATCAAAAGCGTTATCTCAAAGGTCTACAGATTCCGAATTTCTGAAAACTCCAAGGAGAAAAGAAAGCTAGGCATGACAAGAGTGGCAGTACAGTTCCCCGCGGGACGTTATGAGCCCGGTCGTATGCATGCCTAGGGTGGACAAAGGTTCGATGACGGACGCAAAAGCCCCGGCGCAACAGACCAAATCTCTAATAGGGTTGTGCGGTGAGAAAATCAAGTCCTAAAAACTCCCATATCTGGCCTAAGCTTACCCCCATGATCTTTTTTCCTTTTAGGACTAAGATTAGTATCCTGGGTATGGCATTGGTAGAAACACCGTCATGATGATTAGGTCTTGGCCAGGGGTTGTCACACTATTACACGCCAATCTCGGGACTCAATCTAAAACAAGGAAGGGTTCGCGTTGCTAGAGAGGCACTGGTTTTTCAAAATCCAAAAACATAAAATATTTTCAAAATCCAAAAAAAATCAAATATCTTTCAAAATCAAAAACAATAAATATTTTCAAAAATCCAAAAACATCAAATATTTTCAAAATCCAAAAAAATCAAATATCTTTCAAAATCAAAACAAAATAAATATTTTCAAAAATCCAAAAACATCAAATATTTTCAAAATCCAAAAAAAATCAAATATCTTTCAAAATCCAAAAATAATAAATATTTTCAAAAATCCAAAAACATCAAATATTTTCAAAATCCAAAAAAATCAAATATCTTTCAAAATCAAAACAAAATAAATATTTTCAAAAATCCAAAAACATCAAATATTTTCAAAATCCAAAAAACATCAAATATTTTCAAAATCCAAAAAAAAACGTAATCCAAAAACATCAAATATTTTCAAAATCCAAAAACAACAAGTATTTTCAAAAATCCAAAACAAAACAAATATTTTTAAAAATCCAAAAACATTAAATATTTTCCAAAACTCCCAAAAATACCATCATGTGCATAGCATGCATTGCATTTTCATTATGTTTCCGCCTATTTAATAAAGGCTCCACCCCTTGACCGAATATCAAGAAACGGTCATTATCTAACTTGCTTCAAGGCAAGGGGTTGAGTCTAAGAACAGATCTAACTTGATTCATGTTTAAAGTGTGTGTGCAGAATGCAGGGACAAGATTCAAAGCAAAAAAGTTCACAACTATGCAGGTTCAAGGTATGTAACGCGCCAACATCAGACCGTTACAGTCACATAACGGCCCCCTCTTCGACCGTTATTTTCCTTCAGGCATGGGCCTTCTTTCTTTCACTAACCATCACTATAACGGTCTGGAGAATACCGTTACTTGCTTATAACGGCCCAAAGCCTATCCGTCATATCCTTCAGAGACAGGGTTCTATTGTTACTCTCATTCTGACAGACCGTTATTTCCTTGTGGCGGCCCATTGCATATCCGTTGCTATCTCCAGAGGCTCTGCCTGTTCACATCATTCCAAGCCATTCAAAACACGAAACTCAAGCCCATTCAACTGAGGCAATTTCGTCTCATTCAAGCAAGCTTAATGAAATATAATTCATGATAAACCAAGCTCTGATGATCAAGTACACATAACATCTCTCATGAACAAAAAGAAAATCAAGATACATTCAATTTCTTATCCGCAAGAGGGCGGATTCTTCTCAACTCTTTCACATAATCTCGGCGTGCTTCGTCGTTCTCTTCAACTTCTGCTTGCCATGGGCGCACCTTGCTGATCTCCCACATGATCAGCGCGTTCCGGACTGCTCGTTCATCTTCCTCGGTCCCCATCTTCCTAGGTAGAAAGGGAGGGTAGTGTGATAGTGCAGAAACGCCGGTTCGAGGTAGTCCGATCTGAAGATGGCATCGGTGCGGGTTGTAGATCGCCATGGTAGTATTCCCCACTAGCTGGAGGACTAGGCCTTGACGTCGCGGTATTTTGAGAAGAGTGCTTCGAAGGATTCTTGGTCGCATAATGAACTTGTCCATTGGCAAAGTGTTGAAAAAGAGGCGCCATTCATCCCGAGTTTTCTTATCCGCCATCCTGCATTCCACCTGAGAAGAATATCCAAATGCCCCTCCAATGAAGAAGAGGGGGTGGCTCCCGAAGATCCGGCTTGCAGAAGTTATGTCTTCCTTAGGAAGGAATTTGACTCTCACTCCTGTCCAGCACTCAAGGAGTATCATGGAACCAAACAAAAGTCCTCCTAGGCAAGCCGAGCTTAGTCCTTCATAGAGGTATGAGAGGACCGCCTGAGAGATAGACATTCCCCGCCATAGCCCGCTAATAATGCTAAGATTTTGGATGTCTAAGAGGTGGTCGGTCGTGGTAAAAAGGAAGACCCCGCACAAGCAAACCGCCACCGCCTTGGCTATTGCTTCATGTCTCTCCCACTTGTTTTTACAATGAGACACTATCCATTGTGCCAAGGGTATCAAGTGAACATGATGTGGATTGATCATGGTTCTCACATCCTTTGGATTATGAATGAAGTCGCTCAAGATCAAGGACAGGTCAATGGGCTCTATTGTATAGCAAACCCGGTCTTCATCCCCCACCTTAGTCTTAGGAAGGGTTAGGTAGGTTTCTACCTCCTCAAATAGGACGGTCGCTTCGAAGGAAGGGAAGATGAAAGTATGAGTTTGTGGATGCCATAGTTCCACAAGTGCTGAAAGGCTTGGCCAATCGAAGGACAATTTCTGGAAATTTTTGCCTAAAACCAAGAGTGGTTGAAGGTGCCAAGCTTTAAGGATGAATGTGACTTCTATAGGGAGGGCCTTTACCATGGGAGCCACCCACTTCAGATTAGAGTAGCATCTTGGGCCAGGAAGAGGCTTGAAGAAAGAAGGAGAAGAAGTCATAAAACGAATTAAAGTGCAGAATTTTCTGGACTTGGATGTGTTGTTGAGGGACTTACCACCCTTTGAACATTGGAGCTTAAGTGCTTGGGAATTGATGTCAACCGTTGGAGCTCTCCATGTTCTTTTCTGGCAGCTTTAGGTCCGGTGTAGACCTTCTCCTCCGTAACCATCACCTCGAAGCTTCTCTTCATCTTGATTTCTACCCTTAGGAGAGGTTCTTCAACCCTAAAGCAGAGGTTTGCAGCAAAGATACAATTTTTGGTTGAGTTTCCAAGTCTTAAGGGTTTAATGTTGGCTTTGAAAGGATAAGACTTGAGTTGGAAGGCTTTATCTTCAATCAAGATAAGTTCCAGTAAGGGATTAGATGGCTAAACCTCGGGTTTAAGTTCTCACGGCTCAATCCGTCTCGGAATATAACCCAGAATCTAACGGTCTATCGTACGGCCATTATTTCACTCCGACGCGCCAACCTTAGGCCGTCGCATTTTCCTGTGGGTTTAATTCCCCGATCATGTTCTGTGAAGATTAACGGTCTAAGGGCTGACCGTCGTTTCTTGTAACGCGCGAATCCTGAGTCGTTATACTCTCATCCACTCAGTCCTTTCTCTTCTAGGCTAAGCACTTCCTGACGGCCCTGGCTATGGCCGTTGCTTCACTCTGACGCGTCTCCCTCAGGCCGTCGCATTTTCTGCTAGTTGTCCTGACAACCATCGTTCTGCCATGATCAACGGTCTAGTCTTTGGCCGTTATTTGTCTTTGACGCACCTGCCGTTGGCCGTCGTTTCTCCTGAAGCCCTACTACCAGGATGGGCCCCTGTTATGATTAACGGCCTTTCACCGGTGCGTCGTTTGATTAAGACGGTCTGAGCCTAGACCGTTACTTTCTCTGCTGATGATTTCAGGCTATTCCTTCTGCCCTTGCCTAGACCTGGCGGTCTTTCACATTATACACCTCATTCTCTCCACAGTTTTCCCCACACGCATACGTTCCTGCATATGTCTCATACATTCATTCACATCTCGTCCGCGCATGCATATTCAAATACACAAATCACTTGCCAAAGCCATTCACTTATTCATTTGATCCACCCTGCACATTGAAACCCATCTCCACCTGCCAAAAAAAATTCATGCACATTCTGGCATACATTTCATTCACACTTGCACAAAATAAAATGGAAAACCAAAAAGAAAAAAGATCTCATTTCTTTTTTACCATAAGTTCTGTACAAAAGATAAGAAAAAACATAAAAAATACATCATTCGGTCGGCTTATCCGCCGGACCACCCTCATCCTCTCCATCCTCGGGTGTCCTCGCGGGTGGCGGCGCTATAGAAGCACTCTCCTCCTGCTGTCCCCGCTCCGCCCTCTCATTCCTCCGTTGGCCGAAGGAGCTGACAAGAAAATCCCCTACCGAGCCGCTCGGGCCAGCACTCCTCTGTGCCCCACTCTGAGAAGCACTCCGCTCCAGTCCCCGGCCCATCATCCGGACCGTCCGCTCCAGCGTCCGCAGCTCGATCTTCAGCGTGAAGATCTGACGCCGCGTCTCCCGTGCCTCGGTCCGGTAGCGATCCAGGTCCGCCGTCCCGATACGGAGCTTCTCCACCTCAGCATGAGCCCGAGATAACTCCGTCCGTAGTCGCTCACCCTCCGCTTCATCCAAGCGTCATGGGGTCTCCGCTCTCAGTCGAGCCATCTCTGCCCGTACAAGCTCTGTCTCCGCTCGGGCTCGATCAGTCTCAGCCCAGCTTCTTTCTGCCTCTATCCTCGCCTGCCTGGCCTCAGCCACTGCTGCTGCTAGCTCTCTCGCCTGTAGATTGCATTTCATATAGTTAATCATAAGGCATTTTTAGGCAAGATCATAAGCATGAGCATTTTTAGCATCTTACCCGCTCCGCGAGGGTGGCCTCCGCCTCCTCGGCCCGGGCAACCGCCCGAGCAAAATCAGCCTCCTGCTCAGCCCTGCCTCCCGCAGGCTGTGAGGAAGACGATGGGGCATCCGGTCCGGCTCGTTGGGCTCTCTCGGCCCGCTGCATTTAGAAGACAAGGTTAGGAGCCATGGTTAATCAGCATGTGCATCATAAGCATCAATTGTCATAATCATAAGAATCAATTGTCATAATCATAAGCTTTTTTTTATAATCTCACCAGGAGCTCTAGAGCGGTCCAGTACCCGTCCCGCTGCTGGATGGTGGAATGGAGTAATCCCTCCAGCTCAGCGATCCGTCCCTCAGGGTCTAGCTGCATGTAGAGAGCATGAGTCAATACATCCATCACATGGCATTTTTGCATATAGAAAGGGTTCAGAATTGCATACTGGTCGTCGGGTACCTCGGTACACCCGGTCGCCGTAGAGTCGAGCAAAGGCCTTCAGATATGCCTCGTCGCTCTCGTCTCGTTCCTTCACCGCTCGGCCCCGCCTATTCCATTCGTTGACGTACTTTGCCTTCCGGGCACACCAATCCACATTGCCGCTGATGCCCCTTGCTGACTTGCCAGGGTGGTCATCGCTGTGGCGTGGAAAGGTCACCTCGGGCTGATGTAGTCCCCGGGTCCGCAGGATCAGCCTGTAGTGCAGAGGCTCGATGATATGGATGCAATGCAGCCATATGTCTCGTCCCCGGTACGACAAGGCCGCCTCTACCCACGGCTGTCCTGTGTAAACCTCGCCGCGGTATGGGGTCCATCTCACCTGAGAGCATTTAGTTCATTCATCAGCATTAGCATATAGAAGCATTAAAAGCATGAGCATTTAAAAAGCATTTAGAAGCATATAGAAGCATATAGAAATCATTTTGAGTTCTGGACTCACCGACGTATGTGGGAAGGAGTCTAGGTCATCTTGGATCGTCCGGTTCAGTCTGATGATCGACCTTGTGTCCCTCGCCACCGACCATCGCCTCGCGATCGGTATGCGGCCGGGATGGAGTAGTGCACCTCTCCCGATGCCCGGGAGATACATATAGCTCCAGATCTGCATTTAGAAATCAAGTCAGTCGCATGGCATAAATCATTGCATAAATCATGGCATAAATATTCATGGCATAACATGAAGCATTTTAGTGCGTTTGCCTGTAGGAAAGGCGAGAAGCCGCCCAGCATCGTCTGCCGGTCCGTGGTGCTGAGGGACTCGAACAAGAATGCGAGCACTGCCGCTCCCCAGGCGTACTTCCTGACTCTGCCCAAATCCTCTATCATCGGCAGCAGTCTGCAGCTGATGACATCTGCCCGAGTCGCGAAGAGTAGCTTCCCGAATAGCAGCATCAGGAAGCGTCTGAGCACTCTATCTCCCTCTGGTCCTACCTCTGCCGCCACGCGAGGGTGCACCTGGTCTATCACTCTGCCCAAATGCTCCTCAGGTAGCTCTCCCACGGCGATCGCCGCTCCTCTCAGTCCCAAGCTCTCCTGCAGCACTGATCTCGAAAGCTGAGAGGAGGACTGTCCCGGTCTGATCAAATCTAGCTCGAGCAGCTGCTGCGCCATCTCTCGGTAGTCGCCGTATGTCCACCCTGTCACCGCGGATCCGTGGACTCTCAATCTGGTAATCCTCACTATGTCTTCTAGCATGGGGATCATGTGGCCCCACGGGAAGATGAAAGCTCTGCTGATCGGGACCCATCTCTCGTGCAAGGCGTACAGTAGCGGCGTGTCCATCCGGATCACCTCGATGCTGAGCACCTCGGCGAATCCCATGCCGGCTAATCTCTCTCTCTGGTAGTCGGGCAATGCCTGGTACACTGCCCGGATCTGTAGCCAGGAGATCCGCGATCGTCTCTTCCCCTGCATTGCATATTAGATCATTAATTAGTCCAATTTGCATCATATAATCATTGCATAAACATTCATAATTGGAAACAAAACAAAAATTTGAAAATTAAAAACCCTAAAAAATAGCTTAAGTCCCTGGCATGAGTGACGGCCCTGGGATGGGGCGTCGCTTGCTTGTGACGGCCTCGTCATGGTGCGTCAGACAAGTGACGGTCGCTGGCAGGACCGTCACATTGACTGCGTTTGGGAAATTTTTCCCTTGCATCCCCGTGGTCCCCCACTATGGCCAAATGGCCTACAATTGCTCCTAGGGGGTTCGTAGACCCATTTCTACCCTTATATCCCACATGCATTCATAAGTAAAACACAAAAAAATCAAAATTTGGAGTTAGGGCAAGGGGGCCTACCTCACGGTCCATGCCTCTCCTCCTCTTCTTCTCTGGTTCTTTGGGCTCCTCTGCACCCAATGAGGCTTCTCCTTGATCCTCCACAGCCGTGGGGACTTCTTCTTCTTCTATTGGGCTTCTCCTCGTCGGTTGTTCCTCTTCCACCGGCGGGATCACTTCCCGTTCGAGCCGGCGGTGGAACCGCCGTATGGCCATCTTCTTCCCTCTCCCCCTCTTCTGTGGTGGCGGCTGGGGTGCCTCGTCGCCGGCCATTGCGGTGGTGGGGGCTGGAATCGCCGGAGCTCTCTCGGTTTTGTTTTTTGGGGACGTTGGGTTTGGAATGAATGGGCCGTGACCGTTCGGTTGTTTTTTTTGAAAACTCAGGAAATGCGACGGTCTATCGACAGACCGTTACATCCTTCTGACGTGCCTTGAGGTGACCGTTACATGTGTTGGACTGTTTTATCGAAGAATGTCAACCGCCTGACTTATGACGGACCAGGGGTGATCCGTTGCTTGGTGTGACGCCCTTTCATGAGACCGTTATATGCTTGCAAATTCCTTGATGAACTAAAAAGTCTAATTGATGTCAAAACAGTGCCATGTTCTGCATTAATGTTCCTTATTGATGTCCCTTGCACGTACAATGGTTATGCCTTGATTCCTTATCATATTTATTGTTGGCTAACCTATCTTTCATGAAGGAATTATGAGTGAAGTCATGCGTTGCCGATCATCAGGCAGGTAAGTCAGGTATTGTATCTCGTTCCCTCACTCCCTTAATGCATTACTATATGTTACTTATGATATATTATCTCGAGAACCGGCTGGTCATTCATGTGTCCTGGGATCTGATGTTCCCCTAAAATAAAAATGATGATAATCTAAGTTCACATGTTTAATCGTTGGATAGGCCGTTAGATTAGAAAATTTGGGGACGATGGTTCTATCTTGCACGCCGTGGTTGCAGATGGTGTCCTGACTCTGATTTCTCCGATCTAGCAATATTATTCTCGAGTATTTTAGTATTTTATCTTTCTTCGCATTTTGTTTTGAAGATTTTGTTTTCCTTTAGCCCAGCATGCATCATACGCATTCTTTGAGCATTCATGAAGCTTCATTTGTTCAAGGTCTCGATGATGGTGAACAGCTGTGTTCTTGATTCTGGATGAGGAGAATCATTCCACTCTGAATTAGAAGGTTTCCTTCGATCTGCTCGCTTGATCTGGTTCGCTGAAGATTCCTGTCTGGAGTTTAGTCTCTGTCCTTTTCATTGCCTCCGGCGGCTAGCCGTGTTTTCCTTTCCTTAGTTAATTAGTTCCTCCAGACTTGCGTCCTTTGGCTAGCTATTTCCTTGTGATCAATTCGAAGTTTTCCAGAAAATTCCTATCGCTTGTCGGTAAAGAACGGGTGTCGTTTACCTTAACGCCCTCTTTTTGATACACTCCGCTTCATTTCCGCTTCATCTTCATGTTCCATTTCACTTTCGCTTCACCTCCGCTCGCTCCCCTGCAAAGAGGACGTTAAGGAGGGGCATCTGTTGACACCAGTTTTATACCCAATAAGTCGGGTCATCTCCTTATTTCATTCTATATGATGCTCCGAGTTGTTCACTCTTCATTGAGTCTCTTGATCAGTTGAGGCCTGTTTCTTGGGTCTTAATTCCTGGATTAAGAATTGGCTCCTGGTGGCGTTTCGTTGGCAACAGCTTAGCAACCCTTCATTGCTATTCTTGAAACTCAATGGTAATAACGGTCCGAACCAGGCGCGTTGTTTCATTATAACGCATGGGGCCTGGACCGTTACTCTTTGAAGAGCCCTAAGGCTTAAGGCCTCGTTTTCAGTGCTTATCCTTTGGCTTACACATTGGTAATAACGGTTTGTCGAGAGGCCGTTGTTTCAGTATGACGCCCTATGTCTTGGCCGTCGCTTCTTTGCAGAGTCCAATTGATTAAGTCTTCTTCCCGTCGATCTTATCCTTTGGGATAGGGTTGAGAGTAACGGATGGTCCTTGATGCGTTGCTTCCAAGCGGCGGTCTGTCGTGCAGCCGTTACTTCCTTCAGAGAGTCCTGGCAGTTCAGGCCTTTTCTCTGCTACTCCGTGGTCGAGATAAGGGTTTGGATTGACGATATCTCTTTCAAATCTAATCCTCAGGACCTTCCGTTCGATTCTATGGACTCTTGGTGATATTATCTTCGAGGATTTACTAAAGAGTTATCTCTTTATCTTGCTTGATTATCCTCTGCTCGACCTGAGAGTTTGAGGGTCTATAAATAGAACCCTTGACTTCATGGCCCGAAAGGAGGGAAGATTTGAATTCACGACGAAGTGCTGCCGAACTCAGGAGCCATATTCATCCAAGAGGAACTGCTTCCCACGTCCATCCATCTCATAATCAAGGGAGTACTTTGGTTTTGGTCTTTCAAGTTCATCATTGCATGCTTGAGTTCTTCCCTGATTTTTCCTCAATCAAAGCATTGTCCCTCCTCTTTCTCCACGTTTTTCACTGTCCTCTAAGCATATAAACATCTTCCCAAACTTTTAAAACACCCAGAGGGGTTAAAAAACCAAAAACTCCCCGGTAATCCACTCTCCTTTTGATGATGTTAGGTCCTTTGAGAATTGATGCTATGCTTGTGAAAAGGACTAATTGAGGTTATTGTGTTTGGCCTTTCTACATCTTTGGCAGGTTTACAGGTTCATTAACACGAGGCCCAGGTCTTCTAGCCGGCTGGAAGAGTTGGAGTTAAAAGAATTCAAGCTTTGTTATTGCAGGTTATCTGACGGCCTTGTGCAGGCGCGTCACTCTCTTCCGGTGGTCTATCGTGTGGCCGTCACTTCCAAGTAACGCACAGGGTTCTAGCCGTTACTTCTAAGTTGATCTGCAGGCTTTCTCTGGTTTTCTCTCCCGTGGGCGGGTGTTTCATCCACCTATTTCCAAGGTATATTCAGGTCTTTGACTTGTTTTTACTTTGGTGGCGATCACATCTTTCCTTGGTATTGGGCATTAGCTGTCTTCTTCATCATGTCTTTCTATTTTCCTTGCTTGTTCCACCTTCACGGTGTGTTTTTGTTTACTCCTTGCTCCACGCCCCGGCGTGTGTTTTCCTTTTCCTTAGCGTAGTTTGATTGAGATAGCATGCCCATGCTAGAGCTAGCTATGATTGCCTAGGTTCATGATCACATGTTCATAGGTTTGAGTAGATCTTTGATTGCTTGTTTGTCATCTTACCATATCACTTTTCAAACCTCAAAAGAAAGATAGAAGATAGACAAATAAATATCAACAGCGATATTTTCAAAAGAAGGTCATCGAAAGAAAATTCCGAGTAGGTAATATGGTTTTGAAACGTAAATTCATCAGGTCAGCAGGTCCCAGGTCTAAGCTACAACCCAACTGGGAAGGACCCTTCGTAATCAAAGAAGCTTATCCAGGTAACGCGTATCGTCTGATCAACGCGGAGGGTGAAGAATTGCTGAACCCGTGGAATGGGTTGTATTTAAAACGTTTCTATCCATAAAAGATGGAATCAGTAACGGTTCAATGGCATGGTATACCCCACTAGATTGCGAAAGGAGGACCCAGGTCCAGCATCTCACACACTACACGATTGCCTGTGGTTCGGTATTTTCTCATGCTACCCGACACCGTTTCTCCTTTGGCCATGCTCGGGAAAGGTGGAAATCCTTGTATTTCCTCTCTCTCGGCTGAAGATAGGGGCAAGTGGTGAATAAGGGGGCGAGAACTGACCTAGGCCCCCCATTAAAAGAGGTCTCAAATAGGGGCAATCCGTTAAGACCTCACTCCGCAAAGAAAGAAAAGGAAAGCAAGAAGAAAAGAAGAAAGAAGAGGGGCAAAATCAAAAGATAAGGCCGAAAGCACATAAGGCTCGAAGCTCTCAAAATCCCCAAAAGAATACAACTAGGCATGGCAAGAGTGGCAGTATAGTTTCCCCGCGGGACGTTATGAGTCCGGTCGCATGCGTGCCTAGAGCGGATGAAGGTTCGATAACGGATACAAAGCCCCGGCGCAACAGACCGGATTCTTTGAAAAGGGGGTGTCCTGGGAAAGAACTCAAGCCCTAAAAACCTTTATAACTGTCGTCAGCTTTCCCACTCGATCTTTTTTTACTTTCCCAAGGAATGAACCCCACCCCGGATATGGCCTTGGTAGAAACACCGTTGAGCAAAGTTGACTCCGACCACAGGCAGTCCCCCTCCTGCACGCGCTGGGCCTGGGAAGTCCATAGCAAGATGAGAAGGTCCCTGCTATTAAAACCCGAGCTGGTTCAAAACCCAAACCCAAAAAATTGAATATTTCAAAACCCTTCAAAACCCAAAAAATCGAATATTTTAAAACCCAAAAAAATCGAATATTTCAAAACCCAAACAAAAAAATCGAATATTTCAAAACCCAAAAAATAGAATATTTCAAAATCCAAAAAAATTGAATATTTCAAAACCCAAAAAAATCAAATATTCCAAAACTCACAAATCATATGTGTCCCTCTTGCATTCATAGCATTCATTGGCATTTTTCACATTTTTTGATATTTGCCTGTTTGATAATGCTCAACCCCTTGACCAAAAATCAAGAAAACGGTCACCTCATAACTTGCTATAGGCAAGGGGCTAAGCCTAAAATAGATTTAATCTTTTTCATGTTTGCATGTGTACAGGGGCAGGTTGGAAGGACAGTTGGCTCATGACCTCATGAATGTTCAATCCTCGTCTTGGCTTATGCAATCACATCATAATCAGACCACAAAGCCCAAATTCAATCAAACCCATCCACTTTATTCATCTCATATATCAAGATGTCTAAACATGAGTCTCATCCAACAATCATCATCAAACAAGAAAAGGGAAATCACTCAATCCTCCGCTGGGCATCCCCGCGGGGACGTATCTTTCTGATGGGAATCGACGCCGAGCATGTACTTTTTATTTTGCATTTATGTCCTTTTAGTTTGTGTTTATATCCTTGGGAAAGTATGTACGCAATTGTACGGCTTTGTAAGCCAATGCGTCATTCCCACGGATTGTTTGGGTTTCTTTGTAATTTATCAGTAGGACCAGCAAGGGGACCCTCAGCCCTTTCCCATTGGTCCATGTCATCTTGTGGGGCTAGTCAACCATCCTAGGTGGACATTTAGAAGGTTGGACTAGTCATATGCCACATGGGTAGACAAGTGGCCCATTTTGTCCAAGGTAGGCCACCTACCATTCAACCACCCATTCAACTTCTACCCCTTGGTTAATAGGGCGCACCCCCCTTGCATATTATATTCTTTTTTTGTGTTTGTGGCATGCAATCCTAGCCCTTGATTCCCCTTCCCTAGATCCAAGGGTCTACATTGCATTTGATGTAAACCATATATAAGCTTGTATTTTCATGTGAAATTCAATGAAAAATCAGAATTTTTGTGTGTAAGCAAGGAGCATATTGCGCCCCCAGCCCCTCTTCCTCTGGTTCCTCTCCTCCAACCTCAAGTTCTAGAGTGATTCTACCTTCTATCATCTCCTCTCAACCTCCGGTGATCGTCTGTGCCGCCGCCGCCGCCGTTCGTGCCGCCATCGAGCCGCCTCTGCAGTTCTATCTTCATCCGACCACAACAGCTTCCATGAATTTCTGTCTCAGCCACGAGCTTGGATTGATCTCAATTGTTTATGGTGTGTTCATCCCTTGCATTCCAAGATCCACCTAAATTTTCACGCCAAAATTCCTTCGTTTAGTATTTTTACATTTTCGTCCAATCTGTCATCCCAGATCTGCCAGGTTTCTATCTACAGTGACAGAACCTCTGAGTTCTCCCCCTCAGACCATCTTTCTGATTTATCCAAGCCCTCCCAATTTTACTGAGAGTTCTGTCTATCACCCTTACCTCCTCAAATTTTCTTAATTTTTTATCAGCCTTCTAGCTATTTTTAGAAATTCGTGTTCTTCCTCTGATACAGTGTTTTTAGTCAGATCCCAGATCCGACCACCCTCCACTTTAAACATCAGAACTAATCACCACCACCTCCAAATCTAAATCCAAAAATAGTCTTGGATGCCTTGTTCAATTTCCTACAACCTTGCTGAAGAACACATCTTCAAATTCGGACATCTACTTCACGGTCAAAGGCAATAACAGGGAAGTTGTCTGCAGATCTGAGTCTTCGGTTACTGTACAACAGCAGCATATAAAATTCGCCAACACAAAGTACAAATCTGGTGAATTTTTATGAAGGCCACTAGATTGTAGTACTTCGAAGCAGCTTTCCAACGGCTCTGATCTCGTCGCATTCCGACACCGGTGCTGATCGCAGCGTCCGTTCTCGTCGGAGCGCGCGCTGAAATACAGATCCGGTAGATTTCCGATCAGTTTTTCGACCGGTGCCGAACGGAGCCGCCCGGCCTCCGGCCGGCGAACCAGCGTGCCGCCAGCCTGGGGAGCGTGTCTCCAAGTGTCTCCACTACAGCGGTACTACCGGGTCCCACACGGCCCCTCCGGACAGCATGTGGGCCCCACGGTCGTGAACACGCGTGTAGCCGAATCAACACCCGAAGCTGCCCGTCAACCCGAGTTCGGTCCTCCCGGGCCCATTTGTATAGCCCTTTACCTCCCTGCGTGGAGTGGGCATGTTCCCATTGCTGTAATTAGTGTGTGTTAAGTTTCTCGGGAGTACGAGTTTTCGGCCGGGTCCATCTTCCCCACGCCGAGCGCGTGGAGATATCACCTTCGCTCCCTTACTTGGCATTTACTTATTTTCATATATACTTGTTTATGCCGCTGCTAGAGAGCATGCTTTAGGTCCGTTAGCTCGCTATATTATCATTCACCGCTGCTGCGAAAGAGTGCGAGACCGTCCCGTGGCCCGATCCGGGCACACGAGAGAGCCGATCACCCTAGCTCATTGCCGGTTTCTCAACCGCGCACGTCCAACGCTTCCCTCGTTAAGGGACAGTCACGAGCTTGTCGTGTCCGTGGTCCCGTCCCGCATCAATTTGGTATCAGAGCGAGTTTGAGTCTAGGGTGTCAAAAAGAAAAAAAAAGAGTGTCATTTACGTCTAGTCATTAGTCGGGCTAAGTCGAGTCTAGGATCATCATATTTCTAAAACAAAAAAAAAGAGTGTTTTAAATTGCATTTCATCCTGATAATTCGGTATATCAAAAGGTGTTGTCCGAACGTTAGGCTACGCCTATCGGGAAGGCCGCACACTTGCGCGAGTGACCCTCGGGTCGATTACCTCCTCTCCGTACCGGATATTGGTTTAAGTCTAGGCGCATCATTTCGCATTAGTGTGTTTGCTTTAGTCGGCGTCATCTAGTCGGTGTGTTTGCATGCCCACTCGTAGGGGTACTCAGTACTCACCCCCACCCCCACCTATGGCGGATCCCCGAGCCACTAGTCTCGCTACGTCAGCTGTGCTCGAAATGTTCCAAAATCTTATGGGACAAGTGCAAGGATTGCATACACGTCTTGATGGGTTTGACACGCAAATGGGTGATTTAAGTACCCGAATGGATAGGATGGAAGGAGTGAGTACCCGAGTGAACGGTCTAGGCACCCGCCTAGAAGAGAGGATGAAAGCCGTAGAGGATAGGGCCGCCGGGTCAAGTCAGTCCGTTCAGGGATTGATCGGGAGAGTCACCGCACTAGAGAAAGGACCAGCCGAGACACATCCGATTGCTCCAGTCCAAGCACCCGTCCCACCTACACATGGTCAACCGGAGCTGGGTCAGCGACCCGCGACTCCAAGGGGTCACGGGGTAGCTAATAGGAGGCACGAAGTCCCCGAAGTGCATGACTATGAGTCCGAGAATGAGCATCGGGGATATGGTCGTGATCGTCGTCCTATACGGCGTACCCACGACCAAGATATGGATGAACGGGCCCTTCGGACCGTTCGGGCCGACCCTCCCACCTTTGACGGGTCCTTAGACCCAAAGGTCTATCTTGATTGGGAGGCTGGCATGGATCGATATTTTGAGTGGTTCGAGATGTCGGACCAAAGGAAGGTCAAGTTTGCCAGGATGAAACTTTTGGGCCAAGCCCAAACATATTGGAGGAACATGGAGAATCTATTGTTTCATCGTCATGAACCTCCAATCGATACGTGGGCCGAGATGAGGGAAAAACTTAGGAAGAAGTACCTCCCTACCTCCTACCGCCAGCGTCTTATAGAGAGGTGGCAAAGCCTCACCCAAGGAGACCGGTCTGTCTCGGATTACATCGCCGAGTTTGATGAATACTACTTGCGATGTGATGCCATGGAGGAGGATTCCCTTACCGTCTCTCGGTTTCGGCGTGGTCTACGCCCGCACCTACGGTATGAGCTTCTCCGTCGCAAGGTGGACAAGCTAGAGGATGCATACCAAGTTGCTCTCGAAATGGAGCAATTCGAGGGTGAGTTCGAGTCTATTCCCCGGTGGAGCCCCGCTCCTCCCCATAGTGATTCCCATGGCTCCTTAGGTTCATACTCGAGGGGACCCTTGGCTCGTCCTCAGGAGCCCGCCCGTCAGGAGCACTTCGCTCCTAGACCTCGCCCTCCTCCACCCCGGGATCTATTTCCACCCCAACCACCAGCACCCGTTGCCCATCCCCCGGCTCCTATAGCCCGTCCTCTGGCACCGGCACCCACTCCACTATTGTCCAAGGCACCTACATCTCCCCCATTGCTGCCTACACCCCCTACCCGACGGGATGATAAAGGTAAGGCCCCTTTTATAGGAGAGAGTAGTCGGTCGAGAGTGCAGTGTTTCCACTGTCACGGGTATGGCCACATTACCAGCGAGTGCCCCGCTCGCGCCACCCTAGCCATAGGTATTGGAGAGTCTGCACCTCCCGAGCTTGAGTGTGTCAATTACGTGGCCAATGAGGCACTAGCCGATGAGTACTATGCCTTGGGGGGGGAAGAGTGGGACATCTCTCCTGCCGCCCAGGATGCCGCCACCTAGTGGGCTCGATGCTACCACCTTAGTCTCGAGTCGTGCATGAGTCAGTGTGTTTTCTTGTGTGGTTTGTTTGTGTGGTGTGTTTCGAGTCGATTGTTGTGTGTATTGCATGGTAAGTCTGCATGAGTCTTGTGCAAGCTCGTTGTAAGTCTCTTATGAGTATGAGACGAGTGGACTCACTTGATGAGTATGGGGTCGATTCTACATCTATACCCGGATCAGTCACCTATAGGGACTCAGTGGTGATTCCTAGTGAGTCTTCGAGCTGTTTCCTTCCTTTTGAGAGTGCCCCACCCGGAGTGTCCACCTTCGGCCCATAGCAGTCTGCGCATATCGAGTATATATGGAATAAGCAGGTGACGATCACTTGGAGTGGAGCGTACCTGCGTTACTTGGCACGGTGACGGATCCGCCGGAGTACTCGAGCATCCATACCCCTACTCGACGGGGTCGAGTTCCTCCCACCCGGGGAGAGTTGATGGGAATCGACGCCGAGCATGTACTTTTTCTTTTGCATTTATGTCCTTTTAGTTTGTGTTTATATCCTTGGGAAAGTATGTACGCAATTGTACGGCTTTGTAAGCCAATGCGTCATTCCCACGGATTGTTTGGGTTTCTTTGTAATTTGTCAGTAGGACCAGCAAGGGGGCCCTCAGCCCTTTCCCATTGGTCCATGTCATCTTGTGGGGCTAGTCAACCATCCTAGGTGGACATCTAGAGGTTTGACTAGTCATATGCCACATGGGTAGACAAGTGGCCCATTTTGTCCAAGGTAGGCCACCTACCATTCAACCACCCATTCAACTTCTACCCCTTGGTCAATAGGGCGCACCCCCCCTTGCATATTATATTCTTTTTTTGTGTTTGTGGCATGCAATCCTAGCCCTTGATTCCCCTTCCCTAGATCCAAGGGTCCACATTGCATTTGATGTAAACCATATATAAGCTTGTATTTTCATGTGAAATTCAATGAAAAATCAAAATTTTTATGTCTAAGCAAGGAGCATATTGCGCCCCCAGCCCCTCTCCCTCTGATTCCGCTCCTCCAACCTCAAGTTCTAGAGTGATTCTACCTTCTATCATCTCCTCTCAACCTCCGGTGATCGTCTGTGCCGCCGCCGCCGCCGTTCGTGCCGCCATCGAGCCGCCTCTGCAGTTTTATCTTCATCTGACCACAGCAGCTTCCACGAATTTTCTGTCTCAGCCACGAGCTTGGATTGATCTGAATTTTTTATGGTATGTTCATCCCTTGCATTCCAAGATCCACCTAAATTTCCACGCCAAAATTCCTTCGTTTAATATTTTTACATTTTCATCCAATCTGTCATCCCAGATCTGTCAGGTTTCTATCTACAGTGACAGAACCTCTGAGTTCTCCCCCTTCGACCATCCTTTTGATTTATCCAAGCCCTCCTAATTTTACTGGGAGTTCTGTCCATAACCCTCTACCTCCACAAATTTCTTAATTTTTTATTAGCCTTCTAGCTATTTTTAGAAATTCGTGTTTTTCCTCTGATATAGTGTTTTTAGTCAGATCCCAGATCCGACCACCCTCCACTTCAAAAATCAAACCTAATCACCACCACCTCCAAATCTAAATCCAAAAATATTCCTGGTTGCCTTGTTCAATTTCCTACAACCTTTCTGAAGAACACATCTTCAAATTCGGACATCTACTTCACGGTCAAAGGCAATCCACAGGGAAGTTGTCTGCAGATCTGAGTCTTCGGTTACTGTACAACAGCAGCATATAAAATTCGTCAACACAAAGTACAAATCTGGTAAATTTTTCTGAAGGCCACTAGATTGTAGTACTTCGAAGCATCTTTCCAAAGGCTCTGATCTCGTCGCATTCCGACACCGGTGCTGATCGCAGCGTCTGTTCTCGCCGGAGCGCGGGCTGAAATACAGAACCGGCAGATTTCCGATCGGTTTTCCGACCGGTGCCGAACGGAGCCGCCCGGCCTCCGGCCGGCGAACCAGTGTGCCGCCAGCCCGGGGAGCGCGTCTCCAAGTGTCTCCACTACAGCGGTACCACCGGGTCCCACACGGCCCCTCCGGACAGCACGTGGGCCCCACGGTCGTGAACACGCGTGTAGCAGAATCAACACCCGAAGCTGCCCGTCAACCCGAGTTCGGTCCTCCCGGGCCCATTTGTATAGCCCTTTACCTCCCTGCGGGGAGTGGGCATGTTCCCATTGCTGTAATTAGTGTGTGTTAAGTTTCTCGGGAGTACGAGTTTTCGGCCGGGTCCGTCTTCCCCACGCCGAGCGCGTGGAGGTATCGCCTTCGCTCCCTTACTTGGCATTTTGCTTAATTTCATATATGCTTGTTTATGCCGCTGCTAGAGAGCATGCTTTAGGTCCGTTAGCTTGCTATATTATCATTCACCACTGCTGCGAGAGAGTGCGAGACCGTCCCGTGACCCGATCCGGGCACACGAGAGAGCCGATCACCCTAGCTCATTGCCGGTTTCTCAACCGCGCACGTCCAACGCTTCCCTCGTTAAGGGACAGTCACAAGCTTGTCGTGTCCGTGGTCCCGTCCCGCATCACTTTCTCAGCTCACTAAGATAAGCCTGGCGTGTCGCCGAGATCTCCCCCACCTCTGCCGGTAGGGTAAGTACCCTGCTCACCTCCCACATAATCCGGGCACTCCTGACTGCCTGCTCGTCCTCCTCCGCGCCGATCCTCCGCGCTTGCAATGCGGAAAGGTGGGGTAGTGCCGGTAGAATCGTCCGGGGTAGCCCGACCTGTAAGTAGCACCGGTGTGGGCTGTACATCGCTAGTGCAGTGTCGCTCACAAGCCTCAAGTCCAAGCCGGTCCTCCTGCGAACTCTGACGGTGGTGTCATAAAGGAAGCCCGGGCGCATCACGAACCTGTCCAGGGGCAGCCGATTGATGTACAATCGCCACTCGTCCCTGGTCTTCATCTCAGTTGTCCTGCACTCAACCTGTGGGGAGAATCTAAATGCGCCACCTATGAAGAAGAGGGGGTGGCTCCCAAAGATCCTGCTCGCCGTAGTGACCTCCTCCCTTTGAATGAATTTCATCCTAACTCCCAACCAGCACTCCAGTAGGATCATGGAACCAAAGAGGGGACCTCCCAAGGCTGCTGATGTAAGACCCTCGTACAAGTAAGTAAGGATGGCCTGGGAGATGGAAAATCCCTGCCACAGTCCGCTGATGGTACTAAGAAGGGGCATCTCTAGGATATGGTCGACTGAGGGAAACAAGAGGGCCCCGCATAAACAAATGGAGGCGGCTTTGGCTATAGCGTCATCCCGCTCACTCCTGTTCTTACAATGATCCACTACCCACTGGCTGAGGGGAAGAAGGTGGATCTGACGCGGGCCTACGAAAGTGTGAACCTCTCTACTATCTGGGATGAATTCCCCTAGAATGAGTCTCGGGTCTATAGGAGCAACCGTATGGCATATCAAGTCTTCCTCCCCCACCTTGGATATAGGGAACCCAAAGTAGGTCTCTACCTCCTCCAGTAGGATAGTGGCCTCAAATAACGGAAAGAAGAAAGTATGGGTCTGGGGGTGCCATATTTCAACTATAGCTGAGATGCTGTGCCAGTCAAGGGAAAGTTTTGGGTAGTTTTGACCAAGCACTAGGAGAGGGTGCAAATGCCAGGATCGAAGGATGGCCGTCACACCTATGGGCAAAGCACGGACCATGGGAGCCAGCCACTTCAAGATAGAGTACCGCCTCGCGCCAGGAAGAAGCTGGATGCCAAAAGAAAGGGAAAGGAGGAAATATAAGTGGAAGGAGATGAATTGCACTGAATGTACCATAATAAGCTTACCTCTCTCATGGGACTTGAGCTCAGATGTCGTGGGATTGCGGTCAGCCGTTGGAGCACTTCCCGTTCTTTTCTGGCTGGCTTCGGCCCTTCAACAAGTGCTCCCTCCGTCGAACCCACCTCTAGGGCCCTCTTCATGATGTTTTGGTGGTGAGAATCAGAGATTTCAAGCTTTGAAGGTAAGGGGAGGTGTGAGCTACGAGTTTAGGCCCCTGTGTTACTTATAGGACTTGTTAGGAAACCTAACCCTCTTGGGATTAGGCTCGGATAAGTCTAGGACGGGTTAAGATAGGGTTGCGATGAGTTCAAAGCGTCTTACCCTCAGGCTGGGGACTCTCCAGGGAGTCCCCGTTCGAGCAGATAGGATGTCCTATTGGACGGTCTTACGATAGACCGTCCATCTTAATGTACGGCCCATCATCGACCGTTCATCGCTTTCAGAAAGCCCGAGTCCAGTGACTTGTGCGGTCTAAAATCCGCCGTTCACATATTCTTGCGGTTGATACTGAACCGTTCCAACGAAATTGGAGCGGTCTTTGGAGAACCGCTCTTCTCCACGAACGGCTCTATAAGAACCGCCCATATGCTCAGCCCCCCCAATCAAACTCCTACACACTCATCTTACTCAGTCGGCGTGTGCGTCTCTCGTCTCACTCAGTCGGCGTGTGCGTCTCTCATCTCACTCAGTCGGCGTATGCGTCTCTCGTCTCACTCAATCGGCGTATGCGTCACTCATCTCACTCAAGTCGGTGTGTACGTCACTCATCTCACTCAAGTCGGCGTGTGCGTCACTCATCTCACTCAAGTCGGTGGGTGCGTCACTCATCTCACTCAAGTCGGCGTGTGCGTCCCTCTCTCAGGTCGGGCGCACCTTTCAATCTCGCATGTTTGCTTCACCCCCTCTAGTAGCTAAGTCACGTTCATTCATGCATACATACAGTCACCCACAAACAAAAATCAAAACAAAAACATGCATACCACTATCATATCATATCACATCATGTACAAAAGACGGGCCCAGTACACAGTCAAGCCTGTCCCTCTCCTTGGCCCCCGTCGCTGTCTCCACCGCCCTCATGCCTCTTTGGGGGAGGCATCGCGGAGGTCACCTCATCACGCCGTCGCCGTCGCCGCTCCTCCTCCTCATTCCTCCGATGGCCGGAGGAACCAGTAAAGTAACTCCTCACAGAGCCGTGGGTGCCGTGGCTGCCACTCGCAGTCACCCTGCTGCGCTCCCGACTCGCCTCCGTCAGACCCTCCACCTTGCCCTCCAACCTGGCAACCTATAGACGGGCCTGCTCTGCCTCACTCCGGTAGCGCTCTGCCTCTGCCTGGTAACGGTCCGCCTCGGTAGCACCGGCTCGTAGTCGCTCTAGCTCGGCCCGGAGGAGGGCCGTCTCCACTGCGTCTGCCGGTCGACTCCGCGCGGCCTCCTCGCGCACCCGGGCCACCTCCTCCCTAGCCACTACCCGGCTCTGCTCCAGCTCTGTCTGGAGGCGGGTCAGCTCGGCCATCTGCATATCATTATTAGGCAGTTGCATAAGCATTTCATTCATAAGCACAATAAGCAAGGGGAAGTTTAGAATTGCGTACCCTCTCAGTAAGCGCCACCTCGGCCGCCTTGGCCCGCGCTACCATCCGAGTGAACTCCGCATCTCTCGCAGCCCGGTTGGCCGGAGTCTGGGTCGTAGAGGAGGAAGGGGCATCTGGTCTCACCCTCTGAGCACCCTCGACACGCTGCATCCAAATACTCCAGGTCAGTCACATGCATAATCATAAGCATATAGAATTGAATAATTTAAAGAGTGTAAGGTGTAGAAGACTCACCAGTAAGGTCAGGGCCTATCGGGCCTCATCCCGCTCCCTGATGGTAGAGTGCAAAAGTCCCTGCAACTCCTCCACTCGTCCCGCAGGGTCCAGCTGCATTTAGAAGCCCATGTGTCAATGCATCATCATATAGGAATCATAAGCATAATAGAAAGAATTCAAGTTTAGAAGTCGTACCGGTCGGTGAGCACCCCGGAACACCTGGTCTCGGTGGTGGCGTGCGTAAGCGGTGTAGTACGCGCTGTCGCTCTCAGCCCGGGCGGTCACCACTCGCCCTCGTGCGATCCAGTTGGTGATCTGGGTGGCGTTCCTCGCGGTCCAGTCGTACGCCTCACGGAGTCCTCGTGTCGTCCTCGTCACTCGCTCCCCCGCCTTCTCGGGAGTGGGAAACTCAACAGCCGGCTGATGGACCCCGATGGTCCTCATCACCAACCTTAAGTGCAGTGGCTCCACCACATTCATGCAGTGAAGCCACACGTCCCGGCCAGAAAAGGCTAGGGCCTCGGCCACCCACGGCTGGCCCTCCGGGCTCTCCTCCGTATAAGGAGTCCACCGTACCTGCAAGCATAGGAATCTGCATCAGCATCGTAATCATGAAAGAGTTGCATTTAATTAAGGAGTCTGAGTTTAGAAGCATACCGAGGTGTACGGTAGAGTGTCCAGATCATCCTGCAGCTCCCGGACCTGTCGTCTCAGGGCTGTCATCTCCCGAGGTGCTGTCCACCTCAGCGCAATCGGTAGGAGCCCAGGACGGGTCTCCTCGCCCCTACCTAGCCTGCGTAGGCGTACGTAGGCCCACACCTGCATCACAAGGTCGTGTCAGCATTTTAGCAAGCATGTAGTATAGCATAACCGAGTCTAGGGTATAAAAGTCGTACCTGGAGTAAGGGGGAGAAGCCCCCAAGCATCGTCCGATGTGCCATCGAACTGAGAGTGTCGAAGAGGAAGGCGAGGACCGCCGCTCCCCAAGCGTAGTCACCCACGTGCTCGAGCTCCTGGAGGAAGGGGAGGAAGCGACAGCTCATCACGTCCGCCCGCGTGGAGAAGAGAAGCCGTCCGAACATCAGCATCAGGAACCGTCGTAGTACTCTGTCCGCCTCAGGTCCTGGTCCTGCTGCAACCCTCGGTCTCGCTAGCCTGACAAGCCACTCCAAGTGCTCCTCCGGTCGCTCCCCGACCGCAACTCCCGCTCGTCGTAGACCCAGGCTGTCCTGGAGAGCAGCCCGGGGAAGGAGGGTCGACTGCCTCTCGAGGCACCGCAGCTGTAAGCCGAGCAACTCCCGAGCCATCCTCCGGTAGTCAGGAAAGGTAGTCCTGCTGACCGGTGACCCATACACACGTAGGCCAGTGAGCCTAGCCACGTCCTCCAACGTAGGGACCATGTGCCCCCACGGGAAAAGGAACGTCCGACTCACTGGATCCCAGCGGTCGTGCAGGGCGTAGAGCAGAGCTGCGTCGAAACGACACACCTCGATGCTCAGGAAGGGGGCGAACCCCATGGCTGTCAGCCGCTCCCTCTGGAAGTCCGGCAGTGCCAGGTACACTGCACGGACCTGCAACCACGAGGTGCGGGTCCTGCGCTTCCCCTGCATTCATTTTATCCATTTCATTCATATTAGTAATTTAGCTTTCGCATTTTGTTTCATTTAAATAAAATCTCTCAAGGTCCAATCCTTAATTTGAAGAACGGTTATTCACGGACCGCTCGACAATTGAGCGGCCCCTTTCAAACCGTCTGTCTTCCTAATTAGAAGCGGCCCACCTTTGGCCGTGTGAATTGTGGACGGTCCTATGTAGACCGCATTGTTTCATCTTGGCTGCTTGTTTGAACGGACCGATGTGGTCCGTTTACTATTTGAACGGTGATAACCTCACCGTATCTATTTTGTGGTGGTTCATTTGCTGTGTGAATTTGAACGGCGTTCCCTAAGCCGTGTGAATTTGGACGGTCCTATATGGACCGCATTGTTATACTGTGCGGTTTCTGTTGAACCGTTCTGCCGTCGTCGTCCCCGACGACGGTGAACACCCCCCGGCCGGCTGGGAAGACCATCATGGCCCCTAACCGACCCCTAAGCATCTAAACCCCCTCTAAAAGATTTCTAAACTAACATGCATTGATAAAAATTGGAAGGAAAATGAGGTTTGGGGTGGGGGGCCTACCTCGGGATCACGGGGCTTCTTGGCCGCCCCCGTCGGTGGTTGTTCTCCGGCGATCTCCTCCTCTCCGGCAGGGACCTCTTCCTCTGCGGCGACGATGGCGAGCTCCTCCATCGTCACTCCTGGCGACTCTCCCTCCTCAGGCGGTGGTGGCGGTTGCCTCGGCGGCGGTGAACCCTCACCGGCGGCCGACGGCCGGGCCGCCTGGTGCTTCGTCCGGGTCATCGAGGGAGCTTGAGAGAGAGATGGAGAGAGGGGGGGGGGAGAAGTTTGAAGAAGTTAGAGTGAGGGAGTGGGAGAGTGAGGCCTTGTTTCCCCTTCGTCCCTTCCACCGTCGGTTACGGTGGAGGGAGGCGAGGGGGTTTCAGTTTTTCGAGGTTACAGAGAAGAACGGTCTATCATTAGACCGTTTGTCCAGTGGGCGGTTCCAATATGACCGTGCAACCCTGGTGACTGTTAACTTTAAGTCGGTTGAAATTCCAATCCCGAGCGGTTCTGAAGGAGCCGTTCTTATTTAAACGGTATGATCCGGACCGTTCATCCCTGGCAACCGGCCCTGTAAGAATTGTTTGAATGTCAGGTACACACGGTTAACATAGAGCCGTTTGGAATATTGCACGGTTACAATAAGGCCGTTTATCTGGATAGTGTATTTAGATCATGAATATTGATATTTTCTTTGGAAAATTATTTCTTAACCATCTTATGCAGCATCATTTCCTCCAGTCTCGCCGTTTCACCTGCACAGGTAAGTCAGGTATGGCCTTCTATCCCTAATCCTTTATTGCATTAATTATATGGCATTATATTATATTATTTCGAGAGCCGGCAGGTTATCTACGTGTCCCAGGATCTGATGTTCCCCTTCAACAAAAACAATGATGATCCAGGCTCATGTACCTAATCCTTCGGATAGGCCGTTAAGTTGGGAAGTCACGAGAAGGACGGTTCTATCTGCACGCTATGGTTGCGGACGGTATCTTGACTCTGACGTTCCCAGCTTAGCAATACTACTCTCGAATATTTTATATTTTAATCTTTCTTGGCATTTGTTTTAAGGATTTCCTTTTGTTTTAGCCCAGCATGCATCATACGCATCCTTTTGAGCTTTCATACCCCATGATTGGCTTAAGAAATGTCCCATCAGTAATGGTCAGCTGTGTGTTCAAATGCTCGAGTAAGAAGAACTAATTCCACTCTGAATTCGAAGGTTTTCTTTGGTCGATTCGTTTGGTCCGGTTGATTGAAAGGTCCCCGTCTGGAGTTCTAGCCTTTTTTCTTTTGTGACCCCCTCATTGGACCGCGGGATTGTGTCCCCCATGAGGCCGGCCTTGTCGATTTGTTTCATTTAGTTTAATTCCTCCAGATTTGGCATCGCTTTCAGTTAACTATTCCCGGCGTTCGGTTCAAGGTTTTCCGGAAGATTCTCATCACTTGTTGGTAGGAACGGGTGTCGTTTTACCTTAACGCCCGCTTTTTCGGTCCACTCTGCTGCATTTCCGCTCCACCTCCATGTTCCATGTCACTTCCGCTTCACCTCCGCTCACTCCCCTGCAAAGAGGACGTTAAGGAGGGGCATCTGTTGACACCCGTTTTATACCGATAATTTGAGTCGTTTCTCTTACTCCCATTAGTTGATGCCTTGAGTTGTCCATCATTCATTGGGTCATTTTTTGTGGCACGTCTTGGGCTCATTTTATGGGTCGTCTCCCTCCTTGGTGAAGTCCGTATCAATTCGGGGCTTATTGGACCTTGGCTTTGATCGATTGAATGTGGCTTGTGAGAACCAAGTGTCCAAGGACATGAACGGTCCAACATCCGCCGTTCTGGACTAGGGCGGTTGAGACCACTCCGTTCATACATTTTTTTAATTTCTGAGGACTTTTCCGAATATTCACCGACAGGCTGTGGTGCGGCCCTATTAGGACCGTTCAACTTAATGGACGGGCTTATTACAACCGCCTATACCTCAGAGTCCTACGCGTGCCCATTTTCTCATATAATTATCCAATTATCCGAATTATCACCGACATGGTGAAACGGTTGGCTATTGGCCGCTCTACACTAGAACGGTCTCACTAGAACCGTTCATCTTTGAGGGTCCAACGGCGGGCGTTTCGGCCAGTTAGAGAGATAATTGGGTCGATTTTCTGATTTTTTTGAATTTCCACCGACAGCTTAGACGGTCTGAACCAGACCGCCCATATGTTGCATGGTCTATCGTAAGACCACTCATCCCGTCGGATGAGGCTTTTTAACAGACTTTTATCTCTTTTATTCATGGCTTTATCCTCAGTTTATTTTGATGATTTCTCCATGGATAATTAACCATTTTTGGTGCCGTTTCGACTGAATAAGAGATCATGATAATATCTATGATTTATCTTTTATAATCTCGACATGAAAATATCTAAAAACCCCAATTTCGAGGCTGGCTTTCTAGGCTCTATAAATAGACCCTAGTGGCCGGACATCGAAAGGGGGGGGGGGAGATTTTTGTCGACGGCGAAGCCCTGCCGCATTTCCGAACGACCTAGCACCAAGGAGGGAGGCTCTCTACGTCCTTACGAGCCTCCGGTTCAGGGAGTAGTCTGTGTGTCGAGTCATAGCGTCATTTTTCGATTTCTTCGTCATCTGTTGCATGCATTGTTCTCTCTCTGCGTTTCCCTCGTTTTTCTCCCCATGCACACACCCACCTACATTTTTCTCACCCTAGGGGTTTAAAACCCCCCAGGTATCCCCCTTTCCATTTGTTTATGCTTCATTCTTCTTACATGAACGCGTACTACGTCATTTAGCTCTAATCTGGGTGTTCCTCCTGTGTCTTCATACTGTTTTGCAGGTCAGCACTTCATCAGCACGAGGCCCATCCCCTCTGGCCGGCCGGGGAGGGTGGAGGTGAACCCTTTTGCAACTCTTGGTGTGGTGGGCTGGAGCGATTCCTTTAGGCCCGTTCAAGGATACGAGCGGCATCCTCTGCACCGCCCTTCCTCCTTCTGCGGTTCATTTTAAGCCGCCCATCCTCCAGGAGTTCTTCTTCCCGCGCGTTCGGCTGCACTCTTAGACGGCCTATCGTAAGACCGTGTATCTTTAAGGCGGTTCTGCTTCGACCGCGCCTCCTCCCAGTGCTGCATCAAGGCGAGTGTCTCCCCTTCCTTTCCAAAGTACGGTACGCTAGTCGCGTGCTGCGCTTTGGTGGCGATCACGGTCACTCTCTGTTTCTCTCCCTCCTCTCACTGCGTTTCGTTTGTTTTACTCGTGATATTATTGCTTTATTCATAACATATCGTCCGCCGAGTGAGGAGAGGAGAAATATATATCTACACTGCCGAGCCTCGTCTCGCTCCCTGATCGTAGAGTGTAGGAGCCCCTGCAGGTCCGCAAGCCGTCCCTCAGGGTTGATCTACATTTAGAAGTCCAAATGTCAGTGTGTCATCATATAGAGATCATAAGCATAATAGACAGAGTTTAAGTTTTTGGTCGTACCGGTCGGTGGGCACCCCGGAACACCTGGTCCCGGTAGTGTGTGGCGTACGCAGTGTAGTACGCCGAGTCACTCTCTGCTCGGGTGGTCACCACCCGTCCGAGTGCTGTCCAGTCTGCTATCTGCGCGGCATTCCGCACCGTCCAGTCAAAGGCCGCTGCTAGGCCTCGCGTCGTCCGAGTGACGCGCTCCCCCTGCTTCTCTGCCACCGGGAACTCGGCCACTGGCTGAGGGATGCCAATCATCCTCATCACCAGTCGAAAGTACAGTGGCTCCACCACATTAATGCAGTGAAGCCACATGTCGCGCCCCGAGAAGGCGAGAGCCCCGGCCACCCAGGGCTAGCCCTCCTATCCCTCCTCTACGTATGGTGTCCACCGTACCTGCAAAAATAGGAACCATCATCAGCATCATCATCATATAGAACTGCATTTATTTAAAGAGTCTAAGTTTAGAATCATACCGAGGTGTACGGTAGAGCGTCTATGTCGTCATGTAGCTCCCGGACCTGTCTCCTGAGGGTTGCAGTCTCTCGAGGTGCGGCCCACCTCCGGGTGATCGGCAGGAGCTCAGGGTTAGTCTCCTCGCCTCTACCTAGGCCACATAGGCGCACGTAGGCCCAAACCTGCATCAGATTGCGTCAGCATATACGAAGCATATAGCAATTGCACAATCAAGTCTAGGGTCGAGTCATACCTGGATTAGAGGAGAGAAGCCCCCGAGCATGGTCCGCCTGCCCGTCGAGCTTAAGGTGTCAAACAAGAAAGCCAGGACCACCGCTCCCCATGCGTAGTCACCGACGTGGTCGAGGTCTTGGAGTAGTGGAAGGAAGCGGCAGTGGATCATGTCCGCACGCGTCGAGAAGAGGAGTCGCCCGAACAACAGCATCAGGAATCTCCTCAGCACTCTGTCTGCCTCTGCTCCCGGCTCCGCCGCCACTCTCGGTCTCGCCAGGTCCACCAAGCGCTGAAGGTGCTACTCCGGTTGCTTCCCCATCGCTATGCCGGCTCGTCGTAGTCCGAGGCTGTCCTGAAGACTCACCCGGGGCAAGAGGGTAGACTGCCACTCAGGATGTCGCAGCGTCAAGCCCAGCAGCTCCTGGGCCACCTTACGGTAGTCGGGATACGTGCTGCCGCTGATCGGAGTCTCGTGCACTCGCAGGCCAGTGAGTTTGGCCACCTCCTCCAACGTGGGGACCATATGCCCCCACGGGAAGATGAACGTACGACTCATTGGATCCCAGCGGTCGTGCAGATCATAAAGGAGTGCGGTATCGAACCGATACACCTCAATGCTCAGGAATGGGGCGAACCCCATGGCAGCTAGCCGCTCTCGCTAAAAGTCCAGCAGTGCCAGATACACTGCACGGACCTACAACCACGATATGCGGGTCCTGCGTTTTCCCTGCATTCATTCATATAGTTGCATGCATTTAATAATAGTTTTAAGCATTTTATTTCAATAAACAAATGAAACAATAAAAATTACACTTGGGTTGGATGAGCGGTTCTCCATGAACCACTCTACTCTATGGGCGGTCCGATATGGGCCGCATTTGTTCTGATCCTCTAAAGTTTCGAACGGCACATTGGGGCCCGTTCTTCAGTTATGCGGTGGACCTCTCACCGTTCATCTCCATCTTTTGCCCTATTGTTTTCTGGTTTTGAACGGCCACCGTGGGCCGCATGTGATCTGGGCGGCTCCATATGAGCCGCACATCCTTGGTTGTGTGGTTCCTTAAGTACCGCTCATCCGTCATCTCCCCCGATGGTGGTGAGGGCCTTCCCGCCGGCGGTGGCACCCCATGGGCCCCCAAACCGGCTCCTAAGCGCTCTAATCCCCCCGTGGTCGCCCTAGGGATAGCATGCATTGATTAAAATTAAAAATGGAAAGGGTTAGGATTAGGCGGACCTACCTCGGGGTCCCGAGCCTTCATCTCCTTCGCCGCCGCAGCCGGTGGCGCTCGAGGGTCTTCTCCGGCGTCAACGACGGTCGCTGCCGTCCCCTCGTCGACCGCGGGTGCTGACGTCACCGCCGATGCCGCTGTTTCTTCCTCCGTGGCCGCCGCCAGTGCCACCGTTTCTTCCTCCATGGCCGCCGTCGACGGTGCTGCTTCTTCCCCTCGGCCATCCGCGGACGTTTGGACTGATGCTTCGTTCGTATCAACGGGGGAGGGCGAACGAAGGGAGAGATTGGGAGAGTTTGAGAGAATGTGGGAGGGGGTGGGGGGTTCGGTTGGGCCTTCGTCCTCCCTTCCTTCCACCGTGGGTTACGGTGGAGGGAGGGAGACGAGGGGTTTTAAGCCTTCGAAACTCCAGAGGTTGTGCGGTCTAACGATAGGCCGTCCAACGCATAGATGGTTGATTCCTTGCCGTTCTTCTCCAATGGTATGTTGCATTTGCACGGCTATGTGCTGGCTGTCCCAAGTGGAGCGGTTCAATTTTAACCATACTTCTTTCTTTTAAACGTTCAAATTCAATGATTGTGCACGATTTGGAATCAACCGTTCATATTGTGGGGCGGCATATCGTTGACCGTTCATATCTTGAAATAAATGGTTTGATCCTTATGGTTAGTTCATAAACTTGGTTATTTGATGATATTATTGCAAATCTTGTTAACGATCTTCTTTGCAGCATCAAGCCCTCACTTGCCTTTCGGCTCTGTCAGGTAAGTCCGGTAAGTATTCCGATCCCTATATTCTTTATTGCATTACTATATGGTACTATGTTATATTATCTTGAGGACCAGTTGGTTGTCCACATGTTCCAGGATCCGATGTTCCCCTTTAACAAAAACAATAATGATCCAGGTTCACGTGTTTAACCTTCGGATAGGCCGTTAGGTTGGGAAAGCTAGGGGAGGATGGTTCTATCCTGCACGTTGTGGTTACAGATAGTGTCTTGACTCTGATTCTCCCAGTCTAGCAATATTATTCTCGAGTATTTTATATTTTATCCTTTCTTTGCATTTGTTTTAATGATTTCCTTTATTTTAGCCCAGCATGCATCATACGCATCTTATGAGCATTCATGACCCATGATTTTCCTACAAAAGTGTCCCACCAGTAATGGATGACTATGTGTGATTCAGGTCAGGGTAAGAGGAACAATTCCACTCTGAGTTGGAAGGTTCTCTTTGGTCTTTTCGCTTGGTTTGGTTGATTGAGAGTCCTGGTCTGGAGTTTAGTTCATCTCTTTATTTTACTGCCTGCTTTGGTCTCCTCATTGGACTGCGGGATTGTGTCCCCCATGAGATTGATCCTATTTTTTTCCTTTCAGTTTAGTTCCTCCAGATTGGTGTTGCTTTTGATCTAACAGTTCCTTGCGAATGGTTCGGAGTTTTCCGGAAGATTCCTATCGCTTGTTGGCGAGAAAACGGGTGTCATTTTTACCTTAAGGCCCGCTTTTCAGTCCACTCTGCTTCATCTCCGCTTCATCTCCATGTTCCATTTCACTTTCGTTTCACCTCCGCTCGCTCCCCTACAAAGAGGACGTTAAGGAGGGGCATCTGTTGACACCCGTTTTTTTACCAATAAGTTGGGTCATTTCCCTCGCTTTTATTTGTTGATGCCTCGAGTTGTCCATTACTCGTTGGGCTATTTCTAGGCAATATTTTGGGCATATTTTATGGGTAGCCTCCCTCCCTGGCAAGGTATGCTTCAATTCAGGGCTTAATGGGCTGTGATTTTGGTTAATTAATCATTTTCATGAATTTCAAACGTCCAGAGACATGCACGGTCAATCCCTGGCCGCTCATCCTCTGTGCGGTCGATTATGGGCCGTCCAAATATTTATGAGATATTTTGGTTAATTTTCTGAAACGCTTTCATACGGCCTTCGTTTAGCCATTCAATATGATGGGCGGGCTAATCTTTGCCGTTCTTCTCCCAGAGTCCTAAGCTCGATAGTTTCTCAGATAATTATTTAATTATCTATTTATCACTGACAAGGCAAACGCGGTTGGCCCTTGGCCGCTCTTATGATTGAACGGTCTGGATGTAGCCGTTCATTTATGAGAGTCCAACGGTGAGATTTTCAGTCGGTTCGATGGATAAAACGATTTATATTTCTTATATTTGAATTTCCACCGACAGGGATAACGGCCTATTTGTAGACCGCCCAACCTGATGAGTGGTCTGTCGGGCGACCGTCCAACCACCGATTTCCAGAGATTTTAAAGCGCTTTTTCTCTCTCCACTCGTGGATTTATCCCCAACTTTCTCCAACCATTTCTCCACGAATATGGAACCAAATTCGGTGTCATTTCTTCTGGTTGAAAGATAATTCGATTATCTACTACTTTTATTTCAATATCTCGACCTAAAAATGCCTAGAAACCCTAATTTCGAGCTGGGACTTGTGGGCTCTATAAATAGACCCTAAAGCTAAGCTTGTGAGGGGGGGGGGGGGAGATTTTGGTCGATGGTGAAGCTCTGCCGAATCTTTGAGCGACCTATCACCAGGGAGGGAGGCCTTCTACGTCCGCATAGGCCTCCGGTTCAGGGAGTAATCGTTTTTTGAGTCGTTACTTCATTTAGTCCCGCCGTTCTCTTTTATTTGCATGCATCGCTCCTTCTATATTTCTTCCACGTTTTCTTACTCTCATACACCATTTACACACCCTCCTATGTTTTTTGACGCCCCTAGGGGTTTAAAAACTCCCAGGGATCCCCATTCCATCTTGGTTATGGTTATTTCCTTCTATTTCTAGCATTTACTACACACCATAGTTCTAATCTAGGTTTTCTTTTGTGTTCTCTGCGTGGTTTTGCAGGTCAGCAACCTTCTAACACGAGGCCCACTCTTTCTGGCCGGCCGAAAAGGGTGGAGGATTGAACTATTACAACTTAAGGCGCGGTGGCGTTGGGCGGCTCCATATTGGCCATTCTAAGGGACGTGCGGCATCATCTGAGCCGTTCCTCTTCTTCCTGCGGCAACCTCCAAGCCGTTCGTCGTCCACTACACTTCATCCCGCGTCCCCTCTCAGCGCTGACGAGCGGTCCGTCGAGCGGCCGTGCAAGATAAGGGCGTCTCATTCGGAGCCGCGCATCCCTCCAGTACTGGTCAAAAGGCGACTGTCTCCCTCTTCTTTCCAAGGTGCGACGTGTTCATCATGTTCGGAGCCTTGGTGGCGATCACAGGTTTCTACTTTTGTTCCCTTCTACTCCCATTTTATTTACTTTCATATTCATATTAGTAAACGGATTTGAAGGGAGTTTTAAGCCGGTGTAGAGAAGGTAATATCTCCTACCAGCAATGGTATATTAAGTTTCAGAAAACTTGGGTTTCTTTTTTACATACCTGGCGAATATAGTAGTCAAGAGCAATACTTTGACCAAGAACACTTCCGATAGTGCGTATTCCATCTATGTTCAAATTCTTTAGCATTATGTAGTCAACTATCTGTTTTGTCTACTAGCAAAATGGAATTCTTGAATATAATGGGAAAAATAATGTCTATTCATATAAAAGCTATGCCTAATTACCAATTCACAAGTCAACTAAGGTTCTCAGTTGCATAAATCCAGGCAGTCTCCAGTCAAGCTGATTGTTTACTGAATCTGAACATGGAATTATGGGCTCACTCAGCCTCTTACACTTCCAAGTATCAGTCTCAAGGATCCAAGCATCAGTCTCAAGGATGTGAGACATCCACCTTTAGAAAAAGCCATTAACACAATGGTCAAAGAACACCTTAGCTTGACTTCCATTAACACATTATAGACCAGAGACACCGGTTCAAAGCTATGGTGTATGCATAACTTGCATACAACATAGAGCAGTTGGACGTGGATAAATGAAGATGCTCCAAAATTCGCTGTAATGGACATAATCCTTGCCTTTGAAAGGTGATCATAAGGCCATTGTTTATTCAAAGAAGAGAGAGTATAGCACAATCCATCTTTAGCTTCCTGGGATGAAGAACTCATAACTGGTCACTTGCTTTAGGTGGCCCCGGAACTACATACGAAATTGACTATATTAGCATTCCTATGTATTAGGGTGTGCATCTTGGGCACACATGCAGAAAGGAATAAATTAGAAAAGAGAAGACTCAGGTGCAAAAAAGGCAGGATTCAGCACCATGCTACCTTGAGGAGTCTTTTGGTTATCATTTTACCTTAACATCATTGACATACACAAATTTCCGACCCTTAAGGCTTGCTCGAACGGCCAAATCCATATCCTCAACATTCTGGTTTCCATATCCTTTCACGATATACCCCTTTAGCCCTAGCCGTAGTAACCTGAAAAAGAACCCAACTAAGTCAATTAACTGACATACCTAAAAAATACCTTAAATGCTATCATGGAAAAAATGAAACACATCCAAAACCTATAACGGTATGTCACCCGTTTACACACAATGGAGGTAAGTTGCTTTTTTTTCCAGATTAATGGAGAGCATGCCCATATGGAGTGGACACCTATAATGGGTCTACTTCGCAAGCTCTGTTGGGGTGCAGCCCTGTCATGGAGTGATGCATGCCCCTACAATTGACAAGTAAAAAAATAACATATCATTCTCCACTTTTCCAGCAACTTTTGTTTTGTCCTCAACCTCCATAATTCATTAACTAACTAGAAAAGATATGTGAGAGAGAGAGAGGGGGGAAGCACTACTTGCATTATAGAGGTATGGTCTCTGATGGCTGGTTAGTTTCACCAGAGGTCATGTTAATCGATTTCTTAAAGTGCACCAAGATCATGGTCATGTTGTCACAACCTTCACCACTGGCTGTTGATGGTGCTAAACACCTGTCAAGAGCCATTTCCACATATTTGATGGTAAAAAATCATCCGATGGGAAAATCATTAGACAATTTTGGTGCATACTCAGAAACAAATCTCAAGGTGCACCAGTGCAAAATTTGGCAGAATTTGGATAATTAACATGGTATGATTATTTCCTTATTATTTGTAGCCTCAAGTGGACATAGATTGGTATTAGAGTTACATAAAATGCAACCCATACCACATTTATGTATTCATGTATGAAATCCACAAGTTGCTGGCTTGTCATACAATCCCTGTCTCCCTGAAAACGTTAAGCAAATGCATATTTTCATAGCTACAAGCCAAAGTGAAATAAGCTCAAAAGAAAGATCATGATTGAAGAAATCTAAACATGGAATCGATAGAGAAAAATTAATCAGATAATTTAAAAAGATAATGACAACAACAATAGAAATGCTTTTCAATGTTAAGGTAAATTAGTCAACATTCATCCATCAAAAATAGAATAGTCAATCAAGCTAATAATATGACTAGTGTTGGAGGTACGATCTCAACCCAAAACCTAAGCATTGAGATGATGGACACCTCTCTATATATAAATGTAAGATTCCCGTATGAATATCCAAATTGAGACAAAACCACAACAAGAAGAAAAGATAATTTTTGCTTGATGGATAGCCCAAAATGACAACTAGAGAATGAAAATTTAAAATTCTGCCCACACCTCAAACAAGTCCATGAATCTGATCACTCGTACTCTGCTTTGTAGGATATGCCACATGACAGTAAAGTTTAAAATCAAAACACATTCAGGCATGTATGCTTTAAGAAAATGACATTCATTCCATCAGGGTGCTACATTGAGAATTGATTAAATGAGTATCAGATATTGATGTTGGCACAGTTTTTATGTATGAGGAATTGAACTGAAATTTGATGACATGAGCAATCTTTGAACAAACATAGTTTACATATCATGCATATAATTTGCCCATTTACTAAGTGCTACTGGCTTACAAAACAAGGAGCCCATTTAGATGAATTTTTCCCTTTACTATGTTTCAGGGCAGGCTGGGCCGACAAGCCAAATTGAGTTAGGCCAAGACAGGACCATCAAGTTTGGACATGTCCATCTTAGAACTGACACATGTAAAACATTAAAAGGCATCCCTTGAAATGTGACCAATGAACCTAGAACGAAGTTCTCCAAGTAAGACAAAGGCCTCTAGACTGCCTAAGTAGAACAATTATGAGAGGATATACATTTTCACGTTATTTTTACAACATATAGCTTCATCGGGCCACAAACTTGAGTTCAAACATGGCATGTTTTCCAATGTGACTGCAGACAGGCCGGGCAGCCATACATACCCCCATAAACAAACGATTACGAATGTAAACAGACTCCTTAGAACAAGATGGATCCAAAGCCTCGTGTAAGGTAGAAAAGTCCATGCATTCAGAGCCCCTTGTTATGCTATCATGCCCAGAGCTATTTTGAGAAGAAAATAGTATACAGGGTGAAAAGTGTCGACTCTTGAGAAGAAAACATATATTGTTCTTTTATTTTTTTTATATACTCATTGTGCAATCATACCTGTACATTCATATAATTCTTGCATGAATCTCACATTGAAAGAGTTAGTATATAAAAAAATACAGGACCCAGGTTGAAAGAGTCGACTCTTAGAATTGACTCATATATCACTCCACTGACTTTACGTGCATAAGATTGAAACCTGCACAGACCTAGAATGTGTATGACACCACATCCACCGACCTATGAACTGCACCGACCTTGTGAAACAATGTGCTTGCATTGACTTTATCAAGCACATGCACCGACCCATGCGTGCAGCAGCAAAACATTACACCGAGATATATATATATATATATATTGCACCGACCTGCACTTGTGAACAACCTACACCGACCTACCTATATGCACATGTTGCACCGACCTGTATTGAGTAAAACAAAAAATGCACCAACTATGCACATGCACCGACTATGCACATGAACTACTTATTGCACCGACTTATAAAACAAAAAGTGTACAGACTCAAACAACATTGCACCGACCTAACAATATATGCATGAACAACCTATATGCACATGCATGCACTGTCACGCTCCGAGCCTTTATTACAGCGGAAGACTCGCTCGAGGAACGCAAACAGCCGGCATGGTAAGCCTCTTGCAAGTAAGAACGATCAGAGCGCAAGACAATCACACACATAAATGCAATTGCACAATATTTACTCAAACTCCAACTTTATTTCATAATAATCAAGTATTCAAATACAACCACTAATTCAACTTATTCCAATCTATCAGACTCAAGAAATAGAAAAATTACATAGACTCAATCTAAACAATATAGACTTTCCTAAGTCTTCACTCTCATCTTTGACAATACTTTCATTCGCTCTCGGACCTGCTACTTGTATAACCCGAATCCGAATTCGAATCACTTTGATTTCCTGAAAAGAAGGGAAATAGGTAATGAGCACACTTGCCCAGTAGGTATCTTCGCATCAACATGAAGGCATCATTAAAGTAATTAACATTATAGTTCTAGAGAAATAAGGTAAAATCATGCGAATGCGATCAAACACGCGACTAAATCAAAGTAACACGATGATCATGAAGATAGAATGAGAGCAAGTATGAACTTTTTCCTAGTCTCGCGGAGAATTACGGAGGCCTTGCAACAAGATTTCCTAGTCCATTGGAAGGAATATCCAATAGAGAGGTCCTCATGTCCAAGAATAATATTCATATAGTGCAAAGTGTGAACTAATGGCCATATACCAGAATATATGCCATGTACTTAAAGAAAATGACTCTATTGATAGAGATAGACTATGAAACGATGTGAAAACCATGATAAAACTCCGTCAATACAACATTTAAAATCGTGATTTAAAATACAAAACCATATAATTTTGGCACATGAAATTAATCGTAACTTAAAATAACTTAAAATACCTTACTCATGCAATTCCTTTTATGAATCAGTAGATAATCTTAAAGACATGAAATCAGGTTAGAACTTAGATAATTAGGCTTATTTATAAGTTAACTTGACTGATTTTCAATTCTGTCCACGACTACCCTGACGGTCGAGAGTAGGTGCGTCACAGTGATTGTGACAGTTTATCATAGGACCGTTACAGTATTGTAATGCTCCTGTTATGGTGTGTCAGAGACAACTGAGAAACTTTAAGATGCAGTAGAGGGTGTGACGGCTTATCGTAAGGCCGTTAGATCACTGTGACGGTCTTACCTTGATGTGTCAGAGTCCTTGCTAACAGTATAAAGAAATTAAAAGACCATGATTTAAAACCATGTCATGTTTTGAAAAGATTTATCTACCTCAATCATGACAAAATGAAGTAAAGGTCATCTAGATGCATAGGTTGCAGTGAATTAACAAGATAACATCTTTGATCTTTGATTAGGGCTAAGGATATGTATGTATGCATGAACCCACTAAAACATGAATTTCATAGTCTATAATGCATGAAATAAAGCACAATCAGAGGGCTTTTATCCCTAACAAGATATTTTGCCAATCATGAGATAACCTACTGCTTAACTAGGCTTTAAACTTCTAATTTGAGCTTTCAAGGACCGCCCTAGTTCCTCTCTTTTTGTGACTTTTCAGCAACTTCACGCTGCCCTAGCTCCTCAGCCTCTTGACCTAAGGACGTGAAATTTTGAGGGTAAGAAGATGAAACTAAGATGAACAAAAAGTTCTAAAGGATTGAATTCTATTTACCTCGTTTAATCATCCTAATCTCTTGATCTTCAGGGGTCCTTAGCTCTGATTCCTGGGTTACTATGGTCAAACCAGCAACTTTGGAAGCTTCAATCTCCTTGGTTGCTTGATCTCCTAGCACAAAATTTAGAGAACTATTAGTCTAAAGTATACTAAACAAAATATTCTAAAGAACTTACCTGAAATTATATCTCCTTACCTTGATTCTTCACGAGCCAAAAGTAAGGGTCGCTCAGTTCAGAACTAGGTCCTATTTATCGGGTTTTAAAGATTAGATTGATTCTAGAGTCCTTAATTTACCAGAACCTAATCCCTAAGAGTCCTTAGTAATGTTATAAGCTCTCCCAAGTCGATCTCTTGTAGATAAGATCCCAGAGTTTTAATCTTTTTACTCATTCTTTCTTTCACAGAACTGTCAGAGTGTAACGCATCCAGACTGGTGCGTTACATGCTTGTAGCGGTCGCCCGATAGACCGTTACACCAATCGTATACAGAGTTTCAATTCAATAAAACTCTCCTACTCATTTAACCTTCTAATTATCTATAAAAATAGTATTTATCTTTAAAATACGTGAATAAGTCAATTAACCTTCTAGAATATGGGCCAAACTTAATGGGCTTGGTCCATTAACCTTTTGGATTATTTTTAAATAGGCTAGGTTAATTATTTAACCTAATTGGGCCTTATAATGACTTATTGATCTAATATTTCTATTTATTAATTTATTTAGGCCTTTATAAATTCCAGAAAGTTTTTAAATAAATACAAAAATTACTTATATAATTTTGGGGCACTACACCCTCCCCCACTTAGAAGAATTTGATCCCCAAATTCAATTCATGGATTATGAAGAGTGTACTTACAGTTGAATAATTATGGAAATCTTTTCTGCATGCCTGCTTCGGTTTCCCAAGTTGCTTCATATGGCCATATTTTCTTCCATTGAATCTTGACCATTGGAATAACTTTATGTCTTAGTTGACGCACTTCCCATTCCAGAATCTTTATTGGCGTTTGCTCGTACGTCATATCCTTCTGAATCTCCAGATTTTCATAAGTGATAATATGGCCAGGATCATATACATACTTCTTCAGCATAGAGACGTGAAATACGTCATGAACTCCTGTTAATTGTGGAGGTAAAGCCAGTCTATAAGCCACTTCACCGACCCTTTCGAGAATTTCAAACGGACCAATGAATCTTTAAGTTAGTTTGCCCTTAATGCCAAATCTCCGAATACCACGACCTGGAGAAACCTTGAGATACACATGGTCTCCTACTTAAAATTCCAAGTCGCGTCTTCGATTATCAGCATAAGACTTTTGCCTATCTTGTGCCATCTTTATTCTCTCTTGAATAAGCTTGATCTTCTTTGTAGAATCTCTGATAATATCGGGGCCTAGGAATTATCTTTCCCCTATTTCACTCCAACATATTGGTGATCGATAACTTTTTCCATATAGAGCTTCAAAAGGTGCCATTTGTATGCTGGCCTGATAACTGTTGTTATAAGTAAATTCTACCAGAGGCAAGTGATCATGCCAACTACCTCCAAAATCATTTACGCAAACCCTGAGCATATCTTCTACCACCTGATTTGTTCTTTCTGTCTGACCATCAGTTTGTGGATGAAAGGCTGTGCTGAAATTCAATCTAGTCCCTAGTGATTGTTGTAGACTTTTTCAAAATTGTGATGTGAATCGAGGATCTCTATCAGATATAATAGTGACTGGGACACCAAGTAATTTAACAATTTTCCTTATGTATAATGCTGCTAGGATATCCACAGACCATCAACTTTTGATTGGTATGAAATGTGCAGATTTAGTTAATCGGTCTATGATTACTCATATACCATCGTGTCCACCTCTTGTCTTAGGTAACCCCATAATGAAATCCATCCCTATACTCTCCCACTTCCATTCGGGAATATTCAAGGGGTGCAGTTTACCTGCGGGTCTAAAATGTTCTGCCTTTACTTGTTGACAAGTGAGGCAGCGAGACACGAAATCAGCTATTTCTCTCTTCATGTTGGGCCACCAGAAATTTCTTTTGAGATCCTGATACATTTTTGTACTACCTGGGTAAATGGTATACTTGGATTTATGTGCTTCTTCTAGAATCAATTTCTTCGTATCCTCATGATCCGGTACACACACCCGGCCCTTGAATAGCAATCTTCCATCCTCCGTAATAGAGAAATCCGGCTGTTGTTCAATATTAGCCTTAATTTCTAGTAACGCAAGATCATCATTTTGCAACTTGACTAGATCCTCTATTAAGGTAGGTTGAGCTCGGATAGTAGCCATGAAGTAATCTTCTTCCTTCCTGTCAATATCTAAGTTCAACTGAGCAAATTGAGGAATAAGATTAGTCATACTAATCATAAGACTTGATAGCATATCCATTGGTTTTCTGCTGAGTGCATCCGCAACAGCATTAGCCTTGTCAGGATGATATTGAATAGAAAAATCAAAATCCTTGAGATATTCCAACCATTTTCTCTGCCTCATATTTAGCACTTTTTGAGAAAATAAGTATTTCAAGCTTTTGTGGTCCGAGTAAACCGTAAACTTTTCTCCATAGAGATAATGACGCCAAATTTTCAAGGTAAAAATGATAGCTGCTAATTCTAAATCATGTACAGGATAATTTTCCTCGTGACGTTTCAATTGTCTTGAAGAATAACAGATTACTCTTCCATTTTGTATGAGGACACACCCTAAGCCAATACCTGATGCATCCGTATATACTTCGAATCCACCACCTTCCATCGGTAGTGATAGAATAGGAGCTGTGGTAAGATGATTCTTAAGAGTTTGGAAACTCTTCTCACATTCCTCTGACCAGACAAAAGGATTTTCTTTCTCGTGAGTCTAGTTAAAGGAACCGCCATCTTTGAAAAATCTTTAATGAATCTTCTATAATAACCAGCTAGACCCAGAAAACTTCGTACTTCTGATACGGTCGTGGGTCGGCTCCAATTCTTGACAGCTTCTACCTTAGAAGGATCCACCGCAATACCTTCTTTTGAAATAATGTGGCCTAAGAATGAAACTTCCTTGAGCCAGAATTCGCATTTAATTAGCTTGGCATAGAGTTTATGTTCTTTAAGTGTTTGCAAAGCTATTTTCAAATATTCTTCATGTTCCTCCTTTATCTTGGAGTATATCAAGATATCATCAATGAAGACGACGATAAACTGGTCCAGATATGGCTGAAAAACACTGTTCATAAGTTGCATGAATGTTGTCGGGGTATTAGTTAATCTGAATGGCATTACCACGAATTCATAGTGGCCATAACGACTTCGAAAAGCCGATTTATAAATGTCTTCTTATTTAATTCAAAGCTGATGATAACCTAATCTAAGGTCTATCTTAGAAAAATATTATGCTCCTAAAAGTTGATCGAAGAGCTCATCAATACGTGGCAATGGATACTTATTTTTAATTGTGAGTTGATTCAGTCGACGGTAATCGATGCATAGCCTGAGAGAACCATCCTTTTTCTTGACAAATAGAACCGGCGCACCCCAAGGGGATGTGTTGGGTCTGATGAAGCCTTTATCTAGTAATTCATGCAACTGCCTTTTTAATTCCTTGAGTTCTGTGGGGGACATCCTGTAAGGGGCTATAGAAACAGGTGCTGCTCTTGGGATGAGTTCAATAGTGAAGTTCACTTCCCTCTCGGGCGGTAAATTGGGTAATTCAGATGGGAACACATCGGGGAACTCATTTACAATAGGAATGTCCGCTAAGATAATCTCCTTGGATTCGGTAACAATGACAGAAGCAAGAAAAGCTTCACATTCTTGCGAGATAAGTTTACAAGCGTGAAGAGAAGATATGTTAGTAGGATGCTTCTTGTACTTGATGCCAAGAAAAGAGAATCTTGGAAGACCGGGCTTTCGAAAGGATATAATCCTATTTCGGCAATTGATATAAGCATCATGATCTACAAGCCAATCTACCCCTAAAATGGCATCATAACCTTTAATGTCAAGGCATACTAAGTTTGCGGGGAGATTGTGACCTTCTACTATCACTTCGCTATCAGGATAATAGTCGGTAAGCTTTGATCCAGAACCTAAGGGTGTGGAAATAGCGAGATCTGAAGGTAAGGGGACCGATGCCATTGATAATATTTTTACAAAAGTAGTGGAGATAAAAGAATGAGAGGCACCAGTGTCAAATAGCACAAATGTAGGACGAGAACAAATTTGAAGAGTACCTTCCATAAGCCCACCATCCCTGGGCGCTTCCTCTTCTTCTAAGACAGCATTGAGGCGAGCCTGCCTCCTACATCCTCCACCAGAAGATTGGTCTTTCATAAGGGGGCAATCTGGCATGCGATGCTCCCTGCTTCCACAACGTAAACAAGCGCCAAGGCACTTCCAACACTCCTCAGCCGAATGGCCAAATTTTTCACAAAATGTGCAAGCCGTGGCGACCTGCTCCTTCTCCTCCTTGACATTCTTTTGCTTATGGGAACTTCTACCATTCTCATTCCTGGATCTCTTATTACTATCACGGCTCTTGTAGGGCTCTGTGATGCTGAACTTTTCCTTCTTATAACGCTGATCTGAGCGTCGGCTGGATTCTTCTCCTTTCCCTTTTAATTTTTCGACCTTCTCTAAGGTCCTTTCACACAAATACGCTCGTTGAACCATTTCCGCATAAGTACGGATGTTTTGGGTCCCGAGCTACTGAATGAAACCAGGTCGTAACCCGTCCATGAACCGATTAGCCTTCAATAAATCGGTGCTGATAAGATGCGGTGCGTAAGGTGTAAGCCTTGAGAATTGCAGTTCATATTCGACAACCGTCATCATTCCTTGCCGAAGAGCGGCGAACTCCATAGCCTTTCGTTCCTTTACATGCTCAGAAAAGTACTTGGCACGGAATAGGGTAAGAAAACCTTCTCATGTATGAGGTGCATCGGCCGGAGGTGCCGGAACCGACTTCCACCTTGTGCGAGCATCTTTGTTAAGTTGAAAGGTTGCGAGACGCATCTTCTCCTGATTGGTGCATTGGATCACATCAAAGATACGGTTCATTTCATCTATCCAGTTCTCTACCTCGTCAGGATTAGAAGAACCATAGAAACGTGGAGGGTTTAAGCTCCGAAAGTTGCGATGCAAATCACCAGCCCTTGCTCCTGCGCCAGCTTGCGTCATGGTTTGTAATGCCTGAGTGAGGCCAGCAACCGTTTGTTGCATACCATTCCAATCTACTCGATGAGCCATGGTAATAATAGGGTACCAGAGAGAAAAATAACAACTTGTTATTTCTCGTGGAATTGGAAAAATTAATCTTAAAACTAATTAACTATCTTATCCCAGGCTCTACCCAATTCTCACATGGGTGTGGAAATTTCTTCTTTAGTTCATAGGTAGGGGTCCTAAACCTTGGACTTATCCTATGACATAACTCTTCATCCTAAGTCCTGAGACTTAGTCTCTGATACCAACTTAACTGTCACGCCCTGAGCCTTTATTACAGCGGAAGACTCGCTCGAGGAACGTGAACAGCCGGCATGGTAAGCCTCTTGCAAGCAAGAACGATCAGAGCGCAAGACAATCACACACATAAATACAATTGCATAATATTTACTCAAACTCCAACTTTATTTCATAATAATCAAGTATTCAAATACAACCACTAATTCAACTTATTCCAATCTATCAGACTCAAGAAATAGGAAAATTACATAGACTCAATCTAAACAATATAGACTTTCCTAAGTCTTTACTCTCATCTTTGACAATACTTTCATTCGCTCTCGGACCCGCTACTTGTATAACCCGAATCCGAATTCGAATCACTTTGATTTCCTGAAAAGAAGGGAAATAGGTAATGAGCACACTTACCCAGTAGGTATCTTCGCATCAACATGAAGGCATCATTAAAGTAATTAACATTTTAGCTCTAGAGAAATAAGGTAACATCATGCGAATGCGATCAAACACGCGACTAAATCAAAGTAACACGATGATCATGAAGATAGAATGAGAGCAAGTATGAACTAGCAAGAATGTTATAAGAATATGATATGGCCTTTTAAGAAGGTAACGAGAATGTACTAGCAAGCCACATAATCATCCCTCCAGTATCTTTTGCTTATGAGCAAGTACTTTGTGAATTTCTGTGGAATATCAAGAAAGTCATGTATAAGTATCAATCATGCTGTATCGTGTTGTGGATTTTCACTTATTTATAAAAAAAGTACTCCCAGCGTAATGCGACGCCAGTAGCATCATATCCCATGGTTTATAATAGTATGTTTCCGACAATCAGCCGAGGGGACTAGCATAGAGCCCTTGAACATAATCAGTGCTCGATCGCATCTTCAAGTATAAATCGAGTTTTTTCCACGCATGTAACAATAAAGTATGGCCAAGAATGTACAATTCCAACAAGCTCTTGATAACAATAATTTAATGAATGAATGCTTTAATAAGAATCATGAGAAATCAAGAATGACTTATACTATGTTATGCTTAGGGAAATAAATCGGCAGCATAACGGTACATTCTTTATCTTCCATTCATTATATTAGGTTTCTTGATCAATATGATAAGTTCTAGATCATCAAGAGTCTATCTAAAAACCTTTGGAATATCAACCCTTGGTCAAACCTTGAGTTAAAATACTCAAGCAGTGTGACGGTCGTGTACTGGGCCGTTACATGATGTGACGCTCCAGTATTGGGCCGTTACATTGACGTGACTGTCTAGAGTTGATGCGTTAGAACGACTAAATCCAGAAACAGTAATTGGACTCAGTTAAATGTGACGATTGTATATTGGACCGTTACATGTACCTGACGGTCCAATATAGATCCGTTACACTACTGATAACCAGAAAATATCGATAGTGTAATCTAATCACTTGGGTGTTAATGGTACAACCAACTCGGCGTCCTAGTGGGAATCCCAGGCTCGCGAAAAATTACGGAGGCCTTGCAACAAGATTTCCTAGTTTATTGGAAGGAATATCCAATAGAGAGATTCTCATGTCCAAGAATAATATTCCTATAGTGCAAAGTGTGAACTAATGGCCATATACCGGAATATATGCCATGTACTTAAAGAAAATGACTCTATTGATAGAGATAGACTGTGAAACGACGTGAAAACCATGATAAAACTCCGTCAATACAACATTTAAAATCGTGATTTAAAATACAAAACCATATAATTTTGGCACATGAAATTAATCGTAACTTAAAATAACTTAAAATACCTTACTCATGCAATTCCTATTATGAATCAGTAGATAATCTTAAAGACATGAAATCATGTTAGAACTTAGATAACTAGGCTTATTTATAAGTTAACTTGACTGATTTTCAATTCTGTCCACGACTACCCTGACGGTCGAGAGTAGGTGCGTCACAGTGATTGTGATGGTTTATCGTAGGACCGTTACAGTATTGTAATACTCCTGTTATGGTGCGTCAGAGAGAACTGAGAAACTTTAAGATGCAGTAGAGGGTGTGACGGCTTATCGTAAGGCCGTTAGATCACTGTGGCAGTCTTACCTTGATGCGTCAGAGTCCCTGCTAACAGTATAAAGAAATTAAAAGACTATGATTTAAAATCATGTCATGTTTTGAAAAGATTTGTCTACCCCAATCATGACAAAATGAAGTAAAGGTCATCTAGATGCATAGGTTGCAGTGAATTAATAAGATAACATCTTTGATCTTTGATTAGGGCTAAGGATATGTATGTATGCATGAACCCACTAAAACATGAAATTCATAGTCTATAATACATGAAATAAAACACAATCAGAGGGATTTTATCCTTAACAAGATGGTTTGCCAATCATGAGATAACCTACCGCTTAACTAGGCTTTAAACTTCTAATTTGAGCTTTCAAGGATCGCCCTAGTTCCTCTCTTTTTGTGACTTTTCAGCAACTTCACGCTACCCTAGCTCCTCAGCCTCTTGACCTAAGGACGTGAAATTTTGAGGGTAAGAAGATGAAACTAAGGTGAACAAAAAGTTCTAAAGGATTGAATTCTAATTACCTCGTTTAATTGTCCTAATCTCTTGATCTTCAGGGGTCCTTAGCTCTGATTCCTGGGTTACTATAGTCGAACCAGCAACTTTAGAAGCTTCAATCTCCTTGGTTGCTTGATCTCCTAGCACAAAATTTAGAGAACTATTAGTCTAAAGTATACTAAACAAAATATTCTAAAGAACTTACCTGAAATTATATCTCCTTACCTTGATTCTTCACGAGCCAAAAGTAAGGGTCGCTCAGTTCAGAACTAGGTCCTATTTATAGGGTTTTGAAGATTAGATTGATTCTAGAGTCCTTAATTTGCCAGAACCTAATCCCTAAGAGTCCTTAGTGATGTTATAAGCTCTCCCAAGTCGATCTCTTGTAGATAAGATCCCAGAGTTCTAATCTTTTTTGCTCGTTCTTTCTTTCACGGAACTGTCAGAGTGTAACGCATCCAGACTGGTGCGTTACATGCTTGTAGCGGTCGCCTGATAGACCGTTACACCAATCGTATACAGAGTTTCAATTAAATAAAACTCTCTTGCTCATTTAACCTTCTAATTATCTATAAAAATAGTATTTATCTATAAAATACGTGAATAAGTCAATTAACCTTCTAGAATATGGGCCAAACTTAATGGGCTTGGTCCATTAACCTTTTGGATTATTTTTAAATAGGCTAGGTTAAGTATTTAACCTAATTGGGCCTTATAATGACTTATTGATCTAATATTTCTATTTATTAATTTATTTAGGCCTTTATAAATTCCAGGAAGTTATTAAATAAATATAGAAATTACTTATATAATTTTGGGGCACTACATGCACAGTTATATGCACCGACCTGGGATGTAGCAGACCCAACACTAGCGTCGACTTTGTGTATGCGCTAGCACAGACCAGAACACCAAGAGTTGACTCAAGGCGTCGACTCTTGCAGTCTAAAACCAGAAAATGCATTTATGAAGTGAAATAAAGCCCAAAAACTATACCAATGCATTAACTCCAATCTGGGCTATCTAGCCACATAAGAATTCAGTAAAAATAAGATCTTACCATAGTTTCAAGGATTGGTGGACATAATTAAACCTGCACTTTAAAAAGCTCAAATTCATGTCAATTTTCTGTTAATGCAAATGAGATACACAACACTTTTCCACCAATTATTCAATTCATCTATAGCTCAAGCTCTCATATGAAGAATTAATTCAATGCATGTGAGTGAGCCAACTTCAAGGCATATTTGCACACATGACAATCTCAGTCAACCTACAGTTAGTATATTAACTTTGCAGTCACAGGTACAGGTAATTCACACATCTCTAATCCAAATACTTCATAAGCTCACATATCAAATAATGAATCAATCAGCCATATATGAATTCCAAGATCATTCCAAAGGTTCCAAATACAATGCAATCATTCAATGTTCATACCAAGCCATTCTCTACACACGCTCACATATCAAATTAGTTTATACATGGAAGGATCATTTCCAATTCAGATCAAGCAACCACACATGAATTGTAAATTCAATAAAGAACAAGATACATTCCAGTAAACCATAGCATTTTCATATAAGGTGCATATACAATAAGCCATCCATCAATGAAGTTATCCAATGGAAAATGCAACAGGAGAATTCATATAGTGAGATTGCTTTATCAAGCAACTTGAAATACTCACCCAAAGTGCTTGAGGCACATCATGTTAAGGAATGTAGCATTGTAAGTGTCGACACTCAGCCACCTAGTGTCGGCACTTAGTTGAAGCAATAAGATCAGGCCAACCTAATGCAAGTATATACATGGAAAACAACGAAGGCCATGTCAACCCATTAACTATATACATGAAGCACATGCATTTCAGCAAGTAATGCAATCACAAAACTTCTCACTTTTTGTCAGGCACAGAAGAGTGCAGATTCGTGAGTAGTAGAAGCTAAAAAGTAGCCAATGCATGCATTATCTAAATAGCCAAAAGGGAAAAGAGAAAAATAGTAGGAGACCATTCACACAGATTCATCAATAACAAATATCTAAAGTAGATAGCCATCCATCCATGCAAGTGATGTGTGCAAGAATAAAATATAACATACAATGCAACATTAACCCAAAAAATGTATTTAACTGTATTGTATAAGAATGACATAGAGTAGCCCAAAAGTCATTCCTTTTAAATCCACCTAGAACATACACAAGGTTACATCAGAAATAACTATGGATATTGAAAAAATAGATAGCTGACAAGCATCACATCTGGACCAACACCTGAAAAAGAGAGAAGATGATAGTCAAGTTTGCAGTAATTCAAAATAAGATCAAAAGATATGGCAGTGTATAATTAGAAATGATCTTACATAGTCCTTGAGCCACAAGATGTGACTCCCAACAGCATCTTTCATTCTTTTTCTATTCTGATCCTTCACAAACAATGGTGTGTCTGGATGGCGAGCATACTGCATAGAGACTTCACAATACACAGATCAAATTTTCCTTCCCATGACGACCTTTTCTTCGTTGATGCACATGGCCATGCCAACTGGCACATGTTGTCCCTAGAGGTCTAGCAAGATCACTTTGCGACCTGGCAACTAAACATAACACAAAATATATCCACTTGGGTGAGTATTATCATACATAATTCATAAAAAATATGAGGCTCACATAGTTATTATATAAAAATTATGAGTGCATCACCCATTGACACACCACATGAGGGACACATGTGCTCCCAGAAATTAAAAATGAGTCATGAGATGTCGGGACATATGCTCCATGCATTCCAAACACCCAAAAACCAATATGAAATAAATACTTAACACTTTATGCATAGTACATCAAACATATTCTATGGTAGCAATATAATGTCTTTACCTTTGTTGGATCGTCAAGGGTGTTAGCATTTTACATGTCAGATCTTGCACCAAATTCATCATAGGCACTGGCAGCAGATGATGTAGGCACATGTGGAGATGATTCATACTTGTTGCCATGACTCTAAAAGGAGATGAGGACCAAAATTAGTAAGTAATAAAAGTATTCTCAAGTATTTTAAGCGATATAATGTACCTGTGATGTTCTTATCAATTCTTCCATCCTTGCTAGCTTTACTTCTACTGACGACTCCAAATCCTTCATTCTATCCACCAACATTTTGTTCTCCGCCCTAAGAGATTCCTTTGTATCTTTCCCCCATAATGAAGATGGTGTGGGACCTGTACCCACACCACGCACACGGCCTGACCTCTCCTTACCGAGAACTTGGGAGTAAACATCATATTGTGTAGCAACTTGATGGGCATCACTTGTCATTGAACTCGATGGTTGGGAAGTCTTTAACATCCCCATTTTTTCCTAATGAAAATGGGTGAAGAGAATTTGAAATACGGCATACATCAAAAATCATATGAAAATGTGCTCTAAGCATAATATGTCAAGATAAACTTACAATGACATGACCAGCCGCCTCATTTATTGGGGCCCCATCCTTACGCTTGTGTGTTTTGATGAACAAATCAGTACGATCTAAGTGCAGCCCATGTCTCTCATGCTATAACAAACAAAAATGAGGTGTCAATAGTATCGCATACATAATGTAAGGAAAAGATCCCTACAAAATCTCCTAACAAATAAACCACAAACCGCCTCCTCAGAAATGTCTGCAAGGGAGCGTGTCCCAGCACAATAGACCCACTTTTGGGAAACCTTGCATTTTGTATTCATCATTACACTCATTTTATGCAATCAATTGAATAATACAGTTAGCTGACCTCAAAGCATACGGACAATGCATTTGAATCAAACCTACCACTGTGTAGTTGACCACAAAGAAACTGCCCCTTTCCGTTGTTCCTCATTAATGCGTGGTGCATTTGGGAAGACTTGATGGGTTGCCTTTTCACTCCTTTTGTAATACAGTTTGCGCACTCTATACTTCTAATAGCGCCATTTATTTGCAAGGTCTTCAGGACCCACCTCCTTGCCTCTTTTGGTATATCATACTTCCTCTATTCAAAAATTAAAACTACGTAATTGATTACAAATATCCAAATAGGATTAATGAGGATAAAAGAATTAGTTGAAGGAACATAAAAATGTATTATCAACACAGTGTTACATGTATGTAGTCCCATACATCTTCTTTATGAATGTCAGGCACTTTCCTCCACTTAGAGTAATTGATCGGCAATTTTTCACCATTCCTTGCAAGCATGCCTAAAAATGTTCTTAACGAACGGCCACCCGACCCAACTAGCTGGCCCAACATATTCCACTTCACACAAATACGTTGTGTGCCGTCCATGGCATGTACATCGCGACAAGCAGTGTAAGAACGTCATCTTTCAGACCTTTGGCTTCCTTCCCCTGCTGTACAAGTTTTTGCAACAACACCTTCTACCTTCGTTTCTTCCTCCTCTTCGCTCGCAAGATTTCCCTGAATGACTTTTACTTCATATTTAGACTCAAGCTTTCCCTTCGTGTCTATTTCTTCAATCTTCATCTAAAGCATTCCCTCAATGTCTTTTACTTGACCAGGCTCGACCTCCTTGTCATGTAATCTGGATTGATCATTTCTACTAATGAAAGAGCAGACCAAGTTCTCAAACAAATCTACATCTACTGGAACAAACCAACCCTCATGCAACTGTAAAGTTAAAAAAAATGAAGCAGAATAAACATTACTATATCATTGAAGAAGAGTTCAACATTGCAGAAAACGATACATAAGATAACATAGAAAGTCTGGATATCCTTCACCAGAAAAGTTCTCTGGGGCAGCTTCAATGAATAGGTGAATGAAATATAGCACAAAATGACCACATTATTCACCATTCCTTTGTTGAGGAACCTATAGACAGATTAAAAGTAATCAAAGTCAAAAATCATATCTACTTGCATATGAGAATATGTAAAATTCCAAGTCTCATGTTCCACTCATTGACATATGCAAGTGTAGGATACTTACCTGTGGTGCATAAAGTGGAATGGTGGCAATGCCATCTATTGTTGCTGGGTTCCCTTCACTCTTGTAAATGTCCATGACGAACCTACATAGAAGCCCAACAATATTGAGTAAATCAAGCAACAATAACGACCATGTAATCAAATTAAATAGCAGTGAAAAATATAACATATGACTATAAAAAGTAAACCATATGGACCATATATCTAAAGTTCATTGCTTTACATTACCTCCTAATGTCTTTCTCATGTCGGTTTGGTCCAGCCGACCGGAGAGAGTCGAGGTACAGAATGCATGGCTTTGCCTTCAATGTAAACCCCTGTCCAAGGTTGCATAAGATGACCAGGCTCCAATGACCCCTACATCGAAGTGGTATGATACAACCAAATTCATTATATAGCTATTAAAACCAATTATTAGGGTCAACACTTGAAGAGTACATACCAACAAACAATTGGCACAAATGTGTATGCCTTTGAGAATATACCCTGGCCCTTAATCCATGACAACACTTTCTCACAATTACCGTTTAACCATGCATTATACCACATGCAATCAAAACACCCAAAGCGGGCCTTCACATCATTAGGGATTTTAGTAAATATGTGCCTACAAAGTTTAAACATGCTCACAATGTTGTAACACAAACAACATGAAAGTTTATGTACAATAACAAGATAAAGAGGTGGCGTTCAAACTCTATATATTGTTGAAATCCATTTGAATCCAACATTCGTGCCCTTCGACTCGAAGTGTAAATTGTGGAGATATCTTTCACCATTTTCGCCTCTGCAGAGCACGATCGAGAGGGGAGCTTATGGACGTGGTCTGTTGCAACCATACTACAGGTCTGAAGACCCTGTGCAGGTCTTTCCATAATGGTCTTTGAGAACTCAAGTTTTGAGACAATCTTCTTTCCCCTGTAACATTACATAGAAATGTCAACAAAAATTCAACAAATTTAATTCCAATGAAAGCAAATTAAAAACATTCAAATTAAGAACTTACATGGCCCTGTCCAATGCTTTTGAAGCCGAGTCTAAATCTGAAATTTTTGACAATGTAAATATGTAATATCAACATATGTAAAATGTATAAAAAATTGGTTGTTACCTAGCTTCCACAACTAACACCATTGCACTGTTATTAACAGTTAACAAAGACAATTGATGAATAATACATATGAAGCACTTACAACAAATTTGTTCGAAACACTACAAACAAACAAAAACTCATGAAGAAGGTCCCTATCATTTTTCCACTATTTTTAAGGTGATTTTCAGACATTCTACATCATTTCTCTCCCAACATATGTTCTTGTCATCAACATTGTCATCCTCAAGGTAAGGATGTGTGACTTGAATATCTAAAATCACCCCTGCATCAGTGCATTGCCCACCATGGACATCAAACAAATCTCTCGGTTGTGCTTTCCGAACAACAAACCAACCATTGTCTTTAGGATCTTCAACATACCAAAATTGCTCTGCTTGGGATGCTAACACAAAAGGCTCTGTTGTTCTCAACAATTGTGTTGGATTAATCAAAGTGAATCCCCTATCTTCTTTCACCCCCTCCTAACATCAATCCAGTCGCACTTAATTAGTACAATTTTCATTTCACCGTAATTATCCAACTGCACAATTTCATTCAAAAACCCATAGTAAGTGACGTCTCCCTGAATAGGTTTTTTGTCGCTGGAGCTTGCAAAGCTTGAGGTTATAGCAGACAGCACAACACCACTATTGCATGTTCTTCTACGTTGCTCAACTTGTTGAGTGTGGAAGCGAAACCCATTAATTAAATAGGTATGAAATACATTTGCTATAGAAAGTGGTCCGTCTTTCAGCTAGCGAAGTTTTGGAGATAAAAGGTTACCCATTTCCACTTGCAATCTTTGTACCTATGCATTAAGTGAAAGCACAATCATTAGAAATAATACACAGCCACCAACATCTATTACACATGCGTGGTTTTACCTTTTCCTTAAACCAATTGGGAAATTTTTTGTTTCACTTGCTTTCTATTTCCATCTCAGTTGCTCAAGGGTGTTTACTCCGAATTTGTGAAAGATGTTCTCTACATGTCAAGTAACCAATGTACATTCAAGTGTGTGCAGTTGCTCATAGAAAGTAACAAGAAAATAGAATAATACTTACTCTCTATAAGGAGCTAGCGCATCACAATTGAATAAAACATACCGGTGTGCCTGACATATGTCTTCCTTGTGAAGGTTAACATGAATCCCTGCACCTAATGGACGGCCTACATCTACGAAGATGGCCCATCCATCATCATCATTGTCATTGACATAGGCATCCTCATTCCGTCTGGGCCTATTAAACCATGTCTCCACATCATCAGACAAATATCTAGATGCAAAAGTAAGCGTCTCTTCAGCTAAATATCCCTCAACAATGCAACCCTCTGGCCGTGCCCTATTGCGCACATATGACTTTAGCCGCGCTAAATATCTAGTAAATAACAAATCAAATTATTATCATCAAAAGGAGTTAAAGACTTAGAAGAGTCAAGAGTATTGTTCATACCTCTCAATGGGATACATCCATCGATAATACACTGGCCCACCAAGTCTAGCTTCTTCTGGTAAATGAATAAGTAAATGTGTCATGATATCAAAGAAACTGGGAAGGAAGATCATCTCAAGACGACATAGGGTGAATAAAATACGTTCTCCAAGGTGATAAAAATCATCTGCTGATGAACTCTTTGAGCACAACTCCACAAAGAAATTACACACTTCAGTTAGTGCAGAACTCACTTCCCTTTGTGTCATTCCTCGAATAGCCACTGGAAGTAGTTGTTGCAAGAGCACATGATAATCATGGCACTTTAAACCCCATATCTTTGCATTCTTCTCATCCACATGCCTTGAAATATTAGAGGCATAGCCATCAGGGACTTTCACACTCTTGAGAACATTACAAATGGTCACCTTCTCAGCTTTGCTTAATGTGAAACGTGCTGGTGGGAGCAATGTCTTTGTTGGACCAGCAGAATGTGGGTGAAGTGATGACCTAATGCCCATAAGTTCTAGTTCTTGTCGTGCCTTGAGTCCATCTTTGTTCTTACCATCAAGTCCTAATAGTGTACCAATAATACTATCACAAACATTCTTCTCCATGTGCATGACATCGAGATTATGTTGCAGCAATAGAAACTTCCAATAAGGTAAATCAAAAAAATAGAACACTTCTTCCAATTTAAATATTTTTCAATCTCAGTGTCATTGTGCTCCTTACATGAATGGCTTCTCTTTCTCTACACCCTTGTCTTCTTCAATGGGTGCCTTTTCCCCTTCAATGCTACACTTGAAGCCTTCCCCAACGTAAAAGAGAGCCCTTCTATTTGGTGTAACAATTCATCCCCCGATAGTCGCTTAGGACTTTTGCCCCATTCTTGTTTTCCATCAAATATGCGATACATTGATCGAAACTTATGATCTTGTTGTAACCATCTACGATGGCTATGATAAAAATGTTTCCCACTTGCTAGAAGCCACGATGAGAAAGTGTGCTTATTACAGACAGGACAAGCCAATCGACCTTTGGTACTCCATCCAAACAGGCATGCAATGCTGGGAAATCATTGATAGTCCATAATATTGCAGCACGCATCCGGAACATTTGACCAGTCGAAGCATCAAAAGTATCAACTCCATGCCACAATACATGCAATTCCTCTATTAGTGGCTGTAAATATACATCTATATCATTACCAGGTGCCTTCGGACCAGAGATGAGTAAAGATAGGAATATGTTTGGACTTTTCATGCATTCCCAAGGTGACAAATTATATGGCATCAAAAGAGCGGGCCAAGTGCTATGACTGATCGACATTGTACTATAAGGATTGAAACCATCACTGCCTAGACCCAATCGTACATTTCTGACCTCCAATCCGAAGTCATATATAGCATCCAATGTCTTCCAACAAGCTGAATCAGCAGGATGACGCAAAATGCCATCTTCACGACGTTCTTCGCCATGCCATCTCATGTTAAGAGTAGATTTTGAACACATGTACATCCTTTGCAATCTTGGAATGAGGGGAAAGTGACGGAGGAGCTTTCTTAGTACTTTTTGTTTCATTTCTTCATCATTATTATTTTTTACATCACATTTCCATCTGCTTTCACCACACTTAGGACATTTATGCAAATCTTTATTTTCTTTCCAATACAATATACAATCATTGGGGCATGAGTCTATCTTCTCATACCCATAGCCCAAGTCATTGATAATTTTTTTCGTCTCATACAATGAATTTGGCAACACTTCACCATCCGGAAGAATCTCTTTCAACAACTTCAACATTAATTCAAAAGAAGTGTCACTCCATCCACCCATGCACTTAATGTTGAACATTCGAATAATAAAAGAAAGCTTGGTGTGTTTTGTACAACCAGAGAATAAAGGTGTTTCAGCATCTCTAATTAACTTATAGAACATTCTAGCATTATCACCCACATTCATTGCACCTTCGTTTTCCCCTACACCACTCTTATTTTCAAAGGTTGGCCCAAATGCATCATGTAGCATGACATGCATGCCCCTATCATGAACATCATTCTTTAACTGCCAAGCCTTAGTCTCACCATGAAATCTCCAAAACTCTTTATCCTTGATAACTCCATTCAAGTATAAGTGTTGTCTTACAGTCTCCTTATCCCATCTGTCAACACATGCACAATGTATACATGGGCATTTGATTGTCTGAGTGCTCGGTACAATCCCAAATGCAAACTGAATAAACTCATCAACACCGTCATAGTATTCTTTTGCATCCCTTAAAGAAGTAAACATGTAAAAACGATGTCAGCTAATTATCCATTCCAAAGTAAACATAACATAAGTTTATTTATCTACAACAGATACCTTGAAGCGTCCATCCACCCCCAATCTATTGTCCTCTCACTTGTAATTAAAGACAAAAATTATTTAGTAAATACAGATAAACATCAGTGCACATGATCCATATTCAATTCAAGCTCTTTTTCAACCATTGTGTGCATGTATGTATATAAAATATAAATGATGATGAATAGAGTAAAACGCCATATCAGAGTCATGGTCTGTGGCATTGTTACACCAGAAGTTTTCCCTGAGGGGAAGATTACTGGTTTCCAGTCGATAGACCAGACTCCATATGAGGATCAGGACTCAACAAAACAAAAGATAAGGGAATTGCTTAGAAAGAAAAGTAAAGTTCTTAAAGAATGTTTTTTCTCTCTAGCTCACTAAACAACACATAACAACATCCGCCACTGAAAAATAGAAATGGGATAGAAGATTACCAAAGCTTTAGCTTAATATGACCGAGAGAGTAATCTCCTATCCCCTGCTAAATAGAAAAATGGTCCTTTACAAAAAAATCATGGCTAAATAGAAAAATAATAAAGTAAATACGACATTTATACTACACGAGCAACATAGTAAGGATATTTGCTTCAAAAATCATGTCAACAAAATTCTAAATAACTTTCCGGATTAGCTTGAAGACAACCACACTGGATGGGGAGTTGTGGCTGGGTATGAGCAGGCAGTGTGGACTACACAATCATAGTAGAAATGGGATAGAAGATTACCAAAGCTTTAGCTTAATATGACCGACAGAGTAATCTCCTTTCCCCTATGAAACATAAAAATAGTCCTTTACAACAAAAATCATGGCTAAATAGAAAAATAATAAAGCAAATACCACATTTATACCACACGAGCAACATAGCAAGGATATTTGCTTAAAAAATCATGTCAAAGAAAATCTAAATACCTTTCCGGAGTAGCTCGAAGATGACCACACTGGATGGGGAGCTGTGGCTGGGTATGAGCATGTAGTGTGGACTACACAATCATAGTAGAGCTACGTGGGAAGCACGTGAGCGGTGGATGGGGTCATGGTGGCAGGAGGCTGATAGGGTCGACGTTGTAGGAAGGGGGCAGCAGGCTGAAGGAGAATGGCCGAGGGTGAGGGGGGTTGGGGTTGACAGTAGCTAGTTGCAGGGTCTGGGAGCAAATATGTGCCGAAGAAGAAGAGGAAGGGGGTAACAAGCGGTGGAAGAAAAAGAGGAAGGTGTGGTAGGGATCCCGGCGGTCGGCGATGGGGTAGGTGGGTGGCACGCTTTTGTAGGAAAAAGAAAGGGGGAATAAAGCGAGCACGTTGGAGGCGGTGCAGATGTAGCCCGCAGTGGTGTCGATAGGGCTGCTGTTGTCGTCGTTTGGGGTGGAGGGTAGGCGGGAGGCGATGGCGGCTCTGGGGAGTCACGGCAGCCGTGGTCCTGTTCACGCACTGAAGCAGAGGGAGCTACTGTAGTGGGGAAGGAGGGCGGGAGAGGTGGTCCGGCGGCGAGCAGGCAGCGGTGGCGGGTGTGGCCGACGGAGAGCGCACTTAGGGTTTTAGTGGGGAAGAGAATGAAGAAGGAATCGGGGGACGGGGTGGCGGAGGAAGAGGAGGGGGAAGCATCCATCGACATAAAAGCTCGGGCGGCCTCGGGCGGCCTCGGGCGGCATTGTTGCCGCCATCGAGCTCAAGCCTATTGCGATGCTCTTCTATTTTTTTATATTTTTTTTCAATCAACTTATTGTTACGTTTCAAAAAATGCAAAACCATTGATAGGCTCTATTCTCACGTTTATAAAAGAAACGTCGTTATATATTATCTTTTCTTACATTTATTTTAAAATCGTCAGAATAAAATGAACATATAGCTATGCTATAATAAAACGTAGGAAATTTACCAACGTTTATTTAAAAATGTCGGAATGTGTCACTTATACCTACGTGTTTTGAAAGCGTAGGTAAAATTCGTGGCTATAGGCCAGTTTTCTTGTAGTGCCTCCCAAAACGTACACCTACACATATGTATCGGTGCCCCGCACCAGTGACCATGAGACTGCTCACCCATACATCATGTGTACTGGTTTAATAGGAAATCAAAGTCCCCGAGTGATTACCCTCCAACCAGGAACAATTTAAGGTATGTGTCCATGTAAAGTCAGTCTCATGATCGAGATCACATCTCGAGTTGACTTTACAATCACATATCCTAGGGACATCGTAGAGTAATATACAATTATAAATTTACGCTTAAATACCACTTCGTTAATAATGAACAAGATCTTACAACTATCGGGCCTACCCGACCCGAAATTAGCCTGTAGCACACCAATACTAACAATCTCCCACTTGAACTATAGCCAATTGCCCATAACTTTGAGGCCCATCTTATCTCGATGGCGCTCAAATACAATCTGTGTCAAAACCTAGTCAGTGGATCTGCTATGTTGTCTTTCGATGGTACACGCTCTACCATCACATCTCCACGATCAACAATCTGCTGAATAAGGTGGAAGCGCCTCAGAATATGCTTCGACCTTTGGTGAGATCTTGGTTCCTTCGCCTGGGCGATGGCCCCATTATTATCACAAAATAATGGGATGGGAGCTGATATCTCGGGAACTACGTTGAGTTCCAAGATGAATTTCTTCATCCAGATGGCTTCCTTAGCAGCTTCAGCTGCAGCAATGTATTATGCCTCTGTCGTCGAGTCTGTAGTCGTATCTTGCTTGGAGCTTCTCCAACTGACTGCCCCTCCATTCAACATGAATACAAATCCAGACATGGATTTACAGTCATCTGGATCTGACTAGAAACTAGAGTCTGTGTAAGCTACAAGCTGTAGTTCCTCTCCTCCATAAAGTATAAAAAGATTCTTAGTCCTTCGCAAGTACTTAATTAAGGATGCCCTTTACTACCTTCCAGTGCTCTTTGGGTGGATTTGCCTGATATCTACTCACAATGCTCAAAACATTGGCAACATCGGGCCGTGTACATAGCATTGCATACATGATTGACCCTATGGCCGATGCATAGGGCACCTTATTCATGTGTGCCACCTCCTCAGGTGTTAGGGCTCATCCCCTTAGATAGGCAAATTCCATGTCTCATAGGAATGAGACCTCTCTTGGAATTTTCTATCCTAAACCTTTTGAGGATAGTGTCTATGTACATAGATTGGGATAATCCTAGCATCCTTTTAGATCTATCTCGATAGATCCTTATGCCCAGCACATAGGATGCTTCTCCCAAATCCTTCATGGAGAAGGTCTTGGACAACCAAGACTTAGTTGATGTCAACATCCCTACATCATTCCCAATGAGTAAGATGTCATCAACATATAAGACCAAAAAGGTCACAGAGCTTCCACTGACCTTCTTGTTAACACAGGGTTCATCTTCATTCCGAATGAAGTTGAAAGATTTGGCAGCCTCATCAAATCTTAAGTTCCAGCTCTTAACTGATGGGTTGGCAGAGCAAATCAGACATCATTGTCTATTTAGGCACACCTCTTTTTAAAGGTAGAAGCAAAGTGCCTCACTTCAAGTTTCTGCTGGACAAAATTAATGCTAAACTGATGGGTTGGCAGAGCAAATATCTATCTCAGGCAGGTAGAATATCCCTGATTAAATCTGTTATTTCTGCCATTCCCATTTATACTGTTAGCTCCACATCTATCCCCTACACAATAAGTAAGCAAGTGGCATGCATCTGTGCTAATTTTTTTTGTCAAGGCCTAGACTCTGTTCACAGGAGACATTGGGTCCCTTGGGACAAGATATGATGTCCTCAATCTATGGGAGGATTGGGAATTCGCAGTCTTCGGGACATCCAACTCTGCTCATATGTTAAGCAATTATGGTCCTCTTTACACAACAACTCCCTCTGTGCTAACTTTGTCAGGAGAAAGTATATCAAGGGGCAGCATCTTTCAGACTGCAGAATCCCTTTCCCTGCTGGTATTAAACACATGGACTTTATAAAAGACCTATCCATTCTATTGGCAGGCATGAGGAAAATTGTTTTCAATGGTGTGAACACCAACTTTATCAAAGACAATTGGTATAAAGGAAAGCCTATTTCAGATTATCTCAGTCAACAACCTGAACTGCAATTTGACATTTGTTCGATTCATGATGTTCTTGCCAATCACCAACACCCAGTTTGGCAAAAGATTATGGATAACAACTTGAAATCTGAAATTCAAAGTTATGCCTTTCATGAGGGGGATGACATTCCTATATGGTCCTTTTCACACTCGGGTAGATTTGAGTTTAAATCTACTTACAGCCATATTAAAGAGCATCATCCTGAGTTTCATTTAGCCAAGTTATGGAATTCTAAGTTCCCTCCCCATGCATCTCTATTTTATTGGAAATTGTTGAATCATGCAGTCCCTGTTGATGACAGAATTCAACAGAAGGGCATAGAACTGGCCTCTTGTTGCAGTTGCTATTTTAGTTCACACCATATTGAAGACTTAGATCACCTTTTCGTCACAAGTGAAATAGCATCCTTATTATGGAATAAATTTGGCCCTCTCTTGAATTCTTCACACTTAATGATAACTTCCATTAGGAGAAGGTTACAAGTCGCTATCAATGACTCAGCTATCACCGGGCCACATGGATTTATCAATTTGTTGCTGACTATGATGATTATATGGGGCATTTGGAAACAGAGGTGCTTATCCAGATTTGAGGGCAGCAAAGCAAATTTCTCACGGATGGGCCTTCAGATCCAAGATGAGGTAGCTCATATTCTCAGGCTGACCACCTTTAACAGGGATATCAGTTTTTTATACCTTCAGACTTTACAGCATATGGGTCTCTCTATTCATTGTAAGGCACTGTAACTCATCACAGTGTGCTGGAAAGCCCCGACAGTGGCTTATGCTTTAAATGTTGATGGATCTAGCAAGGGTAATCCAGGAATCTCAGGAGGAGGAGGCTGTTTTAGAGATGCCCAAGGTAGTTTGTTGCTGGGCTTTTCCTATTATTATGATAGAGGTACTAGCATGGTGTCTGAAGGGAGAGCACTTCTTGATGGCCTCCGTCTACTCGATCTTCACAACATCCCCATCTCCATTATATATACAGATTCTAAGGCGTTGATTGAGCTTCTGAACGGCATTCGCAGCCCACCGTGGTCCCTGCTCCTATGGTGGAGACAATTGATGGATATGTTTACTACATGCAAATGTCCAATTATCCACATTTATAGGGAAGCCAATCAACTTGCAGACTCATTGGCGAAACATGCTGCGGATATGGGTCATAATTCTGAGTACTTTTCTATAAGAGAGCTTCCATTAGTGGCCAAAGCCTATGCTAAGGCCGATGCCTCATGTATTCCGAATATCCGTGTTCGGCAAGTTTAGCCCTTGTATTTTTTGCTTTCCTTCACTGCATTTAAGGAGGCTTCCTCCCTTATGTACTCCATCACATCTTTTTAATAAAATGTCCATCTAGTGGAGGGAAGGTGGAGTGAGAACATTCCTTTCCCTTGGAAAGGGGTGCACTCTCCCTTCAATCCATTAGATGAGTTGAGTTGGAAAAAAAAAAGTTCCAGCTCCGAGATGCTTTCTTCAATCCATAAATGGACCTCTGAAGTTTGCATACCTTATTAGGATTGTTGGGTCCCGTAGTGCAAGAATACGGATCTAGAGGGGGGGTGAATAGATCCTTCTACTAAAAATTATGTCCAATTAAAAACACAAACTAGCACACAGCGGAATTTACAAGATTGATCATATTAAGGAATTTAATCTAAACAGGTTTAAACTTAATTCACTCAATCTCACCGAGCACACACGATTGCATTACAGAAAGGATACTGAAACACACAATCACAAGGAACAAACCACAAGACATGGAGATTTTTAAGGTGGTTCGGGACCACAACGGGCTCCCTACGTCCACCCCTCACCAAACCGGTGAGACTTCACTACACGCTATAAAAAGTAGCAACACGGGGACGAACCCCAACACCACACACGCTGCTTCTGTAGCAAACCACACACGAGGCCTTGCCTCAAACTGCTGTCACAGTAGCACGCACACACACACACAACGTTGGGGAACACACCCCGCACTAAATACCTCACACGGAGACACAACTCCGTCCACACACACGTAGGGAAATGCCTACACAACCACATGGGAGAAAACTCCCAATCACACACGCAGATATACTCCGCACAAATCGACACACACACGTCAACACAAACACTCGGAGAACCCTTTCTCCGAACACCCACACAAAGTATTCTTGTATATGAAATGAAGACAAATATATGCTATGAACTCCCAAAACAAATTCTATAGATGGAGACTAGAAAGATGCATCAAGTATAAGGCTCCCCCTTCTTTAACAAAATCTGTTTCTCTTTGGCTCGTTGACGGATGATCATGATTTTGACATCATCTTCTTCTTCTCCTCGAGACGCTCCTCTTTTCCTTCTTCCACTAGCTCCAGATCCTCACAATGGTAGATCATATCCTCCTTGCAAGAGCTTCACCTTGTTTTCCACCTTTTCTTCACCTATAGAAAAGAATATATGAGCACTAGAAATGTTGTATCACAAAAATCGCAGCTCATGTATATATGTAAGAGAGAGTGGACAAAAGACACATGAAGCCAAGTTCAAAGAGATGATGTTTGTAGCAAATATCTAAAACGGAACTAAGAGTAACTAGAGAACTAAAAGCAAAATGGATTTTTCAGTGGATAGAGCTCCCCCTTTTATTTCATCGAATAGGCTTAAGCTTTTCTGTAGGATGAAGAACGTTCTTGAAGGAAGATGATCGATTCTTGCACGGACAAGGGTTGTATCTTGATTTTCCACGCAGCTTCCAGTAGATGGTCATTTTGAGACTTGAAACCTCCTTCTTCCCTTCACATACAAGCTTAGAACAACGTGGAAGCAGCCCTTGGAGCAACTGCTGCGACCCTGCACACACAAGAGTTAGAACCACAGAAAATATTTCAGATCTCAAAACTTGATTAGGGTTTGCGATCTAAGAGATGGTTTTATATATTTAGAACGGTCAAGGAACACTCCAGGGACCAGATCCATGAATTAGGGAGAGATTTAGGGCAGTTGGAACGAATTGGTTGGACTTTCGAAGCAAGGACATAAAAGTCATCTTTCACGGCTCTGCATAGGTGTCGACACCTGGTGTCGACACCTTGTGCATTCTAGAACACAAAAACCCAAAACAGAAGATCTGGACACTAGGTGTCGACACCAGGTGTCGACACCTGGTGTTCTGGCTTGCTGCCAGAACCAGGTTCAGGTAGGTGTCGACACCTCCTGGGCTTGGCTTATGAAAAAAAAGAGTTCTGGATGCAGGTGTCGACTCCTGGTGTCGACACCTGGTGTCGACACTTGCACCTCGACACTTGCACCTGCAAAAAGCCCAGAGACCCATTAAGCTAAAGATGAAAGCTCCAACTTCATTGTGGGTTTTAGGATGATGAATGAAGGTTGTGAGGAGTTCTTCCAACCTGCAAAACATAAAGAGAAAATTAGTTGTGCTTCAATGTTAATCGTACAAACCAACCCATTTCATTTCACCTTCTTTTGTAGAACCATGATGACTTGTGAACTCATAACCATGTGGAATTGTATCCAAGTTGTTTTCATTACCATTCAAGAAGAAAAATGATGAGATATCTTGCATGTCAAACATATATCAGTATTTACCTCATCGATTTACCTGAATTCACCATTGATCATTAATTCCTTGTTTATTTGTTGAATCGACCATACAAGGAGTCATGGAGTTCCAAATATCATTCATCATTGCATGATAGAATAAATTTGGAATCTAAAGAGTAAGGAACTAAGCCACTCAAAAACCCCATGAAAGATATGTATGAAGGCACTTGAGAACCCATTTTCTCAACTCAAGATTAGAGGAGTATCACCATGGATTCCAATATAAATTCTTACCTTGGATCCATCACATTGTGGACAATATTAACCTACCCTTTCTAGGAATTCAGAAGCAAGTTAATATTAAACCAATGAATTTGAAGATCTCAACTTCAACCCAGTTCTCCCACAAACCATTTGAAAGCATTTAAACCATGCATTCATGATATAAGGAAACATGATCAGAATTAATAGGAAACATCATTCATGCATTCATGATATGCAAGAGCTAGAGAAAATCTTCAACAGAGCATGGAAATGAAATGGCTATGCATTTACACAACACAAAGCCATGCAATCAATTTTATATCCAAAAGGACTCAAGGACTCATGAACCTTCCAAAGACTCATGAGCAGCATGCATGAGTCAGCATCAAACATATATGCATGAAGAGCCAGTGATATACATGAAGAGCCAGTGCTTCGCAACTTGGTAGAGCAACCTACAAGGTAAGATAGTAACATGTGAGTTCATGAAGCAGCATCAAACATTTTCCATTTCTATTCATAACACAATATATTGTAATCATCAAAACCATAAGCAAAGACAAAGAGGGAGTGCATGAACCCAACAAGGATGAAGCTTGGAAGTGAATCCTTCAGGCTGTACCATGTACACCTCTTCTGATAGATTTTCATTAAGAAAAGTTATCTTCACATCCATTTGTCAAATCTCATAATCTAGGTATGCAACAATGGCAAGGAGGATTCTAATTGACTTAACCATGGCCACTGGCGAAAATGTCTCGTCATAGTCAATGGCTTGTCTTTGACGATACCCCTTCGCCACCAATCTGGCCTTGTATGTGTCAATATATCCATCTGCACCGATCTTCCTTTTGAAAATCCACTTGCATCCGATAGGGACCTTCCCTTCGGGTACATCAACCAAAGTCCAAACTTTGTTGGTGTACATGGACTGGATCTCTGAATCCATTGCCTCTTGCCATTTCTTCTGCACTACGGATCACCTCCTGGTAGGATTGAGGATCTTCATCCTCATCGATACATACCTTAGAGGACCTCTCTGAGACATGTCCAACATATCTCCCAGGTTCTCTGGGCAGTCTACCAGATCTTCATAGTGTCTGTGTTTCATTCTGAGTAGGATCAACTGATACAATCTCATCCAATGAGATTGTGTCTACAGGTTCCTCGTCCAATTCTATCTGGCTCCCACTATTTTTCTGGAGTAGATATTCCCTTTCTATAAATACAGCTCTCTTGGCCACTAAGACCCTTTACTCAGAAGGGTAATAGAAATAATATCCAAATGTCTCCTTTGGATATCCCACAAACCTACACTTATCGGTTCTTGACTCAAGTTTATCACAATCATTCCTCTTTACATGGGCAGGACACCCCCAAATTTTAATGTGATTAAAATTTGGTTTCCTACCCTTCCATATCTCATATGGTATAGAAGGAACAGATTTACTGATATCCTATTCAGTAAATAGGCTGCAGTCTCTAAGGCATAGTCCCAGAGAGACAAGGGTAGTCCTGGCATGGACATCATGGATCGGACCAGTTTAACAAGGTCCTGTTTCTCCTCTTGGATACACCATTGTGCTGTGGTGTATACAGTGGAGTCCACTGAGAATCAATTCCATTGTCCTTAAGATAAGAAGTGAATTCATGGCTAAGGTATTCTCCTCCTCGATCTGATCGAAGGGCCTTAATACTCTTGCCAGTCTGTTTCTCTACTTCATTCTTGTATTCCTTAAACTTCTCAAAGGCTTGTGATTTATGCCTCGTTAAATACACATAGCCATATCTCAAGAAGTCATTATTGCACATTTTTTATGCCGAATGATAGGGGTGAAGGAAGGGATGCAGCGGGGAAGGAAAATACGGGAGTTTGATGTATCTCGGGTATCCTCCTTACAGTTGCATGCCTCTCACTGTGGTATCGGGCACTCTCCTTTTACGGAAAGTCGAAAGGGGTCGAATGGCACGAGAATGTAAGGGTTACGGATTAACCGGATAGGGTGCGGGCGTGCCAGTCGATTTCTCGACAATCACCCATGGAACCAAGGGTAGACCGGGGAAGCGCCACCAGGGCGCAGCACGTGGGCTCGGGCGACACGTGGAGAAAAGGGGTTCCACGGGTGCGAGTGCGTAGGCGATTGTGGGTGTCGTGTACTAGATGTCTTTCTCCACCGGTCGCAAGCAACCGGTATTTATTTACATCGAATTGAATCTGAACACCTTCGTTCTATGCTGAAGAAAAGTCTGTATATGTGTCTGAAGCTGTGGGTAGAGGACCGAGAGCGTTTCACAGCTGTGGGTGCACTTTCGACTGGGTGATGTCTACAGGGATAAGGGTGTCGGGAACATATGCCAAAAGGTGTAGGTAGGGAGCTGGGGGCCTGTTGGCACTCAAAATATACTCAATGGCGATCAAGCCTCAAAGACAAATGATGCGGTCTACCAAAGCAGAGAAGCTGAAGAAGATCAACACATTGAAGCCTTCTCAAGCTGCCAGAGCCTCAGGTCACCCATTATGAATGCCAGGGACTTCACCTAAGGAGGATCGAGAAGAATACACCACAGGCGGGCATTGTCGTCAGGACTGCCCAATGAGCCGATATCGATTCAGTCGTACTGCGTGGATAATATCCGTCATCCGATCAAGGATGAGGATGTACCCGTCGTCTGATCAAGGACGAGCATCCCCTCATCGTCCGACCAAGGACGAGAACATATCCATCGTCCAACCAAGGACGAGGATGTACCCGGCGTCTGACCAAGGACGAGCTTGTATCTGTTGTCTGACCAAGGACATGGGTATACCTGGCGACACGCCGCATGAATGAAAGATCCTCCCCAGGTGAGAGAACGCCCTTGGCCCTTCAGAACACGGGACCGAAGGCTCTATCAGTAGAAGACCCCGATTACCCGGCATGGGTACGGCTTCTCAGCATATTGGGCCCATTAGTGGCCAGATGATCGCCCAGTCGAGGCGCAAACACCCCGGGCAGCGTACCACTTCCCGTGAAAGCTACCAATGCCAGCCGAGCTGAGCCAGCAGCACGAACCATTGTGCCGAGAGCTGTGTCAGCGGAAAACCCGCATGCCCGAGTTGAAGATGTACGAGTTCCAAAAGTGGCCGTTTAGTGGCCCGGAAGCTCCGTCGATCTCTCTCCCTATGGTTTGGCAAGACCACGGAGAGATGAAGAATCACAGCGACTCTCGGAGTCAGTCCGGGGCCCGCTGTCAAACTCGTATCAAGTCAACGTGATGGAATGGTTCGAATCCGACGCACCCCCTTAATCCGGCCCGCCCTGCTCGCCCCCCTTAATCCGATGCGCCCTGCTCAGCTGCTAATCCAGTGCGCAAAGAAAACCCTTAAATCGGCGCACTAAACCCACGCCGGATGAAGGATGGTTGAGGTTTTCTATATATATAGGGCCTTGGGTTCGAAGAAGAGAGGGATGAAAAAAAAGAAGATAAGAGAAGAGGATACAACAAAGAGAATAGAAGGGAAAAGGAAAGAGAAGGAAGAAAAGGGTTTATCTTCGAGAGTGAGCCAGAGTGCTACCCCTCTCGTCTGTCCATTCGAAGTCCCCGTTGTCGGAGAAGAAGACTCTATCCACGGCGCTCTGTTTCTACAGGTGGGTTCCAGTGATCTTCCGTCCGAGCCGCTCTTGCTGCTGCTATTTTCTATAAACCCCGCGACTATTTGAGGTCAGGGGGGCGATGATATGAGCTCCCCCCCCCCTTTTTCTTCCTTTATTTTCTTTCACGGCTGGGTTTTCATTCCGTCTTCTCTTTCTCTGCAACCAGGGTTTCATCCCTGCTTTTGTAACTATTGGCCGATCTCGAGCGACAATGTCGAGCCATGGCCGCTTGTGATGCTCTCTGTAATGCCTCCCTTGTGGGTTGAATGAATGAATGGATGGATGCACTTCTTGGGGCTTCCTTCCCCCATCTGATTACAGTTTATTTCATCGCTATCCTGTGTATGATCTTTCGGTTTTCTCCACCGCCGAGCACGCCCCATTCCTTCTTGGGGCAATATCAATAAATCCACTCCCCGGGGTTCTTTCTATCATGTAGATATCGTCGAATGATTCAGTACGCCCAGGTGTTCTCTCCCAGTCGGAGGAATGCATATGAGTGCATTATCCTTCACCTCCGGAGGGACTCTTCAGTACCTCTCTGTCTGTGGTTCAGGGCTAGAAGAGGGGCCATCTCTACAATCGGTGTGCCGTATTTGTTCGTACTGCAGACACCGTTGAACTATTCGACTGTTTGCCTCCCCCTCCAAAACCTCAATCCTGTGACTCAGCTTCGAGTCTTCAGTCTGGCTTGTCAACTCCCATGTTAGCCCGTTTCCTCGATGCATATACATATATATGATCATCTGATGTCCACTCATCGATCGAGTACAGCTTGTGTATCATTGCATTTGGTGATTTGTCCTCTCGAAGAACCTACTGCCCGGGGAGGGGAACATCCCCCATAAGTATTCTCAATCACTGTCGAACCATAGGGTCATATCTCTTAATAATATGAACCATGTGACTCATCAGGTGAACATCAACAGGGCCTTAGCCCGACATTAAACCCACCTTCCCTTGGGATTGGTGGTGGTTGTGGGAAGGTAACCTCTCATAGGCTAGCCCTCGAGGTACCTTCTCATCCCAGTCATCCCTTAATGATTTAGACTCGTAGAGATGGATGCCCCTAGCAGGCTAGCCCTCGGGGTCTTTTCCCTCTATCGAAGTCCGTCGGTCACCGCTTGCCATTCTCGACTTTAAGGAGCGTACCCCAATCTTGTGGGACTGTCTCCACTTCGCCCCCGCAACCACTTGGATAAGGGGAGGTGCTGCCCAAATTTTGATTGAGGACTTAGTCTAAATCGTAGTGAATTTACACTTATGAAGTCCACTGTAGACTATGCTTGAGTATGAACCTCGCATAAGTCTAGACTTGTCTTACTTGCAGTGCATCTGGGACTTAAATAAACCTTCTAATCTTCAAAAAAATAACACCAAAGTTCTAAGAAACTGGCCTGGCATTTCATTTAGAACTCAAACAGCCCAAAATCACCCTATTCCGGCGCGGCCCTAATCCGGTGCGCCAATTTCTGGCGCCCCCCCCCCCCCCCGCGCCGTTTTAACCCCACTCTCATAAATCAATGCAACCCATTTGGCCTTCATCCAGCGCACTCCGGGCACGCCGTTTTAGCTCTAACCAGCCACCGCGCCGTTTTAAGCCAACTCCATATATACATGCACATATTGCATTCCCTTCTTCATGCTCCGACTCCAGCAAGTTGCACCGACCTTCCCTAACGTCGATACACTCTCTGCATCTACTTAGCCACCACCTCAACTCAGTGCATGCACCGACCTCACCCATCTGTGCATCGACCTCATTCATGCACCGACCCTTCTTCATGAATCAACCAAATCCACTCGGTGCATATTTATGCACCGACCTCCCCACTTGCATTAACCTAATACATGCATCGACCTCATCACCCCGTGCACATTCATGCACCGACCCTTCTTTGTGCATCAACCTCACCCCGTGCACATTCGTGCACCGACCCTACGTATGCTTCTACCCAACCTAATGCATGCATTGGCCTTATGTGCATCTCATCCACCGTGTGTTGATTCTGGATGCTTAATGTCATAGCCCCAAATAATACAATAAGATTAATCAAATAAATGACTAAAAAAGGGGTTGTAATGTCTTCAATCATGTTGAAGCATTCGTCACGAACATACATCTACATTAGCATGCATTGTTATCTAAACGAGCATGACTGAACCTTTAATTACATGAATAAATCAATTAATGAACTCGTTGTATTTTTGCATGAATGGTCAACTAAATGACCTCATTCCATAGCATCCATTGGTGCATTTAGTCAGTATTTCTTATGCCTTCGCATCACCCCTCGAGACATCCTCTCTTGGCAATTAATCAAGGGTTGTCCTCTTTCTTAGAGGATGTAATTAACGTCATCACCTTTATGGTATGATGGACTCGGGGTCCCGACACGAACTTCACAATCAACTGACCAAGTCAGATCGAGTGCACAATAAAACTTGTCACGTACGTGATTGGCATGCCAAACAAGAGATACCCTCATCTCCTGAATGAAATCTAAGTCCCCCCCACAAGTCTAGCACGCCCGGTGGGACTTCTATAATAAAATACCCCTGGTAAAATAAACAATCAAACAGGGCCCGAATGCGGGCGCTTATATTTCACTGGCTTTATGATGGGCCGTATGGGCCTTACAAATGGGCCTAAGTGGCCAAAGTACAACTGGCGCAAGCCACGGGACAATTCCGACACGTGGGTCGGTCCCCGGGTCATTGCGTAACGAGGCGGATATCCGCGTGTTTTACAAGATCCCTTTATAGGGGGATTGGTGTGGGCCCGACTGCCTTGGGGGCCAAAGCGGGCACGGACTGGCGCCTGGCAGAGGACGAACGTAGCTCGAGGTGAGCGGTTGGGTCCGTGTCTCGGACTGCGAGTGTCGTCATGCTGGGGAGTCAAGGTCGGCCCCGGGACTATGATTCTCGGGCCAGAGGTCCGACTGGACTCACGTTGTTAGTCTGAGGAGCCAACGGCTGGCTGGGAGGTGAACGGTGGGCATGCGATTCCGTGTCGGGGTCCAACACGGTATTATGGAGTGCACCTCGTCACCATCGTGAGTTAACGTACACGGGCAAACCCGGGATGCGGGTGTGTTTGCCGTCGGCATAGTCGCCTTACGTGCGACGGGGATGGTCTTGATATGAGACAGCTAAACACCGCGTGAGGGGAGTACACGTGACATACCCTTGGCGTGTGTGAGCCGACTAGCAAGCCAACCGCGTGCGCACTTGTCTTATCGCGTTCCCGACCCTTGTCGAAGGCCTCGGGAGTCCGAGGGTGCGACAATTAGGCCGGGGGGTGTTCGTTCCTACTATTGTCGTTGTTGCCGTCCTTCTTGTTCTTCTTGCTCTTCTAGGGGGGGATTTATAGGAATTTGAAGGGGTGGAGGGAGGGGTTTAGGCAGACCAAGTTGAGGGTTCAACTTGGTCTGGGTAAACCCCTAAATAGTAGCATTTTATTTTTATTTTTTGTATTTTTTTTGTGTGTGCTTTTGTGTGTGTAACGGAGTGGGGGATGGGGTTTAGGCGGACCAGCCCCTGGTCTGCCTAAACCCCTCCTCCAGGGGGGGTTTAGGCGGACCAGCCCCATGGGCTGGTCTGGTCCGCCTAAACACCTCTTCGGAGGGGTAAAATTCTTTTTTTTTATTTGGATGGGGTTTAGGCGGACCAGCCTGGGGGTCCAGGCTGGTCCGCTTAAACCCCTCCCAGGGGGGGTTTGGGTGGACCAAATGGGTCCCCTTTTTTTATTTTTAAAAATCCTTTTTTAATACCAAGGGGTTTAGGCGGACCAGCCTGGGGGTCCAGGCTGGTCCGCCTAAAGCCCTCCCCAGGGGGGGTTTAGGCGGACTGGATTGCGGGAGAGAGAGAGGGCGGCCCCACCTCTATAAAATTTGATTTTTTGGCCTATTTTTTTTTCTAAATTGACTAAGAAGAAAAGGACAGTTGTGCTGGGAGGATACGTGGAAGCTTGTGCGCGTTGACTTGAGGAATTCCCCCGTGCTGTCGCCTTGCGCTCCCGCGTCCACGTGTCGACTTCTCGAACTGGTACGGCACACAAAATGTGTCGTAGGACCGTAAACTGGACGAACTGAGGCTGAACGGGGTCGTGGGACCACTGGGCTGGAGAGAGGGCGCGACCCTCAGGGAGCTCGCCTTCCCCGGGGGCGTGCGGCCGCGCCCCGGAGCGAACTGGCCCCGGGGTCGGTCGTGAGCCGAGGGATGGCCCCGGGGTCTCCTTGTGTCTTCTGCACGTGTCCTTTGACGGACGTTAAGCTCCGGGAATTGGGATGGGCCCGTGGGGGCCATTGTCCTTCGAGTCGTAATAGCCGCTCGCAAGGTGTTCAGGCAAATGCCCGACACACCCTGGGTTACCGAACGGGCCACGTAGGTGACCGACGGGCCTTGGATTTGGCCTAGGGCCGAGGGTAGAAGTCCATAGGGGCTAGGAGGATGCACCTTGAAGATACGGGCCTGGCCTCATGCTACGTGCCACATTGTACGGTGGGTTGGCAGGGTAGCCTCGGGTTGGTCAGAGAGCTAAAGTTAAGTGGCTCATTGCCACGTGTCTGAGGGTCGGGAGTGGCCCCGGCTTGCTGGGGGGTCGTTGTAGGACCCAATTAGTGCACTGGAACAACGGGGTGGTCCGTGGGTTTGTGTAGAAGGGTTGAAACATGTGCGCCCACAAGGTGTTCGGCAGAATATCGGACACACGTGTGTGAGCCGTACACACGTGCTGCGGGCCTCTCAAGCTTGTAGTCGACCTATTTGGGTCTCCCTTTGACCTTGGAGGGTTGAAGGAGGGCGTCCCGGGGTAGGCCCCTGGCCTTTTCACTGGGTGCCACATGGCATGGCCTGTAGTCGTGGTGCCCCCGGGTTGGCCCGAGTGGTCGTGTAGAATGCGGGCAAAGTCCGTAACTTAGGGGTCGGGAGTGCTCCCGATTGATTACTGACGTCGTTGCATACCTCGGCTAGCGGGTCGGGGCCGTTGGTCGGGCCCTCTGGGTTGTCGGAGGGGCTGGGTAGCCCATGCCTTGAAGGTGTTCGAGGAAATTCCCAAACTCCTATTTCTAGGTATTTTGTTGGGGAAATTGTCCGGGTACAACAAATGCCCCCCACGGGTCATGCGTCGGAGGCGGAAAAGAGGGTGTACGGCCCGTGAACCTCTCCTTCTGAGTTGTTATAGTTGTATTTTGATGCTTCATGTGCTTTGGCTTTATTGTATTGTATGTGTTGAATTTCTGGCATGCTGACCAATTTCGGTGTTCTGTCTTACAGCTATGGCACGATTCGGTAGGGATGAGAGGGTCCCAAGGCGTGTGGTCCGGGAAGAGGACTACTGGGTGAGGAGGACCGAGCAGCTCATGCTCCCTTTCGACCCGCTAGTCATCACTGCGGCTAATGTGGAGCAGCTCGACTGGGGGCACACGGTTGTGGCAGAGGGCCCCGTTGGCGAGCGCGGCAGCGGGGTTGGGGCTGTGGAGTTGTCCCGCGCTTCCGAGGCGGGCGGGCTTTACACTTATGATCGCAGCAGAGGCTACCCAGTGGAGTTCCCTCTGGACCGTCACTTGTTCGAGTTCATCAAGCACTTTGTCCCACCAGGCATGGAGGAGAGTGACTCTCGGGTTGCTGGAGCTTGTCGCCGACTGGAGCGGGCGATCTTGGTGGGCCGAGATAGTTTGCACAGAATCATCCTCTGCGACTTTTCGAGTTTCTTCGGGGACTACTGGAGACAGTGTCAGTTTCCCAGTACCGAGTGCCTGGGCTTCTTCAGCAGAGCAGATCAGTTCGGAGTCCATGCTGGAGTGATGGGCCCCGCTTCCTGGGATTTGAACGGACACCACCGAGCAGAGACAGAGGGTAGTCCAGGGTTAGCACAGGAGCCATCAGGGCTGGAGTATGCCGGGGAAGGCTATGACGACCACAGCCTTCTATCCGGGATCCTGCGACAGAGTGTTGTTGGCTGGTATGGCCGCTGGCCGGTGATTTCATCACATAGATACCGCCAAGGAGCTACTGAGTGGCTGATGGGCACAGTACACCACTATCGGGTGCTGCTAGACCGAGCTGGTATCAGATATGCTGTGACCGCGGCTTTGTACGGGTACCCCTGCTATACGGGGCTTCTACAGGCATTGGCAGAGCGCTTCAACCACAGGTGGAATACTGTGGCGATGGTTGAGGGAGAGACTTCATTAGACTTGTGGTCTCTATACCAGATCTCCGGGTTGCCGATCAGTGGCGAGGGGTACGAGGAGGTAGTGCTGGATGACCTCCATCGTAGCCATACCGACAGACATGGGAGATACCAGGTTTCTTACAGCTACCGATATTTGCTGAAGACCTGGAGGGACTTAGCCCTAGCCAGGAGAGAGAGAGAGCAGCGCAGACTCCTAGGGTGCCGCTGAACGCATGGGTCCGCCACTTCTACAACGGACCCTTTTGCTTTCACTAGGAGTTTGCGAGAGACCAGTCCCCCTGGGCGAGGTACACAAAGGTGGAGCTACATTTTTCGGACATACATAAGGTACATCTACGCACCACAGGAGGGGTGGAACCCCCATAGACTGCCGGACGTGACCCACCTGGCCGCGTACTTGGCATACTGGTTGGCAACGTTCGTGGTCCCACACGGGGAAGACGGCTAGCTGAGGGTGGAGTTGTTATGGCCTGCGTGCCAACTGGCAGAGGGATGAAGGCTGGACTTAGCCCCGACGGCTCTGGCTAATGTTTACCAGCGGCTGGGGGTACTGGCGGTGCACCCAACGCCACGTGAGCGGAGTCTGCTTCTGCCGACCCACTACCACAGTGTGTGGGTGATGAGGGCATCACACCACATACCCTCTGGCTTGGCACTTCTCTCCCTCCCGGAGGCAGCTAGGGAGCAGCCCTTCTTCAGACGGAACATTGGTGCTTATCATCCTATTACATTTTCCTATTTTCTTGAGTCATTTTGATGTATTTGCCTATGTTTTGAGTCATGTTACTAGGTTATCATGTTATTTACTTATGCTTGTATGTAGGCTAGTGGGCTAATGGGGCTAGTAGGTCTTATTGGGCCATTTCTTTGGTCTGGCCCATGGGCGCCCCTCTCCCCACCCCTTGGTCTTCCGTCATTTGTCCATTTCATGAGGACTTTTTTGTAAATTAGGTTTTCCTATATATAGGACCCCAAAACCCCCTCTTTTGAAGGTAATGAAGTATTGAATATTTGAGCATAAGTGCCCCCTCTCTCTCTCTCTCTAGCTCTCTCATTCTCTCTCTCTCTCTCTAGGGGGCGAACCCCTCTCTCTCTCTTCCCCCTTCTCTCTCTCTACCTTGGGCGAACCTGCCCTTTCCCCTTCCCCTGCCACCTCAGCTGCCACCTCACCCTCCAACCCTTCACCTCCCCAAGAGCCTTAACTACCATCAATACCTCCACTTCCCCAAGCAACTCTTCCCCTTCCCCATACATCTTCTCCACCTCCAAGGCACCCATCCCTCTTCCCCAAGCAGTCCTTCCACTCCCCCACACACTCATTCATATCCCCAAGCATTCAAACCCCCACCCCCACTACCATTTGCGCAAACCCCCCACCATTCACTCACCCCCCCTCCTCTTACCTTGGCCGACCACTCCCCTCCCCCATCTCCTAGCTTCGGCCCCCACTCCCCTCCACCCTCCTGCACCTCCATACCACCTGCTCCGCCCCTCTCATCTCCCCACAAGATCCCCCATCATCACCAAGGCACCCTTATACCCTATTCCTCCACCAAGGAGCCATCCTGCCCACCAATCCATCTCCAACCCGTGTGCAGAGAAGACCTGCAGACCAGCACCAAGTTGCAGCACCGTCCACGACTCCATCCTGATCCTGCTGAGGGCGTGGCCTACACCGACGGAAAGGTCTATGAGTCTACTTTGCAAGCGAGGTGGAATCGTCCAGTTCCAAGTTCGTGGCCGACCGGGAGAGCTGTTCTCCCCCAACTGCGCCAGACATCCTCTGCAGAGAGCCTGATCCCGGTTGGAAGCAACTTCACGACCAACGATGAAGGAATCAGACCGAAGGTTCTTCATCAAAGTTCTTCCTCCCCCTGTCCCCGATCAGGAGCAAGAAACAGGACCTCTTTCGGCACACGGGAGCTAGAGTTCCGAATTTTCTCCCTCAGTCGCGCGGGTCTGCCTCCTGCAGTCTGCAGTGACCAGTTCCCACTCATCGGCGTTCCCCTGTCCACCCATCAGAAGGTGTTGCCGTCAGTTTTGCTGTGTAGAGGCTTTGTCCACGGCTCCAGAGACTCCAACGGTTCATGATTCGGCGTCCAGGAGCGACCGGGGCAACTTCTGCAAGTTGCAGACAGAAACAGGGAGCCACCCGCCCCAGAATCTGTTGCTCTACTCCGACCTCCACTGCAGCCATCAACGACGTCAGAATAAATTGAAATAAATCAGAGGCATTTGGGTTCCTGTTACGAGAAGATTCCCCCTGGGCTCGTCATCGGCATAATTCCTGACCGAGATCTACAGGGACTACACCGACTGCCTATCAACGTCCATAGCCAGCGGACCAATTCGGAAGCGGTCCCTCCTCGTGGGCTACTAGGCTTATCTCCCCCCTCTGCCTGGCCGGCTTACCGCCCCTCCCTGCGGGAGGTAGTGTTTGTTGTAATCCATCAATTCCCACCCCCAAGATCACCCTCCTGCGTGAGGTGTAGTGAGTGTACACTTAAACAGGTCCGAAGCTTCATCGGCGCAGTGTGCGGGGAACCCACACTTCCCCGCTCGCCCTCGTCTCCGACCGGGGTTGGTTTCCTCAAACCAACCAGGTGAGCCTCCTGCCCTTGCCTCCTTACACCTGTTTATTTAATATCCGCGAAACATATCGGCCGGTAGGAGAGCGAGTGCCCGATCCCGGCGCCACCTTTCAGTGTGGTCACCGTGGCTATAAGTGAGCAAGTGATCACGTGCCCTTAAGGCATCCGGCCGCCCTTGTTTGTGGGCTTTCAAACCTTCGGGAGGGCTAACTAAAGTGGTGCTGGTCCTCTAACCAGTCAGGGGCTATCTCCATCACCTCGACTCGGCATCACCGGGTCACCACGGGAATCGTGTGCGCACAGTGCGTTGGTAGCTTTAACATATTCTCGGCGCCTTGTAATTGTGATTGCGAATTAGGTCCAAGGAATCAAAGTCTCCGCTGCATTTTGTGTCACATCAAGTGGTATCAGAGCAAGTTTTAGACTTGTCTCTACAAGCCTAGGTCCAAGGGCAATTGCATTTCTATCCCGTGTTGTCATCATTGTGCATGTCCACCCGTAGGGGTACCATATATCGGGCTGATCCTTCTAATTCCAACCCACCTATGGATCCCAATGTGCATGGCAACCAAAACATCCCTAGGGAAGCTCCCCAAACTTCTATGGATCGAATTGAGGCTGCCATCCAAGTCCTCACGGAGCAAATGAATGGAATTTCCACCCGACTAGAGAGATTGGAAGAAGCTAGGGCCCCACCTAGGAACCATGCCCAAAGAGTTCATCCTCCGCGGGTTGAACATGAGAGGGAAGACCTAGATGATGAGTGGTATCGTGAGCAAGAGAGAGTCCCACGACCTCGATATCATGAGAGGCGATCACGAGAGGATCCGGATGACTTCCTACTAAGAATGATCAAAGTGGAAGCTCCTAATTTTGATGGGTCTCATAACCCTAGTGCCTATAAAGAATGGGAGCATGGCATGGACCAATACTTTGAATGGTACCCCATGTCCGATGAGAGAAAGGTTAGGTTGGCCAAGATGCACCTTCTTAAACTAGCCAAGACCTATTGGCTAAAGGTAGAAAGCCAAAGGAGGATCCGGTGTGAGGAACCCATTGACACTTGGATAGACATGAAAGATCAACTTAGAAACAAATATCTCCCCATCTCCTATAGCCAACTTCTTCTTGATGAATGGCAAAGCCTTACCCAAGAGGGAAAGACCGTGGAAGAGTATATTGAAAAATTTGACTCATATCTCCTAAGGTGTGGTGTGGTTGAAGACCCAGCCGTCACTTTATCCCGATTTAGGAATGGTCTCCTCCCCCACATCAAATGGGAGCTTTTTATGAGGGAAGTACATAGCTTGGAAATTGCCTATCAAATAGCCCGGGATGTAGAGAGATTTTCTAGGAATCCTAGGTTTGCCCCCCCCAAGGGCCCAGGACCCCGTCCCAACCTACCTCCTCTGTTAAGAACACCTCCTCCCAATGGGGGAACCCCCACTCGGCCCTATCCCCAACCAATCACTCCCACCCCCACAAAGACCACCCCACTCAACCCTCCTCCCCGAAGGGAGGAAGCCTCCAAAGGGAAGACCCCAGGGAGTAGTACGATTAAATGTTTTCAGTGCCATGGTTATGGCCACATAGCCTCCCAATGCCCTTCCAAGGGGATGTCAAGCCTTGTTATTGAAGGCGGACCTACCACATCCCAAGAAACCCATGAGAATACTATTGAGGAACACGAGGCTACCTTAGAGTGGGAAGAGGAATACGAGGAGCAATTCTTTGAGGAAGGTGTAGAAGATGACCCCCACTCCACCCACTTGGGAGTAATAAGGTGCACCCTTACCCAACCACAAGAGAATGATTGGAGGAGGACTTCCATTTTTCACACCTTCATCAAAATTGGGGACCATGTTAGGAAGGTTATCCTAGACAACGGAAGTTGTGTCAATGCCGTGTCCCCGGACACCGTCAAGCTCCTAGGACTTACCCCAACACCCCACCCCAAACCATATCATGTCTCATGGATAAACAACCATTCCCTACCCGTCAACACATGTTGTCTTATCCCCATCACCTTCTCATCTTACCAAGAGCCAATATGGTGTGACATCATACCTATGGCTGTAGGGAGCATCCTGCTAGGGAGACCTTGGATATATGATGTTAATGCTACCATCCATGGGAAAACGAACACGTGCACCTTTGAACACAAGGGGAAGACCATTCGCCTCAACCCTTCCTCACCCCGAAAGGACCCACCCTCCAAGGAAATTCTCCCCACACCACCTCAAAACCCAGGGGTCACATCACCCCCAACCCAACCAACAAGGCAACTGTCTACCCATGAGGGGCCCACCAAAGGCCTTCACCTCATCACTAGACAAGAACTCGAGGAAGAGGTAGCCCTCGGGACACCCATATGCACTGTAGTCATATGCCTAGGGGAACCCACCCCCTCCAACCCTCATCCTGTGGAGATACACCCTCTCCTAGAAGAATTCAAGGATGTGTTCCCTGAGGAGCTCCCCGATCATCTGCCACCCATGAGGGATGTCCAGCATGCCATTGACCTTGTCCCAGGGGCCACCCTCCCAAACCTTCCCCACTATCGCCTCAATCCCACTGAGCATGCTGAATTGAGGAGGCAAGTGGAGGAACTCATCAGAAAAGGCTTCCTCCGTCTTAGCAAAAGTCCTTGTGCTGTCCCAGCCCTCCTCACACCAAAGAAAGATGGGACATGGCGCATGTGTATTGATAGCAGGGCCATCAACAAGATTACCGTCAAATATAGGTTCCCCATACCTAGACTTGACGATATGCTAGATATGCTAGCTGGAGCCACAATTTTTTCAAAGATAGATCTTAAGAGTGGCTACCACCAAGTAAGGATAAGGCTTGGGGATGAATGGAAAACAGCCTTCAAAACCAAAGATGGACTCTATGAATGGCTGGTGATGCCTTTTGGGCTCTCTAACGCCCCAAGCACATTTATGCGCCTTATGACCGAGGTCCTTAGGCCCTACATTGGAGTCTTCCTGGTAGTATATTTTGATGACATCCTCATCTACAGCCAATCCAAGGAAGCCCACATCAGTCATCTAAGGCAAGTTTGCTCCACCCTTAGGAAGGAAAGTCTCTTTGCCAATTTAGGCAAATGTCACTTCATGACCCAATCCATTACCTTCCTTGGGTATGTTGTCTCCACAGAAGGAGTATCCATGGACCCAGAAAAAATCCAAGCCATCCTCAATTGGCCGGAACCCCGCACCCTCCATGAAGTCCGCAGTTTTCATGGGTTAGCCACCTTTTACCGAAGGTTCATCCGAGGGTTCAGCACAGTCACTGCCCCTATCATAGACTGCCTTAAAAAGGAGACCTTTGTATGGACCAAGACGGCTTCTAGGGCTTTCCAAGAACTAAAGGAGAGGATGACCCAAGCCCCAGTATTATGCCTCCCTGACTTCTCCAAAGTCTTCGAGGTAACTTGTGATGCTTCTGGGGTGGGAATTGGCGGGATCCTCAGCCAAGAGGGACATCCTGTGGCCTACTTTAGCGAGAAATTATGTGATGCCCGGATGAAATACTCCACCTATGACAAAGAATTTTACGCTGTGGTGCAATCCCTCCGACATTGGAGGCACTACCTCTTGCCCAAAGAGTTTGTCATATTCTCTGACCATGAGGCCCTAAAATACCTCAATTCCCAGCAAAAACTGAATGCCCGGCATGCCCGATGGGTCGAATATATCCAAGCCTACACCTTTATGATCAAACATAAGGCCGGAAGTGAAAACCGAGCAGCCGATGCTCTGAGTAGGAGAGTCTCCCTACTAGCTACCATTCGGGTAGAAGTGGTAGGATTCGACCGGGTTAAGGAAGAGTACCCGGATTGTCCTGATTTTGGGCATGTCCACAACAAACTGACCACCCATTCACCCCAGGAACATCAGGGTTTCATCCTGGAGGACGGGTTCATCTTCAGAGGACACAAACTTTGCATACCTAGAACCTCATTGCGCGATCTATTAGTCTGGGAATTACATGCTGGAGGCTTGGCTGGGCATTTTGGGGTTCACAAAACCATTGCCTTAGTAGAAGGGCAATTCTATTGGCCCAGCCTCAAAAGGGATGTAGCCAAAATTGTGGGGCAATGTCGTACATGTGCAACTGCCAAGCAAGTCAAACAGAACACAGGCCTGTACACCCCTCTACCCGTCCCGGACCGACCATGGCAGGATCTGAGCATGGACTTCGTGTTAGGGCTACCTCGGACCCAAAGGAAGCATGACTCCATTTTTGTCGTAGTGGACCGATTCTCTAAAATGGCCCATTTCATCCCCTGTTTCAAAACCTCAGACGCCTCCCATGTGGCCCGCCTATTCTTTGATGAGGTGGTCCGCCTCCATGGACTACCCAAGACCATTATCTCAGATAGGGATGTCAAATTCACCAGCTACTTTTGGAAGACCCTCTGGCATTTTATGGGGACCCTGCTTAAGTTTTCCACAGCCTACCACCCTCAAACCGATGGACAGACTGAAGTTGTCAATCGGAGCCTAGGGAACCTTCTGCGGTGCCTTGTTGAAGACCGCCCTGGAAATTGGGATCTCATCCTGCCTCAAGCCGAGTTTGCCTACAATAATTCCACCAATAGGTCCATAGGCATGAGTCCTTTCAAAGCTGTGCATGGCTACAAGCCCAGGAAGCCAACAGATCTCATTCCCCTACCCCCGCATGCTAGAGTATCCGTCACTGCTGAGTCCTTTGCACAACACATTAGAGAGTTGCATGAAGAAATTCGCAAAAACATTAACAAGAGCAACGAGATTTACAAAAAGTCTGCTGACTCCCACCGCCGCCACCAAGAATTCCATATTGGTGATTTTGTGATGGTGAGAACTGAGAGGTTGTTCCCTGGGAATACTTCGAAGTTGAGGTCGTGTGGAGCTGGCCCCTTCCAGGTGCTGAGACGCCTTGGCACCAATGCTTACGTGTTGGACCTCCCTGAAGAGTACGGAGTAAGCCCCACATTCAATGTGGTTGACCTGGTGCCCTACAAGGGCCCCACGGTGACACCCGGTGAGGAAATCCAGCCTACTCCCTCCTTTGAGAGCGCCCCCACACCCCAGAGAGCTCAACCCCATTTGAGAGACCGGCGCGATGAAGTGGAGCAGATATTAGATGAACAGGTTACCATCACAAGGAGCAAGGCGTATGAGCGCTACCTGGTCAGGTGGAAGGGACGACCACCCTCGGACGATACCTGGGTGAGCCGGGAGGATCTCCCGCAGCTGTCCCCCGATCTCCTAGAGCAGTACCGCAGCAGGGAGGGCCTTTACTCGACAGAGTCGAGCTCTTCGCCGCCCGGGAGAATTGATGAGGGCATCACACCACATACCCTCTGGCTTGGCACTTCTCTCCCTCTCGGAGGCAGCTAGGGAGCAGCCCTTCTTCAGACGGAACATTGGTGCTTATCATCCTATTACATTTTCCTATTTTCTTGAGTCATTTTGATGTATTTGCCTATGTTTTGAGTCATGTTACTAGGTTATCATGTTATTTACTTATGCTTGTATGTAGGCTAGTGGGCTAATGGGGCTAGTAGGTCTTATTGGGCCATTTCTTTGGTCTGGCCCATGGGCGCCCCTCTCCCCACCCCTTGGTCTTCCGTCATTTGTCCATTTCATGAGGACTTTTTTGTAAATTGGGTTTTCCTATATATAGGACCCCAAAACCCCCTCTTTTGAAGGTAATGAAGTATTGAATATTTGAGCATAAGTGCCCCCTCTCTCTCTCTCTAGCTCTCTCATTCTCTCTCTCTCTCTCTAGGGGGCGAACCCCTCTCTCTCTCTTCCCCCTTCTCTCTCTCTACCTTGGGCGAACCTGCCCTTTCCTCTTCCCCTTCCCCTGCCACCTCAGCTGCCACCTCACCCTCCAACCCTTCACCTCCCCAAGAGCCTTAACTACCATCAATACCTCCACTTCCCCAAGCAACTCTTCCCCTTCCCCATACATCTTCTCCACCTCCAAGGCACCCATCCCTCTTCCCCAAGCAGTCCTTCCACTCCCCCACACACTCATTCATATCCCCAAGCATTCAAACCCCCACCCCCACTACCATTTGCGCAAACCCCCCACCATTCACTCACCCCCCCTCCTCTTACCTTGGCCGACCACTCCCCTCCCCCATCTCCTAGCTTCGGCCCCCACTCCCCTCCACCCTCCTGCACCTCCATACCACCTGCTCCGCCCCTCTCATCTCCCCACAAGATCCCCCATCATCACCAAGGCACCCTTATACCCTATTCCTCCACCAAGGAGCCATCCTGCCCACCAATCCATCTCCAACCCGTGTGCAGAGAAGACCTGCAGACCAGCACCAAGTTGCAGCACCATCCACGACTCCATCCTGATCCTGCTGAGGGAGTGGCCTACACCGACGGAAAGGTTTACGAGTCTACTTCGCAAGCGAGGTGGAATCGTCCAGTTCCAAGTTCGTGGCCGACCGGGAGAGCTGTTCTCCCCCAACTGCGCCAGACGTCCTCTGCAGAGAGCCTGATCCCGGTTGGAAGCAACTTCACGACCAACGAAGAAGGAATCAGACCGAAGGTTCTTCATCAAAGTTCTTCCTCCCACTGTCCCCGATCAGGAGCAAGAAACGGGACCTCTTTCGGCAACCGGGAGCCAGAGTTCCGAATTTTCTCCCTCAGTCGCGCGGGTCTGCCTCCTGCAGTCTGCAGCGACCAGTTCCCACTCGTCGGCGTTCCCCTGTCCACCCCGACCTCAGAAGGTGTTACCGTCAGTTTTTCTGTGTAGAGGCTTTGTCCACGGCTCCATAAACTCTGACGGTTCATGATTCGGCATCCAGGAGCGACCGGGGCAACTTCTGCAAGTTGCAGACAGAAACAGGGAGCCACCCGCCCCAGAATCTGTTGCTCTACTCCGACCTCCACTGCAGCCATCGACGACGTCAGAATAAATTGAAATAAATCAGAGGCATTTGGGTTCCTGTTACGAGAAGATTCCCCCTGGGCTCGTCATCGGCATAATTCCTGACCGAGATCTACAGGGACTACACCGACTGCCTATCAACGTCCACAGCCAGCGGACCAATTCGGAAGCGGTCCCTCCTCGTGGGCTACTAGGCTTATCTCCCCCCTCTTGCCTGGCCGGCTTACCGCCCCTCCCTGCGGGAGGTAGTGTTTGTTGTAATCCATCAATTCCCACCCCCAAGATCACCCTCCTGCATGAGGTGTAGTGAGTGTACACTTAAACAGGTCCGAAGCTTCATCGGCGCAGTGTGCGGGGAACCCACACTTCCCCGCTCGCCCTCGTCTCCGACCGGGGTTGGTTTCCTCAAACCAACCAGGTGAGCCTCCTACCTTGCCTCCTTACACCTGTTTATTTAATATCCGCGAAACATATCGGCCGGTAGGAGAGCGAGTGCCCGATCCCGGCGCCACCTTTCAGTGTGGTCACCGTGGCTATAAGTGAGCAAGTGATCCCGTGCCCTTAAGGCATCCGGCCGCCCTTGTTTGTGGGCTTTCAAACCTTCGGGAGGGCTAACTAAAGTGGTGCTGGTCCTCTAACCAGTCAGGGGCTATCTCCATCACCTCGACTCGGCATCACCGGGTCACCACGGGAATCGTGTGCGCACGGTGCGTTGGTAGCTTTAACATATTCTCGGCGCCTTGTAATTGTGATTGCGAATTAGGTCCAAGGAATCAAAGTCTCCGCTGCATTTTGTGTCACATCAGTGGGCTGGCCTACTGTTTCCAGGGTTGGTGTCTCATGGGTCCGTGGCAAACCAGGCAGCACCATTGTTATTCAGCTTCACCGGGCAGCTGGACAGGGACACAGTCATACAGTTGGAGGAAGCCAGGAGGGTCTTGTGCTACTTGCCCGGTAGGGGCGCGGAGGGAATTCCCTTTGATGGTGCCACCAGGGACTCCCACCTGATTCTGGTGCCTTCGAATGGCGGGGCGGCATGCGCCCTTAGTTACCAGCAGGAGCCGGATGCGGTATTGTACACAGAGTGGGTGATGAGCATCCGGCCAGTGGTGCTGCCTCTACACCGGTCCGTGACGAGCTTCCTAGAGCTGTACTGCCCGCACACGTTCGCTCGGAACTTCGGGTACGACCAGGGAATCCCGTCGAACTAGGAGTTCCCTTTGGTGGGTCGACAGTACAAGGCCGGGACACACATTTGCTAGCTGCGGCATGGTGTGACTTCTACTGTCGCCGAGAGCCGGAGTGACTACCGATGTAATGCCCCGGATTTTTTGGATATTTTTTCGGATCATTTTCGTGGGTCTTAGAGTGTGTTTTGTGCTTTACACGTGTTTTTCCCTGATGCGCCTTCGGAACTCTCTGCATGACGAACCATGGCATTCTCCGACTCTGGGATAGTACCGGTGCATTGTGCTCCTCCCGAGGATCGCGGAGGTAATTTTTAGTATTTTTCTGAATTTTTAGTAATTTCTAGGTTTTTCTATATATTAACCCGTTCTCTCTCTCCCCTCTCATTCTCTCTTTCTCACTCTCTCTCATCTCTTTCTCTCCCCCTCTCCCCGGGCGGCCGACGGTGGCAGAGGAGGGTGAGGCGGCGATGGCGGGAGGCGAGGAACGAGGAACGGGTCGAGGATCGAGGGATGGTGGCGCGTGGAAGCTCGGCCGCGGGTTCGTGGAACGACGAGGGTTTCACAATGTTTTCTTCGCAGATCGGCGTCCACGGCGCGTCGAATCTTCGGTGGAGGTAAGGAGATGGACCTTCAGCTCGTGTATTTCATTTCCCGCGGATTTGGTAGCCCGTGGTGAGCCGAGCGTGGGTTTATTGTCATTTTGGGGAAAATCCAGCATTTTAATGTGTTAATCGGTGGTTTGAGTGCATCTTTGAATGCCTAGGGGCTTGGGGTAGGGTTTCACCTTTGTTTCCCTATCACCTGGGGGTGATTGAGGCATGGAATGAGTTTCCCATCGTTTTCCCACCATTCTCAGTTTTCCAGAAGTGTGGCGGTCCTTCCAGTGACCGCCACTTCCTTCTGGCAGTCCCCGTTCGACCGTTTCAATCTTTCCGTGCGTGGGTTGGGCCTGGCGACCTCACGATGAGCCGCTAGAGCCCAGGTGGCGGCCAAAGGTCCGACCGCTAAGCCCAATTGGTCGGCGTGACCTTCGAGGCATTTTGACCATTAGAGGCTTTTGGGTCTGGCGGTCGAGGGTACGCCCGCCTCATGTCTTTTGGCGGCCCTATACAAGACCGCTTGTCCTTTCGTGACCCAGGGTATGGCGTCCTATCGTTGAACTGCTACAATCCCAGTGGCGACCCAATGTTGGACCGCTAGCTCTTGTGGCGGCCCAAAGGTGGACCGCCAGCGGTTCATGTCCGACCGGAGTTATGTTTTGTCGATTCGAGTCCTGGGTGAGTGAACCTCGATCCACATGCTGACCCGTGGTCTGACTGATGCTGGGCATCATGTGGGGGCCACACGTTAGAGTGCCGTGGGATCCCGGGAGGTGGTGTTCTCGGCTTGAGTCACCGTGTATCAGTGTGAGTGCGGTGGGGTTTCCCCCGCATGTCGTAGGTTTCTGCAGAAGATGATTCCCGAGTGGGCCATGTGTTTGGCCTTGGACTTCGAGTCTAGTTCCCAGCCTAGGGCTGGAGGTTTCCCGCTTTTCCCTAGGATGGGGAATCCGCGTGGCGACTTGTGAGCTACCTTGGGAATCGTGCTTCGGTACTTTCTACGTGGGCCGTGTATGTGGCATGTGGACTATGAGTCTAATTACCCAGCCTGGGGCTGAAGGGTTTCTTAGTTCCTTTTTCGAGGGAATGGTCTCGGCGGCTCGTGAGCTACCTTGGTATTCATGCTACCATGGATTTAGACCTAGGGATTAGGCTAGATTAACAGCATTGTGCCGTTGCATACGACGGTCTTGACCCCGAGTCTCGTGACTCAAGGACCGTTGGATTTAGTGAGTCTAGAGGACTGTCCAGAGTCCAGTGGCTCGGCCCCACTTGGTTCCTCGTGACTTTTGCGTAGGGTGCGTGTGTGGTTCTCGGAGCTTCTCTTCGGAGAGTGGTCACATCAGTGACTCCCCACTAGTCGTAGCCTTCCGACACGCGAGTGGTCCCACCAGGGAGTGGTGGCGAGGCTACCCTGAGAGACGGTTTTTAGGCTGGTTACGGTCGGGCCCCACGTTTGACACCAGAGTCCGGTTGAGGGGAAAACCAGTCAGAGGGCCAGACCTAGGATGTGTGGTCTGTGTGTGCACACGTGGTTGGGGGCACTGGACTCACGTCGGCCAGCACGACCCCAGCTAGTCGCTTGTTCTATGGTTACTTGTACGGTGTCTCAGTTCCCACTGGGCCAGAGGGAGACACCTGAGGTGTGGTCTAAGTCGTCAGTGGACGCATCCGACCTTGCTTCTGGTGGGCAAGTACTCCTGTCATGTGAGACGTGACTCTCCTGTTTCCGGATTTCATTTCCCGTCTGTGAGACGTGATTTTCTGGACTGTCCGGTGTTTTCGAGATAGTGGTCAGGGTGCTAGTGACTTCACTGAAGTTGCGTCTTGTTAGTGCGGTGCCCGCGACCAGGTGGTCGGGGTTGCACCTTGGACAGCGTGTCCAGGTTGGCCTTGTCCTGGGAGACAGGCCTCTACGGCGGAGTTGTCGTAGGTTTTACCTCAGTAAGTGGTGTTAGTGTGGTCCGGTTCCCGACTGTGAGATCGGGATTTCTCTTTCTGCTTGACCAATACAGTAGGAGTAGCTGTAGTGCCGAGTTTTGACTGGCCACCGTGTTTACTATTCCTGCTACTACTGTTGTTCTTGTAGTTACTGCTTTCCATACCGTCGTTGTTCTCAGTTGGGGTTCCGCGGGATCCCTACTGAGCCAGTGACAGGAGGCTCACCCCTGCTTTTCAGGTGCGGCGGTTCCTCCTCGAGGTTCGAGGGTGCTGTTCGGAGGTTCTTAGTTGCCAGCTCGTCGGGGGCCAAATGTTCACTTGGCATGCGGTACGTTTTACTGCTTTAGGCTGTACTTTCTGTTGGACTAGACTCTGCTGTTGTAGTTGTTTATTTATTTGGTTAATTGTTAAATTATCCTACATTATTTCTATCTATTTATACTTCCACACTCCTTTTAGCCCTTCCGAAATCTCCCAGCTTGTGGGCGGCGGGTCAGGATTCGAATGGTATCGGGCTCCTCCCGGTATCTGGATCTTGGGTCGTCACAGCCGACGCGTGTGCCGGGACGCAAGGGACGGTTCGACGTCCACTATGCCAGGTGGTGGTTCGAGCACAGTCACCAGTATCGGCAGAAGGCCTCGGCGATCCAAAAAGCCGAGGAGACCCGTCTCTTGAGGGAGGATCTGCCCCTCATCGCACTAGACGACGGGTACCTGCGGACTCACTTCTCTCGGATCCGCCGGGAGGTGGAGCGGCTGGCACAGTAGGCGCCCCGGGGGAGCCGAGGCTCACTGTCTGTAGGGCGAAGAGGCAACGGGGAACTGAAGCCCCTCAGGCAGGCGTGGCCGGCGCCTGTAGGTACTGGAGGTGGGGCGCCTCGACCCGAGGTGTCGAAGACTTGGTGGACCCAGTTTATGGCTGATTGCGGGTTCGAGCAGAGGGGCTCACTGGACCGAGTGCTCCCTGAGGGGAGCTTTGCAGACACGGGATTGACGACTGGAGGCGCCATATCACCCATGCGATCAGGTCGGCTGGACCCGTAGAGCTCGTGTCTCTCATCGAGTGCGCCTACACTATGGGGGACGTGAAGGAGGCGGTCGCGAAGGCTGCACGGGTCGTAGCCTTGAAGTCGGAGCAGTTGGTTCCTCTGTCGCTGACCCCCTTTGTGGCTTCAGGTAGGACCTCTCCGTTAGTCTGTTGCCTTCGCCTTGTTGTTTCCTAGGGTACGTGGCTAAGACATCTTGTGTGGTTGTGTTTATTGGTAGGTTCTGTGGCGGACAGGGGTCACCCCTCCACGGGGACGTCTTCCGGGGACGGTGACGGGACCCTCTAGCCCTGGCGGAAAGGCCCCGGGTAGAGACCGGAGTCAGGGAGGCCTGTGAGTCCTCTCGGGGACCCGCTGTCAGGGAAAACATTGAGGCGAAACCGGCTCTGAGTAAGTGCTATATCCGCTTGCTTGTTTTATATTGATTGAGTCTATATGATCGGCTAACCCTGTATAATTGGATTTGCCTGTCACAGCGTCACTGGAGGCCGGGGATGACGCGGCCTTCTCGCCACCTCAGGAAGTCGACCCACTACCTGACGACGGGGTCGATTATGAGATAGATATAGAGGGGCTGCTTCGTCTGATGGACGAAACTGCCCCCAATGTCGGGACCTTTCCTGATTTTGAGTCGTGGAAGGTTTCAAAGGATGCCCAGCCAGGTAAACCACTCTGAGACCGAGCATGTTGTGTTTATGGTTGTACTTGATTCTGGGAGTTGACATAGTTATCGGTGTTATACAGAGGTGGCCGGGGCATCAGAGACCACCGCTCCCTCCAAGATGCGAGGCGAGGTGCCCCTATCTATTGACGGGCAGGAGCCCGCAGCGACCCAGAATGGCTTGGGTAAGTATTGAACCGCTACAGAAGGGATTGCCCTCGCGCTTGTACAACTGCTGGGCTGCAGACGCTGACTGGTTTTATGTTGCTATTTGCCCGGTGAGGATCCACCCGCCACTCTGGAGATGATTCAGGAGCTGGTCCGTACTGGCCCTTCAGTGTCCCTTCCCTCCTTTGAGGGGGTGCCTGAAGGGAGGAGTGCTTCAATGCCATCCACGGCTGTGGAAGCGTCTAGCCTATTACCACAGCTGTTGGCAAGGGTGGAGCAAGTTTCCCTACCGGCCGTGGTGTCGACTTGTACTCTGGGGCTGGTCGGGTCTTTGAGCATGGGACCCGCAGTTATGTAGCTGGGGACTCGATCACTTTTTGTTAAGCCCCTTGTGTTGATTGTCTTCTAGTGCTGAGATACTGTTGGCATTGTTTACAAGTGCTCCTTCGCCTCTAGAAGAAGGTGAGCTACCCCGTGACAGGGCTGAAATGGTAGAAGAGGGGCCCGCTGAAGTGGCTCTAGTTGAGAGCGACGAGGAGATCGTCGACATCGAAAACGTTTCGGTGGAGAGTGGTCCAGCCGGTGAGTTTTCTGTTTGAAACTCTTAGCTGGAGAAACGCCTTTGTATAAAGCTGGGTCGTGTAGTGACCTTGTTTGCTTTGTTGGCTTGCATGAGCCTCCGGTTCGGCCACCTCCGGGAGTTCATCGGGGGATTCGTCGAGCTCTCCGGATGACGGCAGCTTGGAGATGGATATAGAGGAGGGTTCGAGCTCTTCATCCTCCAAGGTTTCTGCTAGTAGGGAGGTTCCAACGGGGACCACTTCTGGAGGTATGCAGTGGTTCTTCTTGTCCTAATTTGGTGCTTGTTAGCTTTACATGCTAGAGTGATGACGTTCTTAGGTTGCCTGTAGTGTCAGAGTCTGGAGAGAAGCGCGCGTCAGCTCCGGACAAGGCCAGGCAGGAGGAGCCCCCTGTCCCACCCGTGCTTGCTGGGGACGACCGGATGGTTGAGGAATCACTGCCCTCTCCGACCCCAGCCGATGATGTTGTTGAGGTGAAGGAGCGGTTGCTCTCCCCGACCCCTGCCGATGATGCCGTTGCGACGGAGGAGCGGTTGCCCTCCCCGACCCTAGCCGATGATGCCACAGGGATTGCTGGACTTGCTTCAGGTAAGGAGTCAGGGCTTGCCTTTCCTTTTTTTCTCAAGTTTTTCACCTTATCTGTCAAAGGAAGTCTTACGTGTATTGCTCACCCCCTTTGGTGTTTGTCGAAACTATGCAGGTTCCACTAGAGTGCTGGCCGCGTTCGGGGACCTCTCCCTGGATTTAGGGGTCGAGTGGCCCACATATATTTCTCCGCCAGAGCCATTGCTAGAGGCGAGTGCAGGTGCAGCCTTGCTCCAGCAGGCGCGAGGCTACTCACAGAGTAACCCTCTTCCTTCTCCAGAGGCTCTGAGGCAGCGGCTACAGGAGTGCACCCAGGGCTACCACGTGCTTGGCTTCCCACGTGAGCTCTGAATGTCCGGGTTAGCTGGGATCTGGGCCGAGTACCTGCGACTCCGCGAGGCTCAGAAGAGGGCACGAAGGCTAGCGATGATCCGAGAGGCGTAGGAGCAGCGGGCTCAGCTTGTGTCAGCCGTAGCTGAGCAGAGGAGTCATGTCGAGGCGACTGCGTTGGCATCTCAGGAGCGAGCCGCACAGCTGAGGGAGGTAGAGAGCTGGGCTGAGGCCTTGAGGAAGGCCTGGGAGGAGCAGCAGGCAGTCCCCGAGCGCATCTGAGCTGAGTGGCAGGCGGCCGAGACGACAGTCGAAGCTAGTGCTCAGCTCTTGTCTACCTTGGAGGCGGAGCTTGCAGCTACGGACTCACACCTTGACGCTGGAGGGGACCGAGCCTGAGATTTGATTATATCTCTCTTCCCCTTTTTTTTGCTATCCGGAGTGTATGGATTTTGTCACCCCAAGGGCATGTCTTGGGCTCCTCTTACAGAGTATTAATGACAAACTTCAGATCTTTTGATTACTGGGTTGTTCCCTTCCTTTTTCGATGGAATGGAGTGATGTGCGTGAACTGACGACCACTTATTGTTAGTCGTGCTTGTTTGTTCTACGATACACAGACATGAGTGGTAGGGAACAACAGGGACAGGGTTCAGGGAACCCGATGTTAAAAACTAGAGGCTGAGTACTGGGTAGTGGAGGAAAGAAAAGGCTATATGTGGGGGCCAATCCTCCTGGGAGGTGAAAGCTCGCATGCCAGGGAACCAATGTAGGCCCACAAGAACGGGGCAGTTTACGTGGTTTACGTGGTTTACGGTTGTAGAGACGATTCTGGAGGGTGTATTGACCTTAAACTGGATGGTGGAGTATTGGCTAGCGTTATGCCGTTAGTCGAAAAATGCGATTCGCATGTGTCTGGGAAGCTGGGATTGAGCTGGCTAGGTGGCCTAGGAAGACATGGCAACCAAGACTGGGACTGGGAGAAGGACTGGAAATTGAAGCTGGGACTGTGACTGGAAATGGGGACTGGAGTTGAAGCCAGCTGGTGACCTGGAAAGGTGCGATAGTTGGGAGCTGGAACTGGCGGCTAGCCTGTGAAGGCATTGTAGCCGGGATTGGAGCTGGCGGCTGGCCTGTGAAGGCATTATAGACGACACTAGGGCTGGAAGCTGGCGGCTGGCCTGTGAAGGCGTTGTGGCCGGAACTGGGACTGGAGGCTGGGCGGCTGGCCTGTGAAGGCATTGTAGCATAAACTGGGACTGGAAACTGGGCGGCTGGCCTGTGAAGGCATTGTAGCTGGGAACTGGAGCTGGAAACTGGAGCTAATCGGTTGGCCTGTGAAGGCGTTGTAGCCAGAGACTGGAACTGGAGACTGGAGCTGGCCGGCTGGCCTGTGAAGGCGTTGTATCTGAAACTGGGACTGGAAGCTGGGCGGCTGGCCTATGAAGGCGTTGTAGCCAAAACTGGAACTTGAAGCTGGCGGCTGGCCTGTGAAGGCATTGTAGCTGGGAACTGAAGCTGGAAACTGGAGCTGGCCGGCTGCCTATGAAGGTGTTGTAGCCGGAGACTGGAGCTGGCCGGCTGGCCTGTGAAGGCGTTGTAGCCGAAACTGGGACTGGAAGCTGGGCGGCTGGCCTGTGAAGGCGTTGTAAATTGGAGCTGGAAACTGGAGCTGGCCGGTTGGCCTGTGAAAGCGTTGTAGCCGGAGACTGGAACTGGAGACTGGAGCTGGCCGGCTGGCCTGTGAAGGCATTGTAACCGAAACTGGGACTGGAAGCTGGGTGGCTAGCCTGTGAAGGCGTTGTAGCCGAAACTGGAACTGGAAGTTGGCAGCTGGCCTGTGAAGGCGTTGTAGTGGAAACTGGGATTGGAATTTGGTGATGACCGACGCTCGGGGGTGTAGTGGCCACCATTGTCGTGGAGTGACGTGAAGGTAGCCGTCAGCGAGGTGTCGCAGTTGATGGCTTTCGTTAGTGAAGAGTAGAAAGGGAGAGAGAGTTTTTTTCTCTCTTTACCAGCTCTACCGCCCTTGCGGGTTTTCGCCAGAGCTAGCCCCCTTTTAATTTTTTCGGTGCGCCCTCGCGGGTTTTCACACCGAGGGGTTACCCGCTTTTGCTTGAGACGCCCTTTCGGGTTTTCACCTCAGCTGGGTTGGTGGCAATTTTTTGCCCCCAATCGTCTCTTTGTGATGAGGACGACTGGGTCCGCCATGGTATCTCTATTTTTAACCCCATTGTTTGTTTGTTCTCTTTTTTTTTTGAGGAATTGGCGTCCATAGCATTCCGCTGTTACGGGACGCAATCGGGAACTGGAGACCGTAGATGACTGGATATTGTTCCGCCTTTAGCAACGGCTTTTGGAAATCGTCATGTTATGGTGCTGAGGGCCACTCCGTGGCGGAAGAATGTGACTGGGGTTATAGCTGGTGGATCAGGGATTGTAGGAGATAATTGGGGTCATGACGAAGCTTGAAGGCTCAGGATTTGTAGGGGATATAGGATGGAATGGCATAGAATGACAAGTGTCTGGGGATATGCTTGGACATAGGTCTACTGGGATGGTGACTAGGAGCTTGACTGTCACAGGGACTGGCTGACCTGCAGTGTCAAAGCGAGGGCCGAAGGTTGGCCGAACTGAGTGAGTGTAGTGCGAGGCCAACTGGGAATTATAGGGTTTGTGCTCTAGCAGTGTAAGTTGATTGAAGACTGGTTCTGGGTGAGGCTAACGGCTCACCGAGGAGCGGGTGGAAGGCCGTTCTGACCGGTGTTGACACCCGTTTTATGACCAATAGGTCGGGTCATCTCCTTGTTCATTTTATATGATGCTCCGAGTTGTTCACCTTTGTTGAGCCGTCTTGGTCAATTTTAGGTTTATTTCATGGGTCATGTCTCCTTGGTTGGGTCTGGTTCCTTATCTCTTTCCGCTGGATGAAGCTTATCAAACTCTCATTTCATTTGCGCTCCATTGTCTCTAACGGTCCTTTGATGGCGCGTTACAATCCTATAACGCATCTACCTTGGTCCGTTACATCATGCTAGAGTCCTTAAGCTTATGGCTTCTTTCAAGCTTATCTTTTTAGCCTATCCGTTGGGTGTGACGGCTTATCATGTGGCCGTTATATTCATTGTAACGCGTCTATCCTTGACCGTTACATTCATCTAGAGTCATATGTTCGTAAACTTTGCCCGATGATCTTATCTTTTAATGGATAAGGTTGTGTGACGGTCCCTCCCTGGAGTGTTACATCTCTGTGGCGGTTTATCGTGCAGCCGTTACATCAAGCAGAGAGTTCTAGCAGAACTGCTCTTTCTCTGCTACTCCGTGGCCGAATTAAGAGTTTGATCTGAGGGTTTCTCCTTCGAATCTGATCCTCAGAACCTTCTGTTTATTTCAATGGACTCTTGGGAGTATTATCTTCAAGAGTTTGCTAAGAAATGTCCTACTTTCTAGCTGGATTATCCTCAACTCAAACCTAGACTTTGAGGGTCTATAAATAGAACCCTTGACTTCATGGCTTGAGGGGGAGACATCTGGAGTTCGCGTCGAAGTGCTGCCGCATCCTGGAGCTAGAACCAACCAAGGAGAGCTGCTTCCCATGTCCATATGCTTCCAAAGTCCATGGAGTATTGATTCCAAGGGTTTAGTTCAGTCAAGTTATCATCTTAGTGTCTTTTCCCTCTCCTAAGCATCATAGCATTGTCCCTCTCCTTCTACCACGTTCTTGCATCTTCTACATCCATTTAAAACATCCTCCCATCTTTTAAAACGCCCCAGAAGGGTTAAAAAACCAACCTCCCCGGTATTTCCTTTTCCTTTTGCATGTTCTTAAGTTCTTTGATTTATTGATACTACTTTGTCTAAGGGCTAATTTGGGTTGTTTCTCTTGTGTTCTACACTCTTTTGCGGGTTTACAGAGCCCATAGCACGAGGCCCAAGCTCTCTGGCCGGCTGGAAAGCTTGGAGATCAAAAGATTCCTAGTTATTATTCTGCAGATGCTCTGACGGTCTACCAAAGGCGCGTTAGAGTCTTGTAGCGGTCTATCGTGGGGCCGTCACACATCCTGTGGCGCATTTGTCTTCGACCGTTACATCTGATGGAGCTACAGTTTCCTGGTTGTTTTCTCTCTCCCGTGGGCGGGTGCATCATCCTCCTATTCTAAGGTACTTATCAGGTCTTTGGCTTATTTTTACCTTAGTGGCGATCACGTCTTTCCTTAGTTTGGGCATTAGCTTTCTCTTTCATCATATATCCTCTTTACTTTGCTTGCTCCACCTACACGGTGTGTTTTCCTTTATGCCTTGTTCCACGCCTCGGCGTGTGTTTCTCTTTATTTGCTTAGTTTAGTTTTGATTGAGATAGCACGCCCATGCTAGAGCTTGTGCTGGTTGCCTAGGTTCATGATTCACATGTTCATGGGTTGAGTAATTTCACTATTTTGCTCACACTTTCATCATAGTTGGCATCATAGCCCATCTTGCAAAAGAAGGGACACATTAAAACCAACAGAATTTTCCGACGATCACGGTGGGACATCTAGTGCCAATCATGCTTTGAGTCTCTGTTAAACCTGCTCCCCTTTGTTTGCCCTTGTTGCTCTGGTTTTCCAAGGATTTTCCTTTTATTTCCTGTTGTTTCTGGTTCTCTGGCTCTTCTGACGGTCTCCTGTGCATGCGTTACGTTATTGTGATGGCCCGATATTTGACCGTCACACTACTCTGACGCAGGTATTATAGACCGTCACACACTCCAGACAGGTACACATCCCGAGGTGCAGTTCAGTTCCGCATTTTCTGCTGTGATTTTTATACTTGGGTGCTATCTGATTGTCTCCTCAGTTGTTTTGCATATTTATCTTATTGTGTGCATATTTTATTGCTAGATTTTAAGCTAGAATTTGCATGCACCCCGGTGCACATAGGTTCATTCATATATTCACACTTTAGATTGCATCTTCCTACCTTGGTGTGTGGACCTCTCGTCTCCATATTCCTTGGAGCCGATCAGGAAATCACATCAGGGACCTCCATAAGTCCCCGTGAGCCGTGGATTCCCACACGGCCACCGGGCCAGTTGTACCTTTCCTACCCCGTGTCTAGAATTGCATAAGTGAAGGAGTGATTACATTTAGAGTCGACCAAGCCACACATCCTTTCCTATTAGGAGCCTATTGTGGAGAGCACATCTTAATCAAATCACTAAGGTTCTAAAGGAGGAAATCATAAAAATCTTGTTGCATCATCTAAGTAACTTGGTTGAATTTGAGTGTTGTCATCTCATTTTCACTTATATCTTTGTTAAAAACATCTAAGTTTAGTCACTCATTGTGTGTTTGTTGTGTGTTGTTTACATTTTGTTAAGGTCTTTCGTTGCATGTGGGGTTGCTTCCATCCTCTAGAAGCTTCATCACCTGGGGGCGATTCCCTTTCCTCATCCTACTTCAATCCACTCTTTGAATCCACCATGGCTTCTTTCGATCTTCCCCGTTCCCAAGAGGAGTCTCTTCCTCAAGGGCTTCTAGAGGATCCCTCTAGGGTTATCTCATTCCAACCCAGAGAGGGGCCCCTCCCTCCTTCGTCCTCCATCCCTATGGAGGGCGCCCAACCCACTCAATCTCTTCTTCCTCCTTCCCCTAATTCTATCCTTCAGATGATGGCCCAATTAGACCTGGCCCAACTTCAGGCGGTTTATCAGGCCATGCAGGGGTCCAACACCCCACCTTCCCCGATTATGCAAGGTCAGACCAATCCTTCCATTGCTCAGCCTAGGGCCGATGGGTCCGTCGTCCAGCCCATTCCCATTGACCTCACTCCGGTCCAGCCCAGGACCCTCAGATTCTCTAATCTAGAGATGGGCCAGTCTTCTAGTTCAGCCCAATAATTTTTGGATAAGGGAAACACCGTTGTCCCACCTTCTTTTCCATCAGATCATCATATGTCCGGCCCATCTATACCACAGGTTCTTATTGGCCCAAATGATTTCATGCGCCCTCATCAAGGGGCAGCCCAAGTTCACACCGATATGGGTCATCCTTCGACCCAATACCCTTCCTATGGGCCGCCCCCTCCATCTGCCTACCCCTCTGCTCCTCAAATTCCATCTTTCACTATCCCTACTCCGTCCAGAGAGCAAGAATTACTCGATAAATGGGCCGCCATGCAACAACAACTTGACTTCCTCCAGAAGCGGGTTGGCCCATGATAAGTGTGTATTTTCCCATCTTAATTCATGTTATTTACACTATTTATGGGCTTTAATAATAATAAATATGTACTTATCACACTTACTTTTAATTTAGAGTCACATAATTAATTTTTTGAAATTAAATAATTTTAATAACTATTTTTACTTATTTATGCAGGCACTCGGTACGAGGAAAGCTAGAAGAAATAAATATAAAGAAAAAAAAGAAAATAAAATTCTATGTTGAACTGGGCCAAAAGTCCAAAGAGTTGTTCAACAAGAAAAGAAAAAAATATAAAAAAAGGAATTTATTTGATATTTTTACGTATTTTTAAAGATATTAATACATAATATATATGTAATAAATATATATATATGATATATATATATATATATAATATATAATATATATATATATATATCGCAGCCAACCGCGCCCCCCCCCCTCTCCCCCATCTTCGCGGCGGGCACGGGCGACGAGGGCGGGGGGGGCGCAGTCAACCCCGCCCACGAGCGGTCAAAGGAGGAAGAGCAAGGCGCCAGGGGCGGGCGCACAAGGTCCCCAGGCCACGCGGCGGGCCCACAGCGAAGGGCGGCACACACGCGGTGCAGCCGCGTTCAAAGCGCGGGCGGCGCACGCGCTTTTGCGTGTGTCGGCGCGAAAAGGGGCGGCGCACGACGGTCCACACGGCCAGAAAGAGAGAGAAAGAAGGAGAAAAAAATACCAGAAAAATTCTAAAAAATCAGAAAAAAATAGAGAAGTGTGAAGCACATGCTAGCACACAATTTGGAGTCAACAAATGCAGCAATTGGGTGTTCACATTGGCAAGAGTGTTCACATTTCCTAAGGGGTTGTTATGTAAACCCTATATAAATGGCCTCAATTGTAATGAAAGGGGGTTGTGAAGGGAGGAGAGCCAAGTGTTGTAAGCTAGGGATTGATCAAATTTGTAAGTGTTCTTCAAGCTTTTGCTTTGTGGCTTTGGTAGGGATAGATTTTGAGAGCTTTTATGTTTAAGTGTTGAAGTTTGTGTTAAGTTTGTATTGAAGAATTTCATTGTACTCTTAGCCATTTTGGCTTTGCATAATCAATTTACAAGCTTGTGTGATCTTCATTTCAATTTGTTGTCTTCATGGAAGTTGTTCATCTTTAAGTGTTCTTCAATTGTTCTTTTCATCATTTCCTTTAATTCCTTCTAGTTTAAAAGTTATTTTCCGTTTTCTTAAGTGTTGTCCTGTGTATGTACTGTTCATCCGAAGTGATAGTCTCCACCAAGTTGCCATTTTAAAGCCTTTACAATCATAATTTTACTCTGAGTTCTTCATAAAACTTGTTCCTATCTTATAGATCTAACTTTTGTTCTTCTTACACTTCGTCAAATTCTTCTTAGTTTGAGCTCTAGAATTAATTGTTCACCGGTCTGTTTTTCTGTCAGTTACTGTTCACCAGCACCGATAGATCTTGATATTTTAAGTTTTTCAATATCTTCCTTTACTTTTCTATTTCTGTGTTCTTCATAAAACTTCTTCATCTTTCAATTCTCTACAACTTTTATGTATTCCACTTTTTCTAGTTCCCTCTAGATTTTAAGTTATTCTATTTCTTCCAAACCCCTATTTTCAATAGAATTCTGTTTTGTTTTCAATTGCTAAGGCGGTCTAAAGTCAATTCTCTTGATCTTTAAATCTTAACAACTCAAGGTTTTCAACTTTCAAATCTACTTCTCCCTGTGGATTCGACTCGGTCTCACCACTTAACTATTCCATTTATATAATTTGTGGGCCGGATATTATAATTTGATAGTGGGGCGTATTAACGACGTGCGTTTTCCGCGCATCAGCCCACAATCCTTGGCAGACGTTCCGGTCCCCAGCTTCCAAAATATCTGATTCCCTCCGCAATCCGAGCTCCCCAATTATCGCAAGTATGATGGGAACGGTAATCCCCTCATCCATGTGAGGGACTTCTTATACGAATCGGCTCAGTTTTAGTATGATGATCGCCTCATGGCGTTTTTGTTCCGCCGGTCATTAGATGGGGTTGCACTAGAATGGTTCTACTCTCTGCCACTAGAAGATGCCGAGAGTTTCAAAATAGTGAAAGACAAGTTCATCCAATGGTTTCAAGACAGGGTCGGTCCAGAATATTCCTTCACAGACTTGGTGACCGAGAAAATGAAGCCCGATGAGGAGTTTGCAACTTATGTTGATAGATGGAGGCAGATGGCCGTCAGGGTGCCAGGCCACATTCCGGAGGAAGAGAAGGTCAAGCTACTCATCTCTAATGCTACCCCGACCTTCCGTAACATCCTTGGTATGAATGATATAGCCAACATGCACCAACTGTATAGCCGGGCGCGGTTCATTCAAACACAATTCAAAGACTCCCCCATCCACTCGCTCTTTGAGAACCAAAAGCCAAAATACCACAAGAAACCTCAAGGGCCTGTCACCGAGGGGGTCCAGACCAACAAACAAGTTCAAGCCGTTACCTTCCCTTTCCAAGCCGCTCCATTCCATTTTCCGTAAAACCCCCGCACTCCTCAAAACCCCACTCCACAAAACTTCCCAACCATTCCACAAAACCCTATGCCAACCTTCACCGCTGCACAAAACACCTTTGCTACTCCGCAACAACCTCCACAGCCTCCGCAATACCATAATGTCCCTCCACCTAACGGCTACAACAACAACAACAACAACAACAAGCGCCCGACTCCAAAGAGAGCACAGTACCCACCTCTGCCAAAACCCTCACGGATATCTTCTCGGCTCTCATGTAAGTTAGTGCTATACAACTCCCTCCGGAACGGCCCAACTGGAACCCGGCCGTTGATCAGACAAAGTATTGTATGTTCCACAGGCAGCCGGGACATACTATTGAAGGGTGTTTTCAGTTCAGAGACTTGGTCTATGACCTCCATGAAGGACAAAGGATTGATTGGGCCGAAATGCATAGGGCCGTTATAGAAATTAAAGAGAAAAGAAGGCAGCCGCCGAGGCAGCAAGTGCAGCAACAACAGGCACCACAACCGCAGTAGCAGCCGCAACAGCAACAGCAGCCGGTTCAAGACTTGGGGATCCATCAGAACCCAATGCCGAACCATCCTCCCGCTCCGCAGCCTCAGCCGCCGGCACCGGCTCAGGTCAATGTAGTTCAACCCCCGGCCCCCGATGCTGGGTGGTCCTTTGATGATGACGGCTTTACGCCGCAAGTCATGGCCCTTCACCACAACTACCCCACTCACTCCACCCCCACCATCCTTACGCCCACATACCAAAACCCTCCTCCGCCTGCTACACCATTTGTCCTTTCATCTACTCTTGCTCCACCGCCCGTCCCTCGCACATTACTTACCCCCGCTATCACCACACCTCCATCTAACCCTCCACTCATTACACCTCCGCCTACCTTTATACCCCCACTCCCGCTCGCACCCGCTACCACCAACCCTTCACCCATCATCCTTTCCACCACACCCTCTTCCCCACCACTCATCCACCCCACCGGGCCTACTAACTCACTTATCCTGAGCCCATCCGAGGCCGCGGCAGCCTATAACTTCGCCCTACGGAGCGGGCGCATGTTTCACCGTAATTATTCTTCTACCTCTAATCCCCAGTCTTCCCAACCGGCTACTGAGCAGGAAGAAGCCGAGCCGTTACCTGGTACCCAATACGATCTGTTCCATCACTTGGATCGGGTGCCCGCCAAGATATCCGTGCTGGAGCTCATCAAAAGATCTACCCTTCACCAAGATGCTCTCAGGAACTTTCTTCAGAAGGTGATGGTTAGTGAAGATGTGGCAGCCGATAGTTTACCTACGGCACTGGCGACAATTTCCAAAGGACCGACAATTACGTTCTCTGAAACCGAGCTAGCACCACCAGATGCTCGGTAAATGCCGCTTTGCATCACCATAATCTTGAATAAAGTCAGCATTGATGCTACATTAGTTGACACAGGGGCATCTATCAATGTATGCCCGCTCAACACTCTCAGGGCCTGCAATCTGTCAGAAGAACTTTTACGCCCAACCCCCACTATCATAGCTGCATATGATAATTCACGAAGGGCATGTCACGAGATTGTTTCTATTCAAGTTGAGCTTGGGCCTCTCACCATGGCCATTGAATTCTATGTGCTGTATGTAGACACGCCGTTCTTGACATTACATTGAGTAAATCTCATATTACACTATGATACCCCAAGGCGGCCTTCACATTTTTAATTACTCTGGTGATTTCCTATTTTTCTTATTTTTTTTACATTTTTCTAAATTTTTCCGTGAAAAATCTTGGAGGTGTCCAGGAGACTGGACGCCTCCATAAATTCATATATATAAAAAATAATAGAAAAATTGAAAAATCATGGAGGCGTCCAGGCCCCTGGACGCCTCCATCAACCTGCTCACGGGCGACCACCGGCCGTCGACTGACCGTTGCTCAGTCTGTCGTTTGAAGAAAATCCAAATCATGGAGGCGTCCAGGCCCCTGGACGCTTCCATCAACCTGCTCACGGGCATCCCTGACCACTGCCTGACCGTTGCTCGGCCTGTCGTTTGAAAAGAATCCAAATTATGGAGGCGTCCAGGCCCCTGGACGCCTCCATCATTCAGCCCACGGGCACCCCTGATCCCCGACTATCCGTTGGCTGGCTTATAGTTTGAGAGGAATCCAATATCATGGAGGCGTCCAGGCCCCTGGACGCCTCCATCATCCAGGTCACGGGTGCCCCTGGCCACTGACTATCCGTCAGCCGGTCGGGTTGTCATTTAAAAAAGATCCAAGTGATGGAGGCGTCCAGGCCCCTGGACGCCGCCTGGACACCTCCATCCTCCAGAGCTCTATAAATAGAGGCCTACCCCCCTCAATCCAAGGGTCGAAAAAAAGAGAGCCGATAGGCTGCCGAATTCTATTTCTAACCCGCGGGTGTTTTGTAGGGGGGAAGTTCTGCCGGATTCCTGGGTGCCCGTGCTCGCAGGAGAAAGGCCGTCTTCGCCCGTCGTGCTCCCGCGTCGTCCTCGTGCTGCCGAAGCTCCGCCGGGCCTCGCCATCGACCATCCAATAAGCCATTCTCCTCTCTTCTTCCCTAGTTATCTTGCATTCATCATATCGTATCTTCCACCCCCCCTTTTTTATGATGGAGTTTTTCCCCGTTCTTACGTTGGCATAATCGCCATTTATCATAAGCATTTTCCTCCTACTCGTGTCCGAGAGGGGTTTTAAAAGACAACACCAACCAGGTGTGCGTCCTGCCATCATTCCATTGCTTGCATCGTTAGAATTGAATACTGCACCTTCGTCTTTCTGATCCACCCGTTACTTGTTTGTTGTTGTTTTGCAAGGGTAATCGAAGAAAGCCCTATCTGTCGGCCGGCCGAAGGGGGAGGAAGAAGCAACCCGCCATTCCCCGCACTCGATGATTCACAGTTTCCGTGCCTTGTACCAGGTACACGCAATCATTTCTTTTCATTGAGATAACCCCTCTGGCGATCACATCCCTTTAGCATCCTACGTATGCTCTCTTCTCTATTGGCACGTTTCATGTCCCTTATTAGCTTTTTAGTTACTACGAGTTTGTAACCTCCGTAAGTCCCCGACATCGAAGAATCTCCTCTTCGTTCACTGGGCTGATTGTACCATTGAAGTTCCCCGGAGTTAGTCATCCCATTCGTGGTGAGACGAGAGACCCTAGCTGACACGGCGGTGAAACAAAAATAAACTAGGGTCCCTATTTTGTGTGAACTTCGGATCTCGCTAAAAGCACAAAAAAATCATCAAAATCAAAACACAAGAAAAAAGACGTAAAGGCATCCACTTGTTTGATAATCTCTGCTACCTGCTTGCTAGTGTATGTTTTTGCGTTCTGGGAAAACTGTGAGCATGGCTCAGGAGTCTTTTGAGGAGAACCACCCTAGTCGTGGTTTGTCAGCCGACCCGCGAGTCTATGCTATGGACTCGGGTCCTTCTCATGAGCCCTCGCATGAGGTGCAGGTTATTGCCGGGGACACGTCCCCACCACAGGATATCTCTTCCTTACTGGGCGTCCTCGCCAACATGGAGCTTACCTCTGAACAGCTCCGGGCCTTCCAGGCCATTCTAAAGGGGAAATCTGTTTCCCCCACGCCTCAGGAATCAACTCCGGCCATCGCACCTCTCCAAGAGTCCGTGCAGGCCATTCCATCTCCTTCATTGGCGCAAGCCATCCAGTCTCCCTCGCTTCAAGGACAAGCGAGCCAACAACCACCCTCGTTCCAGTTCCCGTCACAATCTCAAACTCCCATTGTTCCCCACATACCGCTTCAGCCGGGGCCAACTGTCGGCGGTCCGACAGCTCCCTCTCATTCGGGGTTTCCCCCTCAAGTCTCCGAGAGACAGTTTCTCCCCCAGTGGTGAGTGCCACCTTCACCTCCAGAGGAGCTCGCCCAATCGCTTCTCAATAGGTTCAATCGCATGGACGAGCAGTTTCAAAATCTGAGAAGAATGGTGGACGTGAAAGCCACCCCGGAGGTTGCTTTGCCAATCCTTCCCGTCATTCATCTTCCTCCCTCCGAAATGCCCACGTACCGCAGATACAATGGTACCGGAAACCCCTTCATTCACCTCAAGGATTTCATGTATGAGTCCTCCTATTGGCAAAATGATCAGAGGTCCCTGGCATACCTCTTTCGGAGATCATTGGATGGTCCCGCACTTGAGTGGTTCTATTCCTTGGAGCCCCGCGAGGCCGAGAATTTTGAAATAGTCCAGAGAAGGTTCTTGTAGAAATATAGGGATAGGGTCGGTCCCTCACTCTCCATTACTGACCTAGTGGCCGAAAAGATGAAGCCCGATGAAGATTTTGTCCGCTATGCTGATAGATGGAGGTCTCTGGCGGAAAGAATAAGGGATACCCTCTCCGAGCCCGAACAAGTGAAGATGATTGTGTCTAATGCAACCCCACTGTTCAGACACGTCCTGGCCATGAATAAACTTACTACAATGGAGGAACTCTATGAAAGGGCCTGGTACATCCAAACCCAGTTAAAAGACTCCCCCATTATGAACATGTTTGAGTCATCGAAGTCCAAAGTGGTCAGAAAGACAGGCGCTGGTGTCCCGGGCGTAGCCACAGAAGGGGTCGTGACAAATGAGCAAGTGGGTGCGGTCAACAATGCCAACTATGCAGTCAACCCAAGGCCTCCACAAATGCCCCGACTTCCCCTCCAACCAGGTCCTTTCCCTCTTCGTCCTCCACCCCAAAATAATCTACCCCAGGATAATATGCGTCCATTACGTCAACCCCAACAACAACAACCACAACCTCAGCAACAACAACCACCGCTTCAGTACAACCAAGTTCCACCCCCGGGGAACTATGGTCCCCAACAGCAACAAAGGAGGCCGGTCGGTCCCAAGAGAGCCTACTATCCACCATTGCCAGAAACCTTAGCAGACATTTTTAATGCCCTCATGGCATCAAACCAGCTCGCCCTACCCAGAGAAAGGCCCGTGTGGCCCCCGAATGTTGATACCTCCAAATACTGCGTCTACCACAGGCAGCCAGGACACACAGTAGATTACTGCTTCCATTTCAAAGATTACATCCACGATATGAACGATGAACATCAAATAGATTGGGATGAAATGAGACGATACGTCGCCGCTCTCAAGGCTAGGAGACCTCCTCATAGGCCACAGCAGTAGTTACAACAGCAGCAGCAGCAGCAACCACCACAACAACAACAACAGCCTCAGCAGGCCCCACAACAACAGCCCAACATGGGCATAATCCAGAATCCATTACCGGAGCACCAACAGCCTGATCATCAGGTTAACCCCATCTCCTCCTTCCTGGAAGTCGGGAGAGAGCAGGTGTGGCACCCGGAAAGTACCACCATTCTTTCTACCGCCAATCCTATCATCACGCAACACCCTTGCCTTGCCCGGGTAGCACCTCTCTCTCATCAACCCGCGTCAGTATCGCCTTCACCATTTCCACTACCATTACGCCCTCTCATCCGTACCCCGATCCCCTATCAACCGACACTCTCCACTACGCCTTCACACCCTCTCATCTTCTCTCACTCCCCCACTTTACCATCCGCCTCTACCACATTTACCCCTACGCCTTCTAAACCCCTTATCATCCATCAACCACACATAACACCGTCTTTCTCCACCATATCATCACTAATGCCTTCAAAACCACTCATTACCCATCGCCCATCTCAAAATCATTGCCCGCTTCAAGCCCTACCCACTTCTACTTCGTCTCCACCTCCACCTTCCAGACCCCTTATCCTTCATAATCCGCACGATATCCCCTCTATCTCCACCATGCCTCCACCTAACAAACCCCTCATCAGAATCCCTGCTCCCGTCATCACCCCTGCTTCATCAACCATTCCTTCACCACTACCCCTCAAATCCCTGTTAAAACCCACTGCTACCCCCACAGAGGTATGAAAGCCGCAGGCAATAGTGCTCCGGAGCGGAAGGATTTTCCACAAGGTTTTCCCCCACAACAGTCAGAATCCTGAGCAATCTCAGCCAGAGAAGGATGATGGAGAACAACCAGAAATAACTATCCCTGGAACACAGTATGATCTATTGAAACACTTGGACAAGACGCCTGCTCGGATCTCCATCCTGGAGCTACTTCAAAGATCCACATCCCACCACGCAGCCTTAATGGAGTACCTTCAAAGGGTCATAGTGAATGAGGACCTCCCTGTAGAAAAGATCTCTACCGTCCTGACCCCAACGGACACACAACCGGCCATCATGTTCCACAACTACGAGCTCGCTCCCAAGGAAGCTTGAAAATATGCACTGTGCATTGCAAATTAATGGGGTATCCATAAACCCGTGTCTTGTGGACACGGGTGCGTCCATAAATGTGATCTCCATGGACACCCTTCAGTTGTGTGGGGTCAACGAGGAACAAATAAGACCTTCCTCGATCACGGTCACGGCTTATAACAATAGCAAAAGGCCGCCGCAGGGGATGATTATTCTGAAGGCAGAACTAGGCCCCATGTCAATTCTCACAGAATTCCATGACCTCGACATGGACCCCACATTCAAGGTTATACTGGGTCGCCCTTACATCGAAGCCATGGACGCTGTGCCTTCCACCAACCATCAGTGCCTGAAGTTTCCTTACAATGGGAGGATTATTAAAGTGGTCAGTACACCTGTCCTTCACACAGTGGATGCTATCAACACCTCTCTGCCCTCTGTTTGGCCGTCTCATCAGCCCATATTGTCGCTACTGGATGTACGTGATTCATCTCACGTTCCACTAGCACCAAAGGAGCCGGTCAGGACAACCGCAACATCATATCTCCATTTTCACTCCAAAGGGTGGGAGATTATGAGGAACATCAGCTACCAACAGGGTAAAGGTCTGGGTGCACAGTTACAGGGTAGGCTCAAACCGCCAAAGGAAAGTAGGCCGAACCACAGGTTTGGCCTAGGCTTCAAAGGACCGTTCAAGGCGGATTGGAAGCCCCTTACATGGACTATATCAAACCACTTCAACAGAGGGCCCGTTGTTCAGATGGGAGATTACCCACGAGAAGCATATGGGAGATCACATGCTGTATATTTGGCTGAAAAATGTCCGAGGGTCACCAAAAGAGGCAAGATCAAAGATCCGGAATGCGAGTGGAACAAATGGTTCGACATACGGGACATTTTCGTTGCACTGGAAAGGATGTTCTCGTCTCCGCAGCTTGAGGGACCACCATTGATCTCCAAAATACCAGAGAATATTACCACTCTTGCCAAGGTTCTAAACTACCCTCGTCCTCGTCAGAAGGACCCTGTCATCGACGGATCTTCATCCGTCCTCAACATTGCCGTCGACGGCTCATTAGCCGCCATCTTCTCCATCCACTCGTCTCAGCCTTTGCTGATATCATCTTCCTGGGCCAGACAATTGTCTGATGATCTTCCCAGATCCCCTTCTCTGCTTACATACCTACGCGGGCTTCTCAACCCGCGCCAGGTCTTCAACCATGATCTGCTCTATGAGCCTCACAATTCTCTAGCCATAACCACTTCTCTCTCTCCTCCAATCTCTTTTCACTGCTTTGTCATTAAAAATGAAAACGAAAAAAAAACGTCAATTTTTAAACTCCCCAACAACACATCTTCGTTGAGGAAACCTCCTACATCTCCCACGGGTGCGTATCGCCCTGCGGACCACCCGTCCAAGGTCCGATGAGCGACCTTTTCTACCCCTCCTCTGAGGGGTCTTCTCCTGTACATTCTACACCATCCCCTTCATCTTCCTCTTCTTCTGTAAATATTGTTAGTCAATCTAGGAATGATAGGCAAAGGGTAGTACCTAGGAAGAAATCCAAGGGTAGGCAGATCCCTCGTTGATTCCTTCTGGATTTAGCCGCCAGGTGCCAGGCCCTTCTTGCCATCCCCTAGTTGTTGGAAAATCTCATCCAGCTACCGGAAATAGAATGTGAGGGCGACTGTGTATTTGATGAAGGGTATGGAGTCTACGAGATCACGGATGAAGAATGCCCCACTGAAGATGAGGGTGAAGAATATGAGGATGCGGCAGGTGCATATGCTAGTGGAATGAGGAGATTCGACGAGCCGTCAACCGCCGTAGAAGAATCTACCAAAGAAGTCAACTTGGGAACTGAGGAAGACCCTAGGATCATCCTCATAAGTGACAACCTACCACCCTCTGAAGAAGAGGCATTAATTGAGGTTCTCAAGGAATATAAGGACACGTTTGCTTGGAGCTACGAGGATATGCCGGGTCTAGATTCAACCTTGGTCGAACACCGTTTAACCCTAAAACCAGGGTCCATCTCGGTAAAACAAAGGTTAAGGCGTTTCCACCCTCAGATGGCTTTGAAAATGAAAGAAGAGGTCGATAAGCTCGACAAAGTCAGGTTCATTAGAGTCATTCTTTATCCTCAATGGGTGGCGAACATTGTCCCGGACATGAAGAAAGATGGGAAAGTCAGGATTTGTATCGACTTCCGGGACCTTAACCGCGCGTGTCCAAAAGATGATTTTCCCTTACCTCACATTGATGTGTTGATTGATAACACGGCATGCTACGAAACCCTCTCATTCATGGATGGATTTTCAGGATACAATCAAATTCGTTTGGCAGAAGAGGATCAGGAAAAGACGTCATTCACTACCCCTTGGGGAACATATTGTTACGTGGTCATGCCGTTCGGATTAAAGAATGCTGGAGCTACTTACCAAAGAGCGATGATGGCCATATTTCATGACATGATGCACATATATCTGGAAGTGTATGTGGATGACTTATTGGTGAAATCAAGGACCAGGATGGAACATCCAGAAGTTTTGGCTAAGGTTTTACAGAGGTCAAGGGAGTTCCAATTGAAAATGAACCCGAAAAAGTGTGTGTTTGGTGTGTCATCGGGTAAATTGCTGGGGTTCATTGTGAGTAAAAGAGGGATCGAGATAGATCCCGACAAAGCCAAGGCTATCAGGGATATGCCACCTCCCAAGAATTTGAGGGAAGTCTGAGGTTTAATCGGGAGGTTGCAGTTTATTCGTCGGTTTGTGTCCCAACATTCACGAAGGTGTAGACCTCTCTACGAGTTGACCAGGCCAGGAGTCGAATTCCACTGGAATTCTAAATGTCAGAAAGCTTTTGAAGGGTTGAAAGAATATCTGGCTAGTCCACCCGTTCTCATTCCACCTAAACCAGAAAAACCTCTGATCCTTTACGTCTCAGTCTTGGATGACTCCGTGGGAGCCGTCCTCGCACAAGCTGATGAAGAAGGCAAGGAACGGGCAACCTACTACTTGTCCAAACTTCTCAATCCCTGTGAGCAGAAGTACACCGTCATGGAGAAAACCTGTGCTGCCCTCGTTTGGGTAGTGCAGAAATTAAAGCACTACTTCTTGGCTCATGAGGTCCACTTGATTGCTCGAATGAATCCTATCAAATTCCTTCTGGAGAAATCCGTCCTTACGGATAGGCTAGCACGCTGGCAAAGTTTTCTCTCTCAGTTCGACATCACCTACATCCAGCAAAAGGCGATTAAAGGCTATGCCATAGCCGAGCATCTCGCTCACCATCCTCTTCCCAAGTTCGATCCCGTCCAATCAGAGTTTCCAGATGAGGAACTAATGTCCGTCAACCAATCAGATGAGCCAATGTGGACGCTATATTTTGATGGAGCTCTGAATTCTCAAGGGAGAGGGATCGGCGTCGCCCTCCTGTCGCCTGAAGGCCTTACATTCCCACTGGCATACCAGCTCAAATTCCCCGTTACCAATAATATAGCTGAATATGAAGCTCTTCTAGCTGGCCTGGAACTCGCTCATTCTTTTCGTATCACTGAATTACGAGTCGTAGGTGATAGTCAACTCATTCTTCGCCAGGTGCTCACCAAATATCGCACTCGCGATCCCAAACTCAAGCCATACCAAGAACTCACTGCTGCCTTTGCCAAACTGTTCACCAAATTGATCTTCGTCCATGTCTCTCGTCATCAGAATATTCTCGCCGATGCCCTCACCTCGTTGGCATCATCCATAAGGTTCCTTCTAGGAAGATGGTTTGAGTCCATTTCCATCTATAAACTTCACGCCCCTGCAATCGATGATGCTTCCTACGTAAATATCAAAGACAGGATAGCAAGGAAGATCCTGCAGGAAGATATCCTTGAAAAGAGGGAAATCATGTTGGCAGAGGCTGAAGAAGAACTGGTTGATGAAGAGAAACCATGGTTCTATGAAATCGTCAAATACTGCCAAGATCAGTCTTATCCTGAAGGGGCCACCACAGAGGACAAGAAAGCCATAAGAAGGGTGGCTCAGAAATATACTTTGGTTGGAGGTCTACTCTATAGGACGAGCCTTACTGGTATTCTGTTAAGATGTCTTGGTGACAATGAGGTTTGGAAATGTGTAGAGGAGACGCACTCGGGTGTGTGCGGTGGCCACGTGAATAGTCAGATGCTCGCCAAGAAGATCATTCGGCAAGGCTTTTACTGGCCCACTATGGAAGAGGATTGTGCTGTCTATGTCCGTAGGTGTGTCAAGTGTCAACTTCACGCCGATAAAATCCATTCACCATCTTCCTCACTTCATCCAATATCCTCCCCGTGGCCTTTCTCCATGTGGGCATTCGACATCATTGGTCTCCTAGGTGATCCCAATTCCCTCACCAAGCAGAAATCTTTCATCCTTACTGCGACAGAATACTTCACCAAATGGGCCGAAGCTGAAGCTTACGCGGAAATCAAGGCGTCAACAGTCTGCAAATTCATCATGAAGAATATCCTCGCCAGATTCGGCGTCCCAAGCACAATCGTCACCGACAATGGGCCACAGTTCATTTCTCAGGACCTACAGGACCTCTGCAAAAGGTACGCAATTGCATTGCATCATTCATCACCTTATTACCCACAAGGTAACGGCCAAGCGGAGGCCACCAATAAAATATTGCTCAAAATCATCAAAAAAACCTGCGAGTCTAGTAAGTTTTCAGACTGGCCAGAAAAACTTATCGAAGCCCTATGGGCCTATCACACTTCAATCCGTACCCCCACCGGGCAGACTCCATTTGCCCTTACTTATGGTATGGAAGCGGTAGTCCAGTACGAAACTCTGATCCCTTCTCTCAGGGTATAATTAGACGAGAAATTTCCCCTCGACGATCGTCGTAATTCACTCCTCGCCCAGTTGGAACTCTTGGATGAGAAGCGGCTGGCCGCTGCCGAACACGCGCGTGTGTATCAAAATAGACTCGCTCGCTTTTACCAAAAGAAAGTCGTTGAGAGAAAATTCAAAGTCGGTGAGATGGTCGTAAAAAGAATTTTTGTCAAACCTGGAGGGCCGCGTTCTAAGCTCCAACCCAATTGGGAAGGACCATTTGTAATTCAAGCCGTATACCCTAGCAACGCCTACAAGCTAGTCAACGCCGAAGGGACCGAGTTATCCCACCCTTGGAATGGGCTTTATCTTAAGAAATACTACCCTTAGCACAAAATAAAAAAAATGATGAAAAGATAAAAAACATCAAAAACAAAGAAATATTAAAAACCACTAAAAATATGGAAAATTCAAAATGCCAATGCCTGGTGGTCCCCATGTAGTCAAGTTACTGCATCTAACCTTCATGATAGGATAGGGCCCATTAAGACTTGGTAGGCACAGGGTCTTGGTTTGTCAGAACCGTGGAGATCCATGTCCGGCCACGTCGGCCTATGCTCGCTCGAAGGAAGCTAACATGTGCTCACTTAGGTATTTTATTCAAAAAAGTCGGTAGCATCACCTACGGTGGGAATCCACCCAGAAGATCTCCGGAAGCTGTAATATTTATTCTCTTCTCTTCGACCAAATGAGACAGTCGGCGCCCTTAAAATGCTGAGCATGAAAAACCGAAACTCGAACCCCAAAGGCAAGAGTAGGATCCATTTCCTCGAACATCGATCAGAGCACGAGAAGAGGGCAGTGTCCCCGCAGGCATACGAAAAGGGAGCCCACAAACGTCAAACGACTATATCTCCCTCACAAAAAGAAATACAAAATCAAAATCAAGAGAAAAGCCTGGTCGTGACCGTGCCTGTTGCGATAAACGGAACCCCTCAAAGCAAAAGTATGAATCCACAAAAGGGGCCGTAGAATGTAAATGCTCGAGATTTGGTCCGAAGTTGTCCGAAAGGAAAGAGTTAATGGGCCCTTATTCGCTCGCCGGGTTAATGGCTTTGCCGATCCTCTCAGGAGGTTTATCCCCTACACTCTTCCTTCTCCCTCTAAAGATGAAGGTTCGATGGAGTTTCTGAAGGGTGAAAACTGCCCAGGGTCTGCGACCTTATTTTAATATACACATTTGGTTGCCTACTTTGAAAAGCAAAAGCTATCACTGCGAAGGAGTCTCCGTGTTTCTGGCTGGTCAAGACCCCTGTTTACCACCTTGATGTCTTCTTGTTTAACCTCGGGCTTAGGCCAATGCAAGCGCGTCACCTATGGGTGCGACGGCGTCTGATTCCGGGTCAGCGTCACGCGATTGGTCATTGGGGTTCCAGGGTGTTCCATCATATACCATCTAGAGTTGTGAGGAAACAGACCCGGGTCGGGCAAATCTCTTACCTCAAACACCTTTTGGGTGAATCCCTGTGGTCGGAAGCGACTGGGAGCCTAAGCATGGCATGACGGTATTGTCATCAGGGTAAGTCTTAGCCGGCGGGATCATCATTCGAGGGGTCTAGAGGCCCAAATCAACCTAGATGTGCACTTAGGATACCTGGGAGGTTATAAGAAACCTCTGTTCTCCCGTAGGTTAGGTGCCATTTGGGTGCTTGCCTGGCGTTAGCAACAAAAAAAATTGAAATGATAAAAACAACAAAAAAGAAAAAAAAGAAAATGTAAATATTTGCAAACAAAAAAATCTTTTTTATGATAAAACAAAAAAATGCCAAATATAAAAAAGAAAACAAATCAATTTTACATGATTGCATTTACGTGCAGCATCTCAGTTTTAATACCGCTTGCATTTGTGTGCTTGCCTATCGCGTTTATCATCACCGCATCTTTCCCTTGCCTTCGCTAAATAAAGGCTTGGACCCTTGACCCATTATCAAGGACGGTTGAAGTAAACACCTGTTTATTGAGCAAGGGGCCAAGTCGGAATAGAGTTACTGACTTGTTTGTTTCAGTGGTGTGTGCAGGGACTCAAGATAGTGAGAATGAGATGAGAACCAAAAAGAGATCAAGCCTCTTATTCTATTCCAAAAGAAGAAATTATATATTAAGTTCCACTTTCTCTCTCTACATTACTTGTCCCACCACTCTCCGGGCAAAACGCCCTCAAGGGTGCTACCCAGCTACGAAAAGCGGTACTTCTACAGCTCTGTACACCTCCTGCCATTCCCACACCCCGGCGTTGATCCGTGGGAGCAGCAAAGGAGCTACTGACACGAAAGCCACGCTCTCGTGCTCTTCGGTAGCGTTCCTCACCATCTCTGAGCCATTGTTCAGTAAGGCCAAGGCTGGTTCAGAGTTCGAACAACTGGGCATCCATGACCCTTCGTTCCTCCCTTTCAGCCAATCTGTCGGCTCTTTCTCTTTCTCTGACCCTCTCTTTCTCCGCCCGCTCTCTCTCCCGGTCTTCCCTCTCCAACTGGAGAGTGATCCTCAACTCCATTGCATCCCTGGAAGAGTCGTCAGGACGACGCCGCAGTTCCTCCTCCAGATCTGCTATTCTAGCCTCCTGCTACGTAGCATGGGCAAGTGCCTCTTGTATCTCCTTTTCCTGCCAGATATACCATCTCAGATATGTGGCAAGGCAAAAAAGGAGAACTCAACACTGAAACTCTTACATGTATAGAGAGCATTCCTTCTGCCTCCGTGGCACGCTGCGTAGCCCGAGCAAGTTGCTCGTGAAGCAAATCAAGTTCTGAGGTAGGCATCCATAAGTTGGAAGAGACGCCACCTACTCCCATCACTGACGAAGCCGCATCGATATGGGTGCGCTATAACCACATGGGATGACAATTAGCGGCCGAGCACCATCAATCTAGGGTTTTAATTAGGAGTGTGCATTATGCATGCACCTACCGAAGCGCTCAAGGCTCCACGGGTGTCGCCCAATTGTTGCTCCATCTCTGCCAGGCGCGATCGCAAGTCCGCTATCATGGTATCACGGGCGTCCTGCAAACCGTAGGAGTCAGCATTTCCACAAAAAGGAGAGGAGAAAAGAAGAAAAGAGGAAAGTGGAGACCCACCTCCACAAGTCCCTGGGGTTGGAGCCGCTCTGCGTACATTGTCTTATACAGACGCAGATAGTCTTCACTATCCTGCGCATGTGATTCCACGATTGTGCCACCTTGTTGCCAGTCTTCATACTGTTCAGGGAACCGCACACGCCAATCTATGCAAGTTGCCGGTCCCCGTGTCTTTCTTCCAACACGAGGTGGCGCAGTCGTATCCACCCATTCTTGGGCCAACCCTAGGGTCCTCATAACCAATCGTAGCCGAAGCGGTTCGATTTCATTTAGGCAGTGTATCCACAATTCTCGTCCGAACCGGGCACGACACGTTAAAACCCACGGTTGGTCGGCATCGACCATGTCTGAGTAGGGTCTCCAGTTTACCTAGGTGAGGTTGTACGTACCCGTTTAGCGGGTTAGAACCGAAAAAAAAAGAAGAAAGAAAAATATATATAACAAAATAAAAGCAAAGAAATCCCACCATCGCTGCAGGGAATTCATGTAGCTCGCGCCTTAGCACCATCAGCTGGTAGGTTACAGGCGCTGCACTCAGGATAGGTTGCCACCGCCTTGCTAACGGCACCATCACCGGTCGCCAATGCCGAGCTCTCCCCATCGGGAGGTAATAATAGCTGCACAGCTACATCATCATGCGCCATCGATGCCTCAAGTGGACTATTACCAAATAAACAAAAAAATAAACAAACCCAAAAATACCTGGATAAGTGGTGTGAACCCACTCACAGTCATCTCACGATCTGCCTCTTGGGACAGACCCGTAAACAAGTGCGCTAGCATGGCAGCTCCCCAGGCGTACTGCCCTACTTTCTCAAGGTCAGATAGCAGCTCCAAGAAATGACAATGGATGCCATCCCCCTTCGAGCCAAGTATCAACCTTCCCAGGAAAAAGAGGAGAAATCTCCTCAAATCCATGTTGGATCTCTCCCAATCGCCAAAATCCGTGCAATACACAGCACGACATCCCCTTTCCATCCTCTCCAAGAATTCTTACGAGGACTCGTCGTCCCGCCGACGGGTATCAGTGAGCCCTAATGCCCCCATGATAGATGCCCTGGCTACCGACCTGTTCTTCCGACCGTCTAACTCCAACCCCAGTAGCTTCTGGGCACCTTCTCGGTAGTCAGCATAGGTGACTCCGGTCACTGCCTCACCATCCACTTTGAGGCTTGTGATTCGGACCACATCTTCTAGACTGGGCACCATGTGCCCCCAGGGCATCAAGAATGCCCGACTCACTGGGTCCCACCTTTCGCGCAAGGCTTGGATGAGGACCGGGTCGAGCTTGATCGGCTCAATCCGGAGAAAGGCGCCGAATCCCATCACGTTTAGCCTGGCCTTCTGAAAATCTGGGAGACCCCTGTATGCTGCCACTACTAATTCCCATGGAACATGCGATTTCATCATACTCTGCGCATGCACGGGGAATGGAGAAGGGTTTTGTCAAAGGAAAGAAAGAAGGAAAGAAAGAAAGGAAGAATTAGAAAAGGGGGAAGAAAGCTCAGCTTACGAGTTGCGATTGGGTCCTCTCGCTGAACTGCCCCTCAAGGTTCGAGAATTTCCTGGAACTGCTACCGTTGGATCTGCTTCTCTTTGAGGAGTGGGAAGATTCGACCTCCATCTGGAATTTCGAGTTCCTCCTAGCACTCTTCGAGTTGGCCCTCGATGTCCCTGGGAGGATAAAAGAGGCAGGCATTTATAGCAATAGGAGAAGTGCGGGTCAAGGTTGCCTCCAACGATAGCCCCCACAATAGGGCGCCTCCCCTGCGGTCCCATGAGTCACTTCACCACCTGTATAAGGTGATGGATCGGACGGTGTAAAATGATGACCTGCTCCCTGTGGCGCCCTGTCATAACGTGGAGGTCATCCGCAAAGTTTGAAAAATCATCCGGGAGAAGAGGTCTGAGTTGTCATCATTGACCTTGACGACAGATTCCCATGAAAGAATAGTCGCAACAAGATGCCATCCTCCGTCTAGGGGCAGGATGTCGCCAGACGCATCACATGGGAATAGTGCAAAGGAGAAGGAGTGTAGGGAAGAAGGAACGCACAAGAAAACAAACAAGCAGCAGAAAATCAAATCACTCCATTCTACATAAGCTGTCGTAAACACTACAGTCATAGAGATGAGGCGGGTCCACTGGCTCGCCAACTCATGCCATTATCTTCATGCTCGTCCCTCTAGGCGTCCCTCTCCTCTCCCCTGAGGTGAGGGTCCCTCAGAAGCCTCCGGGATCCCCGTGCAGTAGCACCCGCCTCGCCTCGTGGCGCCGACTCCACAGCAAAGACTCGCTGCTCCTCCCCTGGCGTGGCAAAGAAGCCACTAGCGGCAAAGCGACCAGACTGGCGCAGTCGCTCCCCGAACTCTCGCGCTCTCTCGTAGCGCGTCTCCATCCCTCCTAGCCTCTGCACGACGACCTGAAGGCCCAACTGGAGCTCCCTCACTTGGGCCTCCAAGGCCCTCCTCTCGGTCTGATCCCGCTGTCGCTCGGACCTCCTCTCGGCTTTCTCTCTCTCTGCCTCTCTCATCATCATCTGCAGAAGAACCCTTAACTCCAGGATGTCTGGAGAAGGTCTCTCCTCACCGCGATGTCGCAGCTCTGCTACAGTCGCCACCCAGGCATCACGCTCCTCTTCCGCCCGGGCAGCCCGAGCCACCGCACCAGCAAGTTGCTCTCGAAGGGAGGCAATCTCGAGGAAAGGGGCCGAGGAACTGGAAGATGCGCCGCCAGTCACTCCCACCATCGTTGTCTGCTGGGCACGCTGGAACGACCAAACAACAGCCGTCAGCTAAGCTCCACATTTAAAAATAGAAAATGCAGCACTTAGCTTACCAGGAGCGACAGTTCCTGTTGAGTGGCGGCCAGCTGCCGCCTGACCTCAACTAGTTGGGCACGCGACCCGTTGACGTCGCGTGTATCCTCGGCTTGGGGAAGCCCCGCATAACTCTCTCTCTGCCACCGCAGAAAGTCGGCACTATCCTGCACCAGTACGCTCCCTTGCTGTCCAGGGAGACGTATGCGCCAATCCTCGAGCTTCGCCTTGCCACGACTCTCCTTCCTGACACGGCTCGGCTCGTCTGCACTCGCCCACTCATCGGCCAGGCCCAGGATTCTCGCCATGTCCTGCACCAAGAAAGAAGGGCCTCGCATCATAACAAAGAACACGTCCCCTGTCTAGGACGCGTCCATCATTTGAGTGCAACACTCGCCGAACCCTTTCCCCCTCGCACGGCTCGCTTCAAAACTCAAAATGGATCAAAGGAGAAGATCCGAGGACCTACCAGACCGTGTTCACCTCCTTCCGCACCATCAGGCCCCTCGGGTCCCTCGGGGGCCCGAAGCGGCCCTTCCTCCTCTATGGACGTCGTTCCGTGTTCTTGCGTGTCCCTCCTTGGGCAAGGAGTTCCTCGTCCCTCTCCACCTTCACCATGGTCGGGCCCACCGAACTCCATCGATCAAAAGATGAGGAAGACAAAAAGGGGGTAAGCGAGTTTCGGCGGAAGGCGGGCTCGTTTGCGGGTAAGGCACGGGAGAAGAAAGGCCACCCAGCGCTTTAAATTTAAATTCGAGGATTAAGACGCGTCCTCGCGCCTGGACGCGCCCAAAAAAGGGAGAAAGGAAACAGAATCCCCGTGCAAAGCGTAGTTCCCCACTGTTCAGGGCAAAGTCTCGTAAGGCATGCCTCGAAATAACTCGGTGCAGCAGAAAAGTGAGAGAGGAAAGGTACACACAACACAAGAAAGCTATTTTCATATAATAGTCGAAAGTACATCATGCAGTAAGGAGGGTGGAGCGTACAAGCAACTCTCTAACTCTCACCATCACCCTCCTGGTCATCTCTCTCCTCCCTCCTCTGACGGGATCCCTAGGGGGCCTCTGCGACCTCTGTGAACCCTGAGAAGCCGTGCTCGCCTCCCCAGGGGGTACCATGCCAGCCTCCAAGGTGCGGCGACGCTCCTCGGCCGAAGAAACTAGAAAGCTGCCCACGAAAAAGAAACCAGACTGACGAAGTCGTGCCCCGCGCTTCTTCGCCCTCTGATACCGCTCCTCACTCTCCCGAAGCCTCCCCTCCGCCGTGCCAAGACTCAGTCGGAGCTCCCTCACCTGGGCCTCCAAGGCCCTCCTCTCGTCCCAATCTCCATGTCGCTCTGCCCTCCTGTACTCCCTCTCTTTCTCCATGATCTCCCTATCTCTCTCCCTCTCTCTCTCTAGGATCTCCCTATCTCTCTCCCTCTCTCTCTAGGATCTCCCTATCCCTCTCCCTCTCCTCTCTCTCTCTCGTCGCCTCCCTCCTCGACAGTTCGAGGGCGATCCGTAAATCCAGCACGTCACGAGGGAGCTCCTCGGCCTCCCGTCGACGTTCCTCCTCCAGCTCCACAATCCGGGCGTCACGCTCCGCCACCCGAGCATCGCGCTCCTGCTCGGCACGAACAGCACGGGCCAGGGCCTCTCGAATCTCGGCCACCTGTCAAAGCACGCATACATCGTAAGAGGGAGGTGAAGGATGAAAGAGTAACTAGAGGAGGGTCAGGGCCAAGTAGGTACTCACTCGAGCCTCGCGATCGCGCTCGGCCTCCTCAGCCCGGGCCACCGCGTAGGCCAGCTGCTCCTGAAGCGTAGAAATCTCCAGAGGAGGGCCCCACGAACTGGAACCCGCTCCACCAGCCGTCCCGGCTGCGGCTGCCTAGTGGGCCCGCTGAAACACGGGGAAAACGACAGTCAGGGGCTAAGCATCGAAATCCAGGTCACAAGAAATGCATTGCATAGACTCACCAGGATCTCCAACTCCTATTGGATGGCCACCAACTGCCGCCTGGCGTCCGCCAACTGGGCCTTCAGCTCGGCGATCATATTGTCACGAGCATCCTGCATTACACATAAGTTAGTGCCACAAGCATATACATATAGAAGGGTGAAGCATTTTCATTTCACTTACCCCTGCCATACCACCAAGGAAGAGGCGGTCCCCGTACGTAGCCCGGTACCGTCTCAGGTAATCGGTACTGTCCTATACATGGGACACCACTGGGACCCCGCCCTGCTGCCAGTCCTGGTACTGTGCCAGGAAGCGCGTACGCCAGTCCACAATCTTCGCCTTCCTCTTGGTCTTCCGCCCGATGCGGACCGGCTCATCTACATCAACCCACTCCTGGGCCAGTCCCAACGTCCTCATAACTAGCCTCAGCCGAAGCGGCTCGATCTCGTTCAGGCAATGGACCCACACGTCCCGCCCGAAACGAGGAAGACCCGCTACAACCCAAGGCTGGCCAGCGTCGTCCATGCCCAGGTAGGGTCTCCACACCACCTGCATCACCATACATACATCATGTTAGTTACCATTCAGTCACATGCATAAAAACACAAAAAATCATACGCATCATACCATGGCCTCGGGATACTCACTCAGCTCCCGACGAAGTGACGCCAGCTGGTAGCTGTGTGGTGCCGCTACCACGACCGGCCTCTACTGTCGCGCTAGAGGAACAGCCCTCCTGTTCCCCTGCCTGGCCCTTCCCATCGGGAAGTAGTAATAACTCCACACCTGCATCCATCATACATCATTAGCACGAGTAATTGCATATTTAACTACGGTAAAATGCATAAATAAATTGTGTACCTGGAGAAAAGGTGCGAAGCCGCTGACTGTCGTCTCCCTCTCTGAAGTCTGGGAGAGATCAGCAATCAAATGGGCAAGCAGAGCCGCTCCCCACGCATAGTGCCCCACTCTGTCAAGGTCCGCCAGGATCCCGAGGAAGCGGCAGTGGATGCCATCCCCCTTCGTCCCCAGCAGAAGGCGACCCAGGAAGAAGAAAAGAAACCTCCGGAGGTCTAGATCCACCAGCTCCCGCTCGCTCGGGTCCTGGGTGAAAGACGGGCATCTCCCTCCAGTCGTGCCAGAAACTCCGCTCCAGTCTCGCTAACCCGCTGGCGCGGGTCACCGAATCCGAGCGCCTCCATGATCTCCACTCGGCCGACTACCCTGCTGTCTCTATCAGTCACGCTCGTCTCTAACCACAGCAGGTCAAGGGCACTCTCTCGGTAGTCGGGGTAGGTGACCCCGCTGACCGCCTCTCCGTCAACTCGTAGCCCGGTGATCCGAGCTACGTCTTCAAGCGTCGGCACCATGTGCCCCCAGGGCATCAGAAACGCCCGACTCGGCGCATGCCATCGCTCCCTCAATGCCTGGATAAGAGGAAGGTCGAGCCGGAAGGGCTCGATCCTGAGGAAGGCTCCAAAGCCCATGGCGTCCACACGCGCCCTCTGGAAGTCTGGCAGCCCACGGTATGCTGCCACCACTAGGGACCAGCTGATCCGGCTCTTCATCACGCCCTGCACACCACAAAACCGACAAAAGAATACATCAGCAGCATGGATAGTAATAAACAATAACATTGTATATGCTACTTATTTATTTCATTTTTTTATTTTATTTTTAAAAATATTTATGTTTTCTTAGAGGCGTCCAACCCCTTGGACGCCTCCTCTTTATTTTATTTTTTGAAAAAAAACAAAAAAATAAAAATAAAAATAAATAATATATATATATTATCATGGAGGCGTCCTATGTCCTGGACGCCTCCTTATTTTTAATCTTATTTTTATTATTTACGTGAATAAATAAATAAATAAAAAGAAAAAAGAAAATGTGGAGGCGTCCAGGCCCCTGGACGCCTCCTTCCCTCACTCACCGGCCCTCACCACACGGCCTCTCGTCCGCCTATCCAGCCTATTAAACCAACAGATTGAAGTTCCGAAGGGCTTACCGGGTCGTGATCGTCCTCTCCCGCGTCGCCAGCATCTACTGCAGCCTCTACGGCCAAAGGAGGAGCCTCCTCCTCCACGGCAACCTCCTCCGCCGCAGCAACCTCCTCGGCATCATCCCTCAGCCTCCTCGGATGACGAGCCCGTCGTTTCCGCTTTTCTCCACCCTGGCTCGGGCCTCCTTGCTCCATTGGGACTAAGAATGGGTCGCCTGGAATGACTGGGTCGTCAGAATGAACAGTACAAGTGAGCAGGGGGTGAGGCCCCCATATATATAGAATCACCTTTCTTTGGGGCGTCCAGGCGCCTGGACACCCCCCATTTTTTTTATTTTTTTTTCAAAATTCAAAAATTAGGGGCGTCCAGGCGCCTGGACGCCCCCAAAATAAAAATTTCAAAAAAAATAAAAATAAAAACTTAGGGGCGTCCAGGCCCCTTGATGCCCCCAAAATAAAAGTTTCAAAAAAAATAAAAATAAAAACTTAGGGCCCCAAAATAAAATTTTCAAAAAAAATAAAAACAAAAACTTAGGGCGTCCAGGTCCCTGGACGCCCCCATAATAAAAATTTCAAAAAAATAATAAAAAGAGAAAAAAAAGATAAGAGTATGTATATAATCCAAACAAAAGCACAAAATAAAAACACAAAGAAAAATAAAAATCACCAAAAAAATAATAATTAAGGGGACATGGGTCCAAAACATCCAAATGCCAGATCTTATTCCATCAGAAAACAGAGTAAGCTACATCAGGGGCTTAGGCGCCTTAGGCCTTAACTTCCCCAGTTCAGTTACATAAGCCATCCACAGCTCGCATTCTTCCCCCACATGCACTAAGGCCTTTCCCACAACACTTGTCTTCCAGGGTGCTTTGACGGCCTTCGCTTCCTTCGCGTCCGCTTCAGTGCCCAACTCCCTCTTCTTCAAGGGAACGATGCCAGTCGATAGTGGGAACGAATGACGTGGAATGCCGATTTGGAGGCAGCACCGATGCACGTTGTAAAGGACAAACTCGGTCGCACCAATCAGTTGGAGATCTACTTCGGGAGAAGACCTCATGAGGAGCTCAAGCGAGAATAAACATGCCGGTGCGCAAGTGAAGAAGCTTTGTGTCACGGTGCGAAAGTGAGACTGCCAGTCTTCACGCTTCTTCAGCCATGGAACACGGTTCGCTACAGTGCCACCGAAGCCTAACACGTCGGCTATGTGATGAAGAGGGCTTTGTTGGAAGAGCTTCGAAGCAGTTGGCATCCCCTCACGGTGGTCGAATTTGAAGTGTAAATCAAGCCAGCAATTCAAGACAAGTGCGCAATCGAAAGGAGGCTTACCCATGCTCGAGGCAGTAAGGCCGCTGTAAAGATAGGCAAGGACGGCGGGTCCCACCCTCTTTCCACTCCAGATCCCACGAATGGCACTTAGTTGGTCCCCCTCCACTATGTTGTCGGTATGAGGGAACAAGAGAGCACCCGCCAGACAAATAGTGAACCCTTTCATGATTCCTTCTAAGTAGTCGTCACCTGGTGACCCTCTCAGGGCGTCCATGACCCATTCCGCGAGCTTTTGCAGATCAATCCCCTTTTGAGTATGGACCTTTCTGGCTGCGTCGGGCGGCATGAAGCTTCCAAGGACGCTTTTGGAAGTCCCCCGTGTTAGCATCCGCATAGCCTTCACCTTCCCGTCACTCTTGAATTTCTTCAATCCGAGCAGAAGTTCCACCTCCTCGAGGAGGATGGTCGCCTCGAAGGTTGGAAAAATAAAAGTGTGGGTCTGGGGATGCCAGATCTCCACTAGTGCGCCCATAGCCGCCCAGTCCATGCGGATTCTATCGTAGTGCTTGGCATGAACAAGGAGTCCCTGAAGATGCCACTTCGAGAGTATGGCCCTCATGCCGATGGAGATGTTGGAAGTTAACTTGGAAAGCCATGGCAGTTTAGAAAACTTCCTCGGGCCTGGGAAGAGTGGATATGGCTAGAAGAGGAAAAGAAGGGAAAGGAAGAGAAGTAAGAAGAAGGGTTCACGCAGAGAATTTGAAATGAATCAGCTTACCATATGCGACATGATCATCCCGCTGAGATGACCCTTGAGGTCGGAGAGTCGCCTAATCTCACTGTCAGGCCTGCTCCTCTTCGTAACGCGGGAAGACTCTCCTTCCATCCTAAAATCTCTAGATTCTCCTCTCCTTCCTCTCCTGAGCTTTCAAAACTCACCTTGGTGCGTTTGAATGAACTAGCCTAAAGGGGTACTTATAGGAAGGGAAGGGCGCTACAGGACAGAACATGTCACATCAGTGGTCATTATCAGGATTTTGACTAGATCTCTTTTGTATTGTGGTGCGATTCTGCTATGATTCTACTACTTTATGATGTATTTAATCTATGATGGTCTGTGCAGGTTTTACCAACGGACGTTTTTCGCCCTATCTTGTATACCATCCTTCAGTGTTTGGTTCCCCGTGTCAAGCATCATACTATATGATATTTACGCTATTAGAACACGTCAAGGACCTTGCGACCCGAACGGATCTGGGATTTGAGTTCCCCTTCAACAAAAACAGTAATGATTCCAGAAGGATTTAGGTTGTACGGATAGGCCGTTAACTGGTGACAGTATGGGGATGACGGTTCCATTCAGTAAGTTGGTGCGTGGATAAACGGGCCCCAGCTCAGTATTAGCTCACCGGATCGGTATCCTGACCCGTTCTTAACAAGTTAACAATATTATCCTTGGCTATTTTCTATTTTAGTTTGTTTTTAATTTTTCTTTAAACCCAGCATGCATTAATGTAGGACTTTGATTCCATGGTGGAGAATCATTCAAAGTAATTCAATTGCGAAGGCCGTTGTGCTTAAATTCTCATAATATGAGATATTCCATTCCGAATGAAGTACTGAGTTTCCTTGAGACAGCCCCACGCTGTTCTTCCAAAGGAGACCCCTATTTGGATTGATCCTCAAATATTCCTTTACTTTTACTCCATTCGACCCATCTTGGCCGCAGCACTTCCACGTTGGCTGGTAACCGCTTCCTAAGGTGAAACCTGTAGGTTTACAACCCAGGTACTTCCACACAGAGAAGTTGGTCCCTTTTTCTACTCGTGCCTGAGCGCACATTTTTCTCCTTCCTTGTTTGATTTCCGTCCAAACAATTGTTGACTTCGAAAGACCTTCTCCCAGGTCGTCTCGTTGAAAACTCTGAAAATATTCCAAAAATCATAATGTTGAAAGCGTGTCTCATCACACCTTGGTATCTACTTTTCAGTCCATTCTCACTCCATTCCACTTCACTTCAATGCCATTCACTACGTGTCACTCCCTTGCAAAACAGACGCCAAGGCGGGGCAGCTGTAGACACGCCGTTCTTGACATTACATTGAGTAAATCTCATATTACACTATAATACCCCAAGGTGGCCTTCACATTTTTAATTACTCTGGTGATTTCCTATTTTTCTTATTTTTGTTACATTTTTCTAAATTTTTCCGTGAAAAATCTTGGAGGTGTCCAGGAGACTAGACGCCTCCATAAATTCATATATATAAAAAATAATAGAAAAATTAAAAAATCATGGAGGCGTCCAGGCCCCTGGACGCCTCCATCAACCTGCTCACGGGCGACCACCGGCCGTCGACTGACCGTTACTCAGTCTGTCGTTTGAAGAAAATCCAAATCATGGAGGCGTCCAAGCCCCTGGACGCCTCCATCAACCTGCTCACGGGCATCCCTGACCACTACCTGACCGTTGCTCGGCCTGTCGTTTGAAAAGAATCCAAATTATGGAGGCGTCCAGGCCCCTGGACGCCTCCATCATTCAGCCCACGGGCACCCCTGATCCCCGACTATCCGTTGGCTGGCTTGTAGTTTGAGAGGAATCCAATATCATGGAGGCGTCCAGGCCCCTGGACGCCTCCATCATCCAGGTCATGGGTGCCCCTGGCCACTGACTATCCGTCAGCCGGTTGGGTTGTCGTTTAAAAAAGATCCAAGTGATGGAGGCGTCCAGGCCCCTGGACGCCTCCATCCTCCAGAGCTCTATAAATAGAGGCCTACCCCCCTCAATCCAAGGGTCGAAAAAAAGAGAGCCGATAGGCTGCCGAATTCTATTTCTAACCCGCGGGTGTTTTGTAGGGGGGAAGTTCTGCCGGATTCTTGGGTGCCCGCGCTCGCAGGAGAAAGGCCATCTTCGCCCTTCGTGCTCCCGCGTCGTCCTCGTGCTGCCGAAGCTCCGCCGGGCCTCGCCATCAACCATCCAATAAGCCATTCTCCTCTCTTCTTCCCTAGTTATCTTGCATTCATCATATCGTATCTTCCACCCCCCTTTTTTTATAATGGAGTTTTTCCCCGTTCTTACGTTGGCATAATCACCATTTATCATAAGCATTTTCCTCCTACTCGTGTCCGAGAGGGGTTTTAAAAGACAACACCAACCAGGTGTGCGTCCTACCATCATTCCATTGCTTTCATCGTTAGAATTGAATATTGCACCTTCGTCTTTCTGATCCACCCGTTACTTGTTTGTTGTTTGGAGAGGGGGATTTCCGCAGCCCACCACAAAGGCAGCCCAACAAGACCCACAAGGTCCAACCGGGCGAGCCCACCCGAGTGATAGCCCACAGGGCCCACTTAGGGAGAAAAGTCAAATAAATAAGACTCGAGGAACTAACTCTCCCCGGCGGCCTTCTAGGCTCGGAGGGCCCGAGACAACGGTCAGGTCCCGAGGAAGGTCCGGCCTAAAGCCCTCTCCCCGTCCGAGAGAGATAGGCTCCAGCCGACCTATCTGACCCCACCCTCGCTGGGCCATGCCTATCGCTCGGACATGAGCTAGCATCCCCGAGGCTCGGTAAGGCCGGTTGATTATCTGCAGGTGCAGCCGTTCAGAGTCCTCCGCCAGCGGGAGAGTCAGGGGAGCCGCCGGACTCCAAGGGGATAACGTTCCCACGATCAGGCCATGAAAGCCCCCGTTAAAGACGTAACTCCCACCGGGAACCCCTCAGCTTACAGGACTCCTGAAGGCGGCGCACTATTTAAGCAGGGGATCCCCTCCGGAAGATGGTAAGATGAACTAAGCATTCACACACCCTAAGCTCCTCAGCACGATTCGCTTCACCCTTTGGTGGAGAGGATTCTCGCGCATCAGCTCTCTCCTCCCCCCATTATTGCTTCCACCATAGCTCTACTGACTTAGCCATCGGAGGGTTTTGCCCCAGGGAGATCCCCTGGGCCCTCTGATACGTTTCCCTCTCTTGCAGATTCATCTTCTGGTGATCCATAGCCCGCTCAGGATCCTGCGCGAGATCTCGCCTCTTCATCTGGCGACGTCTGTGGGAAACGCACGCAAAGTCGAAATGGTGAGAAGAAGCTCAGGGAGGAGATCCGCCGGTGGGGCAGGTAAGGCTGTGGCGGCGGCGGGAGGCGCCCCCTCTAGGGTCTCGCAGAGCCCCCCCTCCAACGCCAGCATCCCCACCAACAGGCCACCACCCCCCCCGGCGGAGACAGGGGCACCCCTCGACGGCGGCGCCAACGCCTTCCAGGCCCTCAACGAAAAGATGGACATCCTCGTGGAGCTCATGAGGGCCCAGGCAGCCAGGGACGCAAGGTCCCGCGCCCTGTCAGGAAGTCCCCCTCGAAGGACTGCGACGCAGCACACCGCCGGAGGCCGCTTCACCCTCCGCGGCCGACAGCTCCTCCGCAACGACGTCGGAGGACCCTCGCAAGCTCCGCCTGTGGAGCAAGAGGCTTCCTCCACGCCGAGGAGAGGGAAGCAGGGGGCGAGGCCGCCGCGCCCGGGCACTAGTGCCCCGGGAGATCGCCAAGACGCCCCCCCAGCCCCACGGTGCGACTGCAGCCAGAGCTGTCCCTCCGACTGCGAGATTTCGAGAGACGGTTCGCAGAGCAAGAGCGCGCCCTCCGCGCCCTGCAGAAGACCTCTCTCCCAGAGGATGAGGAGAAATCCCCTTTCTCCGAATACATCTTGAAGGCAGAGGCCTCTCCCAGAGCCTCTATTCCAACCTTCAAACTCTACGACGGCCAGGGCGACCCAGCTGACCACTATGATAGCTTCGACGCCCTGGTGACTCTTCATGGAACACCGGATCCCATCAAATGCCGAGCCTTCGCGGCCACCCTGGTCCAAGGTGCTCAGGCATGGTTCCGGGCCCTCGCCCCTGGGTCCATTCGAGACTTCAGGCAATTCGGGTGAATTTTCAAGGAGAGTTTCGCCGGTAGCGCCCCCCCAAGGTCAGTAGCGGGGCTCCTGGCCCTCAAACAGACGCAAGGGGAGAGGCTCTGGACTTACGTCCACCGATTTAAATCGGAAGCCCTCAGGATCCCCTGCCTGGATGTGGCCTCAGCCACAACCGCACTGACCGGGGGCACCCGGGACGAGAATCTCCGCCGCGAGCTTGTCCTCCACCCTCCCTCGACCCTTGCCGAGCTAGTGACTCTGGCACTGCGCCACGCCGAGTGCGAAGAAGTACTCAGCGCCTGCCGAGACGCAACCGGCTCGGGTCGGGAGGGGGATAAAAAGCGGACCTCTGAGCCAAATCCTGGCTCGAATAAGAAGCGCGATCGAGAAGGAGAGCGCAAAAGAAAGTACGAGCGGTACACCCCCTTGACCGCGCCAGTCTACGAGATCTATGAAGACATCAAAGACTCGGGACTTCTCCGCCAGCCCGAGCCAATGAGGTCGAAGAACCGCAAGCGGGACAGGCATTGCCTGTTCCACGACGACCACGGGCACCACACCGGAGATTGCCATCAGCTCCAGGACGAGATCGAGCGCCTCATCCGTCTGGGGCACCTAGCCCGGTTCACGACCAGGCACAAAGAAGACCGAGACGCCGCAGAGGAGATCGACAACGCCCCCCGAGGGGTCCATATCAACGTCATCTCCGGAGGAGCGGCATCGGGCGGCGACACCAGCCGAGGGAGGAAACGTCATGCCGAGCGAGCCAGCCGAGCCTTAGAGCCCCCCAGAGGCCCGCTGATGGAGCCCCAGGTCATAGTCTTCTCTGACCAAGACCTGGAAGGGCTGAGCACCCCGCATGACGATGCCCTCGTTATCTCGGCCACGATAAATCAATGTAATGTAGACAGGATTTTGGTTAATAATGGGAGCACCCCCGATGTATTATCTTATGACTGTTTTCTCAAGATGGGGGAAGACCCATCCAAACTCCGCCCGATCCGAACGCCCCTTTGCGGGTTTAATGGCCTGGCCACCTACCCCGAGGGAGCCCTAAGCCTGTCGGTCACTATCGGCACCCCACCCAAAACCGTTACGGTCATAGTGGACTTCATAGTGATTAAAGGTATGATAGCGTACAACGCCATTTTCGGCCGAAAAATTCTCAGCCGAATAAAGGCCGTACCATCTACCTATCAACAAAAAATGAAGTTTCCCACCAAAAACGGGTTGGGGGAAGTCCGAGGTAACCAGGCCACGACTAGAAGGTGCTACAATATCTCGGTGGAAGCCTCAAGGCCGGACGGGAAGGATAAGGGCCCCAGGGGAGTCGAAGGAAGAGCCGTGACCACTGAGCCCGGTGGCGAGTTATTAACGGTATTCCTGAACGACGACCCGGCCCTAGGAGTAAGGATCAGCGCCGACCTACCACCAGAGGAACAGCAGCAATACAAGGAGTTTCTTTCTGAGTATGTTTGGGTCTTTGCTTGGTCTGATGATCAACTCCCTGGTATACCAGAGGAGACTGTGACGCACAAGCTCAACCTCGACACCACCGTGAGACCCGTACAGCAGCGGAGAAGGAAGCATGAGCCCGAGAAACAGGCGATCATCAAGGCGCAGGTCACCAAGGGACAAGAAACTGGTCTTTTCAGACCGGTCCTGTACCCAACGTGGCTAGCCAACGTCGTCCTGGTGCCGAAGACTACAGGCAAGTGGCGAATGTGCGTAGACTTCACCGATCTGAACAAGGCCACCCCCAAGGACTGCTATCCGCTACCGAGCATCGACCAATTGGTTGACTCAACCTCGGGCAGGAGATACTCAGTTTCCTGGATGCCTATTCGGGTTATCATCAGATCCGAATGAGCCCTGAAGATGTCGAGAAGACCGCCTTCATCACCGACTACGGCGTGTACTGCTACACCCGGATGCCCTTCGGATTGAAGAATGCTGGAGCCACATACCAGCGACTGGTCAACCATATGTTCGAGGGACAGTTAGGTCAGAACGTCGAGGCCTACATCGACGACATGCTCGTCAAGACCCCGAGGGCCCAAGACCACTTCACCGACCTCGCCGAGACTTTCGGCACCCTCCTGAAGTACAGCATGAAGCTCAACCCCGCCAAGTGCGCCTTTGGAGTAAGATTCGGGAAGTTCCTGGGTTTCCTGGTCACTCAGCGAGGGATCGAACCCAACTCCGACAAGGTCCAGGCCATCCTGGACATGCGCCCGCCCACATGCATTAAAGACGTCCAGCGTCTGACGGGGCGTGTCGCTGCTCTCAGTCGTTTCCTGTCCCGTGCAGCCGAACGATGCTTGCCCTTCTTCAAGCTGATGAGGGGGCCCAAGATAGCATCTGCTACGTTCACATGGGATGTGGAATGCCAAACAGTGTTCGCCGAGCTCAAAGAGTTCCTGGCTTCGCCCCCGGTGCTTTCCAAGCCCGTCCCGGGCGAGGTCTTGTTGCTCTATCTCTCGGCTACGCCATCAACGGTCAGCTCGGTCCTAGTCAGAAATGACTCGGGAGTCGAGAGGCCGGTCTACTACACCAGCAAGGTGCTCGGCGAGGCCGAGCGGAGGTACCCCGCAACCGAGAAACTCGTGCTAGCGTTAGTTACCTCCGCAAAGCGCCTCCGACCCTACTTCCAGGGGCATCCCATCACCATGCTAACCGGCGAGCCACTGAAGAAGATTCTGGCCCATCCCGAAGCCTCGGGGCGACTCGTCAAATGGGCCATCATGCTCGGGGCCTACGACATCTCGTATCGGCCGCGATCAGCTATCAAAGGACAAGCACTCGCCGACTTCATTGCCGAGAGCACCGTTCCGGTCGAGGACAGGCCTCCGACAGCAACCGGGCCAACCTGGGAGCTGTTCGTCGATGGATCGTCCAACTCAGTTGGTAGCAGCGCAGGGATCCTCCTAAGGTCCCCCGAAGGAATAGAGTTGCAATACGCCCTAAAGTTTAACTTTCTGGCGTCCAACAATGCTTCCGAGTACGAGGCCCTTATCTCGGGAGCCCGCATGGCCCGACGGTTGGGGGCCGAGCGAGTCAGGATCCACACCGACTCCCAGCTAGTTGCAAGCCAGGTCAATGGCGAGTACGAAGCTCGAGAGGTACCTATGATCAAATACCTCCAGTTGGTCCGGAGCCTGGCCCAGCAGTTCGAGGAGTTCGAGGTAGTCCGAATAGCTCGGGAGCAAAACTCTCGGGTGGACGCCCTCTCCCGACTGGCCTCCTCCCTAGACCCGGAAGGTACACGATCGGTCCTCCTAGAAGAGCTAGAGCGCCCGAGCATAGACTCGGAGCTCCTCGCCATTGACTCGGCCACTCCCGGCGACTGGTGCTCCCCCTACCTGTCCTGGCTACGGGACTCTCGGGAGCCCTCCAACCCTCGGGAAGCCCGCCGAATGAAGTACCAAGCCCGGCGCTTCGTCATCCTCGACAACGCTCTCTACCGAAGATCGTTCTCCGGACCCCTTCTGAAGTGTCTCGGTCCCGACGAAGCAAGCCAAGCTGTTGAAGAGATTCATCAAGGCCTGTGCGGAGCACATTCAGGAGGTCGGTCGCTGGCCAGAATCCTGCTAAGACAGGGGTACTGGTGGCCGACCCTGCAGCGCGACTGCACGGCCTACGCACAACATTGCGACTGTTGCCAGTGGTTCGACCATTTGGTCCATCAGCCGGCCACGGAACTTATCACCCTTACCGAGCCCTACCCTTTCGCTCGGTGGGGGATCGACATCCTTGGGTCATTCCCAAAGGCTCAATCCCAGAAGAAGTTCATCATCGTCGCCATCGACTACTTCACCAAGTGGATCGAGGCTAAAGCAACAGCTAGGATCACCGAGACAGTCGTCTGGGGTTTTGTATGGAAATCGATCATCTGTCGCTTTGGCATCCCCCGAGTGATAGTGAGCAATAACGGGCGGTAATTCGACTCTCGGTACTTTCGAGACAGATGCGCCGACCTAAATATCCGCAACCACTTCACTTCGGTCGCCCACCCTCAGGCCAACGGGCTGGTTGAAAATGCCAACAAGACCATCTTGAAGGGCATAAAAACCAGACTCGGCAAGGCTAAGGGTAGCTGGCTCGAGGAACTGCCTAGCGTACTATGGTCGCACCGAACGACCCCCAGGACGGCAACCGGTGAGACCCCTTTTCAGCTGGTATATGGCACCGAAGCCGTCGTTCCGTTAGAGATCGCCAATCCATCTCTCCGAGTGATCAGCTTCTCGCCCGAGGCAAACGAGCAGAAGTTGCTCGAGAACCTCGACCTGGCAGATGAACTCCGAGAGATCGCGAACGTCCGAGCTACGGAATACCAGCGCCGCCTCACTCGGTACTACAACACCAAGGTCTGAGGCAGACAATTCCACCCAGGGGACTTCGTCCTCAGGAAGACCGAAGCCTCTCGACCACTGGAGGCGGCGGGCAAGCTATCCCCCAACTGGGAAGGCCCCTACCGAGTGATCGAGACGCTCGGGAAAGGTGCGTACAGGTTAGCCACAATGGAAGGGGAACCCATTCCCCGGACATGGAATGCAACCACACTACGCAGATTTTATTTCTGAAAACTGTATCGACAAATCGGGTAAAATAAACCCCCTTTTTTGCATTCATTCAAGATAACTGTTGGTACATCAGAAAGGCAACTGCCAGTACATTACTTAGTGAAAAGCAAAAATCCATCTGGCACCGCGGCAAACGGCCATCGCCCGACCGACCCGGTCTTGACCTTCTCGCATCCAGCCACTGACTCTGCCTCGCGTAGAAACTGGCTCGGACAAGAGATGGTCGACCCAGTTGGCTCGGGTGGACCGTGACAAAGGTGATAGAGTGACAGCAAGGAGAAGGCCACCTTTCACGCGAGGAAGGCTACCTTCCAAGTTGGCAACAACCTGGAAAAAGGAGAGCCGTGAAGGTCTCCTCTCTGCCAAACTACCAACTCTTTGGAGGCGAACAGAAAGCCAGCAGCCCCCGAAGAGTGAAAGAAATGAAGAACAAAAGAGAGAGAAAGAGGCTGCTGTTGACACCTAGAAAATGAACAGGGGTGGAAGCATAACTGAAAAGAAAATTAGGCCAACAGTAGAAGACCACTGATGAAGCTCGTCAACCATTCACCCGGCTAAAGCCTTTGTCGGCCAAAGCTGATGCCCGGTGCCGATGTCATTCAGACGGCAGCGCCGATGAAGCCGCAGTCACTCGACTGATGGGACCTCCCAGCCTTTTAAGAAGAGCTGGTTGCCAGATTCATCAAACAAAACATTATGTTCTAGTTTGGGATCCCCAGCCGAATAATATCTGATAATGGAAGTCATTTCAGAAATCAAAAGATCTATCGGCTCACCGAGAAGTATAAGATCGAGTGGAGGACTTCCACTCCTTACAATCCACAGGCAAATGGATTGGCAGAAGCCTTCAACAAAACGTTATGCACCTTGTTGGCTAAAGTCGTCAGTTCTAATAAGAAGGACTGGGAAGAAAAGATGTATGAAGCTCTACACTGGTATACTGCTCAGAGGCAGTAGTTCCGCTGGAGCTGGAAGTCCCGTCACTCAGGGTGGCAGTCCAATATGACCTGGCCTGTGGCGAACAAACCAATGCAGAAAGAAGATTACAAGAATTGGCTGAATTGGAAGGGAAGCGCCTCCAAGCTCAGAAGAATATCCAGATGTACCAGGCCCGCATGGCCACTGCATTCAACAAACTCGTACAAGGACGAGAATTTAAGAAAGGTGACCTCGTCATGGTCAAGAAAAGAGAAGTCATGGCGTCCAACCCAAAAGGGAAGCTGAATCCTAATTGGGAAGGTCCTTATGTGATATATAGGGTCTACGAAGGAGGGGCCTACATGGTCGTTAACCATCGAGGGGAAATCCAATTCTCACCACTCAACGGTAGACACCTAAAGCTGTATCATGCCGCCCAACCAATATTCCCCGAGTAATCAGGCTAAAAGCTACCCTTCTTCCTCGGTCTAGCGGCACTCCGCCCTAACCGAGCTACCCTTTTCTTGGTCTAGCGGCACTCCGCCCTAACCAAGCTACCCATTTCCTTGGTCTAGCAGCACTCCGCCCTAACCGAGCTACCCTGCTCCCTTGGTCTAGCGGCACTCTGCCCTAACTGAGCTACCCATTTCCTTGGTTTAGCGGCACTCCGCCCTAACCGAGCTACCCTTTTCTTGGTCTAGCGGCACTCCGCCCTAACCAAGCTACCCATTTCCTTGGTCTAGCGGCACTCTGCCCTAACCAAGCTACCCTTCTCCCTTGGTCTAGCGGCACTCTGCCCTAACCGAGCTACCCATTTCCTTGGTCTAGCGGCACTCCGCCCTAACCAAGCTACCCTTCTTCCTTGGTCTAGCGGCACTCCGCCCTAGCCGAGCCATCCCTTATCATGATCTAATGACAGTCAGACTTGTTACCCTCCCAAAAAGAGGGGAAGAGAGAATAAAAGAATGAAAATAAATAAAAATGGGGTTAAAAATAGAGATACCCTGCCGGTCTTGTTCAGGTTTTCCGAGCAAGGGCAAAAAATGGCTAAAACCCAGCTGTGGTGAAAACCCGAAAGCGCACCGCAGGCAAAATCGGGTACCCCGCCACGTGAAAACCCGGAAGGGCGCGTGGGCAAAAGCAAGAGGGGGCTGGCTCCGGTGAAAACCCGAAAGGGCGCTTGGGCCAGTAATATGGTGATCCTAAAGAAACCTCACCTCCCGTCATAAACTTCTCGTCGATCGGCCGGCACCTCGTCCAATCAACGATCAAACCCACCCAGTTCAGACCCAACGTCTGTCCTGATAAAACCCTCATACCTTGCCAAAGTCCCACCATGGTGAAACCTGCTTTGATCGATTGGCGCACTGCCCGGTCAATGATGAAACCTATCCGGCTTAGACCTTACGTCTATCCCGATGAAACCTATGAAATCCCTGCATTGGTATAAACCCAATACCGACGATGAAACCTACTGTTGATTGATTGGCACATTGCCCAATCAGCGGTAAGACCTATCCAGTTTAGACCCTACGTCTATCCTGATGAAATCCATGATATCCTTGCATTGGTATAAACCCAATACCGATGATGAAACCCATCTTTGGTCGACAGGGCACCCTGCCCGATCGGCGAAGAAACCTGTTCGATCTACATCTCACATCTGTTCCGACTAGAGCTGCGTGTCTCGCTATGTCCCACCGTGATGAAATCTGCTGCTGATTAATGGGCACACTCGCCCGAGCAGCAATGAAACCTATCCGGCTTAGACCTTACGTCTATCCCGATGAAACCCATGAAACCTTTGCATTGGTATAAACCCAATACTGATGATGAAACCTGCTGTTGATCGATTGGCACCCTGCCCGATCAGCAACAAAACCAGCCCAGGGTAGACCTTACGTCTATTCTGATGAAGATTCATAAGATCCTTGCATTGGTATAAACTCAATACCAATGATGAAACCCACCTTTGGTCAATGGGCACCCTGCCCGATCAACGAAGAAACCCGTCCTATCAAATTTGCATATCCCTTTACGTCCCGCCGTGATGAGACCTACCATTGGCCGATCGGCACCCTGCCTGATCAATGATAAAACCAGCCTAGTGTGGACCTTACGTCTACCCTGATGAAACCTATAAAATCCTTGCGTCGGTATATACCCAATACCGATGATAAGAGCATGCATTAATGAAGCAGCACATCGCCTGATCCGTGCTGAAGTCCCGATTCAGGAAACATATGTATATAAAAAAAATGGGGTTAAAAATAGAGATACCCCGCCAGACTTGTTCGGACATCCCGGATAAGGGCAAAAATGGCCAAAAAACCCCGCTGTGGTGAAAACCCGAAAGGGCACCGCAGGCAAAATCGGGTACCCCGCCACGTGAAAACCCGAAAGGGCGCGTGGGCAAAAGCAAGAGGGGGCTGGCTCCGGTGAAGACCCGAAAGGGCACTTGGGTCAGTAATGTGGTAATCTAAAAGTTCCATGCCAACCGGCACGCTACCTTTACCTCCCCTTCACTGATGAAGCCTTCCGTCGGTCATCTGGCTCTATGCCCCACCGATGATAAAGCCTTCCCGGGGTGGACCTTACGTCTACCCTGATAAAACCTACATACCCGCTTTCAAACGTCCCACCAACAATGAAACCCATCACCACCCTGATGAAGCCTGTCCAGCTCAGACCTCACGTCTGTCCTGATGAAGCCTACGCATTTCTTGGCAAGCCCCACATGCGATAAAACATGTTGGAATAGACCTTACGTCTATCCTGACGAGACCAACACCTTCACATACGTCCCACAGTTGATCGATTGGCATCCTGCCCGATCGATGATGAAACCTTGTCCAGTTTAGACCTTTCGTCTATACTGATGAAACTTATAAATCCCTTTGCATCGATATAAACCCAATATTGATGATGAAACCAACCGTTGATCGATTGGCACCCTGCCCGATCAATGATGAAACCTTGTCCAGTTTAGACCTTTCGTCTATACTGATGAAACTTATAAATCCCTTTGCATCGATATAAACCCAATATTGATGATGAAACCAACCGTTGATCGATTGGCACCCTGCCCGATCAATGATGAAACCTTGTCCAGTTTAGACCTTTCGTCTATACTGATGAAACTTATAAATCCCTTTGCATCGATATAAATCCAATATTGATGATGAAACCAACCGTCGATCGATTGGCATCCTGCCCGATCAATGATGAAACCTTGTCCAGTTTAGACCTTTCGTCTATTCTGATGAAACTTGTGAAATCTCCTTGCATCGATATAAACCCAATATCGATGATGAAATCAATTGTTGATCGACCGGCACCTCGCCCGATCAATGATGAAACCCTACTCAGTTTAGACCTTTCGTTTATTCTGATGAAACTTATAAAACCCTTCGCTTCGATATAAACCCCATATCAATGATGAAACCACCGTTGATCGACCGGCACCGCGCCCGATCAATGATAAAACCCTGCCCAGTTCAGACCCTACGTCTGTTCTGATGAAAACTATGCCCCCTTCAAATGTCCCACCTGCCATAACCTCTATCCAGTCTAGACTTGCCGTCTATTCTGATGAAACCCCTTCTGTCACATCCCTGCAAATTGTCTCCCTCATAGCACATGTCGCCAAGAGGGACGTTTGATGATACCGACACAATCCGGTTTAAGCACCTCTTCGGATGCCCGTCACGCGGTGGAGCGAGTTCCCCATCCTTTCTCTGAAGGGGTGGACGCTCTCCTGCTAGGTACGAGCCATTCACATGAGGGATTGCTAAAACCACTACCCCACTTCCCGAAGTGATGAAACCACATGGTAGACAAGATGGATACACATGAAGCCAAAAGATCTCTTTTCATTTCATTACGAAGTGAGTACATAAGGGGCCCCGAGGGGACGCTGTGTCACAAAAAGAAAGAAAAGAAAAGAAAGTGAAGATAATTCATGGCCGCCGAAAGATATCTTCAAAGGCCAGAAGACCAACATAGGGGGCGGCTCTTAACTCATGAAGGCGCGCTTCCTCCTCCTGAAGCCTCATGGACAGGTCCTGGAAAGACATCACCCGACCCTCCAGTGAAGCCACCTCCTCGGTGGACTGTGGCCGAATAGAAGATAATTGCTGCAGCTCGGCCCGAAGTTCAGTGAGCTCCGCCTCCAAAACGGCTACCCGTTTCTGGATAGCCTCCTCCCGCTGAATAATACTCTGTAGCTCGGCCTGGCGTTCATCAAGTGTCAGCGTTAGCTTTTCCACCTCGGATTTGCATTCCGACCTCTGCAACTTCAACGCCGTCAACCTGTCAACCATGATCCGTGCTAGGAAGTCTCTCCGATGCACGAATTTCAACAAAAGCAAGACCCGCTGAACCCATGTGTCCAAAGGGCAGCCCATGGCTTGCAGGCCAGCAGTGAGGCGATTGGCGATTTCCTTCAGCTGTAGATATGTCAAGCCAGGCTGAGACTCTACTAGCTGGCGTAACATGTCCAGATGCTGCCAGACGAAGCTGTCAGGAGACGTAAAGCCAAAGGAAGCAGATGCGACGACTTCGAAAGTCACCTCTCCGTCAATATCTGCCCATAGTCCAATGCCCGCTTGGGAGGACGAAGAAGGCAAATCTGCCGAAAGAGCTAGCCGGTATCTCTCTGTACTCCCCTGCTGGACTGAAGACTCCTCCTCTGCTGCTGCCTCGGGAGCTACACCTTGAACATCCGCGGGAGGAGAATCAATGAGTAATGGGGTTATCTCTGCAATGGAGGCTGCACCTTCAGCTGCTCTTTCTGGTGATGGGGACAGAGGTGCCTTAGACTGTGTAGGCATGAATTCGGACTCTGCAGCCACTATGGCAGGAATTGCTAACTCGGGCGCGATTGACATTACTGCGGCCGGTATGAAAGCAGAGCTCCTAGCCGGATCTGCTTCGGCTCTAAGATCTGAAGCCCTAGCAGGGATGACGCTTTCTTCTGCAGCCCCCAAGTCTAATGATGCCAAGTCTGTCGAGGACTGTATCCGCACTGGCACAGGGCGAATGATCTCAGGAGCCCCCGTGCAAGTTAAAGGCAGAAAAGGAACAATAGCCAAATCTACAAGGGAAATGTCCATGAAGGATGTGGAGGTGGCTGGGGTAGCAGCAACAATACTCTGAGACCAAAGCAAAGCGACCTTCAGCACTAAATAAAAGAAACAAATGAAGCAGCATACATGAAGAACAACCCACCTTTGGAGTAGGGTCCGCACCCTCAAAATGGGGCGAAAGAGAAGAAAGCTCCGTGGCCGAAATGGCGAGTGGTGGAGTTATGTCAATCTCAGTATCGAGCCCGGCAAACTCCTCCTGAAATTCTTCCTCAGAGGATGACGCTGATAGTTCGGCGGGTCAAAGAGACGGAACACCTTTCGCAAGTGCAGGAGGGGCTTCTGACTTGGCAATACCTTCCCCTTCGCTGTCGCTGAAATCTACCTCCTCCTCATGGGAGACATCCTGGGAGCTGCCCGAAGATATTTCCACACTAGCTATATGCTGGGCCGGTACCTCTAAAGCATGGCGGGATGAAGATCGAGTGATTATGCGTCTGGCCGGAATAGTACTCTACTTTGGCCGAGTCTTGTGACCCTCCTGTGGTCGAGGCAGCTCTTCTGTCATTATCATGGCCTCGGCTTGCTCCCCGACTGCCACTGCTACAAGAAAAGAAAACTTCTGAGAAGTATAGCAAAGAAAACAACGGAAGTATAAAACAAATGGAAAAAGCACATTTACCCTCCTCCTCGCCAGCCGGGGTGGGAGAAGGCAGTCTTGTGTCCGTCTCCACAGGCGCTTCAACCTGCTCCTGAGCTGTATCAGATAAAAAGAAGCTCAGCCTCAAAGAACTCCCTAGGAGATTGATCAAGATGACAAAGGAAGTTCCAGCTACAAGCTATCATCGTCACCTTCGGCAGATGCCTGTGCGGCCTCCCTCTGAGATGCGAATGCGTCAAATGAAGGGATATCCGGAAGAGGGGTTCCAGCTTCCTTCGCAGTCGAAGCCGACTTCCGGGTCCGAGCAACCTTGGCCTTCTTGGCCTTGGCGACTGCAACCTTCACCACAGAAGGCTTCCTCTTCTTGCCCGAAGGCAGGGGAGTGGTCGTAGGTGCTGCTTCGGGAATTTCAAAGTGGGCAGGTTTCTCAGCTTGAGCAATTATCTTCCTGTAAAGCCCATACGCGCCGATATCCTTCGCGCCGGGAGGTCCATGCCGAGAAGCCCCGAAATGCTGGAAATAAAGAAAATACGAAAATGAAGACATCAAAATGAAAGATGGATATGCAAAAGGGTTACTACAGCAACATGATCAAGCTGAAGGACAATGTCAAGGATAAAACTGAGGAATATACCCTCAAATGACGAAGAACACCTGCAGACCCCGTGTCACTTATTCTGCACTTACGCCGCCCGCAGGTGGGGGGCATTTGTTGACACCTAGAAAATGAACAGGGGTGGAAGCATAACTGAAAAGAAAATCAGGCCAACAGTAGAAGACCACTGATGAAGCTCGTCAACCATTCACCCGGCTAAAGCCTTTGTCGGCCAAAGCTGATGCCCAGTGCCGATGTCATTCAGACGGCAGCGCCGATGAAGCCGCAGTCACTCGACTGATGGGACCTCCCAGCCTTTTAAGAAGAGCTGTACTACTGCTTCGTCCGAGAATCCACGGATGATATGTCAAGGTAAGCCAGATGTTAGCTTACTGATGGATGTAATATGAGATAAAGATGAAACCGGCACCGACAGATAAAGATTGTCAGGGCTCCTACAAAGTCAGAACAGAAGAGCAATCCTCTCCACAGATTACATACCCGGCCGAAGTCTGTCAGACTGAAGCTGATGTCTGGTCTTGTCACCGTTCGGATGACAATGCCGATGAAACATACCCGGTTTTGTCGTCATTCATACGGCAATACTGATTAAACCCCAGTTCGTTCACTGATGGAGCCTCAAAACGATCTCAACAAAGTCATGCCTCTACTAAAGGTGGGCTTTATTCGGTTCTGACGAAGATTAATTCAAAAGAAAGCATGAAGAGAAGCCTAAGGCACGAATGAGGCCTGAAGGCGCTAGATGGGCCGGTCATTTGGGCTCCTGTTAGTGGCGCCGGGAGCCTCAACAGGGGGCTACTTGTCACGCCGGGAGATGTCTCGAATGGAACTGGCCACACCGACTGCCCTCCGCCGAGAGCACAGAAGGATGAGACCTATATAAACATACCCCCTTTGAAAGAAAAGGGGATCGGAGGATCAGAAGCCAGACCATCGATCAAAAAGAAAGAAAAAGAGAAGAGACCAGAGAGAGAGAGAGCCTCCTCCGCTGAAAAAGAAAGAGAGAAGAGACCCATTCCCAGGGAAGAAGCTCCAGGTGGGCATCCGGGGGAGGGAGAGGAGTCAATGCTCCGCCCTCCCCCATGTTTGTTTTCTCTTTTCTTCTATTTCATGTAATACTTTCGAATCTTATCTCGATTCATGCAATGTAGCCGAAATATCTCGGCATCTGTCTGTTCCCCTTTCCCTCACTCTCTCCCTGTAATCGGTTTGGGTATGGGAATGATGTTTCATATGGGTTTTCTGACTATGTGTCTTCCGTGATGGGCATCATCAAACGAATGGATATATATGTATGATGGGCTGTAGTTTGAGCTTGATTTTTGCTTTTTTTTTAAGCCCTATTGCCATTCTCTGTGTTATTTGTAAATCAATAGCATGATGATCAGTTTCGTCTGTCCTTTCTCTGCCTCGTAGCACTGTTATTGCTCACCCCAAAGCCTGGAACAGATTATTCTTTGGCTGCTGGGATGAAGCCGTGCTGTGCAATGATTGAGGCTTGAGAAACTCCGGGGTTCCAAGCATGTGTGTTTCCTCCGTATATGTCATCTAAGTCTCCTCTGGGGCCAGAGACAGCCATCTCTTGGCTCCCAGGGTGACGAATGACCATATTAAGTTTGTCCCCAAGCTCTGCATGATAACGGCGATGAACAGGGGCATTCAGACTTCGGCCTCCCAGATGCCTCTCAAATCCCAATACTCCTCTGGATTCTAGACCTAATCCAACTCAAAGTGGATGCTTCGGACAGCTCAGAGCCCATAGAGTCCGTCGCTTTCAGCCCAAACCATCATTAAAACCAGAAAACAGAGTACCGTAAGCTTTGTTCTGATCCCGGCGCCCTCATACTTCTCGGATCAACCTACAGTAAATTTGGTGAATAGCTCCCGGCGCCGCTTCTTCAGGCGCCGAGAACCACCAGGATCAGCTCCTCCCCCCCTTTTTTCTTTGCGCGCCGGGAGCCCCTATGCCTTGGCTTTCTTCCCCGCGCGCCGGGAGGCCCTCTTTCTTCCTCATGTGCCGAGAGACCCTCCGGGCCATCCTATCAGCGCACCGAGAAACCCGTGCCGGGAGCTCTCTGGCATCCTTGCCATCGGCGCCGAAAAGCCAACCTGTACACCTCAAGTCGTAAAACCTTTGCTACCACTGAAGAAACCCCATAAATACTCTTGTTATGTCAAGGGATGCCCCGGGCCATCATATGCACCTCGGGGGTGACAATTAATGGGGATAACCCTCCCCTTTTTCTACGAGGTTTTCCGGACTCTATCGGCTTTTATAACCTTCCGAGGCAATGGAGCTCCGCCACTGCATAAGCTTCGCTGACCTCTAAAGGGATATCGAAACAGTGCTGCAGGCACGTACATGGTTAGGGGTTCAATACCCCTCTATTTGGCTTTCACCCCGGCATTCCGTGGGTGATCGTCTATCATTCCCTGGCAAATGCTGAGTCCGGGGGAGATGCTGTCAAAATTCTCCCAGGACCACGAAAAGCCAACATTAAGCTATCCCCGGGACTCTGTATGACACCGGTGACAGGGATCCTCTACGCCTTGGCCTTCCCAAATTCCTCCTCGATCCTGATGTTCTTATAAAGCCCAAGCCTAATCTAGTTCAAACTTTGATGCCCTGACCTATTTTTGACCCCAAAGAAGTCCTTCCCCTTGGCATGAATCAATCAGATACCCAAAACAGAGTACCGTAAGCTCTGTTCTGGTCCCGGCGCCCTCACTGCTCTCGGCTCAGCCTACAGTAAACTGGGTGAATAGCTCCCGGCGCCACTTCTTCAGGCGCCGAGAACCCCCAGGGGCAGCTCCTCTCCCTTTCACCTCAGCGCGCCGGGAAGCCCGGGCCGAGAACCTCCAGAGTCCTCTTTGCATCCTCCGCGCCGGGAGACCCCCCCTTGCAGCCTCGTCGCACCAGGAGCCTTGCTCAACCATCCCGCGTCGAGACCCTCTTCCAGCATTTCTTCCTCGCGTCGGGAAGCCTGCGCCGAAGGCCCTCTCCCCTTTGGCTTCTCTTTGTCACGCCGGGAACCTAAGTCCTCTCGCCTTGGCGCCGAGAACCCCCAGCCTTCTTGTTTTGGCGCCGGAAGCCCTGGCCTTCCCATTTTTGGGTCGTGCCGAGAGCCTGTGTCCATTCAGAGCGTGCCGAGAGCCCGATCTACCACCCAATGAATTCCAATACCCAAAGCGAACCCACAAAAGGGATATCTGTGGATCACCCGATATGTTCCAGGGATAAAATTGAAGGGGAGTCATAACCCCTATGTTCCACCTAACTACAACGGATTTACGAGTAACCCTTTTGCTCGGGGGGGGGTCTTGCCACTGCATGAATCCCGCTAGCTTTTCAAAGGGAAAATCACACATTGCCCCATAGCCCATATGTACACGGGTTGGGAGGTTCGGCCTCTCTAGCTCTCGGCTTTCATCTCGGCATTCCGTGGGTGATAGCCTATTTCCCCCTGGGCATAACCCAGATTAAGAGAAAAGGCCGTCGAAATACCGATCGAACCTTTAAACCTATATCATGGCCAGGGCTTTGCCTTTCCGTGGTGGATATCTTCTATCTCCTTGTTTCCACCAAGTATAACTATTTTGAACCGCCAACCACACGATCTAGTCGGTTTCTGTGGTTGATGTTATTATCTTACCCGCCTCCCCGGCCCTGGTATGAAGTTTAAAGTTAAGCATGTGAATATCTGTTTGCCTCTCGAGGCCTCTTACTTTAGCGTTTAATCAAGGGTTGTCCTTCCCTGGAAGGACGTAATTAACGTCATAACGTTCATGGTATGACGGACTTCAGGTCCCGACACGATCACTCACAATCGACTGACCATGTCAGATCGAGCGCACAATGAAATCGTCACACATGTGACTGGCATGCCAATAAATCCATAAATATAAATAAATGAACAAATAATAAATATAAAAAAAATCCACGTCCACAGCTGCGGATAGGGGTGAGGAAGGGACTGGAGTCGCCTCCTCCCCTCCCACGGAGGGGAATGGCGGCCGGCATCCCTAACTCCCCCATCCGCCCTCCATCTCGGCGTCCGCCCGGAAGCCTCGCCGGAGCCAAGAGGAGGCAAACGGCGTACCCCCGCACGTCGAAGCCCTCTCCAGATCCGCGCGGTGACCGTCGGACCCGTCTCATGCACGCGCGGCGACCGTGGGACCCGACCGATATTCCAGGACAGCTGGAACCGGCCGCTCCCCGTCGTCTACGGCGTCATCTTCTGAAGGGTCCTCCATGCTCCGATCGCGGCGGCGCAACGCAGAGCGAAAACGAGGGAACAAGAGCAAATCGCCGGCGAGAGTCCTAAGTGTTACGAGGGAAGGAGCACCCTTCGGTCCTTTTTATAGGCCAAAGGAGGCCACGCGCCTTAAATGACTCCCCCCTCGAAAACACGCTATAGGACCTCCCTTGGAAGGTCACCTCCAATTCCTCGGCCCCCGCCCTAGCGGGATTCACGAAGCGCCTCGACTTTCAAAGCATGGTGGAATGAAAGGACGCCCCGCCGGAAGTCTCCCGAATCGGCATGCGAGAACGGTGCAGAAAATATCGGCACCTTCCAACTTCCCCCGATACGCCAGCCAAATCACGGCAAAGATAACGATCAAACGAAGTGAGTCCTTTATTGCCTCCCATAAAGAAATCCTCTTACAAAAGGAAAAATAGACAAAAATGGGAAGGGGCAAAATAAAGCATAATACATCAGGCCTCGGGCCCACTTTGAAGCTCGGGAACAGCAGTAGGGGACGCGTCACCCCCGGTGCCTTCGGTGACGACCGGCCCGGACACTGACCTCGCCTGTGCGAGAACTATCTCGGTCGTGAGCCCTCCTGGAGCCTCCGGAGTTGGTGACCCCGCTGGAGGTGACTCCTCCTGTTCTTCCCCGGCCGAGGATGAGGAGCTAGAAACTGACTCATCCGAGTCATAACTCTGGCCGTAAGGAAAATCACCCCCGGCAAGGTGCTCATTGGCATAGCTCATCGCTCGGCGATAGCCCTGCCTGAATCCCTTTCGGGCACCCCGGCGGAGCGCTACCTCGTAGTAGGGTAGGGCAGCTTCAATCAGGTCGGCCGAGTAAGCTTCCGAGCCTTTGTAGCGCTCGATCGCCTCCGCCTCAACCTGCCCGTCCCGAGCCCGCTCCGCCTCGGCCGCACGCTCTTCCGCCCTCGCCAGACGCTCCTCCAGCTCGGTCATCCTCCGCTCGGCTTCGAACGTCCGACCCTCCGCCCGGGCTCGGTCTGCCTCGGCCTCAGCGCGAAGGCGCTCCGCGTCCTCCGCCCGATCCTGCAGCTCGCCGTGCTCAAGCTCCCAGAGGTCATCCAGCTCGATGTGACATTGACGCTCATCTTCTAGACGTTTGCTCTTCCTCTCGAGCGATTCTCGGGCCCTTGCTAGCTGCTCGGCCAGCGCCTCAGCTTCCCGTCGGCTCGACCGTGCCAACTCCCTGAATGCAAGGAACTCCCGCCGGAGCCCCTCGTGCTCCCCCCCGAGCCGGGCTAGTTTCCCCTCGCATCCACCAAGGGTCCAGGCGAGCCTCGACCGCTCCGCCTCCGTCCGGGCGTGCGCCTCTGCCATCACGGCCGATGTCCGAGCTATGACCAGGCCACCCTCCATCAGGATATCAAGGACCCCGGTGGGAGTGCTGCGCCTTTCTCCCCCCCTCGTCCTCTCGGCGATCGACCGGTAGAGCCGGTACAAGTCGCCCGAGATACCGAGCCTGACCAGAGGTTCCGGCAAAGGGGACTGCTCCACCCTGGGCACCCCGCCAGAAGACCCTGTTCGGGCAGCGAAGCTGACCGCCCCGCTCGCCACGGACTGTTGGGGTTGCAACGCCTCCCCGGGCGAACCCCCACCCTCGACCGGCGCCGCGGGATCAACCGCACCAGCAACTGTCGGCACTTGGGGTTGCGACGCCCTCGCGGGCGAACCCCCATCCGCGCCGACCAATCCCTCGGTCCCAGCACCGGCCACACCGGCATCGGCCCCCTCTGCCCCCACAGAGGGGAGAGCCGACCCATCACCTCCCTCTGCGGGGCCCCTGGTCTCCTCAGCCCCCTCTCGCCCGGCGGATGGGAGAGCTAGCCCAGAGGGGTCGGCCCCATCCTGCCCCCGAGGGGGGAGCGCCGCCGAGCCAGAAACGCCCCCGACGGCAGTAGGAAAATCGGCTTTCTTGGCCCTTTTCCTAGCCTTCGCGACCTCCCGCAACTTCCCCGCCAGGGTATCTTTGCGCTTCAGGCCGGTCGATCGAGAAGTCCCCTCGGGGGCCGCCCCCTTGCCCTTATCTCGGGCATGGACGCGACCCGCCGAGACATCGGGCTCATCGGCTGCCGAGTCGTCTCCCAGATCGATGACCTCGGCCGCCTCCTCCAGAGGCTCCCGCCTTACGTCTGCAACAAGAAGAAGCCCTAGTCAAGAGGAGGAAAAGAGCTACCACCCCCGAAAAAGAGCCTTAAGAGCCATACCCGTCGACGTCAACCGCGAGAGAAGACACCATTCGATGTTCTCCGGCGTCACCAGCTCCTCGGTCGATTGACGGTTCTCCAGCAGACGGGCAGCCTGCTGCTCCACGTGGGGAGGGAACTCCTCCTGGCGAGGGGGCAGATTCGGGTGAAAGTTGGGCGAGGTCCGGCATCTCCGTATCTCGTCCGTCGCCACCGCCTTCATCCATAAGAATTGGGTCTTCCACCCCTTGTGCGAGGAGTCCTTCGCCGCAAGCGAGATGCAGCTCCTATTCCTCCGCGCCTGAATGAAGTAGAAGCCTTTCCCCGCCGACGGGTGCGCCTTCAACTCAAAAAAGAAGTGGAAGAGGTCCAAAGAAGGAAAAATGTCGCGCTGACGACAAAGAATCCCGAAGGCCGAAAGAAGAAGATAGGAGTTGGCCACCAACTGAATAGGCGCCAACCGAAAAAAATTAAGAAGCTGCAGCACATAAGGATCGAAAGGAAGCCGAAATCCACTCTTCCAAGCCAGAAGGAAGGTGCAAATGAGCTCATCGCGATCATCCAGACTCGTCTCGTACGGAGTGGTGGCGATGAAGCTGTATCTGAGAGGCAGGCGGAAACGATGCTCCAGCCTCCGCACCTCTGCTTCCCCCAACTCACTACAGTTGGGGACGGGTTCCCGCCTCACCGGCACAAGCTCCGGACTCTGATCCGCCATCGAGTCGGGAAGAGATCCCTCGTACGAGCTTGAAGACTCTGGGGGAGAAGGAAGTTGCTGGACCGCCTCTGCGGTTATCCTCGCCAACTCCTCGAATGCCGCCGCAAGGCTTCGCGTCTCCGCTGTGCTCTCACGGCGCATCAAGAAGCAAGGAAAGCCTAAAACCCTGGAAGCCTAGAACGATGAACAACGCCCCCTATAAACCCCTGAGGGTGGCGGCGCGCCGTTCCGTGCTCCGAGAAAAGGGGGGCCCCTTCGTCTCGAATCCGTCAGGATCATCATCACGGGCCTCGGCGACCGCTATAAGCGGCTCCATAACGCCAACGGAATTCCACCCACCTGAGCCACGCCGGTCCAAAGCCTCGAAAAAATACTCATCCGAGCCTCCTTGGCTCGGGAGTAGGAGGGGGACAAGTGGAGAGGGGGATTTCCGCAGCCCACCACAAAGGCAGCCCAACAAGACCCACAAGGTCCAACCGGGCGAGCCCACCCGAGTGATAGCCCACAGGGCCCACTTAGGGAGAAAAGCCCAATAAATAAGACTCGAGGAACTAACTCTCCCCGGTGGCCTTCTAGGCTCGGAGGGCCCGAGACAACGATCAGGTCCCGAGGAAGGTCCGGCCTAAAGCCCTCTCCCCGTCCGAGAGAGATAGGCTCCAGCCGACCTATCCGACCCCACCCTCGCCGGGCCATGCCTATCGCTCGGACATGAGCTAGCATCCCCGAGGCTCGGTAAGGCGGGTTGATTATCTACAGGTGCAGCCGTTCAGAGTCCTCCGCCAGCGGGAGAGTCAGGGGAGCCGCCGGACTCCAAGGGGATAACGTTCCCACGATCAGGCCATGAAAGCCCCCGTTAAAGACGTAACTCCCGCCGGGAACCCCTCAGCTTACAGGACTCCTGAAGGCGGCGCACTATTTAAGCAGGGGATCCCCTCCGGAAGATGGTAAGATGAACTAAGCATTCACACACCCTAAGCTCCTGAGCACGATTCGCTTCACCCTTTGGTGGAGAGGATTCTCGCGCATCAGCTCTCTCCTCCCCCCATTATTGCTTCCACCATAGCTCTACTGACTTAGCCATCGGAGGGTTTTGCCCCAGGGAGATCCCCTGGGCCCTCTGATACGTTTCCCTCTCTTGCAGATTCATCTTCTGGTGATCCATAGCCCGCTCAGGATCCTACACGAGATCTCGCCTCTTCATTGTTTTTTTGCAAGGGTAATCGAAGAAAGCCCTCTCCGTGGGCTGGCCGAAGGGGGAGGAAGAAGCAACCCGCCATTCCCCGCACTCGATGATTCACAGTTTCCGTGCCTTGTACCACGTACACGCGATCATTTCTTTTCATTGAGGGAACCCCTCTGGCGATCACATCCCTTTAGCATCCTACGTATGCTCTCTTCTCTATTGGCACATTTCATGTCCCTTATTAGCTTTTTAGTTACTGCTAGTTTGTAGCCTGTCGCTCGCTTTCTTCTTTCTCCTTTTAAGTGGATCCCTCCACGGCTTCCATACTGTACATCGACCCGATGTTCAAAGCTATGTTGGGTCATCCGTGGATCGATACTCTCAGCGCCGTGCCCTCCACCGCACATCAATGTCATAAATTCTCTTTTCAAGGGAGGGTGGCTAAAGTCAAAAGCTTATCCACGGTCCAGTCTGTCAAAGCTATATCAGAGAAGATTCTGCCTACACTATGGCCCAGCAATCCGCCTGTTATCTCGGTATTGGATCTAAACTTTCCTTGGGCTTGCACACCACGCAGGTCCGCCACTACACCCGTTAACATCAAAGTAAAACCCCAGATCCGAGATTCCAAGGGCTAGGATATTATATTGAAACTGGGCTACCAACCGGGGAGAGGCCTCGGTGAGCAGTTACAAGGGCGAACCAAGCCGGTGCCCAAAGGAAGAAAAATGGGCAGGAGAGGTCTCGGCTACCGAGAGTCTGCACTCTCAATGAGGGCGATTCAGGGCCACTTACTTGGGACTATCACCAACACTTTGTTAAAGGTCCTCTCCAGCCAGGGACGCTTTAGCCACCATCAGCACAGTCAGAGAAGGAAGATACAACCTGCACAGTTGACAGCCCGCCTCTGCTGCCAAAGGGGCCTATTGATGATATGCCAGATTTTAGTCAATCATTTGCCAGAATGTTCAGTGAGCCAGATGGTTATGGTCAGAAGAAGAATCAAGAGGTACGGCTTGTTCAATGGAAGCCGAAGAAGCCAGCCGACTATCCACGGAAGAAGGGGAGCTCGCCTATTGTCTTTTTATGGTCTCCCTCCCGTCTCATATCTCTTTTTCAACAGTTGGAATCCATACCTGGCTCACCTCCGATCATGGTTGATCCGTACTTCACAGAATTACCAACCGAGGTGTTAATTATACCTTGTGCATGCGGGCGATGCCCACCCATTGATCTATCCACCTTATGGACCTCCTCCTCCAATCTTCCGGACATGTGGTTCTCCTCTTCTGACCCATTCTTCGATGTGTTGTTCCCATCTCTTTTCCCCCGTCAACTTCCTCCTTCACCATCTCCTCCATCCTGCTATGTGATCTCCACTGATCTCAAAAAAAAATGTCAAATTTGAAACAGAGATTTCGGTGGAAGATTACGCTATCTTGTCTCCATCCTCCTCTCAGGGGCACGAGTCTCCTGCTCCTTCCTTTCCACTAGATTTCCTTTCTCCTAGGTTATGTGTAGGGTCCGTCGAGTCTAGGGAAGTAGAGTCAATTAGAACTAGAGAAGTAGGGTCCTCTTCTAGGTCGTCCAATCCTTCCGAGCCTGAGCCGCGCCCACTTGCGCATCATTCCAAATCCATCCCCGATAGGTTCTTACAGAATCTGGCTCAGCGATGTCATGCTCTTTTGAAGTGTCCAGAATTTGTCGCTACGGCAATCGTGATAGAAGATGAAGAGGAAATAGAAGGGGTGTGGAGCGACGGCGGACTTGCTGTCTATGAAGTCTTGGATCAGAAAGACCCGATTGATGATGAGGACAGCAACGTAGATGACACTACCGATCTGTATGCGCAAGGATTAAAGAGATTCGACGAGCCATCATCGGCAATGGATGAACCTACAAAGGAAATAAATTTGGGGACTGAAGAAGACCCAAGGCCCATTATTATTGCCGCTAATCTCCCTCCGCAAGTAGAAGAAGATCTAATCAAGGTTTTGAGGGAGTATAGTGATTCTTTCGCCTGGTCTTATGAGGACATGCCGGGTCTTGACCCCTCTTTAGTGGAACACCGACTCGTACATAAACCAGGGGCAACACCTGTAAAATAGAGGTCGAGAAAATTTCACCCCCACATGGCCTTAAGGATCAAAGAAGAAGTTGACAAGTTATACAAGGCCAGATTCATTAGAGTCATCTTATGTCCTCAGTGGGTGGTGAACATAGTCCCTGTCATCAAGAAGGATTGAAAAGTGTGTATTTGCATTGATTTCAGGGATCTTAATAAAGCATGTCCCAAAGATGATTTCTCACTGCCTCACATAGATGTCCTGGTGGATAATATTGTCGAGTACGAAGCTTTGTCATTCATGGATGGTTATTTTGGCTACAATCAAATCCGTCTCGCTCCGGAAGATCAAGAGAAGACTTCCTTCACTACGCCCTAGGGCACGTATTTTTATGTGGTTATGCCGTTCGGTCTGAAGAACGCAGGTGCCACTTATCAGAGGGCAATGATGGCCATTTTCCATGACATGGTGCATATCTACATGGAAGCCTACGTGGATGATATCCTGGTGAAATCAAGAACCAAAGAAGAACACCCCTCTATTCTGGCTAAGGTGCTACAGAGAGCTAGGGAGTACAAGCGGAAAATGAATCCGAAGAAGTATGTTTTCGGAGTCTCTTCAGGGAAGCTGCTAGGCTTTATAGTTAGCAAACGGGGGATCCAGATTGATACTAATAAAGCAAAGGCCGTCATGGACATGCCTCCGCCAAAGAATACTACGGAACTTCAAGGACTGATTGGTAGATTTCAATTCATCAGAAGATTCATATCCCAACATTCTCAGAGGTGCCACCCGTTTTATGAATTGCTAAAGACGGGGGTCAAATTCGAATGGAATCAAGATTATCAGAAGGCCTATGAGGACCTAAAGGAATATTTATCCAATCCTCCGGTTTTGTAACCTCCTATCCCTGGGAAACCCCTAATCCTATACATCTCGATCATTGAGGACTCCCTAGGGGCGGTTTTAGCACAAGTAGACGATGAAGGGAAAGAGCGGGCAGCTTATTACCTCTCTAGGTTGTTCAACCCGTCCGAGGCTAAATATACCGCTATGGAGAAGACTTGTGCCGCCTTAGTGTGGGTAGCTCAGAAGCTCAAACACTATTTTCTAGCCCACCCAGTTTGGTTAATCTCTAGAATGGACCCGATTCGCTATCTCTTAGAAAAACCTGTCCTTTCTAGTATGTTAGCTCGCTGGCAGAGCTTCCTCTCTCAGTTCGATATCACGTTCGTTGTTCAGAAGGCGGTCAAAGGATACGCCATCGCTGAGCATCTTGCCCATCTTCCTATTCCCTGCACTGATTCCATTCAGGATGACTTCCCTGATGAGCATCTTTCTGTCCTGACTCATCATCCCTTCTGGTCACTGCACTTCGACAGTGTGCTCAATTCTCAGGGCCGAGGGATAGTGTCTGTTCTACTCACTCGGAAGGAGTGACGATTCCTTTTACTTATCAACTTTGATTTCCTGCTACCAACAACATCACCAAGTATGAGACTCTCCTAGCTGGGTTGAAGCATGCCTACCTTCTAGGCGCGCGTTACTTGAATATCATAGGGGACTCTCAGCTCATCCTACGGCAAGTTCTGTCCACTTACCGCACCCGTGACCCTAAGCTCAAACCATATCAAGATTTGGTCACGCTCCTTGCTAGGCAATTCCGCAAGTTGATCTATATTCACACTCCCCGGTCTCAGAACATTCTAGCCGATGCTTTAGCATCCCTCGCTTCCTCTCTATCTTTCCCTCTCAGTCAGAGTACTGAGACTATCATCGTTCAGAGATTGGACGCACCCTCTCTTCAGGATCCTTGGTATGCTAACCTTAGGAAAACTGTAGAGGTGATGGCTGAGAAGGAAGAGTTGAAGGAAGTATCTCTGATGGAGTTAGAAGAGATCCTGGAGGAGGAAGAGTTGCCTTGGTATCATGAAATTGAGTTGTTTTGCAAAGATGGATCGTTCCCGGAAGGGGCAAATGCCGAGCAGCGCAAGTCAATAATAAGAGCCGCCTCAAGGTATACTATCGTTGCAGGAGAACTATACAGGCGCGCTACTAATGGGATGCTCATGAGGTGTTTAGATGACGATGAAGCTTGGAAGGTGGCCGAAGCAGCCCATTCTAGTGAGTGTGGAGGTCATGTTAATGGCTAGGTGTTGGCACTCAAAATATCACTCGCGGTGACCAAGCCTCAAAGACGAATGACACGGCCCACTGAAGCACAGAAGCTGATAAATATCAACATATTGAAAAATTCTCAAGTTGCCAGAGTCTCGAGTCACCCTGTATGAACATGGGGACTTCACCTCAGGAGAATCGAGATGAACTCACAACCAACCGGCAGTGCGACCAAGCCTGTCCAATGAACCGGCATCGACTCCGTCATGCCGCATACACTACACCCATTGTCCGACCAAGGACGACGGTCTACCCGGTGGCCACCCACCTCATAAAAGACTCTCCTGAGATGAAAGAATGTCCTTGGCTCTTCAAAACGGAGGATCGAAGGCTCTGTCGGCAGAAGATCCTGGCTACCCGGCACGGGTACGGCTTCTCGCCATGTGGGGACCGTTAGTGTCTGAATGATCGCTCGACATGGGCGGAACTATCTCGGGTGCCATCCCACCCTCCAAGAAGCTTTGAGCACAAAACAGACTGAGCCGACAGCACATATCATAGTGCCGAGAGCCGTGTCAGCGGAAAACTCACGTGATCAAACTAAAGTCATCTGAAGTTCTGAGAATGGCCATACGTCGTCCTGAGAGCTTCGACAAGGCATCTCGTCGAGGTTTCGAATAACAGTGGCGAGATAAATGTTCACGGTGATCCCCGGAACCATCCGCGGAGTCATCGGCTAACCCGCGACGTGCGGGAGATGCTAATACGGCGCGCCCTAAACCGGCGCGCCCTCTTATCTGGCGCCCCTCTATTCCGGAGTGCGAAAGCTGCAGAAGCCCCTTTACCCGGCGCCCTTCTATTCCGACGCGCAGAAAGGCTTCAGAAGACCACTTCCCGGTGCACCATTCCCACGCCGAATTAAGCCTCGAATGGTTCCTGTATAAAAGGGCATTCGAAGTGAAGAAAGAGGGAGGAGGCGAAGAGTTTTTCGAAAGAAGAAAATTGAGAGATAAGAGAAAGGGTCTGAGAACCAATCGCCTGCGAGAGAGAGAGGGCTTCTTGCGAGTGAAGCAGGGTTCCTTTGAGCACCCTTCACCGCCGTCTTCCATCCTCAGCCTGAAGCCCTCCGGAGCCGGAGAAGAAGGAGGTGTCCCGATACTCTGTTCTTGGAACAGGTGGGCGTCTACGTTTCTTGTTTCTTCTCCGCCTTGTTTTCTCTCCGTCGAATGTAAGCGAGAGGGGTGAGGGATGGCGATGATATGAGCCAACCCCTCCCCCCTTCTTCGCCATCCCTCTTTATTTTTCTATTGCTCTTCTGTGAGCTCCCCTACAAGTAGAACGGTGGCCGTGCCGCGATGCCGGCACCGAACTCGTGACATATGTGTAGCTTCCTTCACCGATGGGATGATGGCATGCGTATATGAATATATTGGTTGATTGAATGCTCAATGCCTTGTTCTCTTCTTCCACTGCTATTTCATTTGGTATATATATATATATTAGTGTCTTCCCGTGTATAGCTTTACGATTCTGGTTTCCCCCAATTCCGAACACGCCCTGGCATGCCATGGGCTACAAAGATAACCCCTCCCTGGGTCCTCCGCACATGTGCCTGTGCACACGCTTCTCCTTGTTTTGATACGAGATCCAACCTCGACCTTCCTCCCTCTTTGCATTTCTCCGTTGCTCAGAAGAGGCAGGTGATGCTTCTAGAATGGTGGAGTCCGCCTCATGACTACTGCGTTCCAGTCATTCGTGTATATGCGCATGTAGATAAATCGTTCCCGCTATAGATATCAACTACCTCTCTCTCCGTGGCTGCTGTTTGCATTCTCTCATGTGGATGGCAACCCAGTCTCATGAGCATTAACATCTTAACCATGTAACGGGTAGGCTATCAATACTGAGAAGCCTCACTTCCTTCATTTGTGGTTTACGGCCACTAAACCATTCGAGTCCCGTTGGTTTCCTCTTAATCACCCGGGGAGGGGGATATTCCCCACTGCTTCACAGAGCTGCCAATCGGTCAAGGGAGCTCCACTTCTGAGTGATGGATGCTTCCCACGGGCCGAAAGGCTGATAACAACAGGGGCTTCAGCCCAACAATGTTAAACCCACAGTCTCCCAGGATTCTGTGGTGGCTAAGGGACGAACGCCCCTAGTAGGCTTGTCCTCGGGGCCTCTCTCCCTAATGCTCTCTTGCTAGTGGATGCAGTGCACACTGTAGGTCGCCCACCCCTCGTAGGCCAGTCCTCGGGGTGTTGCTTCCGTCAATAGTTGCCTCGTCTCTCTGTTTCCTCCCACGGAGCTATGGTGCCCCTCGCAGGCTTGTCCTCGGGGTATCCTGTCCGATTGGGGTTTTGCTGGCTGCCACCATGCAGACCGGCTGTTTAGGGGCTTACTCCACAAGTGGGTATGACCCCGTTTCTCCCCTGCAATCCTTCAAGGACTGGGGAGATGCTGCCCAATTTTTGGCAGAATCCTTCTAACTTATGAGTTTACTTATATCAAACTGGCTTCAATAAAACATTTGTTCTGAGTATAAGGACCCCAGTGCTCGAGTATGAACCTCGCACTAGCTTATAACTTCGCCCTTGGGGGCTCTGGACTCTAATTAAACAAACAATCACCGTAATTGACCTCAAAACTCTCAACAGAGTCCTAATAAACTTAAATCATTTCAAAATTCATCAAAAATCAGCTAAAACGGCGCGGTCCTAATCCGGCGCGCCTTAATACGGCGCGGTACCCCCCCCCCCCGCGTCGGAATAACGTTACACTCATGAAAACTTATTTTAAAATGGCACGTCCCCGGCGCGCCCCAAGAATGCCGCGCCATATTAGCCGTGGCCATGGCCGCACCGTATTAAGACCATTTGCCTACGTTTGGCCGCGCCGTATTAAGATCGTTTACCTACGTTTGGCCGTGCTGGGAAATCTATTCCTACGCACGGCCGCGCCAGTTTGAAGCATTGTGATATTCTAATCAATCCCTCACCCTCGGAGTGATCCTCGTCTCCCGCAGTCGAGATTAATGACCCCAATTAATAATAAATTGAATAAGAAAGGGGCTATTCCAGTTCGAGCTGTCTTGCTACCACGCTTTTGCTACCATGTCCGTTAGCGTTTCACTTTCGTTATCATGATTGTGTTATCATTTTCGTTCCCTCTTAGGGGAGGCTAATAATTTGACCGATCATTGATCATTATTATAACTCCACTGCCATGCTTAACATAATCATGAATATCATGTGTGCATGCCTGTATGGACCCTCGGGTATATCAAATGGCACTGATGGAAGCCCGGGTTACGCCCGATCGGAAGTCTTTGCTATGCGCGATGGTGGTCTTCGGACCTACGTCCTCTGCCACGTACCAAGGGTCTCCAATTTAATGAACCATGCCTCTCTTGCATGATAGATAGAAACATCTCATATGACCTCGTCACGCTCATGCCTTCGCATCTTCAATCCGGCCTCGACATCCCACTATCTCGGTAATTAATCAAATGTTTTCCCTCCTCGTGGGGGATGTAATTAACGCCATAGCCTTTATGGTGTGGCGGACTGCTGGTCCTGACCGAATCTCACTCTCGCCCGACACGGGTCAGAATGAGCACACAATAAACTCGTCACGTACGTGACTGGCACGCCTGCGCAGTCAATCAGTCAGTTAATTACTGGTTAGTTAATTGGTTGATCGATACGTAAATAAAACAAATAAGCCCATCAATAAAACATATTTATTAATACCATGTTTGCGATGGGATCCTTTCCCCACGTTACTCGCGCGGGTCTTTCTTTCTTTGTTTATTTTTTATTATCATTTGGGTTTATTTGATTTATTTCGCATGTCGATCAATCAATTAACTGACTAGCAATTAACTGACTGATTGACTGAGCGGGCGTGCCAGTCACGTGAGTGATGAGTTTATTATGCGCTCATTCTGACCCGTGTCGGGCGAAAGTGAGATTCGGTCGGGACCAGTAGTCCGCCACACCATAAAGGCTATGGCGTTAATTACATCCCCCGCGAGGAGGGAAAACCTTTGATTAATTGTCGAGATAGTGGGCTGTCGAGGCCGGAATAAAGATGCGATGATGTGAACATGACAAGATCATATGAGATGCGTCTATTTATCATGCAGGAGAGGCATGGTTCATTAAATTGGAGACCCTTGGTGCGTGGCGGAGGACGTAGGTCCGAAGACCACCGTCGCGCATAGCGGAGACTTTCGATCGGGCGTAACCCGGCCTTCTGTCAACGCCATTTGATATACCCGAGGGTCTATGCAAGCATGCATGCATGATGCTCGTGACTATGCTAAACATGGCGATAGAGTTATGGAAATAAGCAGAGCTCAATCACATTTATTAATCCCCGCCAAGGGGAGAGAATGGTAACATAAGCATGATAACGAGAGCAAAGTGTTGACGAACATGATAGTGAAAACATGATAACAAGACGATTCAGGCTCGAACGGCCCTCCTCTTATTCAGTTCATTACTAATTAGGGTTTATTAACTCCGACCACGGGAGACAAGGATCGCTTCGGAGGTGATTGAACGATTAAAATAGCACAAGGGATCAAAACCGGCGCGGCCACGCGTAGGGGTAAGTTTCCCCGGCGTGGCCAAACGTAGGTGAAAGTATTTAATCCGACGCGGCCATGGCAACATTAGCCCGGCGCGGTGGCTTTGGGGCGCGCCGGATTAGGGCGCGTCGGGAACGAACCAAATAAAATAGGGAAATCATGAGTCTAGTGTTAATCCGGCGCGGGGGGGGGGGGTACCGCGCCGTATTAGGGCGCGCCGGATTAGGGTCGCGCCGTTTTAGCTTATTTTTGATGAATTTTGAAACAATTTATGTTCATTAAGATTCTGTTGAGAGTTTTGAAGTTGGTTGAGCCAATTGCTTGTTTAATTGAAGTCCAGGACCCTTCCAGAATGAAGTGATGAGCTAGTGCGAGGTTCATACTCGAGCACTAGAGTCCTTGATTCAGAATGAATGCTTTATCACGACGAGTCCACAGAGACGACTTGTGAGTCTAAAACTTGCCGAAAATCGGGCAGCATCTCCCATGAACCTGAAAGGTTGCAGGAGAGGAACGGGGTCATGCTCACTTGTGGAGCAAGCCCCTTAAACTACCGGTCTGTATGGTGACAGCCAGCAAATCCCCAACGGATAGGATACCCCAAGGACTGGCCTACGAGGGGCACCAAAGCTCCGTGGGTGGAAGCAGAGGATGAGGTAGCTGATGATAGGAGCGACACCCCAAGGACTGGCCTACAAGAGGTGTGCGACCTACGACATACACTGCACCCGCCAGAGAGAGAGACCCTTAGAGAAAGAGGCTCCGAGGACTAGCCTGCTAGAAGCATTTACCCCTTTGGTCACCACGGGGTCCCAAAGGACTGTGGGTTTGGGATTTTTGGGCTGGAGCCCTTGTTGTTGTAAGCTTCGTGACCCATGAGGAACATCCATCACTCGAGAGTGGAGTTCTCTTGGCCAATTGGCAGCTCTGTGAAACGGCGGAAGATATCCCCCTCCCTGGGTGGAGGGTCGAGAGGTTGATGCTCGCGAGACTGGGTTGCCATTCACAGAGTAGAATGGAACAGCAGTCATGGAAAGGGGCGATCGATATGCAACTAGAAAAGTTCATCTACACACGCATACCCACAAATGACTGGAATGCAGTAGTCGCGAAGCGGACTTCACTGTCCCAAAACATCGCATGCCCCCTCTGAACAACGGAGAGATGCAAAGAGGAGGGGAGGCTAAGATCAGATTTCGTATCAAAACAGAGAGAGACATATGCATAGGCACATGCGCGGAGGACCCAGGGAGGGGTTTGTCCATGTAGCCCATGGCATACCAGGGCGGGTTCAGAGTTCAAAGAAATCGGGATTTCGGAGCCGTATACGGGAAGACCCCAATAGATATATACATTTATCGAATGAGATAGCAATGGAAGAGGAAAATGAGACGCCAAACATTCAACCCATTGATGCATTCATATACGCACGATATCATTCCATTGATGGGGGAAATCACATACATATCGTGAGTTTGGGTGCCGGCATCGCGGCACGGCCACCATCCTACTCGCAGGAGGATTCACAGAAGAACAATCGGTAAATGAAAGAAGACACAGAGAAGGGGGGAGGGTTTGGCTCATATCATCGCCATCCCTCCCCCTCCCGCTTACATTCGACAGAGAGAAATCGATATTGGGAATCAGCGGAAACACAGGCGCCCACCTATTCCCAGAACAGAGTATCGGACGTCTTCTTCTTCTTCGACTCCGGAGGGCTTCAGGCAGGTTGAGGGAAGACGGCGGAAACGGGCGCTCCGGAGAACCCTGCTTCTTCTCCTTCTATCCTCTCTCGAAAAGCCTCTCTGAAAGCCTCTTTTAAAGCCTCTCTAAAAACCCTCTTGAAAGTCTTCCTCAAAGCCTTCTTTTTTTTTCTTTTCAATCGAACGGCCGCCTATGTATAGGAGGAGGTTCGAAGTCTTAATCTGGCGCGGAAAATGGCGCGTCGGAAAGGGGAGCTCCATCCCTTGCGCGCCGGAATAGGAGGGCGCCGGGAGAAGATTCTTTGCGCGTCGAGATAAGGGGCGCCAGATGGGGGCGCGCCGGTTCAGGGCGCGCTGTGTTAATGCTCCTTGCATGTCGCGAGTCAGCCGATGAGTCCGGGGATGATTCCGGGGGTCACCGTGAACATTTATCTCACCAATGCTCCTTGAAACCTTGACGAGATGCCTTGTTGAAGCTCTCAGGTCGACGTACGGCCATCCTTGGAGCTTCAAATGACTTCGGTTTGATTACGCGGGTTTTCCACTGACACGGCCTTTGGCTCTATGATTCATGCCGCTGGCTCAGTCTGGCTTGTGCCCAAAGCTCCTTAGAGGGTGGGATAACACCAGGGATAGTTCCGCCTGAGCTGGGCGGCCATTTGGCCACTAACGGGCCCATCTTGGCGGGAAGCCGTACCCGTGCCGGGTGACCGGGATCTTCTGCAGACAGAGCTTTCGGTCCTTCGTTCTGAAGAGCCAAGGGGACTCCTTCATCTCAGGAAAACCTTTCATGAGGTGGGTAGCCACTGGGTAGACCATCGTCCTTGGTCGGACAACGGGTGTAGTGTATGCGGCACGACGGAGTCGATGCCGGTTCATTGGGCAGGCTTGGTCACACTGCCGGTTGGTTGTGAGTTCATCTCGGTTCTCCTGAGGTGAAGTCACTGGCGTTCATACGGGGTGACTTGAGGCTCTGGTAGCTCGAGAAGTCATCAATATGTTGATCTTTATCGGCTTCCGTGCATCAGCGGGCCGGGTCCTTCGTCTTTGTGGCTTGGTCGCCGATGATCATATTTTGGGTGCCAACATACCAAAATAAAAAAGGAAATCCCATGGGCAAACACCAGGCTCTAGCGAAGAAAATCCTTAGGCAGGGCTACTATTGGCCCACTCTAGAGGAAGATTGCTCCCTCTATGTCCGGAGGTGTCTTAAATGCCAACTCCATGCTGATAAGATCCATGCTCCAGCTTCATCCCTTCATCCTCTATCTGCTCCTTGGCCATTCTCCATGGGGCTTTCGACGTTGTTGACCCGCTCAGTGATCCTAATTCTCAGATCAAGCAAAAATCCTTCATCCTTACCGCCACTGAGTACTTCACCAAGTGGGCTGAAGCCGAAGCGTACGCGGAGATTAAAGCTACCACGATATGCCGCTTCATCATGAAGAATATCATCTCGCGGTTCGGAGTACCAAGCAGCATCGTCACCGACAACGGACCCTAGTTTGTTTCTCAAGAGCTCAAGGACATGTGTAAGAAGTTCAATATCGCATTGCATCATTCATCTCCATATTACCCACAAGGCAACGGCCAGGCCGAAGTCACTAATAAAATCCTTCTCAAAATCATCAAGAAAACATGCGAATCTCACAGATTTTCTGATTGGCCAGAAAGATTAGTGGAAGCTCTATGCTCTTACCGCACCTCCGTTTGTACTCCTACGGGGCAAACTCCCTATGCTCTCACTTACGGGATGGAGGCGGTGCTCCCATATGAGATCCTGATCCCTTCCCATATGAGATCCTGATCCCTATGCTCTCATGCGCAAGGGTACCTGGCGGTGCCCACGGTGTTCGGTAGCTTCCCTGCCGCTGGCGGCTTCCCCAACTTCTTGGGGCTAGCCTTCGTAGATATGCTGGAGGTAGAACCCTCGGAGCCCGTCGAGGGAGCTGCAAAGAAGATGGAGCCTCTGAAGGCTCTATGCTGCAACGACTCGCCCAAGAGTCTGACTCTGGTCGCCAGCTACCTGGTGCACCATGCCGTCCGCGGGGTCCGCCCCGATGCTGTCAGCAACAACTCTGGAGGGCGTCAGCGCAAACAACTCCGGAGAGGTACTGCCATGGTTACTGGATCTCTGTCGCAATCCGGTAAATCCATGATGGTCGGTGGTGTACGCGTCTTCCTCGACGGGCGCGACGCACGGATAGTCCCGGACCGGGTCGTCCCCGCCGTCCCCATCTACAACTCATACCAAGCCCTCGCTGGAAGAAGGGCGGAAAGAGAAGAAGCCGGCTGCTACGGCCTAGAGAAGTTGGCCCCCAGGCCAAGGAAGTTTAAATAGGTGTGGGTCCCCAAGAGGGTCCAACCTATCCACCAAGCTACACCTGTCCGCCGCTGCCCTGCTCGCGACGGAGCGGAAGGAAGGGAGGAAAGGGGCCTGGCCCCGAGAGAAGAAGAAGGGGTTGCAGACCCTCCGCACCGCGAAAGTTTCCGGGCCTGCGCCCACCAAGCCAATGTCCCTGCTGTGGGACGAAGATTCCGGCAACCTGCTGACAGAGCTCGGCTAGCTTACATCCCTCCTACGGGAGGTCGAGAACTGTCCCCCGTGCTGCATCAAGAACGGGGTCAAGAAGAGATGACCAATTTGGTCAAGAACTATTTCCGAGGGCTAGGCAACCCCTCACTTGGTCAACAGCGGCTGATGCAAGCAGCCGCAGCCAGTGAAGACTTCTGCCTACCAATGGCAGTTGAAGAAGATGAAAGAGAAAAGATGATGATGTCGTCAGTCGATGACAATGACTATGATGACGGCTTTGAAATCGAAGCCGATAAAGCCACCCCTAGACGGGAGGATACAAGAAGGACTTCTGTGTTCGAGAGGCTAACCTTCCCGGATTGGGCTAAGAGAAGGGTCCATCGACAGAGAAGAAGGATGCATGTCTTCACCTGTAACATGGCCGGCATACTCGGCCGATACATGGGACTTCCTGAAGACCCCCGCGAGTTGGCTCAATTGGCCGCAAGGCCGGGGCCGAATACTCGAAGAACAGAAGCCGTAAGGCAGCTCCTGGCGACAGCTAGAGGAAAACAACCCCTGGTCTCCCACCAGTGGGATGAGGAAGCTGCTATTCTAACCGCCAATGTGGTGACGGCGGAAGAAGAAGATGACGTCCTCCTCGACATCCTGCCCGATGGTACGTCCGGGGAAGCAACAGAAGCCATTCCCAGCACGGCAACTATGGACCCATCGGTCCTGATGCTACTTCAAAGATACTGGCAAGAGATAGACTTACTGAAGAAACAGCTGATGGAGAAGACTGAACAATCATCAGCTTCCAAGCCGCCCGAAGTCTAGGGTGAATCATCCCAGGGAGCAGTTCGTAATGTCCACCCTCCGCCACTCTACACCATGCCTCAGTCGTCAGAGCCAAGCATGGCGACAACTCAGCAGCGGCCACCACAGTCGTAGCCGTTGATGCCACCGGTGCTCCCTCAAGTGCACCAGGCACCCCCACTGCTGCGTCCTCCACAGGCGACCACTCTAGTCACCCCGTACCTACAGCCGGCACACTTCTATTCGGACCCAGTCGACCCCACGGTCATGAACTGGATGATGGTGGAGAAGATGATCGAGCTACAGCTTGCAGAAAGAAGTGAAGGTGACTATGTCTCATTTGATGCCTATCGGGTGCCATACTCGCAACACCATGCTGCCAAGCGGCTTCCCCAAGGAATCAACAAGCCGCCCAAGTTCAATAAGTTCAACGGGAAGGGATCCCCGAAGGAACATGTCGCATATTATATGACTGTCATGGGTGATCTGGCCACCGATGAATCATACTTGCTAAAGTTTTTCGGGTCCTCACTGACGGGGCTCACATTTGAATGGTACTCCAGCCTCCCGGCCGGGTCGATCAACGACTGGTCGGATATGCAGAGGAAGTTCAGGGAAAGATTCTATGTTACGGAGAGGGAGGTTACAGTGGCCGAACTCTACTCGACAAAGCAAAGGGCAGATGAGACAGCCCTTGACTATATTAAGAGGTGGAGGAACCTCAGAATGAGGTGCAAGCGGCCCCCGCATCAGGAGGACGTTGTGCAAATATGCAAACAGAACCTAAGGAGGGAGGTTCTTGAAAAGATTATCGGAATGGAAATACGGTTGTTTGACCGACTAAACAATATCATGGCCGAGGTGGAAGCCTTTCTAGCCAGACCTACTCCTGCATCAACTGCCAGCACAACCCAGAAGGGCAAGGCAGTGGAGCGGCGCCCAATGCCTAAAGAAGCGAACGCCCTTGATATCAAGGCGTTCGAACAACAGAAAGATAAGGGCGAGAAGGCAGTCGTCCCACAGCCTGCAAAAACCCCAGATGGCAAAGAAGGTCCCTCGCTACGGGACAAGATGAAGAAAGCCTACTCCTTTCCGAAGGACAAAACTAGGATTTTGTTCGACTGGGTAACGGAGTATGGCGTGGTCACCCTGCCAGAACCAAAGAGGCCGGAGGACCTAAAGAAGAAGGACAGTCCAAGATTCTGCCCCTACCACCAGATGTTGGGCCATCCAATCGAAGACTGCTATGTTTTCAAGGACATCATCGAAGGGATGGTGAAGAAAAATGAAATAGAATTGGGAGAGTACAAAGTGGACCCTCCTCAGCCACATGAAGCCCCTCTTAGAAGAGCAGGAGTCAACATGATCTCCCTATATCAGGCATTGCCCGAGGAGATCTCTGAAGCAAGTACGCGGAGCACTTCTGAAACTCATTTCATGGGGCCCGCAAAGGGACAGCAGGGATGGCAGCAAGCCCCTGCGAAGCACAAAAGGAAGAAAGCACCCCGCCCGAAAGTGGGGGCACATATCCGTGGTGTTACACCATGACCCGCTCCACCAGTGGCAGCACCTGCATGGACCACTCCACCTACAGCCATCAGGATACCTACACACAATCGGAGGAGACAAACTCCGCTGCCGGTGGTCAAGAAAATCAATCCTGGGGTCCACCGACTACAAAACCTTATCGAAGGGCTAGACGAGTACGTGCAGCCGAATTAAAGCCTTTGCTGGTGCGGGACCATGTCCCATGGCAAGAACTGGATCATCTCTCACTCGAGCAAAAGGAGGAAGCTGAAGCAGCACCCGATAAGGAGGGCAGTCTATTCTGGGGGCAGGCACCTGCTGAAGCAAGAAAGAGGAAGAAACAAAAGAAGAAGAAAGGAAAGGCCACTAAGACCGATAAAGTGCAGGTTGTCTCCTGCAATACTCTATCAGCACTCTTCAACCTACCCGGAGAGGAGGAAGAAGAAGAAATTTACTTCACACCCCATGCTGGGGAAGGCAAGGTCGAGGCCGCAACCGTTGCACATGCCACCCAGTCAGGCCGGAAATGGGGGCGCCAGCCGCCGCCCAACCACAACATCATATTCAGGGGAGAGTAGCCCTACAAGACACCTCCCCCAGAGGTCAAGGGGGTCCAGATCCCTCCTCCGCCAGGATTATATAACAAGAGTGGGGGTAAGACAGTCCCTTCATTCCTTGAATTTATGAAGATGTCTAAGGGGAAGCAGCCATGCCAGGAGGCTAACCCTGCGCCCGGGGATGTTCACCCGTAGCCAACACAATCTGCCGAAGCTCCAAATACAGATGGAGCTTGCCCTGCAGCAGCTAATGAAGAGCGCCAAGGATCCGGTACCAGCGAGAAAGGCGCCGAGTCCGAAGCAGATGTAGCAGGTCCGTCAGGGGCCGCAACTCAGGACTCTCTCAAGCCCAGGTGGGCTGAAGAGATGAAGTTCCAATGTCCGAGCTGGGAGCCGAATAATGAAGTTACTCAAGAAGCTCCCTGCTCGATTTACAATCTGGGAGATCCTCTCTTTGAGTGAAGAGACTCGATAGGCGATCATCACTGCTCTGAAGACGCCTGCTCATTTTGAGACCTGCTTGGCTGAAGCAATGCCGGAAGCTAGCATGACCTTCACTCCAGAGGATATGCTGCTACCTACCATCAGCCACAACATGCCGCTGTATATGAAGGGGCACCTAAATGGAAGGGAGCTGAACAGGATTCTGGTTGATCCCGATGCAGCGGTCAACATCCTGCCCTATAGAATATACGAGAGGCACCACTTCAACGTGCATCTCAAGAAAGTCAGGGATATGTGCATCGCCAGCTTCAATCAGAAATGTGAAGTGTCGATGGGGGTGGCAGAGTTCACACTCACCTTGGTGGATTTCACTACGACGGTGCAGTTCCATGTCATCGACTCCCGCACCTCGTACAAAGCACTGCTCGGCCGCCCATGGCTGCATGAGAATATGGTGGTGCCCTCCACGCTCCACCAATGTATCAAATACAGTCTCTAGGGGAAGGAGGAGAGAATATTTGCTGACCTCCACCCGTTCGAGGTATTTGAATGTCACTTGGCGGATGGCAACCTATATGTGGGGCCTTCTCAGAAGACCTCTGAAGCTAAGACCCCTGCGGGGGCATCAAGAGGCGCATCCAGCGACGATTGGTATCCACCACCGCCGCGCGGATATGTCAAGCCCAAGGTGGTCTCCCATATCACGACATCCGAGGACGTGGGCAGAATAGCACCTCCAGCATTATACGTCGAAGCTAATGAAGTGCAGGTCGATCGGCAGCACAATTACATTGGAGTCCCGGATGGCCTCACCAAGCCGATTCCCGGCCTTGATAACCCCACCGTCGAGCCTTTCAAAACTTGGGAGGTGACACAGGAAGATGGACCCAACAACTTGTTCTATACAGCTGAAGAGCATCCTACTCGGGAAGACACAGATTGCTGCCTCCCCAAAGATATAGACAATCCATCAGTCCCCGTCAAGGGTCTGGCATTCAAAACTAGTCGGATGGCCAGGATGTTTCAGAAGCAGCACGTCCCCTCCGATCAGTCTCAAAAGCGCAAGGAAGCTTTCCAAAAAATGTGGTATCCCGCAAGTCTGGAGAAGGAAATGAGACGCGTCTCTCAGCACCCGGGGTTGGGCTTCACCCTGGAAGAATATTACTACAGTGGGCGATACGAGGTGGACACTATCTCCGCCTTCTACCCTGCTGAAGATAGCCCACCGGGGGCAACTTTTGATGAATACCCAGCGGGAGCTGAATATGCTAACACGGCTCAGCCCAGAAATTGAGAAGCGGAGACCGTGATTTCATGCCGATGCTGGGAACATGTCTGTCCAGGAGAGACGGCCCTTCAGGCCGAATTTGATACGGATAGCAGTAGCGAAGCCGAAGATGTTGAAGAAATCGGGACCTCTCCCTCCAGTAGAGTCCTACTGATATTGACCTCGGCACGTCTCATGCTAATCGGGGAAGCCTCAGCCGACTCCAACCAAGAGGTATATGCTGCCAAGGAAGGGAATGCTACTTCTATTGAAGATACAACTGCCTCAGAAGGCGAGATCTCCTTACCCTCTGCTACAAGGCTGGGATGCTGTCCCAGCCCAACGACAAGTAGCCATCAGTCTGTCACGGCTGTAACCCCAACTACAAGGGCTGAAGCTGCTCTCTCGCCCTTGGAGACGACAACGGCAGTGGATTTGCTGAAAGAGCAATATGCACGGCCGCTATTAAATGAAGCAAAGGACTTCCGAGAAGCTCTGATGATGTCAAATGAGGAAGTCGAGGTCCTCGACCCTGGAGATGGTATTCCAGATTTCGTCGACCTCCAACCGGCACCTCTGGAGATAGAAGAAGGAGGCCAAGCTACAGTCGACAAGCTGATAGAAGTCAACTTGGGAAGTGAGGAAGACCCTAGGCCTACCTTTCTCAGTGCCCAATTATCGCCAGAAGAACGGGAGCTGTATATCCAGCTGCTGCAAGAATACCGGGATTGCTTTGCCTGGACTTACAAAGAAATGCCAAGTCTGAGCCCTGCAGTTTCGCAACATGAGCTGGCAATTAACCCTGAAGTCGAGCCGGTGAAGCAACCGTCGTGGCGCATGAGGCCGGAGCTCATCACTCAAATTTGTGCTGAAGTCGACAAGCTTATTGACGAGGGATTTGTCGAAGAAAATCAGTACACCACATGGCTAGTGAATATCGTCCCCGTGAAAAGAAGAATGGACAGATCCGGATATGCGTTGACTTCCGAGATCTAAATAAAGCATGCCCCAAGGATGACTTTTCGGTGCCAATAACGGAAGTCATGATTGATGCTACAACTGGCCATGAGGCCTTGTCATTTATGGACGGGTCATCCGGCTACAATCAGATATGGATCGCGGAGCATGACCGGGTCCACACCACCTTCCGAACCCCTAAAGGCATCTATCACTATAAGAGTATGCCATTCGTACTAAAGAATGCTGGCGCAACTTATCAGCGCGCAATGACCAGAATATTTGATGAGTTGCTCTACCACAAGGTCGAGTGCTACATAGATGATCTGGTGGTCAAGACCAGAAGAAGAGAAGACCATCTGCAGGACCTCCGAATTATTTTTCAGAGGCTGAGGCAGCATGAATTGAAGATGAACCCTTTGAAATGCGCATTCGGAGTGTCGAGCGGGAAGTTCTTGGGTTTCATCGTCAGATACCGGGGAATCGAGATAGACCCCGCAAAGATCAGAGCAATTCAGGAACTGCCTGCGCCAAGGAACCTCTCTGAGCTGAGATCACTGCAGGGCCGCTTGGCTTATATCCAGCGTTTCATTTCCAATTTGGCAGGGCGATGTCAGCCTTTCCACAAATTGATGATGAAGGATGTTCCCTTCTACTGGGATGAAGATTGCCAGGCAGCCTTTGACAAGCTGAAAGACTATCTGAAGACTCCTCCAGTGCTGGGCGCACCGGTGAAAGGACGGCCGCTGATATTATATATAGCCGCCACACACAACTCTCTGGGGGCAATGCTGGCCCAGGATAATGAAGAAGGGAAAGAACAAGCCCTCTACTACCTCAGTCGGAGACTGGTCAGGACTGAGGAGAAGTATACTTATATCGATAAAACCTATCTGGCACTGGTCTTCGCGGTCAAGAAGCTTCGACACTATATGTTGTCGCATGAAATTCGCCTGGTATCCAAGGAGGACCCTCTAAAATATATTATGTCCCAGCCAGCACTCAAGGGTCGCTTAGGCAAATGGGCGGTAATCCTTATGGAGTTCGATATCTCCTATGTGTCGCGAAAGGCTGTTAAAGGTCAAGCTATCGCAGACTTCTTCGCCGAGCACCCGGTACTAGAAGACTGTCCGTGGGAATCGGAACTTCCTGAAGATGAAACCTTGGAAGCCGCTCAAGTGCAGCCCTCTTTGTGGCGGTTATATTTTGATGGTGCCTCCAGAATTGATACCTCGGCCACTGGGTCAGCCAGGGTCAGAGTAGGAACAGGCATAGTCCTGAAATCTCCAGAAGGAGAAGTTGTGCACACATCTTGCTCGATAAACATGCCGTGCACGAACAATGAAGCAGAATATGAAGCTCTAATAATCGGGTTGCAGATCCCACTGTCCATAGGGATTCAGATGCTGGAAGCATTTGGAGACTCCATGATAGTTATAAAGCAGCTGGAAGGAGAATTCGATGTGCGAAAGCAAGAGCTCCAACCCTACCATCAACTGGCAATCTGTCTGATGTCGAAATTTTACTTCATCAGCATCAAGCATGTCAACCGAGGATAGAATGCTCAGGCGGACGCCCTTGCTAAATTGGCCAGTTCTTTGGCAGTCCCACCAGACACAAGCCTGAACATAACAGTGATCAATCGCCGACAGGTCCCCAGTGCGACGGAGGTCTTGGCCGACGAACCAGAGAATGAGGTGGCAGCCGTCGAAGAGGTTCAACAACCCGATTGGCGAGAACATATCTTACAGTGGTTTCAGCACCAGCAGCTCCCAAAAGAGAAAGAACAAAGAATGAAACTCCAGAGGGTCAAGGACTCTTACGAGATGAGAAACGGAACCTTGTTCCGAATAATGGCAGACGCCCGAAGAAGAGTTCTACTTCGTTGCTTGTCTTCAATAGAGGCTGGGCAGGTGATGCAAGAAGTCCATGCGTGTCCAGCTGGGGCGCATCAGGCCAGCCGAAAAATGAAAATCAAGATAAAGAAGTTGGGTTACTATTGGCCCACCATATTTGATGACTGTTGCAAGTTCACTAAGGCTTGTCAGAAATGTCAAGAGCACGCCAATGTGTCAAGAAGACCTCCAGTGCCACTACATCCTACCTTACCAAGCTGGCCATTTGCTTAGTGGGGCACGGATGTGGTAGGGCCACTGCCAGCATCTTCATCAGGGTGCAGATACATCTTAGCAGCTATAGACTACTTCTCCAGATGGGCGGAAGCAGTTGCGCTAAGAGATGTGACAGGAGAACTGGTTGCAAGATTCTTCCGGTATAACATAATATTTCGGTTCGGAATTCCCAGCCGAATTATCTCTGACAACGGTAGCCATTTCAGAAACCAGAAGGTTTACCGGCTAGCCGACAAATATAAGATTGACTGGAGGACGTCGTCCCCCTACAACCCTCAAGCCAATGGACTTGCAGAAGCCTTCAACAAGACACTATGCACATTGCTGGCAAAGACTGTCAGGTCCAATAAAAAGGACTGGGAAGAAAAGATGTACGAGGCACTTTGGGCCTATCGTACCGTCTATAAAACCCCAACCGGCTGTTCGCCATTCTCCCTCGTGTATGGGTCTGAGGCTGTGGTGCCGATTGAATTAGAAGTCCCCTCGTTGCGAGTTGCCATCCAACATGGACTAGTCAGCGGTGAACAAACTAATGCAGAAAGAAGATTGGAAGAGCTCGTCGAGCTCGAAGGAAAGCGTCTCCGTGCACAATAGAACATTCAACTCTACCAAGCTCGCATGGCCCGTGCTTTCGATAAGCTGGTCAAAGGTCGAGAATTCAAGAAAGGAGACTTGGTAATGGTCAAAAGAAGAGAAGTAATGGCCTCCAATCCCAAAGGGAAGTTGGTTGAAAACTGGGTCGGACCATATATTATCCACCGAGTATATGAAGGGGGTGCCTACATCCTGGCAGACCACAAAGGAGTTGTCCAGTTCTCTCCCCTCAATGGAAAGCATATAAAGCTGTATCACATGGCGCAACCGACATTCCCTCAGTAATCGGAATACTCACCTTGGTCTAGTGGCACTCCGCCCTGACCGAGCTACCTTACCTTGGTCTAGTGGCACTCCGCCCTGACCGAGCTACCTTCGCCTTGGTCTAGTGGCACTCCGCCCAGACCGAGCTACCTTACCTTGGTCTAGTGGCACTCCGCCCTGACCGAGCCACCTCACCTTGGTCTAGTGGCACTCCGCCCTGACCGAGCTACCTTCACCTTGGTCTAGTGGCACTCCGCCTTGACCGAGCTACCTTCACCTTGGTCTAGTGGCACTCCGCCCTGACCGAGCTATCGTCACCTTGGTCTAGTGGCACTCCGCCCTGATCAAGCTACCTCACCCCGGTCTAGTGGCACTCCGCCCTGACCGAGCTACCGTCACCTTGGTCTAGTGGCACTCCGCCCTGACTGAGCTACCTCACCCCGGTCTAGTGGCACTCCGTCCTGATCGAACTATCCTTACCCCGGTCTAGTGGCACTCTGCCTTAACCGAGCTCGCATAATATCAACAACATTGCCATTACGGGCCCTACGCCCGAATCGGCTCAAATCTATCCTTTGCGTCAGCATTGTTTCCTTGCTGACGAATAAGCCCTTTTTCTCGGCGCAAGACTTCGTGTCCTAGCTGACCCTTATACAACATTGCCATTACAGGCCTTACGCCCGAATCGGCTCAAGTCTATCCTTCGCGTCAGCATTGTTTCCTTGCTGACGAATAAGCCCTTTTTCTCGGCGCAAGACTTCGTGTCCTAGCCGACCCTTATATAACATTGCCGTTACGGGCCCTACGCCCGAATCGGCTCAAATCTATCCTTTGCATCAGCATTGTTTCCTTGCTGACGAATAATCCCTTTTTCTCGGCGCAAGACTTCGTGTCCTAGCCGACCCTTATACAACATTGCCAATGCGGGCCTTACGCTCAAACCGGCTCAGATATATCATTTGCGTTAGCATTACCTTCTTGTTGATGAATAAGCTCTTTTTTGGCGCAAGACCTCGTATCCTAGCCAACTCTCTCAGCATCCTCCTGTTATATGAGCAAAAAAAAAGAAGAAGCAAAAAAATGGGGTTAAAAATAGAGATACCCCGCCGGACTTGTTCCTGTATTCGGAACAAGGGCAAAAATGGCTAGAGCCCGACTGTGGCGAAAACCCGAAAGGGCGTCGCAGGCAAAATCGGGTACCCCGCCACGTGAAAACCCGGAAGGGTGCGTGGGCAAAAGCAAGAGGGGGATGGCCTCGACGAAAACCCGAAAGGGCGCTTAGGTTAGTAAAGTGGTAATCTAAAAAGTTCCTCTTTATTCTCCTCCTAATGAGACTCCCAAATGACAACCATCAAGAGTCCCACCGGAGATCCCCTTTACCAAGCCCATGTTTGACCCTCGTCATCATCGGTGAGATCGGTCGAACTCTACCCTTGACTCGGACCTTCCGTCCTTGTCAATGAAGATACCCTTGCTTCGATATGTAACCCATGTCGATGAACAAACCCATGTTCGACCCTCGTTATCATCGGCGAGATCGGTCAAACACTACCCTTGACTCGGACCTTCCGTCCTTGTCAATGAAGATACCCTTGCTTCGATACGTAACCCATGACGATGAACAAACCTGTGCTCGACCCTTGTCACCATCGGCAAGACCGGCCATCTTTTTGACCCTTGTCACCATCGGCAAGATCGGTCACTACCTCTTCCGACCCTTGTCACCATCGGTAAGATCGGTCGCTACCCCTTCCTGCCCTTGTCACCATCGGCAAGACCGGCCATCTTTTCGACCCTTGTCACCATCGGCAAGGTCGGTCGCTACCCCTTCCGGTCCTTGTCACCATCGGTAAGACCGGCTACCCTTCTCGGCCCTTGTCACCATCGGCAAGATCGGCCATCTTTTCGACCCTTGTCACCATCGGCAAGATCGGTCGCTACCCTTTTCGGCCCTTGTCACCATCGGCAAAATCGGTCGCTACCCCTTCCGGCCCTTGTCACCATCGACAAGACTGGCTACCTTTTCGGCCCTTCTCACCATCGGCAAGACCGGCTACCTTTTCGGCCCTTGTCATCATCGGCAAGATCGGTCGCTACCCCTTCCGGTCCTTGTCACCATCAGCAAGATCGTCTACCCTTCTCGACCCTTGTCACCATCGGCAAGACCTGCCATCTTTTCGACCCTTGTCACCATCGGCAAGACCGTCTACCCTTCTCGGCCCTTGTCACCATCGGCAAGACCAGCCATCTTTTCGACCCTTGTCACCATCGGCAAGACCGGCCATCTTTTCGACCCTTGTCACCATCGGCAAGACCGGCCATCTTTTTGACCCTTGTCACCATCGGCAAGATCGGTCACTACCCCTTCCGGTCCTTGTCACCATCGGCAAGACCGGCTACCCTTCTCAGCCCTTGTCACCATCGGCAAGACCGGCCATCTTTTCGACCCTTGTCACCATCGGCAAGATCGGTCGCTACCCTTTTCGGCCCTTGTCACCATCGACAAGATCGGCCATCTTTTCGACCCTTGTCACCATCGGCAAGATCGTTCGCTACCCCTTCCGATCCTTGTCACCATCGGTAAGACCGGCTACCTTTTCGGCCCTTGTCACCATCGGCAAGACCGGCTACCTTTTCGGCCCTTGTCACCATCGACAAGACCGGCTATCTTTTCGGCCCTTGTCACCATCATCAAGACCGGCTACCTTTTCGTCCCCTGTCATCATCGACAGGACTGGTCAACATCCCCCTAACCTGGACCCTTCGTCCTCGTTAAGCAATTAACTTCTTTTGCTTCGACATATAACCTCTGTCGATGAATAAACCCTACCCTCAATTTCTGTCAGCGTCAATGAGTCCGGCTGACAAGCCGTCTGACCTTATTTCCCAGCCCTAAGGGGCCTCTACACTTTTTGGTCCTTCAAACTTTTGGCCTACGTTAGCCATTGCTTGGTCCCGAGAATGGTCACGGCGCGATGGAGCGAACACCTCACCCCTTTGCGGAAGGCGTGAGCGCTCTCCTGCCCTAGTGACTCACATACTCGGACTATAATTGACTGGCGAGCGGAAAGGGGAAGGAATAGAATAATGAAAGAATGGAGTCGTCATTTAACAGCAAATGAGGAGTTTTCATTCCTATGAAATAAAAAGATACATGTTACGCGGGGCATACCCTGGAATACATAAAGTCCATCAAGCAGAGAGGGGAATAGAGGAGACTATGGCAGTGGGCGTCGGAAGATGTCCTCCAGCTCCGGAATACCCAAAGAAGGATGGCGGGTCAGTTCTTGCAGCCGAGACTCGGTGACCTCCAACTGGGATAGTTTCTCCTCGAGGGAAGCAGCTTGTCCCTCCGCCATTTCTACTTCCTCTATCTTCTGGACTTCCAGACGCTCTATTTCTTGAAGCTCAGCCTCTGCCCTTGAAAGTTCAGCCTGCAGCTCTGCTATCCGGGCCGTAAGGAAACTTCGGTGTTGCAAAGAGGCACTGTCATCATCCTCATCTGCGCCGCAGTCCCTTTCAGAGAGACGAGAGTCGCTCGGCATTCAGCTCGCTCCAATGTTATGGCTGTCAGCTGGTCAGTTACCTCTCGGCCTAAGAACTCCCTTCTGTTCACATATTTCAGTAGCAGAATTACCCGTGGAGTCCAATCGTCCATGGGGCAGCCGAAAGCCAACAGCGAGCGGGGCAAGTGCTCTATCAAGCCCCTCAGTTGAACATAAGTCAAATCTCTGCTAGCCGCTATGGTCTGCTGAAGGGTCCCTAAGAACTGCCACACGAGGTCACTCGATGACTAGAGACCGAGCGGTGATGTCTCGGGTAGTTCAAACTCCACTCTGCTGTCTACGGTGGCCCAGATATCGTTGCTCGTCCCAGAAGACGACGACAGCATGATCTGCAGCGCACTTGCATGGGGAACAACTGCAATAACTGATATGGTAGCTGGAGTCTCGATGACGGAGACTTCCCTGCCAGCCCCCTGGGGTGAAGCTGCAACAGGGACATCAAGGGCCAAGGACATCTGCTCCTCGCCTCCAACTTGACTGATCCCCATATGGCCAGTTTCAGCAACAAGAGCGAGGGCCCCAGTAGTCCCGGCTTCCTCTTCAACGATCTCTCCCGCCTCTACCTCGGGGGGCCACCCTTCTCTGAAGCCGACTGTCGTGTAACTTCTGATGTGCGGAAAACGCACGTCGTTAATACGCTCCGCTACCAAATTAAAATATCCGGCCCACAAATTAAATAACTGGAATAGTTAAGTGATGAGACCGAGTCGAATCCACAGGGAGAAGTAGATTTAAAAGTTGAAAACCTTACATTTTTAAGATTTAAAAATCAAGAGAATTGAATTTAAACCGTCTTAGAAAGATTGGGATGCAATTTAGAAAGGTGGAATCGATAGAAGAACAAATAGACAATTATAATGAAACTAAGGTGAACTAGGAAGAGAAATAACTTTTAAACCAGACACAATTAGAAGAAGTGGAATAAATGAAAGTTGTAGAGAATGAAAAGATGAAGAAGTTTGATGAAGAACACAGAATCAAAGAATAAGAGGAAGACAGTGAAAAATATGAAAAACGCAAGAGCTATCGGTGCGGATGAACAGTAATATGGCAGAAATCAGAATAGTGAAAACTTAATTATAACTCTCAAAATAAGAAGATTTAGAAGAAGTGGTAGAAGAAGAAGTTTTAGATATACAAGAGAAGAATAACTTTCATGAAGAACTCAGAGTAAAATAAAGATTGGAAAGGCTTCAAAATAGAAGAATAATAGAAGGTATCACCTCGTATGAACAGTAATCACGTAGAACAGAACTTAGAAAGACAGAAAATAACTTTCAATTTAGAAGGAATTGAGGGAAATACTAGAAAGAGAAGTTGAAGAACACTTACATATTGACAACTTTGTAGAAGATAATAAATTGAAATAAGGATCACACAAGCTTGTAAATTGACTATGAAGAGCCAAAAATGGCTAAGAGTACAATGAAAATATTCAATACAAACTAATAACAAACTTCAAAACTTAAATACAAAGCTCTCAAAATGCCTCCTACTAAAGCCAACAAGTAAGAATTTCAAGAACACAAAGTAAACACTTACAAATCTTAGCAATCCCTAGCTTACAACTCTTGGCTCCTCTCTCTTCATCCCCCTTTTCATTATAATTGAACCCCTTTATATAGAGTAACACAACAACCCTTTACCTAATATGAACACTTCTTACTTCTTTTGTTGACAATTGCTGCTCTTGTTGACTTGGAATTGTGTGCTAGCATGTGTTGCACACTTTTCTAATTTTTCTGATTTTTTTCTGATTTTTCTGGCATTTTTCTCTCTCTCTTTCTCTTCCTTTCTCTCTCTTTTCTCTCTCCTGGGTCCGAGTGCGCCCTTTGTGTGCCGCCGACGCGCGCCGGCGCACGCGGAAGCGCGTGCGCCACCCGCCTCTGATGCTGCCGCTGCCGCGTGGCCGTGGGCGCTGTGCGCCCGCCTGCGCCCCCATCTGCTGACCGCGCCGCGTGGGCGCGTTGACCGCGCGCAGAGCGCCCGCGAGGTCGCGGGATCGACCTCTGCGACCTGCAAAACAAAACACACGCACACACACTATTAGTATAATATAATATTATATAATTTTCATAATATAGATATATATAGATATATATGTATATATTATTTAAGGCCTTAAAAAATATCAGATAAATTTATTTTTTTTCTTTTTTTCTTTTATTATTTTTATTCTTATTGAACAAATCCTTAGGCTTTTGGCCCATTTCAACATACATTATATTTTCTTTTTTTCTTATTTTTATTATTTTTGAGTGCTTGTTAAATAAGGAAATATCTTTATTAAAATCATTTAATTCCAAAAAATTAACTATTTGACTCTAAATTAAAAGTAAATGTGATAAGTGCATATTTATTATTATTAAAGCCCATAAAAAATATAAATAACATGAATTAAGATGGAAAAATACACACTTATCACACCCCCCAACTTACTCATTGCTAGTCCCTTAGCAATGTAAATAATCTCCAAATGTAAGGACTAACAAGAGTTTAAAATATTCATGCTTCATTTCTAGATCATCGTTCATAGAATCTACTAGAGATTAGGAATCTAGAATCATTATCACATACTAGCCTTATGTAGGAAATTAATGGTGAGGACACGCGCCGCATCACTCGACAGAGCACACGGAGCACGTCAGCATCTCTTTGGCTAGGCGACTACGGCATCGACTAGTGGATCTTTTTCTCATTTGAGGCCATGTTGGGCCTTGGTTTAGTCCCTGCGTGGACACTTTTATTAGTTGTGTGGACCTTTGTAGGCCAATTGGGGCCAATTAGGCTTTACTTGAGTCTTTTATGCTTATTAGGTAGTGGTTGGGGTTATTGGGCCACTTCCTTGGTTCGAGCCTTGGCCCATTGGGCATGGCTGCCCAACCTGGGCTTGGCCCACCTAGAGATGTGCGCCCCCATCCTTAGGGTTAGGGTTTGGGCGCCCCCTCCCCTCTTTCCCTCCTCTTGGAAGGTGGCAGCCGCCCCTCTCCTAGATTTTAGGAAGAGGGGTGCGGCCCCCCCCCCTTTCCTTCCCCATTCGGTCACCCCCCTCCCTCCTTTGGCCGCCCCCCATCCCCCAATCCACTCCTAGATTCTAGGAGTGGTGCGCACCCCTTTCCCCCCTAGCCCATTGCGCATTCCCCCCTCTCCCTTGTGGCTAGGGTTTCAAACCTAGCATTTCCCCTCCCCATATAAAAGATCTCTTGTATTTTCTTTAGAGAATTAATGAATAGATGAAATATTGATTGAGCAGCCATTTGCCTTGGAGAGGGCGACCCTCTCTTCCTCCTCTGCTCCTGCGACGGGAGCAACCCCGGGGTGCGACTCCCCATCCCCTCGGTGCGACGCCGAGGTTCTTCCTCCCTTCTACTTCGTCTCCGGTTCGAGTTCGCATGTTCCAGATTCGGCCCCGAGTTGCAGCGGCGTCCCCATCCGGTGCGGATCGAATCCAAGCCCCTCCTTTTTTTGGTGGATACTTCTACGAGTCGTCAGCGCGTGGGCTTTGGTTTCGCCTCGATCCGAGGTCGGCACCACCCGTGGCGAGTTTTCTCGTGAGCTAGCGCAGGAGCCTCCCTCTCTGCGCGCCCAGATCCACCCTCCTTCTTGAGAAAATCCCACAGGACGGAAGACTCCGAGTTTGGAGCTGATTTCTTCAGGGTTTGTACCTCTCGTCGTCCTCTTTCCAACGCCGCCAACCTCGTCTCGTTCCGACGTCCGAGCTGTTCGTGGCGTTCGTTCCCGTGAGGTCGCGCGGGTCTGCCCAGTCCACCCGGTGCCAGGACAACCGGCGATTTCCAAAGTTCACAGCATCCAACCACGACCAGATCTGATCGAGCTCTTTGGTCCGGACCTGCTGCTCTGCGTCCCCGACGTCCTCCCACAAGCGGGGCCTCGTTCGCCTACCGGAGCAGTGAGTTACCATTTTCCCCGCTCGACAGCGCAGTTCTGGGAGCAGATTCCTTGTCCCCACTTGCAGGTGCGGCCACGGCTTCCACGGACGGAATCTGAGCACGCCTTTTGGCCGAGGCTTCCTCCTGCGACCTAACTACGCGCCCTCGCTGACGGCGCCCCAATCGGACTCCGGATCCATTCGTGGGAACGTTTACCCCCGAGTCGCGCGTTGCTGCGATTCTGCCGATCGTCATCCGGACCCTCCTCGTGGCCAACCCTTCACCGAGTGCCGCCCGTCAGCCCGTGTATCGGCCGCCCCGAATGGAATTGTTGTAGCCTGTTATCTCCCTGCGAGGAGTGGGCACCATTGCTGGCTTGTACCTATTCTTTCATTGCGTGTATCGGGGTTGTCGGTCTCGGCCGGGGTTCCTTCCCCACGCCTAGGCGTGGAGGTACGTGCGACGCTCCCCCCTTGGCATTTTGCTTTACTAGTATGTGATCTTGTATGCCGCGTGAGAGTGTAGGGATCCTAGCTAGCATTCAACACCGCGAGATCGTGAGTGAGAGTATCCCATTCCGTGGCCCTAGTCGAGCACCGAGCTCGGACTAGACTCCTATAGTTGCGCGTCGGCTCCTTTGCCGCTTTGATCCACTCGCTTCCCTCATAGGGACGACCGTGGACTTGGGTTTCTTGTTGAGAGACGCCTCTCTTCGGAGGAATAGTACGGAGGTCGATCTCTCGGCTTGCCTTGTCACGTGTGAGTGCTGGCCGCACTTGGTCTTCATCATAGGTTTAGTCCATTTGTCAGTCCCGTCCCGCGTCAAATTTGGTATCAGAGCATGGTTGTCCAGTTTGTCCCTACAGACTGAGGTCCTAGGCCATGTCGAGTCATTAGATTTGCTGGAGTTCATTTGAGTCCATAGGTCTACTACTTGCATTGGAGTCCTTTGTTGCGTTAGGAGTTTCTGTCTAGGTTCGTGTCTAGTACCCTTTCATCCTTGTCCCTTAGAGTCTTGCATGCCCACCCGGCGTGGTACATCCTACCATCGCCCTATCCAGATGGCTGACCCTAGGAATCCCGTCCCAGATGACCTATCCCTGCGGGAGATGATCGAGACCCTGAGTCTCAACTTTAGGGACCACGCCGATCGGATGGAGGGCCGGATGAAGGCCATGGAGGATCGGCTGGGAGATGTGGAGGGTCGGGTTGAGGCCTCTAACCGGACCATCCAAGGTCTGGTTGATCGCCCCCAGGGTAGAGCCCCACCGGTGGATGTTCCCGAGCAGGCCCATGGCCAACGTGACCCTGCTCCTCGACCCGACCAGCCTAGGGGAGGCAATAGGAGACCCCACGTGCATGAGGTAGATGATTTTGGGTCCGATAATGAGAGTGAGGGCTATGGCCGTGATCGCCAAGGCCATCGGTATTATAGGGATGAGGAAGATGAGCGTCTCCTTAGATCCGTGCGGGTGGACCCTCCTACCTTTGATGGGTCATTGGACCCCGATGTTTTTAGTGATTGGGCTGCTAGTATGGATCGTTATTTTGAGTGGGTCGACATGGCAGAACATCGGAAAGTCCGATATGCCAAGATGAAGTTGATTGGAAGGGCCCAAACCTACTGGGCCAATGTGGAGAGCCTAGTGAGACGTCAGGGCACACCCCCGATTGAGAGGTGGGTAGATATGAAAGAGAAGCTCCGGCAGAAGTACGTCCCTCGTTCCTACCGCCACCAGTTAGTTGATCGGTGGCAGACCCTTAGTCAGGGGAACCGGCCTGTGGCAGAATACATCGCCGAATTTGATGATTGTCTCCTGCGATGTGGAGTCTCGGAGGAAGCCATCATGACTATAGCCCGCTTTCGTCGAGGTCTGCGACGGAACCTCCAGATTGAGTTACTCCGCCGCCACGTGGCTACCTTAGATGAGGCGTACCAGGTCGCTCGTGATATGGAGCTGTTTGAGTTTGAGTTTGTGCCCGATCAGCGCCCCGCTCCCACATACCCTCGTGGGACGGATTCTCGCACTAGCACAGGACAGTATGCGAGGGGACCCGTGGCCCGACCACAGGACCCCACTCGTCCGGATTTTGCTCCTAGGCCCCGGCCTCCACCTCCCCAGAGGGACTATCCACCTCGCCCCCAGGCCCCAGCTCCCGCACCCCCTCGGCCCCAGCAGCCCACTATTCCTACCCGACCTCAGCTTCCACCACCCCGGCCCGTCGTGATGACAAGGGAAAGGGGCCGATGATTGGTGGAGCACCGCAGGGCTCTAGGCCTCGTGGAGATTGTTATCGATGCGGGGGGGTCGGTCATTATGCTGCTCTGTGCCCTTCTCGGCAGCAGACCGTGGCCTTTGGAGATACCTCAGCAGGTGAGGCCGCACCCGAGGTCGAGCCTGTCAGTTATGAGGCAGACCCAGAGCTCGCCGAGGAGTTCTTTGATGAGTTGTTAGAGGGAGAGTCGTCAGGTGTCCAGGGCACGCAGTGTCAGGATGGTGTTCAGCTAGGTGTTGTCAGGTGCGTCTTGACCCAGCCTTTGGTGAGTGATGACTGGCGTCGCACCACCATTTTTCACACCTTTTGCAGGCTGGGTGGGAAGGTCTGTAAGGTGATTATTGATAGTGGGAGTTGCATTAATGCCATTTCCACGGGTACAGTGAAACGCTTGGGGTTAACCCCCGTGGACCATCCCTCCCCTTATCGTGTGTCATGGGTAGACACCACCTCTATTCCAGTCAGGCAGCGATGTCTGGTGCCTTTGCAGTTCCACGCCTACCAGGAGGAGATTTGGTGTGACGTGTTGCCTATGGAGGTAGGCAGCATTATCTTAGGGAGACCCTGGCTTTTCGATAGAGATGCTACCCTCCATGGCCGGTCGAACACATGCACCTTCGATCACAAAGGCCAGAGGATCACCCTTCATCCATCCCAGCCGACACGCCCTCCCGTTCGGGGTCCCACTGGGCCTAGTACCCCCAGCACTGATATTCCTGGGCCCAGTACCCCATCTTTGGCTCCGACCACGACACCCCCTCCTGTTGCTCCCACCCCGATTGATCCTCCGACTAGGAGGCTGATGCTTATTAGTCCCCGGGAGATGGAGCGCGAATTCATTAGAGGGGACCCCATCTACGCTGTCGTTGTTCGGGAGAGGGTTAGTGAGGCGGAGGGTGAGCTCCCTTCTGATGTTGCTGTTATCCTTCAGGAGTTTTCTGATGTTTTCCCTGCTGAGTTGCCTGAGGGTCTTCCCCCCATGCGGGATATACAGCACGCTATTGATTTGATCCCGGGGTCATCTCTACCCAACTTACCCCATTTTAGGATGAGCCCCGCTGATCATGCTGAGCTCCTGCGTCAGATTGAGGAGTTACTGGCTAGGGGATACATTCGTGAGAGCATGAGCCCTTGTGCCGTCCCTGCATTACTTGCCCCAAAGAAAGACGGTACTTGGAGGATGTGTGTAGACAGCCGTGCAATCAATAAGATCACGGTGAAGTACAGATTTCCCATTCCCCGCTTGGATGATATGTTGGATATGATGGCGGGAGCCACTGTGTTTTCCAAGATAGATTTAAAGAGTGGCTATCACCAGGTGAGAGTCAGGCCTGGTGATGAATGGAAGACGGCCTTTAAGACCAAGGATGGTCTTTATGAGTGGCTGGTCATGCCCTTTGGGCTGACCAATGCTCCCAGCACCTTTATGCGGCTGATGACCCAGGTTCTACGGCCATTGATTGGGGTCTTCGTGGTTGTCTATTTCGATGATATTCTCATTTATAGCCGCACCCGGGAGGACCACCTAGAACACCTTAGGCAGGTCTGTCTTATTTTGAGGAGAGAGAGCCTTTATGCTAACCCGAAGAAGTGTGCTTTCATGACTACACAGGTCACTTTCTTGGGGTTCATTGTATCTAGTGATGGAGTCTCCGCCGACCCGGAGAAGGTCAGGGCTATAGTGGAGTGGCCCGAACCTCGCACCCTGCACGATGTCCGTAGTTTTCACGGGCTGGCGACCTTCTATCGCCGATTCATTCGAGGTTTCAGTTCCATCACCGCCCCCATCACTGATTGCATTCGAAAAGGGGCGTTTGAGTGGACCAGGGCCGCTTCAGCTGCATTTGCGCTCCTCAAGGAGCGCATGACCCAGGCACCTATCCTTCGTCTACCAGATTTCACGAAGGTGTTTGAGGTCTCTTGCGATGCCTCTGGGGTTGGTATTGGAGGAGTTCTGAGTCAGGAGGCTCACCCCGTTGCCTTTTTTAGCGAGAAGTTGTGCGATGCCCGACTGCGTTATTCTACATACGACAAGGAGTTCTACGCAGTCGTGCAGGCTCTGCAGCATTGGAGACACTATCTTCTACACCAGGAGTTCGTCCTATTTTCTGATCATGAGGCACTCCGATATCTCCATGCCCAGAAGAAACTCAACTCTCGTCATAGTCGTTGGGTAGAGTTCCTCCAGGAGTATACTTTTGTGCTGAGGCACAAGGCCGGTGTGGAGAACCGGGTAGCTGATGCTTTGAGCCGCCGTGCTCACCTTTTGACCACCATGAGTGTAGAGGTGGTGGGGATGGATAGGATGAGGGAGTTGTACGCTGATTGTCCGGACTTCGGTCCGATCTACACCACCCTCCAGGCAGGCCCGTCCCGTGAGTATTCGGATTACATGCTGCATGACGATTATCTTTTCCATGGGAGTCGCTTATGTGTTCCGCGGACCTCGGTTCGCGATTTTCTTGCTTGGGAGATGCATGCTGGCGGTCTAGCCGGCCACTTCGGCCGGAATAAGACCATCGAGGCAGTTGAGCATCGCTTCTATTGGCCTAGCCTGAAGCGTGATGTTGCCCGGATCGTGGCCCAGTGCCGCATTTGCGCTATGGCCAAGCAGAGGAAGCAGAATACTGGCCTGTATACTCCCCTCCCCGTGCCGGACAGTCCATGGCAGGACATCAGCATGGACTTTGTGTTAGGTCTGCCCCGTACCTCGCGTCGTCATGATTCCATCTTCGTGGTGGTAGACAGGTTCTCTAAGATGGCTTTGTTTATTCCCTGTTCCAAGACATCTGACGCCTCTAGAGTTGCCCGTCTATTCTTCACTCATTGTGTCTCCCGATTTGGGCTTCCACGTACCATAGTGTCTGATAGGGATGTGCGTTTCACGAGCTACTTTTGGAAAACCCTTTGGCATATGATGGGCACCCAGCTGAAATTCTCCACCGCCTACCACCCCCAGACCGATGGTCAAACAGAGGTAGTCAATAGGAGTTTGGGGGATCTTCTTAGGTGCCTAGTGCGTGATCGTGTCGGGGACTGGGACTTGGTTCTGCCTTTAGCAGAGTTTGCTTATAATGACTCGGTCAATAGGTCTACAGGTCTGAGCCCTTTTGAGATTGTTACTGGTCGTAGACCTAGGACACCGATAGATTTGGTCCCCTTACCCATCCAGGCCCGTGTCTCTGAGTCAGCTGAGTCCTTTGCAGAGCATATTAGGCAGTTGCATGAGCATATACGTCGTCATATAGAGGCCAGCAACGCACGTTATAAGGAATTAGCTGACGCGCATCGACGCACCCGTGAGTTCCAAGTGGGAGAGTACGTCATGATCAGGGTTAGACCTGAACGGTTCCCTTCGGGGGCCGTGAAGAAACTCCAGGACCGCGGTGCCGGACCCTTTCGAGTCTTGAAGCGAATTGGGTCGAATGCGTATGAGATTGAGCTGCCAGACGACTATGGGATCTGTTCGACGTTCAATGTTTCAGATCTGGTGGCATATCGGGATCCCGCGGTGATTCCCAGTGAGCTTTTTGGGCCTACCCCTCCTGTTGAGAGCATTACACCTTCTGAGCGTCCACCTCCTCCAGCCCCATTACAGACACGCGAGCATATAGATTGCATACTGGATGAGCAGGTGACCACGACCAGGAGCGGAGCCTACCAGCGCTTCCTAGTGCGCTGGAGAGGGCGCCCTGCGACAGACGACACCTGGATCACACGTGGAGAGCTGGAGAGGATCGACCCGGACCTGCTGGAGCGCTACTTGAGCGACCGTGACCCTTACTCGACGGGGTCGAGTTCTTCCCACCCGGGGAGAATTGGTGAGGACACGCGCCGCATCACTCGACAGAGCACACGGAGCACGTCAGCATCTCTTTGGCTAGGCGACTACGGCATCGACTAGTGGATCTTTTTCTCATTTGAGGCCATGTTGGGCCTTGGTTTAGTCCCTGCGTGGACACTTTTATTAGTTGTGTGGACCTTTGTAGGCCAATTGGGGCCAATTAGGCTTTACTTGAGTCTTTTATGCTTATTAGGTAGTAGTTGGGGTTATTGGGCCACTTCCTTGGTTCGAGCCTTGGCCCATTGGGCATGGCTGCCCAACCTGGGCTTGGCCCACCTGGAGATGTGCGCCCCCATCCTTAGGGTTAGGGTTTGGGCGCCCCCTCCCCTCTTTCCCTCCTCTTGGAAGGTGGCAGCCGCCCCTCTCCTAGATTTTAGGAAGAGGGGTGCGGCCCCCCCCCCTTTCCTTCCCCATTCGGTCACCCCCCTCCCTCCTTTGGCCGCCCCCCATCCCCCAATCCACTCCTAGATTCTAGGAGTGGTGCGCACCCCTTTCCCCCCTAGCCCATTGCGCATTCCCCCCCTCTCCCTTGTGGCTAGGGTTTCAAACCTAGCATTTCCCCTCCCCATATAAAAGATCTCTTGTATTTTCTTTAGAGAATTAATGAATAGATGAAATATTGATTGAGCAGCCATTTGCCTTGGAGAGGGCGACCCTCTCTTCCTCCTCTGCTCCTGCGACGGGAGCAACCCCGGGGTGCGACTCCCCATCCCCTCGGTGCGACGCCGAGGTTCTTCCTCCCTTCTACTTCGTCTCCGGTTCGAGTTCGCATGTTCCAGATTCGGCCCCGAGTTGCAGCGGCGTCCCCATCCGGTGCGGATCGAATCCAAGCCCCTCCTTTTTTTGGTGGATACTTCTACGAGTCGTCAGCGCGTGGGCTTTGGTTTCGCCTCGATCCGAGGTCGGCACCACCCGTGGCGAGTTTTCTCGTGAGCTAGCGCAGGAGCCTCCCTCTCTGCGCGCCCAGATCCACCCTCCTTCTTGCGAAAATCCCACAGGACGGACGACTCCGAGTTTGGAGCTGATTTCTTCAGGGTTTGTACCTCTCGTCGTCCTCTTTCCAACGCCGCCAACCTCGTCTCGTTCCGACGTCCGAGCTGTTCGTGGCGTTCGTTCCCGTGAGGTCGCGCGGGTCTGCCCAGTCCACCCGGTGCCAGGACAACCGGCGATTTCCAAAGTTCACAGCATCCAACCACGACCAGATCTGATCGAGCTCTTTGGTCCGGACCTGCTGCTCTGCGTCCCCGACGTCCTCCCACAAGCGGGGCCTCGTTCGCCTACCGGAGCAGCGAGTTACCATTTCCCCCGCTCGACAGCGCAGTTCTGGGAGCAGATTCCTTGTCCCCACTTGCAGGTGCGGCCACGGCTTCCACGGACGGAATCTGAGCACGCCTTTTGGCCGAGGCTTCCTCCTGCGACCTAACTACGCGCCCTCGCTGACGGCGCCCCAATCGGACTCCGGATCCATTCGTGGGAACGTTTACCCCCGAGTCGCGCGTTGCTGCGATTCTGCCGATCGTCATCCGGACCCTCCTCGTGGCCAACCCTTCACCGAGTGCCGCCCGTCAGCCCGTGTATCGGCCGCCCCGAATGGAATTGTTGTAGCCTGTTATCTCCCTGCGAGGAGTGGGCACCATTGCTGGCTTGTACCTATTCTTTCATTGCGTGTATCGGGGTTGTCGGTCTCGGCCGGGGTTCCTTCCCCACGCCTAGGCGTGGAGGTACGTGCGACGCTCCCCCCTTGGCATTTTGCTTTACTAGTATGTGATCTTGTATGCCGCGTGAGAGTGTAGGGATCCTAGCTAGCATTCAACACCGCGAGATCGTGAGTGAGAGTATCCCATTCCGTGGCCCTAGTCGAGCACCGAGCTCGGACTAGACTCCTATAGTTGCGCGTCGGCTCCTTTGCCGCTTTGATCCACTCGCTTCCCTCATAGGGACGACCGTGGACTTGGGTTTCTTGTTGAGAGACGCCTCTCTTCGGAGGAATAGTACGGAGGTCGATCTCTCGGCTTGCCTTGTCACGTGTGAGTGCTGGCCGCACTTGGTCTTCATCATAGGTTTAGTCCATTTGTCAGTCCCGTCCCGCGTCAATTAAGGTACATGATTAAGAAATCTAATCAAAATTCAGTAGCACTTGTGCATGTGTAATACTAAATTCACAGTAGAGACAATTACGTCCTCCAGTTGCTATTCCGAACAAATACCTTTCAATTCTGCACTTCTTAATTAGAGCGTTCAGTATACTAGCTTTTTATCTGCCTTATTGCTTTGTCCCTTTTGGGATCTCTTTTCTTTTTTTTTCCTTTTTTTTTCTTTCTACTTTTTTTTATATACACACATGATGCTGCACTACCCTTCACTGTTTTACGCGAACCTCAACACGTCTTAGGTGAAGTAGGCCCGGTTACACAGATCAAAGTTCCCTTTTCCTTTTGACGCGAACCTCAACACGTCTTAGGTGAAGTAGGCCCGGTTACTCAGAATCGGAGCATTTTTCATCTAAATTTTTGTCAATTGTGCTTTGCACTAATTTTTGATAGATAGCATGACAGAAAGTTTAAATAAAAGATCTCTTCTTCAAGAAGTGCTGAATATCAGACAACATACCCAAAATAGCAGAAGGCTTGTCCTACTTATTTCATTAGCGTGCAACATGATTTTATTTTTTCTAAAGTGCACATGAACTTTAAAGAGATTCTTAAATCAGTTTTCCATAGCTAGATTAAATAAATTTTCCATCATCATTTTCCCTAGTCATTTCCATTACAGAATTACTTTCAAAAAAAAAATTTGTAGGCGAAAGAAGGTTGTATAGGATAATATGATTTCTGTCCCCCCAACTTAAATGACATTGTCCTCAATGGCATGAACAATATGGAATAATGAACAATGTGAACATGATAGTTTGTGAAAGAACGGGACAATCGGATGTGTACTTCGACGGCTTTGGCATTTGAGAGGCGGTACTTGGCTTTGAAAATCGGAGAAACAGAGTAAGCAATCCGCTCTCTCCCCCCAACTTATCCTTTATTCAAACCTGTAAAATAAACACAAAATCACAATAAAAACTTGGGTTGTCTCCCAAAAAGCCATTTATTATCACACCAAACTATGAAAACGTTGGGCTGCCTCCCAAAAAGTGCTAAATTTAACGTCTTCAGCCAGACGCAATGTAGCTCACTAACCAACGGGTGGCATTCAGAATGAGCCACCAAATGATCTTATCCTCTGATAAACTCCAGCCCTTGTACCATTGGAGGAAAAGATGATATGTATGTGCATGTGGGCTAGAATCATGCCAAGGTGGGTCTAGGAATTTGGACGGACCCCCTCAGTCAGAGAATGCCAGAGGAATTATCATATCTTCAATCATAAAATATTCCTCTGTACACTGAAGGTCTTTATAAGTGTTAAACATATCAATGTGGACCTTAATTTTTCTTTGCTTTTCTTCTGCATCCTCACTCTTAGGAGTTACTTGCTTATCGTTCAAGTGAGAGAGGATGAGAGTGTTATGAAGTTTGAGAGAATCCACCACTTGGCCAGTGTCAAGGAGATAAGGAGGATTAGGAATGAAATCAGTGTGTTCCTTGACACACGGATTCTCATAAGAGTCTGATGGATCCGACCATTTGGCGAGTTGTAAAATATTTGGAATGATTGTGGATTCACCAAGGTCAGGGATGGGTAAAAGATCCACATCCTCCTCAAAATCAATGGATACCCAATCAGAGTAAATTTCAAGTGGAGCACCCGGTTCCTCAATTACCGAAGAAGAATGGCTTATGGCCACACTCAGTTCTCTCTCCACACTCATATTTTCATCATCATGTACTCGGAAAGAAGATTCATCAAATTTAAGAATGGCAAGTAATGGAATTTGGTCATTGACTGGCAAATCATCATCCTCTTCTTCTCCCCCCAACGACTCAAGATCATCATAATCCTCTTCACAAATGGAATGGGGTTTAGGCTTCTCAGGCTGCTCTTCCGTTACGTCCTCCTCATAAGACTCTTCCATGATCCCCTCAAAATCAACAGTGATATGAGTGATAGATTGGGGAACCATAGGTTGAACATATGGATTTTCATCGTTATCACGTCCTTCAAATCCAGGAAGGTGGTCCTCAAGACTTATAGTGGAGTTGCTAGGCATTGGATCGACTTCTATTTCTATGATGTTTTTAGCAACCCGACTCACATGAGCCTCAAAGTTTTGTAGTTGTTCCTGGAAGGCTTGTTGTTGAGTCTGGAAGAGCCGTGTCAATTGATCAAACATCTCCTCCTTATGCAAATCTGTGTATGGAGGAGATAGATAAGTGGGCTGAGAGTCAGATTGCGATGGATAGTAGTTTGAAGGGTACTCAGTCCGAGAATGAGATGGTGGAGAGTGTATGGGTTGCCCTTCATAATAGGGTTGATCATAAGAATCATTTGCGTATGGGGCCCAATTTTAAAAATCTTGTTCTTGAGGACTTTGGCCTTGATCCTGATAAGACTCCCAAGAATGATCATGTTGATCTCTCCATCCAGAATTAAAGTTGTTTGGACATGGGTCAAAATAAGGTGTGGAGAGTTCTGGAGACATTTGGGTTTGTCTTGCTTGGTCCATCCAAGAGATTGTTGGTTGATTTTCCCAGCTAGAGTTATATGTATCTGAGAATAATTCATAATCGGGCTGAGAAAATCGTTAATCATATTGGCCTTGCTCCGGGGTGAAAGGTAGATCATGGCCCCCTTGGAAGAACTGAGTGGTTTGAGCCCGATCTTGAGTAAATGATGGAAACTCGGATATCATAGGTGACGGGATCTCATTTTGGGCCGACCACGTGTGTGGACTTTCATAATAGGTCGGGCTGTTTTGGGTGACAAATGAGTGTGGATTTGGGCAACCACCGCCATAATGGGCCGGGTTAGCCCACACGTGATCATTAGCATGGTGACAAGGTGGTATGAAGTGGGTTTGATCCATGGTTAGAAATTGATCAAATTTATGAGCCAATTGGTCAAACTTGTCTAACTTATGTGCCCAATCCATAGATTAAAATTTATGCTCTCACCATTTTTTGTATATTTTATTTTTTCTTCTTTTTTTATTTTTGTTTTTATACAAACGAATTCTCAAACAAAGTCCAACTTAGATTCACCATCAAACTTATCCACCGGCCAGGTAACAGGTGTGGAAGTGGGAGGCTCCCCTTGCTTTCACAAGGTCCTAATTAAGTAACAACTTTCCCGCTTATAGCGTTTGCCGTTGACCTCTAGCCTTAGACACCAGTTTCAAAGATGATAGTGAGACCAAGTTATACTTTTTTTTTATTTTTATTTTTCTATTTTTTTGTTAGTGAACTGAGCTAATCCACCATATTTTTTTATTTCTTCTACTTTTTTATTTTTTTAAGAACATTTCTAAGCATGAAAACAAATTACATATTGAAAGTAAAAATAAAGAAACTAAATCTATGAAAAAAGGGTAAGAGTACTAACCTTAATCGCATTCCCTCGTTCTTTATTTGGTAAATAAAAAAATAACAACAGTAGAAGATAAAGAAGACTTACCTCGGGGAGACACAATATTTTTTGACATATTTCAAAAATTTCTATTTTTTCTTGTGTGCTTTTGTTGATCCTTTTATTTTTATGCAAAAATAAGAGTGAGCACCAATATATATACAAAAGAAAACACAAAGTTATCAACTTCAAATTCAAACCCTCCCCGGCAACGGCGCCAAAATTTGATGCGCGGAAAACGCACGTCGTTAATACGCTCCGCTACCAAATTAAAATATCCGACTCACAAATTAAATAACTGGAATAGTTAAGTGATGAGACCGAGTCGAATCCACAGGGAGAAGTAGATTTAAAAGTTGAAAACCTTACGTTTTTAAGATTTAAAAATCAAGAGAATTGAATTTAAACCGCCTTAGAAAGATTGGGATGTAATTTAGAAAGGTGGAATCGATAGAAGAACAAATAGACAATTATAATGAAACTAAGGTGAACTAGGAAGAGAAATAACTTTTAAACCAGACACAATTAGAAGAAGTGGAATAAATGAAAGTTGTAGAGAATGAAAAGATGAAGAAGTTTGATGAAGAACACAGAATCAAAGAACAAGAGGAAGACAATGTAAAATATGAAAAACTCAAGAGCTATCGGTGCGGATGAATAGTAATATGGCAGAAATCAGAACAGTGAAAATTTAATTATAACTCTCAAAATAAGAAGATTTAGAAGAAGTGGTAGAAGAAGAAGTTTTAGATATACAAGCGAAGAATAACTTTCATGAAGAACTCAAAGTAAAAATAAGATTGAAAAGGCTTCAAAATAGAAGAATAATAGAAGGTATCACCTCGTATGAATAGTAATCACGTGGAACAGAACTTAGAAAGATAGAAAATAACTTTCAATTTAGAAAGAATTGAGGGAAATACTAGAAAGAGAAGTTGAAGAACACTTACAGATTGACAACTTTGTAGAAGATAATAAATTGAAATAAGGATCACACAAGCTTGTAAATTGACTATGAAGAGCCAAAAATGGCTAAGAGTACAATGAAAATATTCAATACAAACTAACAACAAACTTCAAAACTTAAATACAAAGCTCTCAAAATGCCTCCTACCAAAGCCAACAAGTAAGAATTTCAAGAACACAAAGTAAACACTTACAAATCTTAGCAATCCCTAGCTTACAACTCTTGGCTCCTCTCTCTTCATCCCCCTTTTCATTATAATTGAACCCCTTTATATAGAGTAACATAACAACCCTTTAGCTAATATGAACACTTCTTACTTCTTTTGTTGACAATTGCTGCTCTTGTTGACTTGGAATTGTGTGCTAGCATGTGTTGCACACTTTTCTAATTTTTTTGATTTTTTTTCTGATTTTTCTGGCCTTTTTCTCTCTCTCTTTCTCTTCCTTTCTCTCTCTTTTCTCTCTCCTGGGTCCGCGTGCGCCCTTCGTGTGCCGCCGACGCGCGCCGGCGCACGCGGAAGCGCGTGCGCCGCCCGCCTCTGATGCTACCGCTGCCGCGTGGCCGTGGGCGCTGTGCGCCCCCCTGCGCCCCCATCTGCTGACCGCGCCGCGTGGGCGCGTTGACCGCGAGCAGGGCACCAGCGAGGTCGCGGGATCGACCTCTGCGACCTGCAAAACAAAACACACGCACACACACTATTAGTATAATATAATATTATATAATTTTCATAATATAGATATATATAGATATATATGTATATATTATTTAAGGCCTTAAAAAATATCAAATAAATTTATTTTTTTTCTTTTTTTTTCTTTTATTATTTTTATTCTTATTGAACAAATCCTTGGGCTTTTGGCCCATTTCAACATACATTATATTTTCTTTTTTTCTTATTTTTATTATTTTTGAGTGCTTGTTAAATAAGGAAATATCTTTATTAAAATCATTTAATTCTAAAAAATTAACTATTTAACTCTAAATTAAAAGTAAGTGTGATAAGTGCATATTTATTATTATTAAAGCCCATAAAAATGTAAATAACATGAATTAAGATGAGAAAATACACACTTATCAACTTCCAATGGCCGGGAGTCCTCGATTGCCACCGACTCGTCAGCCCTCACAAATACTCCAGGTCCTGCTGGACTCGGTGCCGCTGCATAGTCCTTGGGATATCGCAGTGCGATAGGCCGCAAGACTGGCGGGAAGGTTGCATGACCCGCACTTAGAGCCGGGAGGGGTATCTGCACCGTTGTGGTTGGCAACACCACCTCAGTCTGCACCAGAAATATATATATCAGAGAGCTGAAAAGAAAAAGAAAGGAAGGGCAACAAGCGCCGATCACAGGGGGTTCCTCACCTCAGCTGGCACTGGGCTCAAATCTCCAAGGGCGACCTATGCAGCCCTAGCCCCTTCACTTACGAGTGATCCTGATAGCCCAGGACCGCTCCATGACAATCGGGGCGGGCTGAAAGTCAGATGATCACTTTCATAAGCTGAAAATGCCCCGGCATCCTCAGTCTCTGTGTCGACCGGTGGGAACTGTTGTGCCCCTTAGGCACAAGCATGTGCTATGTTGATTTGATGATAGCAATGATGTTTTGTTTTGATGATTGCAACACAATGAGTGCTTTGGATATTGTTTAGACAGTGTCATGAAATGTCCTTTATATGATGATGGCATGTTATGATGATGGCATGTTGATTTGAATGCATATCACTCATTATGTTCTGTGGAGAATGCATGAGATGTTTATAACTGATATACTCTGTGGTGTATGCATATAACTGATATATTTCGTGAAGATTACTTAGCTGAAGTGTGTACATTGCATTGCATTGGAAGTATGTACAACGGACTACGTTAGGCAAAGTCTGTACATCACTGTAGCTGCATCGTCTCATGCAGCGTCTCATTCAAGCATGTACAGCCAGTGCATTACATTAAGTCTATACATTTGCACTGTTCATGCCTCAACACTCAAAGTCCACACACTGGACTGTAGCATACTCGAAGCCAAGTCCATACATCGGACTGTTCATGCTTTCATCGTGAAGTCTGTACATTGCATGACTTCCACCAAGTCTATACGTTGGTAGGTGGCAAGTCTGTACATTGGCTTCACATTTGCTTCGAAGTCTGTACATTGAACTAATAGGTAAAGTCTGTACATCGTTGCTTGCCAAAGTCTGTACATTGGCCTTCAAGACTTTCAAGTCTGTACAGCCTGATTTGTCGTTCAGAGTTCAAAGTCTATACATCGTGGGCTTCAGTTCTTCGAGTCTGTACATCCTTCAAGGGCCAAGTCCATACACTGTCTCGCTCACATCTTCAAGGGTGATTGAGCATCGTGAAGTCTGATTGAGCATAGTGAAGTCTGATTGAGCATAGTGAAGTCCATACACTGTCTCGCTCACATCTTCAAGGGTGATTGAGCATCGTGAAATCTGATTGAGCATCGTGAAGTCTGATTGAGCATAGTGAAGTCCATACACTGCACTCGAGTTCACAGTGTCTTCATGAAGTCTATACAACGCACTTTACATTACAAGTCTATACATCATGATCGTCGTTACAAGTCTATACAGAGCTCTTCACTTAACCTGATATTCCGATACTCTGTTTGACAGGTGCTCTACTCGTGGAGGCTAATGAAGGGCACGTGATCCAAGGCTGGAATGGTAGATAGAATCGTGACACATGTGCTGAAGCTGGCTGAGAGACTGACACGTGGTCCAAGGTTTTTGGGCGGGAGATGTGGAGAGCACACGCCCTAGCTGCTGCTGCTGCTGCTATATATACGAGCCTTCTTCCACAAAAGAAGATTGATCGAATTGGCGAGAGGTGAAGTCCATACAGAGAGCCACGATCCAGACAGAGAGGAGAAAAGAAGAGAAGAGCAGAGAGTGAAGAGAGCAGAAGAAGAGTGAAGAGAGAAGAAGAAGAGTGAAGAGAGCAGAAGAGTTGATCAGTTTTCTTAGAGTGTTTTAATCGGTTCTGAGTGAGCGAAATCTTGTTTGAGCGAAATTTTAATTGGGCGAAAGGTCTTTAAAGGGCATATATTCATTCACCCCCCCCCTCTGAATACATAGCACCGAACCCAACACTTGGTATCAGAGAGGGTCTCTGACTAAATAGATCTAACAATCTGTAGAGGATCCTGCTAGTGTTTGGTGCATTTCAGAGTGTGTTTTCAGTGCTCGGTATTTTGTTTCATCAACTTGTGCATTGCTTTGCTCATCTGGTTCTGCTACATTCCCTATCATCTGGTCTACTGCGCTGAATCTGTTTGCCTCTTACTCAAATGGGTCGACCTCCGGTGTATGACGGTTCTAACTTTGATAGTTGGCTAGGAGGCCTATGTGTGTACGTAGACTCCATAGATCCCAAACTATGGAGGCTACTATCTAAAGGCCCACACAAACTGCCTCATGATGAGACCAAGTGGTCTAAAGAGGACAGTATAAAGAACCGTGACAATGTCATAATCCTTAACATCTTAAGAGCTGCAATCAATACTGATATGTACCCTTTTGCTCTCAGGTGCACATCTGGAAAGGAGATATATGACAGAGTCGTTTCTGCGCATAATCAACAAGGTGATAGCTGCTTGATGGCCAACCGGGATGATGAAGATGAGACCTCATCTCAGGTAAGCTCTGAATCAGATGGATACTCTTTCGATGAATTGATAGAGATGTATGAAAATTTGTTCAAAGTGTCCAAGAAATTAAAATCTGAAAATAAAAAATTGAGAAAAGACATGAATCTTGAAGTCACTCGTTTGAAGGCAGAAAATAAAAACTTGAAATCTGAAAATGAGAATCTCAGAAATAAGCACATTAGAGAAGATGATTCTTGCAATGCATGTGCTATTTTAGAAGACATGATAAATGAGTTTGATCATGATGATAATTTGCAAAAGGAATCAATCAAATCCCTGAAAGAGGAAAACAAATTATTGTTAGAAAAGAAAACTGAAGCTGAAGAAATTGAAAGTAAAATGCTTGAAGAAAATGCTCATCTGAAGGAACAAAATAAAAAGTTAATGGTTCTTAACACTGTTTTCTCTGAAAGATGGATGACGATTGAAAAAGAGAAATCAGTATTGAAAGAGTGTATCAATTGCAGTGATGAAGAAATTGCTAGTTTTTTAATACACACTGCTGATTTGGAAAATGAAATTGTGTTATTAAAAGAAAAATTGGCTAGTTGTGAAAAGGAGAAAGTTGATTCAGAAAATCTTATAATCTCCTTGGAAAGTAAAATTACTGAGATGAATGGTACTTCATCTAAGGTTGCTAAGGATAAAGGCAAAATGAAAATATCCTCGGAAGATGTAGTAAGTGATCAATGTGAGGAGATTGATAACATTTCTGAAATTAAGCAAGCTAAGAAGAACCAGCTGTATACCACTTTTATTCGTAGCTCTGGTTTAGCTAGCACTTCAGCTTCTTCTTCCAATATGCATGCTGCTAAGGAAATTCAAAAACGAAATAAAAATCAGAAAACCCCAAAAACTCAAAGGAACAATCTGCATGCTAAAAACTCATCTGATAAGTGCCATGTTTTAAATAAATCTAATGGTTCTTGTTCTTGTCATTATTGTGGTAAGCATGGACACTTTATGAGTGAGTGTTTTATGATGAAACAAGATGACAGAAAGCATGCTAGAAAAGTTCTGTCTGATCAGAAAAAGGGTAATCTGAATGTTAAAGAATTTCGTGCTAGAAATCATGTTTCTAAGAAACAGAATCTAAATTGTTTTTGTTGTGGGAAGTTTGGCCACATTGCTGCTCAATGTTGGCAGAATCCGAGAAAGAGATTCAACTCTAAACCTGTTAATTTTCATGTTAACAAAAAGATGTTTGACAGGAATAACCTTGGCTCCAAAGGTAAGCACCCAAGGTACTTCGAATATGGGAGGCATGGCCACACAGTCAAGGACTGTTGGCATGTACAAGGAAGTAGATTTAATTTCAAATCTGTAAAATTTCCTGCTCCCAATGTTGCTAGTAAGAAACAAAATGTCCATGTAAACAACAGAACATTTCATGCTAAGTTTCATAGGTCTCATGCTGCTATTGATATGCATCATAGGACCAGACAATCTGTTGGTTCATGTTATTACTGTAGAAATTTTGGACATTCTATGTCTGATTGTTGTCTAATGGAATTTGATGATAATGCTGCAAAAAGGGTGTTTAGAACACCTGTCCGGATAAATGCAGGACCCAAGACTGCTTGGGTCCCTGCAGGATCAAATTGATTGACATGTTGCAGGTGTGCCTTGGAAGCTGATGAATAAAGGGGTTTATGATCCAACGCACTCAACAGAAAACCCCAAGATTCTACATTCAGGTTAGTTCTGAACTTTGTTTAAATTCATTAACTGAAATTGTTGAACTGTCTACTTGATTTATGATGATCTCTTCATGTCTAGCTGATCAGTCTGCATTCCAGACTTAGCTATTGAATTCAATTCTGCATATCTGATGCTCTTCTCTTGCTATATGTTGAACTGAATTTGAATGCTTCTTTAGTGTATTCAGTTGATGCACTATATAGACTTTGTGTAAATGCATGTGTTTTGTGTCAGTGCAATGCATGCTTGTTGTTGAATGCATACTTGGACTGAGTGTGAATGGTTCATTTAGTGAACACAGTCAATGCATGTGTCTTATGTCTGCATACATCATTTGCATGACTGTCATTGATGATGTTCAATGCATGTAGGACTGCTTTATGTTGCATTGTCCTTGTTAACCCTGGTATATCATATGGTAAGTTACTAAAAGGTAGGGAAATCTGCCCGGAGGTTCCTACCATGTGTGAGATGGTCTTTGAGACCAGGTTCTCCGCCTAGTACCATGGGTCTAGTCTTCATGTAGAACAGTGCATTGCATCATATTTTGAAAAATCTGAAAAAGGATAAAAATGTTCATGACTTGGATGCATAAACCTGAATTGATTGCATACTTGCCTCATGTATCCATGGTGCATAGTCTGCATGTAGAACAGTGTATTGCATTGCATATATTTTGTATCATGGTGTCAGGGGGTGCTGTGAGTTCAGTTCAATTCTTTGAATCCTTTTTACTCCTCACTGTCCCCACTCAATTAATTCATATCTTTTGACATCAGATGCTATTGGACCATAATGCTTATTGCTATCTTTTCCCTATCATTTTCACTGAACAACAGTTCTGTATCTGGTTTAGTACATTGAGTTGTGATTATTTCAATTGTTCTTTTATAAGAATCACTCTTACAAATTGAAAAGAACTAAAGGTTTAACCTTTATAAATTGGAGAGTTAAGTGTCTACACTTCAGAATTTGAGATAAACGAAAACTTTTATAGCTCTTAATCTTTATCTCATGGCTAAAATAGAAAAAGTTTTTTGTAATGCCTAAATGTGTTGAACTGGAAATGTCTAGAACAGGTGAATAAGAGTATGTAATGATTTTTTAAACAATCACTCTAAAAGAATTAAGGGCAGCAGTAAATAAGATCTTCAAGTAAAGAACTGAACATTGTGATAGAGCAATGGCTGATTACACTGAGAAACTGTGAACTCCTCCAATGAAGTAGAAAAATTCACATGTCATGAAGTGCTTCAAGCTAACTCTGTTCATAGGGTCGAATCTATAGGGGGAGTCCTCACCAAGTAACTGGGGGTACTGGCCTCTGATCAAGGTGTGCCCTTAATGTCAAAGGTGAAGATTGTTCCTTGTAGGCCTTGACCTGAAGTAGATCTTGTAGTTTATGCCTAGTAACTAGGAGTACCTGCCTCTAATCAAGGTGTACACCTAATGTCAACAGCATAAATGCCACAGGTCTATTCACTTAGTTCAGTTTCTGAAATTTTAAAAGTGAAATACAAACTGCTGTAACCCTTTGAAAATCAAAAATCAATGAGTGAAAATTATTTTTATTAATACATATTCAAGTTGCCTTTCTTGAATTTCTTTGTTTAATCACAAAAGGGTATTATTTCAAACTTATCTATTAATACCATGTGCCCTAGATTCATTGCTATAAACGGAGTCTATAAACTCTTTTTCAGGGGTCAGGTGTTTTACTCTAGATTTATCACTGTTAAACCTGAATTTTTGTCAAAATTGTATGTTGCTGATTCTTATAATTTAACTACTGTTTATAATCAGGCTTATTTTCTGAACCAATGATTCAACTGTTGTCTAGTGACCCTCCTACCTTCTCTACCTTTGAATTATCTGTTCATATTCCTTCTCAAAGGGGGAGCAATTATTTAAGGGGAGAAATAATTCAGGGGGAGTCATACCTTCAGGGGGAGTTTATTGCATGCATACTGCCATGTTGCACTCTTGTTTATACTATTTTTCTCTTTTTGATTATGTCAAAGGGGGAGAAAATTTTATGTGTGGCTCACTGTCACAGTGTGTTGCCATCATCAAAAAGGTGGAGAATGTTGTGCCCCTTAGGCACAAGCATGTGCTATGTTGATTTGATGATAGCAATGCTGTTTTGTTTTGATGATTGTAACACAATGAGTGCTTTGGATATTTTTTAGACAGTGTCATGAAATGTCCTTTATATGATGATGGCATGTTATGATGATGGCATGTTGATTTGAATGCATATCACTCATTATGTTCTGTGGAGAATGCATGAGATGTTTATAACTGATATACTCTGTGGTGTATGCATATAACTGATATATTTCGTGAAGATTGCTTAGCTGAAGTGTGTACATTGCATTGCATTGGAAGTATGTACAACGGACTGTGTTAGGCAAAGTCTGTACATCACTGTAGCTGCATCGTCTCATGCAGCGTCTCATTCAAGCATGTACAGCCAGTGCATTACATTAAGTCTATACATTTGCATTGTTCATGCCTCAACACTCAAAGTCCACACACTGGACTGTAGCATACTCGAAGCCAAGTCCATACATCGGACTGTTCATGCTTTCATCGTGAAGTCTGTACATTGCATGACTTCCACCAAGTCTATACGTTGGTAGGTGGCAAGTCTGTACATTGGCTTCACATTTGCTTCGAAGTCTGTACATTGAACTAATAGGTAAAGTCTGTACATCGTTGCTTGCCAAAGTCTGTACATTGGCCTTCAAGACTTTCAAGTCTGTACAGCCTGATTTGTCGTTCAGAGTTCAAAGTCTATACATCGTGGGCTTCAGTTCTTCGAGTCTATACATCCTTCAAGGGCCAAGTCCATACACTGTCTCACTCACATCTTCAAGGGTGATTGAGCATCGTGAAGTCTGATTGAGCATCGTGAAGTCTGATTGAGCATAGTGAAGTCCATACACTGTCTCGCTCACATCTTCAAGGGTGATTGAGCATCGTGAAGTCTGATTGAGCATCGTGAAGTCTGATTGAGCATAGTGAAGTCCATACACTGCACTCGAGTTCACAGTGTTTTCATGAAGTCTATACAACGCACTTTACATTACAAGTCTATACATCATGATCGTCGTTACAAGTCTATACAGAGCTCTTCACTTAACCTGATATTCCGATACTCTGTCTGACAGGTGCTCTGCTCGTGGAGGCTAATGAAGGGCACGTGATCCGAGGTTGGAAGGGCAGACAGGATCGTGACACGTGTGCTGAAGCTAGCTGAGAGACTGACACGTGGTCCAAAGTTTTTGGGCGGGAGATGTGGAGAGCACACGCCCTAGCTACTGCTGCTGCTGCTATATATACGAGCCTTCTTCCACAGAAGAAGATTGATCGAATTGGCGAGAGGTGAAGTCCATACAGAGAGCCACGATCCAGACAGAGAGGAGAAAAGAAGAGAAGAGCAGAGAGTGAAGAGAGCAGAAGAAGAGTGAAGAGAGCAGAATAAGAGTGAAGAGAGCAGAAGAGTTGATCAGTTTTCTTAGAGTGTTTTAATCTGTTCTGAGTGAGCGAAATCTTGTTTGAGTGAAATTTTAATTGGGCGAAAGGTCTTTAAAGGGCATATATTCATTCACCCCCCCTCTGAATACATAGCACCGAACCCAACACTTGGTATCAGAGAGGGTCTCTGACTAAACAGATCTAACAATCTGTAGAGGATCCTGCTAGTGTTTGGTGCATTTCAGAGTGTGTTTTCAGTGCTCGGTATTTTGTTTCATCAACTTGTGCATTGCTTTGCTCATCTGGTTCTGCTGCATTCCCTGTCATCTGGTCTACTGCGCTGAATCTGTTTGCCTCTTACTCAAATGGGTCGACCTCCGGTGTATGACGGTTCTAACTTTGATAGTTGGCTAGGAGGCCTATGTGTGTACGTAGACTCCATAGATCCCAAACTATGGAGGCTACTATCTAAAGGCCCACACAAACTGCCTCATGATGAGACCAAGTGGTCTAAAGAGGACAGTATAAAGAACCGTGACAATGTCATAATCCTTAACATCTTAAGAGCTGCAATCAATACTGATATGTACCCTTTTGCTCTCAGGTGCACATCTGGAAAGGAGATATATGACAGAGTCGTTTCTGCGCATAATCAACAAGGTGATAGCTGCTTGATGGCCAACCGGGATGATGAAGATGAGACCTCATCTCAGGTAAGCTCTGAATCAGATGGATACTCTTTCGATGAATTGATAGAGATGTATGAAAATTTGTTCAAAGTGTCCAAGAATTTAAAATCTGAAAATAAAAAATTGAGAAAAGACATGAATCTTGAAGTCACTCGTTTGAAGGCAGAAAATGAAAACTTGAAATCTGAAAATGAGAATCTCAGAAATAAGCACATTAGAGAAGATGATTCTTGCAATGCATGTGCTATTTTAGAAGACATGATAAATGAGTTTGATCATGATGATAATTTGCAAAAGGAATCAATCAAATCCCTGAAAGAGGAAAACAAATTATTGTTAGAAAAGAAAACTGAAGCTGAAGAAATTGAAAGTAAAATGCTTGAAGAAAATGCTCATCTGAAGGAACAAAATAAAAGGTTAATGGTTCTTAACACTGTTTTCTCTGAAAGATGGATGACGATTGAAAAAGAGAAATCAGTATTGAAAGAGTGTATCAATTGCAGTGACGAAGAAATTGCTAGTTTTTTAATACACACTGCTGATTTAGAAAATGAAATTGTGTTATTAAAAGAAAAATTGGCTAGTTGTGAAAAGGAGAAAGTTGATTCAGAAAATCTTATAATCTCCTTGGAAAGTAAAATTACTGAGATGAATGGTACTTCATCTAAGGTTGCTAAGGATAAAGGCAAAATGAAAATATCCTCGGAAGATGTAGTAAGTGATCAATGTGAGGAGATTGATAACATTTCTGAAATTAAGCAAGCTAAGAAGAACCAGCTGTATACCACTTTTATTCGTAGCTCTGGTTTAGCTAGCACTTCAGCTTCTTCTTCAAATATGCATGCTGCTAAGGAAATTCAAAAACGAAATAAAAATCAGAAAACCCCAAAAACTCAAAGGAACAATCTGCATGCTAAAAACTCATCTGATAAGTGCCATGTTTTAAATAAATCTAATGGTTCTTGTTCTTGTCATTATTGTGGTAAGCATGGATACTTTATGAGTGAGTGTTTTGTGATGAAACAGGATGACAGAAAGCATGCTAGAAAAGTTCTGTCTGATCAGAAAAAGGGTAATCTGAATGTTAAAGAATTTCATGCTAGAAATCATGTTTCTAGGAGACAGAATCTAAATTGTTTTTATTGTGGGAAGTTTGGCCACATTGCTGCTCAATGTTGGCAGAATCCGAGAAAGAGATTCAACTCTAAACCTGTTAATTTTCATGTTAACAAAAAGATGTTTGACAGGAATAACCTTGGCTCCAAAGGTAAACACCCAAGGTGCTTCGAATATGGGAGGCATGGCCACACAGTCAAGGACTGTTGACATGTACAAGGAAGTAGATTTAATTTCAAATCTGTAAAATTTTCTGCTCCCAATGTTGCTAGTAAGAAACAAAATGTCCATGTAAACAACAGAACATTTCATGCTAAGTTTCATAGGTCTCATGCTGCTATTGATATGCATTATAGGACCAGACAATCTGTTGGTTCATGTTATTACTGTAGAAATTTTGGACATTCTATGTCTGATTGTTGTCTAATGGAATTTGATGATAATGCTGCAAAAAGGGTGTTTAGAACACCTATCCGGGTAAATGCAAGACCCAAGGCTGCTTGGGTCCCTGCAGGATCAAATTGATTGACATGCTGCAGGTGTGCCTTGGAAGCTGATGAATAAAGGGGTTTATGATCCAACGCACTCAGCAGAAAACCCCAGGATTCTACATTTCAGGTTAGTTCTGAACTTTGTTTAAATTCATTAACTGAAATTGTTGAACTGTCTGCTTGATTTATGATGATCTCTTCATGTCTAGCTGATCAGTCTGCATTCCAGATTTAGCTATTGAATTCAATTCTACATATCTGATGCTCTTCTCTTGCTATATGTTGAACTGAATTTGAATGCTTCTTTAGTGTATTCAGTTGATGCACTATATAGACTTTGTGTAAATGCATGTGTTTTGTGTCAGTGCAATGCATGCTTGTTGTTGAATGCATACTTGGACTGAGTGTGAATGGTTCATTTAGTGAACACAGTCAATGCATGTGTCTTATGTCTGCATACATCATTTGCATGACTGTCATTGATGATGTTCAATGCATGTAGGACTGCTTTATGTTGCATTGTCCTTGTTAACCCTGGTATATCATATGGTAAGTTACTAAAAGGTAGGGAAATCTGCCCGGAGGTTCCTACCATGTGTGAGATGGTCTTTGAGACCAGGTTCTCCGCCTAGTACCATGGGTCTAGTCTTCATGTAGAACAGTGCATTGCATCATATTTTGAAAAATCTGAAAAAGGATAAAAATGTTCATGACTTGGATGCATAAACCTGAATTGATTGCATACTTGCCTCATGTATCCTTGGTGCATAGTCTGCATGTAGAACAATGTATTGCATTGCATATATTTTGCATCATGGTGTCAGGGGGTGCTGTGAGTTCAGTTCAATTCTTTGAATCCTTTTTACTCCTCACTGTCCCCACTCAATTAATTCATATCTTTTGACATCAGATGCTATTGGACCATAATACTTATTGCTATCTTTTCCCTATCATTTTCACTGAACAACAGTTCTGTATCTGGTTTAGTACATTGAGTTGTGATTATTTCAATTGTTCTTTTATAAGAACCACTCTTACAAATTGAAAAGAACTAAAGGTTTAACCTTTATAAATTGGAGAGTTAAGTGTCTACACTTCAGAATTTGAGATAAACGAAAACTTTTATAGCTCTTAATCTTTGTCTCATGGCTAAAATAGAAAAAGTTTTTTGTAATGCCTAAATGTGTTGAACTGGAAATGTCTAGAACAGGTGAATAAGAGTATGTAATGATTTTTTAAACAATCACTCTAAAAGAATTAAGGGCAGCAGTAAATAAGATCTTCAAGTAAAGAACTGAACATTGTGACAGAGCAATGGCTGATTGCACTGAGAAACTGTGAACTCCTCCAATGAAGCAGGAAAATTCACATGTCATGAAGTGCTTCAAGCTAACTCTGTTCATAGGGTCGAATCTATAGGGGGAGTCCTCACCAAGTAACTGGGGGTACTGGCCTCTGATCAAGGTGTGCCCTTAATGTCAAAGGTGAAGATTGTTCCTTGTAGGCCTTGACCTGAAGTAGATCTTGTAGTTTATGCCTAGTAACTAGGAGTACCTGCCTCTAATCAAGGTGTACACCTAATGTCAACAGCATAAATGCCACATGTCTATTCACTTAGTTCAGTTTCTGAAATTTTAAAAGTGAAATACAAAGTGACATCGGGGCTGGAGATGTGGACTTCCATGTTGTAGATTCTGAGTGAATTTATTGATTCCTGTCCACATTTGTGTTCATGTAAAACAAAAAAAGAAAGAAGAAGGAAGAAAATGGAGTGAAGCTATTTTTTGAAAAAAAAAGTGATGAGAAATATCGGAGAAAATAAAAAGAAAAGAAAAATCTCGGACTCGGAAGTTCGTTTCACGTCACTCTTCTTCCTTTTCGGAGCCATCGACGCTATTGGGGGGAAGTCCTCGTAGTTCTTCTTCCCGCCAAAGAAATATTGGAGCCAGGTGCCCATCCGCACCCTCCGCTTCTCGTCCGACTTCCGAGCTTCCCTCGTGTCATGTGACGAGTGGTAAAGTGTGTGGTACGCCTTCATCAGATAGCGATAAGCGTGGCCCGCCAGATACTGACCCTCACCGTCGGTCTGATCCTTCAGCCTGTCAGGCCAGCAAACTTCCTCGTACGGCTCTCCGTCGATGGGTAGACTGCTAAGCTGTGAGAGGCTCCATAAATCCAGAGAAGTTTCTCCTTCCGAGGTATAAAAAGTGTTGTACTCGGGGCAGAATACTTCGATCATGCCACCGCATAAGCCTCGGGAGATGGGGTAGCGGTATCTTGAGGCGTACACGCTGTGATAGATGCCAGCCCTGGTTAGGAGGGGAGCGTAGTGCTACAACACATAATCCTTGAACTCCACTACTCCAGATCTGAATGCATGGGCGTCGATGGCTCTCAGATCGGCAAACCACCCCACAGATATTTGATGCTTAAAACGGACCGCCAGGTAGTCCAGTAGAAAAGATTCTTCTCTATACCCCCATTTCAACGGGGCAAGAAACAAGCCAAAGATCGGCTTCTCCCAGTCCACCCTGCCTGCGGAATCATTCCACCGAGCGGGTATAAATTTAGGGGCCCTGGTCAGCAGCCCATCTTCTGGAGCCAGATCTTGCAGTCCAAGCACGACACTCCATTTCCTGACTTCGTGGGGAAGATAAATAGGCCTTCCCCACACTACACAGTCTGTTAGACTATCCCTCTCCACTAACAAGGCCTGCTCAGCTTTACAGACGAGGAACAGGTCTCTCTTTCCCTGAAGGTTGAAGCACCGGAGGAAGGACATCAGATGTTTGTCCTTGGGGTGATCCCGCCTGACAGTGCCTTCCTGGTCATAATGAAAAGAATCGCCTCCAAGGATGAGGAGACGGCTGGTGTCCACCGTATCGGTCTCCGAATCCGAGGACTCTGCAACTACAGCAAGCTGATCGTGCCCCCGATCAAGGGAATGGACGTTCTCCCACGTCACCACGGCACGGGAGGCGGAAGAGGAAGAACCAGATGCCATGTTAGCTACAAAGAAGTACATCAAATAATAAACAAAGTCAGAAAATAGTTGATCAAGACAAATTTCTGACAAAATTTTGGCAGAGTCTCCCCAGCACGGGAGATTGTCAAAGAAAAGAGGGAACACGTCCACTAAGGGAACGGCCCCTAAAAGCAGCCATCGGCATTACACCGAGGCCAAACGGGACACCCAGGGGAGTAGCTCCGAGGGCAAGCCCTACTAGGAGCCTCCCGGGGCCCAAAAGATGGGTTCAAAACCCAAATAAACAAACGCTCCGCTCACCACTAAGAAAGCTCGCCCACGCCCTCAACTCGCTCGGCGCCGCGAGAAGAGAAGGAAGGGAGGAGAGAGAAAGCTACGGTGCGAATGAGAAGAGATTAAGAAAAAATCAAGGATGGAAAAATATATAGGGGAAGGCCTCCCCCTTGTTAATCCGGCACGCTATTTAGCACGCCCAAGAGTATTTTTGGAGACAAAAGTCTGGAATAAGGTGGCTCCTTGAAGGGGACAGAAACACAAAATTCTTCCATGTGTCCACTTTGGCCAAGAGACAAAAGCAAAAAATAACTCAGCTGATCAATGCGGGCAATATTATTACAGATCAAGAGGAAATGAAAAAAATTGCAGTTTCTCACTTTCAGAATGCATTCTCATCCCAAGACCACAGCATTGACAATACTTTTCTGGATTGCATTCCTTCTTTAGTGAACCAAGAAGACAATGCCAGTCTGTGTGCAATTCCTAATGAGACAGAGATCCATGATGCTGTTTTCAGTCTATCTGCTGATAGTGCTCTTGGGCCTGATGGGTTTTCTGGAATATTCTTCTAAAAAGCTTGGACAATCATTGCTCCCTTGGTAGTTAGTGCAGTACAAGAAGCCTTCTCTTCCAGGAATCCACTGCCAAGATATGTTACCTCCTCATTGATTACTCTCATTCCTAAATCACCGAATGCAGAAGCTATTACTGATTACAGGCCAATAAGTTTATGCAACTTCTTCTATAAGGTTATATCCTCAATAATCAATAGAAGACTGTCTCCAATCCTGCCTAAAATCATCTCTCCCGAGCAGTCTGCATTTATCAAGGGTAGACAGATTATTGAAAACATTGCTCTTGCACAAGAGCTCTCCCTAGAACTGGGCAGAAAAACAAGAGGATCTAATGTTATGTTCAAACTTGATATGGCAAAAGCATATGATAGATTAGAATGGGACTTCTTGTACTCTGTTATGCTCAGATTTGGTTTCAGTAACAGCTTCATTAATTTGATAGACAGAATGATTAACAACTGCTGGTTTTCTGTATTGATGAATGGAGACACTGCTGGCTTTTTCAAATCCTCTAGAGGCATCCGCCAAGGAGATCCAATTGCTCCATCTCTTTTTGTGATAGCAGAAGAAGCTTTGAGCAGGTCCCTTACAGAAATTTTTAGTAATGGCCGGGTCGAATGGTTCACAGGATATCAGAGATGTCCAAGAATATCCCACCTTCTATTTGCAGATGACACCCTTATCTTCAGTAAAGCTTCTGCAGCCTCAATCAGGAATTTGCTCAAGCTTCTCCACAAGTATGAACAGGCCTCAGGTCAATTGATCAATATTAGCAAAAGTGGATTTTTAATCCACCCAAAGAAACCTAACTCTGTTGCTCAGCGCATCCAGAGTCTCACTGGTTTCTCTAAATTGTCGTTTCCTCACAAGTATCTTGGACTTCCCTTGGTGATCGGCAGAACTAAAAAGATCCATTTTGCAGGGATTATTAATTCAATTCAAAAGAGGATAGCAGGATGGAAAGCTAACCTTTTATCCCAAGGGGCAAGACTGGTTCTTATCAAGCATGTGCTCACCTCCTTGCCTATTTACTCTCTATCCTCCACTCCTCTGCACATTGGTACTCACAATCTGATTGAGCAGGTTTTTGCAAACTTCTTTTGGGGTTCCTCAACCCATGGAAATAGAAGACATTGGTTATCTTGGAAGGCTTTATGTAAGCCTCAATCACAAGGGGGCCTTGGCATCATATCTCTTAGGAATATGGAAACTGCCCTACGTGTCAAAATGCTGTGGACTGCTATGCACAGTGATTCTTTATGGGCTTCCTACTTTAGAGCCAAGCACCTGTACCAAAGTCATCTCCGGGAAGCCAATTTCAGAAACATGCATGGTTTTGCTAGAAGGAGCTGGTTGAAGGCCAAGGGCTATATTCTTCACTTCAAGAAGGTCATCATTGGAAATGGTTTTAATACCAACTTTTGGTTTGACAATTGGCTGGGCCAACATTGCTTAAGCACATTTGTTCCTGAGGATCAAATCCCCAATCCGAATGCTACTGTTAGAGAAGTGCTCCAAAACCAAGACTCGGAAGAAACTGCAATTATTAATGCCTTGCTCCCCAATAATATTCAGCTAGCTGTCTGTTCTGTTAATCTGAATCAGGAACCGGATGTGGGTGTTTGGAGTCTCTCCCCCTCTGGTCAGTGTTCAGTAGCCTCGACCAACAAATTTTTGGATACCAATCAGTTTCCTGCAGAAATACCCTGGAGTAGACTGTGGTCTTGTTGGGTTCCTACAAAAATCTCTGTTCACCTTTGGAAGATTTTGAATAACAGTATACCGACTGATGTTAATATTCAAAGAGTGGGCATTGCTCTCTGCTCCAAATGCTATTGCTGCAGATCTCCACAGGTGGAAGACCTCACCCATTTATTTCTGACCAGTGATATTGCTGTTTCTGTCTGGACTGCCTTAAAAGCAGCAGGGTTAACATTCGAAGGGCGCTCCATAAAGGAATTTATTCTTAATTCCATCTGTAATGATCAAACAGGTTCGGCCTTTGCTATTTTCACTCTTGCATCCATTGGATTCGGTATGTGGGAAATCTGGAAAGCCAGGAACAATGTCAAGTTTGAGGGCAAACAGTTCTCCAAAACCAGCAGCATGCATCATATATTTTTCCAAATCAAGAGGGCTTGTTCGGCTGCCTCTCTTAAGGAATCTAAGTCCTCTCACCAGAGAATCTTAGATCTGTTGGGTATTACATATCAAGCACCCGGCAGACAACAAATGAAGATAGTGAGATGGCTTGCCCCTCCTTGGCCGTTTCTAAAACTAAATTCTGATGGTGCTTGCAAGGAAACCAAAGATACTGGAGGAGGTGGAATAATCAGGGATTCTAAAGGCAAGGTTATCCTTGCCTTCTCACACTTTTATGGTCAATCTAATAGCTTAATTGCAGAGGCCCGAGCTCTCATGGATGGCATTAAATATTTGAAGACAATGGACTCCAAACCTGCGCTTATAGAGTGTGACTCACTTACTCTTGTTCGAATTATCAAAAAGGAAATTCATTGCCCATGGTCAATTCTCAGCTATGTCAGGGATATCTGGAGCTCCATCTCCCAATGTGACTTGATTTTTCATATCTACAGAGAAGCAAACATTGTAGCTGATTTACTTGCTTCTATAGCTTGCACCACTAAATGTAATTCTTTCTACTCTTACAGTGAGCTCCCTTCCATTATAAAAGGTGCTGCTCGGCTGGACTCACTAGGCTTGCCTAGTATCAGATTGATGTAATTCATTATTCTTATATTGTGAAATATAGCAACCTCCTAGCGGTCTGATGGTGGAGTGGCTTTCTCCTTACCTCTGGTAAGGGGTGCACTCTCCCATTGAGCCCTAGGTTAGGTTTTTCTATTAAAAAAAAAATTAGCATCCTTCAAACAAAAGGTGCGCTGGTTTAAGGCGCGCTGGATTAGCTTCTCTCAAATGCCCGGGGCCGCGCCGGATTAACAGGCAAATACCCAAGGGCACGCCGGATTAGCATCTAAGGCCAAGGGGCGCGCCGGATTAATCCCGCGCCGTATTAACAGTCAAACGGCGCCGGATTAGCATCCGTGCTGGATTAAGGGCCGTTCCAAGCTTCCGTCAATTGAAGAGGAGATCATTCCGGGCGAAGCTCATCCGTCGGCCTTGCTACACTCGTGCCTCGCTCGCAACACCCACGGCTGGGGGGCATTTGTTGGCACTCAAAATATCACTCGCGGCGACCAAGCCTCAAAGACGAATGACACGGCCCACTGAAGCACAGAAACCGATAAATATCAACATATTGAAGACTTCTCAATCTGCTAGAGCCTCGAGTCACCCTGTATGAACATGGGGACTTCACCTCAGGAGAATCGAGATGAACTCACAACCAACCGGCAGTGTGACCAAGCCTGCTCAATGAACCGGCATCGACTCCGTCGTGTCGCATACACTACACCCGTTGTCCGACCAAGGACGACGGTCTACCCGGTGGCCACCCACCTCATGAAAGACTCTCCTGAGATGAAAGAATGCCCTTGGCTCTTCAAAATGGAGGACTGAAGGCTCTGTCGACAGAAGATCCTGGATACCCTGCACGGGTACGGCTTCTGGCCAAGTGGGGCCCGTTAGTGGCCGAATGATCGCTCGACATGGGCAGAACTATCCCGGGTGCCATCCCACCCTCCAAGAATCTTCGAGCACAAAATAGACTGAGCCGGCAGCACATATCATAATGCCGAGAGCCCTGTCAGTGGAAAACCCACGTGATCAAACCAAAGTCATCTGAAGTTTCAAGAATGGCCATACGTCGTCCTGAGAGCTTCGACAAGGCATCTCGTCGAGGTTTCGAAGAACGGTGGCGAGATAAATGTTCACGGTGATCCCCGGAACCATCCCCGGACACATCGACTGACCCGTGACGTGCGGGAGATACTAATACGCTGCGCCCTAAACCGGCGCGCCCTCTTATCCGGCGCCCCTCTATTTCGGTGCGCGAAAGTTACAGAAGCCCCTTTACCCAGCGCTCTTCTATTCTGGTGCGCAAAAAGGCTTCAGAAGGCCACTTCCCGGTGCGCCATTCCCACGCCGAATTAAGCCTCGAATGGTTCCTATATAAAAGGGCATTCGAAGTAAAGAAAGAGGGAGGAGGCGAAGAGGTTTTCGAAAGAAGAAAATCGAGAGATAAGAGAAATTGTCTGAAAACTAATCGCCTGCGAGAGAGAGAGGGTTTCTTGCGAGTGAAGCAGGGTTCCTCTGAGCACCCTTCGCTGTCGTCTTCCATCCTCAGCCTGAAGCCCTCCGGAGCCGGAGAAGAAGGAGGTGTCCCGATACTCTGTTCTTGGAACAGGTGGGCGTCTACGTTTCCTTTTTCTTCTCCACCTTGTTTTCTCTCCGTCGAATGTAAGCGAGAGGGGTGAGGGATGGCGATGATATGATCCAACCCCTCCCCCCTTCTTCGCCATCCCTCTTTATTTTTCTATTGCTCTTCTGTGAGCTCCCCTACAAGTAGAACGGTGGCCGTGCCGCGATACCGGCACCGAACTCGTGACATATGTGTAGCTTCCTTCGCCGATGGGATGATGGCATGCGTATATGAATATATTGGTGGATTGAATGCTCAACGCCTTGTTCTCTTCTTCCACTGCTATTTCATTCGGTAGATATATATATTAGTGTCTTCCCGTGTATAGCTTTACGATTCCAGTTTCCCCCGATTCCGAACACGCCCTGGGATGCCATGGGCTACAAAGATAACCCCTCCCTGGGTCCTCCGCGCCTGTGCCTATTGTAGATCTATTTAAAATCCACTTTTAAATATAAAAAAAAGAGAGTAATAGATATGATGAAATCAATAAAATAGCACGAGGTGCTAAAAGGAGGAGTTTGTGATCGCCAGAGGGTTTACCTCAATGAAAAAAAATAAGATCGCATGTACCTGGTGAACGATGTGATGCGGGATAAATGTGGATCTCTTCCTCCAACTCCAATCGGCCGGCCGACGAAGTGGGTTTTCTTGATTGATTACCTTGTAAAAAAAAAAGACAATAAAGACAAGTAAAAGAAAAGAGATCAGCCAAAGTGCAGTAGTATCAGTCAAAAACTAACATAAAAATAATGAAAAGACCTCAACATGCGCACCTTCTTTTTTGTTTTCTTTTAAAACCCCTTAAGAAGACTTAAGGGAAGGGGAGTTTGATGATAAAAAATGCAACAAAACGTGAACAAGGAATAGAGATATAAAGGACAGAGGGATGATGGTATGAATAAAAACAAAATAGAAGAAAGCTTGAGAACCCTGCTGTCCCTGGCGACAGTAAAGGGAAGAAACCGAATAGTGATGGATGAAGCACCGGATGTAGCTCAAAGGGATGCAAAGAGGGGAGGCAGCAAGGGATGAAGAAAGCTTCTGCCCGTGATGAAAGAAAACTTCTGAGCGCTCAATCCGCCGAATACTGAAGGTGCTTAACCTTCTGCACGATCGGTCAAATTTTTAATTTATAATGCCTCAAACGGATGTGATCAAACCAAGGAAGGATAAGAACAGGCAATGAGGCATCCAGGGAAGGATCAAGATCGAGCAAGAGTCCAAAGACAGCAGGGAACTGTGAGGGAAAGATTGAAAAAGGAAGGACTCTGGACTAAAACACGCCTTAATACAGGGCGTCTTTTATGAATTGACGACCTTACAAAGACGTCTTCTTGAAACACGACCTAGGAAAGGGCGTTTCTTCCTGGATTTAATTTTGGAAACGAAACCCTGCCTTGTTTGAAAGCTCAAATAACACGCCCGAGATAACGGCGTTAATTAAAATCACGCCCTGAGAGAAGGCGTTACTCATAAAAGGCCTTTTATTTTGAAAATAGATAATCCCAGAAATTAAGGGATAACACCAGGAATTCACGCCCTCACATACGGTCGTCCTTTCTTTGAAAACGCCCTACCACAGGTCGTTACTTTTAAAATTAACGCCCTTAATCAAGTCGTGAATCACAAAAATACAGGAAAAATGCAGAACAACTTACAAAAATAGAAAAACTTCATGTTATAGGAATATTGAAGTCTACTTGGGGCATTTATATAATAACATGAGATTTGATCAACAAAACGTCAATTTTGGCGTGTCTACAGCTGCCCCGCCTTGGCGTCTGCTTTGCAAGGGAGTGAGACAGAAATGGAGCGAAGTGTAATGAAAGGAACGAAATGGAACGAACTGATAAGGAGACGCCAAGGTGTGATGTGACACGCCTCAGACACTAAGCATTGGAAATCTTTCCAAGATTCTAAATGAAACAACTCTAAGTGGTTCAAGGAAACAATCAATTTGTTGAATAAAAGGAGGTTAAACTAAATAATAAAGGGTGTGCGCGTGGGCACGGCAGGGAAAGACCATTGGAGAGCGATTACCAGCAAATGTGGATGTGCTGCAACCAAGGTAAATTTTGCAGAAAAGTAAAAAGAATTGGGATAGAGATCCAACAAAAGGAACACTTTCAAGGAATCAGCCTGAATGGCTTCAAATAGAACGAAGTACTTGATTTAAAGTGGAATATCTCATGTCAATTCAATTGAGAGCGAGTGAACTTCATTATTGCCATAATATGAAGATTTTTCAGCATGAAACTCAAAGTCCTACATGATGCATGCTGGGCTAAAAGAAAAGGTTAAAACAAACTAAATAGAAAATAATCAAGGATAATATTGCCAAGCTGTTTAGGTCTGGTCAAGAATCCATATTTCTGAGCTAACACTAAGCCGAAGCCCGTTTGTCCGCGCATCAACTCAGAAAGTGGAACCATCGTCCCAAAGCTTTAACAACTCAACGGCCTATCCGTGTGATCATGATTCTCCTGAAATCGTCATCGTTTTTGATGAAGGGGAACTCAAAATTCAGGTTCATCAGAACCACAAGGTCCTTGACATAATATACTAGCGTAGATATCATATAGTAACAATGCTTACAAGAAACAGATACACGGTGGCAAGATGTTGCTCCTATGAGTGATCAAAACGCCTCGAATCCTGCAAACTTCTGCACTTTTAAACTTATTAGCCTTTTTCCATCAATTCAGAATATGACATGATCATAAGTGCTTAATCATAGACAATTTTATCACAATAATAGCACTTAGGTTCATTAAAAGCATCAAAGCATGAAGAGATCAAAATTCATAATCCAATAAAACACGCCTAAGAATAGGGCGTTAAAATCATGAAAGCGCCTGACCATAAGTCGTTAATCATTTAAAACACGCCCTACACAAAGGCGTAAACAGTAATGGAGGCTTAGAAAACCACGCCCCATTCCAGGGCGTTAAATAAAACACGTCGTCAGTCAGGTCGTCAATTTAAAAATCGACGCCCTAACCAACGTCGTTAATTCAGCACGAACTTCCGTTTCCTAGTTCAACAGCACAGTCCTTAACCCAATCGAACTTCTAACTTCCAACAGCCTTACAACTCTCTAGATCTCTATTAATAGGAAGCCCTCCTTCAACATAAACAATCTCAACCCTGCAGCCGCCGAAACTCTGTATTCCCGTTCTTGCCTTTCTTCTTCTTCATCTGCTTGCAGGTTGCATCGTCCAAGCCTCTCCCGACGATGGACAGGGCGCTGAAAAGACAAAAAAACTCAACTCCCAGGATTAACGATATCCAAGGTCATATAAGCAACAGGATATGCATGAATCAGGTTAGTTTAACTTTCTTATTGTGCATACTGTTCCAGCGAACTGCTCACATGCTCATGTCATATGCTCATGTACCTCTTCTTTTTGTTTTCTTCCCCTCCTCTCACAGGAGTACCCAAATCTTCCAGGGGCTAGAAGATATGTCCAAATCAAATGGTTGCCCCTCATCCTCTCCAAATTCACATCAGACATGAGGGTATATGTAGCTAGATGGCATCTCTTGGGGTTGATAACCCATGCCAAGCATTATGATCAAATCCACATAGATTGGGCTGCCATAGGAGCATTGATTGAGACATGGCATCCTTCCACCCATACCTTCTTATTTTCCACTTTTGAAGCCACCATCTTGCTGGAGGAAGTAGAGATGATCCTAGGCTTAAGAAAGATGAAGCACGGAGAAGAAGAAAAGATGGCCATCATGCCAAAACCCATCTCCTCCCACGAGTTGCTAACCTCGTTGATACCTAGCCCGAATATAGTGAACCAAATTAAGGTCACTAAAGGAGTTAACCTCTTGAAGCTCGCCTCATGGGTATACAAGAGAGCGGATCAAGCTAAAGAGGAAGAGGAGATAGAAAGAGTGACCAAAGCCTTCGTGGTGTGCTTGGCAGGAGCACTCCTATTCCCATCCACGGAAGACTTTCTAGAGGAGTCCCAATTGAGCGCAGTGGTGAGCTTATGGGAAGGAGAGAGAGTTGGACCGGCGATCCTAGCATATCTCTATAGCGGGCTCACAGCGGCGTCCATGGGAAGGCCTATTTACGGGTGCATGCTAGCACTCTCAAGTTGGGTTGATCTACACTTCAAATTCGACTCATGCCACGAAGCCCAACAACCCTCAAGAATTTTCTCAAAGAGCCCACTCTCATATATAACCGGTTCATTAGGTATAAGCAATAGAGTGACCAACCGAATTCCTCAAATCAAGAAGAGAGGGGATTGGAGGGAGCACCTAAAGGTAATGCCAAAGAATCTTTTTACTTGCGCCCCGGGTGTATTTAAAATGCAGGAACTTCGTGCACGCTTCTCCATCGGGACGGACCTTCGTCTTATTGGTGCTTCGGACTTCGTTTTATATAATGCACACCGGTGCCTTCCTCAGCTTGGGCTCCCAAGGCAACACTTAGATGACATCTCTCATCTTCCTCCAATCAAGTCAAGGGATCTAGGCAACAACGAAGACGGTGAAGAGGTTATCACCATTCAAGCTTTATGGAGGCTAAGCAAGCTTCATCAACCTGTAGAAGATTTGGATGAAGACAAGGAACAGTGGAAAAATTATGTGACTTCATTGAGAAAAATAAGGCCCAAAGTGGCTCATTAGTCATTGTAGTTCCTCTTTTCAAAATAATAAAGATTGTTCTCTGATTGAGCCAACTGCTACTGTAATTATGAACCAAATCATCCAAAAAACTGTGTTTCTGTTGTGAATAACGCCTCCAAGAGCGTCGCGAATTAACAAATACACGCCTTATTTCAAGGCGCTTCAACGGGCCCTTCGTCAACAATTGACGCCTGCAGCAGTGGGCGTTACTTTGAATGACGACCTTAAGAAAGGCGTGAACAGATTCAAACCCAAAAGAATATAATCGTTATCTCATCAAAATAACGCCTTTTCCATAGTCACGTTTCAAGAATAACACGCCTTTACCAGAGGCGTTACTTCAAACAGTAATGATGACTTCCCTCACATCAATCAACGCCCATTCAATGCGTCTGACGACGGTTATCGTTCCCCATGCGAACTAAATTAACGCCTTAATCCTCGTCGCCAATTTCCATAAAACGCCCAAAGGGTGGACGTGAATTCAATTATAAACGCCTTTCTCCAGGGCGTGTCTTCTTTTCGAAACCCAAAAGCCATCGAGCCTCCTTCTTCTTCCTCCTTCCGTTTTCATTTCGTCCTTTCTCTGCAAACCCTAACCGAAACCGCCCATTCTCTCTCTCTCGTTCTCTTCTCTCAATCTCCCTCTGTCTCTCTCTGTCTCACTTCCTACCCTAGCCATGGCCAAACGCCAAAGAATTAGTGCCCCAGACGTGGTTGACCTCGACGCCTCCCACGCCCAAGAAGAAGAAATTTCTGTGGAGGAGCTCGCCGTCGTGGCCTTTGAAGAAGAGCCGGTGGTGGCCGGCGGCGACGACGCCGACGAAGCAGCGATAGGAGGAGGAGATGCAGAAGGTGGAGAAGAAGAAGGAGAAGAAGAAGGAGAAGAAGGACCGCCGTGCACGGCGGCGGTCGCTCCCCGGGGGCAACTCCGGCGGCCCAGACGGCCGCTGCCACGGCCACAACCCCAGAAGCACAAGAAGGTAGGTTCCCCCTCCCCATTCCAATTTTTTTTATTTTATTTATATGTTTTTATGATTTTTCATGGCCTTCGGGCATTAAACCTGCAACTCAGAAAAAACACGCCTCCCATGGGGGCGTTACTCAAACGAAACGCCCTGATCCAGGGCGTTAATTATTTTTAATTTCTGAAAATTAATTATCCTTCATGAAAAACGCCCTGAAGCATGTCGTTTCTTAAAATTTATGATTTTTTTATGAATTCCATGCTCATTAACAATTTCCAAAAATATTTTCATGAATTATTTCGCATGCTGTCAGTTATTTGATTTTTCTGTTAATTGAGAAACCCACGCCCTCCAGAAGGGCGTTAATTCAACAAGAGACGCCCAAACCAGAGGGCGTCGCTTCATTCATTAACGACCCAAAAATTAACCACCTTTAGGAAAACGCCCTACCACAGGGCGTTAATTCAACAAGAAACGCCTAACACCGAGGCGTGATTAAAAGTATATTTCAGAAATAGCAAAACAGCCACCAAAGAACGCCTAAGACTGAGGCGTGATTAACATAAAAAACGCCCTTATTAAGGGCGTTACATTAAAGTTCACTTTGAAAAACGCCCCCCACAGGGGCGTGAATTTATCAAGAAACGACCTGAGGGTGGCCGTGAATTCAAAAAAATGCTAAAATTCAATATTTAACCCAAATCAAATGCAATTCCACATGGATACTCAAATAATTAAGAAAAATAATTCTCTTTTAATGCATGCAGGGGTTGATGAGGACCCGTATCTCATGGGTCATGGTCTGGGCAGCATACCAGGGTCTCCCCGACTTCCAGAGGGTTAGAGTAGAGGCCATGGGGTTTGGGGCTTTTCTATCCATTGAGCCTTTCAGACCCGACCTAGCACTGATCCAGGTTTTGAGGGAGAGATGGGATAGGGTTAGCCGGACCTTTCTGATGCCCTGGGGGCATATGATTCCTAGTTTAGAAGATGTAGCCAGGATTACAGGTTTACGGGTAGATGGTGAGGCCGTGAGTGGGTTCACCTATTCTGACTATTCAGAGATGGCCCAGAGGCTACTAGGGCTTGAGATGGTCTACGAGGGACCTAGCGAGTGTAGGACCATTTTCCGTACGGACCTGACTACGGTGATGGGTCTAGGAGACGCTAGGCATAGGTCGGGGGAGACCTTAGGTGAGTTTGCACAGCGACTGACCGACGGGGTGAGAGCGGCATGCTGCCAGGACCCGACTGACCATGAGAGAGCGGACCGAGACCTGAGGAGGTTCCTGCTGCTGCTGCTCGGGAGATTATTGCTGGGGACGAAAGCCGATGTCATCAACTGCCGCTTCTTAGGCATCCTTGAGGATCTGGAGACGGTTGGCACATATGCTTGGGGAGCGGCCCTGCTGGCGCATTTGATGGCCGATCTGTCCACGGGGACAGGCCGTGAGACGACCGTCAGTGGCTTCTCACCTCTTCTTCAGGTATGCAATTTCTCATTTCTTATCTTTTCTTTGTTATGATGCATGTGAATATAGTACTAATTGCAATGCATGGATGCAGGTGTGGAGCCACCTATACATGCCGATGGGGCGCGTTGACCCACGGCCAGGAGCTGAGGGATCCTTCCCTCTGGCGCGACGCTGGGTGCCTGTTATCTTTGGCGCCCCACTTGACTACGAGTTGTGGGTTTTACGGAGAGAGTTCCGCGACTTCCCTCCCTCGCTGGTATGTATGAATGAATGATATGCATTTCTTTTTGTTGTTCATTTGAATATGATGAAATGATAATGTGTTCATGAATGCAGGTGCAGTGGAGACCATATGAGGGGATGACTGATGAGGACCAGCCTTGGGTCGTATCGGGGCGACCTCGCTTCGGGCGTGAGCTGTGGCTACACTGCTTGAGCGAGATTGAGCCGTTACGGCTTCGACTGGTGATGAGGACCCTGGGCCTGCCCCAGGAGTGGATCGAGGTCGGAGAGCCTCGAGGAATTGGCAAGAAGACCCGCGGTCGCACCAAGACGACCGACTGGAGGGTGCGATTCGAGGAGCAGTACGCCGACTGGCAGCGAGGCGGGACCACAGTCGTTTCCCACGCGACTGACAGCTCCGAGTACCTCCGGCGCTACTGGGAGGTTCACGCCGGCAGACCTCAGATGAGGGTCCTAGGGGTATGTATGAATGCACTTATTTCTAAATTAAATGCAAATGCTTATGTGACTATTATGCGACTAACATGTAATGAATGCAGGATGCGAGGGACATAGCGGCGATAGATGCACAGGCCCACCTCCACATCCTGGAGGACCAGCTAGCTGCCACACGGGCAGACTTGGAGACCCTGGTGAGTGTTTAAATTATTCCTATATGCAAATGAATTTTTTCTTTTGTTGTGTTGAATTAATGATTAGCCACTGACGGTCTTAATGAATGCAGCGTGCCCAGCAGGGAGTAGCGAGGAGAGATCCAGGGGAGGCCTCCAGCTCGAGGGGGCCTAGTGCAGAGGTGACTGCACTCATGGAGCAGTTGGCTGGTGCGATAGCGCGAGCCGAGGTGGCGGAGCGTGACCTTGCTTCACGGGTAAATTCTGAACTCGAAACCTCATTCAAATAATGATTAGATATAAATTGTGCACTGATAAAAATTCATTTTTACAGACTGAAGAGCTTCGAGCCACTCTTATCTGCGTAGATGAGGGCTTCCGAGCGACGAGCTCACAGGTGCGTGACCTACCTTTAGTCACATGTTGTTATTTCATTTCATGAATTGTTGAACTGTGGAACTGATGATTTGTTTACCTGTTTGTAGGCTGCTCAGCTGAAGGCGATACGTACCGAGTTGTCGATCCGTGATCAGCGGATCGTAGAGCTTCAGCGGGCCTTGCAGCAGCGCAGTGAGCTTCCTCAGGACGTGGCCGAGCTGCGGGTTGCCCTGGAGCTGGAGAGGAGGGAGCGTGCTCGTGAGCGCGAGGAGCGGGCTCGTGAGCGCGAGGAGCACCAGGCGGAGCGTGCCCGGTTCCAGGAGCAGTTGTTGGCACGAGAGCGTGAGCTGGCGGACTCGAGGACCCAGTTGATCCTTTCCCAGGAGCGGCTTCGAGTGTCCGAGGAGCGGTTGCAGCGAGGCCGTGAGCGAGCACGGGCTGCGGGGTACTCCTTCACCAGCTCTACCTTTGTGGCGGGTTCTTCCCTCCGAGAGAGGAGCGAGGCAGGAGGACACGTTCGGGTTCCGGCCTCTTCACGGGGGCCTATGCCTCCTCCACCGGCGCCAGTGCGGGATGGTGAGGAGGAGGTTGAGAGCAGGAGAGTAGAGGAGGGTGGAGGCGAGAGTTGAGCGTTCTGTACTTGTACTCCTCCACCTTCACACCTGTACATGATAGACATGATGATACACATATATATGAGATTTGAGCTTTTGTTACCTGAGCACTTGTGTGGTTGTGGACTTGTGTTTGTATACTTTTTTTTTTCTCGTTCCTCGTGTTTGCTTTACTTTGCCCTGTATCTGCGGCTGCGATTTTCACTTGAACAAACAGGTTAATTCATCTGTTCGACTTGGCCCCTTGCCCGGTGAGCAAAGGGTGTAAATATTTTGACCTTAATAATGGGTCAAGGGGCCAAGCCTTTAATAAGGCAAAATGAAATAATCAAAACTCGGGGATGCCTCATGCAATCACACGTATGCAAACAATAATTAAAAGATGTCCAGGCAAGAATGCAATTCATGCAGCATGAAGAATTTATTTTTTTGTTCTTTTCAGTATGTATATTTTTTTGAAGATTTTTCTAAAAAAAAAACGCCTTAGATTAGGTCGTTACTCTCTTAAAAGACGCCCTCGGAGACGGCGTTACTCTGAAAAGTTTTTTTTTGATTTTGTTGAAAACACGACCTTCCAAGAGGCGTTATTTTTAAAGAAACGCCTAAGATCTAGGCGTGAATCAGCATAAAAGCGCCTTGAACAAAGGCGTTAATTTTTATTCCTCCCAAATTGGGCTGATAAAGAAATCAAGGTGGTGGGCCCTACTTGGTCATCTTCTAAGTTCCATTAACCTTTCTTGAATAATTAAAAGGGGAATTGGCGTGGATATGGTTAAACTTATACACAAGATTTCGTACAGTGCATTCTCTTCAGTTTGTCTCGACCATTCTGCTGGTTCATGACTTTCCAAAAATAAAAGAGAAGCTATAAGGAAGCTCACAAAAGATTCAAAGATGCCTGAGGCAAAGCTACCTCCCCTATCCTTATGCCTGTTGGGGTTCGGTCTTTGGCGTAGGGACGCTTTGTTGCCCTTTTCTTGCCTCTTCATAATGCATGCATACGCCCAAGGTTTTCCTTGCGGGGACTTTGCCCTCTTGACATGCTTTTCTTTTTCAACATTTGACTTTCACTTCGGAATTGATTTGCATTGAATAGATTTGAACTGATGAACAACCTAATTGTACTTGGGCTTTTGTGGCATTTGTTCCCTTTTGGGCCCTGACTTCCTCCTACTAAAGCGGCGGATAGGTTTGGCGTGTCTACCTCAAGACCTCTCTTCCTCCCTTGTGGGCCGAAGAAGAAAAGAATGGATATCGTCTTTCGCCTTTAGTTTGATTTCGACTTTCCATCAGATTTTGCACTGCTTGAGCTCAAGAGTAAAGTGTGTAGTGTGTGCGGTGTCAACTCCCATTTTAAATTAGCAAGACTGACAAATGGATTTTGGATTTTGACTTTTCGGACCGGTGACCTTTGCATGTTAAGTCAGCCCAAAAGGGAGAACCATGAAAGAAAACTCTTTTGTTTTGGATTTTGAAAATATTCAGATTTTTTTTGGATTATCTGGGAGATTTCTATTTTCTTGTGAAGTTTTTGATTTTTATTTGGATTTTTGTTCAGGGGTAATATTTCTTGAGATACAAACCATTCCAGGGGTGAGTTAATTCCTCTCCTTCAGCATTAACCAGTTTATAAGCATTGCCGGGAAAAACATCTTTTATAACGAACGGCCCTTCCCAATTTGGTTGGAGCTTTGAACGAGGGCCACCCGGCTTTACAAAAATTCTTTTGATTACCATTTCACCGACCTTAAATTTTCTCTCAATTACCTTCTTTTGATAAAAACGTGAGAGCCTGTTTTGGTAAACGCGCGCATGCTCGGCGGCGACCAGACGCTTCTCATCTAGGAGTTCCAATTGGGCAAGGAGTGAATCACGACGTTCATCGATAGAGAGTTCCTCATCCAATTGTACTCGCAGAGACGGGATAAGAATCTCATAAGGGACTACGGCCTCCATTCCATAAGTAAGGGCAAAAGGAGTTTGCCCAGTGGGGGTTCGAATGGAAGTGCGGTAGGCCCAAAGAGCTTCAACCAGCTTGTCCGGCCAGTCCGAGAATTTATTAGCCTCGCACGTCTTCTTAACAATCTTGATTAAAGTTTTATTAGTGGCCTCTGCTTGGCCATTGCCCTGCGGATAATAGGGAGAAGAATGATGCAATGCAATGTTATACCTGTTGCAGAGATCCTTGAGATCTTGGGAGATAAATTGAGGTCCATTGTCGGTGACGATGGTGCTTGGGATGCCGAACCTCGTGATGATGTTCTTCATGATAAATTTGCAGACGGTTGATGCTTTAATCTCCACGTAAGCTTCTGCTTCCGCCCACTTGGTGAAGTACTCCGTTGCCGTGAGAATGAATGATTTTTGCTTGGTCAGGAGGTTCGAATCACCAAGAGGTCCAATGATATCAAAAGCCCACATGGAAAAAGGCCATGGGGAGGACGTAGGGTGGAGTGAAGAAGCAGGAGAATGAATCTTGTCGGCGTGCAGTTGGCACTTAACACACCTTCGAACATAGATAGAACAATCTTCTTCAAGAGTGGGCCAATAGAACCCTAGTCTAAGAATCTTCTTAGCTAGCATCTGGCTGTTTACATGACCACCACACACACCAGAATGCGCCTCTTCCACAACTTTCCAAGATTCATCATCATCGAGGCATCTCAACAAAACACCGGTGAGCCCTCTTCTGTAGAGCACACCTCCAACCAAAGTGTAACGTTGAGCCACTCTCCTAATTGCTTTCTTTTCTTCAGTAGTGGCTTCTCGGGATAAGACTGATCATTACAGTATCTGGCAATCTCATAATACCAAGGCTTTTCTTCATCAGCCAACTCTTCTTGCCAATCTAATAGCATGACCTCTCTGCCTTCAAGAGCTTCTTTCCGTTAACCTTCTCAAGCACCTGATCCCTAATATCAAGAAAAGCACGATCCCTAATGGCTGGAGTATCACGCTGATGAATCAGGGGGACATGAAAATCACGCTCAGGAGGGAAGACTAAAGCGGAGGCTAAGGAAGCAAGTGCGTCGGCCAAAATGTTCTGGCTACGCGGGACATGAACGAAAATCAATTTAGTGAAGAGTTTGGCATAAGCTGAAGCGAGTTCTTGGTAGGGCTTGAGCTTAGGATTGATAGTGCGGCACTTGACCAACACTTGGCGTAGAATAAGCTGACTGTCACCGACAATTCGCAAATGAGTGACACCATATTGATGAGCGGTTTTAAGACCAGCCAAAAGAGCTTCATACTCGGCTATGTTATTGGTGACGGGAAAAGTGAGCCGAGCAGCAAATGGAATGGTGACTCCTTCGGGTGTTAAGAGAACCATGCCGATCCCTCTTCCTTGAGAATTAAGAGCTCCGTCAAAATGTAACGTCCACATAGGATCATGGGATTGATCAATGGACATAATTCTTCATCCGGGAACTCTGAATCGACAGGATCAAAACGGGGGAGAGGGTGGTGAGCAAGATGCTCGGCAATGGCATAACCTTTGATAGCTTTTTGCTGAATGTAAGTGATGTCAAATTGAGAAAGGAAGCTTTGCCAGCGTGCTAATCGATCAGTGAGGACAGATTTTTCAAGGAGGAATTTGATTGGATTCATGCGAGCAATGAGGTGAACCTCGTGAGCTAGAAAATAGTGTTTTAACTTCTGAACTACCCAAACCAAAGCTGCACAAGTCTTTTCCATAGCTGAATATCTCTGCTCACAGGGGTTAAGGAGTTTAGATAAGTAGTATGCTGCCCTCTCTTTACCTTCCTCATCCACTTGAGCTAAGACAGCACCTACGGAGTCATCCAGGACTGAAACATAAAGAATAAGTGGTTTGCCTGGAATTGGCGGCCTCAGGACAGGAGGATTGACCAAATAATCCTTCAATCCGTCAAAGGCTGCCTGACATTTATCATCCCAATTAAACTTGACTCCCGGCTTAGTAAGCTCGTAAAACGGCCTACACCTCTGCGAGTGCTGGGAGACGAAGCGGCGAATAAATTGCAACCTCCCGATTAATCCTCGAACTTCCTTCAGATTCTTGGGAGGAGGCATATCTCTAATGGCCTTTGCCTTGTTGGGATCAACCTCAATTCCCCTCTTGCTAACGATAAATCCAAGTAATTTCCCCGAAGAAACGCCAAATACGCACTTCTTGGGGTTCATTTTTAATTGAAATTCTCGTGATCTCTGCAAAACCTTAGCCAGAACCCCAGGATGCTCAATCCTTGTCCTTGATTTCACAACCAGGTCGTCCACATACACCTCAATATAAATATGAATCATGTCATGAAAAATTGCCATCATGGCCCTTTGATAAGTGGCTCCAGCATTCTTAAGTCCAAAGGGCATAACCACATAACAATATGTGCCCCATGGTGTAGTGAATGAAGTTTTCTCCTGGTCTTCTTCAGCTAGACGAATCTGATTGTAGCCTGAAAAGCCGTCCATGAAAGAAAGAGTCTCAAATCCTGCCGTGTTATCAATCAGCACATCAATATGAGGGAGGGGGAAGTCATCCTTAGGACACGCCCGGTTGAGGTCCCGAAAATCTATGCAAATTCGAACTTTTCCATCTTTCTTCATAACCGGGACAATGTTAGCCACCCAATTGGGATAGAGGACGACTCTAACGAATCTAGCCTTATGGAGTTTATCGACCTCTTCTTTCATTTTCAAAGCCATGCTAGGGTGGAAACGCCTCAACCGTTGTTTTACCGGGACAGATCCTGGCTTAAGTGTAAGACGGTGTTCAACGAGCGCAGGGTCTAATCCAGGCATATCTTCATAGCTCCATGCGAACGTGTCCTTGTATTCTTGAAGAACTAAGATGAGCGCCTTCTCTTCGGAGGGCGGCAAATTTTTACTTATGAGGACAATCCTAGGGTCTTCCTCGGTACCCAAGTTGATTTCTTTGGTAGGTTCTTCTACTGAGGCTGATGGTTCGTCGAATCTTCTTATACCACTAGCAAAAGCATCAGCTTCGTCCTCATATTCTTCATAACTTTCATCCCCTTCCTCAATAGGGTCTTCATCATTCATGATTTCATAAACGCCCAAACCCTCATAAGAAGCAACAAAATCTTCAATTTCTAATTCTGGCAGGATAATCGGATCTTCCACGAACTCAGGGAGAGCTAGACAAGCTTGGCATCTAACGGCCAATTCCAACAAAAATCTGCGAGGAATCTGCTTACCCTTGGCCTTCTTGTGTGAATCTACCCCATGAATTTTATTAGAGGAAGAAGGGGAGGAAGAGCAATTAGCTTGATTATAAGGGAAAGAAGGAGGTGAAAAAGTGGATACAGGAGGTGATACAGGGGAGGGCCCCTCATCGGAGGGGGAGAAGAGACTTACCAAGGAATCTTGGAGGAGCGGCCCCTGGGTCGGGACGCGTTCGGGAGAAAAGTATGAGGTCTCCTCAACAGAAATGGAGGATTGGAAAATTGGGAAATCGGCATTTTTTTTTTCATTTTTATCTTTTCCGTCGTTTTTATTATCTTTTTCAAGTAAAAAGCAATGCGAGGGGAGAATAGCGGGGGGAGTGGAGATTGCAATTTTGGAGAAAGATTCAATCAAAGATGGCCCATATGGGGGTGAGATGGAGATTTCAGAAAATCGCTCGAGGAGCGAAAGGTCAATAGGGAAGGAAATCTGAATTGAATTGGGAGATAGGTTGATGGTAATCGGTGGTGGTCGCGGCACGTGACCAAACCCACGAGAATAGAGAGAGACCAACACAGACGGATGCACAGAAGTGAGGGAGAAAAGGCCAGCCCACAGTCTATCCACGGAGAATCCTTCTTCAAAGGGGACATCTGGCTCTCCCGTATCTGTGTAGTCACTTAACATCTGCCTTTTATCTGTGATTGCGGCAGGCATTTCAATCAGTTCTTGAATCAATGGTGGCCATTCTGGATCTGTCGGCATGAACAGGCGGCTTAAAGAGAAAGTGATATCATTCATGTCAAACCACCTGTACCAGTCACATTCCGGGTCACCCATTTTTCTTCTTTTATCTGGCCTTAAAGTCTCCAAGGCTTTGTAAGTGGCCAGTGGGGCAATGTGCCGCGCAAACTGTCTAGCGTGCACATCCTGACAATCAAGCAATGATGTAATGACGGTAGTCTGTTCATTGTTCTGAACGCCACCGGTGACAAAATGTGTCTTTAAAGTCCAGGTGAGTGGCTGGCGATCTGGCTTGAAGGTGGACGTCATAACAGCCCACGGCTCTCCTTCATTCTTGTCCGGTGCTTTGTAGCCTAAGCCGCCTCGTGCAATCACTTTTTGAGGCTTAATGGGCCTAATCTTGCCCTGGAGTTTGGCACCCAGGCCCTTGCCATCTTGATATCCCATCCTTATCAGAATGTTCCAGCCGGGGGTATTCATCATATTTTTCTTTTTCTTCTTCCCCTTAGAAGGCAGGGGTGTCATGGCAATGGTGGTAACAGTCTCAGATAGCATCGGTCGTGGACAGTGAATGTCCAACACAGATAATAACGGCTTATTGGCTGGCCACATGGAAGGAACTGATGAAGCTACATGTATGTCCTCCTCTGGTAAGATCGGCACGCTGGTCACCTTGATAATGCGGCCCTTGTGCGGAAACTTAAGGCACTGATGGTTTGTAGAGGGCACTGCGTCAAGCTGCTGAATATAAGGGCGACCCAGGATACCATTAAAGGTCGGGTCCATATCTAGAATGTGGAAATCTGCCGTAATGGTGGCTGGACCCAAACTGACTTTGAGAGTAATCATACCCAGAGGGGGTTTCTTTGTATTATCATATGCTGTGACAGTAATGGTGGATGGCCGTATCTGGCTCTCAGGGATACCGCATAGCTTTAGAGTGCTCGGAGGCAACACATTGATAGATGCACCGGTGTCTACCAAACACTGCTTAACAGCCACTTTGTTGATATCAACCGTGATACATAGGGCATACTTTCTTGCTGGTAGAGGTGCTAACTCATGTTCATGGAATGTGATTGCCGGCTGACTGCTGGTAGGGGTTAAGACTGTAATTATCTGTTCAACCGGAAGGTCCTCATTGACCATAACCTTCTGCAGATATTCCTTCAAGGCCAGCTGATGAGTGGTGGACCTCTTGATTAATTCAAGAATGGAGATTCTGGCTGGAGTGCGATCCAGGTGCTTTAACAGATCATACTGAGTTCCCGGCACTGAATCTTGTTCTTGCTCTTGCTCTTGTGGCCCCTGCACGGGCTCTAGCTCTCTCTGTGGGAAAACACGGTGGTACATCCGTCCACTACGGAGCGGCGCTACGCCTTGGCGCGCCTCTGTCGGGGCAACATTAGGGGGAGGGTTGGAAGAGGAGGAAGGAATGTCGGTAGCAGAGATCCTGCTAGGGGATACCAAAGGGGAATTCAATAAAAGGGGCGCCCCCGTAGGAGGCGTAGTAGTGGTGTTTAATAAAGATGCCCCCGCGGGAGGCATGGGAGGAGTATTTGAAGAAGGTGCCCTCGCCGGAGGCGTGACAGAAGAAAGGGATATCCGAATGCGAGGGGTATTGGCAGGTGGTGGAATAAGGAGAGATCGTGGCACAAAAGATGGTTGTGCTGGCGGTGGAGGAACTCTTGTCGGTGTAGGGGTGGTAGAGGGGGTAGCAGGTGCTATCGGTGAGCGGAGTAGGAGTGGCCTGGAGGTTGCGGATGTAGGATTGGTGGTGGAAGGTGAAATGGCATGTTGCCGTGGTGGTAAGCGGTCAAGAAGAGAGCGAGCCGGCAAGGTCGCGGAGTTGGTGGTGGTAGGTGGGTTGACGGGGCGTAAAAGAGAACGTCCTGATAGGAGATTAGAAGGAGAAGGAGGAACGCGCAAAAGGCGCGGAGTAGTTTGATTTTGGTTTGGATCATGGTGTAATGCCCCGACAGAGGCGCTTTCTTCGTGCCATCCCTGCCCTCTCTCCACCTCGTAGAGAGACGTGACAGGGTTCACGTGTTGATTAGGAGCGTGCTCCGGCAATGGATTACGGACAATCCCCATATCCTGCTGGGGTGCTGGAGCTTGCTGTGGCGGAGCTTGCTGCGGAGCTGGCTGTTGTTGATTTTGCTGTTGCCGATGCGGCCTTCTCTCTTTCATGGTGGCGATGACTTGTCTCATCTCATCCCAATTAATGCCACCCTGGTCATTCAAATCATAAATATGATCCCTGAAATGGAAACAACGATCAAGGTTGTGACCAGGGGCGCGGTGAAATGCACAGTAACGGGATGTGTCAACATTGTCGGGCCACACCGTTCTTTCTTTTGGTAGGACGAGCAGGTTGGCGGCCATCAAAGCATTAAAAATGTCAGGGAGACTCTCTGGGAGTGGTGGATAATGAGCCCTCTTGGGGCCTAGTGGTGGTCTCCGTTGTTGTTGGCTATAGTTGGAAGGTGGGGGAACCTGGTGGTATTGTGGTGGTGCTGAAGGGTCGGTGCGAGGCGCTTGGCTCGGTGATGGAGCAAAAGAAGGTTGGGGTGTGAAGTGGCGCTGTGGAGCGGAGGTAAAATGGGGGTTCTGCTGTGGAGGTGGCGGAGGTCGTGGGTTTGACTGGTGGTGGGGGTGACCAACTACGCCAACCTGCTCGTTTGTGACAGTGCCCTCAGTCGTGGGCCCACTGTTGACATTTACATTCTTTTTAAACAGCCGAGGCTTCGGCTCAAACATGCCCATGATGGGCGAATCCTTCATTTGTGTTTGTATATAACGAGCTCTTTCATAGAGCTCTTCCATCGTTGTCAGCCGATTCATGGCCAAAATGTGCCGGAATTGAGGAGTTGCATTAGAAATGACCATTTTTACTTGCTCTTGTTCCGACAATGTGTCCTTCAATTTCTCGGCCATAGACCGCCACCTGTCAGCAAATATAATGAAGTCTTCATCGGGCTTCATTTTCTCAGCGACCAGATCTGTAACTGAAAGGGAAGGTCCCACCCGGTCTCTGTACTTTTGCAAGAATTTCCTTTGGATAACATCGAAGTCACCGGCATCAGCTGGCTCCAGAGAATAAAACCATTCGAGGGCGGGTCCCTCAAGAGATCTTCTGAATAAATAGGCCAGGGATGCCTTATTGTCTTGCCAGAAAGAAGTCTCATATCGGAAGTCCTTTAAATGAATGAAGGGGTTACCGGTCCCATTATATCGCCGGAAATTCGGCATTTCAGAAGGTGGTAAATGGAACACTGGCAACGTAGGAAGAGAAATTTCCGGAGCATTCTTAGTTGCCGTAACCTTCTTGAGCTGCTCTTCCATGCTGGCTAGCTTCTGAAGCAAAAGAGTGTTGGTATCGGGCTCGACTGGGGCCTGGTTTTGAATAAAAGAATGTGGCATAGGCGTTCGTAGAACCCGAGGAGGTTGGGAGGATTGATGCCTGACTGCTGAATAGCTCACCTGCTGGGCCGGCATGGCCGCAGTAGGTGTTTGCGGACGAGAGGAGGGAGGATGCAAGACCGCCTGGTCATTAATGATTTGATGGCCACTCACGGCCGGAGGGGGATTAGAAGAAGAAGAAAGGACGGATTTCCCCTTTAAGGCGGCCTGAATGGCTTGCCGTTGGGAGTCGTCCAACTGGGAGAGAGCTTGGATCAAATCTGAGACATTAATGGATGGGGAAGGGTTCCCCGAAGTGTTGGAAGATGGAACTTGAGACGAAGGGTCCGCCTCATGGACAGTGGTATCGACCACATGAACTTGTGAGTAATGGGGGTGAGGAGGAAGGTAGTTCCCCTCATAATAAAAAGAATCCTGAGGAGGGTCCTCATATTGACCAAATATGTTCTCATTCTCATCATCATAGGAGTACCCGTGGCCTGACATGTTGATGGTTTTACCTGAACGGAGCTTCATTCTTAAGAAAGAGGATGTTCAATGAAGGAACCGTCACAAAATATACAATCCAAACAAGACAATCAAATCACTCAACTACGTTTATGCAAACAAGGTTGGCAAGAAACGCAAGATTTTAATGTTTGATGTTCGAATTTAGGGTGGATTATTTGTGAAGGTCACTCTTTTGCCAAATGAGACCTAGTTTGATCCAAATGTAACCTCCGGGTCAACTAAGTTCTTCTCTCTTTTAACAACGTATAGGTTCTCTAAACTCCAGGTACTTCGAGGGTACAACCAGCCCGGCGTCCGTGAGGGAATCCACGGGTGCGGGGACTTATGGAGGTCTTGGAAAAGGGATTTCCAGTCCAAAGAGACGGAATGCTCAATGGAGGGTCGTCCCGATTCCAAGAAGGGTGTGTGGGTCCTAGGATAGAGAGAGGAGGTCTCTCAACCAAGCCAGCAGACCAAGATGATCCAAGCAATAATATAATGTCAAGACAAATGCTAAGCAATGAATAATAGCCAATCTGTGAAAAAGAACAGTAAAGACACGCCCTGGGAAAGGTCGTGTCCACAGGAAGAGGAAAGACACGCCCTGTGGTAGGTCGTGACTAAATGAAAACACGGCAGCGTGGCTGTCGTAAACTCTGTGAGGGGCTCACAGACCGTAGGAAAAACACGCCTTAGGGTTAGGCGTTTATAAATAAAGGACGCCTTCCAGTGAGGGCGTCAAAACTAAGAGGCACGCCCTGATGGAAGGCGCTGAAAATAAATAAAACGCCTCTGAGAGGGGCGTTAATTCCACAGACAGTATAATCAGCATGCAGCACACCGCAGTTATAGAAAAATACGCCCTGGAGATGGGCGTTAATTAATGAAACACGTCTCTGTAAGGGGCGCTAAATATCAGACGAGAAAATAATGAAGATCATGCAAGCAGATGCAATAAAGAAACGCCCTTGAAGGGGGCGTTAATTCACGAAAACACGTCCCTGTGAGGGGCGTTAAATCAAAAGACGCCCTCGTCGAAGGCGTTAATAAGCAACAATTGACTGATCCGGGAAGTGTGCAGAGTGCACAATGGAAGATGCCGCAGGGGCACAAAGGAAAGGGTACCGAGGGTACCGAGGGGAAAGGGCACACGAGGGTGCCTAAAGGGAAAGGACACACGAGGGTGTCAATGGGAAAGGACACACGAGGGTGTCAAAAGGGAAAGGGCACACAAGGGTGCCAATGGAGATGGTAATCAACAAAGAAAACAGTGGATGTCCCACCGTGATCGCCAATTTGTAGATCTATTTAAAATCCACTTTTAAATATAAAAAAAAGAGTAATAGATATGATGAAATCAATAAAATAGCACGAGGTGCTAAAAGGAGGAGTTTGTGATCGCCAGAGGGTTTACCTCAATAAAAAAAATAAGATCGCATGTACCTGGTGAACGATGTGATGCGGGATAAATGTGGATCTCTTCCTCCAACTCCAATCGGCCGGCCGACGAAGTGGGTTTTCTTGATTGATTACCTTGTAAAAAAAAAGACAATAAAGACAAGTAAAAGAAAAGAGATCAGCCAAAGTGCAGTAGTATCAGTCAAAAACTAACATAAAAATAATGAAAAGACCTCAACATGCGCACCTTCTTTTTTGTTTTCTTTTAAAACCCCTTAAGAAGACTTAAGGGAAGGGGAGTTTGATGATAAAAAATGCAACAAAACGTGAACAAGGAATAGAGATATAAAGGACAGAGGGATGATGGTATGAATAAAAACAAAATAGAAGAAAGCTTGAGAACCCTGCTGTCCCTGGCGACAGTAAAGGGAAGAAACCGAATAGTGATGGATGAAGCACCGGATGTAGCTCAAAGGGATGCAGAGAGGGGAGGCAGCAAGGGATGAAGAAAGCTTCTGCCCGTGATGAAAGAAAACTTCTGAGCGCTCAATCCGCCGAATACTGAAGGTGCTTAACCTTCTGCACGATCGGTCAAATTTTTAATTTATAATGCCTCAAACGGATGTGATCAAACCAAGGAAGGATAAGAACAGGCAATGAGGCATCCAGGGAAGGATCAAGATCGAGCAAGAGTCCAAAGACAGCAGGGAACTGTGAGGGAAAGATTGAAAAAGGAAGGACTCTGGACTAAAACACGCCTTAATACAGGGCGTCTTTTATGAATTGACGACCTTCACAAAGACGTCTTCTTGAAACACGACCTAGGAAAGGGCGTTTCTTCCTGGATTTAATTTTGGAAACGAAACCTTGCCTTGTTTGAAAGCTCAAATAACACGCCCGAGATAACGGCGTTAATTAAAATCACGCCCTGAGAGAAGGCGTTACTCATAAAAGGCCTTTTATTTTGAAAATAGATAATCCCAGAAATTAAGGGATAACACCAGGAATTCACGCCCTCACATACGGTCGTCCTTTCTTTGAAAACGCCCTACCACAGGTCGTTACTTTTAAAATTAACGCCCTTAATCAAGTCGTGAATCACAAAAATACAGGAAAAATGCAGAACAACTTACAAAAATAGAAAAACTTCATGTTATAGGAATATTGAAGTCTACTTGGGGCATTTATATAATAACATGAGATTTGATCAACAAAACGTCAATTTTGGCGTGTCTACACCTGTGCACACGCTTCTCCCTATTTTGATACGAGATCCAACATCGACCTTCCTCCCTCTTTGAATTTCTCCATTGCTCAGAGGAGGCAGGTGCTGCTTCTGGAATGGTGGAGTCCGCCTCGTGACTACTGCGTTCCAGCCATTCGTGTATATGCGCATGTAGATAAATCGTTCCCGCTATAGATATCAACTGCCTCTCTCTCTGTGGCTGATGTTTGCATTCTCTACTATGGATGGCAACCTAGTCTCGTGAGCATTAACATCTTAACCCTGTAACGGGTAGGCTATCAATACCGAGAAGCCTCACTTCCTTCACTTGTGGTTTACGGCCACTAAACCATTCGAGTCCCGTTGGTTTCCTCTTAATCACCCGGGGAGAGGGATATTCCCCACTGCTTCACAGAGCTGCCAATCGGTCAAGGGATCTCCACTTCTGAGTGATGGATGCTTCCCATGAGCCGAAAGGCTGATAATAACAGGGGCTTCAGCCCAACAATGTTAAACCCACAGTCTCCCAGGATTCTGTGGTGGCTAAGGGACAAACGCCCCTAGTAGGCTTGTCCTCGGGGCCTCTCTCCCTAATGCTCTCTTGCTAGTGGATGCAGTGCACGCTGTAGGTCGCCCACCCCTCGTAGGCCAGTCCTCGGGGTGTTGCTTCCGTCAATAGCTGCCTCGTCCCTCTATTTCCTCCCACGGAGCTATGGTGCCCCTCGCAGGCTTGTCCTCGGGGTATCCTGTCTGATTGGGGTTTTGCTGGCTCCCACCATGCAGACCGGCTGTTTAGGGGCTGTGGACGCGGGATTTTTATCTCGCTTGGTATTATTGTTTATTCATTTATTTATTTGGTTTGTTAGGCGTGCCAGTCACATACGTGACGATTTCATTGTGCGCTCGACTTGACTTGGTCAGTCGATTGTGAAGTCCGAGTCGGGACCAAAAGTTCGCCATACCATAAAGGCTATGACGTTAATTACGCCCTTACTAAGAAGGACAACCCTTGATTAAACGCCAAAATAGGAGGCCTCAGAAGGTAGTCAAAATATTAATGTGCGAAATAAAGGCTTCATGCTTAAGGAAGAGGACGAATGGAGAGCGGATTTATTTAGTTCAACGGACTAAATCGGGCGGCACAACCTTTAACTTTGAGCTATGCCGGGTAAGGATAGAAGACCATCCACGCAGTGGCGGGACGGAATTCGGCTAATCATTAAGGTATTCCCTTTTGACATTTCCACTCGACCGGATGCTCCAAATAGGTTCGTCTCCCCCGAAGATGAAGCCGGATGGGAAGTGTATCGGAGACACCCCCTCGACTCATCGGGGTTGATGACATTGGACTAGATTTCGGCAGCACCTCCCCTCAACTTGGAACATGCCCAAGGGGAAATAGGTGATCATCCACGGAGTGCCGGGATGAAAACCGAAAGAGAAAGGCACTGGGCCCTGGCACGATGTGATGTTGGGGATGATTCCCCATTTATTTATTCCATGTGGTGTACCCTGTGACCTACAGATATCCCTCGAGTTAGTATGGCAGGGTGCTCAAGGATTGGGTAGAGGAGGAGAGGCTCTCGGCATGGCTGTAACGAGCATAAGCAGGCCTCCCGGCGCGGGGGAATGGGTTCTCGACATGAGGTTCCCGGCGCAGGGGAGTGGGCTCTCGGCATGAGGCTCTCGGCATGGTTTTAAGGAAGGAGGAGGGCGCTCTCGGCGTGAGGTTCCCGGCGCGGCCCGCTCTCGGCGTGAGGTTCCCGGCGCGGCGCCGGGCCGCGTCGGGAGCTGTTCATAGCGCCGGAAAGTTTTGCAGAGGTTTGTGGGGTTTCTGCGGTGCTCTGTTTTGGGGATTTTTCCTGGGATTCAGGTAACGGCTAGGGGGGTTTTAGGGTGCAAACAAGGAGGGGGCCGAAGGCTCTACCAAGTCACCAGATTGACATCAAGAAGTCACATGGATGGAAGGGATTCGAGGGATTGAAGTCACCAGGCGTTCGAACCCTTTGGAACAGGCTTTATGCCGTTCATATCACCGACCATCCAGGATATCAAGAGATGACTGTCTCTGATCCCTGCAATGGCCCCAATGGCTTAGGAAACTTGAGAGGACTATGGACTTCGCAACGCTTAAATCATCGATGTCGTCGAAGGAGAGAGAGGGGGACAAAGCCCAAATATCCACGGTAAGGATCGGGGCCCTGTTACCTCCTTTCCATCTGAAACAATCGTGCATATAGGCACAAGAAATCACTGAAATTCTAAGTATCCGAGCAGTTAATGCATGTGGGGGAATAACATACATTCAGAGAGAGAGCACAGGAAGAAGAGGGCCAACCAACATCATTTCATCGGAACAACCGCGGAGTTGCATTTCACTGTTTCATCGTTTACATAATTCATAGAACAAAGGGGACAGAGGGAAGAACAATCGACTAATACTCTATCTCCTCGACAACAGGGAGGTCTCTTCACTTCGAAAGCAGAAAATGGAATCGAAGCTTATACATCAAAAGAAAGGAAAGCAGGAAGGGACGACGGCAATGAAGGGAAGGGGAGGGCGGAGCATTGACTCCTCTCCTTCCCCTAGCACCCCACCTTCTCCTTCTTTTCGACCTCGCAGCAGCTCTTCTTCTCTTCTCTCTTTATCTGGCTATTCGAAGATGCCTCTCTTCCCTCTTTTTTTTCTTTCTCCCTTTTTCCTCTCGTCCGCTCCTTTCTTCCTCGAGGGGAAGGGGGTTTTATAACTGTGTTTTGTATCTTCTCGGCAGGCCTGTCACGGCGCGCCTCAACTGAGGGACTTCCCGGTGCGCAGGACTTCAGCTTCTCGGCGCAGCTATTGGGCTTCGACAAGAAGATCCCGGCGCCACTTTTATAGGCCCACTTAGATCTTTTAGACTAGGCCTCTTATTGGTCCTTCAAGTACATCAGCACCCAAAAGGGCCCTCCATTGGTGACATAGTTTCTATTGAGGTCATTCATAGGTTTTTCATCAGTCGGTAGACCGGGGTTTCATCTGCATTGCCATCTGAATGATGACAAAGTCAGACATCATCTCATTGGTATCGTCACCGGAACGGTGACAAGACCGGACATCAGCTTTAGCCTGGAAAGACTTCAGCCAGGTGACTGCTATTTCATCAGTGCCGTCGTCTGACTGACAATGGCATCGGACATCAGCTTGGCCGGGAAAAGGCTTCAGCCGGGTAGATGGTTGAGAACTTCGTCATTGATCTTTCACTATTGGTCTGATCTTCCTTTCAATTCTGTCTCTGCCCTTGCTCATTTTCAAGGTGTCAACAAATGCCCCCCACTTGCAGGTAGCGGGAGTGCAGAATAAGTGACACGGTGCCTGCAGGTGTGTATATCATTCAGCATCTAAACCCATTTATCAGCTTGGCATTGCTAGTCTTCTTTCATTTTGCAGCTTGGAAGCATCATTACTTTGGCATTTCTTTTGATTTCTCTCAATTTCTTTGCCTTGAACGCCCTTGGCGCGAGCTTCTCGGCGCACGGCCTTTAGGCACAGCCTTCTCGGCGCGTTGGTTCTCGGCGCATTGGTTCTCGGGCAGGGCTTCTCGGCGCGCCCGGTCACAGAGGTTCTCGGCGCGCCTTTTGGCATATGGGGGGGCTCTCGGCCTGCCCCTTTTTTGGCGGGCTTTTGGAATTGGGGGGGGGGGGGGTTCTCGGCGCGCTAAAGGCCGCGCCGAGAACCTCTCTTCTGCCTCCACTATTTGAGGCATCGGGAGGTTTTTCTTCTCATTTTCATCCGAGCTTCCTCTCTCTTCATCTTCTTCTCTTCGGCGCGAGCTTCTCCCCCTCTCGGCCGTCCCATTTCCCTTCCCGGCGTATACTTCGCTCTCGGTAGGGCACTGTTTTTGGGATTAAATCCCTTTTGTTTCCGGGATCACTCCCTCTTGGTGGGTGACTCCCTATCTTCTTTGGGTAGACCCTGAATAAGGGGAGATGCTGCCGAAATTTTCACATGGCTTCACACTATAATCTTTATAAGACTGTTTCTTATTTTAGGACTTTCATTCACATCTTTTCTCTGACTGCAGACATTGTAATGGCTTCCAGCCCTGTTGCTATATCTTCTGGAGCTGTTGGGGTGAGCTCGTCAGCGCAACCAGATATATCACGGGCTGTAGTAAATTGGCTGAACGTGCATAGCCTGGACTTCGGGTATGACAAAGTTGCTGCCGTTGACGAATCGTCTGATTCTGAGACGGATACAGTATCAACATTGAGGGTATATTCCACTGCGATGGAGACATGCTTCAGACGGGGCAACGACTATCGGCCGGATCTTCCGAAAGACCGCCACTTAATGCCGTTCATCCGAACTTTCACAGTGGGTGGCATGCGAGACTATCGGATAGCCCGTGCTGTCGAAGCTGCCATCCTTGCCGAACGAGATAGCTTGAAGGAGTCGGTGTACCGCCACAAGGCCATCTATCTTCCCGGGGAGAAGCGTGACTGGGACGCAGTCCTCGGTATATCAGAGCTGGAGCCGGAGAAGAAAATGTTGACCCGGGCCCCAGAATTTACACCTGCCCGGTGGGATAATACTAGTGGCCGAGTTCATAGGGAGAAGCCTGGCTATGGTCTATTCCTGGCACCGATAAAATGGGGGTACCGCGAAGAGCCCTTTGTGTTGAATTGTTCGGCCGTCCAGTTCAAGTACCATCTGGCTGCCGGTTGGTTTGGAGATACCAAAATCACTGACGCCCATCTATTCCGGGTGGGAGCGGTGGAATTCACAGAGTTTGTTTTAAAGGAATACACCCCTCTACTGATCAGAGCCGGGGTATATCACAGTGTCTTTGCTTCTAGATTCCGCTATCCCATATCCCGAGGGTTGTGCTGTGGAATGTTCGAAGTATTCTGCCCTTTGTTCAACATATTTTATACAGCAGAGGGCGAAACATCTCTCGACCTCTGGAGTTTGTCACAGCTTTCTGGTCTGCCTATTGACGGCGAGCCATATGAAGAGGTCTACTTGGCAAATTCCGAGAAGGATAGCTCAGATGGCGAAGGCAAGTATTCACTTGGCTACTCCTACCGGTATTTAATGAAGGCCTATCGCTCCATCTGTCTGGCGCATAGTAGAGGATCCTCCAAGGGTTACCATCCTCGAGAGAAAGGCAGCAAGCTGAGGGTCCGGATAGGGCAGTGGATTCAGTATTTCTTTGACGGTCCCTTAAAATATGCGGACTTCCCTTCCATGGGTCCGACTGCCAGCAAGCAGATAAGGGCTCCTCGCTATAAGTCAGCGTTGCCATCTTCATTGCGCCGTGTGGGCAGTGGTGGTACAAACCCAGCAGGGGTGGACCCTATCACACATTGCGCGGCTTACTTCACATTCTGGTTGTGCACTTTTGCTCTCCCTCAAGGGGACGAGACAATCATTCGGTCGGAAGCCATATACCCGGCATGCCAGATGGCCTGGGGAATGAGGCTGTCACTTTGCCCAGTGGCCTTGTGTTTAATCTATAAATCTTTGGGGGATCTGTACAAGCATCGGACTCCCCGCTCTTTGAGGACCGTGGGCCCTTTTCACTTCTTCAATGCCTGGGTCTGCAGTCTATTTCCTGAATTGGCTCCTAGAACTCTGCAGGCAGATACAGTGCTGCCCAGAATGATTGAATTTGCCAGTGCCGAACCTGGGTCTTTCTCTGATCAGTTGTTCAAAATAAGGGGCCGACTGATAAGGGTACCAGTGGATGCCCCTGGCAGCATTCATTTCTGGAGCTTGGCAGCAGGTTCAGCTCCTTTGGTTCATTCTCAAAGAGAGTGTAAGATGGAAGAGGTAGAGACCTGTGTTCACCCCATTTCAGGGGCTAATGCTGTTAGGTCTATTCTGGAGCCGGAGCTGGTTAGATGGGCCATGGCCATTCGACCCAGTGTTTTAGTTTTCAGGAAGGGTGGTCTGCTTCTTCTGGAACCGTATTATCCATTCCGTTTCAGGCGGAACTTTGGCTATGACCAGCATATCCCTACGTCAGTTGCCCAGTTTCCCCTGGATAGCTGGGCCAAGCACGGATCCGCCATTGTCGGCGATGGCCGGTTGTGGTGGGATTTCTATCATCGCCATGATGGCGCAGTTTTCAGAGTTCCCACTGTTTCCAACCGTGTCCCCCGCATCACATCAGAGTATATCAAATGGTGGAATATTTGGACCAGCTTTTACAGGGATGGCAGGGGTGCATTCTGGGACGTGGCCGAGCGTTCTTTCCTGAAACAACAGCCCGAGCCGGTATTTGACATCCCCGAGGCCCACCTAAAAAGGATTTATTCACAACATCCGAGAGAGGCCGAGAACTATCTGGCTCAGCGTCGGGTTCTGAAAGAAGGAGGCTCCGAGCCGCCCGCTCCTGTCTTCGCTACCATTAACGAAGATACCTTTATGAAGAACTTGAAACATCTGTGTCATGTAGGAGGCGCTCGTCTGGAGGCGCAACAGTACCCCTTCCCTGTCGAAGAGCTGCTCCTGACAGTCGTCCCCTGTAAAGGTCCGACAGATAGATTTCATCCCTATAGGACGTTTGTGCGCAGGGAAGATAGGACTCAGACGTACTACAAGCACACGTCTTGGCTATTTGTTCTGCTGAATGTACATGGGTTATCTGCAGAGAGTCCGATAGCCGGCATATTGAATAAGCCATTGTTTATTTCTTTTCATTATGTCGACGGCTGAGGCATGGACCACCTCGACTTATTTCGATGTCTTGACTTTCATGGTCATAGCGATCTGGCATCTTTAGTGGAGAAGTGCCAGACATTTGGTGATGTGACACCGTATGCAGCGGAGGACAATGATGCTAATTTGATGTGACGCGACTTCCCTTGGACCTAGGATAGCAAGCAGCACTATGAGTCGGCAACGTCGCACATGCGGTTTCGCTCGCGGAAGCACACTCGGATCCGTAGAAGGACCGGCGATGGTGGTGAGGGTCCGAGGTTGGACCTCGGGGCTCCAAGGGTCGGTTGGATAGGGATAGATCCCAATGGGCCAGGGATGCCCGATTTCAAGGGCGGCCGGCACGCCGAGGGCGTGGGATGCAATGGCTCTCTCTCAACTCGCTCCGCGGTGAACACTTGATTGAATTGAAATATAGATCGAGCGCTCGTCTCACCTCCGACGGACAACTAAGAGCGATACTAAGCTAGCAATGGTAATAACCAGCAGAGAAGAGTGGCCAGGAGCTCACCTGATCGGCGTGAAGACGCCGATCCCGATCGGAGACGAGGGCGAGCGGGGAAGTGTGCTCCCCGCACACTGCGCCGGTGAAGCTTCAAAACCTGTTCAAGAGTACAACTACTACACCTCGCGCAGGAGGGTGATCTCGGGGGTGGGAATTGAATAATTACAAACAAACACTACCACCACGCAGGGTGGGGCGGTAAGCCGGCCAGGCGGGGATGGGAAAAGGAACTAAGAAAGAACCGAAGTGAACTCCCGGGTTGCTGCCTGCTGCACATTCTGCTGACCAACCCGTAGTATAGAAACTCCTGAGCCCGCTACCGACCTCAGAATGGCATGGGACCAGCGCCAAATTGACGGTGACTGGCCCCTGAAAGCTGTAAATTCTGGCCGGGCTTCTGGTGGTCGTCGCTGGCCGGTAGGAGCTCCGCAACAGGACCGAAGTGTTCTGGTCTGCACAGGTTCCAGGAGCAAGGGCTTGAAGAACCGGCTGCCACGATCACTCCCGGGACTCAAATGTGGCGGGCTCAGCTCTGGAGCGTCCGTGGTCGAGGTGGCTCTCAGCAGGAGTCAAAGGAGCTGCAATATGATGCTGAGAGTGGATGGTGTGCCCAGGAGAGTGGGCCCTGGTCGCTGTAGACTGCCAGAGACAGACCCGCGCTGCCGTGGGAGAAAATTCGTATCTCTGTCCTCCGGTGTCCGAATGCCGATCCGCTGCCTGATCCTGAACGGGGACAGAGTGGAACAGAATTTTAATGAAGAAACTTGAGCCTGGTTCAGCCTTGGTTGATCGTGGCACTTCGCTCTTGCTGGTTCTGATTCTCTGCAGGGGCGGCACCACGTGGTTCCTGGTTCTGTAGCATCCGGTTGCAGATGCTGTCACGGGCGCTCCCGGATGCCGAATCACGAACCGTCAGAGTTTTTGGAACCGTGGACAAAGCCTCTTCACAGAAAAACTGACAGCAACACCTTCTGAGGTCGGGGTGGACAGGGGGACGCCGATGAGTGTATGCTGGTCGCAGAAGACTGGAGAAGGCAGCCTCGTGCGACTGGAGGAGAAGAATCAGAACTTGGGGTCCCGGATGCCGAATGTAGCTCTGCTTCTTTCTCCTGGTCCGGGACAGGGGGAGGAAGAACTTTGAAGAAGGAACTTCAGTCTGATTCCTTCGCCTTTGGTCGTGAGGCAGCTTCCAATCGGGCTCAGGCTTTCTGCAGGTGGTGTCTGGCGCAGTCGGGGTAGAACAGCCCTCACGGACGGCCACGAACCCGGAATGGGGTGATTCCACCTCGCCTGCGAAGAGGATAGGGAGGCCTTTCCAGAAAGGTAGGCCATGCCCTCAGATGTCGCCGTTTGAACTCGGGGGAGCTTCTGCAAAACGTGTCTTTTTCTGCTACCTGTAGAATAACGAGGTGAAGACAAGTGGATGATGGTGGAACTATTGAAAGGGGTGGGGATTGGTAAGAGTGGAGTTGGTGGGGTGGATGGTTGAGGGGATAGGGGTGTTTAGGGGTGTGTAGGGGAGAGGAGCTGGGGAGATGGAGGTCCAAGAAGGTGGAGGAGAGGGGTGGCCGCAGCTAGGAGAGAGGGGGAGGGAGTGGTCGGCCAAGGCAAATGGGGAGGTGAGCGGGTGGAGAGGGGTGCGCAAGTTTGAAGGGGGGGGGTTTGATTGCTTGGGGATATGAATGGGTATGTGGGGAAGTGGAGGGGTTGCTTGGGGAAGAGGGATGGTTGCCTTGGAGGTGGGGAAGGTGTGTGGGGGATTGGAAGAGTCACTTGGGGATGTGGAAGTGTTAATGGGAGTTATGGACCTAGGGGATGTGAAAGGGTGGGGGCTGATGTGGCTGGTGATGTGGCAAGTGGGGAAGGTGAAGGGGCAGGTGCGCCCAGGGGAGAGAGAGAGGAGGAGAGAGAAGGGGTCCGCCCCCTGAAGAGAGAGAGAGAGAGAGAGTGAGAAAGCTAGAGAGAGAGGGGGGGAGATGCACTTATGCTCAAAAACTCAAATATTCATTCATCAATTACCTCAAAATGGTGGCTTGGGGCCCTATTTATAGGGAAACCCCAATTACATAGAAGTCCCTGGAAAATGGACTAATGATAGAAGACCAAGGGGTGGGGAATGGAGCGCCCATGGGCCAGGCCCAAAGAAGTGGCCCCTTAAGGCCTACTAACCCACTATCCTATTAAACCACTTAATGCGACCTTGGACTTAGGTAGATGACATTACCTACTTAGGTACTTGACTCAATAAAGAGAAAATTACATGGATAAGACTCAAGAAAAAAATGAGAAAACTACATGGCTATACTCAGAAAATGATGGCGAACAAAATGGCATGCAGCAGGACCATGTGAAGGGGTAAGCGATGTCCCCATCATACTCCCGGGGTGCGGAGAACTCGACTCCGTCGAGTAAGGGCCCACCGGGGAAGCAGCTCAGGGCGACCTGCAATCTCCAAACCCAACCTGCACCTGCGTCTAGGGGACGACTCTTCATCCTCTCAAGGTGGCCCGGACACACCCTCGTGCTGGCGTTGGAACCCTGCTTGCATAGTATTGCCCCTCTATGTACACGTCGGGGTCTCAAGGCTGTTTGGTGGAAGCACTCCGGGGTGTCCCTCTTAAAGGAAGTTATAGGCTCAAAGTACTCACTGGGATTCACCGCGGTGCCCATGTAGGGTGCCGGATCAGCCGCATGATAATTGGGGTATATCCCATAGCCCATTAGTAAATCTAATCCATAAGCCAGTTTTGCCAAAGCCACTTGGAACATGAAAGGTCCAAATCCTCGTGCCCTCGATTTGGAGGTGGCCCTAAGATAGAGTCGTTCCAATGCCACCATCGTGAGGTTACCTCCTTGGATTTCAAAGTGCCACCCTTGAGTTATAGCCCGCTCATTATGATCGTCACTACCCATATTTGGATGCTTGCTTGAATGAGTATGCTTTGAGTGATGGTGCGGTGGGGGTGGGAAGTATGTGGTATGCAAAGGGGGACCGGGGCAACCATACATAGACCTATCATTCATGGATGTGATGAGGCATCTTGTGGACTCAGGGGGGCCTGGGAAACCATAGGCGGATCTATTGTGTATGGCTGTGAGAGTTACCGGGGGACCCGGACATCCACGTGTGCTCCATTCAAGTGTAAGGGCTATGAAGAATGTGGGTGGACCAGCACAACCAAATGTAGGCCAGTTATGCATTGAGCCTAAACTGTGCGTGACATGCATGGGAGGGCTGGACTCATGACCCTTGTCGAATGATGTGACATGCCAAGGTGGGTGCTTTCTTCTCCTAGAGATGATGACCATGTGTGTGGGTATGGGGTGGCCTTTAAGCTCCCATTTGTAAGGGTCGAAGGGATCATAGTAGGTATGCATCATGGGGTGGGGCACTACCTTGTTCCCTAGGTGTATACTGCCCATGGTCATGGTTCCCTTGGTGTGGGCTGGGTCTAGGACGAGGTGTGTTGGTTCTAGCATGGTGGGTGAGGGTAGGAGGGAGTGGGTGGTGGGTAGGGCGGTCAGGTCCCATGGGTTCATTATCTTCCATAGGGTGGGATCAAAGGGGTCATGGAATGTGTTACCAAGGGTGAGGTGTTCTTTCACCTCAAGGTCTCCAAATGATGGTGAGTCCTCCTCCTAAAATGTAGTAATTGAACCGAAGTTCGAGGAGGGTTGGTTGGTCATGATTGGAGGGCTTGGTATCCTACCCGAAATAAGTAACTCCAATTCGCGGATAGCATCGGGCTCTTCGGGAATGGGGAGGGATAAAGAAGGTCGCTAGTGTAGCAACCCACAGTGTAAATGGAAGAGATGGACCCGACACATAGATGTAGGAGGTTAAGACTCCTAGGTTGGTCGGCTACAGTGGTCAACATGCCAGTTAGCTTCATTTGCCAAGTTAGACCCTCAAGAAAATCCCCTAATGTTTCCACCTGATAGGATGATTGGATTGTGGTGTGATAGGTGGATAAGGGTACTATAGGAAGGTTTTGCTCCATGGGTGGGTAAGCATGGACCATGAGATCTCCAAATGGGTTCTCCTTTAGCCAACGTGAAAGGGGTTCTCCTAAGATAAGCTCGGTCCCTATTAAGGAGGGTAGTGTAAGGTGAAGACCACCATGTGAAGTTCCTTCTTCTTCCTGGACATGGGCGATCTCTATGGCGGGGGTTGGTGTGTTCACCTCTATGGGGTCGGGTATGGGAATCATGGGTTCCTCTATCAAGGAGGTGAGATGGTTCCTTGAGGGTGGGGTGGTGAGGGTAGGTGTGTGGTACCCCCGGGGTGGGAGGTAAAGGGGAACTTGGTTTGGGATCGGTAAGGGGAGAAGTGGAGGCCTCGGTTGGGGTTGGGTAGGGATTGGTAGTGGAAGATGGATGGGTTGAGGAGGATTGGGTTGATTGGTTTCAGGGGGTGTGTCTCTTTTAGGGGAAGATGGAGGGGTGGTTTTGGGGTCCAAGGAAGTTTGTGGAGTGTGGGTTGGTGGGAGAGTTTTGGGTGGGGTGGTGGTGGCCATCATGGGCCTTGGTGGAGTGGACATGGGGTCCATACGGGTTGGAATGGTGAGGGTGGATTGAGCCATAATGCTTCCTCCACTTGGGATGGGAACTTCTTTGCCTAACCATGATATTGTGATTCATACTCCTCTGCCCAATCGGGGGGGGCCTCATATTCCTCAACTTCAATCTCATTCCTTTGTGGTGTGGGGGTCTTGCTCTCCAGGGGAGTGGGAAGGCCTTTTGGCGATGGGGTGGTGCAAGTTGGAATTATTTGGGGTGGTGGAGTTTGGACCCTAAGGGAGGTGAAGATATTCTTAATCTCAATCCTTAGTTCTTCTAATGAGTCTTGGGGTCTTTTGGGTGGTGGGGTTTTGGTCCTAGTGGAGGGTTTAGATGAACTGGGCGAGAAAGGAGGAGTGGGAGTGCTCCTCGGGTAATGGGTCTTAAGGTAGGAGTGGGACGGTCGGGGAGCATAGATCTTCCTAAGCTCACTCTTCATCTCTTCCCATGAGTGAATGGGCTCTTGCCCCCAAACCCTTCTGAATCTCTCTTTGTGTTCCCACATTTTCTTAGCTAGACCCCGAAGTCGTGCCTTCGCCCTGCGGACTCTCTCGGATCCATATACCCAAGTTCTTTCAAAGTCCCTTTCCATGGTATTCTCCCACCTAAGATAGGCATGAGGATCTCCATCAAAATGAAGGTCCTCATCTACAATGTAGTCCATGTGGAGGGGGTCAATCGGACCATTTGGCCAACGAGGGGTATGCATGATGATCGGGTGATGAATGCAACTGCCCTAGGACAAGACTTAGTAGAGACAAGTCTAGAACTTGCTCTGATACCAATTTGATGTGACACCGTATGCAGCGGAGGACAATGATGCTAATTTGATGTGACGCGACTTCCCTTGGACCTAGGATAGCAAGCAGCACTATGAGTCGGCAACGTCGCACATGCGGTTTCGCTCGCGGAAGCACACTCGGATCCGTAGAAGGACCGGCGATGGTGGTGAGGGTCCGAGGTTGGACCTCGGGGCTCCAAGGGTCGGCCGGATAGGGATAGATCCCAATGGGCCAGGGATGCCCGATTTCAAGGGCGGCCGGCACGCCGAGGGCGTGGGATGCAATGGCTCTCTCTCAACTCGCTCCGCGGTGAACACTTGATTGAATTGAAATATAGATAGAGCGCTCGTCTCACCTCCGACGGACAACTAAGAGCGATACTAAGCTAGCAATGGTAATAACCAGCAGAGAAGAGTGGCCAGGAGCTCACCTGATCGGCGTGAAGACGCCGATCCCGATCGGAGACGAGGGCGAGCGGGGAAGTGTGCTCCCCGCACACTACGCCGGTGAAGCTTCAAAACCTGTTCAAGAGTACAACTACTACACCTCGCGCAGGAGGGTGATCTCGGGGGTGGGAATTGAATAATTACAAACAAACACTACCACCACGCAGGGTGGGGCGGTAAGCCGGCCAGGCGGGGATGGGAAAAGGAACTAAGAAAGAACCGAAGTGAACTCCCGGGTTGCTGCCTGCTGCACATTCTGCTGACCAACCCGTAGTATAGAAACTCCTGAGCCCGCTACCGACCTCAGAATGGCATGGGACCAGCGCCAAATTGACGGTGACTGGCCCCTGAAAGTCTGTAAATTCTGGCCGGGCTTCTGGTGGTCGTCGCTGGCCGGTAGGAGCTCCGCAACAGGACCGAAGTGTTCTGGTCTGCACAGGTTCCAGGAGCAAGGGCTTGAAGAACCGGCTGCCACGATCACTCCCGGGACTCAAATGTGGCGGGCTCAGCTCTGGAGCGTCCGTGGTCGAGGTGGCTCTCAGCAGGAGTCAACGGAGCTGCAATCCGATGCTGAGAGTGGACGGTGTGCCCAGGAGAGTGGGCCCTGGTCGCTGTAGACTGCCAGAGACAGACCCGCGCTGCCGTGGGAGAAAATTCGTATCTCTGTCCTCCGGTGTCCGAATGCCGATCCGCCACCTGATCCTGAACGGGGACAGAGAGGAGCAGAATTTTGATAAAGAAACTTGAGCCTGGTTCAGCTTTGGTTGATCGTGGCACTTCGCTCTTTCTGGTTCTGATTCTCTGCAGGGGCGGCACCGCGTGGTTCCTGGTTCTGTAGCATCCAGTTGCAGATGCTGTCACGGGCGCTCCCGGATGCCGAATCACGAACCGTCAGAGTTTTTGGAACCGTGGACGAATCCTCTTCACAGAAAAACTGACGGCAACACCTTCTGAGGTCTGGGTGGACAGGGGGACGCCGATGAGTGTATGCTGGTCGTAGAAGACTGGAGAAGGCAGCCTCGTGCGACTGGAGGAGAAGAATCAGAACTTGGGGTCCCGGATGCCGAATGTAGCTCTGCTTCTTTCTCCTGGTCCGGGACAGGGGGAGAAAGAACTTTGAAGAAGGAACTTCAGTCTGATTCCTTCGCCTTTGGTCGTGAGGCAGCTTCCAATCGGGCTCAGGCTTTCTGCAGGTGGTGTCTGGCGCAGTCGGGGTAGAACAGCCCTCACGGACGGCCACGAACCCGGAATGGGGTGATTCCACCTTGCCTGCGAAGAGGATAGGGAGGCCTTTCCAGAAAGGTAGGCCACACCCTCAGATGTCAACGTTTGAACTTGGGGGAGCTTCTGCAAAACGTGTCTTTTTCTGCTACCTGTAGAATAACGAGGTGAAGACAAGTGGATGATGGTGGAACTATTGAAAGGGGTGGGGATTGGTAAGAGTGGAGTTGGTGGGGTGGATGGTTGAGGGGCTAGGGGTGTTTAGGGGTGTGTAGGGGAGAGGAGCTGGGGAGATGGAGGTCCAAGAAGGTGGAGGAGAGGGGTGGCCGCAGCTAGGAGAGAGGGGGAGGGAGTGGTCGGCCAAGGCAAATGGGGAGGTGAGTGGGTGGAGGGGTGCGCAAGTTTGAAGGGGGGGGGTTTGATTGCTTGGGGATATGAATGGGTATGTGGGGAAGTGGAGGGGTTGCTTGGGGAAGAGGGATGGTTGCCTTGGAGGTGGGGAAGGTGTGTGGGGGATTGGAAGAGTCACTTGGGGATGTGGAAGTGTTAATGGGAGTTATGGACCTAGGGGATGTGAAAGGGTGGGGGCTGATGTGGCTGGTGATGTGGCAAGTGGGGAAGGTGAAGGGGCAGGTGCGCCCAGGGGAGAGAGAGAGAGGAGGAGAGAGAAGGGGTCCGCCCCCTGAAGAGAGAGAGAGAGAGAGTGAGAAAGCTAGAGAGAGAGGGGGGGAGATGCACTTATGCTCAAAAACTCAAATATTCATTCATCAATTACCTCAAAATGGTGGCTTGGGGCCCTATTTATAGGGAAACCCCAATTACATAGAAGTCCCTGAAAAATGGACTAATGACAGAAGACCAAGGGGTGGGGAATGGGGCGCCCATGGGCCAGGCCCAAAGAAGTGGCCCCTTAAGGCCTACTAACCCACTATCCTATTAAACCACTTAATGCGACCTTGGACTTAGGTAGATGACATTACCTACTTAGGTACTTGACTCAATAAAGAGAAAATTACATGGATAAGACTCAAGAAAAAAAATGAGAAAACTACATGGCTATACTCAGAAAATGATGGCGAACAAAATGGCAAGCAGCAGGACCATGTGAAGGGGTAAGCGATGTCCCCATCATTTGGTGATGTCTGTTGGCTTATCAAGGAGGCTGCTTTCCGCTCCAAGGAGGTAGCTTATCTGTACTGGCCACTTTCTATCTTTTATGATGGCCCAGCAGGTATGGTCTTTCCTTTCTGACTGTAGTGCTTTCTGTTTGTTATTCAAACTCTGCATCTACTGGTCTCATTGCTTCTTTGATGTCTTCAACAGATAGGCCAGATATAAAGCGACAGGGGCTTTACAGAAAAATCATTGCGCAAGCTAAGAAGCCTGCTTATTTCGAAGTCCCTGTAGCAGCACCGACGACCACTCCCCTGCCTCCGGGCAAGAAGAGAAAGATTTCTGCCGTGAAGACTGCAGTTGGGAAGGCCAGGAAGGCTAAGAAGGCCCATGCTCGGCAGTCGACTTCCTGGGACCCCTCTTCCTGATATCCCCTCCTTTGATGAGTTTGAATCTCAAAGGGAGGACGCCCAGACGTCAGTCAGGGGTAACATCAACAGACTGCAGTTGTATCTTTCATCATTTTTTTTTGCTGAATTTCACGGAAATCTTCGAATCTGACCCCCCCCTTTTGTACAGCCCAAGAGCCAGTTGTGACACCTTCTGTGATGGAGACCAGATTGCCTTCCCCCACGCCGGCTAGTGAGGCGGAGGGTAAGTGTGCTTTTTAATCTTCTTTTGCACATTTTGATCATCTGTTTATTGTTTCTCTCACGAACCTTTCCCTGTAGTGACGGCCGGTGAGGGGGCTGTAGTTATGGGAGCAGCTGGCGACATAACTCAGCCACAGGAGGGCCATAAGACCCAGACGAAACGGGGCCTTGTCCCTGTGAGGCGCATAGTTACCCGGTCTTCATCTAGGCAGACGTTAGGGACGCAAGTCCCGCCCGTGGATAGCGTGGAAATCTCTTCTAGCAGCTCCGCGACCGCTTCCGAGGCAGAGGGAGAAGGAGCAGATTTCGGCGAGAGCGAGACGGAGGGTATCTCCCAATCAGAGGCCCCACTTGTCTGTACTGCCATTGTCCCACTGTTCACCCCCTCCAAACTGCTGGTGCCATCTTCTGAGGAGGAACTACAGGAAGAATTTGCTGGCTTGGATACCGAGGCAGATATAACTCCTCCCTTTGCTGCTTCGGCAGCGGAGCTTTCCTCTTCCTTGCACTCCTTTGAGGATATCGACATCACATTAGAAGTGGGTCTCTCTCCTTTTCCTCATCCTTATTATATATATATATATATATATGTTTTATCTGCTGCTTGATGTTGCATTGATCTGTTCACAGGAATCCCCTGTTGCTAGCCCGGTAGCGACTGCAGCCCTTGAAGCCATTCTATCTGACACCTTGGCTATTGTTCCTGCTTCATCAGCCACTTGTGCAGGCATTTCTGAGATAATTCGCCCTGTGTCGGTGAGGGTGTAGTCTTCTACAGACTTAGCATTGCTGGACTTGAGGACCTCGGGGGAGAGTTCGGCCCTCATCCGGGTCTTGGATTTTAGAGCTGAGACGGACCCAGCTAGGGGTTCTGCCTTTATACCGGCCGCAGTGATGACCATTGCACCGGAGTTAGCAATTCCCATGACAGTAATTATGGAAACTGAACTTTTGCCTCTTCAGTCCATAGCCCCTGCCGCCTTGACATTGAAGGAACTGGCCGCTGAAGCGGGGATGGAAGAAGGGGAGGTATCTGCCACATAGATCGGAGTGTTGTCCATAACTGGCCCAGAATCAATCTCCTTGCTCTCGGAATCTGAGGAGGAGGAGCCCCGAGGAGAGGATGCTGAAGATGCGGGTATCACATTGGGGACCCAGGAAGCAGCCGCTCCAGCACTTATTAAAGTTGCCCCTACGAGTATTCAAATAGCAACCCCCGAGGAGATGGGGGTGGAAGGCCCCTTGGTTTCGTCAGGGATTGCAGAGAGAGCTCAGTTGGCACCTTCAGCAGACCTCCCGTCTTCCTCTTCCCTGCCTGATGTTGCACTATGGGCGGATATTGACAGTGAGGTGACTTTCGAGGTAGCTCCAGTTCCTTCTCCTGGCTTCGCTTCATCTGAGAGTTTTGTCTGGCAAAATCTTGACATGCTGCGCCAGTTGGTGGAGTCCCAGCCTGGACTGACTTATCTGTGGCTGAAGGAGATAGTCGAGCGTTTCACCGCCGGTCTACAGGTGATGGGCTGTCCCATGGAAATATGGGCCCAGCGGGTTCTATTGTTGTCAAAGTTTATACATCGCCGGGACTTCTTAGCACATATTATGTCTGACAGACTGGCAGCTTTGAAGTTGCAAAGGAAGGAGTGCAAGTCTGAGCTGGAGAAGATGGACTCGGTTCTTCAGGAGCGCCAATGCCAACTTCAGTCTCTGGTGCAGTGGGAGCAGTTCGTGCGCAGCCGGATAACCATCCTGGACGCTGAACTGCTTGACCTCCAGACTGAACTGCCGCAGATAACAACCTCTCGGCCGCAGCTTGCGGAGGAAGTAGCCCTGCTGGAGGGGCAGGTGGCGTCCTTTCAGGACGAGTCTGCTCGGCTGCAGGAGGAGGAGGCTCGACTTCATGAGCTAGGGGCTGCCCCGCATGTAGGGCTTCTGGCCTTCGAAGACATATTCCGGCGCCCGTGAATATCTGTTTTCCCCTTTTTGTAATACAATTCCCCCTCAGGGGCCCTTCTTGTATTCCCTTTTTATTCAATGGAAAGGAATCTTTACACCAGTCTCATATGTGGTTTGTCCTTTACTTATCGCACCATCAATATTTCACGGCGATTGGGCAGTGGTTTCAGCGGTCCCTATGGGAATAGCCCGTACCTAGCAGGAGAGCGTCCACCCTTTCAGAGAAAGGATGGGGAACTCGCTCCACCGCGCGACGGTATCCGGAGGGTGCCTAAACCCAATCCTGGGGGTAGCTGAATAAAAGAGGTTTAGAACATCGTCTGGAACAAACGGATGGTTCATCTCGGACAGGTTTCAAAGCTGGTCGGGGCAATGTATCAAACGACCAGTGACGGATTTTATCATCGATATTGGGTTTATATCGACGCAAAGGAATTTCATAAGTTTCATCAGGATAGACGTAAAGTCTAAACTGGGTAGACTTGATCACAGGTGGGACGTGAAAAGGGTATGTGGTTTTCATCAGGACAGACGTAAAATCTGAACTGGACAAGTTTTCATCATTGATCGGGCAATGTACCGATCGACCAATGGTTGGCTTCATCATCGATATGGGGTTTATATCGATGCAAAGGGATTTCATAAGTTTCATCAGGATAGACGTAAGGTCTAAACTGGGTAGGTTTTCATCATTGATCGGGCAAGGTGCCGGTCGATCAATAGCTGGTTTCATCATCGATATTGGGTTTATATCGATGCGAAGGAATTTCATAAGTTTCATCAGGATAGACGTAAGGTCTAAACTGGATAAGGTTTCATCATTGATCGGGCAAGGTGCCGGTCGATCAATAGCTGGTTTCATCATCGATATTGGGTTTATATCGATGCAAAGGAATTTCATAAGTTTCATCAGGATAGACGTAAGGTCTAAACTGGATAGGGTTTCGTCATTGATCGGGCAAGGTGCCGGTCGATCAATAGCTGGTTTCATCATCGATATTGGGTTTATATCGATGCAAAGGAATTTCACAAGTTTCATCAGGATAGACGTAAGGTCTGTTCCAACAGGTTTTATTACGGGTGGGACTTTGCCAAGAAATACGTAGGTTTCATCAGGATAGGCGTAGGGTCTATCCTGGTAGGGTTTTATCGTTGACCGGGCAAGGAGCCGATCGATCAGGGGAAGGTTCAGGAGTTTGATCAGGACGGACGTAAGGTCCGAACTGGCCAGGCCTTATCAGAATGGTGACGGGTTTTATTGTCAGTGGGACATGTGAAAGGGGGTATGTAGATTTCATCAGGGTAGACGTAAGATCTACCCCGGAAAGGCTTTATCATCGGTGGGGCATAGAGCCAGATGACCGACGGAAGGCCTCATCAGTGAAGGGGAGGTGAAGGCAACGTGCCGGTTGGCATGGAACTTCTGAATTACCACATTACCGACCCAAGCGCCCTTTCGGGTTTTCACCGGAGCCAGCCCCCTCTTGCTTTTGCCCACGCGTACTTTCAGATTTTCACGTGGCGGGGTACCCGATTTTGCCTGCAATGCCCTTTCGGGTTTTCACCACAGCTGGGTTTTAGCCATTTTTGCCCTTGTCCAGAATGCCTGAACAAGTCTGGCGGGGTATCTCTACTTTTTAACCCCATTTCTATATATGTATTTTTTTTGTCATTTTCTTTCTCTTTTCTTTTTCATTGTCTTTTCTGGGATCAGAACTTTCATCCTATGGACCATGGCACCATATGTTTATTGTGGACACACGATCATTGATGTGGGTGTCAACATCAATGCAAAGGGAAGTAGGGTTTCATGATCTATCCAGACGAAATGTCCGAATTGATTTAGAGGATATAGATAGCAGCTCGGGCACGAGGCCGTTTGCTGAAAATATGAGTTTCATCGTTAATGTGGGGTTTAACATTAACGCAAAGGAATAGAGTTTCATGATCTATCCAGATGGAGGGTCTGAATCGATTCAAAGAGCAGTGTTATGCTATGTCAGAGCGGACGAAAGGCCCACCCTGGCTGGATTTTAGCGTCGATCAGGCAGCGTGCCAATCGATCGATAGCAGGTTTCATCATTGGTATTGGCTCATACCAATGCAAGGATTTCATATGCTTCATCAGGATAGACGTAGGGTCTAAACTGGGTAGGGTTTTATCATTGATATTAGGCGAGGTGCTAATCGATCAATGGTGGGTTTCATCATCGGTATTGGGTTCATACCAATGCAAGGGTTTCATAGGTTTCATCGGAGTAAACGTAAGATAGGTTTCATCGAGATAGACGTAAGGTCTAAACTGGACAGGTTTCATCGTGGTGGGTCTTAGACAGAAACAAGTGGAAGTGTTTTATCAGAACAGACGAAAGGTCTATCCCGAGATGGGCTTATTATTGAGGGAGATTTTTCTTGAGCAATACATGAAGGCTTCAACAGAATAGACGTAAGGTCCATTCCGGATGGGTTTAATCGTTGATCGGGCAAGGCGCCGGTCGATCGACGAGGAGTTTTATGGTGGGAGGTGAGGCTTTTTTTTTTTTGGAATCACCACATTACCGACCCAAGCGCCCTTTCGGGTTTTCGCCGGAGCCCGCCCCCTCTTGCTTTTGCCCACGCGCCCTTTCGGGTTTTCACGTGGCAGGGTACCCGATTTTGCCTGCAGTGCCCTTTCGGGTTTTCACCACAGCTGGGTTTTGGGCCATTGTTGCACTTGTCCCTAATATAGGGGCAAGTCTGGCGGGGTATCTCTATTTTAACCCCATTTTTATTTTCTTTTATTCTCTTTCTCTCCCTTTTTGGGAGGGTGACAGGTCGGAATGCCACCAGCTCAAGATGAGGGTATCTTGGTTAGGGCGGAGCACCGCTAGATCGGGAAATGGGTGCAGCTTGGCTAGGGCGGAGTGCCGCTATACCAAGAAAAGGGTGTAGCTTGGCTAGGGCGGAGTGCCGCTAGACCAAGGATAGGGGTAGCTTAGTTAGGGCGGAGTGCCACTAGACCAATGAAAGAGTAGCTTGGCTAGGGCGGAGTGCCGCTATACCAAGAAAAGGGTGTAGCTTGGCTAGGGCGGAGTGCCGCTAAGCCAAGGAAAGGGTAGTTCGGCTAGGGCGGGGTGCCGCTAGACCGAGAAATGGGTGTAGCTTGGTTAGGGCGGAGTACCACTAGACCAAGGAAAGGGTGTAGCTTGGCTAGGGCGGAGTGCCGCTAGACCAAGGAAAAGGGTAGCTCGGTTAGGGCGGAGTGCCGCTAGACCAAGGAAAAGGGTAGCTTGGTTAGGGCGGAGTGCCGCTAGACCAAGGAAAAAGTAGCTTGGTTAGGGCGGAGTGCCGCTAGACCAAGGAAAAGGTAGCTCGGCTGGGGCGGAGTGCCGCCAGACCAAGAAAAGGTAGCTTGGTTAGGGCGGAGTGCCTCTAGACCAAGAAAAAGGTAGCTCGGTTAGGGCAGAGTGCCGCTAGACCAAGGAAAATGGTAGCTTGGTTAGGGCGGAGTGCCGCTAGACCAAGGAAGGGTGTAGCTTGGCTAGGGCGGAGTGCCGCTAGACCAAGGACAGGGGTAGCTTGGTTAGGGCGGAGTGCCGCTATACCAAGAAAAGGGTAGCTTGACTAGGGCGGAGTGCCGCTAGACCAAGGAAAGGGTAGCTCAGTTAGGGCGGAGTGCCGCTAGATCAAGGAAAGGTGTAGCTTGGCTAGGGCGGAGTGCCGCTAGACCAAGGACAGGGGTAGCTTGGTTAGGCGAGTGCCGCTATACCAAGGAAAAGGGTAGCTTGGTTAGGGCGGAGTGCCGCTATACCAAGAAAAGGGTAGCTTGACTAGGGCGGAGTGCCGCTAGACCAAGGAAAGGGTAGCTCGGTTAGGGCGGAGTTCCGCTAGACCAAGGAAAAGGGTAGCTTGGTTAGGGCGGAGTGCCGCTAGACCAAGGAAATGGCGTAGCTCGGCTGGGGCGGAGTGCCGCCAGACCAAGAAAAGGTAGCTTGGTTAGGGCGGAGTGCCGCTAAACCAAGGAAAGGGTAGCTCGGCTAGGGCGGAGTGCCGCTAGACCAAGCAATGGGTGTAGCTTGGCTAGGGCGGAGTACCGCTAGACCAAGGAAAAAGTAGCTTGGTTAGGGCGGAGTGCCGCTAGACCAAGGAAGGGTGTAGCTTGGCTAGGGCGAAGTACCACTAGACCGAGGAAAGGGTAGCTCGATTAGGGCGGAATGCCGCTAGACCAAGAAAAGGTAGCTTGGTTAGGGCGGAGTACCACTAGACCAATGAAAGAGTAGCTTGGTTAGGGCGAAATGCCGCTAGACCAAGAAAAGGTAGCTTGGTTAGGGCGGAGTGCCGCTAGACCAAGGCAGGGTGTAGCTTGGTTAGGGCGGAGTGTCGCTAGACCAAGGAAGGGTGTAGCTTGGCTAGGGCGGAGTGCCGCTAGACCAAGGACAGGGGTAGCTTGGTTAGGGCGGAGTGCCGCTATACCAAGAAAAGGGTAGCTTGACTAGGGCGGAGTGCCGCTAGACCAAGGAAAGGGTAGCTTGACTAGGGCGAAGTGCCGCTAGACCAAGGAAAGGGTAGCTCGGTTAGGGCGGAGTACCACTAGACCAAGGAAAAGGGTAGCTTGGTTAGGGCGGAGTGCCGCTAGACCAAGGAAAAGGGTAGCTTGGTTAGGGCGGAGTGCCGCTAGACCAAGGAGAAAGTAGCTTGGTTAGGGCGGAGTGCCGCTAGACCAAGGAAAAGGTAGCTCGGCTAGGGCGGAGTGCCGCCAGACCAAGAAAAGGTAGCTTGGTTAGGGCGAAGTGCCGCTAGACCAAGAAAGAGTGTAGCTTGGCTAGGGCGGAGTGCCGCTAGACCAAGGAAAAGGTAGCTCGGTTAGGGCGGAGTGCCGCTAGACCAAGGAAAAGGGTAGCTTGGTTAGGGCGGAGTGCCGCTAGACCAAGGAAGGGTGTAGCTTGGCTAGGGCGGAGTGCCGCTAGACCAAGGACAGGGGTAGCTTGGTTAGGGCGGAGTGCCGCTATACCAAGAAAAGGGTAGCTCGGTTAGGGCGGAGTGCCGCTAGACCAAGGAAAAGGGTAGCTTGGTTAGGGCGGAGTGCCGCTAGACCAAGGAAAGGGTAGATTTTACCCGATTACTCGGGGAATGTCAGTTGTGCTGTATGATACAGCTTCAGATGTTTTCCGTTGAGTGGTGAGAATTGGATTTCCCCTCGATGGTTAACAACCACGTAGGCCCCTCCTTCGTAGACCCTCTGTATTACATAAGGACCTTCCCAATTAGCATTCAGCTTTCCTTTTGGGTTGGACGCCATGACTTCTTTTTTCTTGACCATGATGAGGTCGCCTTTCTTGAATTCTCATCCTTTTACGAGTTTGTTGAATGCAGTGGTCATGCAGGCCTGATACATTTGGATACTCTTCTGAGCTCGGAGGCGCTTCCCTTCCAATTCAGCCAGCTCTTCTAGTCTTCTTTCTGCATTGGTCTGTTCGCTATGGGCCAGGCCATATTGGACTGCCACTCTGAGTGACGGGACTTCCAGCTCTAGCAGAACCACTGCCTCTGAACCGTATACCAGCGAGTATGGCGAGCACCCTGTAGGTGTCTTGAAGACGGTGCGGTATGCCCACAGAGCTTCATACATTTTCTCTTCCCAGTCCTTCTTATTAGAACTGACGACCTTGGCCAGCAAGGTGCAGAGGGTCTTGTTAAAAGCTTCTGCCAATCCGTTTGCCTGCGGATTGTAAGGAGTGGAGGTCCTCCATTCAATCTTATATTTCTCAGCAAGCCGATAGACCTTCTGATTTCTGAAATGACTTCCATTGTCGGATATTATTCGGCTGGGGATCCCGAACCGGAAGATAATGTTCTGTTTGATGAATCTGGCGACCAATTCACCAGTCACTTCCCTTAATGCTATAGCCTCCGCCCATCGGGAGAAGTAATCTGTTATGGCCAGTATGTACTTATGTCCGGCTGAGGAAGTCGACAGTGGCCCGACTACATCAGTTCCCCATTGTGCAAATGGCCAGCTGGGAACTGTAGGGTGCAGAGTCGTAGGAGGCCTTCTAGGCACAGTAGCATGCTCCTGGTATTTCTGGCACGATTTTACAAATTTACAGCAGTCTTCAAACATGGTGGGCCAATAGTAGCCCAGCTTCTTGATTTCTATCTTCATCTTGGGACTAGCCTGGTGGGCACCTACTGTCCCAGCATGTGTTTCTTTCATCGCTTGCCAGGCTTCCTCAGTGGACAGACAGCGGAGTAGAATCTTCTTGCGTGCATCTGCCATTATTCGGAACAAAATTCCATTCCTAAGTTCATAAGAATCTTTGATTCTTAGGAGTTTCATCTTTTCTTCTCTTATCTGTGGCAGTTGTCGGTGTAGAAACCACTGTAGCAGGTGCTGTCTCCAATCAGACGCTTGTTCTGTGCTGATGGTGGTAACTTCGTCTTCTTCGGGGCACCCCTCTAGCATACTGGGGACTTGCCGCCGGTTCATAACGACAATGTTCAGTGTCTTATTTGGCGGGACTGCTAGTGAGCTGGCCAGTTTCGCCAGTGCATCAGCCTGGGCATTGTGTCCACGGCCCACATGCTTGAGCTCAATATGGTAGAATTTCACCATGAGGCGCACAGCTTCTTGGTGGTAGGGATTCAGTTCTGGCGTCCGCACTTCGAACTCCCCTTGGATCTATTTTATTATCAACATCGAATCCCCGAATACTTGAAGCATTTGGATACCCATGTTGAGGCTGACATATAGCCCGATTATCAGAGCTTCATACTCGGCCTCATTATTGGTGCAGGGCTTGTTTATAGAACAGGAAGTATGCACGACCTCCCCCTCTGGTGATTTCAGCACAATACCGGCTCCAGTCCGTATTCTGGTCTTTCCATCGGAGTCTGTCTCTGTTCTAGATGCTCCATCAAAGAATAGTTGCCACATAACTGACTGAGCCTGGCAGGCCTCGAGTGTTTCATCATCGGGTAACTCAGTCCCTAGCATGTCATTTTTCGGCACAGGATGTTCTGCGAAGAAATCAGCCACGGCCTGTCCTTTTATCGCCCTCTGGGGTGTATAGGTAATATCAAATTTCATCAGGATCACTGCCCATTTGCCCAACCGGCCCTTCAGTACTGGCTGAGTCAATATATATTTGAGCGGATCTGCTGCAGATATCAATCTGACTTCATGTGACAACATATAGTGTCGGAGCTTTTTGACAGCAAAGACTAGTGCCAAGCAGGTCTTTTCTATGTAGCTGTAGCTTTCTTCAGTTCTAATCAGCCTCCTACTTAGGTAGTACAAGGCTTGTTCTTTACCTTCTTTATTTATCTGTGCCATCATTGCCCCCAGAGAACAGTATGTGGCCGCGATATACAGTATCAAGGGCCTGCCCTTAATTGGTGCCCCCAGCACCGGAGGGGTCTTGAGATATTCTTTCAGATTCTCAAAGGCTTCCTGACAGCCATCGTCCCAGAGGAACGGCACATCTTTCATCATGAGCTTGTGAAAGGGGTGGCATCTTCCCGACAGATTTGATATAAATCGTCGGATATAGGCCAGACGCCCTTGCAGAGATCTCAGCTCGGACAGATTCCTTGGTGGAGGGAGCTCCTGGATAGCCTTAATCTTGGATGGGTCAATTTCAATGCCCCTATGACGGACAATAAACCCGAGGAATTTTCCACTGGACACGCCGAAGGCGCATTTCATGGGATTCATCTTGAGTTCATATTTGCGCAGCCTCTGGAATACTACCCTTAGGTCTTGCAAATGGTCTTCTCTTCTGCTGGTTTTTACTACTAGATCATCAATGTAGCACTCTACTTTCTTGAAGAGCAAATCATCAAAGATCTTGGTCATAGCTCTTTGATAGGTAGCACCGGCATTCTTGAGGCCAAACGGCATCCTTTTGTAGTGGAATATCCCCTTCGGGGTACGGAATGCAGTGTGCACTCTGTCTTCCTCGTCAATCCAGATTTGGTTGTATCCGGATGACCCATCCATAAATGATAGAGCCTCATGACCAGTAGTCGCATCGATCATCACTTCCGTGATTGGCACTGGAAAGTCATCTTTCGGGCAAGCCTTATTAAGGTCCCGGAAATCAACACATATTCTAATCTGCCCATTCTTCTTCTTTACGGGCACTATGTTGGCTAACCATGTAGTATATTGGTTCTCTTCAACAAAGCCTACATCAATCAGCTTGTCAACCTCTTTGTTAATCTGATTTATTAATTCAGGGCGCATTCTCCGGGAAGGCTGCTTTACAGGGCTAGCCTCTGGGTTTATTGCCAATCGGTGCTGCGCCACATCAGAACTTAGTCCCGGCATTTCATCATATGTCCATGCAAAGCAGTCTCGGAATTCTTTCAAGAACTGTATATACTGTTCCCTGGTAGCTGGCTCCAACAGTGCACTGAGGAATGTCGGCCTCGGCTCATCTGCGGCCCCTAGATTTATTTCCACAAGCTCATCGACAGTGGCCTGACCTCCATCTTCGACCTCGGGCGGGGCTTCTTGCAAGTCAATGAAGCCTCCCGGGATATAATCTTCTTCAGTTTCATGATTTTCTGTTTCATCATACTGGTTATCAGCGGGTGCTGGTTCATCATATACGGCCAATATTGTTGTATTCTGTTCAGTCTGCCCCGAGGACGTAACTGGATCAGCAGGAAACTCAAAGATGGAGTCTTCCGCCCTTAGAGGCTCTTCTGATGCAGACTCCTTCGAGAGATCATCATTCTGTAGAGCCCGGACTTCTTCTAGGATGCATGTAGATCGAATTAAAAATCCTCACTTTTGGGAATGAAAAATAAATAACATGACAACAACATGTATAAGATGTGATAAAAAATATAGCACGAGGTGCTAAAGGGGAGTTGTGATCGCCAGAGGGTTTACCTCAATAAGAAGAAAATGAGATCGCGTGTACCTGTTGAAGAGTGGGATGCGGGATGAATGTGGATTTCCTCCTCCAACTCTAATCGGCCGGCCGATGAAGTGGGTTTTCTTGATTGATTACCTTGTAAAAAGAGACAATGAAAAACAAGCAAAAGAGAGGGGGATCAGCCAAAGTGCAGTAGTATCAGTCAAAAAAAACCAACATAAAATGATGAAAAGACATCAACATGCGCACCTCTTTTGTTTTATAAACCCCTAGCAGAGAACTAGGGAAGGGATATGATAATGCTTAATGCAATAAGAAAACTGACGGTATGATGACAATGATTGAACTCAAATAAAATAAGCACAATATAGCCCTGCTCTCCCTGACGAGAGTGGAGGGAAACTGTGAAGACGTTGAACGGATGCAGAGGACACCAGGATGAAGCCCGATCGGATGCAGAAGACACCAACACCAAGATGCAGTAGGATAAAGTGCACAGAGGGAGAAGGCTCTGCTTGCAATCGCGATGTTCTGGGTTTAGGGCGTTCAACCTCTTTAATGCTCGATATGGAACCTCTTATATAATGTTCAATCGGATGTGATCAAACAAGGTAAGATAAGAACGGGTAATGAGGCATCCAGGGTAGGACCAAGATCGAGCAAGAGTCCCAAGGACGGTAGGGAACTGTGGGGGAAAGATGGAAAAAAGAAGGACTCTGGAGTAAAACACGCCTTAAGCCAGGGCGTCTATTTATGAATTGACGACCTGCACAGAGACGTTTCTTGAAACACGACCTAGGAAAGGCCGTTTCTTCCTGGATTAAATTTTAGAAATAAAAACTTCCTCTGTTTAAAAACTGAGACAACACGCCTGAGATAACGGCGTTTCTTCAAAACACGCCCTGAGGAAAGGCGTTACTCACAAAATGCCTTTTATTTTAAAAATAGATAATTCCAGAAATTAACGGATAATACCAGGAATTGACGCCCTCAACTTCGGTCGTCCTTTCTTTGAAAACGCCCCATGACAGGTCGTTATTTTAGAAAGTAACGCCCTTCGTCAAGTCGTGATTCACAAAAATGCAGGAAAAATGCAGAAAAACTCACAAAAATAGAAAAACTTTATGTTATAGGAATATTGAAGTCCACTTGGGGCGTCATATATAACATGAGATTTGATCAATAAAACGTCAATTTTGGCGTGTCTACAGCTGCCCCGCCTTGGCGTCTGCTTTGCAAGGGAGTGAGACGGAAATGGAATGAAGTGTAACTAAAGGAATGAAGTGGAACGAACTGATAAGGAGACGCCAAGGTGTGATGGGACACGCCTCAGACACTAAGCATTTGAAATCTTTCCAAGATTCTGAGTGAAACAACTCTGAGTGGTTCCAAGGAAAAATCGATTTGTTGGATAAAAGGAGATTAAACTAAGTAAACAAAGGGTGTGCGCGTGGGCACGACAGGGAAAGACCATTGGAGAGCGATTACCAGCCAACGTGGACGTGCTGCAACCAAGGTAAATTTTGCAGAAAAGTAAAGAGAATTGGGATAGAGATCCAACAAAAGGAACACTTTCAAGGAATCAGCCTGAATGGCTTCAAATAGAACGAAGTACTTGATTTGGAATGGAATATCTCATGTCAACTCCATCGAGAACGAGTGAACTTCATTATTGCTATAATATGAAGATTTTCAGCATGAAACTCAAAGTCCTACATGATGCATGCTAGGCTAAAAGAAAAGGTTAAAACAAACTAAAATAGAAAATAATCAAGGATAATATTGCTAAGCTGTTTAGGTCTGGTCAAGAATCCATATCTCTGAGCTAACACTAAGCCGAAGCCCGTTTGTCCGCGCATCAACTCAGAAAGTGGAACCATCGTCCCAAGCCTTTAACAACTCAACGGCCTACCCGTGTGATCAAGATTCTCCTGAAATCGTCATCATTTTTGATGAAGGGGAACTCAAATTTCAGGTTCATCAAAACCACAAGGTCCTTGATATACTATAATATCGTAGATATCATATAATAACAATGCTTACAAGAAACGATACAAGGTGACAAGATGTTACTCCCATGAGCGGTCCAAACGCCTCGAATCCTGCAAACTTCTGCACTTTGAAACTTATTAGACTTCATTTATCAATTCAGAACATGACATGATCATAAGTGCTTAATCATAAACAATTTCATCAAATAATAGCACTTAAGTTCATCAAAGCATGGAGAGGGTAAAAATCCGTAGGCCAATAAAACACGCCTAAGAATAGGGCGTTAACATCATAAAAGACGCCTGACTATAGGTCGTTAATCTTTAAAACACGCCCTGATCAAAGGCGTAACCAATAGAGGAAGCTTAGAAGAAACACGACCTCATCAAGGGCGTTACATAAAACACGACCACTGGTAAAGTCATCAAATCAAAAAGAGACGCCCTGACACAAGGCGTTAATTCAGCACGAATCTCCGTTTCTAAATTAAGAACACAGTCCTTAACCTAATCAAACTTCTATCTTCGGGACTCTTTAGGACTCTTCAAATCCTTATAAAACGGAAGGCTTTCTTTAACCAAATCATCAGAACCTCCTTGCGCGACCAAATCGCTTCTTTTCCTTCTTTTTTCTGTTTCTGTTCTTCTTCAACCGCAGGCCTCTGCACGAACTTCTTCTGCAAAATCAAGCAATGGACAGGGTGATGAAGAAACCTAAGATTTCTACTCTCAGGATTACCGAAATACAAGGGCACATAAGCAATCGAATTGCTTTGAATCAAGTAAGCTTTTCTTCTGCTAGTTGCTTTGTGTTGCTCCTTCTGCCGAACTCTCATCTCACGTGTCATATGCTCATGTTTATTACTGCATGTGTTCTGTTCTTCTCACAGGACTACCCAACCCTTCCAGGAGCTAGAAGATATGTCCAAATCAAATGGTTTCCCCTCATCCTCTCTAAATTTACTTCAGATATGAGGGTATACGTAGCTAGATGGCATCTCTTGGGGTTGATAACCCATGCCAAGCATTATGATCAAATCCACATAGATTGGGCTGCCATAGGAGCATTGATTGAAACATGGCATCCTTCCACCCATACTTTCTTACTTTCCACATTTGAGGCCACCATCATGCTGGAAGAAGTAGAGATGATCCTAGGCTTGAAAAGGATGAAACACGGAGAAGAAGAAAAGATGGCCATCATGCCAAGGCCCATCTCCTCCCATGAGTTGCTAACCTCGTTAATACCTAGCCCAAATATAGTGAACCAAATCAAGGTCACTAAAGGAGTTAACCTCTTGAAGCTCACCTCGTGGGTGTACAAGAGAGCGGATCAAGCTAAAGAGGAAGAGGAGATAGAAAGAGTGACCAAAGCCTTCGTGGTGTGCTTGGCAGGAGCACTCCTATTCCCATCCACAGAGGACTTTCTAGAGGAGTCCCAATTGAGCGCAGTGGTGAGCTTATGGGAAGAAGAAAGAGTTGGACCGGCGATCCTAGCATATCTCTATAGCGGGCTTACATCAGCGGCCATGGGAAGGCCCATCTACGGGTGCATGCTAGCACTCTCAAGTTGGGTTGATCTACACTTCAAATTCGACTCATGCCACGAAGCCCAACAACCCTCAAGAATTTTCACAAAGAGCCCACTCTCATATATAACCGGCTCATTAGGTATAAGCAATAGAGTGACCAACCGGATTCCTCAAATCAAGAAGAGAGGGGATTGGAGGGAGCATTTAAAGGTAATGCCAAAGAATCTTTTTACTTGCGCCCCGGGTGTATTCAAAATGCAGGAGCTTCGTGCACGCTTCTCCATCGGGACGGACCTTCATCTTATTGGCGCTTCGGACTTCGTTTTGTACAATGCTCACAGATGCCTTCCTCAGATTGGACTTCCAAGGCAAGTGCTGGAAGACATCTCCCATCTACCTCCAATCAAATCAAGGGATCTAAGCAGCAATGAAGATGGAGAGGAGGTTATCACCATTCAAGCTCTATGGAGGCTAAGCAAGCTTCATCAACCTGTAGAAGACTTGGATGAAGACAAGGAACAGTGGAAGAATTATGTAACCTCATTGAGAAAATTAAGGCCCAAAGTGGCTCATTAGTCATTGTAGTTCCTTCTTCAAAATAATAATAAAGATTGCTTTCTGATTGAGTCAATTGCCACCGTGATTATGAACAAAATAATCCAAATCCTTGTGTTTCTGTTGTGAATAACGCCTCCAAGAATGCCGTGAATTCAAAAATACACGCCTTATCTCAAGGCGCTTCCAGTGGCCCTTCGTCAACAATTGACGCCTGCAGCAGTGGGCGTTACTTAAATAACGACTTCAGACAAGGCGTGAATAGATTCAAACCCAAAAGAATATAATCGTTGACTCATCATAAATAACGCCTTTTCCTTAGTCACGTTTCAAGAGTAACACGCCTTTACCAGAGGCGTTACTTAAAAAAAACAATGATGACTTCTCTCACATCAATCAACGCCCATTCAATGCGTCTGACGACGGTTATCGTTCCCCATGCAAAATAAATTAACGCCTTAATCATCGTCGTCAATTTTCATAAAACGCCCAGCGAATGGTCGTGAATTCCATTATAAACGCCTTTCTCAAGGGCGTGTCTTCGTTTCGAAACCCAAAAGCCATCAGGCCTCCTTCTCCTTCCTCCTTCCATTCTCATTTCGCCCTTTTCTCTGCAAACCCTAACCGAAGCCCTCCCCAAAGCCTCTCTCTCGTTCTCTTCCCTCACTCTCTCCATCTCCCCCTACCCTAACCCTAGCCATGGCCGGTGGAGGACAGAAACGCCAGAGGGTAGCCGCCCCAGAGGTTGTTGACCTCGACGCCTCCCACGCCCAAGAGGAAGAAATCTCCATGGAGGAGCTCGCCGTCGTGGCTTTTGAAGAAGAGCCGGTGGTGGCCGGCGGCGACGAGGCCGACGAAGCAACGACAGGAGGAGGAGGAGAAGACGAAGGTGGAGAAGAAGGAGAAGAAGATGAAGAAGAGGGAGATGGAGAAGAAGAAGGACCACCGCCCACGGCGGCGGTCGCTCCCCGGGGGCAACTCCGGCGGCCCAGACGGCCGCTACCCCGGCCACAACCCCAGAAGCACAAGAAGGTAGGTTCCCTTCCCCAATTCCCATTTTTTTTTATTTTATTTGATTTTTCTTGATTTTCCATAGCCCTCGGGCACGAAACCTGCAATCCAGAAAAGACACGCCTCCCACGGGGGCGTTACTCACAAACGAAACGCCCTGACCTAGGGCGTTAATTCCTTCTAGTAATTAATCTTCATGAAACACGCCCCGTAGCATGTCGTTTCTTAAAACTTATGATTTTTCATTAATTCCATGCTCATTAAATAATTTCTAAAAATATTTTCATGAATTATTTCGCATGCCGTTAGCTATTGATTTTCTGTTAAATTAAGGAATCCATGCCCTCCAGTAGGGCGTTAATTCAACAAGAGACGCCCAAACCAGAGGGCGTCGCTTTGTTCATTAACGGTTTAAAATTAACCACCCTTAGGAAAACGCCCTACCACAGGGCGTGAACCCAACAAGAAACGCCCACCACCGAGGCGCGATTAGAAATATGTTTTAGAGCCACCAAAATACGCCCAACACGGAGGCGTGACAAAGATGAAAAACGCCCTTATCCAGGACGTTACATTAAGGTTCATTCAGAAAAACACCCCCCACAGGGGCGTGAATTTATCAAGAAACGACCTGAAGGTGGCCGTGAATTCCAAAACGTTAAAATTCAATATTAGCCCAAATCAAATGTAATTCCACATGGATATTCAAACAATTAAGAAAAATAATCCTCTTTTAATGCATGCAGGGGCTGATGAGGACCCGTATCTCATGGGTCATGGTCTGGGCAGCATACCAGGGTCTCCCCGACTTCCAGAGGGTTAGGGTAGAGGCCATGGGGTTTGGGGCTTTTCTATCCATTGAGCCTTTTAGACCTGACCTAGCATTGATCCAGGTTTTGAGGGAGAGATGGGATAGGGTTAGCCGGACTTTTCTGATGCCCTGGGGGCATATGGTTCCTAGTTTAGAGGATGTAGCCAGGATCACAGGTTTACGGGTAGATGGTGAGGCCGTGAGTGGGTTCACCTATTCTGACTATACGGAGATGGCCCAGAGGCTACTAGGGCTTGAGATGGTCTATGTGGTGCCTAGCGAGTGTAGGACCATCTTCCGTACGGACCTGACTACGGTGATGGGTCTAGGAGATGCCAGGCATAGGTCGGGGGAGACCTTAGGTGAGTTTGCACAGCGACTGACCGACGGGGTGAGAGCGACATGCTGCCAAGACCCGACTGACCATGAGAGAGCGGACCGAGACCTGAGGAGGTTCCTGCTGCTGCTGCTTGGGAGATTGCTGCTGGGGACGAAAGCTGACGTCATCAACTGCCGCTTCCTGGGCATTCTTGAGGATCTGGGGACAGTTGGCACATATGCTTGGGGAGCGGCCCTGCTGGCGCATTTGATGGCCGATCTGTCCACGGGGACAGGCCGTGAGACGACCGTCAGTGGCTTCTCACCTCTTCTTCAGGTATGCAATTTCTCATTTTTATATCTTTTCCTTTATTATGATGCATGTGAATATAGTACTAATGCAATGCATGGATGCAGGTGTGGAGCCACCTATACATGCCGATGGGGCGCGTTGACCCACGGCCAGGAGCTGAGGGATTTTTCCCTCTGGCGCGACGCTGGTTGCCCGTCGTCTTTGGTGCCCCACTCGACTACGAGTTGTGGGTTTTACGGAGAGAGTTCCGCGACTTCCCTCCCTCGCTGGTATGTATGAATGAATGATATGCATTTCTTTTTGTTGTGTTTATTTGAATTGATTATGATGAAATGACAATGATGCGTGTTCATGAATGCAGGTGCAGTGGAGGCCATATGAGGGGATGACAGATGAGGGCCAGCCTTGGGTCGTATCGGGGTGACCTCGCTTCGGGCGTGAGCTGTGGCTACACTGCTTGAGCGAGATTGAGCCGTTACGGCTTCGGCTGGTGATGAGGACCCTGGGCCTGCCCCAGGAGTGGATCGAGGTCGGAGAGCCATGAGGGATTGGCAAGAAGACCCGCGGCCGCACCAAGACGACCGACTGGAGGGTGCGATTCGAGGAGCAGTACACCAACTGGCAGCGTGGTGGGACCACAGTCGTTTCCCACGCGACTGACAGCTCCGAGTACCTCCGGCGCTACTGGGAGGTTCACGCCGGCAGACCTCAGATGAGGGTCTTAGGGGTATGTATGAAAGCAATGACTTCTAAATTGAATGCAAATGCTTATATAACTATCATGTGACTAACATGCAATGGATGCAGGATGCGAGGGACGTAGCGGCGATGGATGCCCAGGCCCACCTCCACAGCCTGGAGGACCAGCTAGCTGCCACACGGGCAGATCTGGAGACCCTGGTGAGTGTTTAAATTATTCCTATATGCAAATGAATTTTTTTTGTTTTGTTGAATTAATGATTAGCCACTGACGGTCTTAATGAATGCAGTGCGCCCAGCAGGGAGCAGTGAGGAGAGATCCGGGGGAGGCCTCCAGCTCGAGGGGGCCTAGTGCAGAGGTGACTGCACTGACGGAGCAGCTGGCTGGTGCGATAGCGCGAGCCGAGGCGGCGGAGCGTGACCTTGCCTCACGGGTAAATTCTGAACTCAAAACCTCATTCAAATAATGATTAGATATAACATTGTATACTGATAAAAATTCATTTTTACAGACTGAAGAGCTTCGAGCCACTCTTATCTGCGTAGATGAGGGCTTCCGAGCGACGAGCTCACATGTGCGTGATCTACCTTCAGTCACATGTTGTTATTTCATTTCATGAATTATTGAACTGTGGAACTGATGATTTGTTTACCTGTTTGTAGGCTGCTCAGCTGAAGGTGATACGTACCGAGTTGTCCATCCGCGATCAGCGGATCGTAGAGCTTCAGCGGACCCTGCAGCGACGCAGTGAGCTTCCTCAGGACGTAGCCGAGCTGCGAGTTGCCCTGGAGCTGGAGAGGAGGGAGCGTGCTCGGGAGCACGAGGAGCGGGCTCGTGAGCGGGAGGAGCACCAGGCGGAGCGTGCCCGGTTCCAGGAGCAGCTGGCGGCACGGGAGCGTGAGCTGGCGGACTCGAGGACCCAGTTGATCCTTTCCCAGGAGCGGCTGCGAGTGTCCGAGGAGCGGTTGCAGCGAGGCCGTGAGCGAGCACGGGCTGTAGGGTACTCCTTCACCAGCTCCACCTTCGTGGCGGGTTCTTCCCTTCGAGAGAGGTGCGAGGCAGGGGGACACGTTCGGGTTCCGGCTTCTTCACGGGGGCCTATGCCTCCTCCACCAGCGCCAGCTCGGGACGGTGAGGAGGAGGTTGAGAGCAGGAGAGTAGAGGAGGGTGGAGGCGAGAGCTGAGAGTTTTGTACTTGTACTTTTCCACCTTCACACCTGTACATGATAGACATGATGATATATATATATATATGAGATTTGAGCTTTTGTTACCTGAGCACTTGTATGGTTGTGGACTTGTGTTTGTGTATTTTTTTTTTCCACGTTCCTCGTGTTTGCTTTACTTTGCCCTGTATCTGCAGCTGCGGTTTTCACTTGAACAAACAGGTTAATTCATCTGTTCGACTTGGCCCCTTGCCCGGTGAGCAAGGGGTGTCAATATTCTGACCTTAGTAATGGGTCAAGGGGCCAAGCCTTTAATCAAATAAGGCAAAGTAAAATAACCAAATCTGGGGAGATGCCTCATGCAATCACACATATGCAAACAATAATTAAAAGATGTCCAGGCAAGAATGCAATTCATGCAACATGAAGAATTTATTTTTTTGTTCTTTTCAGTATATATATATATATTTTTTGGGGATTTTCTGAAAAACATGCCTTAGATTAGGTCGTTACTCTCGTAAAAGATGCCCTCGGAGACGGCGTTACTGTGAAAAGATTTTTTTGAATTTTGTTGAAAACACGACCTTCCCAGAGGCGTTATTTCTTAAAGAAACGACTGAGAGCTAGGCGTGAATTAACATAAAAGCGCCTTGAACAAAGGCGTTAATTTTATTCCTCCTAAATTGAGCTGATAAAGAGGTTAAGGTGGTGGGCCCTACTCGGTCATCATCTGAGATCCATTAACCTTTCTTGAATAATTAAAAGGGGGATTGGCGTGAAAATGGTTGAACTTATACACCAGATTTCGTACAGTGCATCCTCTTCAGTTTGTCTCGACCATTCTGCTGGTTCATGACTTTTCCAAAAATAAAAGAGAAGGTATAAGGAAGCCCACAAAAGATTCAAAGATGCCTGAGGTAAAGCTACCTCCCCTACCCTATGCCTGTTGGGGTTCGGTCTTTGGCGTAGGGACGCTTTGTTGCCTTTTGCCTCTTTCATATTGCATGCATACGCCCAAGGTTTTCCTTGCGGGGACTTTGCCCTCTTGACATGCTTTTCTTTTCACCTTTTGACTTTCACTTTGAAATTGATTTGCATTGAATAGATTTGAACTGATGAACAACCTAATTGTACTTGGGCTTTTTGTGGCATTTGTTCCCTTTTGGGCCCTGACTTCCTCCTACTAGGGCGTCGGATAGGCTTGGCGTATCTACCTTGAGACCTCCCTTCCTCCCTTGTGGGCCGAAGAAGAAAAGAATGGATATCGTCTTTCGCCTTTAGTCCGGTTTCGACTTTCCATCAGATTTTGCACTGCTTGAGCTCAAGAGTAAAGTGTGTAGTGTGTGCGGGGTCAACTCCCATTTTAAATTAGCAAGACTGACAAATGGATTCTGAATTTTGACCTTTCGGACCGTGGACCTTTGCATGTCATGTCAGCCCAGAAAGGAGAACCATGAAAGAAAACTTTTTGTTTTGATTTTGAAAATATTCGATTTTTTTGGATTATTTGGGAGATTTCGATTTTCTTTGGATTTTTGTGAAATTTTCAATTTTTGTTTGGATTTTTATTCAGGGGTAATATTTCTTGAGATACAAACCGTTCCAGTGGTGAGCTAATTCCTCTCCTTCAGCATTAACCAGTTTATAAGCATTGCCAGGAAAAACCTCCTTTATAATGAACGGCCCTTCCCAGTTTGGTTGGAGTTTTGAACGAGGGCCACCCGGCTTTACAAAAATTCTTTTGATTACCATTTCACCGACCTTAAATTTTCTCTCAATTACCTTCTTTTGATAAAAACGTGAGAGCCTGTTTTGATAAACGCGCGCATGCTCAGCGGCGACCAGACGCTTCTCGTCAAGGAGTTCCAATTGGGCAAGGAGTGAATCACGACGTTCATCAATAGAAAGTTCCTCATCCAATTGTACTCGCAGGGAGGGGATAAGAATCTCATAAGGGACTACGGCCTCCATTCCATAAGTGAGGGCGAAAGGAGTTTGCCCAGTGGGGGTTCGAATGGAAGTGCGGTAGGCCCAAAGAGCTTCAACTAGCTTGTCTGGCCAGTCTGAAAATTTATTAGCCTCGCACGTCTTCTTAACGATTTTGATCAAGGTTTTATTAGTGGCCTCTGCTTGGCCATTGCCCTGCGGATAATAGGGAGAAGAATGATGCAATGCAATGTTATACCTGTTGCAGAGATCCTTGAGATCTTGAGAGATAAATTGAGGCCCATTGTCGGTGACGATGGTATTCGGGATCCCGAACCTCGTGATGATGTTCTTCATGATAAATTTGCAGACGGTTGATGCTTTAATTTCCACATAGGCTTCCGCTTCCGCCCACTTGGTGAAGTACTCCGTTGCCGTGAGAATGAATGATTTTTGCTTGGTCAGGAGGTTCGAATCGCCAAGAGGTCCAATGATATCAAAAGCCCACATGGAAAAAGGCCATGGGGAGGACGTAGGATGGAGTGAAGAAGCAGGAGAATGAATCTTATCGGCGTGCAGTTGGCACTTAACACACCTACGAACGTAGATAGAGCAATCCTCTTCTAGAGTGGGCCAATAGAACCCTAGCCTAAGAATCTTCTTAGCTAGCATCTGGCTGTTCACATGACCACCACACACACCAGAATGCGCCTCTTCCACAACTTTCCAAGATTCATCATCATCGAGGCATCTCAATAAAACACCGGTGAGCCCTCTTCTGTAGAGCACACCTCCAACCAAAGTATAACGTTGAGCCACCCTCCTAATTGCTTTCTTTTCTTCTGTTGTGGCTTCCTCGGGATAAGACTGATCATTACAGTATCTGGCAATCTCATAAGACCAAGGCTTTTCTTCGTCAGCCAACTCTTCTTGCCAATCCAATAGCATGACCTCTTTGCCTTCAAGAGCTTCTTTCCGTCTAACCTTCTCAAGCACCTGATCCCTAATATCAAGAAAAGCACGATCCCTAATGGCTGGAGTATCACGCTGATGAATCAGGGGGACATGAAAATCACGCTCAGGAGGGAAAACTAAAGCGGAAGCTAAAGTAGCAAGTGCGTCGGCCAAGATGTTCTGGCTACGCGGGACATGAACGAAAATCAATTTAGTGAAGAGTTTGGCGTAAGCTGAAGCGAGTTCCTGATAGGGTTTGAGCTTAGGATTGATGGTGCGGCACTTGACCAACACTTGGCGTAGAATAAGCTGACTATCACCGACAATTCGCAAATGAGTGACACCATATTGATGAGCGGTTTTAAGACCGGCCAAAAGAGCTTCATACTCGGCTATGTTATTGGTGACGAGAAAAGTGAGCCGAGCAGCAAATGGAATGGTGACCCCTTCGGGTGTTAAAAGAACCATGCCGATCCCTCTTCCTTGAGAATTAAGAGCTCCGTCAAAATGTAACGTCCACATAGGATCAGGGGTTGATTAATGGACATTAATTCTTCATCTGGGAACTCTGAATTGACAGGATCAAAGCGGGGGAGAGGGTGGTGAGCAAGATGCTCGGCAATGGCATAACCTTTGATAGCTTTTTGCTGAATGTAAGTGATGTCAAATTGAGAAAGGAAGCTTTGCCAGCGTGCTAATCGATCAGTGAGGACAGATTTTTCAAGGAGGAATTTGATTGGATTCATGCGAGCAATGAGGTGAACCTCGTGAGCTAGGAAATAGTGTTTTAACTTCTGAACTACCCAAACCAAAGCTGCACAAGTCTTCTCCATGGCTGAGTATCTCTGCTCACAGGGGTTAAGAAGTTTAGACAAGTAGTATGCTGCCCTCTCCTTACCTTCCTCATCCACTTGAGCTAAGACAGCACCTACGGAGTCATCCAGGACCGAAACATAGAGAATAAGTGGCCTTGCCTGGAATTGGCGGCCTCAGGACAGGAGGATTGACCAAATAATCCTTCAATCCGTCAAAGGCTGCCTGACATTTATCATCCCAATTAAACTTGACTCCCGGCTTAGTAAGCTCGTAGAACGGCCTACATCTCTGTGAATGCTGGGAGACGAAGCGGCGAATGAATTGCAACCTCCCGATTAATCCTCGAACTTCCTTCAAATTCTTGGGAGGAGGCATATCTCTAATGGCTTTCGCCTTGTTGGGATCAACTTCAATTCCCCTCTTGCTAACAATGAAACCAAGCAACTTCCCTGAAGAAACGCCAAATACGCACTTCTTGGGGTTCATTTTCAATTGAAATTCTCGGGATCTCTGCAAAACCTTACCCAGAACCCCAGGATGCTCAATCCTTGTTCTTGATTTCACAACCAGGTCATCCACATACACCTCAATATAAATATGAATCATGTCATGAAAAATTGCCATCATAGCCCTCTGGTAGGTGGCTCCAGCATTCTTAAGTCCAAAGGGCATGACCACATAACAATATGTGCCCCATGGTGTAGTGAATGAAGTTTTCTCTTGATCTTCTTCAGATAGGCGAATTTGATTATAACTTGAAAAGCCATCCATAAAGAAAGAGTCTCAAATCCTGCCGTGTTATCAATCAATACATCGATATGGGGGAGGGGGAAGTCATCTTTAGGACACACCCGGTTGAGGTCCCGAAAATCTATGTAAATTCGAACTTTTCCATCTTTCTTCATAACCGGGACAATGTTAGCCACCCAATTGGGATAGAGGACGACTCTAACGAATCTAGCCTTATGGAGTTTATCGACCTCTTCTTTCATTTTCAAAGCCATACTAGGGTGGAAACGCCTCAACCGTTGTTTTACCGGGACAGACCCTGGCTTAAGTGTAAGGCGATGTTCAACGAGCGCAGGGTCTAATCCAGGCATATCTTCATAACTCCATGCGAACGTGTCCTTGTATTCTTGAAGAACTAAAATGAGCGCCTCCTCTTCGGAGGGTGGCAAATTTTTACTTATGAGGACAATCCTAGGGTCTTCCTCAGTACCCAGATTGATTTCTTTGGTCGGTTCTTCTACAGAGGCTGATGGTTCGTCGGATCTTCTTATACCACTAGCAAAAGCATCAGCCTCGTCCTCATAGTCTTCATAACTCTCATCCCCCTCTTCAACAGGGTCTTCATCATTCATGATTTCAAAAACGCCCAAACCCTCATAAGAAGCAACAGAATCCTCATGTTCTAACTCTGGCAGGATAATCGGATCTTTCACAAATTCGGGGAGGGCTAAACAAGCTTGGCATCTGATAGCCAATTCCAACAAAAATCTGCGAGGAATCTGCATACCCTTGGCCTTCTTGTGTGAATCTACCCCATGTTTTTTATTAGAAGGAGAGGAAGAAGAGGAGAAAGAGCAACTAGCTTGATTAGAAAGGAAAGAAGGAGGTGAAAAAGTGGATACAGGAAGTGATACAGAGGAAGACCCCTCACCGGAGGGGGAGAAAAGATTTACCAAGGAGTCTTGGAAGAGCGGCCCCTGGGTTGGGACGCACTCGGGAGAAAAATAGGAGGTCTCCTCAATAGAAATGGGGGATTGGAATGTTGGAGATTTGGCATTTTTTTTTGTTTTTAGCTTTTCCTTTGTTTTTATTTTCTTTCTCAAGTAAAAAGCAATGTGAAGGGAGAATAGTAGGAGGAGTGGAGATTGCAAGTTTGGAGAAAGATTTAATCAAAGATGGCCCACGCGAGGGCGAGATGGAGTTTTCAGCAAATCGCTCGAGGAGCGAAGGAGCAATCAGGAGGGAAATCTGAATTGAATCGGGAGACAAGTTGATGGTAATTGGTGGTGGTCGCGGCACGTGACCAAACCAACGGGAATAGAGAGAAGCCAACACCAACGGATGCACAGAAGTGAGGGAGAAAAGGCCGGCCCACAGCCTATCCACGGAAAATCCTTCTTCAAAGGGGACATCTGGCTCCCCCGTATCTGTGTAGTCACTTAACATCTGCCTTTTATCTGTGATTGCGGTAGGCATTTCAATCAGTTCTTGAATCAGCGGAGGCCATTCCGGATCTGTCGGCATGAACATGCGGCTTAAGAGAAAGTGATGTCATTCATGTCAAACCACCTGTACCAGTCACATTCTGGATCACCCATTTTTCTTCTTTTATCTGGCCTTAACGACTCCAGGGCTTTGTAAGTGGCCAGTGGGGCAATGTGCCGAGCAAACTGTCTAGCGTGCACATCCTGACAATCAAGCAATGAAGTAATGACGGTAGTCTGTTCATTGTTCTGAACGCCACCGGTGACAAAATGTGTCTTTAAAGTCCAGGTGAGCGGCTGGCGATCTGGCTTGAAGGTGGACGTCATAACAGCCCACGGCTCTCCTTCATTCTTGCCCGGTGCTTTGTAGCCTAAGCCGCCTCGTGCAACCACCTTTTGAGGCTTAATGGGCCTAATCTTGCCCTGGAGTTTGGCGCCCAGGCCCTTGCCATCTTGATATCCCATTCTTATCAGAATGTTCCAGCCGGGGGTATTCATCATATTTTTCTTTTTCTTCTTCCCCTTGGAAGGCAGGGGTGTCATAGCAACGGTGGTGACAGTCTCAGATAGCATTGGCTGAGAGTGGGGAATGTCCAGCACAGATAATAACGGCTTGTTGGCTGGCCATATAGAAGGAACTGATGAAGCTACATGAATGTCCTCCTCTGGCAAGATCGGCACGCTGGTCACCTTGATAATGCGGCCCTTGTGCGGAAACTTAAGGCACTGATGGTTTGTAGAGGGCACTGCATCAAGCTGCTGAATATAAGGGCGACCCAGGATGCCATTAAAGGTCGGGTCCATATCCAGAATATGAAAATCTGCCGTAATGGTGGCTGGACCCAAGCTGACTTTGAGAGTAATCATACCCAGAGGGGGTTTCTTTGTATTGTCATATGCTGTGACAGTAATGGTAGATGGCCGAATCTGGCTCTCAGGGATACCGCATAATTTTAGAGTGCTCGGAGGCAACACATTGATAGATGCACCGGTGTCTACCAAACACTGCTTAACAGCCACCTTGTTGATATCAACCGTAATACATAGGGCATATTTTCTCGCCGGTAGAGGTGCTAACTCATGTTCATGGAATGTGATTGCCGGCTGACTGCTGGCAGGGGTTAAGATTGTAATTATCTGTTCAACTGGAAGGTCCTCATTGACCATGACCTTCTGCAGGTATTCCTTCAGGGCCAGCTGATGAGTAGTGGACCTCTTGATTAATTCAAGAATGGAGATTCTGGCTGGAGTGCGATCCAAGTGCTTTAATAAATCATACTGAGTTCCCGGCACTGAATCTCGTTCCTGATCTTGCTCTTGTGGCCCCTGCACGGGCTCTAGCTCTCTCTGTGGGAAAACACGGTGGAATATCCGTCCACTGCGGAGCGGCGCTACGCCTTGACGCGCCTCTGTCGGGGCGGAAATGGGAGGAGGGTTGGAAGAAGACGAAGGAATGTCGGTAACAGAGATCCTGCTAGGGGATACCAAAGGGGAATTCAATGAAAGGGGCGCCCCCGTAGGAGGCGTAGTAGTGGTGTTTGATAAAGATGCCCCCGCGGGAGGCATGGGAGGAGTATTTGAAGAAGGTGCCCTCGCAGGAGGCGTAGGAGAAGAGAGGGATATCTGAATGCGAGGAGTATTGGCAGGTGGTGGAATAAGGAGAGATCGTGGCACAAAAGGTGGTTGTACTGATGGTGGAGGAACTCTTGCCGGTGTAGGAGTGGTAGAGGGAGTAGCGGGTGCTCGCGGTGAGCGGAGTAGGAGTGGTCTGGAGGGCGCGGATGTGGGATTGGTGGTGGAAGGTGGAATGGTAGATTGCTGTGGTGGTAAGCGGTTAAGAAGAGAGCGAGCCGGCAAGGCCGTGGAATTGGTGGTGGTAGATGGGTTGACGGGGCGTAAAAGAGAACGTCCCGATAGGAGACTAGAAGGAGAAGGAGGAACGCGCAAAAGACGCGGAGTTTGATTTTGGGTTGGATCATGGTGGAATGCCCCGACAGAGGCGTTTTCTTCGTGCCATCCCTGCCCTCTCTCCACCTCGTAGAGAGACGTGACAGGGTTCACGTGTTGATTAGGAGCGTGCTCCGGCAATGGATTACGGACAATTCCCATATCCTGCTGGGGTGCTGGAGCTTGCTGTAGCTGAGCTTGCTGTGGAGCTGGCTGCTATTGTTGCTGATTTTGCTGTTGCCGATGCGGCCTTCTCTCTTTCATGGTGGCGATGACTTGCCTCATTTCATCCCAATTAATGCCACCCTGGTCATTCAAATCATAAATATGATCTCTGAAATGGAAACAACGATCAAGGTTGTGACCAGGGGCGCGGTGAAATGCACAGTAACGGGATGTGTCAACATTGTCGGGCCACACCGTTCTTTCTTTTGGTAGGACGAGCAGGTTGGCGGCCATCAAAGCATTAAAAATGTCAGGGAGACTCTCTGGGAGTGGTGGATAATGGGCCCTCTTGGGGCCAAGCGGTGGTCTCCGTTGTTGTTGGCCATAGTTGGTGGGTGGGGGGACCTGATGGTATTGTGGTGGTGCTGGAGGGTCGGTGCGAGGCGCTTGGCTTGGTGATGGAGCAAAAGAAGGTTGGGGTGTGAAGTGGCGTTGTGGAGCGGAGGTAAAATGGGGGTTTTGCTGTGGAGGTGGCGGAGGTCGAGGGTTTGACTGGTGGTGGGGGTGGCCAACTACGCCAACCTGCTCGTTTGTGACAGTGCCCTCAGTCGTGGGCCCACTGTTGACATTTGTATTCTTTTTAAACAGCCGAGGCTTCGGCTCAAACATGCCCATGATGGGCGAATCCTTCATTTGTGTTTGTATATAACGGGCTCTTTCATAGAGCTCTTCCATAGTTGTCAGCCGATTCATGGCCAAAATATGCCGGAATTGAGGAGTTGCATTAGAAATGACCATTTTTACTTGCTCTTGTTCCGACAATGTGTCCTTCAATTTCTCGGCCATAGACCGCCACCTATCAGCAAATACAATGAAGTCTTCCTCGGGCTTCATTTTCTCAGCGACCAGATTTGTAACAGAAAGGGAAGGTCCCACCCGGTCTCTGTACTTTTGCAAGAATTTCCTTTGGATAACATCAAAATCACCGGCATCAGCTGGCTCCAGGGAATAAAACCATTCGAGGGCTGGCCCCTCAAGAGATCTCCTGAATAAATAGGCCAGGGAGGCCTTATTGTCTTGCCAGAAAGAAGTCTCATATCGGAAATCCTTTAAATGAATGAATGGGTTACCGGTCCCATTATATCGCCGAAAGTGCGGCATCTCCGAAGGGGGTAAATGAAACACCGGCAACGTAGGAAGAGAAATTTCCGGAGCATTCTTAGTTGCTGTAACCTTCTTGAGCTGCTCCTCCATGCTGGCTAGCTTCTGAAGCAAGAGAGTGTTGGTATTGGGCTCGACCGGGGCCTGATTCTGAGCAAAAGAAGGCGGTATAGGCGTTCGTAGAACCCGAGGAGGTTGGAAGGATTGATGCCTAACCGCTGAATAGCTCGCCTACTGGGCCGGCATGGCCGCAGTAAGCGTTTGTGGATGAGAGGAGGGGGGATGCAAGACCGCCTGGTCATTAGCAATCTGATGGCCACTCACGGCCGGAGGGGGATTAGAGGAAGATGAAAGGACGGATTTCCCCTTTAAAGCGGCCTGAACGGCTTGCCGCTGGGAGTCATCCAACTGGGAGAGAGCTTGGATCAAATCTGTGACGTTGATGGATGGGGAAGGGTTCCCCGAAGTGTTGGAAGATGGAACTTGAGACGAAGGGTCCGCCTCATGGATGGTGGTATCGACCACATGGACTTGTGAGTAATGGGGGTGAGGAGGAAGGTAGTTCCCCTCATAATAAACAGAATCCTGGAGAGGGTCCTCATATTGACCAAATATGTTCTCATTCTCATCATCATAAGAGTACCCGTTGCCTGACATGTTGATGGTTTTACCTGAACGGAGTTTCATTCTTAAGAGAGAAGATGTTTAATGAAGGAATTATCACAAAATATTCAATCCAAACAAGGCAATCAAATCACCCAACTATGTTTATGCAAACAAGGTTGGCAAGAAACGCAAGGTTTTAATGTTTGATGTTTGAATTTAGGGTGGATTATTTGTGAAAGTTCACTCTTTTGCCAAATGAGACCTAGTTTGATCCGAGTGTAACCTCCGGGTCAACTAAGTTCTTCTCTCTTTTAACAACGTATAGGTTCTCTAAACTCCAGGTACTTCGAGGGTACAACCAGCCCGGCGTCCGTGAGGGAATCCACGGGTGCGGGGACTTACGGAGGTCTTGGAAAAGGGATTTCCGGTCCAAAGAGACGGAATGCTCAATGGAGGGTCGTCCCGATTCCAAGAAGGGTGTGTGGATCCTAGGATAGAGAGAGGAGGTCTCTCAACCAAGCCAACAAATCAAGACAATCCAAGCAGCAATGTAATATCAAGACAAATGCCCAGCAATGAATAAGAGCCAATCTGTGAAAAAGAACAGTAAAAACACGCCCTTGGAAAGGTCGTGTTCACAGCAAGAGGAAAGACACGCCCTGTGGTAGGTCGTGACCAAATTAAAACACGGCAGCCTGGCTGTCGTAAATTCTGTGAGGGGCTCACAGACGGTAGGAAAAACACGCCTTGAGGTGAGGCGTTCTAAATAAAGGACGCCTACGAAGGAGGGCGTCAAAACTCAGAGACAACGCCCTGATGATAGGTGCTGATAATAAATGAAACGCCTCTGAGAGGGGCGTTAATTCACAGGCAATATGATAAGGATGTAGCAGACAGCAGTTATGATAAAGAGAAACGCCCTAATGACAGGCGTTGATAAGAAATGAAACGCCTCGAAGAGGGGCGTTATTCCACAGACAGTATAATAAGCATGCAGCAGACAGCAGTTATGGTAGAAGACGCCCTGGAGGTGGGCGTTACTCAACGAAACGCGTCTCTGAGAGGGGCGTTAAATGGCAGACGAGAAAAATACTAACAAAACGCCAGCAGGTGCAATAAGCACACGCCCTAGAGGGGGGCGTTAATTAATCAAAACACGTCCCTGTGAGGGGCGTTAAATCAAAAGACGCCCTTGTTGAAGGCGTTATTAAGCAGCAATTGACTGATCTGGGAGTGTGCAGCGTGCACAATGGGGGGTGCCCGAGGGGCACAAGGGAAAGGGCACCGAGGGTACCGAGGGGAAAGGGCACGCGAGGGTGCCTAAGGGGAAAGGACACACGAGGGTGTCAAAGGGAAAGGGCACACGAGGGTGCCAATGGAGATGGTAATCAATAAAGAAAACAGTGGAAGTCCCACCGTGATCGCCAATTTGTAGATCGGATTAAAAATCCTCACTTTTGGGAATGAAAAATAAATAACATGACAACAACATGTATAAGATGTGATAAAAAATATAGCACGAGGTGCTAAAGGGGAGTTGTGATCGCCAGAGGGTTTACCTCAATAAGAAGAAAATGAGATCGCGTGTACCTGGTGAAGAGTGGGATGCGGGATGAATGTGGATTTCCTCCTCCAACTCCAATCGGCCGGCTGATGAAGTGGGTTTTCTTGATTGATTACCTTGTAAAAAGAGACAATGAAAAACAAGCAAAAGAGAGGGGGATCAGCCAAAGTGCAGTAGTATCAGTCAAAAAAAACCAACATAAAATGATGAAAAGACATCAACATGCGCACCTCTTTTGTTTTATAAACCCCTAGCAGAGAACTAGGGAAGGGATATGATAATGCTTAATGCAATAAGAAAACTGACGGTATGATGACAATGATTGAACTCAAATAAAATAAGCACAATATAGCCCTGCTCTCCCTGACGAGAGTGGAGGGAAACTGTGAAGACGTTGAACGGATGCAGAGGACACCAGGATGAAGCCCGATCGGATGCAGAAGACACCAACACCAAGATGCAGTAGGATAAAGTGCACAGAGGGAGAAGGCTCTGCTTGCAATCGCGATGTTCTGGGTTTAGGGCGTTCAACCTCTTTAATGCTCGATATGGAACCTCTTATATAATGTTCAATCGGATGTGATCAAACAAGGTAAGATAAGAACGGGTAATGAGGCATCCAGGGTAGGACCAAGATCGAGCAAGAGTCCCAAGGACGGTAGGGAACTGTGGGGGAAAGATGGAAAAAAGAAGGACTCTGGAGTAAAACACGCCTTAAGCCAGGGCGTCTATTTATGAATTGACGACCTGCACAGAGACGTTTCTTGAAACACGACCTAGGAAAGGCCGTTTCTTCCTGGATTAAATTTTAGAAATAAAAACTTCCTCTGTTTAAAAACTGAGATAACACGCCTGAGATAACGGCGTTTCTTCAAAACACGCCCTGAGGAAAGGCGTTACTCACAAAATGCCTTTTATTTTAAAAATAGATAATTCCAGAAATTAACGGATAATACCAGGAATTGACGCCCTCAACTTCGGTCGTCCTTTCTTTGAAAACGCCCCATGACAGGTCGTTATTTTAGAAAGTAACGCCCTTCGTCAAGTCGTGATTCACAAAAATGCAGGAAAAATGCAGAAAAACTCACAAAAATAGAAAAACTTTATGTTATAGGAATATTGAAGTCCACTTGGGGCGTCATATATAACATGAGATTTGATCAATAAAACGTCAATTTTGGCGTGTCTACAATGCACTCAAACTCCAGGCATTCCCTCAGCTCTTTGGCTACTTGGTCTTCATCCGGGGTTCCCGTGTCAAACTTTGCTTCAGCATGGAATAGATCCTCTTTGCAAGATAGATCTTCCCAGCACCAATCTTTCTTTGTTTCATCAGATGTCCCCATCTCCGGCTGACTGTCTGGGGCTTCATTGTTCATTATGGATTGATAAATGATTTCTTCATCTTCCGAGGGGTACTTGTCATATCCCACCTCGGGAGGGTCTTCATGCTGGTAGGAGACAGAGATGACGTCCACCTCAGCTTCATAGTATTCTTGAAGGGTATAACCCAATCCCGGGTGCTGAGTGATCTTCCTCAGTTCTTTATTATCTCGGGGCGGATCCCATAGCTCCTGGAACGCCTTCTTTTGGGCAACAGGTTGTAGTGATGGCATCTGCATTTTAGAGAACATCTGCGAAACCCGTTGGGTAGTATAATCCAAGCCTGTAATCGGCACCATCCGGTTCGCAGCCTCTTCAGGGACCATGCAGTCTTGATCATCTTCCTCGACTGACTCCCCGGTGTAGAATATGGTAGGAGGCTCGCAGAAGCGAGGGACTTCCATAGTCTTCAGTGGTAGCACCGTCTGGTACTCTAGGCTGGCGATGGGCTTGACTAAACCCTACGGAACCTCCACTTGTGTGTACTTTTCTTTCATTTCTTCATCGATATCATCCGGGTGAATGCTAGGAGGGGTGATCTGAGCAAAGTCACCAGCATAAGAGATGTGAGATACCTCATGCTTTTTAATATAGCCCTTTGGTGGCGGGGGAGACCAGTTTCTTGCCTTCGTCGCCGGCTTTTTCTGGCTGACCACAGCCTCTTTCCCTTCACCCTTTTGTGACACCTCCGTGTAGTAGGATGCATCGAGCATATGGCACTCGAATACTTCGAAGGGATGCAGATCCGCAAACACCCTCTTCTTTTCCTTCATGGCAGTATTTAATGCACTGATGCAGCGTGGACGGCACTATCTGATATTCATGCAGCCACGGTCTCCCCAGCAGGGCCTTATATGTGGTGTTGGAGTCGATTACATAGAATCGTACCACGGTAGTGAGGTCCCCCAATGTGAGGTTAAAATCAGCCACCCCAAGGGGCGTCTCACATTTCTGGTTGAATCCCGCAATTTTCATGTCTCTGACCTTAGTAAGCTGAAGATCAAAGTAATATTTTTGGTAGATGCGGTATGGGAGAATGTTCACGGCCGCCCCGGGATCTATCAGTATCCTGTTCAGCGGCTGAAAATTCAGGGAGCCCCTCATATATAGCGGTCTGTTATGGCAGGAATTCGGAATCAGCATGTCATCCTCTGTGAATGTAACTGACGGCCCAGAATTCACTTCAGTCAAGAGTGCTTCATATTGTGCCGGCGACTGCAAGGCATCAACAATTGCTTGGCGAGCCTCTTCACTCAGAGAGAGAATCTCCCAAATGGAGAATCTGGTAGGGAGCTTCTTTAGCATTTTCATGATCTGGCTGCCCACCCTGACATTAGACAGTCTCATTTCTTCCGCCCATCGAGGTTTTGGGGGTTCATGTGGTGCTCGTGACCTCTGCTGACCAGTGCTGGTTTCAACCTCTGGACTGATTTCTTGGGGGGCTTCTTCTATAGCAACGGCCCCTGGTGCTGTCGGAGAGTTATCCTCCTCTTTCTCATTCTGCTTGCGGGCTACAGATGCCGACTGCTGAGGTCTCTTGCCTTTATCTGGCCCAGCCTGTATTGACTGCCCATTTTCTAGACTAGACAGAAATTCCAGAAATGTTTGGGTTTGACCTCCTTTCTTCTTTTCTTGGTACAAGCCGGCAGGGGGAGGAACCTGGACACCTCGTACCTCCGGTTCGGGAATCTGGTAGGGCTGTTCCCCTCTGAACATAATGTTATGATTAGCTGGTGGTGGGCGCCCCCACCTTCTTCCGGAGCGCGTTGCATGTGCTGAGGTTGAGGCCTCGGCATGGTTGGCTTCTAGAGGGGCATTTGATGTTTCATCCTCATCATTCTCCCCGAGCGAGGTAAAGAGTGCCGACAGGGTGTTACATTGTACTGTCACGACCCTCTTTCCCTTCTTGGACTTGGGCCGTCTCTTCTTTTTCTGGGAATTTGGCTTTATTGGCCCCTGCCCCCAGAAGGGCTCAGTCTCAGCTTTTTCTTGTTCTGCCTCTGACTGCTCTTTAATTTTCAATTCTTCGAGCTGTTCCCAGAGTATACAGTCTTTCACCAGCAGGTGCCCGGGCTTTTTCTGCTCATATTCATCGAGCCCATCAATATACTGCTGTAAACGCCTGGCTGCAGGACTTACTTCCTTATGTGCAGGTAGGGGGACTTGTCTTCTCCGGTTATGAGTGAGGATCCGGATGACTGGTCCTGTCTCAGCTGTGTGCCATACTGGCTTTACTGGAGGCGGTTCAGGTCTTGGTGTGACACCGCGGATAAATGCTCCATTGGTTTTGGCTGCGGGAGTCTTCTTTCTGTTCTTTATGGGTTTCATCTGCCATCCTTCCTGATCCTTCAGTGGGGTGAGGAAGCAAGCTTCATAAGTATGCCTAGTACATTCTTCAACGGCCTCCTTAGGCAGCTGCTGGTAGATTGAAATCATATTGGCGGCCATTTTTAATGCCGGAGGCTCATGTGGACGAGGTGGCTCTACCTGATAATCTCCCAGCTGTAGCTCGCCCTTTTTGACCATGCCTTCCATAATATCTTTGAAGACGTAGCAATCTTCAATTGTGTGCCCCAACGCACGGTGATATGGACAGAACAGTGGATCACCTTTCTTTGCCGCGTCCTCGGGTCTCTTTGGTTCAGGCAATGTTACCTTGTTGAACTTGTATGCCCAGTTGAATAGTGTGACTGTCTTATCTTTCGGGAAAGAGTACGGCTTTCTCATTTTGTTTCTCAGAGAGACCTTATCTTTTCTTTCTGATGTGTCTGCTGGTGGGGGAGCTTCATCTGCCCCCTTCTTCCCTTTCTGTTGCTCGAAGGTTCTGAAATCGACGGTGTTAGCCTCAGAGTGTGATGGTCGTCGATCATTAGATTTCCCTTTCGGCACAGTTGGAGCATTGGCCGTCGGACGCTTAGACAGGAACGTTTCGACCTCCGCCACTATATTGTTCAGCCGGTCAAATGTTCTGACATCTGCACCAATCATCTTTTCCAGTACCTCTCTCCTGAGGCTCTGCTTACATATTTGCACTGCATCTTCTTGATGAGGAGGTCTTCTGCATCTCATAGCTAAGTTCCTCCACCTTTTGATGTAGTCCAGTGCTGTTTCATCTTGCTTTTACCTGGTTGCATATAGTTCTGCTATTGTAATTTCTCTTTCCGTGATGTGAAATCTATCACGGAACTTTCTTTGCATATCAGGCCAATCGGTCACTGACCCAGCCGGCAGGCTTGAATACCATTCAAAGGCTATCCCGGTGAGGGATGAGCCGAAGAACTTAAGCAGATAAGCTTCCTCAGCTGCCAAGTCACCCATGATTGTGGTGTAGTAAGCTATGTGCTCCCTGGGAGAGCCCTGGCCATTAAATTTCTCAAACTTCGGCGGCTTACTGACGCCTAGCGGTAGTCTCTTAGCAGCATACTGGGGAGGATACGGTACCTTGTACACATCGTAGGTACTAGCATCATCACCAGTCTTTTTAGACAGCTTCATCTCCACAATCTTTTCAATTATCAGCTTCTGGGCTATGGCTGGATCTATGCTTTCCGGGAAGAAGTGAGCTTGTTGCTGACCATAAGGAGTTGTCATCACAGTTGCGCGCAAGGCCGGCGCGGCAGGCTGCGTCTGAGATGTAGAGGGCTGAGCTACCGTCTGCTGCAGAACGGGTTGGCTCGGTGCTTTGCCCTTATCAGCCGGAAGAGGATTAGCTGGAACAGCCATTTCTGTTGAGCTGGCAGTCTACCCTACAAGCTCGGCTTGCTTGGAGACCGGTGTAGCTTCATGCCTCTCATTTAGCTGTCTTCTGAGAGCATTGATCTCTTGTTGATATCTTCTAAACATCATCTGGATCATGGGATCCAGGGTTGACGGGATCTGTAGATCTTCTGAAGTCCCTTCAGCATCATCAACGAAGGGATTGTCTTCCTCTTCCGCTGTCACCACATTAACTGTCATAGTGGTGATCTTGCAAGCTTCATCATTAGCCTTCATCTTATCTTTTGCCGCATGTCCTCTTCTTGTGACGGGACCTGGTCTGGTTGCCAGTCTGAACAGTTCATCTGGCTGTGTTGGTAACATATCCTGCCCTTCGACAAGCCCGGCCATATTGCAGGCAAAGATCTGCATCTTTTCCTTCTGCCTGTAGACTTTCCTTCTCATCTGATCGGGGTATTTGAGCCGGTCAAAGACTGATATTCTTTCTCTAACTTCTTCCCTGTGCAGGTCTTCTTTCCCATACCCGGCTCTGTGGCCTTCTTCATAATCGTTGGAATCGGAGGAGGAGACTCCGAGCATCACTTCTTGAAGGGTTTCTTCTTCTTCTTCATTCATGGTGCCCAAAGCACAGGATAATCTTTGCCGCCCGAGGGCGGAGTTCCCAAGGTAGTGAAAGTAGTCTTGAGCCACTTGTTTCATCTCCTCTTGATCGTGCCTTCGTGGCTCTGGTTGGAGCATCAATCTTTCCCGGCTCTTCTGCTGATAAGCCAGTCTCTCCACCTGAGCAGTCAAGTGCTCGGCTCTACAGTATTTGAATATATCGGCCTGTCTGGCACAGGCTCTCGATCTTCTTAGAGTGGCAGTAGCGACTGGTTCGCTTATTCTCATTTCCTTTTCCTCCCTGAACCTTCTACTCCCATCTTGGCAGCAGTTGGCAGCATAATTCTTTCTTTCCCATCTTTTGCCCCCAGCCATGGGGCGGGTGACCGTGGGGTCTTCCTTCTGCTGATATCTTCTGCCCCTCATCCTGGGGCGGATAGTAGTCGGATTTCTTCCTTCGTTCTCTTCCTCATCTCTCCTACCCCGAGCCCTGGGGTGAACATCAACAGCATTTCTTATGTCTTTTCCTTCTTCTCTTCTGCTTCCTGCCCTGAAGCGGGCAACAGTGGTATCAACAATGTTTTCTTCCTCTCGAGCTGGGACCCAGCTCTGGATTTTCTTCGGCCACCAGATCTGCCTGAACTTGGACGGCTTCGGTGCCAGTGGCTTTCTATCCTCCTCTTTCATGTCGACCTTCCTGGCCGCTAGTACCCGGAACCTGTTGGTAGTAGGCACCATCGGGACGATCGTGTCTGGCTTGACCGCCCTTGGGCGACCACTAAGGTTTACCCGGACATCTCCAATCAACATTGTCTTTCCTGAGTTGGACATCCGACGACCCGCAGCAGTGGATCGGGCACTCTTGTCGGACCTCCTCCTTTTTCCAGCAGCAGAGGATGTGCCCCTTTTCACCTCGTGATGGACGAAGCAGGCCACGACCTCAGGAATATCTTGCATCACCTGGCTCATTTTGGGGCTGGTAGCTTGCGGCAATGTCTCGACAACAGTCTTTTGCTCCTGGTTGTCAATCTCGAGCAAGTCAGTGAAGATGAGGCCCAGGCAGTTGGGCATCCCGACAGTAGGCGGCATAGACCCGAACGAAAGAGGTACCGCCAAGTAGCCTTCTCGAACATGCACATCGACCGCTTGTTGATCAAAGCGTACAGACATGATTCCAGCCGTCATCGTAGCTTCCTGAAAATAGAGAAAGCACGAAATCAGAAATTTGAGGGGGGCCCACTGGGCCTCCTATCTTGGCGTAGAGATGAAGGGAGACTAGGTCCCACCAGGCGTGCCAGACTTGTGGATGCGAGATTTTTATCTCGCTTGGTATTATTGTTTATTTATTTATTTATTTGGTTTGTTAGGCGTGCCAGTCACATACGTGACGATTTCATTGTGCGCTCGACTTGACTTGGTCAGTCGATTGTGAAGTCTGAGTCGGGACCAAAAGTCCGCCATACCATAAAGGCTATGACGTTAATTACGCCCTTCCTAAGAAGGACAACCCTTGATTAAACGCCAAAATAGGAGGCCTCAGAAGGCAGTCAAAATATTAATGTGCGAAATAAAGGCTTCATGCTTAAGGAAGAGGACGAATGGAGAGCGGATTTATTTAGTTCAACGGACTAAATCGGGCGGCACAACCTTTAACTTTGAGCCATGCCGGGTAAGGATAGAAGACCATCCACGCAGTGGCGGGACGGAATTCGGCTAATCATTAAGGTATTCCCTTTTGACATTTCCACTCGACCGGATGCTCCAAATAGGTTCGTCTCCCCCGAAGATGAAGCCGGATGGGAAGTGTATCGGAGACACCCCCTCGACTCATCGGGGTTGATGACATTGGACTAGATTTCGACAGCACCTCCCCTCAACTTGGAACATGCCCAAGGGGAAATAGGTGATCATCCATGGAGTGCCGGGATGAAAACCGAAAGAGAAAGGCACAGGGCCCTGGCACGATGTGATGTTGGGGATGATTCCCCGTTTATTTATTCCATGTGGTGTACCCTGTGACCTGCAGATATCCCTCGAGTTAGTATGGCAGGGTGCTCAAGGATTGGGTAGAGGAGGAGAGGCTCTCGGCATGGCTGTAACGAGCATAAGCAGGCCTCCCGGCGCGGGGGAATGGGTTCTCGGCATGAGGTTCCCGGCGCGGGGGAGTGGGCTCTCGGCATGAGGCTCTCGGCATGGTTTTAAGGAAGGAGGAGGGCGCTCTCGGCGTGAGGTTCCCGGCGCGGGCCGCGTCGGGAGCTGTTCATAGTGCCGGAAAGTTTTGCAGAGGTTTGTGGGGTTTCTGCGGTGCTCTGTTTTGGGGATTTTTCCTGGGATTCAGGTAACGGCTAGGGGGGTTTTAGGGTGCAAACAAGGAGGGGGCCGAAGGCTCTACCAAGTCACCAGATTGACATCAAGAAGTCACATGGATGGAAGGGATTCGAGGGATTGAAGTCACCAGGCGTTCGAACCCTTTGGAACAGGCTTTATGCCGTTCATATCGCCGACCATCCAGGAGATCAAGAGATGACTGTCTCTGATCCCTGCAATGGCCCCAATGGCTTAGGAAACTTGAGAGGACTATGGACTTCGCAACGCTTAAATCATTGATGTCGCGAAGGAGAGAGAGGGGGACAAAGCCCAAATATCCACGGTAAGGATCGGGGCCCTGTTACCTCCTTTCCATCTGAAACAATCGTGCATATAGGCACAAGAAATCACTGAAATTCTAAGTATCCGAGCAGTTAATGCATGTGGGGGAATAACATACATTCAGAGAGAGAGCACAGGAAGAAGAGGGCCAACCAACATCATTTCATCGGAACAACCGCGGAGTTGCATTTCACTGTTTCATCGTTTACATAATTCATAGAACAAAGGGGACAGAGGGAAGAACAATCGACTAATACTCTATCTCCTCGACAACAGGGAGGTCTCTTCACTTCGAAAGCAGAAAACGGAATCGAAGCTTATACATCAAAAGAAAGGAAAGCAGGAAGGGACGACGGCAATGAAGGGAAGGGGAGGGCGGAGCATTGACTCCTCTCCCTCCCCTAGCACCCCACCTTCTCCTTCTTTTCGACCTCGCAGCAGCTCTTCTTCTCTTCTCTCTTTATCTGGCTATTCGAAGATGCCTCTCTTCCCTCTTTTTTTTCTTTCTCCCTTTTTCCTCTCGTCCGCTCCTTTCTTCCTCGAGGGGAAGGGGGTTTTATAACTGTGTTTTGTATCTTCTCGGCAGGCCTGTCACGGCGCACCTCAACTAAGGGACTTCCCGACGCGCAGGACTTCAGCTTCTCGGCGCAGCTATTAGGCTTCGACAAGAAGATCACGGCGCCACTTTTATAGGCCCACTTAGATCTTTTAGACTAGGCCTCTTATTGGTCCTTCAAGTACATCAGCACCCAAAAGGGCCCTCCATTGGTGACATAGTTTCTATTGAGGTCATTCATAGGTTTTTCATCAGTCGGTAGACCGGGGTTTCATCTGCATTGCCATCTAAATGATGACAAAGTCGGACATCATGTCATTGGTATCGTCACCGGAACGGTGACAAGACCAGACATCAGCTTTAGCCTGGAAAGACTTCAGCCAGGTGACTGCTATTTCATTAGTGCCGTCGTCTGACTGACAATGGCATCGGACATCAGCTTGGCCAGGAAAAGGCTTCAGCCGGGTAGATGGTTGAGAACTTCGTCATTGATCTTTCACTATTGGTCTGATCTTCCTTTCAATTCTATCTCTGCCCTTACTCATTTTCAAGGTGTCAACAGGGGCTTACTCCACAAGTAGGTATGACCCCGTTTCTCCCCTGCAATCCTTCAAGGACGGGGGAGATGCTGCCCAATTTTCGGCAGAATCCTTCTAACTTATGAGTTTACTTATATCAAAATGGCTTCAATAAAAGATTTGTTCTGAGTATAAGGACCCCAGTGCTCAAGTATGAACCTCGCACTAGCTTATAACTTCCCCCTTGGGGGCTCTGGACTCCAATTAAACAAACAATCACCCTAATTGACCTCAAAACTCTCAACAGAGTCCTAATAAACTTAAATCATTTAAAAATTCATCAAAAATCAGCTAAAACGGCGCGGTCCTAATCCGGCGTGCCTTAATACGGCGCGGTACCCCCCTGCGCCGGAATAACGTTACACTCATGAAAACTTATTTTCAAACGGCACGTCCCCGGTGCGCGCTAAACCGACGTGCCCCAAGCATGTCACGCCGTATTAATACCGTTTGCCTACGTTTGGCCGCGCCGTATTAAGATCGTTTACCTACGTTTGGCCATGCCGGGAAATCTATTCCTACGCACGACCGCGCTGGTTTGAAGCATTGTGATATTCTAATCAATCCCTCGCCCTCGGAGTGATCCTTGTCTCCTGCAGTCGAGATTAATGACCCCAATTAATAATAAATTGAATAAGAAAGGGGCTATTCCATTCCGAGCTGTCTTGCTACCATGTCCGTTAGCGTTTCGCTTTCGTTATCATGTTTGTGTTATCATTTTCGTTCCCTCTTAGGGGAGGCTAATAATTTGACCGATCATTGATCATTATTATAACTCCACTGCCATGCTTAACATAATCATGAATATCATGTGTGCATGCCTGTATGGACCCTCGGGTATATCAAATGGCACAGATGGAAGCCCGGGTTATGCCCGATCGGAAGTCTTTGCTATGCGCGATGGTGGTCTTCAGACCTACGTCCTCTGCCACGTACCAAGGGTCTCCAATTTAACGAACCATGCCTCTCTTGCATGATAGATAGAAACATCTCATATGACCTCGTCACGCTCATGCCTTCGCATCTTCATTCCGACCTCGACAGCCCACTATCTCGGCAATTAATCAAAGGTTTTCCCTCCTCGTGGGGGATGTAATTAACGCCATAGCCTTTATGGTGTGGCGGACTGCTGGTCCTGACCGAATCTCACTCTCGCCCGACACGGGTCAGAATGAGCGCACAATAAACTCGTCACGTACGTGACTGACACACCTGCGCAGTCAATCAGTCAGTTAATTACCGATTAGTTAATTTGTTGATCAATGCATAAATAAACCAAATAAGCCCATCAATAAAACATATTTGTTAATACCAAAATAAAAAAGTTAATCCCATGGGCAAACACCAGGCTCTAGCGAAGAAAATCCTTAGGCAGGGCTGCTATTGGCCCACTCTAGAGGAAGATTGCTCCCTCTATGTCCGGAGGTGTCTTAAATGCCAACTCCATGCTGATAAGATCCACACTCCAGCTTCATCTCTTCATCCTCTATCTGCTCCTTGGCCATTCTCCATGTGGGCTTTCGACGTTGTTAGCCCGCTCGGTGATCCTAATTCTCAGATCAAGCAAAAATCATTCATCCTTACCGCCACTGAGTACTTCATCAAGTGGGCTGAAGCCGAAGCGTACGCGGAGATTAAAGCTACCACGGTATGCCGCTTCATCATGAAGAATATCATCTCGCGGTTCGGAGTGCCAAGCAGCATCATGGAGGCGGTGCTCCCATATGAGATCATGATCTCTTCCCTAAGGGTACAGCTCGATAAGGAAATAAATCTCGATGAATGTCGAGAGGCGTTGCTCGTCCAGCTGGAACTCTTAGACGAAAAGAGGATGAATGCGGCTGATCACGTATCCGTTTATCAAAAGTGAGTTTCGCGTTATTTCCAAAAGAAGGTAATTGAACGCAAATTTCAAAAAGGTGATATGGTTTTGAAACGTAAATTCATACGGTCTGTAGGTCCTAGGTCTAAATTGCAACCTAACTGGGAAGGGTCGTTCGTTGTCAAAGAGGCTTATCCAGGAAATGCTTACCGCTTAGTAAACGCAGAAGGTGAGGAGCTCGCTCGTGCTTGCAATGGGTTGTACCTTAAGCATTTCTTTCCTTAGAGTCTAAACCAGTGCCACCCCGGTAACAAGGTGTCCTTTCCCTTCCTTACGTGAAAGAGGACCCTGAGCGCGGTAATCACACACTACACGACGTCCCTGGTCGGGTTTCCCACTTTGTAGACACCGTTTTTTCCTCGGCCATGCTTGGGGGAAAGTCAAAAGTCCCTGTCCGTTTCTCTCTTCGACTGAATCCAGGGGCAAGAGGTGAATAAGGAGGCCACAACCAATCTAGATACTCTGATGAGAGGAGGTCTCAACTAGGGGCAGTCCGTTATGACCTAACGCCACAAGAAAAGAAAAAGAGCAAAGAAATTGAGCAATCTTCTTGACAAAAGCTAAAGTCTATCTCGAAAGTCCATCAATCATAGTTCCAAAGCTCCAAGAAGAAAAAGAAAAAGCTAGGCATGGCAAGACTGGCAGTACAGTTTCCCCGCGGGACGTATGAGCCCGGTCGTATGCGTGCCTAGAGTAGACAAAGGTTCGATGACGGACGCAAAGCCGCGACACAACAGACCAAGTCTCTGAATGGGTTGTCTGAAGAGGAACTCAAGCCCTGAAAACTTCTATATCTGGCCTAAGCTTACCCCCGCATTCTATTTTTCTTTTCAGGACTAAGACAAGTACCCTGAGTATGGCCTTGGTAGAGACATCGTCATGCGAGTTAGGCCCTGGCCAGGGGTTGTCACCTCCATTGCACGCCAACCTCGGAAACTCTGAACGGAATAGGGAGGACCCACGTTCCTAGGGAGGCACTGATATTACAAAATCTAAAAAAATCATATATTTAAAAATCCAAAAAAAAATCATATATTTTAAAATCTAAAAAAATCATATATTTCAAAATCCAAAAAAATCATATATTTCAAAATCTAAAAAAATCATATATTTCAAAATACAAAAAATCATATATTTCAAAATCTAAAAAAATCATATATTTCAAAAATCAAAAACATCAGATATTTTCAAAATCTCACAAAATCTAAATATTTGCAAAAATCCAAAAATACCATCATGTGCATCGCATGCATTGCATTGTTTCCATTATATTTCCGCCTATTTAATAAGGCTCCACCCCTTGACCAAATATCAAGAAATGGTCGTTCTCTAACTTGCTTTAGGCAAGGGGTTGAGTCTAAGAATAGATCAAACTTGTTTCTTGTCTAAGTATGTGCAGAACGCAGGATCAAGACCAAGGTTCAGATTGCAACCTCACAAACCCACGAGGTCTGTAACGCTCCAGTGTTAGACCGCCACATAACTGTAACGGTCATCGTTCGACCGTCACCCTCTCCCGAAGGTTGAAACTCATTGGCTCTCAGCAAACTCTCTGATGCGTCCGCGATGGACCGTCACCTCACTCTGATGGCCTATTTTTAGACCGTTACACTCTCCTGAGGACAGAACTCTTAGTTTTCTAAGTTTATCCATTCTAACGGCTCATCGTGAGACCGTTAGGCCATTGTGGCGGTCCTTCATAGGAGCGTTACATCTTCCAGGAACTCTGTTTTCCAGAACATTCAGGCCAAATCAAGCAACAAACTCATGAATCCATTCAACTCAAGGCACTTCTATGTCATTTCATTAAACTCAATAAAACATGAAACTGATTGATAAAACTTCAAATTCAAAAGTGTCATAAGAAAATTCAAGCTACATTCAGCATTTTATCCGCAAGAGGGTGGGTCTTGCGCACAATTCCTTCACATAGCTACGGCGTTCCTCGTCGTCTTCTTCCACCTCTTCTTGCCACGGGCGAGTTTTGCTGATCTCCCACATGGTCAGTGTGTTCTGGATCTCTCTCTCATCCTCCTCGGTCCCCATCTTCCTAGCTAGAAGGGGAGGGTAGTGTGATAGTACGGGAACTTTAGTTCGAGGTAGCCCAATCTGAAGATGGCACCGGTGCGGGTTGTAGATCACCAAGGTAGTGTTCCCCACTAGCTGTAGATCAAGGTCTGATCTCCGTGGTACCTTGAACAAGGTGCTCCGTAGAACTCTTGGACGCATCATGAACTTCTCTATTTGCAAGGTGTTGAGGAAGAGGCGCCAATCATCCCGCGTTTTCTTGTCCGCCGTCCGGCATTCAACCTGTGAAGAGAATCCAAAGGCACCTCTAATGAAGAACAAAGGGTGGCTCCCAAAGATCCGGCTAGCTGAAGGTATGTCTTCCTTGGGTTGGAACTTGATTCTCACTCCCATCCAACACTCAAGAAGTATCATTGAGCCGAATAGAGGTCCTCCTAGGCAAGCTGAGCTAAGTCTTTCATAAAGGTATGAAAGGACTGCTTGAGATATCGATAAACCCCGCCACAACCTGCTGATGATGCTAAGGTTTTGAATATCTAGGAGGTGGTCGGTGGTAGTGAAAAGGAAGACCCCGCATAAGCAAACCGACACGGCCTTGGCAATGGCTTCATATCTCTCCCACTTGTTCTTACAATGAGAGACTACCCATTGAGCCATGGGTATCAAGTGAATATGGCATGGGCTGATCATGGTTCTCACATCCTTCGGGTTGTGTATGAAATCACTTAGAATCAAGGATGGGTCAATAGGTTCAACCGTATGGCACACTAGATCTTCATCCCCCACTTTAGTCTTAGCAAGGGCTAGGTAGGTCTCTACCTCCTCCAATAGGACTGTAGCTTCAAAGGAGGGGAGGAGGAAGGTGTGTGTTTGTGGATGCCATAGCTCTATGAGGGCTGAAAGGCTTGACCAATCTAAGGACAATTTCTGGAAGTTCTTGGCCAAAATTAACAAAGGTTGGAGGTGCCATGCCCTAAGGATCGACAATACTTCTAAAGGGTGTTCCTTGACCATGGGAGCCACCCACTTTAAGTTGGAATAACACCTTGGACCAGGGAGAGGCTAGAGAGGAAAGAAAAGAGAAGGAGAAAGAGGAAGAAGAATCATGAGAAGCATAGAAAGTGCAGAAATTGATGAAACTTTTGAATTCAATTGGAACTTATCACTTTTTGGGCACTTGAGCTCAGATGCTTGGGGATGGATGTCAATGTTTGCAGCTCCCCATGCTCCTTCTTGGCTGCTTTGGGCCCGGTATAGACCCTCTCTTCCATGCCTATCTCTCCAAAGATTCTTTTCATGATGTTCCTTGCCCTTTGATGGAGTTTTCAACCCTTGTAGCAGAGAATTAATGAAAGCTGCGACTTTTGGGCTTATTCCTAGCTTATAAGGGCTTGATTCTAGTTCTGGAGTGATAAGATTTGGGTTAGAAAGCCTTATCCTAAGCCTAGGAGGGTTCTATCTCCTTGCCTCGAGTTTGGGCTCTCACGGCAGAATCCATCTCGGAGTACAGTTTGTTCTCTGACGGTCTATCGTAAGACTGTCACATCTCTATGACGCTCCATCTTTGGACCGTCACATTTCCTGCAACATGTTGTTAGCTCAATCTCGCTCTGTCACGTCTGACGGCCTAACCTTGATGCGTTAAAGAACTCTGACGCTCCACCACTGGACCGTCACCTCTTCTGCAACAAGTTTTCAGTCCAGTTTCGTTCTGTCATCTCTAACGGCCTAACCTTGATGCGTTACATGGCCCTGACGCCCCACCACTGGACCGTCACACCTTATGCTGCAGGGTTTTGTCCCTCCTTCTTCAGCCCTCTTTGTTCTGACCTACCGGACTTACACCATGTCTCTGCTTAACATGTTTATTCACACATCCATTCACATGTCCATTCATGCATTCACACATTCATTGCATTCATTCACATCCACATTCACACATCCATTTCATCTGCATAAACAAACCACAAAAAAGGGATTTTCATTCCATTCCTATCATTCTATTCTATTCATTCACATAAGTCATGTACAAGTGTGGGTGTCACAAGAAGAAATAAAATGCAAGTCACTCGGCCGGTCTATCTCCCGGGCCGTCACTATCACCAGTGCCCTCATGCCGCTTTGCCAGTGGCTCCTGGACGCTACTCTCCTCCCCCGGCTGCCATCTCCGGTCTGCCTCCTCGTTCCTCCGGTGGCCGGAGGAACTAGTGAAGTAGTCTCGGAATCCACTGCTGGGTGCAACGCTCTGGCTCCTGCTACTAGTCCCCGGCTTCTTCCCTAGAAGTCGAAGGGCCTCGTTCATGCCCGCAATCACGCCCTTCATCTCAATGGTCTGCACTCGGAACTGATCTCGCTCGCCCTTCAAATGCGTGACATCGGCTCTAAGTCGCTCCACCTCCTCATCATCCGCACGCCGGCGGGTCTCTCCTGCGCTCAGTCTGGCAACCTCCGCCCGGAGATGGGCAACCTCGGCTACCGCTGCAGTCAGCTCTCTCGCTTGAATTTTGCATTTTGCATAATCAGTCCATTAGGCATTAGGCATTTGCAAGCATTTAAGTCTAAAGGAGAATTTTTAATTCTTACCCACTCCGCGAGGGTGGCCTCTGCCTCCTCGGCCCGAGCTACCACTCGAGCAAACTCTGCATCCCGCTCAGCTCTACCCCCGGCAGGCTGTGACGACGAGGATGGAGCATTCGGTCCTACTCTTTGGGCTCCCTCGGCACGCTGCATTTAGAAGGTTAAAGTTAGTCATTTGCATCATGAGCATTTAAGTCTTAAGTGTAGAAACTCACCAAAAGCTCCAAGGCAGCCCAGTACTCATCCCGCTGTTGGATGGTGGCATGAAGGAGTCCCTCAAGTTCGGCTATGCGTCCCTGTGGGTCTAGCTGCATTTAGAAAGTAATGTCAGTACATATAGAAGTTTAATAGGTAAGAGTTTTGAGTTTAGAAGTTCATACCGGTCGGCGGGTGCCTCTTAACACCGGGTCGCCGTACCGATGGGAGTAAGCCTTGAGGTAGGCCTTGTCGCTGTCCGCCCGGTCTTTCATCGCCCGGCCTCCCTTGTTCCAATCGTGCACATATTTTGCCTTCCTGGCGCACCAATCCATGTCTCCACTAATGCCCTTTGAAGATTTGCCCGGGCGCTCGTCATCTCTACGGGGGAATGTTACCTCTGGCTGATGAAGTCCCCGTTTCTTCAGGATCAGGCGATAGTGCAGCAGCTCGATCACATTGATGCAGTGCAGCCAAACATCTCGCCCGTTGTATGCCAGGGACGCCTTGACCCATGGCTGCCCCTCATAGCCCTCGTCCCGGTATGGTGTCCAGCGCACCTGAAAAGGCAATTGAGTCCATGTCAGCATTTTAGCAGCATATATAAGCATTTGGAAAGCATTTAGCAACATTTAAGAGCATTTAGAGAGATTTAAGTTTGGAGCTTACCGATGTATGTGGGAATGAGTCAAGATCATCCTGGATGGCCCGGGTCAGCCTGTTGATCGATCTCGTGTCCCTCGCTACCACCCATCCCCTCGCGATCGGGATCCGCTTGGGATACAGCTGAGTACCTCGCCCGATCCCCGGGAGGTAGAGGAAGCTCCAAATCTGCATTTAGAGTCAAGTATCAGCATATAAATTGCATAAGTGAAAGGCATTTAGAGTTCAACATTTACCTGTAGAAAAGGCGAGAAGCTGCCTAGCATCGTCCGTCGGTCTGTGGTGCTAAGCGACTCGAAGAGGAAGGCAAGCGCTGCCACTCCCCATGCATACTTCCCCACTCTGCTCAAGTCCTGTAGCAGTGGTAGTAGCCTGCAACTGATTACGTCCGCTCGTGTTGGAAAAAGTAGTTTTCCGAACAACAACATCAGAAATCGTCTCAGGACTGGGTCTCCCTCCTGTCCTGCCTCTGTCGCCACTCGCGGGCGCACCTGCTCAATCACACGGTCTATATGCTGCTCGGGGAGCTCGCCGACCGCTATAGCCGCTCCTCTCAGTCCCAAGCTATCCTGCAGTCTCGACCTCGACAGCTGGGATGATGTGTGCCCTGGCCTGATCAAGTCCAATCCTAGCAACTCCTGAGCAAGTTCTCGGTAGTCGCCATATGTCCACCTGGTAACTGCTGCTCCGTGAACTCACAAGCCGGTGATCCTCGCCATCATCTTCTTCCCTTTCTCCCTCCTCATGGGTGGCCGGGGGAGCTCATCACCGGTCATTGTTCATCGGTGGGGTTTTTTTTTTGCTCGGTTGTGGGTTTTTGTGTTTTGGGCGTTTGAACGAATGTGAGGGGGAATTACCGTTCGGTTTGTTTTTTTTGAACGCTCAGGAAATGTAACGGTCTATCGTAAGGCCGTTACAGTCTCTGACGCGTCTCTCTTGGACCGTCAGGTGGATAAGTCATCTATTTTTTGAAAAATGTGAACCGACGCTGTGTAACGCATCAAGTTCGGTCCGTTACATGAGTCTGACGCACCTTCTATGGACCGTCAGAGGTTTTGGAAGCATTTGATGAATAATAATGCCCTATTTATCAAAATTTTGTGCTTGAATGATCATCATGATTTCAGTGCCTTATCTTATCAATGAAGCTCATGCTTGAGTATGATTAATCATTTTGGCTAATCTCTTTTCTATGGATGAAAGTCATGAACGCCATTTAGCCATCATACTTTGCCGCTCTCCGTGCAGGTAAGTCAGGTGCAGTATCCCTATCCCTATACCCCTTAATGCATTACTATATGTTACATATGATATATTATCTCAAGAATCGGCTGGTCATTCATGTGTTTTGGGATCTGATATTCTCTTTAAACAAAAATGATGATGATCTAAGTGCACATGTTTAATCGTTGGATAGGCCGTTAGGTTGGAAAAGTTTGGGGACGATGGTTCTGTCTCGCACGCCGTGGTTGCTGATGGTGTCCTGACCCTAGTTTCTCCAGTCTAGCAATACTATTCTCGAGTATCTTCCTATTTTATCTTTCTGTGCATTCGTTTTAATGATTTCTTTTTCCTTTAGCCCAGCATGCATCATGCGCATCTTTTGAGCATTCGTAAACCCTCATTTGTTCAAAGTGCCTCAGTAATGGTGAATAGTTGTGTTCTCTGATCTCGAATAAGGAGAGTCATTCCACTCTGAATTAGAAGGTTTCCTTCGGTCTACTCGCTTGATCTGGTTAACTGAAGATTCCTGTCTGAAGTTTAGTTACTTGTCTCTTTCCTTTTCCATTGCTTCGGCCGCTGGCCGTGTTTTCTTTTCCTTAGTTGTTAGTTCCTCCATACATGCGTCATTTGGTTGGCTATTTCCTTGTGATTGGTTCGAAGTTTTCTAGAAAATTCCTATCGCTAGTTGGTTGAGAACGGGTGTCGTTTGCCTCAACGCCCACTTTTTAGTCCGCTCCGCTTCATCTTTGCTTCATCTCTATGTTCCATTTCACTTTCGCTTCACCTCCGCTCGCTCCCTTACAAAGAGGACGTTAAGGAGGGGCATCTTGAGACATCCGTTTTATGACCAATAGGTCGGGTCATCTCCTTGTTCATTTTATATGATGCTCCGAGTTGTTCACCTTTGTTGAGCCTTCTTGGTCAATTTGAGATTTATTTCATGGGTCATGTCTCCTTGGTTGGGTCTGGTTCCTTATCTCTTTTCGCTAGACGAAGCTTAGCAAACTCTCATTTCATTTGCGCTCCATTGTCTCTAACGGTCCTTTGATGGCGCGTTACAATCCTCTAATGCATCTACCTTGGTCCGTTACATCATGCCAGAGTCCTTAAGCTTATGGCTTCTTTCAAGCTTATCTTTTTAAACTATCCGTTGGGTGTGACGGCTTATCGTGCGGCCGTTATATTCATTGTAACGCGTCTATCCTTGACTGTTACATTCATCTAGAGTCCTATGTTCGTAAACTTCACCCGATGATCTTATCTTTTAATGGATAAGGTTGTGTGACGGTCCTTCCCTGGAGCGTTACATCCCTGTGGCGGTTTATCGTGCAGCCGTTACATCAAGCAGAGAGTTCTAGCAGAACTGCTCTTTCTCTGCTACTCCGTGGCCGAATTAAGAGTTTGATCTGAGGGTTTCTCCTTCGAATCTAATCCTCAGAACCTTCTGTTTCTTTCTATGGACTCTTGGGAGTATTATCTTCAAGAGTTTTCTAAGAAACGTCCTACTTTCTAGCTAGATTATCCTCAACTCGAACCTAGACTTTGAGGGTCTATAAATAGAACCCTTGAGTTCATGGCTTGAGGGGGAGACATCTGGAGTTCGTGTCGAAGTGCTGCCGCATCCTGGAGCTAGAACCAACCAAGGAGAGCTGCTTCCCACGTCCATCTGCTTCCAAAGTCCAGGGAGTATTGATTCCAAGGGTTTAGTTCAGTCAAGTTGTCATCTTAGTGTCTTTTCCCTCTTCTAAGCATCATAGCATTGTCCCTCTCCTTCTATCACGTTCTTGCATCTTTTGCATCCATTTAAAACATCCTCCCATCTTTTAAAACGCCCCAGAGGGGTTAAAAAACCAACCTCCTCGGTATAAGGGCTAATCTGGGTTATTTCTCTTGTATTCTACACTCTTTTGCAGGTTTACAGAGCCCATAGCACGAGGCTCAAGCTCTCTGGCTGGCTGGAAAGCTTGGAGATCAAAAGATTCCCAATTCTTATTCTGCAGATGCTCTGACGGTCTACCAAAGGCGTGTTAGAGTCTTGTAGCGGTCTATCGTGGGGCCGTCACACGTCCTGTGGCGCATCTGTCTTCGACCGTTACATCTGACGGAGTTGCAGTTTCCTGGTTGTTTTCTCTCTCCCGTGGGCAGGTGCATCATCCTCCTATTCTAAGGTACTTATCAGGTCTTTGGCTTATTTTTACCTTAGTGGCGATCACGTCTTTCCTTAGTTTGGGCATTAGCTTTCTCTTTCATCATATATCCTCTTTACTTTGCTTGCTCCACCTACACGGTGTGTTTTCCTTTATTCCTTGTCCCACGCCCCGGCGTTGATTTTTCTTTATTTACTTAGTTTAGTTTTGATTGAGATAGCACGCCCATGCTAGAGCTTGTGCTAGTTGCCTAGGTTCATGATTCACATGTTCATGGGTTGAGTGATTTCACTATTTTGCTCACACTTTCATCATAGTTGGCATCATAGCCCATCTTGCAAAAGAAGGGACACATTAAAACCAACAACCGGTGGGGAGAGGAAGATTTTCTCGTTATCGGCTCTACCGCCCTTTCGGGTTTTCACTAGAGTCGACCCCCTTTAGCTTTTTTCGACACGCCGTTACGGGTTTTCACGTCTAGGGGTTTCCCAATTTTGCCTGAGGTGCCCTTTCGGGTTTTCACCTTAGCCGGGTGGCTGCCCTTTTTGCCCCCAGTCGCCCGCTGGCGGTGAGGATGACTGGGTCTACCGGGGCATCTCCATTTTTAACCCCATTTTTTATTGTTTTTTTTGACTTACCTGGGAGCCTGACAGCTAGACTGGTGCCAGTGCAGAAGTGCTCACGCTCTCGTGGTGACGGGAACGAGGGCAGGGGATTAGTCCCCGCAGATGCCTGGCGGCTGCTCCGAGGAGCTGGGCCGGTTGCTTGACTGGGAATTGAAGACTGGGAGGACTGGCCGGTTAGATCCTTCTTGGGGAAGGACCGGCCTCACTGGTGGTAGCTGGGACATGTGCCTTAGTCTGGCTGGCACGCGAACTCGTGTTCCGATGCATAATATAGCTTCATATGTTTGCCGTTGAGAGGCGGGAATGGTCTATGACCTTTGTGATCGACAACCGTGTAAGCCCCACCCACGTAGACATTCTGGATAATATACGGACCTCGCCAATTTGGCTGTAGTTTTCCACTGGAGCGCCCTGCCATGACTTCCTTTTCCTTGATCATGACAAGGTCGCCTTGCTTGAAGGCTCGCTGCTTAACGAGCTTATCATAGGTCCGGGCCATGCGAGCCTGGTATACTTGCAGGTGTTTGTAGGCTTCGAGCCGCCTGCCTTCTAGATCGGTGAGCTCTTCTAGCCTTCTCTGGTACTCACTTTAGTCGGGGCCAGCAAGGCCGGTGTGAACCGCCACGCGGTAAGAAGCTAACTGGATTTCGATGGGGATGACTGCTTCTGTCCCGTAAGCAAGGGAGAACGGTGAGCACCCCGTGGGGGTTTGTAGACCATCCGATAGGCCCATAATGCTTCGAAGACCTTCTCACCCCAATCGCGTTTCCGGTGGCTAACAATCTTAGCCAGGAGCTTACAGAGGGTTTTGTTGAAGGCTTCCGCCAAGCCATTGTCCTGATGGTTGTAGACCGAAGAGGTTCTCCAGTCGATGTGGAATTTGGCCCCTAACTGGTATACGGCTGTATTCTTGAATGGTGTCCTGTTGTCAGACACTATGCGGCTGGGAGTACCGAATCGGTATATGATGTTGTGCCGGATGAATCTAGCAACGATTTCCCCGGTCACTTCTCACAAAGGGAGAGCCTCCGCCCAGCGAGAGAAATAGTCAGTGGCGGCCAAGATGTATTTATGGCCCTTGGAAGATGGCGGGAAAGGCCCCGCGATGTCCATGCCCCACTCAGCGAATGGCCAGGTGGGGGCTGTAGGACACAATGGATTAGGTCTCCTGGGTACTGGGCTAAAGGCTTGGCATTGATGGCATGTATGGGCATACTGGACACAATCTGTGTACATGGTTGGCCAATAAAAACCCTTGAGCTTGATACTGTGCTTCATTTGGTCTCTGGCCTGGTGTGCGCCGCACAACCCGGAGTGGATCTCCTGCATGACGGCTCGAGCCTCGGCGAGGGAGACACATCTCAGGAGAATTGACTTTTCCTTCTCGTGAACGAGCTGATACAGGGAGTCGCCGATCAACTCGTATGAGATTGCTCGGCGGAGTAGCTAGACCCTTTGATCTCGGTCAGGGGGAAGCCACCCTTTCTTGAATTTGATGATGGGCGCACGCCAATCATCTTCTTCTGGAGGCATGTTCTGGTCAAGGTCGTGGACCTCGTAGATAGTGAGACCGGTGTTGCCTTCGAGTGAGCTCGGCACCATCCTTCTGTGTTTGATGATGATGTCGACCTCGCCCTCGGACGGGAGCTTGATGACTGCGGCCAATTTTGCTAAGGCATCCGCCTGAGCATTGTTGCTTCTAGGGATATGATCTATTTCGAAGAAATAGACCTTCTGGGTTAGTCTGGTGACGGCGGTATGGTACGGAACCAACTCTGGCTTCCGCACGTCATAGATGCCGAGGACCTGTCGGACTATCAGCTAAGAGTCCCCGTAGGCTTTGAGACATTTAATGCCCATGTGGAGAGCCATCTGGAGCCCAATGAGTAGAGCTTCATACTCTACTTCATTGTTGGTCAGGGACTTCATGAGGGCACAGGAGTTGTACAAAACTCCGCCCTGAGGAGTCAGGAAAACAAAGCCGGCACCTGCTGTGGCGGCTGGATCCTGGTTGCTCCGGGTAATCCCTCGAGAAGCACCATCGAAGTAGAGCTCCCAGCAAGGCACGCTGGTTGTGAGAGCGCTCTGCTGCCAGTAATGCAAGATATCTCCGCTCTGTTCAACTGGTTGTTGTGATTGAGCAGCAAGGGACTCCTCGTCTGGGAGCTCCGAGCTGAAGGGTGTGTTGTCTGGCACTGGATGGGCTGCCAAGAATTCAGCCATACCCTGTCCCTTGATTGCTTTCCTGGGGACATAAGTAATGTCGTACTCCATCAATAGGAGAGCCCACCTCCCCAGTCTACCTGAGAGGACAGGTCGTCGAAGGAGATACTTCAGAGGGTCGTGCTTGGATATAAGCTCGACTTGATGGGACAGGAGGTAATGTCGTAGGTTCTTAACTGCGAACACCAATGCCAAGCAAACCTTCTCCATAGGGGAGTAGTGGTACTCGGCACCGATTAGCTTCCGATTGAGGTAATAGAGGGGCTGCTCTTTACCTTCCTCATTGATTTGCGCCAGCAGAGCTCCTAGCGAAGCGTCCATGGTAGCAATATAAAGAATGAGAGGTTTACCCATGATCGGTGCCCACAGAACTGGGGGAGTAAGGAGGTACTCCTTGATTTGCTCGAAAGCCGCCTGGCATTCTGAGTCCTATGTGAACGGGGCGTCTTTCTTCATCAGCTTGCTGAAAGGCGCGTATCGATCAGAGAGGTTAGAGATAAACTTCCGAATATAGGCCAGCCTCCCTTAAAAGGACCTAAGCTCGATGATGTTGCTGGGTGGTGGAAGCTCCCGGATTGCCTTGATCTTGCTGGGATCCACCTCGATTCCTTGGTACCTGACGATGAAGCCGAGAAATTTTCCGCTGGATACGCCAAAGGCGCATTTCATGGGGTTCATCTTGAGCCCATATTGTCAGAGACGCTCGAAGACTTGGCGGAGGTCGCGCAAATGGTCTTCGTGCCTCTTAGTTTTGACGATGATGTCATCGACATAGCATTCGACGGTCTTGTGTAGCATCTCGTCGAATATTTTGGTCATGACCCTTTGGTAAGTAGCGTCGGCATTCTTCAAACCAAAGGGCATGCACTTGTAGTTGAAAATCCCCTTGGGGGATCTGAAGGCTGTATGGTTATTGTCTTTAAGGGACATCCGGATTTGATTGTAGCCGGACGACCCGTCCATGAAAGACAAGGCTTCATGACCGGTGGTCATATCAACCATCATTTCTGTGATGGGGACTGGGAAGTCATTTTTCGGATAGGCCTTGTTGAGGTCCCGAAAGTCGACGCAGATGTGGACCTGGCCATTCTTCTTCTTGACTGGGACTATGTTGGCGAGCCAAATTGGGTAGATACATGGCTCGATGAAGTCGACCTCCGTCATTTTATGGACTTCGGCTGAAACCTGGAGCTCCAGCTCATGGTGCATGCGCCGCTGTGGTTGCTTGACCAGAGCAATTGAGAGGGAAATGGCTAGGTTATGCTCTGCTACGAAGGGGTCCAGCCCTGGCATCTCCTTGTATGTCCAAGCAAAGTAGTCTTTGTATTCGAGCAGGAGTTGCTTGTAGTCCTGTCTTTCTGCCTCGGTGAGGAGAGCATTGACGAATGTAGGCTGAGGGGCTTCTTCTTCGCCCAGGTTGATCTCCATGAGCTCGTCCACGGTCGCTTGGCTACCGTCCTCCAGCTCAGGAGGAGCGGGTTGGAAATCGATGAAATCCTCATCGTCTGTGTCGACTTTGTGTATTTCTTGGTTCTCGAAGCCACGGGTTGACGTTGAAGGGACTGGAGAGTGGTTATTGCTGGGATCCATGGAGGATTGATCTGGACCGCCGGTTCCTAGCCAGCAGTTGTCAACTGGGGCTGTTGAGATCTCCCTGGGGTTGCCTGGCGAAGTTGACAATCCTTCGTAGTTAGGACCAGTGATAGCCCCCCCCCCTCAGGAGGGTTTGTTGAACTGGGTCGCTCGACTGGCTGAGAGACCGGAGGAGCTTCTTCGGCCCCCTTGTCTTGGTAGGGAGGCGAGGAGGGTTCCTCGACGGCTTGAGCCGGAGTTTCGGCTTTGACGGAGATCGGGATCAGAATTTCCTCTTCCTCATCCCCGGAGCTGTCAAATTTGGCTTCGACTCTAGCTCTGTCGTCGGCTGGTTGTGCCAGGCCTACGACGTTGACTGCGTGGTAGACGTGAAAGTCCGGGTCCTGGTCGTAGCCAAGTCCCCTGGTATCCTTATGGAAGGACGGGGGTTGCCCCCGGACCTGGGAAGGAGTCCACAGCTGACGGAAATGTCTTTGTTGTGCAGAAGTTTTCCACAGGGGAATGTGTTGCTTCAGACACATTTCTTGAATATGCGGCGACAGATCGCCCCACACCTGAACTGCTTCAGGGGCATCATCGGCTTGCCTGGACCAGCCGAAGTCGTAATCTGGTGGGGTTTGAGGGACCCCGTCTCCCTTATAGAAGACAATAGGTTTGTCCCTGTTGGCCTTCTTCTTGTTTCGGCGCTGTCGCTTGAAGGTCACAATGAATGTTGTCAGCGACTCGACGCTGTGCTTCTTGGATGCACATGGGATCTGGATGCAGTCTGGTGGCAAGCATATGCTCTTGCCGATAGCTCAGCTAATAAGATTAGCCTCGAAGTCGATCTGGCGCCTCTCAGGGTGATCTGGGGTTGACTTGGAGCCGAGGCGCAGCCGATGAAGCTTAGCCTTTTCCTCGTCAACAGAGAAGAGATCGTCATCGTCTTTCTCTGAAAGCCAACCGTTGCTTTTGCTTTTAATCACAGGGTAGGGACTAATCCCCTTGAAGTAGAGCGCGGCGTCAGCCAAGTTGCATTCTGCTGGTGTGAACGGCGATAGGTCTGCAAAGACCGTATGTTGCTCCCCGTCCTTGGCATACTTGATGCATTGGTGGAGAGTTGACGGGACGACCCAATTTTCGTAGAGCCAGGGTCTGCCCAGTAGCATCTTATAAGATGTGTTGGAGTAGATGATGTAGAATGTTCCCTTGGAGGTGAAATCATCGAGCACTGGGTCGACGTCCACCCGGTCGAGGACGTCCTCGGTGTTTTGGTTGAAGCCGGATATCTTGACCACCTGAACCCTCTGGAGGAACGGGGTTAGATATATAGTCTTGAATGTCTTGAGCGGCATGATGTTAACAGCAGCACCAACGTCTACCAGAATTCGGTTTACATCATACTCGTTGACCTTCCCCTTCATGTAGAGAGGACGGTTGTGGCACGGAGGGGAAAGCAGCATGTCTTTCTCCATGAAGGAGATGGTGACCGTGAAGGCTCCATAGGCAGCCGCCTTTATTTCTGCGGCATGTGCTTCATAGACTTCCTGATGTGAGACGAGGTCGAGGAAGAACTTCAAACTATCAGACGGAGAGCGGGGAGGTGAGGTAGAAGCTGGCCGTAGGAGCTGGTAGTCGTCCGGAGGTCGAGCCGTGGTGCTGCGCCGTCATCTTTACAAGTTGCTCTATTTTGCCCGGCCTAGGACTGCAGGATAGGGTGTTGGTGTCGGTACAGCCACGAGCTCGCCTGAAGGTTACCGGAGGCGGGATTAGTGCTGAGATGACTGGGAATGACCAGGGAATGGACCGTACGAATTTGGCGCCGTTTGGTGGACGCCGGAGGTTGCTGTAGTTCGGAGTACTCGGCTGGTCTGACTGAGTTCTGACTGATGCATAACCAAAGGGTACTGATGCCGAAGCTGCCCCGGGTGCTACCGAACTCCAATGGAGACAAAATTGGTGGCGACACGATCGTGGACAAAGTAGCTTCGAATGACAACTAACGGGACCGCAATCGGAGGTCAGAAAAGAAAGCTCTGAGTTGAAGAGTGGGGGTCGGTCCAACATGGACAGAACTGGAGCAGTCTGCAACCTTCGACAAGAATGGCCGGAACCGGGTGCTCGGGTGGGAGAATCACCTCCTTCTTGTTGGATAAGGTAGAGGACTGGCGGAAGTCGATCCCCTCCAAAGATCGTGCCAAGGGCTTCACTGAGCTGGTCGCTGGAGTATTTTCTTTCAGCTTCAGGTTGTCTGCCGGAGGTGTCTTGCGCAGTCTGGCGAGATTGGCTCTCACGGGCTGCTCCGATGTCGGAATTTGATGATACCACCTCACCTGCGAAGCTCTCTGGACGCCCTTTCCAGAGGTGTAGGGATTGCCACCAGAAGCTTCAGAGTGATGCTGATGGAGACGCTTCTCTCAGGACCCTATTGGCTGCCTGCGAACTAGGCAGAGCAGATTGGTGATAGATGAAGATTGGGGCGGGGAAAGGTGAAGTTGCAGCAAGGGGGAAGGGTCTAATGGCTGTGGGAGATGTAAGGTGGTGCTAGGGGGTTGATGGAAGAGGCTGGGTGGTGAGTAGGTAGGAACTAGGGGGACTGAAACTGGAGGAGAAGGGGCAGGGTTGGCTGGGTGTGCAGATTGACCAAGGTGGGAGGGGAGGGGTTGGCCTGGTCGACCAGGCCAAAGGAGGGAAGGGGGTGTGCGACCAGGGGAGGTTGGGGGAGAGGGAGAGGCTGGGGCACAACCCTCAAGGGGTGGGGAATTCAATTTGGGCCTTGGGGAGGTGAAAGGTTGGCTTGGGAAGGGGGAAAATGGCTTGGAGAGAGTGAAGGGGTGCCTAGGAATACCAAAGGTTGCTTTGGTAGATGGGGAAGTAAGGAGACAATTGAATGGAGTATGGGGAGGGGAGAGGGGTCTTAATGAGAAGTGAATGGGGTAGAGAGAGAGAGAAATTCGAAATTGGGAGGGGGAGGAGAGAGAGTTTTAGAGAGAGAGAGAGAGACGAGGTGGTAAACGGCGGTGTTGGCCATGGCAGAAGAAGTTTAGAGGGAGAGAGGGAGAGAGGGGTGACTGCGACTGCAGGGACAAGAGAGGGGGGAGGGAAGCCAGAGGAAAGGGGTTGGGAGGGCTGGCCAAGCTTGTGGATGTGAGGGAGGGGAGAACAGAGAAGCAAGGGAAGGGGGAGGAAGACTTGGGTGTCGCACCCAGCCGAGGGGAGAGGGAGGGAGAGGGGCATCGCACCCCTAGTTGGAAAGAGATGGGGAAAAGAGAGATAGAAAGGGTGTGGACCTCACATCGGAGGATATCTTTCCAAAAATTCTATTCAACTCATTGTATTCTAAAGAAGAGTTACATGACCTTTTATAGACTCTTCAGAGAAAACCAAAAGACAACTCATTAACACCTAATACCTACTCATCATAACTCTCTTGCGAAGACTAAAAGGCACACAAATAAAAAAAAAGACTCTTTAGAGAAAACCAAAAGACAACTCATTAACACCTAATACCTACTCATCATAACTCTCTTGGGAAGACTAAAAGACACACAAATAAAAAAAGACTCTTACATGATTATTGTAGACATAATTACTAGGAACATAAAACATGACCCATTAGGCTCATACATATGGCCCAATTAACATGAGACAACTAAAACATAAATAGCTATTTTATAGTTTTGTTGAAGCCGCTTGCCGATCCCATCATTTCCGACTCTTGAAGTATTTTGATAAGAGTTTCCCTTAGGTCTTTACTCCAAGCGATGGCTTCCCAAATTGAAACACTGGCAAGGAAGCGCTTCATCTGGTGGAGGACTTTCCGGTCGGCTCGGGCTCGAGCATCCTCCAGAGAGGGTAGTATGCTAGGCTGAGCTTTCTGTGAGCTGCCGTGCTATTCCCCGTCAGGAAGTTGCACTGCCTTGCCCTTACCATCGGAATCAGACTGACTTTGATCGCCGGTGGACTCCTGGAATAGGGATGCCAATGATGGCTCTTTTGAGGATGACTGGCGGGCTGGCTCGTCCTTACCGGACGGTCCCACTTGCTCTGCAGTAGAGGCTGGTACCGTCACAGGGGCTGGGAGGCTGACAGTAGCCTGTTCGATGCCGGAAGGGCTGAAGATACCGGGTCTGCTCCGAATCTCTACTTCCAGAATGGGAGCCAGTTCCTCTCCTCGAAAGAGGATGATTTGCTCCGGGTCGAAGGTGGACGGAGAGAGGGGTAACTCAGGAGTTCTCCCAAGGCCTCTACCGCGTCCCTGACCGTGACCTCGGCCATGGCCTGTGTGTTCTGGAGCTGGCTGTAGCCCGAGCGGGGCAGTTGTCCTTTGCCTTGTTCGGGAGGCCACTGGCTCACCTCGCCAAGAAGCATTGATGTTATCAGGGGGTGGAATGGCCACCATGTTGCAGGTATAGCCCCGAAGCATTTCTTCTAGCTACTCTGTGGTGATCTCCTTGTCTTTATAGCACAAGGAGAGCTCATCCGGGATTAAGAGCCTTTCTCCATTCTTGAGCTTTTGGATCATCTCTTGGACCCAATTTTTGAGGCGGGCTCGTTTCTACATTTCTTCCCACGGGATATAGCTGTCGAGTGGGAGAGCTCTGGTAGGACGAGGAGGAACGTATTCCTCCAGGTCATCAATGAGCCACTGGAGCCTTTGGAGAGGTGTTGGCTCGGCTGGCGACTATAGGGCGGCTGCTTGTTCAGCTTGTTTCTTGAGCCATCTTCTAAGGTTCTTCCTCTTATTTTTCTCTTGTCTCTTGGCAATAGCGGTCTCCAAGGGAGTAGGAGGGAGAGGTGCTGGAGCCAGAGTTGATAAATCTTGGTGAGGATATCTCCGAGCTGGTGCCTTTGCAGGGCAAGGTCGATGACTTTTCTTCACCCGAATCTCGATTCAGGCGCCTTCCGCTTGTTGTATCTGGAAGGTGGCGTTGATCGCCTGCTCGATTACCTCGAGTGACAATTTCTGGTATGCCGGGATACTGGGACTGGCGTCCGAAGACGTGTGTGCGGTTTGGTGCCTTACCCGCGGTGGCAACAGGAGCCTACGAGGAATCGATAGGCTGGTGCTGACGTCTGAAGACGTGTGCGCGGTCTGATGCCTTAACCGTGGTGGCGACAGGAGCCTACGAGGAATCGGTAGGCTGGTGCTGGCGTCCGAAGACGTGTACGCTATTTGATGCCTTAACTGCGATGGTGACAGGAGCCTATGAGGAATCGGTAGGCTGGTGCTGGGGTCCGAAGACGTGTGCGCGGTTTAATGCCTTAACCGCGGTGGCGATAGGAGCCTACAAGAAATTGGTAGGCTGGTGCTGGCGTCCGAAGACGTGTGCGTGGTTTGATGCCTTAATCGTGGTGGCGACAGGTTTTGTTGAGGAGCAGACCGGGGAATATGTTTGTTGTCTTGCTCCTTAGCCTTGCCTTTGTGATCACGCTGAGGGCTGGGCCTAGCGATGACTGAAGGCGCCGCAGGATAGTGTTGCTATGCACAGTTATCCCGACTCTGTGGATTGGCTGAGCCTTGTGGCGGTGGGCCCGCCGCTTGAGTCGAAGCCGCTGAAGACTCCGAAGATGTCTTCTTTGTACTTCAGATTGTGTTGACGGGTGGGCGGAGAGGATCCAACAGCTCATCCGCTGAGGAGATGTGACGAGGCTTAGGCGGGGCCTCGCTCTGCTTTTGTTTTCCCTTCCTATCCACGGATGCCAAAGACGGGGATAGGATGGGAGGAGGACAAGAGAGAGCTGAAGAGCCCGTTGTAGTCTCACCCACCAGAACGTCCTCTCGGCCGAGAAGCACCCGGAGAAGCCTGGCGGTATCTTCTTCAGAGAAAGGGAGAGACTTTAGCTCCCGCCAGAACCGCCACCGCACGACCGAGGTGGCTGGGGTTGGCTGGTTGGCTGTTGACGTCGGGAGCCCAAAGGGGATGACGGAGGAAAAGAATGGAAGACGTTGACTGAGAAGTCGGTCGGCTCCGTCTCTTGACTAGCGTCCTGCTCTCTACACCTCCATAATTGCTCGAGCACCTCTCAGTTGTCAGTCTGGAACTCGCGCCATTCTGGAGGATGCTGGTAAGGCAGCCCGTGCCTATTTTCTTGAGAAGAGTCTGGCCGCTCTGGTGCACTCCTGGCGGTGTTCAGGGTCTCCTCGATAGCTTGCCGAAGCCTGACAAGCGACATGGAGTTACCTTCCGCATCGATCTGCTCCCATTGGATCTGTTCCTGGATAAGGTGTTGAACTTCCTCACATGACTCGATCGGGTGGCAGATTCTAGAGTAGAAGGGGCAGTATTGAGGGTGATTACGGTCCCAATGGGTGTAGTCGGTCGACGGGTCACGGGACATGATTTGCCCCCTCTCGACGAGGATATCGAAGAGTCACCAGGTTCTCTCCCTGGGGAAGGAGAGAGGTCTATGATTATGCCAGGGCCTCCACCCCGGATACCAAATCGACCGTCCCCTTTGACTGGCGTTGGGTTCCTCTGACTCGTCATCAGAAAGAGAAAATGCGGCCATCATGTGGATGACATTGGCTGAGTGGTGAGCCACGCGTGTTTCCTTAGCTGGCCTAGCCCACATATGTGGTTGTGGGGGATCGACGAGACCACTCTTCATTTTAACGAGGCCGTCTCGGATCAGCTTCTGCGCCTGAGTCTTGAAGACGTAGCAATCTTCGACTGAGTGACCAGCATGCGATGATACATGCAATAACTGGGATCATCGGTCTTCAGGGCCTCATCTGGCTTACAACTCTCGGGCAGCTCGACAATCTTCTAGGCCATGCAGAGGTCGAAGAGCATCTTCGTGTGTTCCTTCTTGAAGGAGAAGGGTGTCTTCATATGCTCCGAGAAGGAGGGAGCAGCCCGCTTGTCTGCTGGCTTTTTATCAGAGCCACTGGATTCAGCCTCCTTACTGGCCTTAGCAGTAGGGGTGAACTCTATGATGTTCACCTCCTTTCCGGGCTGGCGTTCTCGCACTTGCTTACCCTTTGCTGCAGTGTAGCTCGGGTTATCGACGAAGAACATCTCTATTTCGGCGACCGCCGAATTGAGTTGGTCGAAGCCTTTGATATTATTGCCGAGAAGCTTTTCGCTGACCTCGGCCGCCAGACCTCGACGGCATATGGTGATGGCGTCCTCCTGAACAGGTGGATTGACACACCTCATGCTGAGGTCTCAGCACTTTTTGATGAAGTCTAGGGCACTCTCGCCCTTTTTCTGTTGAAGAGAAAAGAGCTCGGCTAGGGAGACCTTTCGCTCGACCGTTTGAAAATGGTCGAGGAATTTCTTCTGGAGATCCGCCCAGTCAATGACTGAGTTGGGCTTTAGGTGGGAATACCATTGGAAGGCTGTTCCCGATAGCGAAGTAGCGAAGTAACGGAGGAGATATGATTCATCCAACGCTAACTCACCCATGGCCGTAACATAGTAGGCCAAGTGTTCATGTCGCGACCCCTGCCCATCAAACTTTTGCAGCTTCGGGGGCTTGGCGTACTCCGGGGGAAGCTTTTTTAGATAGTGGTGAAGCGGGTAGGGTACACTATAGAGATCTATCGTGACAGCCCCTTCACCATACTGGGTGAGCTTTGTCTCAACAATACGCTCAATCATCTGGCGTTGTGCCAGGAGATTTTTTGGCATTGGCATATTGGAGGCTCGTGGCTGGGCCTCGATCGGGGGCATGCCAAACCCAGTTGCCAATGGGGTTCGGGCGATCGCCGCTGAGGTGTTGGCAGCATCGCGGGCCGCCGGGGGTACCGGTGCCTCGGCCTGGGGCCTAGCAGGTTGCTGAGGATGAAGGTCTCGTTCCTAAAGGAGGTCTTACAGAGGGCCTTCAGATGCTGGTTCTCCCTCATGAGAGTGTCGAGGGTCACTTCTGGAGCCTCGTTTGTAGGAGGGTCTTTGTTGACCGGCTCTACATTGAGAGGAGGGTCGCGGTCTTCCGTCGGGACTTCTTTCGCGCATTCCGACGCCTGCGGTCTGATAGAAGTGCCGATATGACCTGTTGGGGGAGGCAGCGGAGCCTGATGGCACGGCCTCCTGAAGTGGGACAGAGGCTGATTCAAGTCATCAGACTGGGTGTCAGGCTGGTGTCCGACGGTGCAGCACGCGAACACTCGAACCGCGTCATTAATGAATCAGGCCGTCCGCTTCCTCCGCGGGTGCCGCTCGGGGCGGACGGGCGCCCCTAGTCTGTCAAAGACCGAGGTGCATTGCAGAGGGGATTCACTCCCGATATCAGTCGGAGGAGAACCCGGAACAAGTTGCTGGAGGGCCCGAGCCCGGGCTCACCTTTGCCTCCGCTTGCTTGCGCGGGGGACATTGGACGACTGGGCGTCGTCAGACGATGCTATTGTAAAGCCAGCCACATCCCGTCTGATGCCACATCTGAGTGCTCACAGGGGGTTTCTAATACGCACCCTTTGAATGGCTTGAGCTTCTTCTGGGGTAACCCAGATTCTCCTCAAGTCAGGTTGCTGGTCTCTCTTGTCGCCGCTTTTTCGACGAGTTATCTTGGGAGTCGGTGTGTCGGGTTGTGGTGGGTGCCCCCGGGCGGTTGCCGAGGAACCCGCTCCTTTGAGCTTCGCCCCGTCCTCTTGTGTTTGCCGCAAGAGGTCAAAATGATTGGAGGTGGGGATGGTGGGAACGGTCCATTCCTGGGGTATGATTGGTTCACCCCCGTCAAGACGGATCCATAAGTCACCGACAAGAACAGTCTTGCCGGAGTTGCTAATTGCAGCAGCGAGCCACCTGCCTCTGCGGCCGTGGCGACGCTTCTTCTGAGGAGCTGAGGAAGACTCCGCCCTAAGATGGTAGACCTAGAAAACCCGGGCTGGAGCGACCGGCAGCATGAAGCTGTCAGCCAGAGTTACTGGGATCGGCCCCCGGGGTATGAGACCCGTGTCGGGAGTCGATGACTGGGCGACCTAGGTATAAGCCTTTGCCAGCACCGATAGAAGTGTTGCCGATGCTCGAGATGACACTCTTGCACCGGGAGGCGATTCCGTTCGAAGTGCTGAGGTGCCGATGCCCCTAGGTCGAGGACCCGCGGTAGGTGCTGGCGTAGTCCGAGCTCGGGTCGGGAGGCCCGAGGAGGGTGTTAAGGAACCTTGCCCCCTGGGTAGGAGACCCGTGGGGAGAGCCGGTTTAGCTGGAGCTCGGAACCGAGGTCCCGAGTGCGATATCGGAGAGCCACAAACTCTGGGCTGGGAGCCCATATCGAGGGTCGGCTTTGCCGGGGCTCGGGCCTACGGGACCGAGGAAGGTGCTGAGGAGCCGTGGACCCGGGGCTGGAAGCCCGTGTTGGGTACCGGCCTTGGTTGAGCTCGGGGTTGGAAGCCCGAGGAATATGCTGGGATAGTGACCGAAGTCCGGGGCACGGGGCCCGTGCCGGAGATCGGACGAGGCTGGCCTCAGGAGCTAACGATTACCCGGGCCGATGTTAATCTGGGGACCCTAGAGGGGCCAGTGGTGGCGGTCCAGTGCCCGATGCTCAGGTAGGCCACCGAGACTAGAGGTGCGTGTGGCACATTGGCCACGGGAGCCAATGGAGAAACTGGAGTTGATTGAGGAGCAGCCATAGGGATCACGCCCAAAAAGTAGGGCGATCGATGACGGAAGCAAAGCTGCGGATAGCAATCGGCGTCGCCAAGTAACCCACCCGGGCGTGGGTGGCGATGACGTTGGGACCGTAGGTGACGGCCGCTATGGTTGCTGGAGAGCTGAGTGCTGCGGAGGCGACGGTTGCTGATAGTTGCCGAGCGCGGTACGACGGTCAGACCGCGAGCCGAAAGCTGCTAGAGAATGTGCGCACGAGTACCCTCCTCTGCCTCTCCTGCAAGGACAGGGAAAGGGCACCAAGGCTTCAGGGCCGGCATAGACTTTACTTCAGCAAAAAGAAGAAAGGCCGGAGACGTCCCACCGGGCGTGCCATCCTCTCTGTTGCGGGTTTTTTTTATGCCGAATGACCGGGGTGAAGGAAGGGATGCAGCGGGGAAGGAAAATGCGGGAGTTTGATGTATCTTGGGTATCCTCCTTACAGTTGCATGCCTCTCAAGGCGGTATCGGACACTCTCCTTTTACGGAAAGTCGAAAGGGGTCGAATGGCACGGGAATGTCAGGGTTATGGATTAACCCGACAGGGTGCGGGCGTGCCAGTCGATTTCTCGACAATCACCCATGAAACCAAGGGTAGACCGGGGAAGCGCCACCAGGGCGCGGCATGTGGGCTCAGGCGATCGGGCGACACTTGGAGAAAAGGGGTTCCACGGGTGAGAGTGCGTAGGCGATTGTGGGTGTCGTGTACTGGACATCTTTCCCCACCGACCGTAAGCAACCGATGTTTATTTACATCGAATTGAATCCGAACACCTTCGTTCTATGCTGAATAAAAGTTTGTATATGTGTCTAAAGCCGTGGGTAGAGGGCCGAGAGCGTTTCGTAGCTGTGGGTGCACTTTTGACTGGGTGATGTCTACTGGGATAAGGGTGTCGGGCATATATGCCGAAAGGTGTAGGTATGGAGCTGGGGGCCAGAATGCAGGCGCTTATATTTCACTGGCTTTATGATGGGCCGCATGGGCCTTACAAATGGGCCTAAGTGGCCAAATTACAACTGGCGCAAGCCACGGGACAATTCTGACACGTGGGTCGGTCTCCGGGTCATTACGTAACGAGGCGAATATCCGCGTGTTTTACAGGATCCCTTTACAGGGGGATTGGTGTGGGCCCGACTGTCTTGGGGGCCAAAGCGGGCACGGACTGGCGCCTGGCGGAGGATGGACGCGGGTCTAGGTGAGCGGTCGGGTCCGTGTCTCGGACGGCGAGTGTCATCATGCTGGAGAGTCAAGGTCAGCCCCGGGACTATGATTCCCAGGCCAGACGTCCGACTGGACTCGCGTTGTTAGTCTGAGGGGCCAACGACCGGCTGGGAGGTGAACGGTGGGCACGCGGTTCCATGTCGGGGTTCGGCACGGTATTATGGAGTGCACCTCGTCACCGTCGTGAGTTGACGTACACGGGCAAACCCGGGATGCGGGTGTGTTTGCCGTCAGCATAGTCGCCTTACGTGCGACGGGGATGGTCTTGATATGAGACGGCTAAACACCGTGTGAGGGTAGTACATGTGACATACTCTCGGCATGTGCGGGCACTTGTCTTCTCGCATTCCTAACCCTTGCCGAAGACCTCGGGAGTCCGAGGGTGCGATAATTAGGCTGGGGGGTGTTCGTTCCTGCTATTGCCGTTGTTGCCGTCCTTCTTGTTCTTCTTGCTCTTCTAAGGGGGGGAATTTATAGGAATTTGAAGGGGTGGAGGGAGGGGTTTAGGCGGACCAAGTTGAGGGTTCAACTTGGTCCGAGTAAACCCCTAAACAGTAGCATTTTATTTTATTTTTTTGTATTTTTTGTGTGTGTGTTTTTGTGTGTGTAATGGAGTGGGAGATGGAGTTTAGGCGGACCAGTCCAAGGGGCTGGTCTGGTCCGCCTAAACCCCTCCTCCAGGGGGGGTTTAGGCAGACCAGCCCCATGGGCTGGTCTGGTCCTCCTAAACCCCTCTTCGGAGGGGTAAAATTCTTTTTTTTAATTGGATGGGGTTTAGGCGGACCAGCCTGAGGGTCCAGGCTGGTCCGCCTAAACCCCTCCCAGGGGGGGTTTGGGCAGACTAAATAGGTCCCCTTTTTTATTTTTAAAAATCTTTTTTTAATACCAAGGGGTTTAGGCAGACCAGCCTAGGGGTCCAGGCTGGAACGCCTAAGCCCCCCCACCTTGGGGGGTTTAGGCAGACTGAATTGAGGGAGAGAGAGAGAGCAGCCCCACCTCTATAAAATTTGATTTTTTGGCCTATTTTCTTCCTAAATTGACTAAGAAGAAAATGACAGTTGTGCTGGGAGGATACGTGGAAGCTTGTGTGCGTTGACTCGAGAAATTCCCCCGTGCTATCGCTTTACGCTCCCGCGTCCACGTGTCGACTTCTTGAACTGGTACGGCACACAAACCACGTCGTAGGACCGTAAACTGGATGAACTGAGGCTGAGCGGGGTCGTGAGACCACCGGGCTGGAGAGAGGGCGCGACCCCTGGGGAGCTCGCCTTCCCCGGGGGCGTGCGGCCGCGCCCGAGGGCGAACTGGCCCCGGGGCCGATCGTGACCCCAAGGGATGGCCCCCGGGGTCTCCTTGTGTCTTCCGCACGTGTCCTTTGATGGATGTTAAGCTCCGGGAATTGGGATGGGCCCGTGGGGGCCGTTGTCCTTCGAGTCGTAATAGCCTCTCGCAAAGTGTTCGGACAAATGCCCGACACACCCCGGGTTGCCGAACGGGCCACGTAGGTGACCGACGAGCCTTGGATTTGGCCTAGGGCCGAGAGTAGAAGTCCATAGGCGCTGGGAGGAGGCACCTTGGGCATACGGTCTCGGCCTCGTGTTGCATGCCGCGTTGTATGGCGGGTTGGCAGGGTAGCCTCGGGTTGGTCCGAGAGCTAAAGTTAAGTGGCTCATTGCCACGTGTCTGAGGGTCGGGGGTGGCCCCGGCTTGCTGGGGTGTCATTGTAGGACCCAATTAGTGCACTAGAACCACGGGGTGGTCCGTGGGTTGGTGTAGAAGGGTTGAAACATGTGCGCCCACAAGGTGTTCGGCAGAATGCCGGACACACGTGTGTGAGCCGTACACACGTGCTGCGGGTCTCTCAAGCCTGTGGTTGACCTATTTGGGTCTCCCTTTGACCTTGGAGGGTTGAAGGAGGGCATCCCGAGGTAGGCCCCTGGCCTTTTCACTAGATGCCACGTGGCGTGGCTTGTAGTCGGGGCGCCCCCAGGTTGGCCCAGGTGGTCGTGTAGAATGCGGGCAAAGTCCGCACCTTAGGGGTCGGGAGTGGTCCCGATTGATTACTGACGCCACTGTATACCTTGGCTAGCAGGTCAGGGCTGTTGGTCGAGCCCTCTGGGTTGTCGGAGGGGCCGGGTAGCCCATGCCTTGAAGGTGTTCGAGGAAATTCCCGAACTCCTATTTCTGGGTATTTTGCTGGGGAAATTGTCCGAATACAACAGTCATCAATAAAAGAGATGAAATAGAGGTGACCCCCTTTTAGTTCTATGGACATGGATCCATAAACATCCGAGTGTATGAGCTCGAAAAGGTCAGCAGCCCTCTCTCCATGTCCACTAAAGGGAGCCTTGGTCATCTTCCCCATGAGACAAGACTCACAGGTATCAAATGGCTTGTATTCGAATGAGTTCAAATACCCATTTGAGTGTAGGTGAGAGACTCTCTTGTCACCTATATAACCAAGCCTGCAATGCCAGAGGTATGCAGAATTTACTTCATTAGCATTGAAAACCTGCATAACTGTAATACCCTGATTTTTTTTCAAGAAATTAATTAGAAATTCCTTAATAAATAGAATAAGTTAAATTTTGACTATTTTACAAAAATTCAGAAAATTTATATTCTTGTAGATGATAACACGTTTAACAAACTTATCTTCTATGACCAACCCAAATAAAATCTATAAATAGGCCGAATTATTGGATTAAGCCCAAATTAAACACTTAGTTAACCATACCTTGAAATGCAAAATTTGAGCCCAATGCTCCATCAAATGAGCCCAAACCAGAGGCAAATGAAAGGCCAAGATGAGAAGATCATTTCTCCTCTCTTAATCTCCCGAAACCCTAACCCTAGGAGATGCAATCGGCAGAGATTGGATCGCGTCAATAATTACGGCGGCGTTCGCATCAACCCAACTTGCGTGGACGAATACTCCGCGCATAGAACCCTCTAGAAGGCGTGTGACCTATAAAAATGAAGCTCTCTAACCCTAGAATCGTTTAGAACCAGTGGCGACTGCAGAGGAGCTGGATCGAGGGAGATCTCCAGCGATTAGGGGCTGCGTGTATCATAGCCTTGGGTTTTCTTTCTCCTTCCTTCTTCATCTGATTCAGGTAGGTGATAGCAAGCCAAACCCTACAAATAATATATGGTTGGAAGCATCACCGTGTCAGCTTTTCATTGATGTAGAAAGCCCTAAATTTTATCAAGTGTTCTGTGATAATTTTTAGTTTTAGTAAAAGCATGTCATATCTAGGGTTATAACTGTTCCCTTTCGATTAAGTAGTAATTTCAGGCTGTAAACACAAAATTGATTCATGCATCTTGTAGAGTTTTTCGTGCTCTTTTGTTTGGTAGTAAAAGCCTAAAATTTAATGCTTTATATCATGCGAATTTTATGTTTTATCCCAACCCTAGCCAACCTCGTCGGAGGTGGGCAAGGTAGAAGGGGCAGCGACCTATTGAGGTTGCGCTGCCTCCCGATAGACCGCCCAACCATCTAGGTGGCCAGTTACGGACCGTCCAAGGCTTCGATCTTCGATCGTTTTCCTGACCCCCTATTTTGGTTTCCACGGCCTCGCGACAGACCGCATATCCTTATAAGCAGTCAGATTTCGACCGTTCTACTATTTTACTGCTGTTACGTCTCCAAAGGCACGCGGCAAATCCCTGACTGCTCAACCTAAGCGTGGCCAGTCTTCAACCGTTCAACGTCCTCAGCGGCACCCTATCGACCGTCCATCTCCAGCAGGCCTTCGGACCTGAGGGGGGCATGCGCGGCCTGTCTGTGACCGTCTATGGAGATGTAAGGTCCAGAACCGACCGCACATCTATAACAGAACAGATTAATTGTCATTATAGCATGTTATGTTAGTAGATTAGTGGTAAATGGCATGTTAGCAACACACCTAATAAAACTGTAATTCATGACAGTAAATAATTTTTGCTGATTTATTTAATTAGATATTGATCTTGATTCATCTTTCTAATGAATGTCAATCTTAATTGTGAATCATTTAAAATTAAAATGGCTATTAGGATTACACTTGTTATAACCTTAGACCTGAACCGTTAATCATGAACCATTATTATCCCCTAGAATTGAACTTGGACTCAATCGAACTGCTGTGATATGAGTCATAGTCCGAATTGGACTAACAGAGACATGCGCGGCCGTTAGTGGACCGCATATCTCCCTGAACGGCCCAGTGGCGACCGTGCATGTCACGCCCCGAGCCTTTATAACAGTGGAAGACTCGCTCGAGATACGGAAACAGCCGGCATGATAAGCCTCTTGCAAGCAAGAATGATCAGAGCGCGAGACAATCACACACATAAATACAATTGCACATTATTTTAATTAAACTCCAACTTATTTCATTGATAATCAATATCCAAATACAACAACTTTCAATTTCCCTCAATCTATCAAACTCAAGAAATAGGAAAATTACAGAGACTCGATCTAAACAATATAGACTTTCCTAAGTCTTCACTCTCATCTTGACAACACTTTCATTCACTCTCGGACCCGCTACTTGTATAGCCCGAATCTGAATTTGAATCACTTTCATTTCCTAAAAAGATTAGAAATAGGTAATGAGCACACTTGCCCAGTAGGTATCTTCGCATCAACATGAAGGCATCATTAAAGTAATTAACATTTTAGCTCTAAAGAAATAAGGTAAATCATGCAAATGCGATCAATCACGCGGTTAAATCAAAGTAACAAGATGATCATGTAAGATAGAATGAGAGCAAGATTGAACTAGCAAGAATGTAACAAGAACATGTTATTGGCCTTTCATGAATAAGAATGCATCGAGAATGTACTAGCAATGCCACATAATCATCACTCCAGTATCTTTTGCTTAAGAGCAAGTACTTCATGAATTTCTGTGGAATATCAAGCAAGAAAGTCATGTCGTGGCGTATTGTGGATCTTCACTTATTTATAGAGAAAGTACTCCCAATACAATGCGACGCCAGTAGCATCATACCCCATGGTTTATAATAGTATGTTTCCGACAATCAGCCGAGGGGACTAGCATAGAGCCCTTGAACATAATCAGTGCTCGATCGCATCTTCAAGTATAAATCAAGCTACTTCCACGCATGCAACAATAAAGTATGGCCAAGAATGTACAATTCAATAAGTTCATGATAACACTATTCAACGAATGAACGCTTCAATTTAATAATGCGAGAGTCAAGAATGGCTTAAACAAGGTTATGCTTATGGAAATAAATCGGTAGCATAACGGTACATTTCTTTAACTTCCATTCATTATATTAAGTTTCTTGATCAATATGATAAGTCCTAGACCATTATCAAGCCATCTAGGAACTTTAGAATATTAACCCTTGGGTCAAACCTCGGGTTAACTAGCTCAAGCATTGTGATGGTCAAGTACTGGGCCGTTACACTCATGTGGTCAAACCTCGGGTTAACATCTTCCTTGTTCGCCACCTAAAGCCTCCATTATCCCCATAACACCAAAGTCAATTACCCTAAACCCAACTTTACCTACACCTTTACCCGAACCGTGGCTAGTCCTGGGCAGGACTCACCTATTTTTGCACTCGAGCCTATCCCAGTCACTTCCGAGCAAGGGGAGAAGCCCAACATGTTTGAACCTCCGCTTACCCTTCCATTAAAACTCTCCATTACACCTCCACTGCTCATCAAGCTTATTGCCTTCGCTTCACCTTCCTCTACCACTCGCAGTGGGTGTATTCCTACAAGCACATGTGCCAGGGATATCCAAGAACTGGGCAAGAAGGGCTTGACCTCGGCTATGCAATTCAAAATTCAAGATTTTATTTGCTAGATGTCGATCCGTGTCATTATGCTGGGCATATTTGAGAAGTCTCCTTCAAGGCTCACTATGATAAATTCTTCCAAATTGATGTCATATCGACCCTTTATCAAAGTAACCTTATTCATTGGTCGATACTCTTTTAATGCTCTCATTACCCCTCGTTCCATCATTATACAACTTCCTTGTCAAAAGAAGGGGTTCTCCTCCCATGTTGCCATAACACATGAGAGTATTCGGGCGTTAATTCCATCCATTGAGCCATCTGGCTGGGCACTCTCCTTACCATGGAGAGGTGGGCATCCTTTCGCTAAAGGGCTTTCCACCAATTCATTCACTCCTTATTCTATTCCACCCACATTTTTCTCTCTACGGGCCACTCCATGGGTGAGGAGGAAGATCTTACCCTCTCATTCCATGCATTCTCTGCATTCTTTGCATATCATGCATTTCATGCATCCCTAATAACCATCATATGGCATTCACATGCATTTGCATTTCTTCTTTCCCGGGTTTTCGAACCCGTATCTTCCCCGCCTTCTGGAACCTCCGGACCTTCCACATCTTCCACCTCGGGAACCTCCGGACCTCCCTCTCCGGGCATCGCGCCCCAATACACCCACATGTCCGGATTCTCCGGGCTTCTCACTGACTCTCTCAGGGCATCGCGTCCCTCGGTACTTGCCTCCTCCGGAACATCCGGACCTCCCTTTTAGGGCATCCCACCCCTCCACACCTCCATATTCAGATCCTCCGGATTTATCTCCTGTCCTTCCAAGGCATCGCGCCCTTTTACATCTTCCTCCTACGGAACTTTCGGATTTCCTATCTTACTCTTTATCCTTCTCAGGGCATCACGCCCCTTTCTATCTTCTTCCTCCGGAACCTCCGGATTCCCCAGGGCATTGCGCCCCTTTTTATCTCCTGCCTCGGAACCTCCGGACTTATCTGATTACCCAGGGCACCACATCCCTTGGCATTTCCTTCCTCCGGAACCTCCGGATTTCTTATCTCCCCTCCCAGGGCATCACGTCCCTCGGCATTTCCTTCCTCCGGAACCTCCGGACTTCTTATCTCCCCTCCTAGGGTATCGCGTCCCTTCTTTTGCTATCCCTCTGGAACCTCTGGACCCTCCTGACCCTTTTCATCCACTCTTCCTAGGGCATCACATCCCTTCGCTTTGCCTTTCTCCAGAGCCTCTGGATCCCCTATCTTTCTTCCAATTCATCTTCCTACTTCTCCAGGACATCTCATCCTTTGTTCTCGTCATTTTTTTCTTCCTCTTCAATCATATTTTTTCATACCTTTTAACAGGGCATCGCGTCCCTCGGGATTTTCCTCCTCCGGAACCTCCGGATGATTCCTACCCGCATCATGATCCGCCTCTTTCCATCTATCAATTTCTTCTTCTAATTCCTCCCAATCACGGGTCCGACCCAACTTCTTCCATGTCAATCGCTTTGGGCATCTGCTCGTTTTCTCACTGCTTTCGAGGCTTTAGTCCTCACTCCACTTCTTGATTTTCCTCTCCTTCTGTAGACCATTCATGTGATCAGGGTCTCTGTACCTTAGTGAGGGAGTTCTAGCCCTCGCCTCTTTTCCTTTTCTCCTTGTTCGTCTGAGTATGGTCTTGGTACCACTCTTTCTTGTTAAGCCACTTCAAACCTTGGCTTCCAATCCTTTTATCTTCCACTTAAGGACAAATCTCATGTTCATCAAGATCGCCTCCAATAGCTGCTGCTTCTACAAGGTTGCAAGGTAACGTTTTAAGTATGATTTGATTTCATCATTCTTCACGCACGGGTTTTCAAAATGAAGTGCTTCTGAACATGATCAAGAGTGTTATTCTAGATATTTATCTTAGGCCTTTTCATTAAGTCAATTTCAGAAAAAAGAGTCTTTAGGCTTGCTTTTACAGCACTTTGGTTAATAAGAACCCTGCGCTGGGAGTTCGACATTCTTTCCCCGCTTGTTAAGGGCAACCCTTAGCTGGGCACTCCACACACTTCACGGCGCCCTTAGTCGTCTCCTTTGATAAAAACATCATTACTGCTTTGGCCATGCCATGAGTATGCATGAAAGTCATTTCTCTTCTTTGCTCGGCCAAGTGCAGGTACAAGAGGTTGACGGATGAGATGACTAACCTAGGTACTCCCCAATACGAGAGAAGTCTCAAATAGGGACAATCTTGACCTAAATTAAAGTGAATTTTCATGATACATCTAGCCAAAAAGGGCTATTATGAAAGTCAATTTAAAATTCAAATTCAAAATTATGAATTATGGCATGACAAGAGAGGCAAAGTCCCCGCAGGGAAAACCCTGGTCGTATGCATGTCAAGGTCTAAAAATTAAAGGCATAAAGCCCCGGCGCAACAGACTACCTCTTTGAGGGGTAATACCTTGGAAGGATTTCAAGTCCCGATATCTCCCATCTTGCATAAAGCTTATCTCCAATCATTCTTCTCTTCTCCCACTAAGACCGAGTGTTTCTTGGGTATGGCCTTGGTAGAAGCACCGTTAACCAAGGGTAGTCGGTCATAGGGCCCCACCTTTAAATGCACGACCGGCTTTGGGCAGTTTTTAGCGAAAGAGGAAGGAACAAGGACCCTTAGCAAATGGTTTAAACATCCTTTGATGCTGCTTTAGCAATGTCTAAACCAAAATCTAAAAAAAGTTGAATATTTCTGGTAAAAAATCTAAAAAAAATGAATATTTCCTAAGTAAAAATCTAACAAAAATTGAATATTTTCAAAATCCATAAAAAAAATCAGATATCTTCCAAAAATCCACATAAAAATTTAAATATTTTTAAAACTCATAAAAATTTACATATTTCAAAATCCAAAAAAAATTACATTATATTTTGATTGATGGTGCTTTTGCAGGGACAACAGCTCTCACAGGACTAAGAGCATAGGATGAGTCCTCTCCATTCGTTGCCACGTTGGGCATCAATTGATCACATCTTCATGATTTGTTAGGCATTACTCTGATTATTCATCTCCAAATCTTTTTAATCAACTCCTATTGATTTCACTTGATCACTCTTGCCACTGGGTATTACTTAATCCTGATCATTCAAGTGACTAGCCAAGTTGTCATCCTCATGACAAACAAGAAGCAATGATGTTATGCTATCTATGCTTTAATGATGCTATCTATGTTAAATGTTATTCATGCCTTTCACGCTGTACACGCTTGAATGCTATTCATGATATGATACGTACATGTTATTGATGCTTTGATACATGCTATATTTTCATGTTATTCAATGCTATTCAATGCTTTCATGCTTGAATTCTATCTCTTCTATGGTTGCAATGCTTTAACGCCTTATTCATTACTTGTTATCTTTTATATCTTGGCTAATGAATTTTTGAGCGCAGGAAAGAAGCTCTTGGTCCCACCATCTCAAGCCCCACGATGCTTGCACTGCATATCCAAATTCCCTCATACTTATTGCTATCACCATCTTCCCCTTGTATGCATTTTACTATATGTTACCTACACTACTAGATTATATCAAGGACCTTGTGGCTTTGATAAATTTGGAATCTGAGTTCCCCTTCATCAAAAATGATGACGATTTCAGAGGCGTCTTAGTCATACGGATAGGCCGTTGAGCCGTCTAAGACTGGGGACGATGGTTCCCTTTTATGAGTTGGTGCGTGGATAAACGGGCTTCGGCTTAGTATCAGCTCACAAATTGGTTTCTTGACCCAGTCTCGACAGTTTAACAATATTATCCTTGATTATATTATATTCGTATTTGCTTTACTTTTCCCTTTAAACCCAGCATGCATTCATATAGGAATTTGAATTAACTTTGGAAAACCCTTCTGATAAGCTGATTTTGAAGGTAAAGATAATTCTGATTGTCCATGATAAGAGATATTCCATTCCGAATTGTGTCCTTAGTTCCCCTTGCTGTCATTTTGGGCCACTTCCCTGAAAACTCCTTTGTTTGGATTTCTATCTCTCGTTCAATTCCTTTTCCTTTGATCCACCTTGGCTGCAGCACGTCCACATTGGCTGGTAACCGCTCCCCAATGGTGAAACCTACAGGTTTGTGACCTGGGATACGTCCACTACGCTGGAAGTTGATCGCTCTTTTTATCTCCTTCATGCTCTCGTGCACACTCCTTCTTTATCCAAATAATTGTTGCTTTTCATTGAAATCTTCTCAAGATTACTTCATCTCGAACTTTTGATTCAATTCTAAACAAGTGATGATGATTGTGTGTCTCATCACACCTTGGCATCTGCTTTTCAGTTCGCTCTCACTTCATTTCATTCCATTTCATTCCATTCCATGCCGCATCACTCCATTTTATTCCATTCCACTCCGTGTCACTCCCTTGCAAAGCAGACGCCAAGGCGGGACAGCTGTAGACACGCCAAATTTGACATCATTTTGAGCATATCTCATACCGCACTGCGATGCCTCATTTGACCCTCAAATTGACTTATTTGAGTGGTTTTCCTCTCTTGAATATCCAACTTTCCCCAGTTTTCACACATCTTTTCCTATTTTTTTCCATATTTTTTTGAGCTTTTTCTCTATTTTTCCATGTCATAAATCAAATGGTGGCAGGGACCCGAGCGCCATTTAGACAGTGCCTAGGCAGGGGGCGTCCATTTCCAGCTGAGTTCAGTTTGGCCATTCGAAATCTATGAATTAGCGACCACTGGGTCTAACGCCATTTCTTACAGAATTTTGATTTCGAACAGAATCATTTCCCTTCCTCACTTAAACTCCTTTTCCACTTGGGAAAGGGTTCCTATGGCTTCCTAATATTGTAAGGACACTTGGAGGAAGGATCCCTCTTTCCAAATCCCACCAAAACTCAATTTTCTAATTTTCTTAGAATTAAACTCCGAATTTTCTTTCCCTTCCTCACTTAAACTCCTTTTCCACTTAGGAAAGGGTTCCTATGGCTTCCTAATATTGTAAGGACACTTGGAGGAAGGATCCCCCTTTCCAAATCCCACCAAAACTCAGTTTTCTACTTTTTATGGAATTAAACTCCGAATTTCACTTCCCTCCCTCACTTTAACCTCCTTTTCTACTTGGGAAAGGGTTCCTATGACTTTCTAAGGTTGGGAGGACACTTGTCCAATAAATATCTCCCTCCAAATCTCATTAAAACATGGTTTTCTAATTTTCTTGGAATTAAATTCCGAATTTCACCTCTATAAATAGGACCCCTCTCTCCCTTGTGTAAAAGGCATCAATATCAATCCAAAGGGAGGTGCTACTAGATTGAAGGCTCAAGGAGGAGGTTCCCATGAACCTACAAGCTTCATCCATGGAGTTCTTCTTCCTCCCTTGAAGATCTTGAATCCAAATTGGAGAAAATCACTAAGCTTTCTCCCTCCTATCTCTTATTTTTTTGCTTTAGTTAATTGCATGCATCATATCATGTTCTTATTTTATTTCTTTTTATCTCAATATTGAGATATTCCCATGTTGTGCACTCTAGCACATCTCCCTTAGTGTAACACTTGCACATCTCCCTCTATTCTTCATCATACATCATCTTTTACCTACCCTTTTGCATAGGGGTTTAAAGGCCAAACACCAATAAGGTGTGTTCATATCCATGCTTTCTATGTCCATATTTATATTTGGATTTGATGCTACACATCTTAGTTTCTAATCTATGTTTGTTTATTGGTGTTTGTTAATTTTACAAGGATAATGAAGCTAAGAATAACTCTCTTCATCGGCCGGCTGATAGAAAGAGAATGTGCATTCACAATCTCCCCCGCATTTAAGGTATTTATATCGCGATCCCTCCTCTATTTTCATTGTTATATCTTTGAGGCCCTCGCGTCTCTGGCGATCACCCTCCATTAGCATCCTACGCATACTCCCCTTTCTCTATCTTCCCATGCTTTTCTAGCCATATTTTATTATCCCTTTTATTTTCTTAAGTGGATTTTCTTAGAATCTACAAATTGACGATCACGGTGGGACTGTCATTATTTTTCTTTGATTACCCTTCCCCTTTTGCACCCTCGGTGCAACTCCCTTTGTGCTCCACACAGCACTTTCCTTTTTAATTTATCACTTGTGCACCGCGTGCACATCCCCCTCTCCTTATGTGATTGCTAACTTGTTGGTTTTTGGAAAATTCTACTTTCTTATCTCTGAATCTTTTTTTTAAAAAAAAATTTGGATGCTATGCTTCATATTATATTGATTGTTTTGATTTGTATGGCCATGTGAGTGTTTTACCTTATCTTTCATTGGTTTGACTCATATCATTGTTCATACTTTCTTTTTTTTATCTTTTGCATTAGTACTTGCATATAAGGCATTTGACTTGGGAGACCTCCTCTCCCTACATCTTTTAGGACCTCCTACCCCCTCTTGGTGAAGGAAGGACTCTCCATTGAGCATTCCGTCTCATTGGATAGAAAATTCCTAAACCAAGCCTCCATAAGTCCCCGCACCCGTGGATTCTCTCACGGACGCCGGGCAGGTTGTACCTTTGAAGTTCCCCGGGTTAGTTGACCCATGTATGGTGAGAATAAACCTAGTTGGCATTGAAGCAAAACCATATTGAAACTAGATTCCTCCCTTGAGTGAATCATACCAATCTTGTTAAAAATCATCTAATTCACATCAAGGTATCAACTAAATCAAGCATAAGCATCTCAACTTCTTTGATATCTTTGCAACATTACTTTGATTGAATATTATTTGTTTGCATGATGTCTCGCTTTGATAATGAAACCAACATGTCTAATTCAATTTGTAATCATGAGGATGATCAACCTAGCACATCATACAATCCTCAAGTTTATAATTCTCACCACAATTCTTTTAAGGGACCATGTCCTCACTCTTATGGTCTTGCCCGACCCATGGGTAATTTCCAATCTTATGATCCCTTACATCCATTGCAAGCCACTACTTCCCCGGGACTATCTCCTCCACATGATGAGAAGGTCTCCCAAGTTTTACGTGCATTAGATCATCTCACCCCTCAACAAATCCAAGCCCTTAAGGCCATTGTTGAGAGTGCATCTTCTCCTTCTCATCCTCCTTCCAATCCCTCACGGGTGGCCCATCACCCACCTATTTCTATTCACACTCCCACTCGGGTGGCCCATAACCCGCCTCCCTCTCCTATTCAAACTCCCGCTCAAGTGATCCATCACCCGCCTCCCTCTTTTCACCCGCCTTCTTCTACACATACTCCTTCTCGGGTGATCCATCACCCGCCTCCTTCTATTCCTCCTTCTCGACCCCATGGCCCTCATATTCCTTGCACCCCGATCCAACCGGGTCCTTCTTTGGGTCAACCCCAAGCCCCTCCAAGGCCATCATGCCAACCCTCCGTTATTCATGTCACACCCCTCCAACAAACTCTTTTTGATAAAGTTGCTTCCATGGAGGAATAATTAAAGAGGGTCACAAGCCCGCGGCCCGCTCCTTCTCCTCCTCCTCCAACAATCAACCCTCTTCATGATTTCATGAACAATATTACAAAGATGGAAAAAGATTGGAAGGATAGGAGAGATAACGGCATTATAGATTCAAGTGAGCCAGACGTTTTAACAAGCTTTGATGATCAAGTGGACGCCGTCCGCCCTCCACCCATTCGCCCCATTCATTCACATGGCCCTCCGCATCCACCTTCGCTTTTACATAATCCTCCACAAAACTCTCCACCATAACATTATACTCCATCACCTATTATTATGCCTCCACCATGGCGTCCACTTAATATTTTTGATGATTATGAAGATTTGGAGACGGGACGACAAGATGAAGTCCCTCGGGGCGCACCCCTGCCAAGTTTCCTTCGTTTTCCTCTCCCTCCATTACCACCCGATGAACCCCCTGCTCAGGATGAACCCACTGTCCTTAACCCTATTTATGAGACTAATTGGTGCTACGATGATGGGTCGATACTCCAATCACCCACACCGGCACACCATGCGTCTTCCCCTATCCCTAATACCTCTCGCCCTATCCGGCACTTCCTCCGCACCAAACCTTCTCCTTTTACACCTTCAATTACCACACCATTATGTTGTGTCCCTGTGCCTTGATGATGTTTTGCTTCATAAGTTTTGATGATAGTAACACTATGAGTCACCACTCGAGAATGAATGGTTAAAGAATGTTTTGATGATAGCTGAGTCACTTCATGTGCCTGAATTAACTTCATGTGCTTGATTGAATGTCACGGTTGCATATATATATACATTGATGTGCGTTTAGCTGCTGGTCTAGGTCTGAGCATGTCTCGAATGCACGCAATCAGTTAAGTCGGTGCATTCAGGTTATGTCTAAGGCTCGTGCATATATGTCAGTCAGGCTGCCCAACAATCTAAGGCTCGTGCATATATGTCAGTCAGGCTGCCCAACAAACTCGGTGCATATCATAGTTCATGGGCATTAAAGTCTATGCATTCCATTCTCTATGCACGCAATCTTGGCATGTGTTAGGATGGCGCTTTGCTTAGCTCGCGTCTCCAAGTCTGTGCACTCTATCTGTGCTAAGGATTATAAAGGTCCGTGCACTTCACTGTTCAAGTCAGTGCACATTCTGTGTCCGTCTATCTTTGCATCTCATATGACTGTGAGTCGGTGCATGTATTCATCTGTCTTATTTAGCGTCTCATGTTGTGTCTCAGCATACCCAGGACCGAGCACGTTTCATGTCTGTGCTTTTATGGGTCGGTGCATAGTTTGCCTTGCGCATGCAAGGGTCCGTGCAGATGTCAAGTCGGTGCATACTTTTGCACTGGGCAGATAACATCTGTGACACGTAATTGAGTCGGTGCATTTCTTCCTCCGCATGCATAAAGCTTGTGCATCTCTTTCTTATATACTCAAGTCATTCATGTGCATCGTCTCCAGGTACGTATAGCTGAGTCGGTGCATTCGTATGCTGTGTGAGCAATCATACGGATGAGCTTCAAAGTCGAAGCACTCCTTCTCATCAAGGGTAGGCTTCTCAGCGCGAGCAGATCGGTGCAATGTCTGGTCTCAAGAAAATGAGCTCGGTGCAACGCCTGAGGATAGTCGGTGCAACGCGTGACTTCAGAAGAAGCTAATCAGTGCAAACCATTCCTCAGGACACCAATCTAAGACGGTGCAATGCTTTTACCAGCTCGACCAGGTCAGTGCAATACCCAGTTCCGATAGAACAAGCTCGGTGCAATCGTTCCCAGTACGTGTAGTTTATAGAACCTGTGCACGTAAGTGATCAAGCCAGGGAAGCCATAGTTAGAGCAACATATGTGCACCTGAGTATCTAACTTATAAGGAACAGAAGAATAAGGGCACAAAAGAACAACAGAATAATTAACTGGCACGTGACCCAAGGGTGATTCTTAATGGAAGAAGTCGCCACGTGGGGTCCCAATCGTTTAGATTCTAACACGTGGCAAGATTCTCCTGAAGCTTCCAGGCGGGGGTGTTCCCTCCACACGCCTAGGGCATGAGCGAGCGACCTCAATCTGAGGAAGTATATAAGCCACCCTTCTGCAAGTCAATCATAGACGACACTCTCGGGGAAAGATCAAGAAGAATTATCGGAGAGCATAAGAAGAAGAGAGAGTTCAAGAGAGAAAAAGAGAGAGAGAGTAGCAAAGAAGAAAAGAAACGAAGAAGAAGAAGAAATAAAAAGAGAAAGAAAGAGAGAGATTGAAGAGAAGAAGAAGTTCACTGAAGATTTGCTCTACTGGACCGTGGATCAAATCCAGGCCAGTCAGCTCCTTGAGAGTCACATCTGCACTTCATTGTTTACAGCTTTCAGTCGTTGTTGCTTCTTGTCGCATGTTTTCATTTTACTTTTCTTTCAAGCTGTTTGTCAACAGAGCAAGCTGTGATGCTCAGCGGGCAGAGAAGGATTCCTCTGGATGGGTTAAGCTGTAAGCCCCAGCAGTTGTAGAGGTGTGGTATCCTCTAGTCGGCTAAGTTGTAATGCCCAGTGGGTCAAGCTGTGAGTCAGCAGTTGGCGAAGCTGTAATGCCCAGCTGTTCAAGCTGTTCGTCAGCGGATGTAGGCAAGCTGTGAGGCCCAGTCGTTAAGCTGTGTATCAGCGGAAGCCATACTCTAGTTGGAGTGTGGGGTGGACGTAGGTTTGCGGGTAGTAGACTGAACCACCTTAAAATTGCCCTATGCACTGTGGTTTGATTGTCTCATCTGCTCTCGATAGATGTATGTTTAGGCTGATTAATTTGTTCTTCCAATCTAGCAAGTGTTCCATTTGCATACTGCATGTTTGATATAGGTCTCGTGTGAGTTTCGTGAAGTCTGTTCTTATTATCTGTCTATTCTGTAGAGTTCTGAAATTTTGTTTATCTATCATCTTCTCGTCCTTCGTAGAGAGCATCCACTTCGTGCTAATTACTTGCCCATATTGCTTCCGCGTCTTTGCCTTTCCACAAGTTTTAACTGGGCTTAATTAGTAGTTTTAATTGATTGAAATTTTTATAATAGGGATTCATTCACCCCCCCTCTGTATCCGGGCCTAGCTCACCCATCAGTTGGTATCAAAGCATACCATCTGCTCCAAAAATTAATATCAGAGCGGGTCTCTGTGCATTCAGATCCAACGATCTACAAGGGATCCGGCTACTTCGGTGGTGCATTTCAGAGTGGGTTTGGTTTTGTTGTTTTCGGTGCTTCAGTCTCACAGAGTTGGTGTCTTGCTGTACCTCTGTTGATTCCGGTGCATTTCTCATCTCCTTCAATTGATCAAGTCATTTCTCGATGGCTCATCCACCGATCTTCAGAGGTGATGACTTTCATCTATGGCTGGAAAAGTTACATCGGTATGTAAGGACAACCGATCCTGATCTTTGGAAGGTAATGACTCACGGTCCACACAAATTATCGAGAGATAAATCCAAATGGACCGAGAAGGATAAATTGAAAAACTCCATCAATTCTAGAGCATTTAACTTGATAAAAGCATCAATTGACCGAGCACTAATCTCATGTGTCTCATCTTGCAGGTCTGCCAGAGAAATGTTGAACAAACTGAAGGATGGCCGCTGTAAAAATGATAACCGATGCATGATGGCTCAAGGAAGTGAACATAGCAGCAATCAAGATGAAGAACATGACGATGATCAGGTAAATATATTCGAGAACTATACCCTGGATGATTGGATTGTTGCATACCATGAGTTGCTTGAGTCTCATGACCATTTAAGAAAACATCATAAGAAGATGAAAAAGAAAATTGACAAAAATGATTTTAATTCATCATGTGAAAATTACTTAAAAATAAATCAATCATATGATGCTTGTCTGTCTGAAGTTCACTCCAACATGAAACAAATATGTCTGTTGAAAAATGAAAACCAAAAATTTGCTAATGATGTTTCAAAATTAGAAAAGTAGCTGAAGATAAAAAATGATGAACATCTGATGAAACTGGAAGAGTTGGAAAAGATTAATTCCGAACTGAAAAAATTGAGAGTTGAGAACAGTGAATTACATGAGAACAATAAAATTCTTGCTGATAGAATAAAAGATTTTAACAAGGAAAATTCACATATCTCAATTGAAAAATCTGCTTGCAGCACTTGTTCTCTGCTAAAAGAATGCAATGAAGATCTTTATGGTGAGAATGAATGGCTGAATAAACTGATTGCTTCATCTAAAGAGGATCACATAAATCTGCTTGCTGAGAAAATTAAAGTGGAGGAAAGAGAAGAAGAATTAATTGAAAGACTAAAGTCTGTATCCAGTGGTGAAGAAATTAAGAAGCTGACCAAAGAAAATATTGAACTGAAAGCTGAAGTTGAAAAATTGAAATGGTTAAACACTAGTATGTCCGAAAAAAATCTCACTGTAGAAAAGGAAAAAATTATCTGTGATGAAGAATCAAAAAGTTTGAGCAATCTGGAACAAGAAATTGAGAAGTATAAAACTGTAAACAAAGTTCTAAGCGAATGCGTTAATTGCAGTGAACATGAGATAGCCAGTTATGAACTTCACATTACTTTTTTGAAAAATAAAATTCATGATCTGGAAAACTCAGTATCCGAGTCTGCTAAAAATAAAGGGAAAATGAAAGCTGTCATGACAGGTGAGGATGAAAATTCAAGAAAGGGGATAAGTTGCAGTTATGATGTCAAGGAAACTATTAGAAACCAGCTATACACCACTTTCGTGCGAAATTCTGATGTATCTAGTACTACAAATCAATCCCCAAAATAAAATAAAAATCAGAAATCACCTTCATCATCTGTATTTCAGTTCAAGGCCCAGAAAAATGAAAAATAAACAAAAATTGTTAAGAATAATCAGAAATTGAAAAAGAAGGGTCAAACGAAGAAGGTAAAGATTGTTCATGTTCATGCCCTAAAATCTGCTAGCTCGGTTGAATTTAAAGGGCCAATGCACACTGCTCATGCCTCATGTACTCATTCGCATGCATCTAGTCAGTCTGTTAGTAACCATGTCGCCAGGAAATCACAGGTGTCATGTCATTACTGTGGTAGGCATGGTCATTATATGGATGACTGCAGTGTAATGAAAAATGATGATATGATGCATGATAAATCTTTTACAAATCATCATCATGACCCCAAAAGAAACACGTGTGCTTCAAACCAACACATCATCTGTTATAACTGTAACAAACGTGGTCATAAAGCTGTTGAGTGCTGGCTTGGGTCTTCATGGGGAAACAATGACTCAAGAGGCAAGCACCTAAGGTGCTTCGAGTGTGGGAAGTATGGCCATACAGTCCAGGACTGTTGGCATGTCCAAGGAGGCCATGTTAATGACAAATTTTTCAAATTCTCTACCAAAAGACCAGTGAATTTTCCATGTTTTAACTATGGCAAGTAAGGTCACAAGTCTGCGGAATGTTGGTTGTCAGACAATAAGAAACAAAATGTCTATGTGAACAGTAGGAAACTTCATGCTCACACTCATAGGTCTTAAGCTGCTGTTGATATGCATCATAGGACCAGAAAATCTGCTGTCTTATGCAGATATTGTGGTAGAATTGGACATTCCATGATTAATTGTTATTTGATGGATTTTTATGACAATGTTACTAAAAGATTATTTAGAACACCTGTAAGGGCTAATACAGGACCCAAGGCGGCTTGGGTTTGATGAGGACATCACCAACACTTTCATATGATCGAGGATCCCGATGCTCGCCACCTATGCTACATCTTGTTCGCCACTTTATTCCGAGTCATATGATGTATTTTTCATTTTCTTATTATGTAATTTTCATTTTATTTGAGTCAAGTCCCTAGGTTAAGGTGTCATCTACCTAGGTTAATTGGCATTAGAGTGGTTAATGAGTCAGTTGGGCCCAATTATATGGGCTAGGCCCAGGGGCGCCCCCTTCCCCTTGGTTTAGTGTTAGAAGTCCAAAAGTTAGGGACCTAAGTTAAATTGTGAGATTCCTATAAATAGGACCCCAATCCCTCATTTGTAAGGTAATGAATTATTGAATGAAAAAAACCTGAGTTTAAATCCAGAGAGTTCTTGTGAGTTCTCCTACTTCTCCTCTCTCTCTCTCTCTCTAAAGGGGGAGAACCCCATTCTCTCTCCTTCCCACCCCCAATTTTGAAATTCTCTCTCTCTCCTTCCCATTCACCTCTCATTAAGACCCATCTCCCTTCCCCATACCTCCCATTTAATTCCCCTCCAACCCCTAGGTGGAATCCCCTTCTCCTAGGCACCTCTTTATTCTCCCAAGCAACCCTTCCTCTTCCCCAAGCAACCAATCCTTTTCCCAAGCCACCCCTTCCATTCCCCAACACACCTATCCATCTCCCAACACACCCCTTCCCCTTCCCAAGACCACCATTCATCACCCACCATTAAAACAAATTCAAACACTCCCCCCCCCCTTTCCCAAGAGTCACTTGCGCCCCCCCTCTCTCTCACCCTCCACCCTTGGCCACACCTCCCTCCCCCTCCACCTGCTAGCTGCGACCCCAACCACCTCCACCCCCATCCTCCTTGCCACAGCCGCCCTCCCCCATCCCCCACAACCAATACCCCTGCCCCTTACTGTATTGGGCCCCCTATCCGACTCCATTTACCTTCATCAAGTTGCAGTTCCAGTAGCAGTTTGCAACAGCAAAATACCCCTGAGTTGCAGAGGCTTCCTCTTCATCATCGTGAGTCTCCTGGTGGCAAATCATATATTGTTAGAAAGCCCTTCCAGTCAGCTTTGCAGGCGAGGTGGTCTCGCATCCGTCTGAGCTCCAGGCTGCGCGGGAGAGCGATTCTCCCACGACTGCGCAAAGTTGCTCCGCCAGGGAACAAGAAGCCAAGAAAAGAAGCGACCACGGCTTCTCCGGGATGAATTTGGATGTGATTCCTTCGTAGACGTCTTCTCCTACAAGCCTCCTAACATCACCAAGAAACGGAGCACCGTTTGAAGCCCTGAGCATAAAGTTACAAATTTTATACCATTGGTGCGCAGGTCAGGTTAGTCAGGATCCGCCCAGACCCCCTCCCACTCTTCTGGCCGTTTCTCTCGACCCCGACCACTTCTGTCACCATTCTTCCTTTCTGGATGAAGAAGACTCGACCACGCTCGCGACCGTCCTGGTCCCGCCTCAATCCGAGGTCGGAGCTTCCCGGGAGAGCCGTTCTTCACCAACTGCGCAGAACCAGTCCGGCCTACAACCAGAAGCGACTTACAGAAGCACCTGCGACCACACCGGTGCTCCCCTTGGCGCGCCACTTGACCGGCGTGAAGCTCCACTGGTCCTCTGTCCAACGCAGCCAACGGGGCATCGTTCGGAGGCCGGAGCATCCCGTTCCAATTTTTCTACCTCAGGGGCGGAGGCCAGATCAGCCAGAAGTAGTCCTGACCTCTTCCCACTCTTCAGACTGTAACATTCGACCCCGACCTCCTCTGGCACCGTTCTTTGTTGCTGATCGAAGAAGACTCATCCACGCTCACGTCCGTCCTGGTCCCGTCTCATTCGGATCATGGTAGCATTTGTGGGGACTTCGTCATCCTGCTGCAGCGTCTGGGAACCAGTCTGAGCTTGAGCCAAACAGCACCGGTCCAGTGCTTGCCCCGGCCGACAACGGCGACAAGACTTCCCGAGAAAATTCAGGAGTCATCCCGAGCCAGTCAGTGACGATTTGGCACTGGTTTTGTCAGCTTCTGAGTTCGGGAGCGTCCTTGGCAGCATCAACAGCGAGCATCTATCAGACAGGCAGACAGGCGGGCAGAACCGACGGTGGGATCAATCGGCTACCTCCTTAGCTATTTTCCCTTCCCCGCCTGGCCGGCTTAGCGCCCCTCCCTACGTGGAGGTAGTGTTTGAATGTAACCTCTATTTTCCCCACCTCATGATCACCCTCCTGCACGAGGAGTAGTTTTGTACTAGCAGGTCTTCGGCCGAAGCGTCATCGGCGCGGCGTGTGGGTAGCCCACGCTTCCCCGCTCGCCCTCGTCTCCGACCGGGATCGGTGTCTTCACACCGATCAGGTGAGCTTTGAGCCCCCATCCTCTGTTGGTTTTACTATTGCTTGTCTTAGTATCGTTTCTAGTTGCCCGTCGGTGGTGAGGCCAGCGCCCGATCTCAAATTGCCATCTAATTGAGTGCCACCGCGGAGCGAGTTGTGAGAGAGCCACTACATCCCACGCCCTTGGCGTGCTGGCCGCCCACGGAATTGGGCATCCCAGGCCCTTAGGGGTTCAGCTCAAGCTAGTCAAATCCCCGAAAAGGTGAGGTCCATCCTCGGACCCTCACCACTATCGCCGGTCCACCTACGGACCCGGGTGTGCGCGACGCGGGTGAACCCGCTTGAGTGGGTCCGCCGTTCGGTTCGGTTGCTTGCGAATCTAGGTCTGAGGAGTCATGTCACATCAATTTGGTATCAGAGTAAGTTCACAACTTGTCTCTCTACAAGTTGGTCCTAGGGCGCACTCGCATTTAGAGTCAGTATTGGGCCACCCAGTGCATCATCATGTACACTCCACATTGGTTAAGTCCCCTCAACACGGCCTCCCACAAGAGTCCGATTGACCCCCTCCTCATGGACATCATCCTAGAAGGGGACCTTAGTTTTGACGGATCCAGTCCTAATGCCTACCTAAAGTGGGAGACTACCATGGATAAACACTTTGATAGGACTAGGACCTATGGACACGCTAGAGTCCGCAGGGCCACAGGGCGGCTTCGGGGACAAGCCAAGAAGGAGTGGGATCGCGTAGTGGGCTTAAGAAGGATTTGGAGGCAAGAACCCATAGGATCATGGGAAGAGATGAAGATTGAGCTTAGGAAGATCTACGCTCCCCGACCTTCCCACTCCAACCTTGAGAACTATAACCCGAGGAGCACTCCCACTCCTCCTTTCTCTCCCAGTAAACCCAAGACCACTCTTAAGACCCAAACTCCACCACCCAAAAGACCCTTAGATTCATTGGAAGAGATAAGGATTGAGATTAGGAAGATCTTCACTCCCCGACCTTCCCACTCCTACCTTGAGAACCATAACCCGAGGAGCACTCCCACTCCTCCTTTCTCCCCCAGTCAACCCAAGGCCACCGTTAGGGTCCAAACTTCACCACCCCGGGTACACCATGCCCCAACTTTCATCACCCCATCCCCAAAAGACCTTCCCATTCCCTTGGAGAGTAAGACCCCCACACCCCAAAGGGATAAGATTGTAATCAAGGAACATGAGGCCTCCCCAGATTGGGAAGAAGAATACGAGTCACAATGTCATGAGTTAGGCCAAGAAGATCCCATCCCATGTGGAAGAAGTATCATGGCTCACTCCACCCTCACCATTCAAACCCACATGGACCCCATGTCCACCCCTCCACCTAGGCCCGTGACAGCCACCATTCCCCAACACCTTCCACTTCCAACTCCTATCCTACCCAAACCTAGCCCTCCACTACTTCCACTCCCAACCCCAACCCAAGTCCGGCCTCACTCACCACCCTGGGTACACCATACCCCAACCTTTATCATCCTGCCCTCAAAGGACCCACTCACCTCCTTGGTAGAGGAACCCATACCCGACCCCATGGTAGTGAACACTCCTGACCAAATCCCCGCCATGGAGACCACCCATGTCCAAAAAGAAGAAGAACCCACACATGGTGGTCTTCGCCTTACACCACCCTCTCTAGATGGGACCGAGATCATCTTAGGAGAACCCCTTGTTAATTGGCTAAAGGAGAGCCCAATTAGAGAGATCACAGCCCATGTTTTCTCCCCCATGGAGCGAAACTTTCTCATAGTTCCCTTCTCCTCCTATCACACTACCATCCAATCCTCCTACCAAATAGAAACTTTAGGAGACCTCCTTCACGGCCTAGCATGGCAAGTGGAGCTGACTGGTATGTTGACCACGGTGATTGACCGACCTAGGAGCCTTGACCTCCTACACCTATGTGTCGGGTCCATCTCCTCAATCTACACTATGGGTTGCTACACTAGTGACCTTCTTTTACTCCTCCCTACACCCGATGAGCCCGATGATATCCATAAACTTGAGTTGCTTATCTCGGGTAGAACAAGCAGCCCTCCATTCATGGCCGACCGTTCCACCGAAAACTTTGGCCCGATCACTTTACTAGAGGAGGAGGATCCGCCATCAAGGGGTTGTGAGGACCAAAAGGACCTAGAGTTCCTCTCCTTAGGTGACCCTTACCATGACCCCTTCGATCCCTTCCTATACCCACCCACCTTACTCACCACCAACCTGTCCCTACCCCATCCAACCTTATTGGACCAAGCCCACTCCATTTTCCTAAACCCCTTTGACCCCTATGAGTGGAAAATACCGCACCAAGCCATACACATAGAAGGAGCCATTTGGATGGGAATGCATGTGCCACTACATTTTGCATCATTTGGTAGGGCTAGTAAGCCCAGTCATCTCATACATATCACTCACACTATAGGCCCAATGCATGACTGGCTCACATTTGGATGTGCTGGTCCTCCCACATTCGTCATAACTCTTAAGCATGAAAGGAGCATACATGGATGTCCGGGTCCCCCGGTAATTATCACAATCATGCACGATAGATCCACCTATGGTGTCCCCGGCCCCCCCGAGTCCATAAGAGTCTTCATCACATCTATGCATGATAGGTCTATGTACTGTTGCCCCGGTCCACCTTTGCATGCTATCCACTTTCACACCCACTCACCGCATTATGATGCATGGCATGAGCATACACGCAAACAATTCTTGACGAGCGGTGAGGTTCACAAAGAGCAGACAAGAGCTCGCGAGCGCCGCTTGGAATTCCAAGTAGACAATCTGGTGATGATGACATTGGAGTGGCTCTACCCTAGGGTCACCTCCAATTCGAGGGCATGTGGACTTGGACCTTCCCAAGTTCCGAGTGACTTTGGCAACCCGGCTATCAGGTTGGACTTACTAATGGGTTTTGGGATTCACCCCATTTTCCACGTGGCGGATCCGGCACCTATATGGGCACCGCGGAGGATCCTAGTGAGTGCCTCGAGCCTTTATCTTCCTTTGAGAGGGGCACCCTCGGAGAGCCACCAAAAATCAGCCTGAGAGTCCGACGTGTGCACACGAAGGCAATACTAGGCAAGCAGGGTTCCATCGCCAGCAAGAGGGTGCGCCAGAGCCACCTCGAGAGGATGAAGGACCGTACCCTGGTCACGGACGCAGGGTTGAGTTTGGAGGTTCAGGTTCACTCTGAGCTGTTTGAGAGGACCACTTCCCCGGTGGGCCCATACTCGACGGAGTCGAGTTTTCTGCACCCCAGGGGTATGATGAGGACATCACCAACACTTTCATATGATCGAGGATCCCGATGCTCGCCACCTATGCTACATCTTGTTCGCCACTTTATTCCGAGTCATATGATGTATTTTTCATTTTTTTATTATGTAATTTTCCTTTTATTTGAGTCAAGTCCTTAGGTTAAGGTGTCATCTACCTAGGTTAATTGGCATTAGAGTGGTTAATGAGTCAGTTGGGCCCAATTATATGGGCTAGGCCCAGGGGCGCCCCCTTCCCCTTGGTTTAGTGTTAGAAGTCCAAAAGTTAGGGACCTAAGTTAAATTGTGAGATTCCTATAAATAGGACCCCAATCCCTCATTTGTAAGGTAATGAATTATTGAATGAAAAAAACCTGAGTTTAAATCCAGAGAGTTCTTGTGAGTTCTCCTACTTCTCCCTCTCTCTCTCTCTCTCTAAAGGGGGCGAACCCCATTCTCTCTCCTTCCCACCCCCAATTTTGAAATTCTCTCTCTCTCCTCCCCATTCACCTCTCATTAAGACCCCTCTTCCTTCCCCATACCTCCCATTTAATTCCCCTCCAACCCCTAGGTGGAATCCCCTTCTCCTAGGCACCTCTCCATTCTCCCAAGCAACCCTTCCTCTTCCCCAAGCAACCAATCCTTTTCCCAAGCCACCCCTTCCCTTCCCCAACACACCTATCCATCTCCCAACACACCCCTTCCCCTTCCCAAGACCACCATTGATTGCCCACCATTAAAACAAATTCAAACACTTCCCCCCCCCCTTTCCCAAGAGTCACTTGCGCCCCCCCTCTCTCTCACCCTCCACCCTTGGCCACACCTCCCTCCCCCTCCACCTGCTAGCTGCGACCCCAACCACCTCCACCCCCATCCTCCTTGCCACAGCCGCCCTCCCCCATCCCCCACAACCAATACCCCCGCCCCTTGCTGTATTGGGCCCCCTATCCGACTCCATTTACCTTCATCAAGTTGCAGTTCCAGTAGCAGTTTGCAACAGCAGAATACCCCTGAGTTGCAGAGGCTTCCTCTTCATCATCGTGAGTCTCCTGGTGGCAAATCATATATTTTTGGAAAGCTCTTCCAGTTAGCTTTGCAGGCGAGGTGGTCTCGCATCCGTCTGAGCTCCAGGCTGCGCGGGAGAGCGATTCTCCCACGACTGCGCAAAGCTGCTCCGCCAGGGAACAAGAAGCCAAGAAAAGAAGCGACCACGACTTCTCCGGGATGAATTTGGATGTGATTCCTTCGCAGACGTCTTCTCCTACAAGCCTCCTAACATCACCAAGAAACGGAGCACCGTTTGAAGCCCTAAGCATAATGTTACAAATTTTATACCATTGGTGCGCAGGTCAGGTTAGTCAGGATCCGCCCAGACCCCCTCCCACTCTTCTGGCCGTTTCTCTCGACCCCGACCACTTCTGTCACCATTCTTCCTTTCTGGACGAAGAAGACTCGACCACGCTCGCGACCGTCCTGGTCCCGCCTCAATCCGAGGTCGGAGCTTCCCGGGAGAGCCGTTCTTCACCAACTGCGCAGAACCAGTCCGGCCTACAACCAGAAGCGACTTACAGAAGCACCTGCGACCACACCGGTGCTCCCCTTGGCGCGCCACTTGACCGGCGTGAAGCTCCACCGGTCCTCTGTCCAACGCAGCCAACGGGGCATCGTTCGGAGGCCGGAGCATCCCGTTCCAATTTTTCTACCTCAGGGACGCAGGCCAGATCAGCCAGAAGCAGTCCTGACCTCTTCCCACTCTTCAGGCTGTAACATTCGACCCCGACCTCCTATGACACCGTTCTTTGTTGCTGATCGAAGAAGACTCATCCACGCTCACGTCCGTCCTGGTCCCGTCTCATTCGGATCATGGTAGCATTCGTGGGGACTTCGTCATCCTGCTGCAGCGTCTGGGAACCAGTCTGAGCTTGAGCCAAACAGCACCGGTCCAGTGCCTGCCCCGGCCGACAGCGGCGACAAGACTTCCCAAGAAAATTCAGGAGTCATCCCGAGCCAGTCAGTGACGATTTGGCACTGGTTTTGTTAGCTTCTGAGTTCGGGAGCGTCCTTGGCAGCATCAACAGCGAGCATCTATCAGACAGGCAGACAGGCGGGCAGAACCGACGGTGGGATCAATCGGCTACCTCCTTAGCTATTTTCCCTTCCCCGCCTGGCCGGCTTAGCGCCCCTCCCTGCGTGGAGGTAGTGTTTGAATGTAACCTCTATTTTCCCCACCCCACGATCACCCTCCTGCGTGAGGAGTAGTTTTGTACTAGCAGGTCTTCGGCCGAAGCGTCATCGGCGCGGCGTGTGGGTAGCCCACGCTTCCCCGCTCGCCCTCGTCTCCGACCGGGATCGGTGTCTTCACACCGATCAGGTGAGCTTTGAGCCCCCATCCCTTGTTGGTTTTACTATTGTTTGTCTTAGTATCGTTTCTAGTTTCCCGTCGGCGGTGAGGCCAGCGCCCGATCTCAAATTGCCATCTAATTGAGTGCCACCGCGGAGCGAGTTGTGAGAAAGCCACTACATCCCACGCCCTTGGCGTGCTGGCCGCCAACGGAATTGGGCATCCCAGGCCCTTAGGGGTTCAGCTCAAGCTAGTCAAATCCCCGGAAAGGCGAGGTCCATCCTCGGACCCTCACCACTATCGCCGGTCCACCTACGGACCCGGGTGTGCGCGACGCAGGTGAACCCGCTTGAGTGGGTCCGCCGTTCGGTTCGATTGCTTGCGAATCTAGGTCCGAGGAGTCGTGTCACATCAGGGTTCCTGCAAGATCGAAATGATTATTTTGCTGCAGGTGTGCCTTGGAATGAATGAAAGAGGGTTAATAAGCCAAGGCACTCAAAATGAAAACCCCATGATCCTATGCTTCAAGTCAGTTCTGAACACTCTATTTAAATTCCATCATCTGAATGTTGTGAGTTTGAAATGTTTGAATTTCATGTTGATTTGATTCATGCTTAATTATAATCCTCTGAAAACTTGAAATGAACCTGATGCTTTTGGTAGTCTTTCCCTCCGATTGAACTACATGATTTTCTCTTAAACATAAATTTTAAGACCATGTGCTATACTTTCACTGTATATCATGCACTTAGTCAGGGGGAGTTTGACTGGTTAAGTTTGATGTTATTATTGCTCATGATTAGCTTCACTACATCTAGACAGTGGGAGATTTGTCAGATTCATTTGTTCCTCACTTCCTGAATCCCTCCTGTTTAGTTATTTGAATCACTCTACTGCTCTCTAGTGGATAACCTTAACTTTTTGCTATTCTCCTCTAGACAAGCTGATCTGTCTGCATTCCAGACTCAGCTACTGAATTTAATCCAGCACAACTTTGATACTCTTCCCTTGCTATTTGTTGCACTGCCAGCTTACCATCATCCCTCACATTCTCTTTAGCTGGTGTGACTGATCCATTTTTGCTCTAGCGATAATAAGTTGTTCAGCTACTTTGATTGAACTGGTCTAAGAAATTCAAGTTGTGTACCATGTTATTAGTCTGAAAAAGGTAAAAGAAATTCTTATCATACAAGTCTAAGAATGACCATTGATTCAGACTGATATAAGTTTAATGTATTCTCAGATTTGCTCTTGTATGATTTGAAAATATCTGAATGTTATGTTTTAATAAATTTTAACCACATGTGTCATGAAAACTCTAGATTCACTAATCTGAAACCTGAAAATTTGTCATCAAGGCTTCTTTGGTAGAGATACACAGAGATAGCATTGTTTTTAAACATTAACTTGAAAAATGTTGACTAAAAGGAAAAATTGTATTCGGAGTAATGACTTGGTAACTGAGAAACTGGGTTCTCTATCAATGAAATAGAGTAAACCTATGTCATGAAGTTCCATAGTTATATCTGGTAAAAATGTATTGAAAATCTGACAGAGCAATGGCATGTTTGTGTTGAGTAACTGGGGAGTCCAGCCTCTGATCAAGGTGTCTCCTCATGTAAAAAGACACTCCTATTGCTAACTCTGTTCTCAAAGTTGAGAGGCAATGACAGTCATCACACTGAGTAACTGGGTAACTTCACCTAAGACGTGTTGTGCCTCATGTAAAAAGGTGTTGATCAACTTAAATTGCTCAGGGAATATTGTGCTTATTGAAAGAAAATTTCTTGCAAAAGCTGTCAACTCACATTTTTCTAAGTGTGTTTAATTTTGATACTATACTATGTAACTCTCAAAGTGGTCATTGAGTTCATTTGAGTAAGATGGAAGGTGGTTGTTCTTGAGTATTGCTTGATTAATTGGTTCACCTTTATTAAAACCTACCTTCAGATATGTGTATTGAATTTAATTGATAAATTTGGTATACATCATGGTTAAATCAGTTGGATCATGTCGGTTATTTCATAACCCCCTATGATAGGAGAGAATAAGTTCATGCAGTATATTATTCTTCTCGCAAACTACCTTCTTTTTGTTAAAGTCAAAGGGGGAGAATAGTTTGAGAGTTTGAGTGACTCATAGTGTTGCTATCATCAAAACTTATGAAGCAAAACACCATCAAGGCACAGGGACACAACACATTAACCTCTACTCCCCTGGCTTCCGCCGAGCCTCCATCAACCTCCACTCCACCGGCCTCTGCCGAACCTCCCACTAAACTTCAAACCATAACACCTCTTCCTTGTTCGCCACCTAAAGCCTCCATTATCCCCATAACACATCTTCCTTGTTCGCCACCTAAAGCCTCCATTATCCCCATAACACATCTTCCTTGTTCGCCACCTAAAGCCTCCATTATCCCCATAACACCAATGTCAATTACCCTAAACCCAACTTTACCTACACCTTTACCCGAACCCATGGCTAGTCCTGGGCAGGACTCACCTATTTTTGCACTCGAGCCTATCCCAGTCGCTTCTGAGCAAGGGGAGAAGCCCAACATGTTTGAACCTCTGCTTACCCTTCCATTAAAACTCTCCATTACACCTCCACTGCTCATCAAGCTTATTGCCTTCGCTTCACCTTCCTCTACCACTAAGAGTGGGTGTATTCCTACAAGCACATGTGCCAGGGATATCTAAGAACCGGGCAAGAAGGGCTTGACCTTGGCTATGCCATTCAAAATTCAAGATTTTATTTGCTAGATGTCGATCCGTGTCATTATGCTGGGCATATTTGAGAAGTCTCCTTCAAGACTCACTATGATAAATTCTTCCAAATTGATGTCATATCGACCCTTTATCAAAGTAACCTTATTCATTGGTCGATACTCTTTTAATGCTCTCATTACCCCTCGTTCCATCATTATACAACTTCCTTGTCAAAAGAAGGGGTTCTCCTCCCATGTTGCCATAAGACATGAGAGTATTCGGGCGTTAATTCCATCCATTGAGCCGTCTGGTCGGGCACTCTCCTTACCATGGAGAGGTGGGCATCCTTTCGCTAAAAGGCTTTCCACCAATTCATTCACTCCTTATTCTATTCCACCCACATTTTTCTCTCTACGGGCCATTCCATGGGTGAGGAGGAAGATCTTACCTTCTCATTCCATGCATTCTCTGCATTCTTTGCATATCATGCATTTCATGCATCCCTTACAACCATCATATGGCATTCACATGCATTTGCATTTCTTCTTTCCCGGGTTTTCGAACCCGTATCTTCCCCGCCTTCTGGAACCTCCGGACCTTCCACATCTTCCACCTCGGGAACCTCCTGACCTCCCTCTCCGGGCATCGCGCCCCAATACACCCACATGTCCAGATTCTCCGGGCTTCTCACTGACTCTCTCAGGGCATCGCGTTCCTCGGTACTTGCCTCCTCCGGAACATCCGGACCTCCCTTTTAGGGCATCCCAGCCCTCCACACCTCCATATTCAGATCCTCCGGATTTATCTCCCGTCCTTCCAAGGCATCGCGCCCTTTTACATCTTCCTCCTCCGGAACTTCCAAATTTCCTATCTTACTCTTTATCCTTCTCAGGGCATCACGCCCCTTTCTATTTTCTTCCTCCGGAACCTCCGGATTCCCCATGGAATTGCGCCCCTTTTTATCTCCTGCCTCCGGAACCTCCGGACTTATCTGATTACCCAGGGCACCACATCCCTTGGCGTTTCCTTCCTCCGGAACCTCTGGATTTCTTATCTCCCCTCCCAGGGCATCACGTCCCTCGGCATTTCCTTCCTCCGGAACCTCCGGACTTCTTATCTCCCCTCCTAGGGTATCGCGTCCCTTCTTTTGCTATCCCTCCGGAACCTCTGGACCCTCCTGACCCTTTTCATCCACTCTTCCTAGGGCATCACATCCCTTCGCTTTGTCTTTCTTTGGAACCTCTGGATCCCCTATCTTTCTTCCAATTCATCTTCCTACTTCTCCAGGACATCTCGTCCTTTGTTCTCGTCATTTTTTTCTTCCTCTTCAATCATATTTTTTCATACCTTTTAACAGGGCATCGCGTCCCTCGGGATTTTCCTCCTTTGGAACCTCCGGATGATTCCTACCCGCATCATGATCCACCTCTTTCCATCTATCAATTTCTTCTTCTAATTCCTCCCAATCACGGGTCCGACCCAACTTCTTCCACGTCAATCGCTTTGGACATCTGCTCGTTTTCTCACTGCTTTCGAGGCTTTAGTCCTCACTCCAATTCTTGATTTTCCTCTCCTTCTGTAGACCATTCATATGATCAGGGTCTCTGTACCTTAGTGAGGGAGTTCTAGCCCTCGCCTCTTTTCTGTTTATCCTTGTTCGTCTGAGTATGGTCTTGGTACCACTCTTTCTTGTTAAGCCACTTCAAACCTTGACTTCCAATCCTTTTATCTGCCACTTAAGGACAAATCCCATGTTCATCAAGATCGCCTCCAGCAGCTGCTGCTTCTACAAGGTTGCAAGGTAACGTTTTGCGTATGATTTGATTTCATCATTCTTCACGCACGATTTTTCAAAATGAAGTGCTTCTGAACATGATCAAGAGTGTTATTCTAGATATTTATCTTAGGCCTTTTCATTAAGTCAATTTCAGAAAAAAGAGTCTTTAGGCTTGCTTTTACAGCACTTTGGTTAATAAGAACCCTGCGCTGGGAGTTCGACATTCTTTCCCCGCTTGTTAAGGGCAACCCTTAGCTGGGCACTCCACACACTTCACAGCGCCCTTAGTCGTCTCCTTTGATAAAAACATCATTGCTGCTTTGGCCATGCCATGAGTATGCATCAAAGTCATTTCTCTTCTTTGCTCGGCCAAGTGCAGGTACAAGAGGTTGACGGATGAGATGACTAACCTAGGTACTCCCCAATACGAGAGAAGTCTCAAATAGGGGCAGTCTTGACCCAAATTAAAGTGAATTTTCATGATACATCTAGCCAAAAAGGGCTATTATGAAAGTCAATTTAAAATTTAAATTCAAAATTATGAATTATGGCATGACAAGAGAGGCAAAGTCCCCGCAGGGAAAACCCTGGTCGTATGCATGTCAAGGGTCTAAAAATTAAAGGCATAAAGCCCCGGCGCAACAGACTACCTCTTTGAGGGGTAATACCTTGGAAGGATTTCAAGTCCCGATATCTCCCATCTTGCATAAAACTTATCTCCAATTATTCTTCTCTTCTCCCTCTAAGACCGAGTGTTTCTTGGGTATGGCCTTGGTAGAAGCACCGTTAACCAAGGGTAGTCGGTCATAGGGCGCCACCTTTAAATGCACGCCCGGCTTTGGACAGTTTTTAGCGAAAGGGGAAGGAACAAGGACCCTTAGCAAGTGGTTTAAACATCCTTTGATGCTGCTTTAGCAATGCCTAAACCAAAATCTAAAAAAAGTTGAATATTTCTTGTGAAAAATCCAAAAAAATTGAATATTTCCTAAGCAAAAATCTAACAAAAATTGAATATTTTCAAAATCCATAAAAAAATTCAGATATCTTCCAAAAATCCACATAAAAATTTAAATATTTTTAAAACTCATAAAAAATTACATATTTCAAAATCCAAAAAAAATTACATTGTATTTTGATTGATGGTGCTTTTGCAGGGACAACAGCTCTCACAGGACTAAGAGCATAGGATGAGTCCTCTCCATTCGTTGTCACGTTGGGCATCAATTGATCACATCTTCATGATTTGTGATGCACACCGACTAGTGTCGTTAAGAAAGCCGTGGCACAATTTCAAAATATTCACACTCACTCACTTTAAAAGATTGAAAAATCAAATTATATAGTGGTAAGCGGAGTCGATCCCACGAGGAGGAAAAATCCTTATTTTATCAAGTTGGAAAAACACCTTATGCTTTGAAAATCGAATTTTGAGTGAGATTAATCTAAGGAAAGACAAATTGCATGAAAACTATTTAAAGAATATGAGAGGGTTTAAGAAGAGAAATTGGAGGAGATAGAGAGAGAAACACAATATCACAAATGATGAATTTCATTAAGATGATAGTGGAAAGTCACACTAAAAAAATAAGAATTACAATATGGGAACATCAAAGAGAAAAGATAAGAAAATATAGCCAATGCATGAAGAATAACGCCGCCTCCTTGCCAAGCCTTGGATGAAGATCGCCTCGCCTTGGATGCCGACGCCGTGAGAAGACTAATAGATGAAGATCCGCCTTGGGATATGAGAGGAAAATAGAGGAAGAAAGAAATAGATGGAGGAAATTTGAAAATAATGCAAAAGGGTGTGTGTGTGTTGGTGTGTTTTAAGAAGAAACAGTGAAAAACTAGATTGAAAATAGAGAGTGATTTAGAGGAAGAATAACTTTAAAATCAGACGGAATTAGGAAAAGTGGAAAACATAAAAGTTGTAGAGATTGAGAAGATGAAGAAAATTGATGAAGATTTCAGAGTTTAAAAACGAGAGGAAAATGGAGAAAACTGAGGATGAACAGGAGGTAGTCGCGGATGAACAGTGCAGAACTCTAAAAATCTGAACTTTAAAAATTGACTATAACTTTAAAACGGTGAGGAATTGGAAGATGAGGTAGAAGAAGAAGTTGAAGAACTTTCAAAAACGCACAACTTTTGTGAAGACAGCAGAAAGAGATGATGATCAGAAGAGGGAGCAAAACGATGAAGAACAGAAAGTATGAAAATCGGGTGAACAGTAAAAACCGTAGATAGAGCTTTTAAAAACTAATTATAGCATAAAAATAACAAAGAATTAGGAGAAGAGGAAGAAGAAGAATTTGTAGAAGACTGGAAAACGAAGAACTTTGATGAAGAACTTAACTGCAAAAGATGAAAAGAAAGGCTTCGAAATTAATCCCTAAGGCAGATCTCCAAACTGTTCTCACCGTAACCCTGCGACCATGGCATCCTTTTATAGGGTTTTTGGTCTCTCACGATCGTGGACTTCTCAAATCCACTCAAATCCAGGTTTTTAGCAATACAACTTCACCCAATTAGACTTATTTCCATCCTTGGAGTCCTCCTTTCCTTGAATATGGCTTGGATAAGCTTGAAAATTGGAAGGAGACTTCGATCGGGAAACTGTAGTTGCCATATCTGATTGAACTTGAAATCGCTACTTTATCTGGGGCGTCTTTTCTTTAAATGACACCTTAATCTGGGGCGTCCTTTCCTGAAGTAGCGACTGCATCTCGGGCGTCAGTTTCTTATTTCCTTATTTTGCTATTTCCACAATTTTCGTAAAATAGGAATTGACGACCTTCACTTTGGGCGTCCTTTCAATGATTAGCGACCTCCTCTCGGGCGCTAATTCTTTTCTCTCTCTTTTTTCTTTTTTTTCACTTTCTTTTATCAACTGAATTGACGCCCATGGAGCTGTCGCTTTTTGCTGAAGACGCGCTCTTGCATCTGTCGTTATTTAAATAGCGCCTTGATCTAGGTCGCTTTTTCCTGAAAATTAAAATATCAATCCATTTAATTCCAAAATAATTGTGCAAATATTTAAATATTTCTCACATGGTCTTTTAAGCTCAAAAAGATGATAAAATGTATGAAGACTCAAATAATGTGTGAGAATGTAATTAATGCTCATGTTGCACAAATATACTCAAATAATGCTCAAAGATGATGAATGTGATGTAAATTATGATGTAAAATATAGCACTTATCACACCCCCCAACTTACTCATTGCTAGTCCCTTAGTAATGTAATTAAATCAATATTAAGGACCAACAAGAATTCATAAAGATCATACTCTTATATCCAGCTCTCCCTTCATAGAATCAACCAAAGATTAGGAATCCAGAATCATTAATGCTCATATTAGCCTTAGATTGGAAATTAAAGCACATGACTTAAGAATACAAATCAAAGTTCAATAGCACTTGTGCATGTGTAATTCTAAATCTGCAGTTAAGACAATTGCATCCCCCATTTGTTATTCCAAGTAAGTACCTTTCAACCCTGCACCTCTCAGATCAGAGCATTTAAGCATACTAGCTTTTGTCTGCATTTTTCTTTTGTTCCTTTGGAACTTTTTTTTCTCATTTGCACAACCATAATGCTGCACTACCATTCACCTTTTTGCGCGAACCTCAACACGTCTTAGGTGAAGCAGGCCCGATTACTCAGATCAGGGGCATTTTTCATGGCGTGATCTTTCTATTTCATCATTTCTTTCTTCTTCAACAATATGCCTTTGCATTTTCTTCTTTTTTTTTTATAGAACTTGGCAGAAAGCTTTTTCTTGAAATAGATCTCATCCTCAAGAAATGCAGAGTATCAGATACAATTCCCAAAATAACAGAGGGCTTGTCTTATTTTGCTTCATCAGAGTGCATAGTGAATATTTTTTTCTAATAGTGCGCATGAACTTTAAAGAGATTCTTATATCAGTTTTCCATGGCTAGATCGAACTTAATTTTCCTTCAACCTTCTCCCTAGCCTTTTCTAATCCAGAATTACTTTCAATTCAAGCATGAAACAATAAAACTCAATCGGGAATTTCATCTTTTCATTTTCATGCAAATTTGCAAAAAATGATATGCCAAATCCCTACCAGATTGTACTATATGCAATGATGAAAAATTTCTCCCCCCCCCAACTTAAATGGCATTGTCCTCAATGACATGGAAAGTTGAAATGAAAGAACAATGTAACAATAAAGTTTGCTGAGCAGGAAAGAGACAACCTGGTGTGCGGGGCAGAATCTCCTTTGGCGACAACTTCCTCTCCTTGACTTGAATCTAATAACTAAAACACACTGAAACAAAAGCATCAAATAACAAAAATCTTGGGTTGCCTCCCAAAAGCGCTAAGTTTTCCGTCTTCAGCCAGACGCATGAAAAATCTTACTCCGGATCACTTAAAGCAATTGATTCTTTTAACAGCTGCTCACTTTCCACGTAAGGTTTTAATCGTTGACCGTTGACAGTGAAAATGTGACCATTTTTAGGATCCAAAATCTTAACAGCACCATGGTCAAAAACTTTAACAATAATGAACGGTCCATCCCATCTAGACTTTAGCTTACCAGGGAATAAACGCAGCCTTGCATTAAATAGCCAAACCTTTTGATTTTCTTGAAAACTCTTTCTGTGAATGTGTTTATCATGAAATGCTTTGGTTTTAGCTTTGTAAATCTTCGCATTTTCATAGGCTTCGTTCCTTAATTCCTCCAGTTCATTAATTTGTAGAGCTCTTTGGGCACCAGCTTGATTAAGATCAAAATTAACTTGCTTAATGGCCCAATAAGCTCTATGTTCCAATTCTACGGGCAAGTGACAGGCTTTACCAAAGATCAAGCGATATGGTGACATACCAATGGGAGTTTTGAAAGCAGTCCTATAGGCCCACAATGCATCATCTAATCTCTCGGACCAGTCTTTTATATCCGGCCTAACCGTTTTATGCAGAATGTTTTTAATCTTCCTATTAGAAACTTCAACCTGACCACTCGTTTAGGGATGATATGGGGTAGCAAGCTTGTGAGTGATACCATACTTACGAAGCAAAGCTCGGAATTGAAAATGAGTGAAATGAGAACCCCCATCACTAATCAGAGTTCTAGGACAACCAAACCTAGAAAAGATATTCTTCTTCACAAACTTCATAACCACCTTATGGTCATTTGTCCTAGTAGCAATGGCTTCAATCCATTTGAAAACATAATCAACCGCCACCAAGATATATTCATTACCGAATGAAGATGGAAACGGTCCCATAAAATCTATTCCCCAAACATCAAAAATTTTAACCACCAAAATGGGATTTAGCGGCATCATATCTTTCTTCGAATTATTACCCACAGCTTGGCATCTCAAACATGATTTGAGAATTCATAAGCATCTTTAAATAAAGTGGGCCAATAAAATCCACTTTGTAGCACCTTTGCCGCTGTCTTCTTTCCAGAGAAGTGTCCCCCACAACCTAAGTTATGACAAAAATTCAATACTGATTGATGTTCTTCTTCAGGGACACATCTTCTAATGATCTGATCGGGACCCATATGAAACAGCTCAGGGTCCTCCCAGCAATAGTGTTTTACTTTAGAAAAGAAATGATCCTTCTCCTGCTTAGTCCACCCTCCCGGGATCTGACCTACCGCCAGGTAGTTAACAATGTTAGCATACCAAGGAGTTGAAGAATGAGAGAGGGAAAGAATCTGTTCATCGGGAAAAGAATCGGACATTGGAGTACTTTCAGGGATCACTATCCTGGATAAATGATCAGTAACTACATTGGCCAACCCATTCTTGTCTCTAATTTCTAAATCAAACTCTTGTAATAATAGAATCCATCTAATGAGACGGGGCTTAGCATCCTTTGTGGAAAGTAAGTATTTTAAGGCAGAATGATCGGAGTAAACAATAACCTTAGCCCCTAAAAGATATGATCGAAATTTTTCTAGGGCAAAAACAACAGCTAGAAGCTCCTTCTCCGTGGTGGTGTAATTCATCTGAGCATCAGCAAGGGTGCGACTTGCATAATATATTACCACGGGCTTCTTATCTACCCTTTGTCCTAGGACAGCTCCAACAGCATAGTCCGAGGCATCACACATAATCTCGAAAGGAAGCGACCAATCTGGAGATTGAAGAATCGGAGCTTGAGTAAGGGTCGCTTTCAAAGAATTAAAGGCATTGAGACAAGAATCATCAAAATGGAATGGAGTATCTTTAGCAAGCAACTGTGTGAGGGGACGAGCAATGGTGGAGAAGTTCTGAATAAATCTGCGGTAGAATCCCGCATGACCAAAAAAGGATCTGATTTGCTTGACAGATGTAGGGGGAGGGAGATTGGAAATCAAATCTACTTTGGCTTTATCAACCTCTATTCCCCTTTCCGAAATCACATGGCCTAAAACTATGCCTTCCCTCACCATAAAGTGGCTCTTCTCCCAACTTAACACAAGATTAGCATCAATGCACCTCTTCAAAACCTGAGTCAAATTTTCTAAGCACCCCTCAAAAGAATCGCCAAACACTGAAAAATCATCCATGAAAACTTCCAAAGTCTCCCCCACCATGTCAGAAAATATCGACATCATACACCTTTGAAAAGTGGCGGGAGCATTGCAAAGCCCGAAAGGCATCCTTCTAAAAGCAAATGTGCCATATGGGCACGTAAAAGTGGTTTTTTCTTGATCCTCCGGATAGATAGCAACTTGATTATATCCGGAATAACGATCCAAGAAACAAAAATATTTTTATCCAGCCAGCCTTTCCAGAATTTGATCAACAAACGGGAGTGGAAAATGATATTTCTTTGTTACTGAATTTAATTTCCTGTAATCAATACATACCCTCCATCCCATCTGTAATCGCATGGGCACCTCTTCTCCTTTTTCATTTGTAACCACTGTCAGCCCTGACTTCTTAGGAACCACTTGTGTCGGGCTAACCCATTTGCTATCAGAAATAGGATAAATTATCCCAGCATCTAACCACTTAACAACTTCCTTCTTCACCACCTCTTTCATATTTGGATTCAGCCGACGTTGCATCTCTCTACTCGGCTTGGCATTGTCCTCCAAATAGATATGATGCATACAAACATCTGGACTTATACCCTTCAAATCTGCCACAGACCATCCTATCGCCCCCCTATGCTCCTTAAGAACTTCTAAGAGTTTAGATTCCTGAACAGAGGTAAGATTAGAAGCAATGATAATAGACAAGGTATGATCTGGGCCTAGATAAGCATATTTCAATGAATCCGGTAGAGGCTTAAGTTCCAAAATGGGCGGCTGATCAAGAGATGGAAGAATAGGTTCAGCTTGAAGTGGAGGGAGTGGTTCAACTCTAGAATAGGGTGCATAAGAAAGAGGTGAATCTTGAAGCAAACTGCCTTCTTCAATCACATCCTCATTCATATCCGTATTTTCTTAAATTATTTCATCAAAAATATCAATGACATTACATTCTCCCTCATGATCCGGGTATTGTGAAGCTTTAAAAACATTCAGTGAGACCTTCTCTCCTCCAAAGGTAATATCCATCATCCCTGTGGCACAATTAATATTGGCCTTCGCCGTGGCCAAAAACGGGCGTCCCAAAATGATTGGTGTATGTTTTAACTCTTGGGATGAGGCCATATCCAAGATTAAAAAGTCCACTGGGAAATAGCATTCATGAATTTTCACTATCACATCCTCCAACAAACCCTTTGGTGTTTTAACAGACCGATCCGCTAGTTGAAGGATAATAGAAGTGGGCTTTAATTCCCCTAAATCAAATTGCTCATAAATGCAGGTGGGTAACAAATTAACACTTGCTCCAAGATCTAGCAAAGCTTTATCAAATGTCACCCCACCTATATCACATGAAATTAATGGAGCACCAGGGTCCTTCAACTTCTTTGGTAATGAATTCATTAAAATAGCACTAACATCTTCAGATAGACGGATCTTCTGTGTTGCTGCCTTCGGCTCCCTTCTTGGTGTACAAAGCTCTTTCAAAAACTTCGCATACGTCGGCACATGTTTAATAGCATCTAAGAGTGGAATATTAATATTGACTTGTTTAAATAATTCCAACATCTCTTCTTGATGGACCGGCTTCTTTTGAGCTTTTGGCTTTAATGCATCCGGAAAAGGGATCTTAGGAACATATCCTTGCAAACCTTCATCAACCTTGACCTTTCCTTTGTCCATTGTCTTCTCTCCCCCATCCGGCTTCTTTTTCTCTTGAACAATTATCGGCTCTTCTTCCTCATTATCACTTTCCTCTCGGGCATCTTGGCCCGAACTACTACCCACATCCTTAGCCTGATATGGATCATTAAGAACTTTCCCGCTCCTAAGGGTAGAGATAGCTTTGGCATTCTCGAATTGAGGAACGATAGGAGGGGGTGGCTGAGGTTGATTGGGCTGATTTGGAGGGGGAAGAACAGGAGCTCTTTGCTGAAAACCCGGAGGTTGTTGATTGCGGGGATTAGCTATGGCTTGACTAGGTAGCTGCCCAACATCTCTCCTCATATTACTAGCCGCCAACTGACCTATTTGACCTTCTAACTTACCAATTGATTGTTGCTGAGAGAGAATAAGTTGCTGAAGTTGGTCAAATTTATCCTCAAAATGAGGCTGAGGGGGTTGAGGAGGCGGTTGATAAGGAGCTTGAAACGGGGCTTGAGGTTGATAACGATGTGATGGAAATTGATTATATTGGCCCTGAAATGATGAAGCTTGTTGATATGGGGCCTGAGCATGATGGAATGACGATTGCTGAAATGGAGGTTGTTGTTGTTGTTGATTATGTTGAAAAGGATTTTGAAGATGTTGGTGAGACTGGTTCGGAGTTTGAAAAGATTGTTTTGGAATTGAGGGATTGACTTGAGTAGATGGTCCTTGTTGTGATTTCTAAGAAAAATTTGGATGATTTCTCCAGCCCGGATTGTAAGTATTGGAATATGGATCATAATTAGGCTTGGAGATTCCCTGAGCAGCAAAGACTTGTTCTTGAATGAACGGGGGAAGTTGGGCCGCCGTGGGGCAATCAATGACAGCATGATTTGGGCTAGAACATAGAGCACAAAGTTCTTGAAGGTTGGAATCTGAGAAAGATTGATTTTATTGGATAGAAGGAAAAGAAGGTTCTTGTTTATTCATGGATAATAATTGATCAAGTTTTTGTGCTACCAAATCTACCTTCTCCATCCTTTGTGCCAACAAGTCCACTTTATTCAACTTTTGAGTAAGCGCATTAATATCCATCCTATTCTCCAACCCTCCTTGACTTTTGATTTCATATAGCCCACCCTTCTTAGCAGGTCCAATCATCCTTTCATAAGAGGAAAGTGAAGCATGACTAATAGAATTTTCACTTAACATCTCAAATAAATCATAAGCTTCATCCTCACTTTTACTCATGAAAGCCCCCCCACATGAGGCATCCACCATCTGTCTATAGTTTTCCGTTAATCCCTCATAAAATGCTTGCACAATTTGCCATTTAGATAGGCCATGATGGGGACATTTTCTCAATAGATCTTTCAACCTGTCCCAAGCCTCATGAATTTACTCCCCAGAATTTTGTGTAAATCCAGTGATGGCCCTTCTCATGGTATTAGTCCTACCAATGGGGTAGAATTTCTTCAAGAACTCTTTTTGCATCTCTCCCCATGTGTCAATTGTTCTACCCAAGGCTCCCAACCAATATTTAGCTTTGTCCTTAAGGGAGAATGGGAAGAGAGTAAGCTTAAGGGCATCATCTGAGAAGTTTTGAATTTTAACAGTTGAACATATCTGGAGAAACTCATCGAGATGTTTATATGGATCTTCATTAGTATTGCCATAGAAGGATGGCAACATCTGGATGGTACTAGATTTGATCTCATAATGAACCGCCTGGTTCTGAGGTGCTTGAACATAGAAGGATGGTTGATATTGGTTCGGTATGAAATAATCCTTCATTTGCTTGGGGGCTTGTTGCACTTGTTGGTTTTGATTTTGATTCTCCATGAGGTTAGGTTGGGGTTGGGACTTAGAATGCACTAACCTTTCAACTTCACTAATGGGTCCTATCAAATGAGGGTGGAGGGATCTCCTACCTTGCATGCAATGCAAAGGGCCCAAAAGGTAATGATGCTTTTTTTTTCAAAATACAATGAATCCCTATATGAATGAGTTATGCAAGGATTAACTATAAGAATGTAAAAATGATGATTTTTTTTATTTTTTGGAAAACCTTCTAAGGGCACTCTAACTCCAAGATGTTTCGTGGTACAACCTGCCCGGCGTCCGTGAGGAATCCACGGGTACGGGGACTTATGGAGGTCTTAGAAATAGAATTTCAAGTCCAAAGAGACGAAATGCTCAATGGAGTGTCCTTCCAAATCCAAGAGGGGTGTAAAGATCCTAATGCCCTTAAGGAGGGGAAATAGATGAGAAGAGAATTTTCTTTTTCAAAAGATGTTGTAAATAAAGAATGAAAAATAAAAAGAGTAACTAAATGCACAAATGCATGAAAGTAATACAACTAAGATGGAGATATGCTAGCATGATGAATTTTTTTTTGTTTATGTTTTCTGATTTTTATTTTATTTTTAGAGAATTTTTAGATTTTTTTTTAATTTTCAAATAGAGATATGAATGAAATAGTCTATAAACTAAAAAAACCACACAATATGCAAAACTACTGCAAAATAAAATCTAAAAGCATGTTTTTTTGTGTTTTCTGGATTTTTGACTTTTTTGAAATTTTTTAAAATTTTTCTGATTTTTTCAGAATTTTTCAAAAATTAGCAAAACATGAGTTTTACCTACGTTTCTGACCTTTCAGCGACGCTTGATTTTCTCATATTTTTCTGAATTTCTACTTTTTGTGATAGATCTGGGCTTTAGCGACGCTTCCTGTGACAGATTTTTTTCCTTTGATTTTCAGGTCCGAATTTCTTTGAATTTTCTAATTTTTTTTTACTTTTTCCTGCAAAGTAAAATAGAAAAATAAGTAAAACTATATACAAATCAAACACAAGGAATTTCCCAACATAAAAATTAATTTCCTCCCCGGCAACGGCGCCAAAAATTGATGTACACCGACTAATGTCGTTAAGAAAGCCGTGCCACAATTTAAAATATTCACACTCACTCACTTTAAAAGATTGAAAAATCAAATTATATAGTGGTAAGCGGAGTCGATCCCACGAGGAGGAAAAATCCTTATTTTATCAAGTTGGAAAAACACCTTATGCTTTGAAAATCGAATTTTGAGTGAGATTAATCTAAGGAAAGACAAATTGCATGAAAACTATTTAAAGAATATGAGAGGGTTTAAGAAGAGAAATTGGAGGAGATAGAGAGAGAAACATAATATCACAAATGATGAATTTCATTAAGATCATAGTGGAAAGTCACACTAGAAAAATAAGAATTACAACATGGGAACATCAAAGAGAAAAGATAAGAAAATATAGCCAATGCATGAAGAATAACGCCGCCTCCTTGCCAAGCCTTGGATGAAGATCGCCTCGCCTTGGATGCCGACGCCGTGAGAAGACTAATAGATGAAGATCCGCCTTGGGATATGAGAGGAAAATAGAGGAAGAAAGAAATAGATGGAGGAAATTTGAAAATAATGCAAAAGGGTGTGTGTGTGTTGGTGTGTTTTAAGAAGAAACAGTGAAAAACTAGATTGAAAATAGAGAGTGATTTGGAGGAAGAATAACTTTAAAATCAGAAGGAATTAGGAAAAGTGGAAAACATAAAAGTTGTAGAGATTGAGAAGATGAAGAAAATTGATGAAGATTTTAGAGTTTAAAAACGAGAGGAAGATGGAGAAAACTGAGGATGAACAGGAGGTAGTCGCGGATGAACAGTGCAGAACTCTAAAAATCTGAACTTTAAAAAATTGACTATAACTTTAAAACGGTGAGGAATTGGAAGATGAGGTAGAAGAAGAAGTTGAAGAACTTTCAAAAACGCACAACTTTTGTGAAGACAGCAGAAAGAGATGATGATCAGAAGAGGGAGCAAAACGATGAAGAACTGAAAGTATGAAAATCGGGTGAACAGTAAAAACCGTAGATAGAGCTTTTAAAAACTAATTATAGCATAAAAACAAGAAAGAATTAGGAGAAGAGGAAGAAGAAGAATTTGTAGAAGACTGGAAAACGAAGAACTTTGATGAAGAACTTAACTGCAAAAGATGAAAAGAAAGGCTTCGAAATTAATCCCTAAGGCAGATCTCCAAACTGTTCTCCCCGTAACCCTGCGACCATGGCATCCTTTTATAGGGTTTTTGGTCTCTCACGATCGTGGACTTCCCAAATCCACTCAAATCCAGGTTTTTAGCAATACAACTTCACCCAATTAGACTTATTTTCATCCTTGGAGTCCTCCTTTCCTTGAATATGGCTTGGATAAGCTTGAAAATTGGAAGGAGACTTCGATCGGGAAACTGCAGTTGCCATATCTGGTTGAACTTGAAATAGTGACTTTATCTGGGGCATCTTTTCTTTAAATGACACCTTAATCTGGGGCGTCCTTTCCTGAAGTAGCGACTGCATCTCGGGCGTCAGTTTCTTATTTCCTTATTTTGCTATTTTCACATTTTTCGTAAAATAGGAATTGACGACCTTCACTTTGGGCGTCCTTTCAATGATTAGCGACCTCCTCTCGGGCGCTAATTCTTTTCTCTCTTTTTTTTTCTTTTTTTTCACTTTCTTTTATCAACTGAATTGACGCCCTTGGAGCTGTCGCTTTTTGCTGAAGACGCGCTCTTGCATCTGTAGTTATTTAAATAGCGCCTTGATCTAGGTCACTTTTTCCTGAAAATTAAAATATCAATCCATTTAATTCCAAAAGAATTGTGTAAATATTTAAATATTTCTCACATGGTCTTTTAAGCTCAAAAAGATGATAAAATGCATGAAGACTCAAATAATGTGTGAGAATGTAATTAATGCTCATGTTGCACAAATATACTCAAATAATGCTCAAAGATGATGAATGTGATGTAAATTATGATGTAAAATATAGCACTTATCAATTTGCTAGGCATTACTCCGATTATTCATCTCTAAATCTTTTTAATCAACTCCTGTTGATTTCACTTGATCACTCTTGCCACTGGGTATTACTTAATCCTGATCATTCAAGTGACTAGCCAAGTTGTCATCCTCATGACAAACAACAAGCAATGATGTTATGCTATCTATGCTTTAATGATGCTATCTATGTTAAATGTTATTCATGCATTTCACGATGTACACGCTTGAATGCTATTCATGATATGATACATACATGTTATTGATGCTTTGATACATGCTATATTTTCATGTTATTCAATGCTATTCAATGCTTTCATGCTTGAATTTTATCCCTTCTATGGTTGCAATGCTTTAACGCTTTATTCATTACTTGTTATCTTTTATATCTTGGCTAATGAATTTTTGAGCGCAGGAAAGAAGCTCTTGGTCCCACCATCTCAGGCCCCACGATGCTTGCACTGCATATCTAAATTCTCTCATACTTATTGCTATCACCATCTTCCCCTTGTATGCATTTTACTATATGTTACCTACACTACTAGATCATATCAAGGACCTTGTGGCTTTGATAAATTTGGAATCTGAGTTCCCCTTCATCAAAAAAGATGACGATTTCAGAGGCGTCTTAGTCATACGGATAGGCCGTTGAGCCGTCTAAGACTGGGGACGATGGTTCCCTTTTGTGAGTTGGTGCGTGGATAAACGGGCTTCGGCTTAGTATCAGCTCACAAATTAGTTCCTTGACCCAGTCTCGACAGTTTAACAATATTATCCTTGATTATCTTATATTCTTATTTGCTTTACTTTTCCATTTAAACCCAGCATGCATTCATATAGGAATTTGAATTAACTTTGGAAAACCCTTCTGATAAGCTGATTTTGAAGGTAAAGATAATTCTGATTGTCCATGATAAGAGATATTCCATTCCGAATTGTGTCCTCAGTTCCCCTTGCTGTCATTTTGGGCCACTTCCCTGAAAACTCCTTTATTTGGATTTCTATCTCTCGTTCAATTCCTTTTCCTTTGATCCACCTTGGCTGCAGCACGTCCACATTGGCTAGTACCCGCTCCCCAATGGTGAAACCTACAGGTTTGTGACCTGGGATACTTCCACTGCGTTGGAAGTTGATCGCTCTTTTTATCTCCTTCATGTTCTCGTGCACACTCCTTCTTTATCCAAACAATTGTTACTTTTCATTGAATCTCCTCAAGATTACTTCATCTCGAACTTTTGATTCAATTCTAAACAAGTGATGATGATTGCGTGTCTCATCACACCTTGGCATCTGCTTTTCAGTTCGCTCTCACTTCATTTCATTCCATTTCATTCCATTCCATGCCGCATCACTCTATTTTATTCCATTCCACTCTGTGTCACTCCTTTGCAAAGCAGACGCCAAGGCGGGACAGCTGTAGACACGTCAAATTTGACATCATTTTGAGCATATCTCCTACCGCACTGTGATGCCCCATTTGACCCTCAAATTGACTTATTTGAGTGGTTTTCCTCTCTTGAATATCCAACTTCCCCCAGTTTTCACACATCTTTTCCTATTTTTTCCATATTTTTTTGAGCTTTTTCTCTATTTTTCCATGCCATAAATCAAATGGTGGCAGGGACCCGAGCGCCATTTAGATAGCGCCCAGGCAGGGGGCGTCCATTTCCAGCTGAGTTCAGTTTGGCCATTCGAAATCTATGAATTAGCGACCATTGGGTCTGACGCCATTTCTTACAGAATTTTGATTTCGAACAGAATCATTTCCCTTCCTCACTTAAACTCCTTTTCCACTTGGGAAAGGGTTCCTATGGCTTCCTAATACTGTAAGGACACTTGGAGGAAGGATCCCTCTTTCCAAATCCCACCAAAACTTAATTTTCTAATTTTCTTAGAATTAAACTCTGAATTTTCTTTCCCTTCCTCACTTAAACTCCTTTTCCACTTAGGAAAGGGTTCTTATGGCTTCCTAATATTGTAAGGACACTTGGAGGAAGGATCCCCCTTTCCAAATCCCACCAAAACTCAGTTTTCTACTTTTTATGGAATTAAACTCCGAATTTCACTTCCCTCCCTCACTTTAACCTCCTTTTCTACTTGGGAAAGGGTTCCTATGACTTTCTAAGGTTGGGAGGACACTTGTCCAATAAATATCTCCCTCCAAATCTCATTAAAACATGGTTTTCTAATTTTCTTGGAATTAAACTCCGAATTTCACCTCTATAAATAGGACCCCTCTCTCCCTTGTGTAAAAGGCATCAATATCAATCCAAAGGGAGGTGCTACTAGATTGAAGGCTCAAGGAGGAGGTTCCCATGAACCTACAAGCTTCATCCATGGAGTTCTTCTTCCTCCCTTGAAGATCTTGAATCCAAATTGGAGAAAATCACTAAGCTTTCCCCCTCCTATCTCTTATTTTTTTGCTTTAGTTAATTGCATGCATCATATCATGTTCTTATTTTATTTCTTTTTATCTCAATATTGAGATATTCCCATGTTGTGCACTCTAGCACATCTCCCTTAGTGTAACACTTGCACATCTCCCTCTATTCTTCATCATACATCATCTTTTACCTACCCTTTTGCATAGGGGTTTAAAGGCCAAACACCAATAAGGTGTGTTCATATCCATGCTTTCTATGTCCATATTTATATTTGGATTTGATGCTACACATCTTATTTTCTAATCCATGTTTGTTTATTGGTGTTTGTTAATTTTGCAAGGGTAATCAAGCTAAGAAGAACTCTCTTCATCGGCCGGCCGATAGAAAGAGAAGGTGCATTCACAATCTCCCCCGCATTTAAGGTATTTATATCGCGATCCCTCCTCTATTTTCATTGTTATATCTTTGAGGCCCTCGCGTCTCTGGTGATCACCCTCCATTAGCATCCTACGCATGCTCCCCTTTCTCTCTCTTCCCATGCTTTTCTAGCCATATTATATTATCCCTTTTCTTTTCTTAATTAAGTTGATTTTCCTCCTCCACTGCTTCCGGAACCTCCGGACCTCCCTCTCCGGGCATCGCGCCCCAATACACCTACATGTCCGGATCCTCCAGGCTTCTCACTGATTCTCCCAGGGCATCGCGTCCCTCGATACTTGCCTCCTCCGGAACCTCCGGACCTCCCTTTTAGGGCATCGCGCCCCTCCACACCTCCATATTCGGATCCTCCAGATTTCTCTCCTATTCTTCTGGGGCATCACGCCCCATGGTGTCTCATTCCCCCGGAACCTCCGACCTCCCTCTTTGGGCATGGCGCCCCTCCACACCCTTAAGCTCGGGTCCCCCGGGCTTCTCATTGATTCTCCCTGGGCGTCGCGCCCCTTCCCGTCTTCTTCTTTCGGAATTTTTGGATCTCCATTCTGAGGCATCGCGCCTCTCTTCACCTCCGCTCCCTCCGAATCTTTCTCTCCTCCCAAGGCATCGCGCCCTTTTCTATCTTCCTCCTCCGGAACCTCCGGATCCTCCATCTTACTCTCTCTATCTTCTTCCGGGGCATCCCGACCCTTCTTATTCCATTCCTCCGGACCCTCCATCGTTCCTCCGTTTCATCTTCCTGCTCCTCCGGCACATCACGTTCTCTATCCTTTTCTTCCTTTTCCATCATCTTTTTCCATATCTCTTCCCAGGGCATCGCGTCCCTCGATATTTTCTCCCTCCTGAGCCTCCGAATTCTCCTTCCCATCATGATCCTCCTCCTTCGCCTCCGGACCGTTCGGATCCTCCCCTTTCCATCTACCAATTTCTCCTCATAATTCGCTCTAATCACGGGTCCGACACAACTTCTTCCACCTCAACTGCTTTGGGCATCTGCCCATTCTCCCACTGCTTCTGAGGCTTTAGTCCTCACTCCACTTTTTGATTTTCCTCTCCTGTTGTAGACCTTTCATGTGATCAGGGTCTCCGCACCTTAGTGAGGGAGTTCTAGCCCTCGCCTCTTTCCTTTTATCCTTATTCATCTGAGTCTGGTCTAGATACCACTCATTCTTGTTAAGCCACTTCAAACCTTGACTTCCAATCCTTTTATCTGCCAAAGAGGACAAATCTCACGATGATCAAGATCGCCTCCGATAGTTGCCGTTTTCTACAAGGTTGCAAGGTAACATTTTGCGTACAATTTGATTTCATCATTCTCTACGCACGATTTTTCAACATGAAGTGCTACTTAACATGATCAAGAGTGTTATTCTAGATCTTTATCTTAGGCCTTTTCATTAAGTCAATAATAATAAAAAGAGTCTTTAGGCTTACTATGCAGCACTTCGGTAATAAGAACCTCGTGCTGGGAGTTTGATGTCCTTTCCTGCATTTTAAGGGCAACCCTTAGCTGGGCACTGCACACACTTCACGGCGCCCTTAGTCGTCTCCTTTGGTTAAACACCGTTGCTGCTTTGGCCATGCCATGAGTATACCTGAAAGTCTTTTCTCTTCTTTGCTCGGCCGCGTGTAAGGGCAAGAGGTTGACGAATGAGATGACTAACCTAGGTAATCCCCAATACGAGAGAAGTCTCAAATAGGGGCAGTCTTGACCCAAAATAAGTGAAATTTCATGATATATCTAGCCAAAAAAGGCTATTATGAAAGTCAATGTAAAAATTAAAATTCAAAATTCAAAATTATGAATTATGGCATGTCAAGAGTGGCAAAGTCTCCGCAGGAAAAACCTTGGTCGTATGCATGTCAATGGTCTAAAAATCAAAGGCATGAAGCCCCGGCGCAACATACTACCTCTTTGAGGGGTAATATCCTGGAAGGAATTCAAGTCCCGATATCTCCCATCTGCACAAAACTTATCTCTAATTGTTCTTCTCTTCTTCCTCTAAGACCGAATGTTTCTCAGGTATGACCTTGGTACGGGCACCGTTAACCAAGGGCAGTCGGTTATAGGGCGCCACCTTTCAATGCATGCCCAGCTTTGGGCAATTTTTAGCTAAAGGGGAAGGAATGAGGACCCCTAGCCAGTGGCTTAGACATCCCGTTGATGCTGCACTAGCAATGTCTAAACCAAAATCCAAAAAAAGTTGATTATTTCCTGATCAAAATCTAAAATATATATTGTTGGGTTCTGTGCGTCCCCTCGTTATCTTTGACAATGGTTTTGATGATTCTAATATATTGCGTGTTTTATGCTCAATGGCATTTTCATGATAAACAAGCTAACACGATGAAATCTTGCTTTGCAGGTGGTTCAAATGCAATGCTCCTTCAAGGATATATCCTTATGTTTGCCCTGAACTTCATTTATAACTCATGTTTATGAACTGATCTTAGCTTGCATAAAGATTTGAGTGAGTTGCTCTGGAATGTGCTTAATATGATTTCAATATGCTTTGGACTGTCTAAAGCAGTTTTTCATTCCTCTTGGGATGGGTCGACCCCTGGCTATTTGAGCCTCATGTATATATATCATTGATGTCCTTACATCTCTTGAAGATTCTCATATATTTATACTCCTGGAAAGTGCAGGAACAAATTTCCCAAATTACTTTTGATTCCATGGAATTTGATGTTTGAATGGACTGTAATTTGTCTTAACTGAATTTTCCTTGTTCTAGATATGAATTTAGTTGAGCTGAACTCTGACCCTTGTTTTCTTGGACATGATGATTTTGAGAACCTTGAATGTGGTTGTTGACTATGACTGAACTTAATTGTCTTGAACTGAACTTGGAAGTCCTCATGCTGAATTTGATTGTCTTGGTTTGGTCATGGAACCTATTGTGTGGCAATGCTTGAAGCTTCTCTTATGCATGAGAGACTATATGCTTTGTCATATGAATGGCCACTATTAAATTTTTTTGAACTGAAATTCATATATACTTTCACTTAACTTTGATTCAATCATAAATGAGTTTAATGTATGAGAAGGACACTTGCCTTGCTTGAGACTGAAAGGATGCATTGAGTGGTTTATATGATATGGGTTGATTTGAGAATTCAAATTGCTAACCTTGAGATTGAGATTAATGAGAATTTGTACATGTGCAGGTTCTAGATGGAATTAATCTTCAAATCATGGTAATGGTGGTAAGGACACACTTGTAGGTTGATTTTAAAGTGGATGAAAAGCAATAGTTCAAATCTGGAAAATACAGGTACAGTTGGAGCTTTTCACCCAAATGATCAAGGGAATGGTAAGAACACATGGATATTTGAACTTGAATGTGAATGGATTGAATTTGTGTTTAAATTAGACTTGTATATGGGTATCCATGTCATATGTGCTCAAGTATTTGTTACTTGAACTTTGAATGATTGTAGTGTGATATTTCAATGTGTTTTAATGAACTTTTCTGCTGTCAGTAAAAGTGTCGACCTCAGGGGTCGACACTTATTTGTGGAGTCTCTGCCTTGCGTTGAAATATAGGATGCTGGCAGATTGTGTCGACCCCAGGGGTCGACACTTTCACCAGGTGTTTGCTGTTTTGCTAAGGCAGAACTCTCGTGAAAAAGTGTCGACCCTGAAGGTCGACACTTTCAGGTAAGTTTGCTCAATTCTGTGAAAACAGAATGTTCGTGAAAAAGTGTCGACCTCAAGAGTCGACACTTTTCACCACGAATGTTGTGTCTCTTCACAGGCCAGAACTCTCGGTGAAAAGTGTCGACCCCATAGGTCGACACTCGTATCTTGGTTTTATTTTTATATATGTTCTGGCAGAACTCGTTGATACGAGTGTCGACCCTAGAGGTTGACACTTTATCTGCTACGTCCGGATCGGGTTTGCCGATTTGGTTTCGAACTGTGGGTTTCAAGATCCGATGGCCATGGTATATTACCCTAATGTCCTTAGGGTTATACCCTACCATTGGGAGTGCATTTGAGAGGGTTTTAACATGGGCTTTGTGGTCTTTTGTTCACCCATTCGATGCCCTATATGTATGTTACGATTTCCATCAGATGAAGAATACCCCTTGCGCTAATAGCTTCCTATCTGCTGCAGGTGAAGGAGAACGACGAGGAGAAGGTGCTTGTTCTACCGGAGAAGGTGATCCACGCGGCCAAGGAACGCGTCTCAGGACTCGAAGCTCGATGCCGGAAGGGAGCCGCCGCTTCTCTCTCCATCGTTGCTTGGTTGGGCACATCTCTACAAGGGGGCTGATTTCTTCTCTTATGATCTTATCGCTCTAAAGCATTTTTCTACTCCATTTCTGGGTTGTGTAACGATTTAGGGGATATCTAAATCATTCATCTCTATACTCTTGTTTAAAGATCAGTTTAACGTTTGGGCTTATTGTTCTATCTGTTCTTGTAGTGAAGAAGAAGAAAGAAAAGGAGTTGTGGGACATTAAAGGGGAATACATATATATATATATGATTTTGTTTTCAGTTGTTGTCATGTCCCTTTTAACCAAGATATACCTTCGGAGCATAATGTTTCATCTTTACTTGATGTGTGCAGGCTTGATTGAAGCTAGGACTTGAACGAACAACCTTGGATCCTCAAGGAGGATGACCTACTACTCCAACCAGCTGCAGATAAAAGCTTCTCCAACCTAGGCTTCAAGAAAGATCTTCTTATCTCTATTGGAGAACAAAGGAGATATTTCTACAACCTCTTTATGCATATTTCTATGAATGTTTCATAGTAGATTTTCATCTACATAATGCTGCGGGCATATATTGTATATCCTTTAATTTTCTTAAACTCAGAATATTTGTGTGTGTGTACGGAGCTGTGTCTCTGTGTGGTTGTTGTGTCTGAGGTACGTTACCCGAACGTGTGTGTGTGTGCTGTAGTGGCAGCGTGTTGAGGCAAGGCCTCGTGTGTGTATTGCTGCGGAAGCAGCGTGTGTGTGGTTGGGGTTCATCCCCGTGTTGCTACTTCGGTAGTGTGTAGTAAAGCCTCACCCAGTTGGGTGAGGGGTGGACGTAGGGAGCCTGTCGTGGTCCCGAACCACCTTAAAATCCTTGTGTGATATGTGATTGCCTGTGTGATTGTCATTTCTTCTATCTCCCTTCACAGGAACACTATATAGGTTTTTAATTCACTACACTGTCACACACTGCTACCTCTGTTATCTGTGTTGAGCGTAATTCTCTTGATAGTTGCTTTAACTATTCGAGTGAGATCGGAAAGCTTGATAGAATATCTTTAATCTCACTTAAGTATTAGTTAATCAACGTAGTTTATTTTAATTCCATTGTGTTTAGTTAAGGAAGTTTTTTAAAATCTGCCATCTAGGCAAGGGGACAATTCAACCCCCCTTCTTGTCGGCCATCTCTCCTGGCCAACAATTGGTATCAGAGCCCTATCTCTGATTTTTTAACGGACCTCACGGTCTAGGAGTAAAGATCATTTTCATGATGGCTAGTGTAAATGTGATTCATGTCTTTGATGGTTTTGATTACGCTGCATGGCTTGGAAAACTTTTTGTTTGGATTACTAATACTAATCCGAAGCTTATGAGTCTGATTACTCATGGTCCACATGTTCTGCCCAAAAATGAACTAAAATGGACCAACGAGCATAAAAGAATGAATTCTGAAAATGTTTATGTTTTGAATGTTCTTAAAGTTGCAATATGTATTGCCAAATTTCCATTTGTTTCTAATTGCAGATCTGCCAAAGAGATATGGGATGGGCTAAAGGAAGCTCAAAAAGAAAGTTGTAACGACGGTGACTGCTTGGTTGCAAACAATCAAATCGCGCGTCAAAGCGAGGAGAGTTTGAAGGTAAATTCTAACTCTGATTCCGAGGAAGAAGATGAATTGAGTTATGATGAATTGCTAAATGCTTACGATGAACTAGTTGATATATACAAAGCACTAAAATCTGAAAATAGAAAAATGAAAAGGAAACTTGATAATGTTTCACATGTTAACTCTTCATGTGTAAAGTGCTTTGAAATTGAAAATGCTTGTGACATTAACTCACCATGTACTGAATGTTCTGAGCTTAGGAAGTTGACCGAAAGTCTGTTGCTTGAAGTCGATATGCATAAAGAAACCACTTCATGTTTAAAAGCTGAAAACAAAACTCTATTGGCTAAAATTTCAGAACTCCAACAAATGAGAGAAGATAATGAGAAGCTAAAAATGTTGAACACAGCCATGTCTGAAAAATTACTTACTCTTGAAAAGGAGAAATCCTTGTCTATTAACAAATCTGAAAAGCTGAAGGAATTAAGGAAGGAAATATAAAGCTTTAGGAATTTGAATGATAAATTTGAATCCAACAAAGCCATGAATGAAATTGTTAATGATAACGTGAGTTTTCATATGAAAGAACTTGAACACACTTCCATGAACAAAAATTCATTTGAAAAGCTCCAAAATGAAAACAGTGCTCTGTTGATTCAAATTTCACTACTTGAAGGAGAATTGAAAAGTCTTAAAAAAATTGAAAAAGGAAAATGTGTGATTGATGATGATTGTGACAAACTGTATATTCTTGAACAAGAAATTGAAAGTCACAAAACTGTTAATCTCCTGTTGAATGAGAAGATTGCTTCATGTGAACAAGAGGTTGCTAACTCTAACTTGTAAATCTTGAATCTACAAAATGAAATCAAGAGTTTAAATGAATCTTTGCAATTGTGTGATAAACGAATTGAAAAATAAAAACATGTTGTTGAATCCTCTTGTGTGCATGAGAAAACTTTATCTGTCAAACACAATCATGCACCAAGTAAAAAAAGAAATATTTCATGTTACTATTGTGGACAATTTGGTCACGACATGTACGATTGCTTCTTAATGAAGTTTGATGATGATGAAGCTTTAAAATCAAGAATGAAAATGAATGTTGATTCTAAAAACCATGAGAAACCCACGAAGAAAACTCTGAACACTCACTGCTTTTATTGTGGGATGCATGGTCATATTTTTAAAAATTGTTTCATGAAGAGAAATGATGATGAGTGGTCTTTCAGGAAAAATATCTCTTGTCATTACTGTGGTGGCTTTGGACATAAGATGAACAATTGCTCTTTAATAGAAAATGATGAAAAGCTATCCATGAGAAGAAATTCTTCTCATTATTTTTATTGTGGCCTGAATGGACATTCTATGGACGATTGTACCATGATGAGGGCCGATGATGAATGGTTTGGTAGGAAAAATAGGAATTCATTTGTTGATGTAAGAACTAACCCCTTGGGACCCAAGATGGCTTGGGTACCCAAATTACCCAAATGAGAATTTATTTTGTAGGGGTGCCTTGAGACCAAGGATTGATAATGAACAAAGGGCTCTCAAGGTGAGAAAGAAAATTGGCTTGGAATTGAAAATCAATTTGCCTAGGTTCACTTTCAAAGACCTACAAAGGTAAAAACTTGTGTTTGGAGCTATCTCACATTTTGTGAGTAAGTCTGGTTTTTGAATGCTTTACTTTAGATATACATAGTTAGTTTTAATACACACCTTCTCTTTTGCTTCGCAAATAAAAATTGGTTTTGAACGCTTTACACTGTGCATAGAGTCTTTCACACTCTCTGTTTTACATCTTGCAAATAATAATTCAGTTCTTGAATCCTTCAGTTTGAACATAAAAGTTTTCATACTTTCAATCACTTCTTGTAAATAACGGTTCACATGTGCATATATAGTTCACTTATGCATACACAAGTTGCATACTTACTTTCATGCACATATCATACACATCTTTGCATACTTGTGAATAGGAATAATTTTTCAATCATCTTTTCAAGTTACATGCATATACTTGCATATACTTCATACTCGTGTGCTTGAATGCCATGATTATCCGGTATATCAAATAATGATTGTGGAAGGTTGGATCATGTCCAACTGGAAACTTTCCTCATGTGTGATGGTGGTCTTCGGACCTACGTTCTCCGCCACATACCGGTAATCAACTTACTTGAAAATGTCAGTTCAGTGCTTGTTTGAATGTATATAACATACAACCACTTTTTGACTCCTTCTATGACTCATCCCTTGCTAAATGAAATTACATTGATTTAGTCATGTTTGTTACATGGCATATATTAAAGGGGAGATTTTTTATAACCGTGCATACATTTAGGGAGAGACATTACTGTGTTGAGACTAATTCATCTTTTACATTCAATACAACCACTCACACAAAATGAACCTTTTTGAGATAATGATTCAATCTAATAAGGAATACTATTTTCTACTCTACACTTTTGAGGACTATTGATTCTCTACATAGAAATCACATGTCTCGTGAGGAAAAAGTTGTTTACCCCTTCAAAAATTTGTATAAGTGGAAGTGGATCCGAGTAGCCGAGAATCTCCCCTGAAATAAAGGAGGAAACTCGAGTTGAAAGGAGAAACTAATCCATATAAAAATAAGTGTGATTTACCATTGAGTAGCCGGGAAGTGCCCCTGAGACAAAGGGTACAACTCGCGTCGAAAAGTGTCTCATCCACATCATAAAAAGTGACGAAACTGAGTAACCGGGAATTACCCCTGAAACAAAGGGCATGACTCGTGTCAAAAGGTTAGTCACACAGTTTTTAGTAATTAAAAATTGGGGTCATACGTAGCTACCAATATTCGAGCATTGTGTATGAAAGTGTATGGATGATAAGTTCTTTTTAGTGTTCTTTAGAAAATCTGATTTTCCATATTGATTTGAGTTTCATTGCTCAATCCTCACTTATGCACCTTGGGTTTGATTGGTTGAATGTCGCTTATGAATCAGTTGTCTTTCATGGTTAATGTAGTACTTTATTTATGTAAGCACGACCTTCTTAGTATTGTTCATGCACTTCATGTTCAACGATCAATTGCATTATCCTTACACCCGTCCCAAAGGGACTTGCATGAGTCTATAACTTGTTATGCATGCTTGAGTGCCTGAATGCTTGATTTGTTTGATCATCTCATATCTCATTCCATAGGTTGCATCCATAGGTTATACTTGTAGATATCAGGTTAAATAACCCATTGTCAGTTGGTTTTTGGTACTTGACAATCTGGGGAAAATAACGTGCTTTTTAGCACTATACATTTTGTGCATACTTAGGTTTCATCTTTGCATATAGTTTCTTTATACTAATATATATTTAGTCAAACATATAACAAAAACTTACAAAAATTGAGCATTTGCACTTATTTCACAAATCTGCTAATTGCACATAAAATTTCAAATTCCTGTTTGGTTTTGGTCTCCACACCTTCCCTTCATGGGAGGTTAATTGCTGGGTTCGTGCGCTCTTGTCTCACTCGTTTTTGGAAACTTCATAGTTACTCCTGAGTCCCCCATCCTTTTGATAATGCCAAAGGAGGAGAGAAATTTGAGTGGCCACAATATATTGTCATCATCAAAAAGGGGGAGATTGTTGGGTTCTGTGCGTCCCCTCGTTATCTTTGACAATGATTTTGATGATTCTAATATATTGTGTGTTTTATACTCAATGGCATTTTCATGATAAACAAGCTAACACGATGAAATCTTACTTTGCAGGTGGTTAAAATACAATGCTCCTTCATGGATATATCCTTATGTTTGCCCTGAACTTCATTTATAACTCATGTTTATGAACTGATCTTAGCTTGCATAAATATTTGAGTGAGTTGCTCTGGAATGTGCTTAATATGATTTCAATATGCTTTGGACTATCTAAAGTAGTTTTTCAGTCCTCTTGGGATGGGTCGACCCCATGGCTCGACCCCTGGCTATTTGAGCCTCATGTATATATATCCTTGATGTCCTTGCATCTCCTGAAGATTCTCATAGATTTATACTCCTGGAAAGTGTAGGAACAAATTTCCCACATTATTTTTGATTCCATGGAATTTGATGTTTGAATGGACTGTAATTTGTCTTAACTAAATTTTCCTTATTCTAGATATGAATTTAGTTGAGCTGAACTCTGACCCTTGTTTTCTTGGACATGATGATTTTGAGAACCTTGAATGTGGTTGTTGACTATGACTGAACTTAATTGTCTTGAACTGAACTTGGAAGTCCTCATGCTGAATTTGATTGTCTTGGTTTGGTCATGGAACCTATTGTGTGGCCATGCTTGAAGCTTCTCTTATGCATGTGAGACTATATGCTTTGTCATATGAATGGTCACTGTTAAAGGTTTTTGAACTGAAATTCATATATACTTTCACTTAACTTTGATTCAATCATAAATGAGTTTAGTGTATGAGAAGGACACTTGTCTTGCCTGAGACTGAAAGGATGCATTGAGTGGTTTATATGATATGGGTTGATTTGAGAATTCAATTTGCTAACCTTGAGATTGAGATTAATGAGAATTTGTACATGTGCATGTTCAAGATGGAATCAATCTTCAAATCATGGTAATGGTGGTAAGGACACACTTGTAGGTTGATTTTAAAGTGGATGAAAAGTAATAGTTCAAATCTGGAAAATACAGGTACAGTTGGAGCTTTTCACCCAAATGATCAAGGGAATGGTAAGAACACATGGATATTTGAACTTCAATGTGAATGGATTGAATTTGTGTTTAAATTAGACTTGTATATGGGTATCCATGTCATATGTGCTCAAGTATTTGTTACTTGAACTTTGAATGATTGTAGTGTGATATTTCAATGTGTTTTAATGAACTTTTCTGCTGTCAGTAAAAGTGTCGACCTCAGGGGTCGACACTTATTTGTGGAGTCTCTGCCTTGCGTTGAAATATAGGATGCTGGCAGATTGTGTCGACCCCAGGGGTCGACACTTTCACCAGGTGTCTGCTATTTTGCTAAGGCAGAACTCTCGTGAAAAAGTGTCGACACTGAAGGTCGACACTTTCAGGTAAGTTTGCTCAATTCTGTGAAAACAGAATGTTCGTGAAAAAGTGTCGACCTCAAGAGTCGACACTTTTCACCACGAATGTTGTGTCTCTTCACAGGCCAGAACTCTCGGTGAAAAGTGTCGACCCCATAGGTCGACACTCGTATCTCGGTTTTGTTTTTATATATGTTCTGGTAGAACTCGTTGAGACGAGTGTCGACCCTAGAGGTCGACACTTTGTCTGCTACGTCCGGATCGGGTTTGCCGGTTTGGTTTCGAACTGTGGGTTTCAAGATCCGATGGCCATGGTATATTACCCTAATGTCCTTAGGGTTATACCCTACCATTGGGAGTGCATTTGAGAGGGTTTTAACATGGGCTTTGTGGTCTTTTGTTCACCCATTCGATGCCCTATATGTATGTTACGATTTCCATCGGATGAAGAATACCCCTTGCGCTAATAGCTTCCTATCTGCTGCAGGTGAAGGAGAACGACGAGGAGAAGGTGTTTGTTCTACCGGAGAAGGTGATCCACGCCGCCAAGGAACGTGTCTCAGGACTCCAAGCTCGATGTCGGAAGGGAGCCGCCGCTTCTCTCTCCATCGTTGCTTGGTTGGGCACATCTCTACAAGGGGGCTGATTTCTTCTCTTATGATCTTATCACTCTAAAGCATTTTTCTACTCCATTTCTTGGTTGTGTAACGATTTAGGGGATATCTAAATCATTCATCTATATACTCTTGTTTAAAGATCAGTTTAACGCTTGGGCTTATTGTTCTATCTGTTCTTGTAGTGAAGAAGAAGAAGAAAGAAAAGGAGTTGTGGAACATTAAAGGGGAATACATATATATATATATGATTTTGTTTTCAGTTGTTGTCATGTCCCTTTTAACCAAGATATACCTTCGGAGCATAATGTTTCATCTTTACTTGATGTGTGCAGGCTTGATTGGAGCTAGGACTTGAACGAACAACCTTGGATCCTCAAGGAGGATGACCTACTACTCCAACCAGCTGCGGATAAAAGCTTCTCCAACCTAGGCTTCAAGAAAGATCTTCTTATCTCTATTGGAGAACAAAGGAGATATTTCTACATCCTCTTTATGCATATTTCTATGAATGTTTCATAGTAGATTTTCATCTACATACTGCTGCGGACATATATTATATATCCTTTAATTTTCTTAAACTCAGAATATTTATGTGTGTGTACGGAGCTGTGTCTCCGTGTGGTTGTTGTGTCCGGGGTACGTTCCCCGAACGTGTGTGTGTGTGCTGCAGTGGCAACGTGTTGAGGCAAGGCCTCTTGTGTGTATTGCTGCGGAAGCAGCGTGTGTGTGGTTGGGGTTCATCCCCGTGTTGCTACTTCAGTAGCGTGTAGTAAAGCCTCACCCGGTTGGGTGAGGGGTGGACGTAGGGAGCCCGTCGTGGTCTCGAACCACCTTAAAATCCTTGTGTGATATGTGATTGCCTGTGTGATTGTCATTTCTTCTATCTCCCTTCACAGGAACACTATATAGGTTTTTAATTCACTACACTGTCACACACTGCTACCTCTGTTATCTGTGTTGAGCGTAATTCTCTTGATAGTTGCTTTAACTATTCGAGTGAGATGGGAAAGCTTGAGAGAATATCTTTAATCTCACTTAAGTATTAGTTAATCAACGTAGTTTATTTTAATTCCATTATCTTTAGTTAAGGAAGTTTTTTTAAAATCCGCCATCTAGGCAAGGGGATAATTCAACCCCCCTTCTTGTCTGCCATCTCTTTAATTTTAAACAAAAAAATTTAAATATTTTTTAAAATCTATAAAAAATTGAATACTTTTTCAAAACTCATAAAAATTTGGATATTTCAAAATCAAAAAAAATTATATTGTATTTTTCTGATGGTGCTTTTGCAGGAACAACAATTTTGCAAGGACCAAGAGCATGAGATGAGTCCCCTCCATTCACCGATATCAATCTTTGATTCTTCCCCATCATCATGATTTGTCACTATAGACACTCCTGATTATCATCTCTCTATTCATGTCATATTGGGAATTAGTCGATCGTTCATCTTCAAATCTTTTAATAAACTCCTACTGATTTAACTTGATCACTCTGCCACTGGGCATTACTTGATCCTGATCATTTAATCTCAATCTCATATGCTAAGATTGTCATCCTCATGACAAACAACAAACAATGATGCTTTGCAATGCTATGCTTCAACTTATGCTATTCATGCTAAACATGCTTCACCTTACTAATACATGCTTGAATGCTATCCACACCAAACTTTGATTACTTTGATATCTACGTTGTGATTACTTATTGATGCTTTGATTCATGCTATACTTGCTATGCCTTATTCATTGCTTGTTATCTTCATTATATCTTGGTTAATGAATTTTGAGCGTAGGATAAGAAGCTCTTTGGTCCCACCGACTGGGCATCATCATCCAAGTCTCACGGTGTCTTGCACCTCATTTCTCAGTTCTCTCATGCTCATTGCTATCACCATCTTCCCCTGTATGCATTTTTACTATATGTTACATACGATATTAGATTATATCAAGGACCTTGTGACTTTGGTAAGCCTGGAATTTGAGTTCCCCTTCATCAAAAATAATGATGATTCTAGAGACATCTTAGTCGCACGGATAGGCCATTGAGTCGTCTAAAATTGGGGACGATAGTTCCCTTTTGCGAGTTGGTGCGCAGATAAACGGGCTTCGACTTAGTATCAACTCACAGAATCGGTTTCTTGACTCAGTCTTGACAGCTTAGCATTATTATCCTTGATTATCTTATATTTTTATTTATTTTAATTTTTTCTTTAAACCCAACATGCATTCATATAGGACTTTGTAACAACTTTAGAAAATCATTCTGATAAGTTGATTTTGAGAGTTAAAATTGATCACTAATTTCCAAGATATGAGATATTCATTGCCGAATTATGTCCTCAGTTCGCCTTGTTGCCATTTTAGGATGTTTCCTTGAAAACTCCTTTGTTTGGATTTCTATCTCTCGTTCAATTCCTTTTCATTTGATCCACCTTGGCTGCATCACGCCCACATTAGCTGGTAACCGCTCCCCATTGGTGAAACCTACAGGTTTGTGACCTGAGATACTTCCACCACACTGGAAGTTGATCATCTTCTTTTATCTCCTTCGTGCCCGCGTGCACATTTGCTCCTCCTTTTATCCAAACAATTGTTACTTTCATTGAATCTCCTCAAGATTGCTTCATCTCGAGCTTTTGATTCAATTCTTATCAAGTGATGTTGATTGCGTGTCTCATCACACCTTGACATCTACTTTTCAGTTCACTCCACTTCACTTTATTCCATTCCACGCCGCTTCACTCTATTACACTTCATTACATTCCGTCTCACTCCCTTGCAAAGCAGACGCCACGGCGGGGCAGCTGTAGACATGCTAAAATTGACATCATTTTGAGCATATCTCATATCGCACTGCGATGCCCCATTTGACCCTCAAATTGACTTATTTGAGTGTTTTTTCTCATTTTTCTAGAATACTCAACTTTCTCAAACTTTTCCACACATTTTCCTATTTTTCCAGATTTTTCTGAGGTTTTTCTCCATTTTTTCCGGGCCTTAAATCAAATGGTGGCTGGGACCCGGGCGCCATTTAAATAGCGCCCAGGTCATGGGTGCCCATTACCTCCAACTGTAGGTTAATCCATTTTTCGAGGTTTCAAGAATTAGTGACACTCCGGAAGGTCGCCAATTCTTTAATTAGTGACTGTCCCCAAGGGCGCCAATTTTTTTATTCATATTTTGAGCTGAATTCGGATTATCCTTGATTCCGCGACTTCTCGGAAGGTCGCTAATTCATAAATGAGCGCCTGGTTGCAAAGTCACCAATTTTCTTGTCTTATTTTGAGCATTTAACTCCGTCCAAAATTCATATTAATTCCTAATTGGCGACCGCTTCATGGGCGCCAATTCTTTTCTAATTTTGAAATGTCCTAATCCGTCTTAAAATGCCTCAGAATGGGTGGCGCTTTGAGCAGACACTCTTTTAATTAGCGACCACTAGGTCCGACGCCATTTCTTATAGAATTTTGATTTCGAACAGAATCCCTTCCCTCCCTCACTTAAACTCCTTTTCCACTTGGGAAAGGGTTCCTATGGTTTCCTAATATTGTAAGGACACTTGGAGGAAGGATCCCCCTTTCCAAATCCCACCAAAACTCAATTTTCTAATTTTTATGGAATTAAACTCCGAATTTCCTTTCCCTTCCTCACTTAAACTCATTTTCCACTTGGGAAAGAGTTCCTATGGTTTCCTAATATTGTAAGGACACTTGGAGGAAGGATCCCCCTTTCCAAATCTCACCAAAACTCAGTTTTCTAATTTTTATGGAATTAAACTCTGAATTTCCTTTCCCTTCCTCACTTAAACTCCTTTTCCACTTGGGAAAGGGTTCCTATGGCTTCCCAATGTTGTAAGGACACTTGGAAGAAGGATCCCCCTTTCCAAATCCCACCAAAACTCAGTTTTCTAATTTTTATGGAATTAAACTCTGAATTTTTCTTTCCTCCCCCACTTTAACCTCCTTTTTCACTTGGGAAAGGGTTCCTATGACTTTCTAAGGTTGGGATGACACTTGCCCAATGAATATCTCTCTCCAAATTTCACCAAAACTCAGTTTTCTAATTTTCTTAGAAGTAAACTCTGAATTTCACCTCTATAAATAGGACCCCTCTCTCCCTTATGTAAAGGGCATCAATATCAATCAAAGGGGAGGTGCTACTAGATTGAAGGCTCAAGGAAAAGGTTCCCATGAACCTACAAGCTTCATCCATGGAGTTCTTCTTCCTCCCTTGAAGATTTGGAGCCTCTTCATCCTTGGAGCCTCTTCATCCTTTAGAGCTTCTTCCTCTTTTGAAGATCTTGGAGCAAATTGGAGAAAACCACTAAACTTTCCTTCCCCTTTCTCTTATTATTGCTTTAGTTAATTGCATGCATCATATCATATTCTTCTTTTATTTTTTTTATCTCAATATTGAGATCTTCCCATGTTGTGCACTCTAGCACATCTCTCTTAGTGCAACACTTGCACACTCTTTTTCATCATATTCATAATCTTTTACCCACCCTTTTACATAGGGGTTTAAGGGCCAACACCCAACAAGGTGTGTTCTATTTCATGCTTTCATGCTTATTTCCATTAAGAACTTGATGCTACACACTATTGTTTTCTAATCCATATCTTTTCTTGTTGGTATTTTCTTTGTCTTTGCAAGGGTAATCAATAGAAGAACTCTCTTCATCGGTCGGCCGATAGAAAGAGAAGGTCCACTCACAATCTCCCCCGCTTCTTTTAAGGTATTCTTCGCGATCCCTCCTATTCTTTATTGTTATGTCTTTGAGACCCTCGCGTCTCTGGCGATCACCCTCCATTAGCATCCTACGCATGCTCCCCTTTCTCTCTCTTCCCATGCTTTTCTAGCCATATTATCATTTTCTTTTCTTAAGTGGATTTTCTTATGATCTACATCAGCTAGTAGAGATGTTGAGATTGTTATAGTTGTTTTACATCAAGTTATGTCTTAGAGCTTGTGTTAGTTATTGTAACGGAGTCAAGTAGAGGTTATGCTTGATTATGTTTAAGTCGGTTTGATGGCTATTGTAATAGATTTGGAGTTATTTCTGTTCATGACGTTATGTAAATTCTTAGCTTAGCATGTTATCCTTACTAGCGTTTTCTACTGCCAGTCCCGATATTCCGCGTCGGGACGTGACAGTTTGGTGGTATCAGAGCCTAGGTTTTTTAATATTCCTAGGTTCTCTAAGTTCTAGGATCCTAAGTGATATCATAGGACCTATAGCCTTGTTATAGGTCTAAGGACCCAACCTGGTGAGATTTGGGTAGAAGACTGGGGATGAGTTAATAATCTAATTGCACGATTATCCATTCTTAATTGAACCTAACATAACCTATTCCACGTGTAGGCTTTTGCAATGGCAGGAGAACACGCGGAATGGAGGAACTTGCAGCGTACAGTTCAAGGACTTACTCAGGCTTTGCAATAAGTGGCCCAAGGAGGAGCTGCAAACCATGACACTGGCGACCTTTATCGGAACTTTCGTGGGATGAATCCCTCGCAATTTGGTGGCTCGACTGACCCTGATGAAGCCGAGCACTGGCTTGAAGAGATAGGGAGGATTTTTGAAGTGATGCAATGCAGCGATCAAGAACGTGTCCTCTTGTTGACCTTTCAACTTGAACGTGATGCGAGAACATTGTGGGACGCGGTGAAGGATACCCTTGGTGATAGACAAGTCACATGGGAAGAGTTCGAGGAATTCTTCAATGGTAAATATTTTTCTGATATAGTACAAGAGAAGAAGGTGGTTGAGTTTGTTGCTTTGAAGTAACGAAATCTTTTCGTAGCTGAATATGAAGCTCAGTTCTCTCGACTATCTCGTTATGCTACTCACTTGATATCTACCGAGAAGATGAAGGCTAAGTGCTTTCTTAATGGGCTGAAGCTGCAGTATATCAATCAGTTGGCACCGATGGAAATTTAAACTTATTCCGAGATGGTGAGAAAGGTTCAAGTATTGGAAGATACTTTAGAAATGACGGAGAGAATCCGTGGGAAGAGTGTTAAGAAAGAACAACACCATACTGGTTCAGGGAGTATCAAGCCCGGTCATGACGGGAAGAGGCCCATTAGCAGGTCTGGTTCATGGAAGGGCAAGATGTCGAAGAATGAAGACAAGAAGCCTGGCCCTATTGTTCCATTCAAGGGCGTATGCAAGTATTGTGACCATCCAGGTCACAAGATGGAGGAGTGCTGGCGCAAGCTGGGCGTCTGTTTACGTTGTGGCAGTAGGGACCACCGTATTCCCGAGTGTCCTCTTTTATCTGAGCAAGCTACCCCGGTGAAATTGCAAGGAATCAAGAAGCAGCAAGACAAGCTCCAGGCTCTACAAGAAGATGAGGCAGGAGCTGCCAAGGAGGGTGGACTCGTCGAAGGTACTCTTATTATATATGATAAATCAACTTTTGTTCTTTTTGATATTGGTGCCACTCATTCTTTTATTTCTCAGAGATTTACGAAGTCTTTAGCTGTAAAGCCAGTTTTGATGAATTCTCCGTTAGAGATTTCAACCCATATTGGTTCCGGATCAGCAATTAAGTATTTCTATCCTTCCAGTAAGGTCATGATCAATGAACAAAACCTGCCAGCTGATTTAGTTTGTATGGACATGAAGGATTATGATGTAATCTTAGGAACAGATTGGTTGGCTAAGTATGAGGTCAATGTTCAATGCAGATCTAGTTTTGTGTCTTTCACTGGACACCCTGGACTTTCTTTTATAAGAATTAGACACCATAAGTCTGTTCCACTTATTTCGGCTCTTCGAGCTGATAAGATGATGAGGAGAGGATGTAAGACTTTTCTAGCCTTTGTTTATGTGACCCCTGAGCAGAAGATTGAGATTGAGGACTTTTCTGTCATCTGAGATTTTTCAGATGTCTTTCCTGAGGAACTGCCAGGACTTCCTCCTGAAAGGGAAGTTATCTTTTCTGTTAATCTAATTCCTGGTGTGACTCCTATTTCCAAAGCTCCTTATCGTATATCTCATGCGGAGCTAAGGGAACTAAAGAAGCAGTTGATGGAATTGATTGAGAAAGGGTTCATTCGTCCAAGTACTTCCCTGTGGGGAGCCCATGTATTATTCGTCCGGAAGAAGGATGGTTCGATGAGGTTGTGCATCGATTATCGGCAATTGAACCAATTGACTATCAAGAACAAATATCCATTGCCAAGGATTGATGAGTTATTTGGTCAGATAGCAGGAGTTCAGTATTTTTCTAAGATCGACCTTCGATCTGGATATCATCAGTTACGAATTTAGGAAGAGGATATCTATAAAACAGCCTTCCGCAGCAGGTATGGGCATTTCGAATTTATAGTAATGCCTTTTGGGCTAACGAATGCACCTGCAGCTTTCATGCAGCTGATGAACGATGTGTTTCGGCCCTATCTTGATCAATGGGTCGTGGTGTTCATTGATGACATCTTGATTTATTCTAAGAGTGAGGAGGAGCATGCTGAACATTTGAGGATGGCATTGCAACTATTGAGAGATCATCAGTTATATGTCAAGTTTAGTAAGTGTGATTTCTGGCTACAAGAGGTGTTCTTTCTAGGGCATATCATCACAAAAGAAGGTATTTCTGTTGATCCTTCGAAGGTAGAGGCAGTAAAGAATTGGAATAAGCCTACTAATGTGACTGAAGTGAGAAGTTTCCTAGGTCTAGCAGGTTACTACCGAAGGTTTATTCAAGATTTCTCCAAAATTGCGGTACCTCTGACAAGATTATCCCGCAAGTAGATCAAATTTGATTGGTCAGAAGATTGCGAGCGAAGCTTTCAGACCTTGAAGGAATGTTTGACTACTGCACCTGTTTTGGCTTTACCTTCTGGAGAAGGAGGTTTTGTTGTATACACTAATGCTTCAGGTATTGGTTTAGGGTGTGTACTTATGCAGCACGGGAAAGTGATAGCCTATTCTTCTAGGTAGTTGAGGAAGCATGAAGAGAATTATCATGTTCATGATTTGGAGCTAGCAGCTGTGGTGTTCGCCTTGGAGATATGGAGGCACTACTTGTATGGAGAGGCATTTACGGTGTTTTCAGATGATAAGAGTTTGAAATACTTATTTTCTCAGAAGGAACTCAATATGAGGCAGCGAAGATGGCTGGAGTATTTGAAAAACTTCGATTTCTCCATTGAGTATCATCCTGGAAAAGGTAATGTTGTGGCAGATGGCTTAAGCCGCAAGCCTATAGCTAAGTTGTCAAGTCTCATGTTACAAGAATAGAAATTGCTGGAGCAGTTAGCTAGTTTAGATCTTAATGTTGATAAGGATCGGGTTACGATTGCTCAGATTCAACTTAAGCCCAAATTATTGATGGAAATCAAGTCTCTACAAGATGATGACCCAGAGTTGGTAGAGATCAAGGGAAGCTTGAGTAACAGACCTGACTTCATGATGGCTGATGATGGAAGATTGTTATTTCAGGGAAGAACTTGTGTACCTGATGTAGTTGAGATAAAGAGTAAGATCGTCGAGGAAGCTCATAGATCCAGATACACCATTCATCCTAGAGGTACTAAGATGTTTAAGGATTTGAAAAGATCTTTTTGGTGGCCGAATATGAAAAGGGAAGTTGCGGACTTCGTAAGTAGATGCTTGGTTTGTCAGCAAGTTAAGACTGAACATTTCAGACCAGCAGAAAAATTGAAACCCCTTGATATACCCCAATGGAAGTGGGAGAGCATTGGCATGGATTTCATTATGGGTCTACCTAGGACTCGTAGTGGATTTGATGCAATATGGGTGATTGTCGACAGATTGACAAAATCTGCTCATTTCTTATCTATTAGGTCTAAATGGACAGTTGATATCTTGGCTGCTTTGTATATGAAGGAAGTGGTAAGACTACATGGTATACCAGTTAGCATTGTGTCTGATAGAGACCCCAGGTTCACTTCTCATTTTTGGAAAGGATTGCAAGAGTCCTTGGGAACTCATCTGAATTTCAGTACTGCTTTCCATCCACAAACAGACGGACAGACTGAAAGGACCAACCAGATAGTGGAAGATATGCTTAGAGCCTGCATGATTGACTTTGGAGGTAGTTGGAGTGATCACTTGGCATTGGTTGAATTCACCTACAATAACAGTTATCAGGCCAGCATTCAGATGGCTCCATTTGAAGCTTTGTATGGTAGAAGCTGTCGATCCCCGTTATGTTGGGATGAGGTAGGTGAGAAGCAATGGCTTGGACCAGATCTCATTTCTAAATCGTCCAGGAACATCTGTATTATCAGAGATCGGTTGCAAGTAGCACAATCAAGACAGGAGAGTTATGCCGACACCATGAGGAGAGCTTTAAAATTTCAGGTTGGTGAGCATGTGTTTTTAAAGGTTTCTCCTATGAGAGAGATTCGAAGGTTTGGTATTCAGGGCAAATTGAGTCTAAGATACATTGGTCCATTCGAGATTCCAGAAAGAGTGGGGGAGGTTGCTTACCGTTTGGCACTACCACCTTAGTTATCTAGAGTACACAATATTTTCCATGTGTCTATGTTATGGAAATATGTGTATGATCCCACTCACATTAATCAGCATATGGACTTCGAATTGAAGGAAGATCTGACTTATGAAGAAAGACCGATCAAGATTCTAGATTGGAAGCAACAATAACTCAGGAATTGTTCCATACCGATGATTAAAGTGCAGTGGAGTCGGCGTGGAACTAAAGAAGCTACTTGGGAGTCATAAGATACTATGCGGAGGCAGTACCCTGACTTATTCTAGGTGAGATGTCTCACTCTCTCTTTTTATTATTAAGTGCATTGAATTTGGAGGACCAAATTAAGTGGGGGAGGGTGTAATACCCCGATTTTTTTTCAAGAAATTAATTAGAAATTTTTTAATAAATAGAATAAGTTAAATTTTGACCATTTTATAAAAATCCATAAAAATTATATTCGTGTAGAGGATAACACGTTTAACAAACTTGTCTTCTATGACCAACCCAAATAAAATCTGTAAATAGGCCGAATTAGTGGATTAAGCATAAATTAAACACTTAGTTAACCATACCTTGAAACGGAAAATTCGAGCCTAATGCTCCATCAAATGAGCCCAAACCAGTGGCAAATGAAAGGCCAGGATGAGAGAATCATTTTCCATCTCTTAATCTCCTGAAATCCTAACCCTAGGAGATGCAATCGGCGGAGATTGGATCGCGTCAACAATTACGGCGGCGTTCGCATCAACCCAACTTGCGTAGATGAATACTCCGCGCATAGAACCCTCTAGAATGCGTGTGACCTATAAAAATGAAGCTCTCTAACCCTAGAATTATTTAGAACCAGTGGCGACTGCAGAGGAGCTGGATCGAGGGAGATCTCCAGCGATTAGGGGCTGCGTGTACCATAGCCTTGGGTTTTCTTTCTCCTTCCTTCTTCATCCGATTCAGGTAGGTGATAGCAAGCCAAACCCTACAAATAATATATGGTTGGAAGCATCATCGTGTCAGCTTTTCATTGATGTAGAAGTCCTAAATTTTATCAAGTGTTCTGTGAGAATTTTTAGTTTTAGTAAAACCATGTCACATCTAGGGTTATAATTGTTCCCTTTCGATTAAGTAGTAATTTCAGGCTGTAAACATAAAATTGATTCATGCATCTTGTAGAGTTTTTCGTGCTCTTTTGTTTGGTAGTAAAAGCCCCAAATTTAATACTTTATATCATGCGAATTTTATGTTTTATCCCAACCCTAGCCAACCTTGCCGGAGGCGGGCAAGGCAGAAGGGACAGCGACCTGTTGAGGTTGCGCGGCCTCTCGATAGACTGCCCAACCATCTAGGCGGCCAGTTACGGACCGTCCAAGGCTTCGATCTCCGATCATTTCCCTGACCCCCTGTTTTGGTTTACACAGCCTCGCGACAGACCGCATATCCTTATAAGTGGCCGGATTTCAACCGTTCTACTGTTTTACTGCTGTTACGTCTCCAAAGGCACGCGGCAGATCCCTGACCGCTCAACCTAAGCGCGGCCAGTCTTCAACCGTTCAACGTCCTCAATGACACCCTACTGACCGTCCATCTCCAGCAGGCCTTCGGACCTGAGGGGCGCATGCGTGGCCTGTCTGTGACCATCTATGGAGATGTAAGGTCTAGAACCGACCGCACATCTATAACAGAACAGATTAATTGTCATTACAGCATGTTATGTTAGTAGATTAGTGCTAAGTGGCATGTTAGCAACACACCTAATAAAACTGTAATTCATGACATTAAATAATTCTTGCTGATTTATTTAATTAGAGCTTCATCTTGATTCATCTTTCCAATGAATGTCAATCTTAATTGTGAATCATTTAAAATTGAAATAGCTATTAGGATTACACTTGTTATAACCTTAGACCTGAACCGTTAATCATGAACCATTATTATCCCCTAGAATTGAACTTGGACTCAATCGAACTGCTGTGATATGAGTCATAGTCCGAATTGGACTAACAGAGACATGCGCGGCCGTTAGTGGACCGTATATCTCCCTGAACGGCCCAGTGGCGACCGTTCATCCCTGGCTAATACCAATTAGTTTTGGCCGATTATCCTTGATCCATCTTCGGCCAATTCCTGATTTGATCAGCCCAGTAGACCCTAGGCCGACCAACAGATAGTGGGCTGGACTCTGGTTTAGTTCCACCCTTCCTATGGCAGCCCGGGAGCCCACTTGGGCGAATTTCTAGATTGTTGTTAGGCCATGTGTTGTGCGGACAGTAATGGACCGTACATTTTATCAGGCGGCCCTTAATGGACCGTTCAATTAATGAGCGGCTCTGTCAGGACCGCATATCATGTCCTCGATTTTATAAAACTTTTGACCTTGTGTGGCCCAATACTTACCGTTCCTGTTGAAGAGCGGCCCTTAATCAGCCGTTCAACCTTGACCTCGCGAAGGCTAAACTTTAGCCCAGTTCCCGTTAGTGCGGCTCAGAATTGACCGCCCAGTGATTGAGCGGCCCAGTAGTGACCACATATCATCTAGAGACGAGTTTTCTCCGTGTTTTATGGTTTTGAATCCAAGAACATGATGGTTCTTGATAACTTAAACTTCTGGATAGAAATTATGGATAGTATCTCTTCAACTTAGCATTGGGATGTTCCGAGATAAGTTTGTACTTGATTGTAATTGGCCATTTTAACTTGATTAAAGTCTAGATAACTTGGGATCTTGGATCCATTAAATCACTGCCAACGCATCATAGGGGCCCGGTCTGGTCCTGGGGAGAGCGCCCGAAAAGTACTTATGTCCATGGGAGTTTGTAATGACATGGTGAGGCATTGCACCGAGTGCATGACTAGCGTGATGTCTATGACAATGATCTCTTAATCTCTTACTTGAATCGCGTTCGACTTGGTTATATTCTTGCTTATTGGCCAATTTTCTACAATTTCCTGTTATTTATATGGTTCATAAACTTGAAATTCTTGTAGTTATATCATCCTGCCATATTGTTATTCCATTTCATTCTTTTTATGTTGTTTCATCCGATCATCATTTCTTTTCTCTCCGTTTCATATAAACATGTAATTACTTGGTTAATTACTTACACTTGCCTATTGTTACCTACTGAGCGTTCGCTCATATAGTTGTTTCCCCCTTTCCAAGCAGCTCAGGTGAAATTCACAGATGGATGGGAATGGGCCAGAGTGATGACTTGGAGTGTATCAGCTAGTAGAGATGTTGAGATTGTTGTAGTTGTTTTACATCTAGCTATGCCTTAGAGCTTGTGTTAGTTATTGTAATGGAGTCAAGTAGAGGTTATGCTTGATTATATTTAGGTCGGTTTGATGGCTATTGTAATATATTTGGAGTTATTTCTGTTCATGACGTTATGTAAATTCTTAGCTTAGCATGTTATCCTTACTAGCATTTTCTACTGCCAGTCCCGATATTCCGCGTCGGGGCGTGAAAATAACATTAGAGCATGTATCTAATACAAAAAGATCATTGACTAATGAACCATTGGCTTTCACCAAACCATTATTCATTATAGAGCACCCAGTGCTATTAAAAGCCAATGTATATCCAACATTATACAAGCTAGAGATTGAAATAATGTTCTTAATGATACTAGGAACATAATAACAGTCATTCAGCTCCAGAATGGCCCCTGAAGGTAAACTGAGGCGTGCAGTCCCGACAACTTTGGTAGCAACTAAAGCTTCATTGCCCATCCTCAGTTCAATCTCATTTTTGCCCAGCCGCCTTCTATTTGCCAGCACCTGCAAAGAGTTATAGATATGAGATGCACATCAAGTATCCAATACCCATGATGTGGATTCCATATATGACAAATTAAGGTATATGACAAAAATACCTTCATATAGAATTACCTTGTAATTCCTTTTCCAATGTTCAGGTTGTCCGCATCGAAAACACTTATCTTCTTTTTCATTCTTCTTGCCCTTTCCTTTGTCAACTTTGGCGACTTCCTTACCCTTGGCCTTCTTCTTTCCCTTCCCTTTGTTGGATATCTAGGTGACCTTCCTTTTCTTATTAGCCCAGCCAACAACCATTACAGAAGATGATTTATCTTTCTGCATAGTCCCTTCAGCACTTTTCAACATGTTGAGCAGCTCAGGGAGAGTTATTTCAATTCTATTCATGTTGAAGTTTATGATGAAAGGAGAAAATGAATCGGGCAATGACTGGAGAATAATATCAATGCATAGTTCAAGATCCAACTTAAACCCCAGTGTGTTGAGTCTCTCAATCCACTCCATCATTTTCAGTACATGAGCCTGTACTGAAGCACCCTCTGACATCCGGGTCCTGAAAAATTTCTTAGAGATATCATACCTCTCAATCCTACCCAGCTCCCCAAAGACCTGACGTAGGGTAAGAAGTATGGTTCTACAATCACACTTTTCAAATTGCCTTTGCAGCTCAGGAGCCATAGAGGCCACCATATAGCACTAGGCAAGGGAATAATCTTCTGAGCATTTGGCATAAGTCATTAAATTGCCCTCGTCGACATCAGGAGCTGGCTCAGAATGAACCGTGTCTAACACGTAGGCTATTTTTTCGGCTGTGAGGACTATGCATAAATTACGCAGCCAATCCGAGAAGTTGGGTCCGGTCAGCCTGTTGGCATCCAAGATGTCACGGAGGGGGTTGGACGACGACATTGTAATCTGGATAAGAAATAAAAGACAACTCAGCAAATGTTCAAATTCCAACTTAGATGTGATTTTCTATCTTAGTTAGTCCCACTATTTTTCGATCGAACTATATAACCCTCAGTATATAGAACGGGAGATCAACGAGATCAACCTAGTGGGTCGGAATCTCAACGAAACTGAGGTATGACCTTGTGGAAAGCACAACAAGTCATACCACATCTCAAGGGCAGTTAGAAGGAACTTGCATCTAATGCAATATCCAATTTCGGCCCCCGAGAAGTTATCCCCTTGTGGAAAGCACAACAAAGGATACTCTCGGTTAGATCTAACCACCATTATTACATAGCAATGAGTTCATGACCCGACCATTGTGGAAAGCACAACAAGGTCAAGTTCAATTCCTCACCCGTTGAGGCCTAGCCTTGGAGTTGCATCATGCCCCCAAACTCATGGACCTTGTGAAAAGCACAACAAATCTATGAGATGAAGACATTCATTCACCCCATAATGATGGAGGGCCACAACGACTCCTAGAGCCACGCTTACCAGATCTAAAATTAAATTACGAGGGAATTTGATTTTATCTTGATCTCACCCTAGGTGGTAATATAAATATATCCAATATATTTACCGTACCTAGTAGTTTGCACAAAGTAAATGTATCCAATGTAAAAAGTAAATCGCAAGTGATCATTGTCACACCCCGAGAGCGGAAGATACCCGGAGACGCGTGACGAGTTTATATCGATCATGTCAATCAGAGTATTAGTGTATTCAACATCAAATCAGAGATGCACAAGAGTAAAGATAACCCAATCCTTTTATTCCTTCATAAGAGTACTTCTATTACAATCCCGTGCAAATGCTAAACTTAATAAAAAGAAAAGTACACAATTGACTCAAGAAAATATAGAAAAGACAAAACTAGTTGACGCTTTGAGAAGCTCTAATCACTTTCACTCTTGACCTTCCCCGTCTGTTTGGGTCTCGTCATCGGACTTACCTGAAAAGTAGGGAAACACTGAGTGAGCGAACGCTCAGTAGGAACTTATATCTCAAGAACTAGCAATGGTTTTAAGTAATTACATTGTTCATATGTAAGTGCACTATGGCTAGGCATGCTTGCGTAAAACGACAAGATAGAGAGTATAACAAGAGACAACGAAGTGAATTATTCACGAACTTTCAAGAACTTGTATCAAATATATGTCAAGATATTTATCATGTCATGTGGGAATTGGCTATTTCACGCAAGTACTTTGCCCGTGTCAGGCCACGCTAGTAAAGTCACGCAAGTTGAGTCACGCACGCAAGTAAGAGAGAGATTGTGGAACGCCAATTAGATCAAGAGAAATAGTACTTCGGTGCAATGCTTAGACATCGTGATCATTACAACTCCCATGGGCACTAGTACTTTTGGGTGCTCCTCCCAGGACCAGATCGGCCCTTATATGCACAGCATTAAAAATAGATCTAGGCATCCACGATAATTTATAGCCAATATGGAGTTTCAAGAACAAGCTTTAATGGGATGATAAGATAAGATTTTTATAGAATTCAAGGGCAAGGCCCTTGAGTAAGGACATACTAGCGATAAAATTCACGCAAAGCATATAAACCATGACATGTCGATAAACTGGGTGGAATTGGTTCCCTAACTTGGGTACTATGACAAGTAAGTGCCCACAAGTAGATGATCACTCTTTTAATATAGAATTGAGGTCTACAAGAACATCATAATGATGTTTGATATAGAATTGGGGTCCACAAGAACATCACAATTATGGCATGCTTTCCCCATTCATTAAGATAATTCTCATATCATACACATAGCATAACATGAGGGCCGGTATACCATGTTTCTATAGAGGGACATGGCAAAGTAGTGTGATATGTTTTTAATGGTACAACCTGCTCAATCGGCCTTGAGAGAATCCAAGGCTCGAGGAGTCTTACGGAGGTCTCTATGACTAACTCGCTAGTCCAAAGGAACGGAATGTCCAATAGAGAGCTTGTATGTCACTGAGAGTTAGTGGGTAAACGATAAAACATCATGAAACATGGGACTATATTCACGGACTGGAATATAGTGCCGATATATATATACATATATATATATTTTTAAATATACATATGAAACCCTCGGTTAACAGTAATAGTGTAAAATAGTATCGCAGGAAAATAGCGACTTAATCTAAGTCATTAATTATCAAATTAACACCTTCTATAGGGGCATTTATTTACAAATTGATGGCTTGTAAAGCAGTCGTCCATTCTGTATTTCTATTTTACAGAATTTAAACATTATGGAATTTTAACAAAAACGCGCCCTGGACAGGGGCGTTACTTTTCAATTAGCGCCTTGTTCTGGGGCGTCAGTTCAATAAGAGACGACCTGCATCAGGTCGTTATTTCAACATTTTTCCAAGATTTCTGATAATAAAATTTCAGGAACAATTATATAGTGAGGACCAGAAAAATAGCAGGATTCCACTATGATGATCATGCATTAGATTAGATTCATGGTTTCATAGATACAGAATTTTAAACATGGTAATTATCAATTATATGAAATTGACGACTCCTGGTACGGGCGTCAAAATAAGAATTAGCGTCCTTGGAAGGGTCGCCTTATTCAAAATTCACCAGAAACATTTGAAAACGTAGTAAAACCATATGCATGAGATCATGGATGAATCTATTTCAGAATCTATACTAGTTTGGGCTACGTTCTTGAGAAAACCTACCTGATAATGATCTGGATGAAAATACGTGAAGGATGTGAAGAGAAAACGATACTCTAACAGTGTCTTCTGGAAAACGATGTGGATGAAGAACCCACGTTCTTCACTTTGACAATAGAGTTACTACTTGCTGCAGACTTCCTACAGAAGAAGAAGACGATGTTGCAGACAACCTGCACAAGGAAGATGAAGGACATTAATATTCTTCATAATCCATGACAAAGGCAGAGGAAGAAGAACATTACCCGTTCTTCACGCACGGCAGCAGAGCTTCCTTCAACCAAATAGCCTATTAGGGTTCGACAGGAAGGGTTATTTATAGGGTCTTAGGAATTCTAATAGAGTTAAAGTTCGATTAAAAGTAATATTTCCTTGATAGAATCCTTACCATAATCAATCTCCCTCGTAGTTATCCAGAACTTGCCCTGGATAATGTCCTGGGTCGAACGGAACACAAATGGAATTAACGCCTTATGTTAGGGCGTTAATTTAAATTGACGCCTTGGTTAAGGTCATTTCTTATTTAAAACGCGTTGAAGTAAAGGGCGTCTCTTTCAGTTACCTTTTATTTATTTTCGGCCGTTTGGGAATTGACGCCTTGTCATTTGGGCGTCCCTTTTTAATTTCGCGCCTGACGTAAGGGCGTTTCTTTTTGAATTAGCACCTTGAGTCAAGGCGTTATTTACATTTTGTTTATTATTTACTTCTTTAGGCTCTTATCATTCATTCATTAGATCTTTTAATCTTATTTTGATCAATTGGGGTTTTTATTTCCTTTTATTTTACCAGGGTTGCTACACCCTCCCCCACTTAAAAGAATTTGGTCCCCAAATTTCATCACATATAAACGTGGAAAGTGTAGAATACATACCTTTTTAGAATAAGTCTGAGAATTGTTTCCTTATAGACTCCTCGGTCTCCCATGTGGCTTCGTGTTCTGAACATTTATTCCATTGCACCTTTAGCATGGGAATAACTTTATTCCTTAGGGTACGTACTTCACGATCTAGTATCTTCATGGGCTTCTGTTCATATGTGAGATTCCTTTGAATCACCAGGTCTCCATGATCAATGATATGTGACGGATCATGCACATACTTCTTCAACATTGATATGTGGAATACATTATGAACTTCAGACAATTGAGGAGGTAAAGCAACGCGATAAGCAACCTCGCCAACCCTTTCTAGTATCTCAAAAGGTCCGATAAATCTTGGCGTAAGCTTGCCTTTAACACCAAATCTCCTTATTCCACGTCCAGGTGATATTTTGAGAAAAACGTGATCTCCGACTTGGAATTCGAGATCTCTCCTTCTTGTGTCAGCATAAGCCTTTTGTCTAGACTGAGCTACTTGCAGTCTTTCTCTAATCAACTATATCTTCTCTGTGGTATCCCTCACCATGTCTGGACCTAATAGTTATTTTTCGCCAACTTCGTCCCAGCACAAAGGTGATCGGCAACTCCTTCCGTATAAAGCTTCGAAAGGTGCCATTTGTATACTCGCTTGGTAGCTGTTGTTGTAAGCAAATTCAACCAACGGCAAGTGATCATGCCAGCTTCCATCAAAATCAATGATGCAAGCTCGGAGCATATCTTCAACCACCTGATTAGTTCTCTTGGTCTGACCATCCGTTTGAGGATGAAAAGCTGTACTAAAGTTAAGTCTCGTCCTCAGTGAATGTTGTAAACCCTTCCAAAAATGAGAAGTAAAACGGGGATCTCTGTCAGACACGATCGAAACAGGAATACCATGCAATCTGACTATCTCTTTCACGTATAGTGCAGCCAGAACATCAACTGACCATCGATTCTTGATTGGCAAGAAATGCGCTGATTTGGTCAATCGATCAATGATAACCCATATTCCATCATGTCCTTCTTTTGATTTAGTTAGACCCATGATGAAATCCATACCAATATCCTCCCACTTCCATTTGGGAATATCCAGAGGATGTAGCTTTCGGCAGGCTTTTGGTGTTCTGCCTTGACTTGTTGACATGTGAGACAGCGAGACACAAAATCCGCTATTTCTCTTTTCATATTGGGCCACCAAAAGGTCCTTTTTAAATCTTGGTACATCTTAGTAGATCCTGGATGGATTGTGTACCTTGATCTGTGAGCTTCATCTAAGATTTTCTTCTTTAGCTCTGGGCAATTTGGTATACAAGTTCTATTTTGGAATAACAACCTTCCATTTGGAGCTAATTGGTACATAGATTGTCCTTCTAGTTCGCCCTTGATTCCTACTAATACAGGGTCACTACCTTGAAGTCCTTGTATTTCGGATAGCAAGTCTGGCTGTATGCTCATATGGGATAAGGTGACACACCTACTGTCCTTGTCCATGCTTATATTGAGTTTAGAGAATTGTTCTAGTAACTTCCACTCCTGAATCATACAATTGGCTAATAGTGCTCTCGGCTTTCGACTGAGGGCATCGGCTACAGGATTACCCTTTCCAGGATGATATTATATAGTGAAGTCGAAGTCCTTAAGATATTCTAGCCAACGTCTTTGCCTCATATTCAATTCCTTCTGAGAGAAGAGATACTTAAGACTTTTATGGTCAGAGATTACAATAAACTGCACTCCGTACAGATAATGTCTCCATATCTTTAGTGCAAATACTACCGCAGCCAATTCTAAATCATGAACTGGGTAGTTCTCCTCGTGCTTCTTCAACTGGCGCGAAGAGTAGGCTATAACCTTCCCTTGTTGCATTAAAACACATCCGAGGCCAATGCCAGATGCATCAGTGTACACTTCGAACTTTTCTCCTTCAATTGGTAGAGCTAAGACTGGGGCAGTAGTCAAATGATCTTTGAGAGCTTGGAAGCTTCGTTCACAATCCTCGCTCCATTCATAGCGTATCTCCTTGCGAGTTAGCCTAGTGAGTGGTACGGCTATCTTGGAGAAATCCTTGATGAATCGCCGATAGTAGCCCGCAAGACCCAAGAAACTACGGACCTCGCTAGCATTGGTCGGTCTTTCCCAATTCCTTACAGCATCAACCTTTGATGGATCTACGGATAAACCGTCCTTTGATATAACATGCCCCAAGAAAGCTACTTCTCTTAACCAAAATTCACATTTGCTGAGCTTTGCATATAGCTGATTTGTCCTCAATATCTGTAATGCAATCCTTAAATGTTCCTCATGCTCTCCCTTGGTCTTGGAGTAAATCAATATATCATCGATGAAAACCACCACGAATTGATCTAGATAAGTTCTGAATATACTATTCATCAACTGCATAAAGGCAGCAGGGGCATTTGTTAGTCCAAAAGGCATAACAACAAACTCATAATGACCATACCTGCTTCTGAATGCGGTCTTATGAATGTCATCATCCTTGATCCTTAGTTGGTGATATCCTGACCTGAGATCAATCTTTGAAAAATACTGGGATCCAGATATTTGATCAAATAACTCATCGATTCTCGGCAGTGGATACTTGTTCTTGATAGTGAGATGATTCAACTGACGATAGTCGATGCATAGTCTCATGGATCCATCCTTCTTCTTTACAAATAGCACAGGTGCTCCCCACGGGGAAGTGCTTGGTCTAATAAATCCCTTCTTGAGAAGTTCCATCAATTGCTCCTTCAACTCCTTGAGTTCAGCAGGGGACATTCTATATGGTGCCTTAGAAACTGGTCCAGCACCAGGGACCAAATCGATGGTGAAGGCTACTTCTCTTTGTGGGGGTAATCCAGGCAAATCCTCCGGAAACACGTCCGGAAATTCTTGCACAATTGGGATGTCCTCTAGCTTAGTCTCCTTAGTCTCCTTAATGGTGACAAAAGCAAGGAAAGATACACATCCTTTCCTTATTAGTTTGCTAGCTCGGAGAGCCGAAATAAGAGGTGACTTGCTCCGACTCTTAGGGCTAGAATAGACTAGTTCTGGAAAGTCCTTGAAAGTAACTTTGCTGTTACGGCAATCCACAGTTGCCTGATACCTAGATAACCAGTCTGCTCCCAATATGACATCATATCCCTTTAGGTTTAAACATATGAGATCGATAGGAAGATTTCTTCCTTTTACCAAGACTTCACAGTTTTGATAATGGTGAGTAATATCGGTTTCGTTTCCGAGAGGAGTAGATAAAAATATTTTCATCCATTCCGGTTCCATAGGTAGTGGGTCAGCAAACTTCTTGGAAATAAAAGAATGTGATGCACCCGTATCAAATAAGACATGTGCATACTTGGAACAAACTTTCAGTGTACCTTCTACTAGTCCGCCTTCGTCTTGTTCCGCCTCCTTAATTGCTTGGAGACGAGCATTCTTTGTTACCGGGCGCTTTCCGTCACCGGTTTGATCATTGAGTAGGGGACAGTCGGGAATCCGATGATCACGGCTCTCACACCGGAGACATGCTCCAAGTTTCCTCCAACATTCTTCGGCCTTGTGTCCGGCCTTATCACAGTGCTTACATACCACCTTAGCAGGTGTAGTGGTGATGGAGAAAGGTTTGGTCTTCTTGAATTTTTGCTCCTGGGAGGGAATGCCTCCATTACTTGGCCTCTTCTTGAAATTAGGTTTGAAGGTGCCGGAGCTAGTAACATTCTCCTTCTTGTCTTTTCCACGGATCCTATCAGACAGTTCCGTGGCATCTTCTAGAAATTGGGCTCGTCGAACCATCTCCGAATAGACTTGTATGTCCATCGGTGCCAGTTGTGTGATATATTAGGGCCTGAGCCCATTAAGGAATCTTCGAGCTTTCATCTTCTCAGTACTAACTAAGTGTTTAGCGTACCGAGACAGCCTAGAGAACTGCGCTTCATATTCAGCCACCGACAAAGATCGTTGCTTAAGTGCGGCGAATTCAGCGGCTTTCTTCTCTTGAACTCGATCTGAGAAATATTTATTGTTGAAGTGTTCAACAAACTCCTCCCAAGTAACTTGTCCTTGATCTAATGTGGCTTCTACCGACTCCCACCAGCATCGGGCGTCTCTTTCTAATTGAAATGTGGCTAACAGGACCTTCTCCTGGTCCGAACATTGCATGACTCTAAAAACACGTTCTGTTTCTCGGATCTAGTGCTCGGCATCATCTGGATCAGTGGATCCCATGAACTTAGGAGGGTTCATGTTCTTGAAGCTTTGGTGGAGACTTCCTGCTCCACGATGTGCACCTCCTTGTGCCACTTGTTGAAGTGCCTGGGTCATGCCTTGAAGAGTGCGTTGCATGTTGCGCCATTGAGCACGTTCGACAGCCATTGTCCTACAATTTCGATAGCTATATTAGTATGTGACGGCGTTAAAAGGCTTTTAATTCTATATTGACTTTAACCCTTGGTTCTACCCAATCTCACTGGTTAGAGGTTCAGACTTATCCTTGGACTTGGGTTTCCTAGGAATTGAATACCCTAGGCTCTGATACCACAAAAATTGTCATGCCCCGAGAGTGGAAGATACCCAGAGACGCGTGACGAGTTTATATCGATCATGTCAATCAGAGTATTAGTGCATTCGACACCAAATCAGAGATGCGCAAGAGTAAAGATAACCCAATCCTTTTATTCCTTCATAAGAGTACTTCTATTACAATCCCGTGCAAATGCTAAACTTAATAAAAAGAAAAGTACACAATTGACTCAAGAAAATATAGAAAAGATAAAACTAGTTGACGCTTTGAGAAGCTCTAATCACTTTCACTCTTGACCTTCCCCGTCTGTTTGGGTCTCGTCATCGGACTTACCTGAAAAGTAGGGAAACACTGAGTGAGCGAACGCTCAGTAGGAAATTATATCTCAAGAACTAGCAATGGTTTTAAGTAATTACATTGTTCATATGTAAGTGCACTATGGCTAGGCATGCTTGCGTAAAACGACAAGATAGAGAGTATAACAAGAGACAACGAAGTGAATTATTCACGAACTTTCAAGAACTTGTATCAAATATATGTCAAGATATTTATCATGTCATGTGGGAATTGGCTATTTCACGCAAGTACTTTACCCGTGTCGGGCCACGCTAGTAAAGTCACGCAAGTTGAGTCACGCACGCAAGTAAGAGAGAGATTGTGGAACGCCAATTAGATCAAGAGAAATAGTACTTCGGTGCAATGTTTAGACACCGTGATCATTACAACTCCCATGGGCACTAGTACTTTTGGGTGCTCCTCCCAGGACCAGATCGGGCCCTTATATGCACAGCATTAAAAATAGATCTAAGCATCCACGATAATTTATAGCCAATATGGAGTTTCAAGAACAAGCTTTAATGGGATGATAAGATAAGATTTTTATAGAATTCAAGGGCAAGGCCCTTGAGTAAGGACATACTGGCGATAAAATTCACGCAAAGCATATAAACCATGACATGTCGATAAACTGGGTGGAATTGGTTCCCTAACTTGGGTACCATGACAAGTAAGTGCCCACAAGTAGATGGTCACTCTTTTAATATAGAATTGAGGTCCACAAGAACATCATAATGATGTTTGATATAGAATTGGGGTCAACAAGAACATCACAATTATGGCATGCTTTCCCCATTCATTAAGATAATTCTCATATCATACACATAGCATAACATGAGGGCCGGTATACCATGTTTCTATAGAGGGACATGGCAAAGTAGTGTGATAGGTTTTTAATGGTACAACCTGCTCAATCGGCCTTGAGGGAATCCAAGGCTCGAGGAGTCTTACGGAGGTCTCTATGACTAACTCGCTAGTCCAAAGGAACGGAATGTCCAATGGAGAGCTTGTATGTCACTGAGAGTTAGTGGGTAAACGATAAAACATCATGAAACATGGGACTATATTCACGGACTGGAATATAGTGCCGATATATATATACATATATATATATTTTTAAATATACATATGAAACCCTCGGTTAACAGTAATAGTGTAAAATAGTATCGCAGGAAAATAGCGACTTAATGTAAGTCATTAATTATCAAATTAACGCCTTCTATAGGGGCGTTTATTTACAAATTGACGGCTTGTAAAGCAGTCGTCCATTCTGTATTTCTATTTTACAGAATTTAAACATTATGGAATTTTAACAAAAACGCGCCCTGGACAGGGGCGTTACTTTTCAATTAGCGCCTTGTTCTGGGGCGTCAGTTCAATAAGAGACGACCTGCATCAGGTCGTTATTTCAACATTTTTCCAAGATTTCTGATAATAAAATTTCAGAAACAATTATATAGTGAGGACCAGAAAAATAGCAGGATTCCACTATGATGATCATGCATTATATTAGATTCATGGTTTCATAGATACAGAATTTTAAACATGGTAATTATCAATTATATGAAATTGATGACTCCTGGTACGGGCATCAAAATAAGAATTAGCGTCCTTGGAAGGGTCGCCTTATTCAAAATTCACCAGAAACATTTGAAAACGTAGTAAAACCATATACATGAGATCATGGATGAATCTATTTCAGAATCTATACTAGTTTGGGCTACGTTCTTGAGAAAACCTACCTGATAATGATCTGGATGAAAATACGTGAAGGATGTGAAGAGAAAACGATACTATGTTCTAAACAGAGTCTTCTGGAAAACGATGTGGATGAAGAACTCACGTTCTTCACTTTGACAATAGAGTTACTACTTGCTGCAGACTTCCTACAGAAGAAGAAGACGATGTTGCAGACAACCTGCACAAGGAAGATGAAGGACATTAATATTCTTCATAATCCATGACAAAGGTAGAGGAAGAAGAACATTACCCGTTCTTCACGCACGGCAACAGAGCTTCCTTCAACCAAATAGCCTATTAGGGTTCGACAGGAAGGGTTATTTATAGGGTCTTAGGAATTCTAATAGAGTTAAAGTTCGATTAAAAGTAATATTTCCTTGATAGAATCCTTACCATAATCAATCTCCCTCGTAGTTATCCAGAACTTGCCCTGGATAATGTCCTGGGTCGAACGGAACACAAATGGAATTAATGCCTTATGTTAGGGCGTTAATTTAAATTGACGCCTTGGTTAAGGTCATTTCTTATTTAAAACGCGTTGAAGTAAAGGGCGTCTCTTTCAGTTGCCTTTTATTTATTTTCGGCCGTTTGGGAATTGACGCCTTGTCATTTGGGCGTCCCTTTTTAATTTCGCGCCTGACGTAAGGGCGTTTCTTTTTGAATTAGCGCCTTGAGTCAAGGCGTTATTTACATTTTGGTTTATTATTTACTTCTTTAGGCTCTTATCATTCATTCATTAAATCTTTTAATCTTATTTTGATCAATTGGTGTTTTTATTTCCTTTTATTTTACCAGGGTTGCTACAATCATGGACCATAGTCCTAATGCTACTAAGACATCCGGCTCGCTTCTGAAGCAGCTGGATCGTCCTCGTCGGGTGTGCTCCACACTTTCAATCTCCGATATCGCATAAATTACAACTTTTACACGACACACAGGCCGACAAAATTTAAATTACATGTCAATAAAATTCTAGAAGCCCTCAGGGTGATTACAACTGTGAAGGGAGATAGAAGTACATAGGAATTTCAACGGAGTGAGAAAGGAGGCTCGCAGACCCCAAATAATTACATTAGCTATGTCCGATCACTTGCCAACCAACACATTTCAGATCAATCAAGGGTTATTTTTGAAAATAGTCCTTATATTTGGATTGAAAAGTGAGATGTGCAAATAAAAATAGGCTGGCTTTATTTAATTTTAAAATATCAAGTTGGATTAACTAAAATTAAAATATATAAGCAAGCTAATTCAATGTAACATTAAGCAAAGCATACGTAGAACCATCATTTATTGCAAGGGCATACATATTTGAATCTAATTCAAATAATTCAGATAATTGAGATACTTATTTAAATATAAATTTAAATTTAATTAAGTAATAATTAAATTTAAAAATAAATTTAATTAATTTAATTATTTAGATATAAATTTAAATTAATTATCTAATAATTTAATTTGAAAGTAAATTTAAATAATGTAATTATCCACAATTATCTTTTTCTAAAATTCAAAATTTGAATTTAATAATTATCCAATAATTAAAAATTCAAATTTTTGAATTTTTTATAAGTATCTTCAATAAAATTCAAATTTTGAATTTAACAATTATATAATAATTAAAAATTTAAAATATTAAATTTCTCATGATTATCTTCAATTATTACATTTTTATCTCAAATTAGGTAATAATTATCTCAACTCATTAAAATCAAAAGTTAAACAAAATTCAAGATTTGAATTTTTCATTGAGAAAAGATAATTAACATTTGAGATAAAAAAGATTAATTTAATGTGCCCCTATATATATATATATATATATTATTGGGATATGATAGGAGTTAAGCCAAATCAGTCGACCCGGGCAAAAATCAGTCGACCGATATGGAATTCAGTCGACAAACTTTTCAGAATTCAGTCGACCTTTCCACCCTCAGGTCGATAGACATTCAAGACTGTCAGCCGAAGAAACCAACTCAAGTCGACTCATGAAGTGTGATGCGGGACGAGACACGGACACGACAAGCTCGTGACTGCCCCTTAACGAGGGAAGCGTCGGACGTGCACAGTTGAGAAACCGGCGAGAGCTAGGGTGGTCAATTCACACTTTCGTGCCCGGATCGGGTCACGGGACGGTAACGCTCTCTCTCGCAGTAGCGGTGATATGAATATAAAGCGAGCTACGATCCTAGAACATGCTCTCTAGCAGTGGCATAAACAAGTATATATGAAAATAAGCAACTGCCGAGTGTAGGGAGCGAGAACGGTACCTCCACGCGCTCGGCGTGGGGAAGACGGACCCGGCCAAAACTCGTACTCCCGAAACAATAATACACAGTATTACAGCAATACAACTCGCTGCCCACTCCACGCAGGGAGGTAAAGGGCTACACAATGGGGCCCGGGAGGACCGAATTCGGGTTGACGGGCGGCTTCTCGCGTTGATTCGGCAACACCCGAACTAGTGACGGTGGGGCCCACGTGCTGTCCGGAGGGGCCGTGTGGGACCCGATGGCACCGCTGTAGTGGAGGATGCCTGGAAGGGCACTCCCTGGAGTGGAGGCACGCTGGTTCACCGGCCGGAGGTCGGGCGGATCCGATCGGCACCGGTCGGAACAACCGGCCACGGATCTGCAGCTTCTGGGTTTCAGCGCGCGTCCCGACGAGAACGGACGCGGCGATCAGCCTCGATGTCGGATCGACACGAAACGGGCGCCTTTGGAAAGCTAACTTCAAATACTTCAACCTAGGCCTAGATATCAGACCGGGATCTGCACGGATCTTGGCTTTAATAAATTTTTGAGTTGTTGTTGTACAGTGACCAGACTCTCAGATCTGCAGAGAACTTATCTGAGAACTGCCTTTGACCGATATGTTAACGTCCGAATCGGAAGTGGTGGTCTTCCGAAAAGTTGTAGGAAATCAAGCTATGAAAATGTACATAGTTTTTATGAAAGGTTTGGAGGTGGCTGTGATTTGTTCTGATTTTTGAACTAGAAGGTGGTCGGATCGGGAATTTGACTGAAAGCACTGTAGCAGAGATAGAACACGAATTTTGAAAAATGGATAGAGGGTGGATCAAAAATCAAGAAAAATGGTGGATGTAGGGGATGATGGAGAGAACTCCCAGTAAAATTGGTAGCCCTAAAAAAAATAAAAAAAGACGGTCGGAGATGAGAAACTCAGAGCTAGTGTCACTGTAGACAGAGACAGGATAGATCTGGGAGTGATTGAAGAACGAAATTGAAAAAATATCAAACGAAGGATTTTCGACCTTAATTTTTTTGTGGATGATGGGATGGAAGATAGGAACACACCATAAAAATTACAAACCACGAAGAGGCCGTGGCTGGTATCAGGAATTTCGGGAAGACACCTCTATCCAGCAGGACAAAAAACCGAAGACGGATTCGCGGCCGCTCGAAGGCGGCACGAACGGCGACGGCGGCGGCACAGATGATCACCGGAGATAGAGCGGAGGGGATAGGAGGTAGAAACCACTCTAGAATTGGAGGTTGGAGGAGATGAACACCAGGGGAGAGGGGAGGGGCTCAAGAATCACTCTTGATTTTCTAACAATTTTCTCTTCATTAATGCTAACAAATGGAAAATACAACCTTTTATATGCCATGTGTCAAATCTAATCTACACCATTAGATCTAGGGGTGGGGAATGAAGGGCCTAGATTGGATGTGAATAACACACACAAAATAATAAAATAGTAAGGGGAGAGGGGCGTCCCCTTGACCAAGGGTAGAAGGTTGAATGGGGGTAGGTGGCCAACCATGGAATCTTGACCCATTTAACCCCATGTGTCCATATGACCAGCCCACCCTTCTAGATGTCCACCTAGGAAGGTTGACTAGGCCCACAATGTGACATGGACCAATGGGAAAGGGCTGAGGGCCCCCTTGCTGGTCCTACTGCATAATTACATAAAAACCCACACAATCCATGGGAATGACTCCTTGGCTTATAAAGCCTTACATTTGCGTACATACTTTCCCAATGATATAAACATAAATTAAAAGAACATAAATGCAAAAGAAAAAGTATAGGCTCGGTGTCGATTCCCATCAACTCTCCCCGGGTGGGAGGAACTCGACCCCGTCGAGTAGGGGTAGGGATGCTCGAGTATTCCGGCGGATCCGTCACCGTGCCAAGTAACGCGGGTACGCTCCACTCCAAGTGATCGTCACCTGCTCATTCCATATATACTTGATATGCGCGAACTACTATGGGCTAGAGGTGGACACTTCGGGTGGGGCACTCTCAAAAGGGAAGGGAGCAGGCTCGAAGACTCACTAGGAATCACCGCTGAGTCCCTATAGGTGACTGATCCGGGTATAGATGTGGAACCGATCCCATACTCATCGAATGAGTCCACTCGCCTCTTACGCATAAGAGAACGACAACGAGCATGCACAAGACACATGCAGACTCACGAAACACTAACACACATATGCAAACAACATAAATAAGAAACGGACTCATGCATGATTCTAGACAAAACTAGTGTTAGTCAGACCCGTACATGGATGACGGCGGACCAGGACACCCGAATATGTGCCATACATGCATTTGACGTAACTGGAGATGGATGGCATGGGGTACACCTAAATGTCCAAGTATGACCCAGTCATGCATGGACGGCCCTTTGGATTTGGGGAACTTGAGAGAGCTAGAAGACCCGGATGTGGAAGAGCCGGGTGTGGGTGTATCGAGTATGGGTTTGGTGGGTATGGAGGACCCGACCCGTAGGAAAGGGTATGAAGCTGGACTTCCCCGAAGAAGTGAAGGGAATATGAAGCGTCTAGGGATCCACTAGGGAAGGGGTCAAAGGGATCAAAGAATGTATGACCCCTTATGGTGGGTTCCAACATGACATGGTCCCAATCGTGAAATTCTTGAAGGTGCGGGTGGTCACCTTCCTCCGTCATGGTAGATGGGACCGTGTATAGGAAATATGACTCCTCCCTCGGAAGCAAAGTTATGAAGTCAGGCTCATCCGGTAGCGGGAGAAGTAGAAGAACCTCCGTGGTGATACAACCCACGGTACACTCGGAGGTAATGGACCCGAAGGCCGGATGGGTGAAGCTACGACTCGTGGGTTGGTCGAAGTCTCGGGCCAACATATGTGTCAACTTCCATTGCGTGTCTAGTCCCATAATAAGATCGTCCAACGTGTCAACATGGTGACTAGATCGAAATGTGGTATAGAATGAGTTGACCGGCACTAAAGGTAAGGTGGGGTCCATGGATGGGAAGGGATGTGGGACCAAGCCATCCTTGAGCCAACTAAGAAGCGACTCGGCGATGAAAAGCGTACACGTTAGAAACACGGGTGGCTGGGGCTTGGGTGGCTCCAAATGAGAGGGTTCCGAATTAATATCGGAAGGTGAGGGTGACAATGGAGCACTCTCGGGTGGTGAAGGAATTGGGTTAGGTAGTCCGATCGGCTCGGGACTCGGTTGGGAGGTAGATGTGTGCCAAAGGGTTTGACCTCTAGAGCGAGAAAAATGAGACTCAAAGGGCTCGACCTCTAGAGCGACCTTATAAGATTGCACCAGCGAGAACGCGTCGCGGACAAGACATTCAAGTTGGAAGTGAAACCGCAAACCTCTCCGGAACTGAAATGCGGTCGTGGTGCTCTCCTCTCCCGAGCCATATTCCAACCGGTACTTATCATAGTCCCGGATGTACTCGGACACAGACCTATCACCTTGGACGGGTCGACATGGGTTGGCCATTGGTGCCGAAAAGATGGGAATGGATCCCTAGGAATGGGTATGCAAGGCCATTTAGACAAGACACTAGACCGACTATGAACGGTTTGGGATGCATGCACACTAAGGACAAGACACCAAGACTCGGTACGTGGCGGAGTTAATCGATCCGAAGATCACTCGCACAAGTGTGCGGCCTTCCCGATAGGCGTAGCCTAACGTTCGGACAACACCTTTTTATATACCGATTAATGGTATGCAAATGCAACTCCTAAGACCGACTTAGACACTTAGACTTAAATGACACTCTTTTTTTTTTGTTTTGGACACCCTAGACTCAAACTCGCTCTGATACCAAATTGATGTGGGACGAGACACGGACACGACAAGCTCGTGACTGCCCCCTTAATAAGGGAAGCGTCGGACGTGCACGGTTGAGAAACCGGCAAGAGTTAGGGTGGTCAATTCACACTTTCGTGCCCGGATCGGGTCACGGGACGGTAACGCTCTCTCTCGCAGCAGCGGTGATATGAATATAAAGTGAGTTACGATCCTAGAACATGCTCTCTAGCAGTGGCATAAACAAGTATACATGAAATAAGTAACTGCCGAGTGTAGGGAGCGAGAACGGTACCTCCACGCACTCGGCGTGGGGAAGACGGACCCGGCCGAAATTCGTACTCCCGGAATAATAATACACAGTATTACAGCAATACAACTCACTGCCCACTCCACGCAGGGAGGTAAAGGGCTACACAATGGGGCCCGGGAGGACCGAATTCGGGTTGACGGGCGGCTTCTCGCGTTGATTCGGCAACACCCGAACTAGTGACGGTGGGGCCCACGTGCTGTCCGGAGGGGCCGTGTGGGACCCGATGGCACCGCTGTAGTGGAGGATGCCTGGAAGGGCGCTCCCTGGAGTGGAGGCGCGCTGGTTCACCGGCCGGAGGCCGGGCGGCTCCGATCGGCACCGGTCGGAACAACCGGCCACGGATCTGCAGCTTCTGGGTTTCAGCGCACGTCCCGGCGAGAACGGACGCGGCGATCAGCCTCGATGTCGGATCGACACGAAACTGGATCCTTTGGAAAGCTAACTTCAAATACTTCAACCTAGGCCTGGAGATCAGACCGGGATCTGCACGGATCTTGGCTTCAATGAATTTTTGAGTTGCTGTTGTATAGTGACCGGACTCTCAGATCTACAGAGAACTTGTCTGAGAACTACCTTTGACCGATATGTGAACGTCCGAATCTGAAGTGATGGTCTTCATAAACGTTGTAGGAAATCAAGGTAGGAAAACGGACATAGTTTTTATGAAAGGTTTGGAGGTGGCTATGATTTTTTATGATTTTTGAACTGGAAGGTGGTCGGATCGGCAACTTGGCTGAAAGCACTGTAGCAGAGATAGAACACGAATTTTGAAAAATGGATAGAGGGCGGATCAAACATCACGAAAAATGGTGGATGTAGGGAATGATGGAGAGAACTCCCAGTAAAATTGGTAGCCCTAACAAAAATAAAAACGAAGGTCGTAGATGGGAAACTCAGAGCTGCTGTCACTATAGACAGAGACAGGACAGATCTGGGAATGATTGAAGACCGAAATTGAAAAAATATCAAACGAAGGATTTTCGACCTGAATTTTTTTGTGGATGATGGGATAGAAGATAGGAACACACCATAAAAAGTACAAACCACGAAGAGGCCGTGGCTGGTATCAGGAATTTCGGGAAGACACCTCTGTCCAGCAGGACAGAAAACCGAAGACGGATTCGCGGCCGCTCGAAGGCGGCACGAACGGCGGCAGCGGCGGCGGCGGCGGCACAGATGATCACCGGAGATAGAGGGGAGGGGATAGGAGGTAGAAACCACTCTAGAATTGGAGGTTGGAGGAGATGAACACCAGGGGAGAGGGGAGGGGCTCAAGAATCACTCTTGATTTTCTAATAATTTTCTCTTCATTAATGCTAACAAATGGAAAATACAACCTTTTATATGCCATGTGTCAAATCTAATCTACACCATTAGATCTAGGGGTGGGGAATGGAGGGCCTAGATTGGATGTGAATTACACACAAAAAATAATAAAATAGTAAGGGGAGAGGGGCGCCCCCTTGACCAAGGGTAGAAGGTTGAATGGGGGTAGGTGGCCAACCATGGAATCTTGACCCATTTAACCCCATGTGTCCATATGACCATCCCACCCTTCTAGATGTCCACCTAGGAAGGTTGACCAGGCCCACAAGGTGACATGGACCAATCGGAAAGGGCTGAGGGCCCCCTTGCTGGTCATACTGCATAATTGCATAAAAACCCACACAATCCATGGGAATTACTCCTTGACTTATAAAGCCTTATATTTGCGTACATACTTTCCCAAGGATATAAACACAAACTAAAAGGACATATTAAAAAAAAAGCAGGCTCGGGTCGCTGATCAGCGGTGAGGGCAGGGCGGGCGCACCGTGTGGTGCGCGGGCGCCCCACAGCGCGCGACCGCAGTCGCGCACCCGCGCGGCGCGTTGCGGCGTGCGAGGGTTTTGTTTTATATAATTAAAAAAAATTCTTTATTTTTAATTTACTTTAATGCAGTATTGATAATATTATATTAGATATATATATTAAAACGCTCAGTAAATTAAATACAATTAATCTAAATTAAATAGTATTACCTCAATAGTAAATGTCAATGGTAAAATTTTAGTTAACGATTGAATTTAGGGGAGATAATTACTTTTATTACTTGAGAATAAAATGGTAATAATTGAAGTTACTTCAGTAAATATTAAGTTTTTTGAATTTTTAATTATTAGATAATTAAAAAATTCAAATTTTAAATTTTATTGAAGTTAAATGTGAAAAATTCAATTATTTAAATTTTAATTATTAGATAATTATTAAATTCAAATTTTGAATTTTAAAAAATTACTAATTGAGAATAATTACATTATTTAAATTTATTTTCAAATAAAATTATTGGATAATTAGTTTGAATTTAAATTTAAATTATTAGCATGTTTAAATTTTAAATTTAAATTTAATTGTTGGATAATTAAATTTAAATTTAAATTTAATTAATTATCTCAATTAGATGCCCCTATAGAAAATGATGGTTCTTTACGTGCTTTACTTTATTTACTTTGTATTGGCCTGCTTGTGTGTTTAATTTTAGTTAATCGTGCTTTGATTTTTAAAATTAAACAAAGCTAGCATATTTTTATTTGCACATCCCATTTTTAAATTAAAAAGTAAGGATTATTTTCAGAAAATAACCCTTGATTGATTTTATTTGAATGGGTTGACAAGTGATCATAGACTTGGATTAATGTAATTAATTGGGGTCTGCGAACCTCCTTTCTCTCTCTGTTAAAATTCCAATGTACTTCTATCTTCCTCCATTGTTGTACTCGCCCTAAGGGCTGATGGAATTTGAGTCACATGTAATTTATTTTTATCCGGCCTGTGTGCCGTGTAAAAGTTGTAATTGATACGGCGTCGGAGTTTGAAAGCGTGGAGCACACCCGACGAGGACGATCCAGCTACTTTGGAAGCGGGCCGGATGTCTTAGTTACATTAGGGTTAAAGTCCATGATCACTTGCGTTTATTTTTGCATTGGATGCATTTATTTTGTGCAAACTACTAGGTACGGTAAATATATTGGATATATTTATATTACCACCTAGGGTGAGATCAAGATAAAATTAAATTCCCTCGCGATTAAATTTTAGATCTGGTAAGCGTGACTTTAGGAGTCATCGTGGCCCTCCATCATTATGGAGTGAATGAACGTCTTCATTTCATGGATTTGTTGTGCTTTCCACAAGGTCCATGAGTTTGGGGGCGGGATTAAACTCCAAGGCTCGGCTTCAATGGGATGAGGAATTGAACTCGGCTTTGTTGTGCTTTCCACAAGGGTCGGGTCATGAACTCATTGCTATGTAGTAATGATGGTTAGATCTAACCGAGAATATCCTTTGTTGTGCTTTCCACAAGGGGATGATTTCTCGGGGGCCGAATATCGGATATTGCATTAGATGCAAGTGCCTGTTGACTGCCCTTGAGATGGTGTATGGCTTGTTGTGCTTTCCACAAGGTCGTACATCAGTCTCGTTGGGATTCCGACCCACTAGGTTGATCTCGTTGATCTCCCGTTCTATATACTGAGGGTTATATAGTTCGATCGAAAAATAGTGGGACTAACTAAGATAGAAAATCACATCTAAGTTAGAATTTGAATACATGCTAAGTTATCTTTTATTTCTTATCCAGATTACAATGTCGTCGTCCAACCCCCTCCGCGGCATCTTGGATGCAAATAGATTAACTGGACCGAACTACTCGGATTGGCTGCGTAATCTACGCACAGTCCTTACCGCCGAAAAGATTGCGTACGTGTTGGACACGGTTCATTCTGAGCCAGCTCCTGATGCCGACGAGGGCGAGTTACTGGCTTATGCCAAGTGGTCTGAGGACTCCTCCCTTGCCCAATGTTACATGTTGGCCTCTATGGCTCCCGAGCTACAGAGGCAATTTGAAAAGACTGATTGTAGAAGTATACTTCTCAATCTACGCCAGCTCTTCGGGGAGCAGGGTAGGATTGAGAGGTATGACATCTCCAAAAGGCTTTTCAGGACACGGATGTCTGAGGGTTCTTCAGTACAGGCTCATGTATTGAAAATGATGGAGTGGATAGAGAGACTCAATGGACTGGGGTTCAAGTTGGATCTTGAACTGTGCATTGATCTTATACTCCAGTCATTGCCCGATTCCTTTTCTTCCTTCATCATAAACTTTAACATGAATAGAATTGATGCAACTCTCCCGGAGCTGCTCAACATGTTAAAGAGTGCTGAAGGAACTATGCAGAAAGATAAAGCATCTTCGTCTGTAATGATTGTTGGCCGGGCCAACAAGAAAAGGAAGGCAACCCAAATATCCACCACAAGTAACAAAGGGAAGGGAAAGAAAAAGGCCACGGGTAAGTAGCTCACCAAGGTTGACAAAGGGAAGGGCAAGAAGAATGAAAAGGAAGACAAATGTTTTCGATGCGGGGAAACTGGGCATTGGAAAAGGAATTACAAGGTAATTCTAAATGAAGGTATTTTTGTCATATACCTTAATTTGTCATATATGGAATCCACATCATGGATATTGGATACTGGATGTGCATCTCATATCTGCAATTCTGTGCAGGTGTTGGCAAATAGAAGGCGATTGGGCAAAAAGGAGATTGAACTGAGGATGGGAAATGGAGCTTTGGTTTCTGCCAAAGCTGTCGGGACTGCACACCTCATTTTACCTTCAGGAGTCATTCTGGAGCTGAATGACTGTTATTATGTTCCTAATATTATTAAGAACATTATTTTAATCTCTGGCTTGTATAACATTAGATATACATTGACTTTTAATAGCACTGGGTGCTCTATAATGAATAATGGTTTGATCATAGCCAATGGTTCATTAGTCAATGATTTTTATGTATTAGATACACGTTCTAATGTTATGCAAATTTTCAATGCGGATGAAGTGAATTCTGCATTTCTATGGCATTGCAGACTTGATCATGTAGGTGAAAAAAGTGTCTCTCACTTACACTCAAATGGGTATTTGAATTCGTTCGAATACAAGTCATTTGATACCTGTGAGTCGTGTCTCATGGGGAAAATGACCAAGGCTCCTTTTGGTGGACATGGTGAGAGGGCTGTTGACCTTCTCGAGCTCATACACTCGGATGTGTGTGGATCCATGTCCATAGAAGCAAAAGGAGGTTATCTCTATTTCATTTCTTTTATTGATGACTTCTCTAGATATGGCTATGTGTATTTAATGAGACATAAGTCACAAGCCTTTGAGAAGTTTAAGGAATACAAAAATGAAGTAGAGAAACAGACTGGCAAAAGTATTAAGGCTCTTCGATCGGATCGAGGAGGTGAATACTTAAGTCATGAATTCACTTCTTATCTTAAAGACCATGGAATAGTTTCTCAGTGGACTCCACCGTATACACCACAGCATAATGGTGTATCCGAGAGGAGAAACATGACCTTGTTAGACATGGTTCGATCCATGATGTCTATGTTAGGACTACCCTTGTCTCTCTGGGGCTATGCGTTAGAGACTGCGGCTTATTTATTGAATAGGATCTCAAGTAAATCAGTTCCTTCTATACCATATGAGATATGGAAGGGCAGGAAACCAAATTTTAATCACATTAAAATTTGGGGGTGTCCTGCTCATGTAAAGAAGAACGAGAGTGATAAGCTTGAGTCGAGAACCGATAAGTGTAAGTTCGTGGGATATCCAAAGGAGGCGTTTGGATATTATTTCTATCACCCTTCTGAGCAAAGGGTCTTAGTGGCTAAGAGAGCTGTATTTCTGGAAAGAGAATATCTACTCTAGAAAAATAGTGGGAGCCAGATAGAATTGGACGAGGTCCAAGAACCACAACCCATAGACACAAACTCGTTAGATGAGACGGTATCGGTTGATCCTATTCAAGGTGAAACACTGACACTACGGAGATCTGGTAGACTACCGAGGGAACCTGAGAGATATGTTGGACATGTCTCAGATGGGTCCTCTAAGGTATGTATCGATGAGGATGATGATCCTCAGTCGTACCAGGAGGCGATCCATAGTGTAGACTCCGAGAAATGGCAAGAGGCAATGGATTCAGAAATTCAGTCCATGTACACCAATAAAGTTTGAAACTTAGTTGATGTACCCGAAGGGAAGGTCCCTATCGGCTGCAAATGAATTTTCAAAAGGAAAATCGGTGCAGATGGACAGGTTGACACATACAAGGCTAGACTAGTGGCGAAAGGATATCGTCAAAGGCAAGGCATTGACTATGACGAGACGTTTTCGCCGGTAGCCATGGTTAAGTCAATCAGAATCCTCCTTGCCATTGCTGCATACCTGGATTATGAGATCTGGCAAATGGATGTGAAGACAGCTTTTCTTAATGGAAACCTGTTAGAAGAGGTGTACATGGTACAACCTGAGGGATTCACCTCCAAGCCACATCCTAATAAGGTATGCAAACTTCAAAGGTCCATTTATGGCTTAAAGCAGGCATCTAGAAGCTGGAACTTAAGATTTGACGAGGCTGTCAAATCTTTCAACTTCATTCGGAATGAAGATGAACCCTGTGTTTACAAGAAGATCAGTGGGAGCTCAGTGACCTTCTTGGTCCTTTATGTTGATGACATCTTACTCATTGGGAATGATGTAGCGATGTTGACATCAATTAAGTCTTGGTTGTCCAAGACCTTCTCCATGAAGGATTTGGAAGAAGCATCCTATGTGCTGGGCATAAGGATCTATCGAGATAGATTTAAAAGGATGCTAGGATTATCTCAATCCATGTACATAGACACTATCCTCAAAAGGTTTATGATGAAAAATTCTAAGAGAGGTCTCATTCCCATGAGACATGGAATTTACCTATTCAAGGAGATGAGTCCTAAAACTTCTGAGAAAGTCGCACACATGAATAAGGTACCCTATGCTTCGGCGATAGGGTCAATCATGTATGCAATGCTATGTACACGGCCTGATGTTGTCAATGCTTTAAGCATTGTCAGCAGATATCAGGCAAATTCAGGCGAAGAGCACTGGAAGGCAGTAAAGGGTATCCTTAAGTACCTGCAAAGGGCTAAGGATCTTTTTCTGCTTTATGGAGGAGAGGACCTACAGCTTAGAGCTTACACAGATTCTAGTTTCCAGTCAGATCCAGATGACTGCAAATCCATGTCTGGATTTGTATTCATGTTGAATGGAGGGGCAGTCAGTTGGAGAAGCTCCAAGCAAGACACAACTGCAGACTCGACGACGGAGGCGGAATATATTGCTGCAGCTGAAGCTGCTAAGGAAGCCGTCTGGATGAAGAAATTCATCTAAGAACTTGGTGTAGTTCCCGAGATAACAACTCACATCCCATTATTTTGTGATAATAATGGGGCCATCGCCCAGGCGAAGGAACCGAGATCTCACCAAAGGTCAAAGCATATTCTCAAGCGCTTTCACCTTATTCGGGAGATTGTTGATCGTGGAGATGTGATGGTAGAGCGTGTACCGTCAGAAGACAACATAGCAGATCCACTGACTAAGCCTTTGACACAGACTGTATTTGAGTGTCATCGGGATAAGATGGGCCTCAAAGTTGTGGGCAATTGGCTGTAGTTCAAGTGGGAGATTATTAGTGTTGGTGTGCTACATGCCAATTTAGGGTCGGGTAGACCCGATATATGTACGATCTTGTTCATTATTGATAAAGTGGTGTTTGAGCGTAAATATGCGATTGTGTTACTTTACGTTGTCCCTAGGATATGTGGTTGTAAAGTCAACTCGAGATGGGATCTCGATTATGAGACTGACTTTACATGAACACATACCTTAAATTGTTCCTGGTTGGAGGGTAATCACTCGGGGACTTTGATTACCTATTAAACCAGTACACATGATGTGTCAGTGACCAGTCTCATGGTCATTGGTGTGGGACACCAACACATATGTGTAGGTGTATGTCCTTGGAGGATGTGCACTGAACTGATCCGCTATTGGATCTTCAGATGGTTGATTATACCTAATGTCAACTGAAGATCCAACGGTCACAGTAGCATCGTTGGTCCTTTGACCTGAGACATTGATCGGATCTTACACGAGGACTGTAATGATTTAATTACTTAGCTAAGTGACTTTAACCATAAGTCATGAGTTGCCGAGTCATTAACCACTCCAGGATACGTGTGAAGATCGTCAATGGTCAAGAAGGGATCGCTCACTGTCGGGTATATATCAGACAGTTAATGGGTCATGACATTGACGCTCCGATTAAATCCCTGGCCAGGGTCGTATGAGTTCGTTTAGGACGGACGTCATACACTTTAAGGAGGTCATAGTCAAATGGCACGATCATGGGGTTTGACAGAAACCGTACCCTCGATCGTACCAGACTCATAGAATGAGCGAGGGATTATATCGATGCGGTAACTGTGGACTTACAGGTACCAGACAGGCTGGTTTAAACCCGGCGTCCTCTAGGATCACGCGGATTTACTTGACCCAACGTGATCGAAAGGTTCGAAATAAATTAAACTATTATTCGGCTCTTGTAGAAGCGAAGAATATGTTTAATTTACTTCTAATTGGGAATTAGAAGTTAATGGGTCTTAAACTAGAGTGACTATGGGCCTAGAGGATCACACACAATGGATTCTTGGGTGACGGATTATTGTTATACAAGTGTATGTATTAATTCCTTTTAATTCCTTTTGGAAAGGAGTGTAAATGGAGCTTAATACATATGTATAATAATAGATAGGACATATATACAGTTTCAGTCTTTTGGAATCCTTTTCTAAAAAGCATAAACTCTCTATATAGATCCTACGTGAAGCTCATTCGAGCTTCTTCTTTCCTTCCCTTAAGCTAATCAAGCATTAAGCATTAAGGAGAGGATTAGCCTCCCCCTTTCTCCCCCTTGCTCTCTCTCTCTCTCTCCAGAAGGTGTTAGAGCCGGGGAAAGTTGTGCCGGGGAGGTACCGTCGCTGCGCAAGGGTCCGTGTGGATCTGCTCTAGAGGCCGTACAGCTGTGCGGCTCGGTTTCTCTACATCGGACTTAGCGGACAGCGTCGTTCCGCGCAAGGTGAAACACGCAACCCGTAATTAGGGTCTTAGAAACACCGATTAGAGCACAGATTAAGCTTTCCATAACACCGGGATCGGGCAAATGAAATTTTTGTTATCCGCTGCGTCGCCCGTAGGTGCTGTGCGAAACCTTACAGCCTTAAGGCCGCAGCTCGTGCAGTCTGCCAACAGGGTCAATTGGCAACATGATAACTTAAGTAGTCAGGTGACTGCCTGCTCAAAGTCAACACTCCTGACTCTCGAATTCGTCTTTTGGCTTCTAGAAGGTCCTTGGATAGCTTTTTGAATTGTTTTTCTTGTGGACCAATCAGAAGACAACTGAAAAGGTCTAAGGACAAGGTGTCTTACTTTTTTCAATGGACCAATCAGATTACTTCTGTCAAAGATCTTGACAGATCGACCAGCAGATCTGGAAAATGGTTCCAAATAGAGATCTTCTTTTTATCAAGGACCAATTAGAGGACAGTTCTGAAAGAGTTCTTGGACAAAGAAGCTTATGTTTATTCTAACCAATCAAATGCAAATCTAAAAAAGATGGAAGCCTTTCATTCTTCCCTTCTATAAATACGGACCTCCTGCTTGAAGAGAAGCCCGTTGCTGCCCTCGAGAACAAAAGAGAGGGAAAAGAGTATAGATGGTCTGAGCCTTTAGAAGAAAATCTGTGAGGAAGAAAAGAGAAGAGAGGAGCATCTCAGCATCTGGTCTGAGCCAGCCTAGTGCTGAAAAGAAGAAGAAAGAGTGCAGCCGAGCTGAGGGACTCCAGTGCTGAGAGAGAAAACCTGAAAGAAAATTGAGAGAACCAGATTTGAGTTCGGATATGCTATTACAGTTTCATGATTTCGATCTGAAGCTACAGTTGGTTTCTCAGTTTTATTTTGCCTTTTCTTTTTGAAACTCTACCTTTGCTTTCCGAGTGTAGTGCTGCATTGACAGCAATATTTTTCTGGTGCTTTGTTTCAAACATCGGAGTGGTTCCTGGCTGGGTTCAGCCGTGTGCATCTGTGGGGGTTTGTCCCTGTGTTTTTGCTGCATCTTTGCAGCATGTTTTCTTTGTTTTTCTTTTTGGGCTTGCCCCGTGTGGTGCTGCAGTTCTACAGCGTGTGTGGGGCTCGTCCCCGTTTGTTTGTTGCGTGTAGCAGTGTGTTTGCGGGGGGGGGGGGGGGGGGGGGGGGTCATCCCCGTGTGTTGCTGCGAGTAGCAGCGTGAGGAGTGTGTCCTCGTGTTAAGCTATGTATCAGCGGTTCTGGGGTTGCATCCCCTTCAAGCTGTTAATCAGCGGTGTGAGGATTGTGTCCTCGTGAGGAGTGTGTTCCTCGTCAAGCTGTGTGTCAGCGGGAAGCTGTGTGTCAGCGGTTGTAGGGGGCTTATCCCCGTTGTTACATTTGCAGCGTGGTTGAGCCTCACTGGGTTTGGTGAGGGGTGGACGTAGGTCTACGGCTTTATAGACTGAATCACCTTAAAAATTCTGAGCCGTGGTTTGTCCTTGTGCGATTGTTCCTTTTCTTCTATCCCCATTCACATGGACTTGCATGCTTCGGATTTACACACATTCTGGTGTGTTTGCACACTTCACACACACACTCTAACTTGCTCGGTGCTCACAAGCACTCAAGCACTTGCGTGCTGTCCTGTATAGGGACAGTCTTTTGAGCTTCAATGTTTCACACATACACCCTCTAAGTGTTCCATCCAGGCTTGGTATGAGCCATCTTTTACACGGTGTGCTGTGATCATCTTTTGTGAAGGACTGCCTAATTCTGGTTCAGCATTTTTTGTTAAGGAACATTAGTGTTCCTTTGTTCCACATTTCTTTAAGTGATCGAATTGATTTTTAAATTTGGTATAATTTTTTAAAATGATCCATTCACCCCCCTCTAGATCCTATTGCGCACCTAACATTGGGAACTTAATGTCTATACTTCTACATCTCTTTTTTCATTTTATACAATAGTGGTACCACCCACTTAACAAATAATAATTTGAAAACTTTAACAATCCATAGTTGAGTCCATGGCCTTTATAGAAAGTCTGAGAAGTAAGTTTTTCCATGATTTTTACCGGATGTTATAAAGGTGAGAAAGGAGGGATGGTGAATTACAATCGCAACAACCCTTTTTTGCCATTTTTTTCATTTTTTTGGGTGGGGAGTTTACAGGGAGGCAGCTCACTTCTCATTTTTCATGGTTCTGACATCTTTATTTATTCTTTTAATAATTGGTGGTTCCAAACCACTTCCTTATCAGAAAGGTAGAAACAATCCATAACATTGATCATTTGTGCAATACAGAAGTGAAGTTCATCATGTATGAATCTGTTCTGAAAATGATTCCTTAGATCACGTCAATCCTTTTTAAGAGTTCATCGACTACTTTCCTCTTCATAGACTTAATCAACATATTTCTTTTCATGTACTATAACCCTACCTTATCAGTAGATCAATGATAATTACAAACAGTACTAACTCACATCTTCATAAAGTCTATTGCCTAAACGTGAGGCCAACATGCAAGTTTACATGGTCTATATCTCAAATTATTGTATCATAGTTAAACTAGTTTGCCAGTTTTATCTTTTCTTTACATTGTTTCTCTCACTGTATGTGACTAGATGTCTTTCAATTGAAGGCAAGAAAAGGGTTAAGCATATACCCTACAATTCCTGTCCTTCAATTTGGTCTTAGCAATAGCAACTAAGGAAGGTCAAATGCTCTTCCTATAATTATCTTAGTAAAATTGTCCTGATTTTCATACAAAATAGTAGATATTTCATATTTTGAATGCTTCTCAAAAATACTGTCCTGATTTTATGTTATCCAATAAATGCATCATAGTTACAATGGAAAAGAGTGAAAATGCTAGATTTGGAGGGAGACCACGTGGGGGCCGGAATTGTCATGAGCGTCGATAAATATAAAGTCATCATGGGATGACAAATTAGAACAACATATTGTGAAGTTTTCGTTGTCTATATAAATAAGTCGGATGCTCCACTTATCGTAAAAAATCAAGATAGGAAGAAAATTAAAGATGCCATCGGGAGTCATATTCTATGGCTTATAGAATATGTATGTATCATTCTTTCATTTCTAAGTTCATATTGTCATGTTTAAGTTTGAAATGAAATTACTCATAACTATTTATCTATTTTACAGATAATCCTCGATGCGGCTAAGAGTCTCTCTCCCTCATGATTTGTTTTACTTGTTCGGTGATATGCTAGATCCTCCTCACATTTTGATGTGTATATTGATGACAAAATATTACACTAATTTTGATTGTACATATGTTATCATGAAATTACATCTGCATATTTTTTATACACAGGGATGCACATCACGATACATAGCCATATTTTGTGATTACAATGATACATTTCCACACAATGTGATTATAATGGAAGTATTTTGCATGTAATATCAATGTGAGAAATTTCTTGATCTATGATTCATATGTGAATGATGTGGATGTACATGTTGTAAATGTATATAATTTGCGAATGTGTATATTATGGGTTATCGACGAATGATACAATAGGTTATCTACAGTTCACATGGTTACCTATCGTTACTATAGGTCATCTATAGGTTACATCATTAGTTAGATTACCTACGGTTTAATTAGTACAGATTACCTACGGTTAGTATAGGTTACCTACAGTTAGTACTGGCTACCTACGGTTCAATTGGGTTATCTACGGTTAGTAATTGTTACCTACGGTTCAATTGGGTTACCTACGGTTCGATTATATTATTTACAGTTCGTTCACGTTACCTACAGTTTGTTCATGTTACCTACGGTTGTGCATTACCTACGCTTTTAAGAGAAATATCACGGTCGTAGGTAAACATTGTGTAAGTAAAATTTTCCTACGTGAGATAAAACCGTAGAAAATTGCCTACGCAAAATAAACCATAGTTAGTTACCTGTGCGATCGTAATGTAAGAAATTACCTACGCATAAAATCGTAGGAATAGAGTATCATTATACCTACGGATATATTGTGTAGGAAATTACCTACTCTAACCTAAATAGTAGGTATTAACGTTCTCATTTCTACGATTTTTGTCGCGTAGGTAAAATTTTACCTACGTAATTTTTACCGACGATACAGATGCGTAGGGAAAGTCATAGGTAGACTATATACCTACGATTTTTTATCTTTACCTACGACTTTCATTGTAGGTATAAATTCTTCTTGGTGTAGTGTAAGGGTGACAAAGAGCTATGTAAGGGTGACAAATGGCCAACTCATGTCAATTTTCACGTATTCCCAAGACGAGGAATTAAACTTCCAATACTATTTAAGAGTACAAATAACTATGTAAGGATGAAAAATAACTATCTAAGGGTGACAAATACATGAATAAGGGTGACAAATAGATAGAAGTGAGCAAAAGCATTTAAGAACTATTTAATGAATTTAATGGGTGGGACTTAAGTGACATAAACCAATAGTGCATTGGACGGGTAATTCTTCTACCCGTCCAGGAGAGTAGCTAGCATTTATCTAATTACAATTATCACACAGTTTGTAGCCATTTATGTGTTTGCATTAACTTTATCCCGTTTGAGTGGGTTAAGATGTTACCCATGTCTATGTCGTGTTCACGAGGATCTTTGAAAATGAGATGGATGGGGGGGGGGGGGCTCGAGCATGATAACAAAAAGTCAAAATTTTGATTCTTCCGTGATAGTTTTTTTTAGATTTTTACATAAAAATTATTGTTAGAAGTGAATTTATAAAAAAGTCATTCTTTAAAATATATTAACAGACATAACACTGAGTTAATTTAAATAGTGCATAAATATTATTTAAGCGTGATTTTTTTACAAATTTTTTTGACAAAAACAAGTGATATATATGTAAATAAATATTATATTTTTGCACAATTCAATTTTATGTAATGACGTGCCTGCTAATATATTTGTAAGAATATTTTTTATATATAGTTATATTTAACAATGATTTTTATGCAAAAAAAACCTTTTTTTTAAGAAAAATGATACTTGTGGAGTACTCCCTCAAGATACTCATTGTAGTTTAACTATTCACTTGTATTTATTCTCAAATGAGATAGTCTCACTAATAAATTAAGGGGCCGTTTGGTATCGGGTTAGAGCGGGGATATCCCCGCTCTAATCCCATTTTACGTTTGATATGGTTAAAATGGACGAGGATAAGTTAGGTTAAGGGAAATAGGGTTAACCCCGATTTTGAGATTGGAAACGGGGATAAATCATTCCAACCTTTTGTTGGAATGACTTATTCCCATTTTTCTAACCTAATTTCACCCCTTATGTACCAAACATACATGAGAATATGACTAGACATAAATTATCTTAGAATGACTGACACTTATTCTCCTCAACTTTTATCCTGATACCAAACAACACCTAAGAGTCATGGCCTACTTGTCTACGTCGATGATTGGTTCTAGCTAGTTGGTGGAACCCAACCCAAAAAGAGCTCAAATGCCAGTGATGCGATTCCAACCCATTCATTTCATGATTTTTTTCGCGATGATTATAGTGGTTAAAGTGTCCACCGAGGTGTCGCGTAGGTAAGAAGACGATTTTCTTAAGTCAAGATGAATCCACGTCTTATTGGGCTAAAAAAGGATGGGCCAAGACGCCGTTTTGAGGGCCCAGGCGGCCCAAAGCGACGTCAAGGCAGCCTCCTTTGGTTACCCCACCGAAGCGGTACCGGTCCGGATCCGGTTACAAACCACACCCCCCGCCCCCCACCCGACCCCTCGCGATCCCAATCCCCCCCTCCACCCACCCCCGATACCTCTCCACCGGTCCGCACGCTCCGGCTCTCTCTAGGGTTCCAGGCTGCGAGGAGGAAGTCGTCACCACCTTCGCCGCCGGCCGTCGCCGCAATCGACGCCGTCGTCTGGCCGTCCACAGCTACCGCTGCGGTCATCTGCAAGTTTCCTCGTCGTCGTCCATCGTAGGCTCGTTGCCAACGATCATTGTCGGCCATCTCCACCGCGAGGTATTTTCTCTCTCCCTCTCTCTCACACACTACACCGTGAGACAGCCCTCCTGCCCCCTTTTCAATTAATAGTGGGGTTAATTTATTAATTAAGTATTTTAAATTTTAATTTGGATTTTGTATGTCCTATTTTTTTTACAGTGGTCATCTATGGTACATCCCTGGTTACGTGTTTGTTTATGTTATTATTAATTGTATGTGATAATGGGAGATGTCCTTTCCTTTTGGTATATGTTTTATATTATATGTATGTTGTTCCGAGTATGATTTGCATATTCGTGGAAGAAATTGGCAAACGTCGTGTTAGTATTTTCTTCATTCTGAAAGTCCAACTTTTATTGTTAATTTTATCTCAAAATTAATTTTGATATTTTATTGCAATGTCATTTCTATTAATTTTTATTTCTATGTTCGAACTAGTGTTGTTTCTTATATCTGTAATAATCATGATTAAATTTTATATAAAAAATTACATGTGTTAATGATGATAATTTTTTATGAACTTGACGTCTAACCGCCGCTTAGGCGGGTGCCTAAGCGCTTAGACGCTCGAGGACTCCAAGCTCGCCTTGGTCGCCTTAACAACTATGATGATGATTTTAGAACACTCAATATAGGATACTAGTACTGGGAGGAGTACCTTAGGGGCCTCTTTGTTAATGGGATGGCGAAACCGGGGTGGCTTATTCGCCGGTTGTCACCCGGTTTCGCTGGTCCCATTGCAAGGCAATTCTCATTATGTTTTGGTGGCGCATAGATTAACAGGGTAGAATAAGCAAAAATCCATTGAAAACCTGATTTTATCATTCCAGCCCCAGTCGTCGAATACGCCACCCGGGGGTGGCGTATTTGACCTATACCCTATTCTAATAACAAAGAGGGCCCCAAGAGAGTATCTTGATGGAGTAAGAATAACATCAGCCCTCTTTTATGCTTTTAGGGAGGTGAACTGCTTGTGCCATCTTTACATTGTATAGTGGCCTTGAGCCCCGGCCCCACACATACGTTCAATGGCGACTAACTTGAAAGACTTGGAGTGCAACCGTACGTGTAAGCAACTCGAAGTCCGTCATCAAATAGTGGAAGTAGAGAACATGCAAGAGCTGAGGTGACAAGTGCTTACTAAGTTTTTGTCATACAAGAAAAAGAGTACATGGTGATTTGTATTTTTATAGTAGAAGTATATATATATATGTTCTAACATTTACAGAATGCATTTTAGTTCAGCAGCCAGCTGTAGGATAAAATATTACTAGCTATTTTTATTCACACGTTCTTTCCAATTTTAATAATTCCAGTAGTGAAGTGATGACATGGATGATGGATGCTTGTCAGGTTTATTGCCTTCATTGTAAAGGTCAATAACAGAGGGATGGAAAAGTCTGATATCTATGCTACCTCATATTCGGTCTCTACTCTTAAGCCAGTGATTTTGTAACTTTGAAATTGGGTAATGCACCATTTATTCATCTTAATGATGCAAAAATAATTGAGGGAACAATCAATGCAGGTGATATGTATGTGGTTGTGTGAGAAGAGGCTGTTGCAGAAAGGTTATAGTAGATTTGCATACATGAGTGCAAAAAACAAATCGACCCAAATAAAATTTAATTTATTAAGCTTAATTTACATAGTAATTGAGGTTTAAGTTTGAACTAAATTAATTAAAGAGTCAAACTAAAACTCTTTTTTGATTTTATTTATTTTAAGAATTGAGTAAATTTTAAATCAAATTGGAGTTTTTTGAATACTATAAAATGTGTTCAACTTGCTTACTATTGATATTTTTCAAACTTACAAGCTAGTCAAAAAGGCACATTGATCTTTTATCTCTACATATTGATCAAATTATTTTCTTCATTAAATAAGCTTTAAATGAATTACTAGATGAATTTCTATTTTAAGTACTGATAAATATTTATAAAGATATCTTAAAGTTATTGACATATTGAGATGCTTGACACATTGACATAGCATATCATGTATCACATGCAGCTTAAAACACATCCCTATATATATATATTTTTCTATTTTGAACAGTATTTTTTGGTTATTAAAGAAAAGAATTGCTGTTTCCATCCAATGAAGGTATATATATGCTTGCATATGGCTCTAAGCAAATTGGGGAATATTTTCATCCACGTGTAACTATATATTTGCAAATTCAGGGGCCATAGATTTGTTCCAAACATAATGTATATGTGACCTATTCCTGCACAAATTAGAGTAGTATGGCTTGAAGTGGATTATACTAGATTCTTTTTATAGCTGTGATAAATTAATTAATTATCCTTCTCTAGATTGAAACTTATCTATACTACAATGAAACAAGCCTAATATAGAATTAATACATATTGTTCATTAAGTATTAAAACCCGAAGGCATGTCCATACTCAAAAAAGAAAAAAGTAAGATAATGAAAACAAATTAAGAATCAAAAGACAAGTCTATATCCGGCTTTTTGCACACCGAATCAAACAGGAAAAAGTATAGGAGTCCACATGTTTATCTTGGAATATATTAAAAGAAAGCAGCAACTCGTGATAATCCCCATATGTTTACGATAAAATCTGTTATAACCACACTTTTTAATCATTCATTAGATGTTCAATTGCAAAGCTCATCAGTATGACTTTGATAGGACTGGCTTGTCTAGAGAAATTGATATCCCATCCACTCCATATTAAGCCAGGCCCCTTTGATAATGCAATAAGGGTGGAATAAAGGGCTTTAATCCGGAGAATAAATAAAAATACAGTTTGGTAAGACGGGTAAAATTTTTCACCCCTAACCTGGGTTTTCATGAAATAACCCAGTCTAGCCAAAACCCAGATACATTTCAAAATAAAAAGTGAAAAAATAAGAATAACTTACATGGGTTTACGCTGACCCGATTATCCCTATTCTGCTATCAAAGAGGGCCCTAACGGAATGGGGTAGATCAGATAAGGTCACATTTGAAAATTAAGTATATGTACATCAATATGCGATGTTACGGTTTGTAGCTGTGTCTATAACGATTGTTATTTTTAACATTTGTTTAAAATTTTATAAATAAACCATTAAACAAGCATGTATAAAGTAGTAAATAAATAGGATCAAGCTTATTATAAACACAAACAGAATGAACTTCTATATAGACAAATCCAACTCTTCATTAAATAAACTTAAATTTTTATGGCAGACTATTAACATGAGTGCGATAATTTGGTTACACCTAAGACTCGTTTAGTATGTTGTAAAATAATATAAAATATTAATCTTGAAATTATCACTTTTAAATTATATGGAAATAAAATTCTTAGTTTTAAAATCACAAATTTTAAACTGCTTGTTTTGATTTCTACTAGTTTTGGGGTGGGAAAGGAGTTGAAGTTGAAGGTTAGGGTGTTGCCCCATGGTCTCTCGTGTGTTCCATGACTTTTCCTGGCTACGGAGAAAGATCTCATTTGTTACACGGAGGGTAACAAGTAGGTTAAAGATGGAGTGACAACCAAAAGAGAGAGAGAGAAGTTTGAAGATGGAGTCATATCTTGGAGTTTGGCATTCAATAAGCATTAACTTTCAAGTTTAATACTAGAGAGGGGGAAAATCATAGCCCAATAATTCTATTGTCCAAGGGCCCATGAAACGCCTTTGGCCCGGTAGGTGATAGCCCATCAAAGTACTCGTGGCCCATCTACCAAAAGCCCAAATTAAAGAGCCCAAGAAGCGTTGCCTAGCCTCGGAACGGACACCCACGTGGAGGGCTCCCCAAGCCATGGATGACAGTTTCGGCCGAAATCGATACGTTTCGGCCGAAACGTATCGGTTTCGGACCTGGACAATCCGAAACCATACGCCTGAAACCTGGCAAAACCAGATGCCAACTCCCTTATTAAAAAAATATTATTTTATTATATTTCGGGCCGAAATCGAAGCCGTTACTGTTTCGGTTTCGGGACCGGTCGAAACCGAAACCGAAATCAAAACTGCCATCCTTGCCCCAAGCTCAGGAAAGGGTCCCCCACAGAACGGTTCCGAGCGACCGGAAGGCTACCGAGAGAACCCTCTTAGAAGAGTGGTAGGATAGGAGCGATGCTCGGCAACCTCGGCTCTCTAATGGGGCTGGTCCTTATCCAAAGGCGGGTAACCCCACGCTTGGGACCCTTGAGGGACATCTATTTAGACCGGGCTCTTATCCGATATAACTGCTGGCGAACTCCCCGCAAATAGATTTGACCAAAGGACGAGGAGGGATTAAGATCAGAAGGAAGAGTCCTACATTGGTAAGCGTCCTTACCTAAGGAATACCTCCCCTCTCTCCGTCCTCTGCGGAACCGAGTGGGGAGCTCGTAGCTATTTAATCCTAGGGGCCTCCCTCCGTGAAGATCATTAGGTATTATCTCATTCTACCTATCCAACTGGTGAAGAGCTATCCCGTGTCCTTAATTCCCCTTGTGTTCCTCTAGCTCTTCTCCATTGTTGACTTAAGCATCAGAGGGTTTTTCCTAAGATCTTCATCCCAGGCCCCCCTGATCTTTTGTCTTTCTTGTAGACCTCCTCTCAAGGTGCTTTGGTGCGATTGCACCGCTAGCTTCCCCAGCATCTGACGGTCTGCGAATGGAGATGAGATTGAGCCTCTTCATTTGACGCCGTATGTGGAAAATTGAACGAAAAGTCAATATGGTGCGCAAGAGTAATAGCAGGAGGATGAATGGTGACAAGGGGAAGGTTCCGGCGGTCAGTAACCAGGAGCTTGAGGCCATTCTGACCTCTTACTTTATGATCGGAGCCTCACGAAGCGCGGGGGATGACGTTCCCCCTCTCTAGCCAGCCCAGGGGATGCACCTCGCTCCGGTGGATCCTGAAGCTTTCAGATCCCTCAACGCCAAGCTAGACATTCTCGTTGATTTGATGAAGGCCTAGGCTGCGAGAGAAGCTCATTCACATCAATAACAAAATGCTTTATATGTTGCAAATTAACCAACTATCATTATGTTAATATCTTCAACCCCATGGGTGGATGCCACAAAGATATCCAACAGAAAATGAAGCTTAGCATACTAGTAACATCCATAAACTAAATAAGGATATAAATTAATGCATCCACTCATGAAATCTTACACCACAGATTGTACATTGCTAGAAGAATGGTATTGCAATGATTCAGAGTACTTTGAGCCTAAGTAGATCATCAACTTAGGATTCCCAAACTGATGTGATTCGTCAGATTATTTGCCCTTCTAAAAGAATGCACATTTAATAGTGGATTCCCAAACTGACGCGATTCATCACATTAATTGCCCTTCTAAATGGATGCATGTTTATTAACTTTTCTTACAACATTTGTCTTACACTACATAGAGCTTCTCCATGTTGTAGCCTAGGCATTGACAACGCCACTTATATAGATGATTGTTAAATTTAAATGTCAGCTTGTCTCGACCCATGCTGGATTTTGTTATTGTTTACACATTCCTAGCTGAAAAGATATAGTCCTTTCTGTTCTGTACGCATTCCTTAGACAAAGGAAACATCCAAACATGGTAGTTGTCATCCTTAGAAGTTTAAAAGATAGTTCAAATCTAGATATAAATAGATAGACTTGTATCAACAATGCTAGAAGATAAGGGAGAAACAAATTAAAGGAAAATCACTCCAAAAAACCAAAGGTACGAGGGAGCTTTTGACAACTACCATCCAACCAAAGGCCGGAGAGATCTATAAGATGTGAATAAAATATTTATTCACTCAAAGAAGTAATAATTTTTCATGGTTAAAAAAAGACAACTCTATAAAACAAAGTAGTTTTAAAGCAGTGTGACGGCGGAACTCACAGGTATCGGTTCAAGAAGCGTGGAGGGGCGCTGCTCACCGAAGGGTGAGCGGGGAGGGGGGTTTGCCAGAGGGGGGTCGGGAGGGGGGGCTGCTCACCAAAGGGGGAGAGGGGAGCCGAGGGGGGGGGGCTACTCACCGAAAGGGGAGAGGGAGGCCAGGAAGGTAGCGGGAGGGAGGCTGCTCTGCAGAGGTAGAGAGGGGGGCCGGGAGGACCAAGGAGGGCAGTATCGGTTTCGGTACCGGTTTCGGCCGGTCCCGAAACCGATACGTATCGGTTTTGATTTCGGCCGAAACCGGTTGAAACCATTCAAAAAACTCAAAAAATTAGTAAACCTGTCCGATTTCGGCCGAAACCGTCCGGTTTCGGACCGAAACAGGTGAGTTTCGGCTGAAACCAATACGGTTTCGTCCGAAACCATTAAAAAAGTATTTTTTAATAGGTTTCGGACCTGCTACAGTGTTAAGGGCCGGTTTCGGATCGGTACCGGCCGAAACCGATACGTTTTGGCCGAAACGTATCGGTTTCGGCCGATACTGCCTTCCATGGGGAGGACAGGGAGGGGTGGGGGTCTGTCGCCGCATCCTTGCCGACGTCGTAGAGTAGCACTGTGTCAAACGACAAGGGCTGCTTCAGCTTCTTCCTTGCCACCACCACCACGAAGGCGATTTGGGTCAGCGAGCTCCCCACTAGCTTCTTGAACCGATACTTGTGGGTTCCACCGTCACACTGCTTTAAAACTAGGTTTTTTTATAGATTTGTCTTTTTTTAACCATGAAGAATTATTGTTTCTTTGAATGAATAAATATTTTATTCACATCTTATAGATCTTTCCAGCCTTTGGTTGGATGGTAGTTGTCAAAAGCTCCCTCATACCATCATTTTTTTGGAGTGGTTTTCCTTTTATTTGTTTCTCCTTTAACTTCTAGCATTGTCGATACAAGTCTGTCTATTTATATCTAGGTTTGAACTATCTTCTGAACTTCTAAGGATGACAACTACCATGTTTGGATGTTTCCTTTGTCTAAGGAATGCTTATAGAACAGAAAGGACTATATCTTTTCAGCTAGGAATGTGTAAGCAATAACAAAATCCAGCATGGGTCGAGACAAGCTGACATTTAAATTTAACAATCCTCTGTATAAGTGGCGCTGTTAATGCGTAGGCTACAACATGGAGAAGCTCTATGTAGTGTAAGACAAATGTTGTAAGAAAAGTTAATAAACATGCATCCATTTAGAAGGGCAATTAATGTGATGAATCGCATCAGTTTGGGAATCCACTATTAAAGGTGCATTCTTTTAGAAGGGCGAATAATCTGACGAATCACATCAGTTTGGGAATCCTAAGTTGATGATCTACTTCGTAGGCTCAAAGTACTCCGAATCATTGCAGTACCATTCTTCTAGCAATGTACAATATGTGGTGTAAGGTTTCATGAGTGGATGCCTTAATTTATACCCTTATTTAGTTTATGGATGTTACTGGGTATGCTAAGCTTCATTTTCTCTTGGATATCTTTGTGGCATCCACCCATGGGGTCGAAGATATTAACATAATGATAGTTGGTTAATTTGCAACATATAAAGCATTTGTTATTGATGTGAATGAGCTTCTTGCACTGTTTAAATCATAATGTGTATGTATGATTTTCACTGATTCTTTACATTGCATTTTCAGGGGGGAAAATGCCACGCAAAGTTAGCTATGGGCTTGATTATGATGATAAGTATGGCGCTTATGATGACTATGATGACTATGATTACGATTATGATGTTGAAGATGGTTAGTAGCTTGATCTTTTTTGCTAATTGTCATGTTTTCAACTCTCTTGCATTATTTTCATTTGAATTTTTATGATTTTGATTCTTCTAGATTAGTGATCTGCAACTGTTTTTTAAACATTTTCCTAGCACCAATACTTATGTTAAAAAAGAGAATTTACAAGTTTAAAGAAATAATTTTCACAAAATACCCTGTACATAAACACATATAGTGGTATGGATTTTTTTTACCCTACAGCAGGGCAAAAATTGAGGAGTTGCGGCCGCCCACTTTGCAGAAGATGGCCATTCCCTCGCTCTTTCACATACAAATTTGATTTCTTTTTTAGTAGAGTTAGTGGATTGTTCCACCAATTTTATTGAAATAAAGAGAGGTAGTACAATCATTGAGGAAGAAAAGAGGTTTCTCTGTCCCCAAGGAAGAAAATTACAGTACTAGAAAAGCAAATACAACTATGTTTAAATTGTTGTTATGACACTATTCTCCCTTCTCTCTCTCAAAAAGGAAAAAAAAGGAAAAAAAGGTAAATTCCTCTCGCACTGACACCATACATCCACTGCCTTGAGTTGAAGTCTCACTGCTGTTAATAAATAGTCGCTTTGAGATACATCTATAAGGGGTCCCATGATTTGCTCTTGCTGATGTGTTCCTCTAATGATTGGAGCTTCCATGGCTAGTTCATACTGTGATCCCTTTGCTGCTAGCGGAAGGCAGTCAAGCCTCAACATATGTCCAAGGAACAACCCCATGATATGGTAGGCACACTAACTATGATCAGCACCCAAACTTGGCTACGGCAGCTGAAAAAGAAGCACTAACTGGAAATTCTCCAACATCAAGGGACCTGACCATAAATTTTGGTTCCAGGCAAGAATAAAACCCCCTGAACTGCCTTTGTTGAAAGTTGGGGAAAGCAGGGTCTAATTTAATGAACTTCTTGTCAACAAGGTATTTAAGCATCTCATGCACGCCTTTAAGATTCCATGATATAAAATTCATTTTTTAAAAAGAAAAGCCTCTGGCTGATCTCCAAAACTCTGCCCTTTATCCTATGATGAAAAATTTTTCAGCAAACTATTGAGCTCTTGTATTCCCCTTGGTTTCTTTGCTTTTCTACCTGTTCCTTATTTTTCCCTCAAGGCTTCTCGAACTGACGAACCTTGCCATTATACAAGATTCACAAAAGGTTCATTATCATTTGTAGGACCAGAGCATTCATAGAATTTAATATTTACAACAACTGATTTGAAGATAATTACAACAGCTTCTAAGAGCTTCAAAAGCGGAAGCTAAAACCTACACGGCTACTGAGGTTCTTCTTTGAACTTCTCCTCCAAAACATCGTCCAAATCCAGAGCCTGTTCACCTGAAATGGCCGAGTCATCCAACACGGACCCAGTAAGCAGATCTAACTTACCCTCCAAGGCCCTCTTTGATAACGCAGGGCTGGTTAGCGTTGCTTATTCACCTTAACTGACCTTGTTCTTGTTTGAAATCCACGTGTTATTTTGGGTTGAATGGGGATACAGGGACTTTTTTGCGAACAAGCTGTTCGCGGCCAAGAGGTCAAACGAGGTACCCGACCCCGGTTAGGGTGGGCACGTTACCGCGGGTGGGGCAATTGCCTCTACCTTAATCGAGAATCAAAGACGGCCCAAGAGTTTTACCAAAATAATATGTTAGATGATATGCTGACCATGCACAGTTGAAATAATCATATTCAGAAATCTGAAAGCACAAATCATGCATTATTCAGCGCGTGACATGGCAGACTTGCATATGAGAAAAATTCAGAGTTTATTCGCAACAACAACTAATTCCAATTGACATATTCGAACATCATAACTTACTTTTCAGAACTGAACAGAACGAAATGGAACAAAACAGGACAGAATAATTTCCATTTGTTTAAATTGTCTGGACATGCTTCCACCACTGTTATGAGGATCAAAACAGAAAAGAGCAGATAACAGAGCAGAACAGACGGGCAGTTGGCTCTAGGGGCTAGTCAGAGCATAAGTCTTGGGTGTCGTGCATACCCCGAGGGTCGTCACCCCACCATATTTCAGGATTTTACCTATCGCCCATGGGTCTTCGGCGCAGAGTTTGTTTAATGTGAACTCATATGGTGGCAATGCCCGGTTGGCATTCAATTCCCATTTTACACATGCATCAGGTCAGACATGTAGAAAATCAGAAATGGAAAACACACGCGATCACCAGAAGTTGTAAACGGAAAACACACGCAACAACCAGAAGTTGGAAACACGCGAAACATGTAGAATCATGGTTTAATGTGAACCTTAAGTCAGATGTCTTTTATCACTGAACTCACTGTCAAAATCTGATTTTCTACAGCCGATACTGATTTTACATGGAAACGGAAACACGACTTAATATGGATTTTTTAATAATCAATCCCAAAGCAAATCAGAAATATCATGCTTATACCTTATATTTGAGAGGCTATAAAATTTATATAATCAAGGGGTAGGTCCACTTTCAGAAAATTTACTTATGTTTATCATTAGCTGAAAATACCAGAAATGGAGTTTTCTGGGCAGAATTGTCAATAAGTTTTTTTCCTGAAAGTGGGTAGTACCACTATTGTATTAAATGAAAACGGGCATGTACAAGTATCGTCAACAAGTTCCCAAAAAATCCCTGTACAAAAGGCACACCAAGATAGTGTGGAATACTCTTAACCCCCAAGCAAAACGGAAAGAGGGGAGTTGAGGGAATTCATATTACAAAGCAACTCCCCTCCTTCCCTCACTTTATCACAAATGAAAGATATAAGAGAGTCCTCAACTCTAGCCTCCCTCCTAAAAATCTTATTATTTCGTTCACCCCACAAAGACCAAAGAGTGGCATGCAAGATCAGCCACCACACATTTTTATCCCCTTTTTGTGACCATCTTCTACCCCAAGACCGAATGAAGTGGTGCACCTCTCTCCGTCGACCGACTGATCGAGCACATAGCGGGTTATCATAGCTAGCCCCTTCCATACCTCTTGTGAGTAGGTACAACCTACAAATAAGTGGTCTAGGGTCTCGTCCTCCTGACCACATAAATAGCAGGTCGGTTGCATGCCCAGAAGGAACTGTAGTAGCCTGTCATGAGTGGGCAGTCTCTCGTGAGAAATCCTCCAGGTAAGGGGCTTCACCTTCAGTAGACTTTTCAGCCTCCAAACCTGAGGGGCGAGACTATGGCGCACCCCTCTGTCAGAGATAATGGTGTAAGCAGACCTAACTGAGAAGATTCCCTCTCTTTCCCACCTCTAAGTCTACGCATCCTCCCAATCGGAGTGTGGGGCCTAGTCGAGGAGGAAGAGAAGAAGGTTCTGGAGCTGCTCCATCTCGTCGATCTTGAGGTCCCTCTTGAAGGTCGATGCCCAGGTGCCTCTTTAAAGCTCGGAGTCAAAAGCCCAGGAGATCGACCCCATAGGGTCAGTAGAAACAACAAAAAGGCTAGGGAAAGAAGCCTCCAGTGTGAAGTTGCCACTCTATCTGTCCTTCCAGAAAAGACACTGGTCGCCTTTCCCTAGTTGGACTTGCACGCTAGAGGAGATAACATCCTTGCAAGTGAAAATACTGCGCCAAATGGATGAGGTCTCACACTGAGCTGGAGAAGTCATATCCCACACTCTCCTCCTACCATAGTATCTCTGCCTAATAACTTGCACTCACAGCCCATCATCTTTCTCCCCCAACTTGTACAACCACTTGCACAAGAGAGCCAAATTAAAGTCTCTAACATCTTTGATCCCCAACGCCCCCTCTTCCTGGTTAGTAGCCACCCTATCCCACTTGATATCATGTCATCCCCTGCATCTCCCTCCGCTCCCATGCCAAAAGAATCTCATTGGACAAACACAATCTTCTTCACCACTGACTTCGGGATCCTGAACATGGAGAGGAAATAGATAGGTAGGCTGTCCAAAATTGATCTGCCCCCATGAGATAGCAGTCTAGCTTTCCATCCAGTCAGTCTGGACTCATATCTCTATATCATAGGGAGTCAATCTGCAAAGAGGAGAGGCGACATAGGATCTCCCTGTCAGAGCCCCCTCCCACCATGTAAGAAAGGAGTCGGCTTCCCATTGATTGGGACAGTAAAGGAATCAGAGGATATACAGGCCGAAACCCAGCAAATCCATTTTTTTCCCAAACCCATCTCTCCAATTGACTATATTATAAGCCTTATCGAAATCTAGCTTTAGGACCACCTCTTTCTTCCTCTGAGTCTTCATGACAAATAAACACTCATAGGCCATCAAGAAATTATCCTGAATATGTCTCTCTCTGACGAAGGCTCCCTGGAAGCAATTGACCACCCTATCCATAACTCTGTCCAATCTTTCTGCCAGTAATTTGGTGATGATCTTGTAGGTACCATTTAACAAACTGATGGGCCTGAAGTTCCAAAAATCTTGAACTCCTTGTTGTTTGGGGATGAGGAATAGGAATGTTTTATTAATGCTCCCCAAGTGAGCCCTCCTCTCTTGAAACACCCTCATTGCTACCATAAGCTCACCTTTGATGGTATCCCAACACTTCTAGAAGAAGACCAACGGGAAATCATCCGGCCTTGGAACTCTGTCCTCCGCAAGAGAGTAGCCGCTTGGCGAATTTCCTCCTCTATAAAGCTCTGTGAGATAGTCTCCCTCTCCTCAAGAGAAAGACGAAGAAGGAGATCATTTGCAATCCTTGACTTGAAGTTGTCCTCCTCTAAAAATAGCATGGAGTAGTAGTCCCTCGCCAATCCTCTGATCTACTCATCCAAAGAAATAGAGAGCTTACCTACCCTGATACAAGTGATGGTGTTAACTCTCCTCCTCCCCGAGATAATGCATTGGAAGTAAGTAGTATTATTGTCTCCCTCTTTAATCCTTCTCTCCTTCGATCTCTGCCTCTAGTAGATTTCCTCCTAGCAAGGATTTCATCAAACGGGCCCTTGAGAGAATCCGCGAGACTCCTATCATCTGCTGCTATAAGCCCTACCTCTTCCAAATAGTCCAGAATCTCAATCTGCTAAAGAATTGTCCTTTGCTTCCCTCTCAGTAGAGTTTTGTTTGCCCCCCAAGTTATAAGGACCTGAGCAGTGTGCCTCAACTTCAACATCAGAGTAGCCATAGCAGATGTATTGGCAACTTGCCATGCTCCTCTGACTGTGTCCATGAACTTTTCCTCCCTAAATCAAAATTTCTCAAATTTGAAAGTGAATCTCCTACCTTGCAGTCAACTGGTGTTCAAAAGAAGGGGTTTGTGGTCCGACACTCATCTAGCCAAAGGAAGCACTTGCATATGAGGGTAGTGATCCTCCCAATCAACAAAAACCAAAAATCTATCCATGCTGGAGCATGAAGCATTAGCTTGCATGTTGGACCAAGTGAAATGACTATATGCCATGTCGATGTCCACCAAAGCTGCCTCCTCGATGAAGGCAGTGAAGTCCTACATGTCTCCTACTGAGACACTTTCTCCCGTCCTCTCCCATGGGACAACCACCACATTGAAATTCCCACCAACACACCAAGGCTTGCCAGAGTAAAGGTGATGGCCGACCAAGTCATCCCACAATAGTTGCTTCTCCTCCCTGGTTTGGGGTCCGTACACCCAGTGAAGTCTCAAGAGAAGCCATCTCTTACATTAATAAAGTGAAGGGAGATGTCCCACTTACTCAAATGTATGTCCAACACAACTCATCCACCTCATATGGATTCCAGAGGATCATAATCTCCCTGGACGTGCCCACCATCAGGGACACACCCCCATAGAAAGTCTGGCACCTCCTAGCTTTTTCACGAGGGATTCACCATCCCCGTCGCACTTGGTCTCTTGGATGCAAAGAATGTCAAGCTTACATCTTATGATCAGTTTTTTCACTGCCCTCTTCTCCTCCCCCTCCCCTAGCCCCCTTACATTTTCATGAGACTATCCTCACGAGGACAAAGGGATAGCCCTCTCCTCCCTATCGCCATCGCCTTCCCTAACCCCTCTCAGCTGTGACCTCTCTCCCTGCAAAACAGTGGGCAGAATTGTCAATAGTTACATCAGAAAATCAGGAAAAAACAGGGGTGGTGAATCAAATCATGTATAAATTTTATGAACTTTTTACTCATGGTTCTGGCACACTACTGGACTATCATATAAAGTTTTGAGCTCAAAAAGTTTACTACAAAAATTACAAAAATTCCAGGAATGATGTACCGTCACTGGGATGCAGAACAGTCACATTGTCTCCAATTAATTTAGATAATATGAAATCCAATACACCTCAAGTGAATTTGTAAAAGTTATTGTACGCCCTAGAATGTGTCTCAAGCCATATATCCAAACTTCACAATCATTCACAGTCAATTGAAATCTACAGAAATTCTACAATGGACAGGCATTAAATTTGGTCATGAATTCCGAAAGCAGAGACCTACTTTATGTGCCTAACATACTCGCAAGAGATGGAATTTAATCAAATCATGAAAAAGGTTTTTACATACTCAAGTGAGGATTCCAAAATTATAGCATGTGCACCAAATGGGTCACTAGGGTGAGAGAACTAGAGTGAACATTGCACATCTGTCCTGAAATGAACTTATGGTGATAGGTACTTACGGCAGTCAACTTATCTATAAATCCAACTGCTGATCGAAGTCCAAAGCCCAAAATTAGAAGTGGATAGAGGTAGCACTCCACCATTAAGAGGGTTTTCAGAATAGACTCACGGATTTTGCACAGGATAGACAAGAAGTCATAAGAAAGAAATCAGTCTAGTTCTGGGTTGTAGTTTTGAATTTGAAATTCAGAAAAATCACAAGAGATAGGAAGAAAAATTTAATCTTAAGGCTATCTTCTCAGATGGGAAATTAGATCACATCTACCTCAAATTGATTCCAAGAAGATCCGCCAATCAAGTCCAACAAGAAGCCTTCACTCGTCAAGCAAGAAAACCAAGATTATAAGCAGCTTCAACATAGCTCCTCTCCTAGTAAGAAGTCTAACAACATAGATAATATAAACTCTTCCTCTAGTAGCATCTCTGCACAATGTTTCCCCATTTGGAGAAGCATCCTTCACGTGGTATCAGGCAAAGATACTATGGCAGGAGGAGAGTTTGGGACTTGGTTTCACCAGCGCTACATCAGACTTCGGCCATTTGGCTTGGTATTTTGACTTGCATGGATTTTATCTCCTCCGGCGTGCGGGTCCAACTTGGGAAAGGCGACCAATGCCTTTTTTAGAAGGACAGAAGGTGTGGCGACTTCACGTTGGAAGTCTCCATCCCCAACCTCTTTGCTGTTTCAGTCATGGATGGCAGATTCGGCCGAAACTGATACGTTTCGGTCGAAACGTATTAGCTTCGGACCAGAACGATCCAAAATCGGGCTTGTTCACTGTAGTATGTCCAAATCTAAAAAAAAATATTATTTTATTATTTTGGGCAAAATCGAATCCGGTTTCACCTAGTTTCAGGCGTTTCAGGCTGATACGCCTGAAACAAGGTGAAACTGGACGCGAACTCCCCTCTTAAGGGGGGTTTAGGTCTGCCACACCCCTCATATCTGAGATCTGAGGGGTGCTGCTGCCACTGGAGGTGGAGGAGGGGTAGGGGGGAGTTTGGGAGGAGATTTTGCTGCCAGGAGGAGATCTTGCCGCCGTCGTTTATTGCTGTTTACAGTGCGTAGTTGTCGTCGTCGCCGTCATTCACATCATTGGGTTGAAGATTCGTCAGGGATCTTATAAGTTTTTGTATTTTTTTTCTTTGTTTGATAGTTTTCTTGTTATAGGTAAGGTTATAGGGTGGGAGAATGCTGCTAATTGAATGTGATTTAAATTTGGGCCTAATTAGCAGATTTAAATTTGTGGTTTTTATCTAATTAGGTGAGTTTAGCGGCCATTGAAGCTTAATTAAGCTTCATCGAATGCTTTAGGGTAGGAGCATGTTATTAATTGTATTACACGTCGGGTAATCAGGGTAAATATCCAAATTAGGGCCTAATTAACGGTTTAAATTTGGGACTTTTGTCTAATTAGATAAGTTTAGCGTCAATTGAACCTTAATTAAGTTTCATTGAATGCTTTAGGGCAGGAGCATGTTGCTAATTGTATTGTAAATACCCAAATTAAGGCCTAAATAGTGATTTAAATTTGGTGGTTTTGTCTAATTAGGTAAATTTAGTTTCAAATAAAGTTCAATTAAGTTTCATTAAATGTTTTAGGGAGAGAGTATGTTGCTAATTGCATTTAATGAAGGGTAATTAGGTAAAATCCCCAAATGTGACCTTAATTAACGGTTAGAAATTGGGGCTTTTGTCTAATTATCTCAATTCAACATAATTTGAAGCTCGATTATACTTCATTATATTTTTTCATTGTACTTACAGTCATTTGTCTTTGATTGTCTTAATGCAACATCATGGGTAGACGTGAACAAGGTCAGGAGCAGCAAGATCAAGACGATCTGGGGTGGGCCCACCTCACCTTAGTTTATGCTAGAAGAAGAAAAGTTAAATATAATTATTGTGGTAAGGAGATATATGGCAGAATTACTAGAGGAAAGCAGCATTTGGCATAGATAAGAGGAGAGGTCAAGCAATGCGACAGATGTCCCCGATAGGTGGCAGAGGAAATGCGCTAGCGTCTTCTAGGCAAAAAAGACAAGATGCAATGAAGGGCTGAAAATCGTGTTGAAATTGTTGAGGAGATTTCAGGCAGAGTACTACGAAGGGGAAGGAGGAATGATGATGAAGGCACTGAGGATTCAGATCCAGAGTTGACCGAAACACTAGAGCGTGAGCGTTCGACTCGAAGGAAGGGAAAAGCACCAATAGGATCAGGGACCTACTCCAGTACAACTGGTGTAGCATGACGTCTTGAAACTGGTGCAACCCCGCAGAGAGTAGTCCCCATGGACAGCTATGTGCACAGAATGCAAAGTGCTACACAGCCAAAAATCAAGCAAGCATTAAGAGGGGTCAAAAAATCAGCTGAAGGTGCAGGGCATGTATTTAAAAGTATTTGCAAATGATTTTTCCATGTAGGTGTGCTTGCACATGCAATTGAATCAGAATACTGACAGCCTATGTTCGATGCCATAGCAGATGCTAGTCCTGACTTCAAGGCCTTATCACGTCGAGACATATATGGGCGTGGCCTTGAGCGAGAGGCTGAGGAGCTTCATCAGTGGGTTGAAAGCTTCAAACATATCTGGATGGAGAGATGATACATCATTATGTGTGATGGTTGGACTGGTACCACGAATAAGTCTATGATCAACTTTATGGTTTATTGCATCGAAGGCACAGTTTTTGTAAAATCAGTTGATGCATTAAATTATGAAAAGAATGCAAATTATTTGTTTCATTTGATGGATGACATAATAGAACAAATTTGGGAGGAACATGTTGTGCAAGTAGTCACCGATACGAAGCTAGTTACAAGGCTACAAGGAGGAAGTTGATGCAGAAGCGCAAGCATTTATATTGGCTCTTATGTGCATCACATTGTCTGAACTTGAGACTTGAAGACATTGGGAAGGACAAAAAATGTGAAGAAGACAATTGAGAGGGTACAGAATATCACTTAGTACATTTATGACTATCTTAGGATCTTGAACATGTTCAGAGAGGATGCAAGTGGGGGCCGAGATATCATCCGTGCAAGGCCAACTAGATTTGCTTGAAGTTTCATTTCTTTGGAGTCCTTGCATAGGTATAAGAATGAGTTCAAGTCTTTCATGTATCACAATTCCATGCGGGATGATATAGACAAATCTAATGTTGATGTTTAGATGGATTATTTGGACGTGTGTCACATCATGGAAGACGACAAATTCTGGGGTAGGGTCGCACGTTACATGAAAGTAGTCACCATAGATGGCAGTTTCGGCCGAAACCGATACGTTTCGGCCGAAACGTATCGGTTTCGGCCATAACCGATCCGAAACACACATTAAACACTGTAGCAATCCGAAACTAAAGGGGGTATCGGTTTCGGGCGAAACCGATACGAGTTTCGCCCGAAACCAAACGGTTTCGGCCGAAACTAGTGACTTTATGGCCAATGTTGGCCCCCGAAACCCCATAACCCACAGGTTTCGGCCGAAACCTTCCCCCCCTGGTGTCTGCCGCTGCCGCTGCCGCCGCTGCTGCCGCTGCCGCTGCCGCTGCCGCTGCCGCTGCTGCCGCTGCCGCTGCTGCCGCTGCCGCGCCTGTGCTGCTGCCGCTGCTGCCGCTGCCTGCTGCTGCTGCTGCTGGCGGCCTGCTGCTGCTGTGCTGCGGCTGCTGCCTGCGGCTGCTGCCTGCGGCTGCTCCTGCTGGCTGCTGCGGCTGCTGCCTGCCGGCAGCTGTCCGACCAAGGGTGAAAGGCCGTCCGAGTCGGTCTGAGGGAGCCTTCTTGCGCCAACACAACTTCAACTTCAAGGGTTTGATTATTTTGTTTGAGGTTAATTTCATTGGGTTTTGTTTGATTATTTTGTTGTGTTCTTTTGGTTGGGTTAAAAATTTGGGGTAAGCAAGTCTTGCTTATTAAGTTTATTCCAAGGGTGATTAAGGGCTTAAGGGTTATTTGCTAATTAAACCCTAATCAGATTTTAAAAATTGGGGCTTTTGTCTAAATTGGTTTGCTTAGGCTCAATTGAAGTTAAATTAAGGTTCATTGAGGATTTTGGGGTTGGATCATGCGGGTAATTAGTTTTTCCCAAGGGTGATTAATAGTTAATTGCTAATTAAGCCCTAATTAGGTCATAGAAATTGGGGCTTTTGTCTAATTCGAGTTTTTTAGCCACAATTTAAGGTTAATTAAGCTTCATTGAAGATTTTGGGGTGGGATCGTGCTGCCAATTGATTTTTTCAAAAGGTGATTAAGGGGTAAATGATAATTAACGGTTAATTAGTATATAAAATTTGGGGCTTTTGTCTAAGTCAGTTTGCTTAGGCTAAATTGAAGCTCAATTAAACTACATTGAAGATTTTGGGGTGGGATCATACTGGTAATTGATTTTTTGCAAGGGTGATTAAGGGTTACTTGCTAATTAAGGGTTAAGTTTTTAATTGTACTTATACCTTTTTGTGTGTCACTGTCTTAATGCAGCATCATGCCTAGACGTCAGCAAACACAGGAGCAGCAAGGGCAGGAGGATCCGGGGTGGGCCCACGTGTCTTTAATAGATGCTAAGAGAAGAAAGGTGAAATGCAATTACTGTGGTAAGGAAATGTATGGCGGAATTACCAGAGGAAAACAACATTTGGCAGGGGTAAGAGGAGAGGTCAGACAATGTGACAACTGTCCCCGAGAGGTGCGAGAAGAGATGCGCCAATGCCTTCTGGGGAAAAGGGAGAGGGTGCAACAAAGGGCTGAGGATGAGGCTGAAATTGCTGAGGAGATTTCTGGCAGAAGGGTTAGAAGGGATGATGATGAGGAAGGCACTGAGGATTCTGATCCAGAGCTGACTGAAGCAAGGGAGCGTGAACAAGCCGCTCGAAGGAAAGGGAAGGGAGCCATGGGATCAGGGACTTATGAGAGTACAGCTGCACGACGTCCTGACGTTGGTGCTGCCCCACATACGCAGGGAACAGGTCCCATGGACAGCTATCTGCACAGAAGGCCCCAAGCTACACAACCTAAAATCAAGCAAGCAATGAGAGGGGTCAAAAAATCAGCAGAAGTTGCAGGGCATGCATTTAAATCTATTTGCAAATGGTTTTTTCATTCAGGTGTCCCTGCACATGCAGCTTCAAGTGAATATTTCCAACCTATGATAGATGCCATAGCAGATGCTGGCCCTGGCTTGCAAGCCCCCTCACGTCGAGACATATACGGGCGTGGCCTTGAGGGAGAGGTTGAGGAGCTCCATGATTGGGTTGAAAGCTTCAAGCATATATGGGTGGAGAGAGGATGCACCATCATGTGTGATGGTTGGACTGGTACCACGAAAAAGTCCATGATAAACTTTTTGGTGTATTGCATCAGCGGTACAGTGTTTGTGAAATCAGTTGATGCATCAGATTATGAAAAGAATGCAAATTATTTGTTTCATTTGATGGATGGCATGGTAGAACAAATTGGAGAGGAGAATGTTGTGCAGGTGGTGACTGATAATGAAGCCAGTTACAAGGCTGCAGGAAAGAAATTGATGCAAAAGCGCAGTCATTTATATTGGCTCCCATGTGCAGCACATTGTCTTGATCTGATGCTTGAAGACATAGGGAAGGAAAAGCATGTGAAGAAGACAATTGACAAGGCACAAAAAGTCACACAGTATATCTATGGCCATCCTAGGATACTAAATATGTTCAGGGCGCATGCCAGTGGAGGGCGAGATATCATCCGTGCAGGCCCAACCAGATTTGCTTCCAATTTTATTTCTTTGGAGTCTTTGCACAGGTATAAGATTGATCTCAATTCTTGATACTTTATCCTTACTGATATGTAGCAGTTGATGCAGCTTCAATTTTCATTTATCTGCACAGGTACAAGAATGAGCTGAAAGCTTTCATGTACCACAATGCCCTGCGGGAATACATCGACAAGGGCAATGTTGATACACAGATGGATTATCTGGATGTCTGCCACGTCGTGGACGACAACAAATTCTGGGACAGGGTGTCACGGTACTTGAAAGTAGTCACACCTCTCGTGAAGGTCCTAAGAATGGTGGATGGCGATGAGAAGAATGATATGGGCTATCTATACGAGGCCATGGACCGTGCCAAATTGGAGTTGCAGCATTCCCTTCCCAAACATTATGCAAAATGGTGGAAAATTATTGACCAGAGATGGGACAACACATTACACCATGACTTGCATGCAGCTGGTGAGTGATTAATTGTACTGAAATTGAGGTAATGCCTTTATGTTATTTTATAAATTTTATTTAGTTAATTATACACAAATGCAGGTTATTTCTTCAACCCTCGATTTATGTACGGTGCCGATGCACATGTTGATGGCGAGGTGCTTCAAGGGACTTTAAAAGTCATTGGTCGTTTATCGAGGAATCCAGAAAAGAGACTGGAGGCCGAAGTAGAGGTTCGCCTTTATTTGATACTGTCAATAACATGTATAGAATTTATTTAAGTAGTTATGTTAATCTATTACTTTATGTTTGTAGATGAACCATTACAGAATGAGGACTGAGACATATGCTGACTCCCAATTGCAATACGCTGTGGGAAGAGTGAGCCCAGGTATATTTTATTTTTTGGATTTCTTAACCTGATGAATATATATTTTTACAACTAAAATGTATTTTTTTATGGTTGGTGGAACAGCTGACTGGTGGATAATGGTTAACAACCGAGATATGGGTAACAATGCATTGGCTTTCATTGCAATTAGGGTGCTCAGTCAAACAACATCAGCAAGTCAATGTGAAAGAAATTGGAGCACGTTTAGCCTTATACACTCAAAGGTTCGCAATCGGCTAAAGGCTGAACGGTTAGAGAAATTAGTGTACTGCCACTACAATATGAGGTTGAGAATAAAGAATATGAGGTTGAGACAACAGCTGCGAGACAAACGCGCCGCCGGGGATGCCGCCGCAGAAATTGATGTGGATGCCTTATTTGATGATGAGAATCCGTTGCAGTCTTGGGTGGAGACACGAGAGCAGGTTGATGAGCCCGTTTTTGATGATGATGATAGAAGATGGGCAGAGGGCATACTAGATGAAGATGAGCAAAGGGATCCCGAATTAAGAAGAAAATCAAAGAGGGCCAGAGATACTCATGCCCACATGTCTAGGGTTATTGAGGACACTGAGGAGCAACATGATTTTCAGCCAGCTAGACACTCCGACTCAGATAGCAGGCCAGTCACTCCTAGAATGGGCAAGGCACCTACATCCTTAAGAAGAAGTACATCAGTGCATGGGCAAACTGAGAGAACAAATATTGCTGCTCGAGAGGACCCGGCAATTGAACAGTTAAAGCAGATTTATTTGAGGCACACGCCAAGGGGAACAGGATTCATGTCAAGGGTGCAAGAAGAAAGCACACCGGCACAGGAAAAAGCATCCCCAAAGGCCAAAAGGCGACTGGAGACTGCAGGTTTCGTGATCCTTTGATTTTTTATTTTGGAAAGTAACTTAAATTCTTATTATCAGTTCGAATCAGAAAAGGTTTTGGTAGGAGATAAATTATATATTTTCGTATGTGCCAGGTGCTACAGGTGCTACTACTGGCGGTGGGGATGCTGGTGGTCCTTCCTCCTTCCACGCAGACACAGGCAGAGGATACAGTCAGGGTGAGGGAGGACATGAGTCACAGAGTCAATATGGGCATCCATCAGGTTATGGAGGTGGCCAACAGGAGGCAGCGATTTATCGGTCGTGGGGTTATGAACCATCATTCAACTTCCATCCGGCCAGTTCCTCTTCTCTTCCTCAAGATTCTTATGCTGATACTGGATTCGGCTCAAGCCAACCAAACACTCCAAGAGGGATCCAAAGAGGGATGCAGGACTTGGCTACCTCATTGTTTGGTTATAGTGAATATAGACCATACATGCAACATGGTTATGGGTATCAACATCAAGGGCCAGACGATGAGGGAGAAGGTTCTTCTAATAATTATTATCCATATTAGGTAAGAATCAATGAATTTTTGTAACAATTATTTTATCTATTTTGTCTAATTTTGTACTGCTTGTATTAATGTACAATGGAATATTACTTTAACTATCACATGTTCAATGTTTGAAGTTCAATTTTTGTAGTTGTCTACTTCAAAGTTATTGCACTAACTTATTCAGTCAAATGCATGTGTAATGATTTTTGTGATTTTAAGTGATTATTAATATTTTTTATGATTTTTTATCATATTTTTTAGAATTAATTTAATTTTTTTGACCTTTTATATGGGTTTCGGCCGGTTTCGGCCGAAACCGAAACCGAAACCGAGTCAACTCGGTTTCGGACCCGGGCGAAACCGAGACCGAAACCGAGTTTGCCATCCTTGGTAGTCACCCTCCTCGTGAAGGTCCTAAGAATGGTGGAGGACGATGAGAAGAATGATATGAGATATCTGTACGAGGCTATAGACCGTGCCAAGTTAGATTTGCGGAAATCCCTTCCCAGAGAGTGAGAAGTGGTGAAAAATTATTAACAATAGATGGGACAACACATTACACCATGAATTGCATGTAGCTGGTGAGTGATTAATTGTACTGATATAAAGTTCATTGTTTTTTAGGTTAGTTTACATCTTACATTTAGTTAATTATACACAAATGCAGGTTATTTCTTCAACTCTAGATTTATGTACAATGTCAATGCAAACGTTGATGGTGAGGTGCTTCAAGGCACCTTAAAAGTCATTGGTTGTTTATCGAGGATACCAGAAAAGAGGCTTCAGGTCGAGCTACAGGTTGGCCTTTCTTGATTTTATCAATAAAAGGAAAAGAATTTTACTTAATTACTTATGTTAATCTATTACTTTATCCTTATAGATGGACTGTTATAGAATGAGGACTGGGACATATTCTGACTCACTATTGCAATACGCTGTGGGAAGAGTGAGTCCAGATATATATACCAATTTTTTGTGTTTAAATTGAGTCAATATGTATTAGTACATCACGAAGAATTGATCTTCATTTACATCTTACATTTATTTGTTTATGATTGGTGGAACAATTGACTGGTGGATAATGGTGAAAAATAGGGATTTGGGCAGTAATGCATTGGCTTACATTGCAATTAGGGTGCTGAGTCAAACAACATCAACAAGTCAATGTGAAAGGAATTGGAGCACGTTCAGCTTTATACACTCAAAGGTTCGCAATCGGTTAAAGATTGAACGGTTAGAAAAATTGGTTTACTGTCACTACAACATGAGGCTGAGAATAAAAAATATGAAGCTGAGACAACAATTGAGGGACAAACGCATCGCAGACGATACAACTTGCACCATTGATGTGGACGCATTATTTGATGATGACAATCCCTTGCAGTCTTGAGTTGAGGTACGAGCTCAGGTTGATGAGCCTGTTTTTGATCCTGATGACAGAACATGGGCAGAGGGTATATTAGAAGGAGATGAGTCAAGGGATCTAGAATTCAGAGGATGAAAAAAGAGGCCAAGAGTGACTCATGAGCACCAGAGAGAGGAAAATTCTTTGTTTGTTGGCGACACTGAGCAGTAGCCTGAGATGGAACCAGGTAGATACTCAGAATCAGATAGCAAGCAATGGTCAAGCCACATCCATCTTTAAGAAGAAGTATATCAGTGTATACTAGTGCTACTATTCGAGAGGACTCGACAATTGAGCATATGAACCAAGTTTATGCGAGACACACGCCACGAGAAAAAGGATTGCTTTCAAAGATGAGCGAGATGGTCACACCAAAAATAAAAAAACAGAGTCAAAGGCTAGAAGGCGATTGGTTTCTTATGCTACTGATGGTGATGATGATGATGATGATGATGATGCACCAAGTGATGATCCCAGTGCAATTGCAGGTGCTACTACTGGCGGTGGCATATATGCACTTACTTTCTATTTCCACGTTGACACGGGCATATGATATAGTCATAGTGAAGGAGGATATGATTCACAGAGTCAATATGGACATCCATCAGGTTATGGAGGTGGCCAACACGAAGCAGGCATGTATGAGTGGGGTCATCAATCAGGATTCCAATTTCATTTATGGGTCAACATTCTCTTCTAATTTTCAAGGTTCTGCTTCTTATGCTGATTATGGATTTCAATCAAGCCAACAACCTTATACTCCAAGAAGGATCCAAAGCGGGATGCACGAATTGCCTGATCATTGTTTGGTTACAGTGAATATATAGAATATATGTAACCTTTTTATGGATATCAACAGTAGAAACCAGACGATGAGGGATAAGGTTCTTCCAGCTATTATGCATATTAGTGGATCATTATTTGGGTATGGATCAATTAATTTAGAATTTTTTGTATGGAAACCATTGTTAAAAATGAATTTGCAAAAAAATCATTCCTAAAAATGCATTAGCAGGTATATCACTGTGTAATCTGAATTGTACAAAAATGCCATATTTATTTGCATGCATATCACTTCTTTTTACCAACAACTTGCAAGAAAATCACGCTTAAATGACATTTATGCACTATTTGAATTAACTCAGTGATATACCTGCTAATGCATTTTTAGGAATGATTTTTTTTGCAAATTCACTTTTAACAATGGTTTTCATGCAAAAAACCCATTAATTTATGTAACGTTTACTGTGTTTGTAATGTTTATTGTACTGCTTGAACCTACTCCATGTTTAATATGTAGCGAATATTAATTTAACATGTTCAATACCTTCTTCTAGCACTTAATCCAATTTATTCACAGTCAAATACACGTCCAATGATTTTTTCTATTTTTTTATTCTTTATAGTTTTTTTTTAATTTTTTCTCGGATTTTTCTGATTTTTGCTAATTTTTTGAATCATCTGAACAAGTTTCGACCGAAATCGAAACTGCCATTCTTGGCTTCAATTGACCCTTCGGTGTCGGTCTCGTAGGCATTTGACTCCTAGTTTTCAGGAGGCACTTAGGCGCCGACCTTAAGGAGGGACCTCAGGCTCGACGAGTTGAGATGGAGTAGCTCCAAGACCTTTTACTCTTCCTCTTGACTACGCCCCACACTTCGACAGGGAGGATGCGTGGACTTAGAGGTGGAGTAGGGAGGGGACCTTCTCTGTTAAGTCTGCTTACACCTTGATCTCTGATGGAGGGATGCGCCACAGCTTCACCTCTCAGATTTGGAGGCCGAGGAATCTACTGAAGGTGAAGCTCCTCACTTGGAGGGTTTCTCATGGGAGGTTACCTACTCGAGACAGGCTGTTCCAGTTTCTTCCGGGCATCAGTTGACCTGCTATTTATGTGGACAGGAGGGTGAGAATCTGGACCACCTGTTTGTAGGCTATACCTACTCACAGGAGGTGTGGGAGGGGCTTGCTACAGAGAGGTGCATCACTGCATTCAATCTTGGGATAGAAAGTGGCCTTACAGAGAGGATAGAATTGTATGGTGGCTGATCTTGCATGCCACTTTGTGGCCTGTGTGGGGTGAATGGAATAATATGATTTTTAGAAGTGAGACTAGAGCTGAGGGCTCTCTTGTATCTTTCATTTGTGATAGAGTGAGGGAATGGGTGGAGCTACTTTGTAATGTAAATTCTCTCAACTCCTTTTTTTATTTTGCTGGGCGGATAGAGCACTCCACACCGTCTTAGTGTGACATTTTGTACTGGGAGTTTTTGGGAGCTCACTGACTATACTTGTACATCCCCTTTTTCCATTTAATATAGTAGTGGTACTACCCACTTTAAAAAAAAATAGACAAAAAGGATAGATGGTGTGGGGACTCACACTTGAAGAATCCTTCTCGAAGCTCTTTCTTATTGCAGCTACACCCACAACATTTGTGGCTCATACCTTTGATCCACAGTTGTCTAGGGGTATATGGGCACCTACCTTCAAGAGGAATCTGATGCACGAGGAAATGGTCTAGTTGGAGGGTCTTCTGTTATTCTTACTAGATTATAATTTGGTGGAGAGCAGGGAAGACAGGTGGTGGTGGAGATGGGAGAAGGAGGGAGCCTTCTCGGTCAGGTCTGCATACTCATTAGATGGGAGATTGCACCACCAGTTTACTTTGTAAATTTGGGCCCCCAAGAGTCCGCTAAAGGTGAAGATGTTCATATGGAGGATATCACACAACTGGCTGTCCACTTGTGACAAGATAGCACTATTCTTGCAGGCCATATCTACCGTCTACTGTTATGTGGGGAGGTGGAGGAAGACCTTAATCACCTCCTCACAGGATGCCTTTTCTCTACGGAGGTTTGGGCGAAGATCGGCGACCGGATCCACTATACCTTTGGCCTTTTCGAGAGGGTGCAACAACTCCTCAAATGATGCAGGGCGTGTAACCTGAAGGGGGGTAAGAGTATCTAGGGGCTCATTTTGTATGCTATACTTTGGGCACTACGGGGAGAAAGAAACAACATAATCTTTAGAGGCAAAGCAAGAATTGAGGATAGACTTGTCTCTTTTGTTTGTGAGAGAGCAAGCGAATGGGCAACACTCTTATGTAATGTGGAGGTTCAAAATCTCTCTCTTTTCCTTTTGATGGGGGGATAGCTAGGGGTACATTGACTCGATGTGGTGTTTTGTATAGGGATTTCTTGGGGGTGATTGACTGTACATGTATATCCCACTTTATTTTATAACTAATACGTACGTGGTACCATCCACTTCTCAAAAAAAGCAGCACCTCTCCTTCCTTAGCACGAATTGTACATCTCCTTAAAGCTTTCAACTCGATAAGAACTCCAATAGCAAGGACTCTTGACTCCCCAAGAACCCCAAACACCATCGTAGAAAGCTCCTTGATCAAAGGAGTCCAAGATCCTCTAAGAATGCCACTATGCACAGGTTACCTTCTCTCCTTTCTCTCTCACTCAGCTGGGTAGGAATGGGAAAAATCTTAGAATTTGGGAATGAGTTCTACCTATAGAACTTGAGAACTAATGTGGGCATGACACATAAGCAGCTAGGCGTCACCAAATCCTTGCATGCATGCTTGAGTTGTCATCTTCTCATGCAACTTAAATGAGGGGCTGCCACCTATCTAATGAGGTGTCTTCTTCTCATGAACGTTGGTTAGGAGGTTGACACCTTAACTAGACACTTGTTAGACTCTCTCTCCACACAAGATAAAAATCTGAAAATCAAATCCTGCAATTTCTCATGGTCCTCCACTTCTCTTATTACACGACGAAACTCCATTAATTATTCCCATAGTTGGAACCACAAGACCAAAGTTCTACTTAGTAATTGAGATCCTATGGGACCCACCACCAAGAGACCAATTAAAAGGCTAGACCAAGAAGATTTTTTAATATACACATAATCTGATTTCCATCCAGCAAGAATCTTATTTGCTCAAATACCCTTCTCATGTGTTTAAAACTCCTGCACATATACTTTATTCTCCATAGATAAGTGCCTAAATAGTAAGCAACCTTAAAGGGAAGGATTCCAAATATAACACACTGCATCACCTCTCACAGCAGCAGGGAAGGAAGGATGTTTGTAGAATATGTCGCCGCCAGACAAGCGTAGATGAAGACCGTGTGGCCGGAGAAGACGAACTCACAAGGGCACATCAAAGGATGGCTGGAGACGGTGGGTACGCAGCTCCAACAAGGCGTTGTCAGATGAGGATCACACGGTCAACCCTCGAGGAGAGAAAGGGGCAACAGATGAGGAAGGAGATAGACACAAGGGGCCGTTGCCGCCTTGCTTGCCGCAGAGGACCACCGGAGGCGATCGGGAGGAGCGATGGGGGGGACAGGAGGGCAGGAGCCGGCCGGTGCGATCGCGGAGCAGGAGGGCAGGAGGGGGCGAACGAGACGCAGAACGGGGTTATGGGAGCGGGGTTATGTCATTCCACCATTTCGGTGGAATGGTTTAACCCCGTGCGTATCCCAGATATTAGTGATAACCCCGTTCCTGCTAACCCCCTTATTCTCGTGAAAAAATGGTGAACCAAACGGAAAACGGGGTCACGGTGAGGATATCTTCGCCCTACCCCCCAACCAAATGGGGCCTAAGTAATTGCCAAAAATAAAAATTGTAACTTAGCAAGAAATAAATGATGGAACGGAATTCTAATATTCTATTTAAATTGCCAGGTATTTCAAGCTTCATGACTTCCTTACAAGGAATAAAGCCAACTCAAAAGAGGCAACATGACATCTTGAATAGATGTTCTCAATATGGCTCACTTTCCCTGAAAACAAGCTTATTCTACTCCAACAAATCACCCTAATGCATGAGGAATTATTTACCAAATTTCGTTCTTCTGGTTCTAAGACTCTTGTCTATTGAAATTCTTGAATCTTTTGGATGAACCAATTATTAAAATTGTTAAGAAATTCCATGATCTTTCAAAATTCTTTGCTTATATGTCAATGAATCTTTATGATCAGCATATTCATTTGCCACACTGCTTGGTGGACACTGAAAAGCAGAGCCCATGCCTCTTTTTGTGAAAGAATCGATACGCCATTTATTTTATATAGTTTATTCTGTTGCTGTATTACCAATTATTCTAAGCATAAGAAAACCACCTGGATACTTAACCTTTTCTTGGAGGACCTTCCAAACTTTATCCAGCTTCTTGGATAAATTTTGAGGAAAATATTTAATGCATTATCCCGATCCCCATCTATCTGTTGTCAGATCAAAATGATGGAGCCAAGGATTTGGCAAGGTACTTCCAACTAGCTGCCTCTAAAAGTTAATGCCAAGAACTTAGTTTTGGTAACCTTGACAGGATTGGAGTTTTGTTGAAAATCCTATTAGACAGTTGGCAGACCGGATGGGAGCTTGTTGAAACCTGCCATAGCAACGATACAACCCTCAAAATGGATTCCCCAAGGCTTTGAAAGGGGTCTAAATGAGAAAGGAAGCAATATTCGGAGAGGCATATTGATCCTTTGGCTGGCGATGATTCTGTTGCTTGTTGTGTAAATCCCAATGATTGATTATTTGCATTGTATGATTTCACCTCATTTGATAATTGAGATTGGGCTTTTTGGGTATTTGTCCTTGAATTTTTTTATTTGATGTTATACCCTGTTATGAGATTAAACTAACCATGCCTAGCCATGTGTGTGCTGAAAAAAGATAGGCACGTTTCATATCGTTTATCAGATTAATTTATTGAATGTGTCATTTGAAGGTCAAGGTATTATGTAAATTATGTTTATGTTTAACTCTGCCATGGCCGGTCCCAAGCCCGGATGGGAAAAGAGGAGGGTTTGCGTTAGGTCGACAGCCAGCAGTAAAATCTTGTCACACCTCCAACATGAATTCTGATCCAAATACATTATGTGGTAATGCTAGGGCGTTCCCCGTAAGCGACGCGTTACATCGGAACCCGGATGGAATGACAAGTGAGCAAGGGCTAGCTAGGGCGTTCCCCGTAAGCGACGCGTTACATCGGAACCCGGATGGAATGACAAGTGAGCAAGGGTTAGCTAGGGCGTTCCCCGTAAGCGACGCGCCGCAATGGCGCCCGATTGCGGTGTCAAATAGGCAAGGGTTCTCGTGTGGGGTTGGACGCACACGGGTAAAGAAGCAAGTCCAAAAACATAGGATCCGTCTAGCTACTTGGAATATAGGAACTTTAACGGGTAAGGGTTTAGAATTAGTTAAGTTAATGAAGGACAGGAGGGTTAACATAGCTTGTCTACAAGAAACTAGGTGGAAAGGACATAAAGCTAAAGACATTGATGGATATAAAATTTGGTATACGGGTAATAATAACTCTAGAAATGGTGTTGCTATAATAATAGATGAAAACTTAAAAGACAGAGTTGTGGAAGTAAATAGATTGGGGGATAGACTAATGGTAATTAAACTTATCTTAGGTGAGGATATTTTGAATATAATTAGTGCATATGCACCTCAAGTAGGATTAGAAGAGAGCATTAAAAAGCAATTTTGGGAGGCTATGGATAGTTTGATCCAAAATATCACTAGTGAAGAGAGAATCTTTATTGGAGGGGATCTTAATGGTCATGTGGGTATAGATAATAGAGGCTATGAGAGGATTCATGGAGGGCTTGGTTTTGGCAATAGAAATGATATGGGTAACACTATTCTTGATTTTGCTATGGCCTACGATCTAGCAATTATTAATACCTTCTTTAAGAAGCGGGACGAACACTTAATAACATACAAGAGTGGAACACATATAAGTCAAATTGACTATTTTCTCATTAGGAAGGTTGATAGAGTTTTATGTAAAGATTGCAAAGTTATTCCTGGTGAGAGTCTAGCCCCTCAACATAGGTTGTTAGTATTGGATGTCACTATCCCTAAATTCAAAAGAAAGATCATTATAAATAATTATTCCAAGATTAAATGGTGGAATTTAAAAGGTAAAAGTTTAGAAACATTTAAAAATCATCTCTTAAAGGAAAATATTTGGAATTTAGATCAAGAAACTAATGTAATGTGGAATAATGTTACAAATGGTATAACGAGGGTTGCAAAACAACTCTTAGGCGAATCCAAAGGTAAAAAGAATTTAGAAAAAGAGACTTGGTGGTGGAGTGAGGAAATCAAAAATACCATTAAGGTAAAAAAGGAATGCTTTAAAGTTTGGCAAACTAACAAAAATGCTCAAACCCTAGAAGCCTATAAAATCGCTAAAAAGAGAGCTAAGACAATAGTTAGCAAAGCTAAATCAAAGGCGTTTGAAGATTTATATAATAAATTAGGAACCCGAGAGGGTGAAAAGGACATATTCAAACTTGCTAAATTAAGAGAAAGGAAAACTAGAGATTTAGATCATGTTCGGTGCATTAAAGGTGAAGATCAAAGGGTTTTAACTAAGGATCTTGAGATTAAAGAGAGGTGGCATAGTTATTTTCAGAAGTTACTTAATGGAGATTCCGTCACGGATTTATCTTTAGAAGGTACCCAAGAGTCCACAATATTTGATAAATATCAATATTTTAGGCGTATTAAAATGTCAGAAGTGGAGGATGCTTTAAGGAAAATGAAAGTGGGTAAGGCCTTAGGACTAGATGGCTTACCTATTGAAGTATGGAAAGGCCTAGGAGATATTGGTATTCAGTGGTTAACTAAATTCTTTAATAAAATTTTAAAGGAACGGAGAATGCCAGAAGTTTGGAGAAAAAGTGTTGTAGTTCCTTTCTATAAAAACAAAGGAGATATTCAAAGTTGTAATAATTATCGTGGAATTAAGCTTATGAGTCATACTATGAAACTTTGGGAAAGAGTAATTGAAAAACGCCTCCGTTGTATGACTACTGTATCGGAAAATCAGTTTGGTTTTATGCCAAATAGATCTACTACAGAAGCTATTTTCTTACTACGGCAGCTAATGGAGAAGTATAGAGAGATGAGAAAAGATTTATATATAGTTTTTCTTGATTTAGAGAAGGCGTACGATTGAGTACCGAGAGAATTGATTTGGTGGACATTAAGAAAGAAAGGAATCTCTCAAGGATATGTTGATTTGATTAAGGATATGTACGACGGTGCTATTACTAGTGTTCGAACTATTGCTGGGGAGACTGGTGAATTCCCCGTTTCTATAGGTTTGCATCAAGGTTCTGCACTAAGTCCGTATCTCTTTGCCTTAGTTATGGATGAAGTAACTAAACAACTGCATGAGGATATCCCTTGGTGTATGCTATTTGCAGACGATATTGTTTTAATTGATGAGAGTATTGATGCTCTAAATGCTAAGTTAGAGCGTTGGAGACTTGCCTTGGAGTCTAAAGGTTTTAAAATTAGTAGGAGTAAGTCAGAGTTTATGCATTGTAATTTTAGTAATAGGAGAGTGGTTCAGGATGACATGGTTCTAATTGATGGACATGATATTCCGACGAGTAGTAGCTTTCGTTACTTAGGGTCTATCATACAAGAGAATGGGGAGATTTATGATGACGTTACACATAGGATTAAGGCAGGCTGGTTAAGATGGAGAAGTGCATCAGGTGTCCTTTGTGATCGTCGTATGCCTGTGAAACTCAAAGGGAGGTTTTATAGAACGGCTGTGAGACCTGCTCTGTTATATGGTACCGAGTGTTGGGCAGTACGAAAGGAACACATCCACAAAATGTGTGTAGCAGAGATGAGGATGTTGAGATGGATGTGTGGTAAGACGAAGAAAGACAAGATTAGGAATGAGCGCATCCGTAAGGACTTAGGGATAGCTCCAATTGATAATAAAATGAGAGAAAATAGACTCCGGTGGTTTGGACATGTGTTTCGTCGCCCTAACTCAGCGCCGGTTAAAAGATGTGACCAAATCTTAGTAGATGCTAGTAAAAGAGCTCGAGGAAGGCCTAAAATGAGATGGTGCGATGTTATTAGGAAGGACATTAATTCCTTGAGTTTAAATATGAATATTGCACTTGATAGAAATCTTTGGCGGAACAGGATTCGTGTAGCCGACCCCAATTAATTGGGATAAGGCTCTGATGATGATGATGATGATGATGATGTCGCATTTGAAGATCAAGATACTCTGAAGCTATATTATCATTTTTTTAGGGGTGCACAAATGCTCTGAAGCAAATCTCTCTGTTTTATACATGCCATTATGGGGTTTTATTTTTAGATCCAAATGTTGTTTATGGGTTATATTTGAATTCTTTTCTCAGTGAGATTTGTGTAATTTCTAAAGAAGCTAGGTTCAACTTGGAGAAAATATTTAGATTTTGGCATGAAAGCTTTCTCTTATATAGACCTTGTTTCTTTCATTCTGTGGAAGTCAGCCCACATATGTGGTTTTCATGTATCCTTCATGATTGAACCCTTTTTTCCATGTCCTTCTGAACATTGGTTGTCTTGTAGGACTACAACAGATGAGTTGGCATATGATGCTTAGTTGATTATGCACTGTGTTTCTTTTAATTGTGTTGATGATCTGAACAGCATACTTTGAAGTATCCTTTTGGATGATAGTAGGCAAAACCAAATATTATGTAATTTCAAATTGTCAGTTCCCCAAGAAAGATGTAAAAGCATAGTTGCAGGATGATGCACGCTAAGTGCAAAACATGCTTCACATTTTCACATGCCATGCATATAGGAAACAAGCTAATTTCTTTCCTGAAGTGCTTGAAACTGTTAAAAAGTGTTTTGAGGAGGGGTCTGGCAACATAAAAAGTGAAATGAAAAAGTAGACTTACATGTGCCATAGAACACTGCTGTTGGACGGTGCTGCTGCTGGCACCAGCTGATCTACTGCTACTTGTTGCTGCTGATGCCACTGGCTGTGATGACTTGTGGCTGCTAAGGATGCCGTGTGGAAGAAGACAATTTGCTGATGTGAGCAGGCGACGGGTGAATGAACACGAGCCGAGCTCTGCATGTGAGTGTTAGTGGATTGTGGGAGAGTTTGATGAGTTATGATTAATAGTCAAAGTTTGAATGCGTGAGGATAACCTTCAGCAATCATATTACTCGTATGCAAAAAATCCATTTGACAATTTCTTTTTAAGTTAACTCCTGAATGGTATAACTTCACAGAAAACCCTTAAGATTTTTAGAAAATTGTTATGCAATGCTATGTCATTTTCCCCATTTTTCGGAGCCTAATTTCTCACTTTGTTTCTTGCTACATATCTTGCTTTCATTTTCCCACTTGGGCATGCATTGTGTAAAAGAGCAAAATGGCAGGTGAATTTGCAGGACTTGTCTGCGAAGAGTATGTGATGGTAAATCAAGATAGGCAGTATATAACATCCTCCTGAAGTGTTGTCATGTGGAGGTCTTAATTATAAAACATAAAATGCTCTTTTCCTTTAGAAGTGGTGGGGATGCCGGGTCAATTACCGGACCCACTACTCAGAGCCGACGCTGCACTATCCCGACACCGAGCTTGTGGCTCGGAGATTCACTCGAAGACTCGGCATCTTGAGTATTTTATTTATGTATTGAGTATTTGTGTGTATGTAAGTAAAATACATGTATTACTACATGTATATTTACTTTCGTCTTATTAGGTTAGTTATAAGTCAAAAGTTATTGTATTTTATTTTTATTAAACCCACAAGTCAAATGTGGGTAGGTGAGCATAGATGGCAGTTTCGGCCGAAATCGAAACGTTTCGGTTTCGGACCGAACCGAAACGATACCGAAGCCCCAGTTTCGGCCGAAACCAAATGTAGGCTATTAAGAAAAAATAGTTATTTAATTGGTTTCGGTCCGAAACCGAAACCGAAACCGAAACCGGTTTAAACCGGTTTCGGACCCCTCCGAAACCGAAACCGTGACTACCATCCTTGTAGGTGAGTTTGTTTTATTAGGTTAGGACATAAGTACAATTAGTAAAAGTCTAAAGGTGTGGATTTTATAGCCTCCTCTTATATAAAGAGGGCTAAGGGTGTATGTTTTCATATGATGATTTGAATGAAAGAATTGCTTGTACGTGGGAAGATTGTTCTCTTCTTGTCACCTCCCTTCCCTCCTTCTCCTTGTGAGTTTGAGTGTCGCTCGGTGTGAGACCGTCGGGCGTGAGGCCGAGTTACGCGAGGTAGCAACCTATCCAGTCCCGTTCGTGATTCCGGAGTTGCCGTCGATCCTTCCTCCGACGCCGTCCGCGTCAAATTTGGTATCAGAGCCCAACAACGACGTCTTCGACGACCCCGACGTCGTCTCACTTTCTCTCTCTAGGTTGCTAGAAGTGAAAAAAAAAGAGAAACAAAAAAAGAAGAGTAGCAAAAAAAGATCTAGTTGAGAGAAGCAGAAAAAAAAAGAGAAATTTTTTTTTTCATCAAATCCCCCCTCCCGTGAGTGTCTCCCTCTCTCTCTCTCTCTCATTCTCTCGCTCGAGCGCTCGCGACCTCCTGCGCCGGCCCCCCCTCCGCGATCGCCACCGAGCGGCCACCTGCGATCCCCTCTCTTTCACCAACCTCACCACCCAGCACACCTCACCCCACCGCCGCTGCCATCTCTCCCTGTTCAACTCACACCCGCGACCCCCAACCGACCCACTCCACCGCGGCCACCCCCGCAGCACCCTCCAACCTTCACCGACCCCCTTCATCCCATCTCACCCTCTTTCTCCCTGCTCTGCCTGAACCACACTCCCCACCACCGCGACACCAACAAGGCCTCCGCCCGGCCGCCCCAACATTCTGCCGCGCCCCGCCGGCGCCCGGCCGCCCCTCTCACCCCCCGCCGACATCCAGCTGCTTCCGTCGACTCCCAGGCCGTCGCTGCCGTCGAGCGAGCACCGCTCGGACGCCGTCCTCACCCCCGGCCGCTGCCTGCTGCAGCGCCCTCGGACGCCACCGCAGCGATCCGCGTTGGCTGCCCTCGCGCAACTCTCTTCCCGCGTTGGACGCCTGCCAGCGTGCCCGCCTGCAAGTGTTGACTGCAGGCGTGTTATTTCCGCAGCAGAAGAGTTTGAAAAAAGGGGGTTTTGAAAAAAAAAGTCAAAAGAAGAGGTTAAAGCTTGAAAAAAAGGGTTTAAAAGGGTTGAAAGTCAAAAAAAGGAGGTTGAAGTTTGAAAAAAAAAGTTTTAAAATTGAAAAAAAAGAAGTGTTGAATATATATATCATATATATATATATATATTAGATATATTATTTGATTAACTTCTTAGTTGTGGCACCCGAAGTCTGCAACGACGGCTTGCCCGGTGCCCGAGTCACCGGATAGCCGACACACATGCCGTAATTTACGGAGTGTGAGTGCCCGAGAGTCTCCCTGTGCGGAGAAAAGTTTAGATTGATTTGTTCCCCTGCGCGGGAAATATTAAGTGGTTTGTAATAATTAAATTCTCCCTGCGTGGAGTGAATTTGTTGTAACCGCTCAAGCTGCATCGACCCCGTGCGGGCACGCACGTCCCTGCTCGCCCTCGTCTCTGGTCGGAGTTAGACTTTCAGTCTAACTAGGTATGTACTCCAATCACTTGCTTATTTAGTATTTTTGCAATTGCCGCGCGAAGTGAGATAGAGTCCGATCCATGCAGCCAGTCTCCTGAGAGCATCGATGTGGACGGAAAGAAGAGAGCTTGTATGCACCCATCCTTAGGGCCCTAGAACTGTCACAATAGGGTACCCTAATTGTCAGGAGGTAGTTCCACAACTATTTCGCCTACGAGCGAGCAACTTTCCCTGACAGGTCCCTTCGAATTGACCATTTGCATATCAGCTGGTCCCACAGCTTGCTAATTATCGGTCCTAGGACTGCATCATCTAAGTCCGAGGTCGTACATGTCACGTCGGTGTAGGAATTCATCAGGCCGTCTAGAGCACATTTCAACTCTACAAACACCCATGGATCAGGAGAGATATATGGCCGATCTTGACTTCATCACCCAGTTTGAGGAAATGGATGCAATATTTGATGGCACGCATGCCGAGTACATGCAGGTTGGAGACATTGCCGAGAGTTCTAGCCAAAAAAGATTGGGTGTAGTTCGCTGTATCTCAACACCCCAGGAGGACGATTGGCGTCGAACCTCCATCTTCCAAACCTACATCATGTTGAACTCTCATCTCTGCAAGGTAATCCTTAACAACGGGAGCTGTATCAATGCAGTCTCTTCAGACTTTGTCTCTCGTCTAGGTCTACCTACGCACCCTCATCCAAGACCATACAACGTGGCTTGGGTCGATGACACTTCTATCCCAGTTACCACCACATGTGTCATTCCCATCCACTTCCAGTCCTACCAAGGACAGATCTTATGTGACGTAATGCCTATGAAGGCCGGGAGCGTCATCTTAGGACGACCATGGATCTATGATGTAGACCTCGCTACATTTGGTCGGTCCCATCAGTGTTCCTTCTCCCACAATGGGAGGACGATTCAGTTATATCCGACACCCCCAAAGGTGACCTCGGGTAAGAGTTCCACCTCCACCCCCACTGGAACTCCCAAAATTCAGGAGAATCTCCAAACTCCCACTGAAGGGAAACCTCCCTTTCTCTCTTCTCCTGTATCTATCACACCCATTTCTAAGGCCCTTAAGGTTGGTCATGACCTAGTTAGGCGCCTTGACTCCATAAATGTCGGTGAGCTAAACAGAGAGGTTGCTGAGGGTGCCCCTGTTTTGGCTGTTGACGTCACCATCACACCCAAGGAGTCCCGAGTCTCAGTCCCAACTGAAGTCCCGGCAATACTGCAGGACTTCCAAGGCATCGTCCTCGAGGACTTGCCTTCTCGACTCCCTCCCATGCGTGATGTACAACACGCTATTGAGCTTGCCCCCGAGTCCACCCTACCCAACCTTCCCCTTGAGTCTAGAATGTCCAAGTCAGCCGAAGAGTTTGCATAGCACGTCAGAAGTCTGCATGAGTCAGCTGATTCGCATAGGCGTCACCATAAATTTCAAGAAGGTGACTTGGTTATGGTACGGGTCCGGCCCGAACGACTGCCCTCGGGAGCCGTTAAAAAGTTACAAGCCCGTAGTGATGGTCCCTTCCCAATCCTGCGGAAGATTGGCTCCAACGCTTATGTTGTGGACATACCTCTCAAATATGGAATTAATTTTACATTTAATGTGGCAGACCTAGTGGCCTACAAGGAACCCACAACGATTCCTAGTGACCCTTTCGAGCCTTCTCCTCCCATTGAGAGTGAGCCCACCCCTGTGCGTCCCACAACCTCGAGAGTACCGCGCGAGCACATTGAGAGGATACTGGATGAGCAGGTGACCACTACACGGAGCAAGGTGTACCAGCGCTACCTTGTCCGCTGGCGGGACCGTCCACCGTCCGATGATTCCTAGATCAGCCGGGAAGATCTCCAGCGCCTCAATCCAGATCTGCTGGAGCACTACCAGAACAATGTCCCCCTTACTCGACGGAGTCGAGTTCCAGCCGTCCCGGGAGGGTTGGTGGGGACGCCGGACCCACTACCGGACCCACTACTCAGAGCCGACGCTGCACTGTCCCGACACCGAGCTTGTGGCTCGGAGATTCACTCGAAGACTCGGCATCTTGAGTATTTTATTTATGTATTGAGTATTTGTGTGTATGTAAGTAAAATACATGTATTATTACATGTATATTTATTTTCGTCTTATTAGGCTAGTTATAAGTCAAAAGTTATTGTATTTTATTTTTATTAAACTCACAAGTCAAACGTGGGTAGGTGAGTTTGTTTTATTAGGTTAGGACATAAGTACAATTAGTAAAAGTCTAAAGGTGTGGATGTTATAGTCTCCTCCTATATAAAGAGGGCTAAGGGTGTATGTTTTCATATGATGATTTGAATGAACGAATTGCTTGTACGTGAGAAGATTGTTCTCTTCTTGTCACCTCCCTTCCCTCCTCCTCCTTGTGAGTTTGAGTGTCGTCCGGTGTGAGACCGTCCGGCGTGAGGTCGAGCTGCGCGAGGTAGCAACCTATCCAGTCCCGTTCGTGATTCCGGAGTTGCCGTCGATCCTTCCTCGACGCCGTCCGCGTCAAGAAGGAGAAAAGAAATTACCTCAATGCTTATTCTCCACCTCTTCCATTCCCTCATTTATGCTTCTGCCTCTCCCTCTTGTCCACCTTATAAGCACATGCACATATACACATCAGCATTTTTGTGTAGGTGATCTTTAGTCACTCAGTCATTAGTGAGGCAGGAGGAGAGGGCTATCCATAGGAAAGGGTTACCTAGATGTAAATGTGTCAATGTGGAGCTGCCACTGCGTGGAGCTTTCACTATGTGTGGGGACTAGGGCAAGAATGAATTGGATTAATCCCATACCGGTGAGGGGAAAAAAGTTATTGGGCTATATATGTAAGGCTTGGATCCATAACTAGTCAGGCACCTTTTGGGGACAAAACTGTATGGATTTGGTCCAAAGCGGACATTACATCACAAAGGTCGGATTGGGTCATGACACGATAATTTTCGTCAAGGATTTATCTCTAGAAGGTACCCAAGAGTCCACAATATTTGATAAATATCAATATTTCAGGCGTATTAAGATGTCAGAAGTGGAGGATGCTTTAAGGAAAATGAAAGTGGGCAAGGCCTTAGGATTAGATGGCTTACCTATTGAAGTATGGAAAGGCTTAGGAGATATTGGTATTCAGTGGCTAACTAAATTTTTTAATAAAATTTTAAAGGAACGGAGAATGCCAGAAGTTTGGAGAAAAAGTGTTGTAGTTCCTTTCTATAAAAACAAAGGAGATATTCAAAGTTGTAATAATTATCGTGGAATTAAGCTTATGAGTCATACTATGAAACTTTGGGAAAGAGTAATTGAAAAACGCCTCCGATGTATGACTACTGTATCGGAAAATCAGTTTGGTTTTATGCCAAATAGATCTACTACAGAAACTATTTTCTTACTACGACAGCTAATGGAGAAGTATAGAGAGATGAGAAAAGAATTGTATATAGTTTTTCTTGATTTAGAGAAGGCGTACGATCGAGTACCGAGAGAATTGATTTGGTGGACATTAAGAAAGAAAGGAATCTCTCAAGGATATGTTGATTTGATTAAAGATATGTACGACGGTGCTATTACTAGTGTTCGAACTATTGTTGGGGAGACTAGTGAATTTCCCGTTTCTATAGGTTTGCATCAAGGTTCTGCACTAAGTCCGTATCTCTTTGCCTTAGTTATGGATGAAGTAACTAAACAATTGCATGAGGATATCCTTTAGTGTATGCTATTTGCGGACGATATTGTTTTAATTGATGAGAGTATTGATGCTCTAAATGCTAAGTTAGAGCGTGGGAGACTTGCCTTGGAGTCTAAAGGTTTTAAAATTAGTAGGAGTAAGTCAGAGTTTATGCACTGTAATTTTAGTAATGGGAGAGTGGTTCAAGAAGACATGGTTCTAATTGATGGACATAACATTCCGAAGAGTAGTAGCTTTCGATATTTAGGGTCTATCATACAAGAGAATGGGGAGATTTATGATGACGTTACGCATAGGATTAAGGCAGGCTGGTTAAGATGGAGAAGTGCATCAGGTGTCCTTTGTGATCGTCGTATGCCTGTGAAACTCAAAGGGAGGTTTTATAGAACGGCTGTGAGACCTGCTTTGTTATATGGTACCGAGTGTTGGGCAGTACGAAGGAACACATTCACAAAATGTGTGTAGCAGAGATGAGGATGTTGAGATGGATGTGTGGCAAGACTAAGAAAGACAAGATTAGGAATAAGCGCATCCGTAAGGACTTAGGGATAGCTCCAATTGATAGCAAAATGAGAGAAAATAGACTCAGGTGGTTTGGACATGTGTTTCGTCGCCCTAACTCAGCGTCGATTAAAAGATGTGACCAAATCTTAGTGGATGTTAGTAAAAGAGCTCGAGGAAGACCTAAAATGAGATGGTGCGATGTTATTAGGAAGGACATTAGTTCCTTCAGTTTAAATATGAATATTGCACTTGATAGAAATCTTTGGCGGAACATGATTCATGTAGCCGACCCCAATTAATTGGGATAAGGCTCTGATGATGATGATGATGATGATCTTGGCAGCTTTGAATTTTTGGTCAAATGTTTAAGAGCACATATCTAAACTGTGTGTTGATGTGTCTAGCCATTTTTTTCTGTTACAGTTAAAATCATTTGCTTAAACCAAGGTTTGAAGTATCGTTCGAATTGGTCGTACCGGTTGTGGCCTAGTACGATACGGTACGGTACGGTACGATGGTGTGCCACCACATGCCAAGAAGGAAGAAGAAAAAAATTGTCTGACTTAGAAATTCTATTATAAATAAAATTATGGTAAATTTTATTAAGATAAATTAGCTCAGTTGGTTAGAGTGTTGAATTATACACGTTCCAAGACTTGCATGGGTCATTTTTGTTTTATTACTTTTCATTATTTTTTATAATCTTGAAATTTTTTCTTCACTTAGTGGAAACGATTTGCTCACTTCTAAATTTTGATTAACAACCTTAGTGACTCTTTTTTAAATATAATTTTTAGATAACTATAATATATTTAATTAATAGAATCTAATAAAAATAATTTAAAATAAATAAAAATAAATGAGTTTATATGAATAGTGTTGGGATATGTGATGTTTAAATTATTTTTATTAGATTTATTAATTAAATATATTATAATTTACTAAAAATTATGTTTAAAAAGAGTTATTTAGGCTGCTAATTAAAATTTGAAAGTGAGAAAATTGTTTAAAAATTTTTAAGATTAGAAAAAAATAACAAGAAAAAAAATGACTCATGCAAATCTCGAACCTTTGACCTCACACATATAATCCAACACCTATGTGGTCTGAGGCATGAGGCGACCGAGGTGACTAGGGGGTCGCCTCATGTCTTAAATGCCTAGGCGATGGCCTAGGCATTTGAGGTGTTTGAGGCGAGATTTTATTATATATATATAATTCAAAAAATAGATTATATGTCTAAATATCACAAAAATGGCTATATAAAATCAATAAATTTCTTAAATTCATTCAATCCTATGATTCAAATTATTATGACTCACTAAATTCACATAGAATTTAACAAATCAAATTACAACTATGAAGATACCAATAATGAAGAAACTAATAAATTCAGAAAACTGACGTAGAACAAATTCTAGTGAGTCAAAAGGTAATCTCTCACATTCTTAAAGAGAAGAAATTAAAAAAAAACTATAAATCCTATAGGCAGAGAGAGAGTGAGACAGACCACCGTCAAAAATCAAATTATGTGTGTGTCTATGTGAGACAGAGAGAGAGTGAGACCAACTGTGATCAGAGCGAGACGAGACAGGGCGAGGTGAGCAGTCGCCGCCTTGTCTCGCCTCGGCGCCTAGGCGAGTGCCTAGGTGCGCCTTTGACTACATAGTCCAACACTCCCAACCAACTAAGCGAGTAAGTCACATTGTCATAAAATATAAAAGATTATATATAAATGTATATACGTACTGGACCGCTTGCATCCCACGCACTGGCTGTGCCGGTCGCATAGTGGTACGGTCCGGCACGTGCGGTACACAGTGTACCGGACTGACATGTAAAACCATGGCTTAAAGTTGTCTACTTATGTTCATTTCTGATGCTATCACTTTTAGTCATTTCGCTTGGGAAGGCTTCCCTGTATCTTACAAGTGGGTAAGGATTGCTGTTGATAACTAAATATTTGAAAATGAGCATCTGATACTACTGCTCATATGTTTCATCAATGACGTGTGTGATGTGCACTGGCCTTCCATTTTTCTTGATTTTTTACATTGAACTGATATACAAGAATGATTGACTACTACTCCCTTTTCCTTGTCAACTTTAAGTGCTATGAAACTCTCTATGCCTTACTGTTCTTTATTCATTTCCTAGCTTCTTCTTCTTTGACTAATAGTGAATAGCCTTCATTATGCTCTGAGAAGTTTGCTCCTTTTTGGCATGGTGTGGTTGTCAAGGTTCATAGTATCAGCATAGATTACTTCAGAAAGAGGATGATTTTCTATATCACTGTAGTAACAAGCATAATGCTCTGTGGTTAAATGCTGGGACTTTCGTACATGTTTTTTACTGCCTGCATAAATGTAGATTATGTTTGTACCTCTACTTATGGGGATTTATAAAATTTCATGAGGTTGGCCGCTTGGTTTTATGCCATGAAACTTAGTGGCATTGTGTTTCCTGCAGAAGATAGGAAGCTGTACAGATGTGTTAGTTCCATAAAGCAAGCTTGGAGTTGTACGGTGGCACATTCTGCTGTTAACTTGTTCACATCTTTTCTTGATTAATTCTTTTCCTGGTTAAAATGCATTGCGTTTTGTTAGCTGCTTCCTTGATTCAGGAATCATCTATACATTCAAAATGTCTTCTGAATATAGGGTTTCTTCTTTTGTGCCAGGGTAAATTTATCTTACCCATATTTTTCCCTTTTTCCTTCCACCAGCAGGGAAGACATCTCAGATAGCTCGGAGTCATGAAGTTAATAAGCCTGGGGTTTGGCGATGCTCCATATGCACTTATGACAATGATGAAAGTTTATCCTTCTGTGATATTTGCGGAGTTATTCGGGGATCCTTTGCCAACCATGCCAACAGTGGTAAAGAAAAAGGTAATGTTCTTTAAGATCAGTAGAAATGTTGTTTTTTCACTGCTATCTATTGAATTTTCTACTTTTGTATGGCCTTATTTTGCTGTTATGTTCATTGTGTATGTTGACATATAGGGTAGAGCTGTTTGATGCAGTTTATGGTGCTGGCAAGAATTCTGGAGCTTCAATCATGGCCAACTCTCTTTTCTCATCAATTCCTTCTGGGCGCCCAAAAGCTGCTCCTGCCTTTGAGCAACTAAATGAGGAATCCTTGAAGATCAATGAAAGTAACTTGCATGGCAACATAAATCTTCAAGGACGCTTTGATGATCCACAGACCTTTTTGGCTCCTGACAGCAAAGCCCATAAGAACATAGGTTCGTTGCATTTCATGCAATTTGTGGCAAATAGACGCAATAATTCTTCAGATTTAAAACTTTTATCCTCCCTGTTATGTACTGGCTTTGGTGTTTTTATTTCAAAGGGGATTTCTGTAACGGCCCCGCTTTCACGAGAATCCGCCCTCAGACCGAAGTCCCCCTTACAATGGATCTGCTGGTAGTGCACAGATTGTAACCACAATTAATCCAAAAATACCAATATATGGAAGCCATTTAAACTAAAATACTTGCCATTCAACTTTCATATTTGCCAACACACTAAGTTTAAAGAACAAGGACAAACATATAACTGAGAGAAAGGTACAACTAGAATGACAAAGTATAACACTGATCAACAATATTGCAGATCTTGGAACCACAAGTGGAATATGCTCCTACTTCTGTGAATCTTTGCAAAAAGAAAACTTTAAAACTTTTATGAGTCACAGGACTCAGAAGGGATCATTTACCTCCTAGATCCTCTTGGCGCACACCACCTAGATTCATTCTTTCCTCACCTTTTCTTTTATCATTTTCTTTCTCTCTCTTCTTGTCTTTTATATGCACAATACAAATGCAAATGCAGATGCAATGCCTAACACTATTAAAGCATCGAGAAGAATCTCTGAAAAGGATATAAATAATTAGCTGATACTTTATGTTCTCTTATAATTCATAATTTATCAAGAAGTCATTTAATAATTCATAAATCATCATAGGGTGCAAGAGATGAGCCGTAGATCAGACACCTGCTTTGATCTTCGTTTTTTCTTAATTTCTTATTTGATTGGTCCATCTTATCTTTCATAGTAGGTCATCCCTTAGACTATTGGCTCATTTCTTAACCCGAAGTACAGGGATAACCACTTATTGGCGTTTGTAAAGTCAACTGAGTGGATCGCCCACTGGCTCAATCCCCCAGCTACTGCCTCACAATCCTGAGGAGTCTCTGAATACTCTACAAGGAGATACAAGTCGTTAGGCTAACCTGGGACACAGTCTCGAACTACATGGTCCTAGTCCCAAGCATGAGGGCACTCAACTAGTTCTCCACCCACTGCCCTAGTTGGTCATGTCTCGAGTCTGGACTCTAGACCCTGCCTAAAAAGGGACGCTCCATGCCTCAACTATGGCACAAATCATAAGGAGCTGACTCGATGTTCTCTATCACCAAGGAATAGCTTGTATGGGCTCGTCCCACCATCTTAACCTTCCGTTCCTTCAGTTTAGGCCTAAGTAAAACAGACCCCTTTGTCTCAGATTTCATATAAGAAGGTATGTTGTAAATTTCTTTAATTCAAAGAACTAATCATCAGGTTCTTTTAAGAGAGGGTCTTCAACTATAAATCATTTCCATCAAATCATCGTTGTCTTCATTTGAACTTATTTATTTCTTGGGGGCCAGTGGTGTCATAATCTGAATCGAATATTACAATCTTTGGCTATCTTCATTTAATCATCGGCATTCTTATTTATTCATCTTTTCTTCTAATTAGAATCTTGATGCAGCCAAAACATGACTAATTTCATATGTGAGCTTTTTAATTCTCTTCATTTGGATTCTGCTAACATTTTCTTAGCTATTTAGAGCATAACTTATACAGATCTGAAAACTCATTAGGTTTCATCTTAAGCAAGGAATCACTAAGAAAACATGCTGGTTCCTTTATGCTAATAACATTCACCAAGTCTTTACAGTAGAAAAAATCTGAGTGAAGCATGCTTTATAAATGTCGGATGCATGGAGAGACTAAGAATCATTTTGAAAGGATGAACTTGTGCAGTCATGCTTATTTATAACAGGTTTATGTCCTTTTTATCACTCACAATTTCTACCCTGGTCATTATCTAAATCTAGTACCTTCCATTATCTTACCAAAGAGAAATAAAGACAACCTTTTAGGCTCCATCTATCAAAAGGCAACATCTTAATCTCCTAGACATCACATGCTTGAGTGATTGAGGGAAAATGGATTATCAAAATCTTATTACCTGCTGTAGTACGAAGTCTAAATAAAATTCTAATATCTTAGACTTCACCTGAAGCCCTTGAGTTGTGTTTCTCTCCTGAAGCCCTTGAAGCCTTTGCAACCTGCGCAAGTTGTTGGAGGTGGCCCTATTCAAGACTCAAGTTTTTTTAAAAGTTTGTGTACAACCCCTTATACAAGGGTATGTTTACCAAAATACCCTTAACATGAGAGAACCTTGTTGTATTTGTTATGATAGAAGAGAGAACCATGTAAAGCCCATAACTCTTAGTTTTAGGATTTTCTGATGTCAAATTACGGGGAAAAAATCTGCAAAATCCAAAATTGCAATTTTATCCCAAAGTTTATAAAATTGCACAAAAGTCCATATACTTTAGGAAAAATTCAAAAAATTTCGAAATTCAAGGAAAATGTTCCAGTTGGCAGAAATATCTTCCAGAATGGGAGAAAAGCCCTTTACTTTGCTCAGAAATCCAAAACTTGTAGTCTTATCCGGAAGTTTCGTAAAATTACACAAAAGTCCATGTAATTCAGGAAAATTTTTGAAAATTCTGAAATTCAAGAAAAAATGTTTGAGTTCGCAGAAATATTCTTTAAAATTTAAGAAATGTCCCCGTTTTGTTCAGAAGAATAAAAGATTGCAGTTTTACCCTGAACTTTTGCAAAATTGCACGAATACCCAGAAAAATACAAGAAAATTCAGAAAACTCAAAGGGTTCCACAAGGATGTCCTGATTATGCGAGAATCGCAAATAAACCCTCACCTAAGAAAAATTGCAAATAAACCCTCACTTAAGGGAAAATCGCAAATAAACCCTTACCCAAGGTAAAATCGCAAAGAAACACTTACATATGGGAAAATTACAATAAACCCTTGTTTGAGGGAAAATTACAAATATATCCCCGCCTTAGGGCATGGGATATTTCCCGCATTAAACCCTCAATATCACAACAAATATTGTAGAGGTCAAGGGGATCTTTGGCAGCTAATCAAAAGTGTCCGAACTTGCTCCGATGTAAATTAACAATGATTCCGGTCGGTGGGGAAAAGTCTAGTACACGAATCCTAATCGTATGATAAATTAACAGCGCGGAATTACCAATATGTCAAAATATGCGCATATTTATCCAACAAATGGATATTTTTAAACCAAAGTTTTCCGCGTGTTAAACAGACTGGCACGTCTAATGGGACTTTTCCCGCCTTTCATCTTTCTGCCAAAGATTTCTATGCTTTTGCAAAGTTTGTGATCTTTTTTTTCTCCCTTTTCAAGAGGGATCAGGGAGGGACAAAAAACTCCAACTTCAATCCTAAAGCAACGACAACTACTCTAGCGACTTCTCAATGGCACGGTGATGCGGTGACCTATGGCCCTCTAGTTGTCGCTAACTATGTTAGGTTCGGATACCTAGCAACGCCAATCGTGTTTGAAGACTTCCCAGCGGTCGTTGGGTCCCCTTTCTTCCTTCAGGTGGTCCCCGCAACTCAAGAAACATTGGCTGCACCAGCCACGCTTATTGCTGCTCGGGGCATCAAGCCCCGCTCACCACAAGGCCGAGTTTTCTCGGTCAATACTACTTCCTCCAATGCCGCCTCGGCCAAATGGGGGCAGCGCTGAAGTCGCAAAGGTAGAAAGCCCGCGGTAGCAATCTCCAACTCCGGCGAGACCGTGATTATTGACAACCTCTGCATCTGGTTCGATGGAGGCAAGCCGATTATGCCACGAGACAACCATGTCTTGACAATTCCAACCTCTAACCGTTTCGCACTCCTTCACCGGGTGCGAGAAGACAAGGCAGACTTCAAAAAGAAGTCTAGGTCCAAGAATGGGGGAAATGCAGTTGAAGAACGTCCCCGCAAGATGAAGCAAATTTGGGTCACCAAAGAGGAGGCCTGTGCAATTAAAAGAGCTAGGGCAAGCAAGCCTGTCAAATTCCAAATCAGCATCAAGTTGAACTTTCGACATCTCAAGATGTCAAACCTCTGCGTCCTCAAGGACAAAGGAGGAAAGGGGTTTTTCAGATTCCCAACTTTACTCCCCAAATCTCAGAACTAATCCGAGTAGAAGAAACAAGGCACGTTGAGGCCCCGTCAGTGTGCGTTTCAGTCTTTGATAGACTGGGGGCACTCGTCTGCCCAGGGGTTCAACTACCAAAGAAGCGAAGGGTGGTCCAAATGTCAGAGGCTGGGGACAACATAAAGGTGTACACCCGCTATATCTTCGACAAAGAACCGATGGAGTCCGCCGGCGATCCCGCCAATCCAGCTGATCCCGCCAATCCAGCCGATCCCGCTAGATCGAATGACACAAACCTGGCGGTGGATGCGGTCTACCTCAACACGAGGAATGCCACTAGGAGAAATTTATAGGCCCAATTCAATAGCCATGTGGGAACCTCTAGCCAGGGTCAAAACTAGGGTCAACACCAAGGCCAAAATCAAAGTCAGGCCCAAGAGCAAGCCTAGAACCAGGAGGAGAAATTGCCACAAGAAGAAATGGATGTTGATGAGGTCATAAGCATCTATGGAGAAGGGGCAATCAACTCACTGGGGATATGTTAATCTGGTCTTTGAGCCGCCTATAAAAGTCGCTTTTCAAATAATGTCTGACGATGCTTAATTTGAAACCATGCAACGTTGGCATATAAAAATGACCAATCTCATGCTCGAGATGAGGCGGGAGATGAGCGCAAACACTCAACGGCTCGCGACACTGGTATGCAATCAAATACTCCGAGAGAGCAACGACTGGGCAATCTTCCCGCGGTCAACTGACAAACGGTTACACCCCATAATTTGGTCGTTGAGACAGGGTCCGAGCTACCTCATGTCCTGCCCAATGGCCAATCTTCTCGAACTCTGGCGGCCGGAGACATCATCGCCCAACGGCGTATGATAGAAAAGATTGTTGAGGATAAATTTGCCCAGCGCGGCGAGGATATCGCTACTGTTGATCTATACAATGTGCCATACCCGATACACCATCAATTCAAGAAGCTTCCGCCGGATTGCCCTGAGGCACTAAACCTACAAAACTTCAATGGGCCAGGGTCTCTACATGATCACCTGGCCTATCACATCACAGCCATGGGTGAGCTGCCGCTTGAGGAGTCCTGCCTCCTCTGTTATTTTGCAACCTCCTTCATGGGTATTGCCTTCCAATGGTACTCAAGATTGAAGCCCAATTCAATGACAAATTGGGCTGATTTACAAAAGAAATTCATCGGCCGTTTCCAAATAGCCGAGAGGAAGGTGTCCCTAGCTGAGCTGCGCTCCCTCAGGCAGTGAAAGAGAGGAAACGACATTGGACTTCATCAAACGCTGGGGGGACTTCAGCATGAGATACGACAACCCTCCCACTCAAGAGAATGCCATAACAATATGCCGGAGAGGCTTGTTGGCCGAGGTTAGTGAAAAGCTCCTCGAGACAAACATTAAGGCTTTCGATCAGCTTATTTTAGTGGTGGGGAGATCGAAATGTTTTTCGCCGATAATCTAACATTCACGTCCTTTAAGGGCAAGCCATCCAAGGAGCGCAATGTCACTGGGAAGGAGGCAAACGCCGTGGACTTCTCCCTTACATATGGGAGCAGCGAGGGAGCGACCCCAATCGGCTTCGGGAAGAAACCCGAAGGAAAAGCGCTTGCCACAAGATTAGCAGAGCACATGAAAACTCCTTATTCCTTCAAAAAGACGCATTTGAAGAAGCTTTTCAATCTCTGCGTGAAGAATAAGATGATATCTCTGCCAGAACCAAAAAGGCCGGCAAAGATGAATAAATCAGACGAGCCCACTTATTGTGTACATCACTGCATGTTGGGACACACCGTTGAAGATTGTTACATTTTAAAAAATGAGGTGGAGAAGATGATCCAAAACTGCCTCATCACAATGCAGGGTTGCTTGGTCGACTCTCCACAGCCCCATACTTGGGAGCGGCCGAACCAGTCAGCCAACACCATCCACCACTCAATTAATGTGATCCACATGGCTGCAGCCTTTGTACTCCCCGAGCTGGGGGCAAAAGAAGTTGGACCTAGCCAAACCTGACCCGTTGTGTGGTATCTAGGCTGGCGGCCTTCCCACTGATGCTCCTTTCCAAAGGACACCAAGAAGATATTTGACGCTCTCCTGAAAGAGGGTCGGATAATAGTGCATGACCCACCGACAACCTATATAGAGGTGGAGAAAAGACATCCTTGTTACTGTGAATACCATGTTAGGGTGTCTCATCTTATTGGGGAATGCGAGGAAGTCCAAGATTGCATTGAAACCCTTATTCAAAAGGGAGAGATCGATGCCCAAGGAGACAACATGATAAAGAAAAGCCTATGAGAAACTGCTGAACAAATGTTAGGTCAAGCCGCCCCATAAAACTTATGTGTAAAGAAGATAGTCTTCTACGTCTTGGAATGGCTAGCGCTTCAAGTCAAATCCCAGGTCAACCCAAAGGGTCAGACCAACAATCATATTGTGCAAAGCACCAAGCAATGCTCGACAGGTCCTTGAGCAAAGCCAGAAAGGCAAGCCTCGAGAAGAAAAGGTCAAACCAAGCTCTGGGCAAAGCCAAAAAGGCAAGACTCGAGAAGAAGATGTCAAATCAAGCGCGGAGCAAAGCCAAAAAGGCAAGTCTCAACAGGAGAAGCCCAAATTAAGCCTCGGGCAAAGCCAGAAAGGCAAGACTCACGAAGAAAGCCTCAACTTAAACTCTAAGCAAAGCCAGAAAGGCATGTCTCAAAAGAAAAACTCCAAACTAAGTTCCAAACAAGGCCAAAAAGATGACATTAGGCGGGAGCCTCCCAAGGCTGACTCTAGGCAAATCCAAAAAGGCGAGACTAAGATGGAGTCTCCCAAGTTAAGTTTCGGACAAACTAGGGAACAAGTAGGCAAGAAACCCGAAGCGGTGTCAACATCTCAAGACTCTGGTCTTTATATGGCCGAGTTTCAAGCATTGCCGCTCGAAATAATCGAGCAGGCAATTAATGCCACCTCACAAATGCATAAAGAAGAGGCTGACTAGGTCAATGTGACCTTAAAGAGGCATTGTCACCCTAAACTCACTAAAAGAAAAGCTCGGTTCAACCGCTCCAATTCTGGGGGCATGCCCCAGCCGCCTGCAAAGACAGACACCCCTTCTCCGATTGAATTAGCGCGAGCTAAGAAGTAGGAGAAGAACAAGAAAAATAATTTGAAAAGGAGATTGAAGAAACAGGCTGAGTAGGCCGCCGCTGTGGAAGCTCATAGAGAGTTAACCCCTCCACAAAAGGTACAAAAGCTAATTGATGAGCTTGAGAAATATGTTCCCTCCATGCCTATGAAAGCTGTGCCCTTTGATAAGTACATCCCATGGGAAGAATTGGAGTGAAAGGCCTGACTTAAAAATTGGCTCCATCAAATGCACCATCGGGCACAAGAGGGAAAGAAGCTCTCCATTCCAAAGGAGCTTTCTATCTTATACAAAGATGAAGAACTCACCATAGAGAAGTTAGAAGAAATGTTAAAAAGTTCTCATGGAATATAGTGTTAATTCCTCCTCCAGAGAGTCTACAAGCGCCAAGCGGAGATGACATCGCTGCCCCTAGAACCGGGGATAGGATCACTATGGCAACATATCGACGTCGTAATGCGGAGCAGCGGAGTCGCGACCGTGACAGAGGTCGAGGTCGTGGGCGAGGAAGGCATCCGAGCCCCTCCAATGGTGGAAATTCTAATCCAACACACCCCCAGAGAGTGATAATCTTTCGAGGTGAAGAGTTAGGTCCCATCTCTGAAGTCAAGGTACGCGGCGACTCCTTTTTCTTTGACCCTTCAAATGAGGATGAGGAACTAATAAATCCGGCCCTGCAGGAAAAACCTATTGATCAAGCTCAAGCGGGTCTCTCCGGCATACTTGTCCACTGAATTGCCTCCCCCGGAGGAAGATTATCTGGCTCTATTATTCCAAGATGAACTGAATGACCAAGGGAGATCAGAACAAGGCGGGAAGCCCAACAATCAACCCAAGCCCCTCTTGGAAATAATCCCTTTACTGGATCAAGCTCGTGCTCGGGCTGATCGCAAAATTATTCAACATATGAAGCGGTTCCCGACCACTATTACTGTCTGGGAGGCCATTGCTTGGAGTAAAGAGCTAAGGGAAGCTCTCATAAAAAATACTCCAAGAGTCAGAGGTCTATGAAGCTCACGTAGTTGAGCTTCAAACTCAAGTTTACGAAGCATTCGCAGCAAGCGGCATCTTCACGGATAAAGACATATTACTGTCTTCCCCATGTCACAACCATCCTCTGTACATACAAGAGAAGATCAATGGTCACGAATTGAATTGGATCCTGGTAGACCCTGGGGCGTTCGTCAATATAATGCCCCACAAGACTTTCAAGTCTTTATTTCTCGTGCCCTATTTGCAGAGGGTCAACGATGTGAAAATCTCAGGGTTTAACCAGAATTCAAAAAGTGCACTGGGTAAAGTAGAAGTGGAGTTGGTCATGGATGCTTTCGTCACAAAAGCCACGCTCTACATCATCGACGCCAACATGCCGTACATGGCCCTACTTGGGAGACCCTAGTTGCATGAAAATTGGGTCATCCCTTCAACTCTCCACCAGTGCATCAAGTACGTAAAAGGTGGAGAGCAACACACGGTCTTCGCTGATTGAGCTTTGTTCCGTCCGAATGAATGCAACGTGACGGACATCCAATTATATTTCGGGGAACCCACTATCGAGTCTCCCGCCAAGATAAAGGGAAAGCAAAAGGTCACCTTAAAAGAAGAAGAAAAGGAGCTCTTCGTAGTTAATGAGGATCTTGCCAAACTATATCGGCTGAATATTCAAGCCAGCACTGCCAGTGCTAAATCAACTCGGCCAAAAAGGTGGGAGATCATTTTTGAGGCTAACCTCATTAGTCGAGCAATTGACAAAAACATCTCCCTACCTCCTGTGTGCATGCAGTTGTCATTTCAATGGGAGGAACACAAAGTTGAACAATTTAAGACGTTCATCCTCACCTATCAAAGAAAAAGAGATTAGTCAAAGAACAAGGTGCTCAAGTCAATTTTCTTCTATAAGGGGGACTTGGTGCCTCGAGCCCCCCCCTCCCCGATGATGACTTTGGTTGGAGCGATCTGCCCAAGAATGCTCCCGAATTCGTCCAAGAAATGGACGATATGCCAGAACACATCAAGGAGATGTGTCGGAAACAAAATATCCCGCAAATATAGGAAACCTCCCGACGCGATTACTTCTGGCGGTTGTGGTATCCATCACAAGTCCGGGGGCAGCCTCCCTTCTCCAAAAGGACATGAGGGCTCGGCTATGACCAAGAGGTAGACTTCAAAGTTTACTATGCTATCAATACTATAGGGTTGTCACCCTCCTCCAGCAGCTCAGACTCTGGCGAGGAGCCCATTTCCCGCGCAAATGAATAGTAAGGGGAAGCGGCACCCGAAGGCCTTGATAAGCAAACTTGGTCGTCTGTCATCAACAACTTGGAATATTATGACGTCCGTGTCGTCGGCTCGGATGATGAGGAGGGCTTCATCGATCTACAGCCAGCCCCACGGGAACTTGAAGACGACGGGCAAGTGACTGTGGACGAATTGGTTGACCTCAACCTCGGGGAGGTAGAAGACCCCCGACCAATTTTCACTAGTGCCCTCCTTAATGAAGAAGAAAGGCAATCATATCAATAACTCTTATTAGAGTTTAAAGATTGCTTCGCCTGGATTTATAAAGAAATGCCCGGGATAGAACCCTCCGTGGTCGAACATGAGTTGGCAATACTCCTTATGGTGGAATCGGTCAAACAGGCTCAAAGGCGTATGCGCCACGAGCTGGAGCTCAAAGTAAATGTTGAAATTGACAAACTTCGGTAGGTGGACTTCATGGAGCACTGCATATACGCAATTTCGCTCGCCAATATAGTCCTCGTGAAGAAAAAGAATGGCAAAGTCCGAGTCTGCATCGACTACAAGGACTTAAACAAAGCATACTCGAACGATGACTTTTCGGTCCCAATCACTGAAACCATGGTTGACATGACCACAAGACATGGAGCTTTATCCTGTTGAATCCACAAAACTGCGGTGTTGAGATACAAGGGCCCAGGGTCATAAGCACATGAACCACAACTCATTTAACTCATACGGGACTATGTCCAAATTCCAACACTCCCCCTCACGGTCAAGATGGGCCGTGGACATTAATTGGGTGGAGGTTGTAGACACGTCAAAATTGACATTATTTTGAGTATATTTCATATCGCTCTGCGATGCCCCATTTGACCCTCAAATCAGCTTATTTGAGTGGTTTTCCCACTTTTCATGGATTGCCCCTGATTTCTCCTATTTTTCCCAATTTACCTCCCTTGTCCTATTTTTCTGGATTTTTTGGGCATTTATCTCTATTTTATGAATTCACGCCCTCATCAGGGGCGTGTTTTTGAAACACGCCCTTGTCTAGGGCGTGTCTTTCCCATTTTATCTATTTCTCCCCATTTTTTATTTTCTGAATTTTCTGAATTTACGACCTGGGTAAGGGCGTGTTTTCTTAAAACATGACTTAATCTAGGGCGTTTCTTAAAGAAAGGACGACCTCACCTGAGGGCGTTAATTCTTTTGGTTTTGACCGACTTCCCCATTTGAGCTCTTGAAATTAACGCCCTTCTCAGGGGCGTGTTTTTAAACGTGGCTTTAATTAAGGCGTGTTTTACATTTTTCAAATATGGGGAGTTTTTATTTCTAAATTTGGTTTTTGAGAAACGCCCTTGTGCAGGGCGTGTTTTTGAGAAACGCCCTATGCGTAGGTCGTCAATTCGTAAATTGACGCCCTGACCTAAGGCGTGTTTCACCGTCTGCCTTCGCAGCCCTTTCCCCAGAGAGTCCTTGCTTCGATAGATGCCTACTTGATTTGGGCTCTTGCCCATTCTTATCCTTTCCCCAGTTGAGACTCTTGCCTTGCTTATCCTTTGATCAATCCTATAAGGGGTTGATCCCCTTATCTTTTTTTTTCTTCTTCGGTTCCGATATTTCTTATTCTCCGCTGACGTTCTTCTATTTTTTTCTTCTTTCTCTTTCTTCTGTTTTCTCCCGTATCTGTCTTCTTCTCCTCCTTCTTCTACTTCTCTTCTTCTTCTGTCTTCTTCCTCTTCTTCTCCTTCTTCTGCTCTGCTTTTCTTCTTCTTTTCTTTGTTTCCACAGGAACCGACGGAAGTGCTGCTTGACAGGAGGAGGTCCTTTATCCATCAAAGCTTCATCCTTTTGGGAACTTCTCCCTATTGAAGATCAAAGCCAAGGAGCAACCAACAATCAGATTTTTCTATTCCCCTTCTCCCCTATCTTATTTTTATTTTAATTCATAATTCACATGCATGCATCATTGTTATTGATAATTCTTTCTCAATCATCATATTGAGACCTCCCCTTTTTTTATTATTATTTGCATTCATCATACGTCTCCCACACCCTCTTTGCATAGGGGTTTAAGGGCTAATACCCTTAAGGTGTGTTCTTAATCAATTTTCATGCTCATCTTTATTAAGAACTTGATGCTACACACACATTATTTCTAATCCAATTCTTTTGTGTTGTGTGTCTTTTTTTGCAAGGGTAACCAAGTTGAAGAACTCTCTTCGTCGGCCGGCCGATTTGAAGAGAAAAGGAGTACTCACAATCAACCGCACATTTGAGGTATTTGCGATCACTTTCCCCTTATCATCTCCACTTGAGACCCTCGCGTCTCTGGCGATCACAACCTCCTATTAGCACCTCGTGCTATTTTATTGCTTTCATCATATCTATTGCTTTTTATATTTAAGTGGATTTTTAAAGAGATCTACAAATTGGCGATCACGGTGGGACCCTTTGTGTTCTTTGTTTATTACCCTTTCCCCTTAGGCACCCGCGTGTGCCGTCTCCCCTATTGCACCCTCGGTGCGTCTCTTTTTGTGCCCCTCGGGCACCCTCCATTGGCTTTGCACTCTTCCCTAAGTGATTTGCCAGTTTGTTATTTTTTTCTTTAGAATTTCCACTTATTCCAAATCTTTGATGAGCATGCTGTTATCTTAATATCCATATTGTTGATTGCCTGCTGTGACTGTGAGTGCTTGATATTGTCGGCCGTGAAGGTTTCCTGGAAGAAATGAATTCACGCCTCTGTAAGAGGCGTTTTTATTGATTTAACGCCCTAACCAAGGGCGTCTTCTTCATATTTTACGCCCTCAGACAGGGCGTTTTCCAGCTTACTTCCGGGCTTTTTTGCTTTATATTGCTGCCTGTGAATTCACGCCCTACTACAGGGCGTCTTTTACTTGATTAGCGCCCCACGTCAGGGCGTGTCTTTGGATTCGACGCCCTCTGGACAGGGCGTCCTTTTATGGATAGCGCCGAACCCTAAGGCGCGTTTTACTCTGCCCCTGCGCCCTTCAGGTTGATTCACGACAGTCACACCGTCGTGTCTTTTTTATTAGCGCCCCCTGCCAGGGCGTGTTTTTACTGTGGGTTTCCAGAACCCTTCCCGTGAGTGAGTTTTCATGCTTATCTTTGTTGATTGATCATTATTGTGCTGTTTGGCCTAATTTCCCCTGTTGCATTCATATTTGCATTTGGTTTGGGAGACCTCCTCTCTCTTCATTAGGATCCACACACCCTCTTGGAATCGGGACGACCCTCCATTGAGCATTCCGTCTCTTTGGACCGGAGATCCCTTTTCCAAGCCTCCGTAAGTCCCCGCACCCGTGGATTCCCTCACGGACGCCGGGCAGGTTGTACCCTTTTGAAGTCCCGAGTTAGTTGGCCTATACGGTGAGAGAGGGTTCCTAGTTGGCATTGAAGTTCAAATCATATTGAAACTAGGTTCCCCCCCCTTTGTGTGAATCATTCAAAACTTTATTAAAATTCATTAATTCACCAAGGATTAAACAAATCAAGATCACGGTAACCATTCCAACTTGTGTGCTTATTTGCATAATTATTGAGAATTTTGATTATATAATGGCTTACCATGATAGAAACATGTTCAGTTCAATTCATGAGGATGCACAACCTAGCACTTCATATCCTCAATTTCAACATGTTAATCATCATCCTTCTCACCATTCTTTCAAAGGACCACGTCCTCATTCTTATGGTCATGCCCGACCCATGGGCAATGTCCATCCTCCTGGTCCCCCAACTCAATTTCGAGCCACTACTCTCTCGGGATCCTCTCGTCCCAATGATGAGAAAGTCTCCCAGATCATTCATGCATTAGATCATCTTACCCCTCAACAGATCCAAGCCCTTAAGGCCGCCGTTGAGGGTACATCTCATGCATCTCCCTCCAATTCTACACGGGTGGCCCATCACCCATTTCCCTCTTCCGTTCATATTCCTAATCGGGTGGCCCATCACCCACCTCCTTCCAATTCTATTCGGGTGGCCCATCACCCATCTCCTCCTTCTAATCCTGATCGGGTAGCCCATTACCCATCTCCTCCTGTTCATTCTACTCGGGTGGCCCATCACCCGCCTCCTTCTATTCCTCCTCCAACACGGCCCCGAGGCCCATTTATTTCTTGCAACTCGGCCCATTCAGGTTCTTCTACGGGTTATCCTATTAATTCCCCTCCACGGCCTCTTTATGCGGCCCCTCCTCCTTCAATGCCCTGCCAACCCGCTATTGTTCATGTTACTCCCCTCCAGCAAAATATCTTTGATAAGATTGCTTCCATGGAGGAACAATTAAAGAGGGTTACAAGTTCACGGCCCGCTCCTCCTACTCCGGTTAATCCTCTCCATGCCGCTTTGGATGACATTACAAGAATGGAGAGAGAATGGAAGGATAGGATGGACGACTACGGCGTTGACATTTCAAGCAATCAAGAGCCGACATTTGAAGAATCTGAAGCGATGTACGATGATGAAGCTATGCAGGCACCCCTTCCGAGTTTCCTTAACTTTCCACTTCCCCCACTATCATTTGATGAACCCCCTGCTCAGGAGGAAACCATCCCTGATCCAACCCCCGTTTCCGAGACCTCTTGGTGTTACGATGATGGGTCGATACTCCGATCACCCACACCGGCGCATCTTGAGTCTCCTCCCACTCCTAACACCGCTCGCCCCGTCCGGCGTTTTCCCCGCACCAAACCTCCACCAGTTATACCTCCCCCAGTTACATCAACCTTCATATCATCACCCTCCCCTGAACCTTCCATCAAACCTCCACCAATGACACCTCCACCCATTAAACCATTAACCTTCACACCATCGGCCTCCATTGAACCCACCATTAAACCTTCCCCAATTAACATCCCACCACTTCAACCCTCCATTACCCCTTTAACCTCAAAACCCTCCACTATGCCTATAATACCTACTCCACCACATAACCCTTCACCTTTACCCGTGGCTAATCCTGAGCAGGATTCACCCTTTTTTGCACTCGAGCCAATCCCAACTGCTTCCGAGCAAAGGGAGAAACTCGACATGTTTATACCTCCGCCTCCACTTATCCTTTCTCCAACGCCTTTCATTACGCCCCCACCATTCATGGAGCCTTCCGCCTTTGTTTCACCTCCCTCTACTACTCGGAAGGGGAGTGCTTCTACAAACACTTGTGCCGAGGATGATCAAGAGCTGCGAAAGAAGAATTTGGCCATGGCCGCGCTATTCAAAATGCAAGAGTTCATTTGCCGGATGCCAATCCGGGTTATTGTGCCAGGCATGATTGAAGAGGCCAAGTCGCCGTCATGCCAAGCACTGATGCTTTGTAAGGGCTGGGCAGGGCACCCTCTGTTCCAACTTCCAAATCTTGAACCCCCGGGCAACATGATGCTTCTGAGCCCTACTTTCCAACTCCCTCACACCATTACTTTTCACCCTCCAAGGGAGTTGTCGTTTACTATTGAAGCTTCGTCATGGGCTTGTATTTCATCCATTAGGCCATTTGGCTGTATTCTTTCACTGCCGTGGAGGGGCAGTTATCTTGGTGCCGAAAGGCCTTCCGCTATTTCATCCACTTTCTTGTCTATCACATCTTTTCCATGGGCCATTCCCAGGGTTAGGAGGAGGATCACATCCTCTCGCCCTTCACATTCTTCATATTCTTTGCATTTCATGCATTCATCGCATCCATCCCATTACATGCATTTGCACCTCCTGCTTCCCGGGTTTCCAAACCCGTATCTTCCTCACCTTCCGGCACCGCCGGATATTCCGCATTTCCCATCTTATTCTTATTCATCCTTTTATCCACTCCCCTTGGGGCATTGCGTCCCCCTTCCTGCCATTTCCCTGGAACCTCCAGAAATTTTATCCCTCCTCTTTGGGCATCTCGCCCTTTCTGATTCTATTCCTCCGGAACCTCCGGACTTTCTCCCAGGGCATCGCGCCCCTTTCCACCTTATTCCTCCGGAACCTCCGGATTTTCCCTTTGGGCACGACGCCTCTCTCCACCTTCTTTATTTGCTTCCTCCGGAACATCCGGACCTTCCCCTCGGGCATCACGCCCCTTTCCACCTCATTTCTCCGAAACCTCTGGACCTTCTTGGGCATCGCGTCCCTCCTTTCCATCTCCCTGATTTCATTCCTCCGGAACCTCCGGATTCTTCGTCTTATTCTCTCTATCATTTTCCAGGGCATCACGCCCCTTTCCATCCTCTTCCTCCGGAACCTCCGGACCCTCCATCTTTCTTTCAATTCATCTTTCTGCTCCTCCGGGATATCACATCCTTCATTTTCTTCCTCCTTTTTCATCATCTTTTTCCCTATTTCTCCCCAGGGCATCGCATCCCTTCTTTCAATATTCCTCCGGAGCCTCCGGATTCCTCCTATCATGATTCTCCTCCTCTGCCTCCGGACCCTCCGGATCCACCTCTTTCCATCTACCAATTTCTTCTTCTGATTCCTCCTAATTCTGGGTCCGACCCAACTTCTTCCACATCCACTGCCTTGGGCATCTGCCCTTTCTCCCACTGCTTCCGAGGCTTTAGTCCTCACCCCTCTTCTTGATTTTCCGCTTCTTCTGTAGACTGTTCCATGTGATCAGGGTCTCCGCGCCTTAGCAAGGGAGTTCTAGCCCTCGCCTCTCTTCTTTTTTTCCTTATTCGTCTGAGTCTGGTCTTGGCACCACTCCTTCTTGTTAAGCCACTTTCAATCCTTTGCTTCCAATCTTTTTTCTGCTAAGGAGGACAAATCCCATGATGATCACCTCTAGCAGCAGCTGCTTCAACAAAGGTTGCAAGGTAACAAATTGGCGTAAGTATGCATTTTAATGATATCATCTCCCCATTTCTTCACGCATGATTTTCAAAAGAAAGTGCTTCTTAGCAGGATTAAGAGTGATGTTTTTAAACCTTTATCTTAAATTTTTGAATTCTCATTTTAAAAAAAAAAGAGTCTTTAGACTTGCTTTCGCAGCACTTTGGTTGATAAAGAACCCGCGCTGGGAATTCAACATTCTCTCCCTGCTTGTTTAAGAGTAACCCTTAGCTGGGCACCGCACACACTTCACGGCATCCTTAGCCGGCTCCTTTGGTTGAACACCGTTGCTACTTTGGCCATGCCATGAGAATATCTGAAAGTCTTTTCTCTTCTTTACTCGGCCGAATGCAGGTGCAAGAGGTTGACGGATAAGATGACCAACCTTGGAAAATCCCAATACGAGAGGAGTCTCAAATAGGGGCAGTCTTGACCCAAAATCAATATGAGTTTTCATATGAGCTTTCATGATATACATCTCGCCACAAGGGCTATTATGGAAATCAAATCAGAATTTTGATAATTGCAATTAGGAATTATGGCATGACAAGAGTGGCAAAGTCCCCGCAGGGAAAACCCTGGTCGTATGCATGTCAAGGGTCTAAAATCAAAGGCACAAAGCCCCGGCGCAACAGACTACCTCTTTGAGGGTTAACACCTTGGAAGGAATTCAGGTCTTGATATCTCCCATCCTGCACAAAGCTTATCTCCAATTATTCTTCTCTTCTCCCTCTAAGACCGAATGTTTCTCGGGTATGGCCTTGGTAGGGGCACCGTTGATCAAAGGCAGTCGGTTATAGGGCGCCACTTTCAATGCACGCCGGCTTTGGGCAGTTTTTAGCAAAAAGGGAAGGAACGAGGACCCCTAGCCTGTGGTTTAAAACACCCTTTGATGCTGCATTAACAATGTCTAAGTCAAAATCCCCACAAAAATTTGAATATTTCCAAAATCTCCACAAAAATTTGAATATTTCCAAAATCTCCACAAAAATTTGAATATTTCCAAAATCTCCATAAAAATTCAAATATTTCCAAAAATTTTGCATTGTATTTGTCTGATGGTGTTTTGCAGGAACAACTTTGCAAGGACCAGGAGCACGGGATGAGTCCTCTCTCCACTCATTGCTATCAATCTATTGATTCTTTCCCGATATTTTCATGACATGCCACCCTGGGCATTTTTGATTATCATCTCCCTATATCATTTTGATTGTTATATCTCCTGATTATCTCTTGAATATCATTCTGATTATTCATCTCCAAATCTTTCAATCAACTCCTGCTGATTCACTTGATCACTTTGCCAAGGGGCATTATCATTCCCTGATTACTCTGCCGATGGGCATTATATAAGATCTTGATTATTTTACTCCAAAACTTGATTAGCCAGATTGTCATCCTCATGACAAACAACAAACAATGATGATTTGCAATACCATGATTTAATTTGTGCTATTCATGCCATATACATGCTATGATTGATGCTTTAATGATTGTTATGCTTAAATGCCTCATTCATTGCTTGTTATCTTTTATATCTTGGCTGATGAATTTTTGAGCGCAGGATAAGAAGCTCTTGGTCCCGCCGACTGGGCATCATCATCAAAGTCCCACGGTGCTTGCAGCTCATCTCTCAGTTCCCCCATACTTATTGCTCCACCATCTCTCCCTGTATGCATTCTACTATATGTTATTACGCTATTAGATTATATCAAGGACCTTGTGGCTTTGGCAAAACTGGAATTTGAGTTCCCCTTCATCAAAAACAATGACGATTCCAGAGGAGTCTTAGTCACACGGATAGGCCGTTGAGCCGTCCAAGGCTGGGGACGATGGTTCCCTTTTTACGAGTTGGTGCGCGGATAAACATGCTTCGGCTTAGTATCAGCTCGCAGAATCGGTTTCTTGACCCAGTCTGGGCAGTTTAACAATATTATCATTGATTATTCTATATTTTTCGTTTGATTTAATTTTCCCTTTAAACCCAGCATGCATTCATGTAGGAATTTGAAACAATTGTTGAAAATCATTCTGATAAGCTGTTTTTGTGGGTCAAATTGATCTTGATCTTCGATGTGAGATATTCCATGCCGAATTGAGTCCTCAGTTCGTTTTGTCGCTGTTTTGGGTGATTTTCTCGAAAGCTCCTTGTTTGGATTTTTATCATCTTATTTTTTAATCTCCTTTCCTTTGATCCACCTTGGCTGCAGCACGTCCACTGGCTGGTAACCGCTCCCCAATGGTGAAACTTGCAGGTTTGTGACCTGAGGTACTTCCACCGCGTTGGAAGTTGATCATTTTATTTTTATCTCCTTCGTGCACCGCGTGCACATCTCCCCTTTTATCCAAACATTGTTGATTTCGTTGGATTTCCCGAGATTTGCTTCATCTCGTGCTTTTGATTTGATTCTCATCAAGTGATATTGATTACGTGTTTCATCACACCTTGGCATCTACTTTTCAGTTTGCTACGCTTCCTTGCAAAGCAGACGCCAAGGCGGGGCAGCTGTAGACACGTCAAAATTGACATTATTTTGAGTATATTTCATATCGCTCTGCGATGCCCCATTTGACCCTCAAATCAGCTTATTTGAGTGGTTTTCCCACTTTTCATGGATTGCCCCTGATTTCTCCTATTTTTCCCAATTTACCTCCCTTGTCCTATTTTTCTGGATTTTTTGGGCATTTATCTCTATTTTATGAATTCACGCCCTCATCAGGGGCGTGTTTTTGAAACACGCCCTTGTCTAGGGCGTGTCTTTCCCATTTTATCTATTTCTCCCCATTTTTTATTTTCTGAATTTTCTGAATTTACGACCTGGGTAAGGGTGTGTTTTCTTAAAACATGACTTAATCTAGGGCGTTTCTTAAAGAAAGGACGACCTCACCTGAGGGCGTTAATTCTTTTGGTTTTGACCGACTTCCCCATTTGAGCTCTTGAAATTAACGCCCTTCTCAGGGGCGTGTTTTTAAACGTGGCTTTAATTAAGGCGTGTTTTACATTTTTCAAATATGGGGAGTTTTTATTTCTAAATTTGGTTTTTGAGAAACGCCCTTGTGCAGGGCGTGTTTTTGAGAAACGCCCTATGCGTAGGTCGTCAATTCGTAAATTGACGCCCTGACCTAAGGCGTGTTTCACCGTCTGCCTTCGCAGCCCTTTCCCCAGAGAGTCCTTGCTTCGATAGATGCCTACTTGATTTGGGCTCTTGCCCATTCTTATCCTTTCCCCAGTTGAGACTCTTGCCTTGCTTATCCTTTGATCAATCCTATAAGGGGTTGATCCCCTTATCTTTTTTTTTCTTCTTCGGTTCCGATATTTCTTATTCTCCGCTGACGTTCTTCTATTTTTTTCTTCTTTCTCTTTCTTCTGTTTTCTCCCGTATCTGTCTTCTTCTCCTCCTTCTTCTACTTCTCTTCTTCTTCTGTCTTCTTCCTCTTCTTCTCCTTCTTCTGCTCTGCTTTTCTTCTTCTTTTCTTTGTTTCCACAGGAACCGACGGAAGTGCTGCTTGACAGGAGGAGGTCCTTTATCCATCAAAGCTTCATCCTTTTGGGAACTTCTCTCTATTGAAGATCAAAGCCAAGGAGCAACCAACAATCAGATTTTTCTATTCCCCTTCTCCCCTATCTTATTTTTATTTTAATTCATAATTCACATGCATGCATCATTGTTATTGATAATTCTTTCTCAATCATCATATTGAGACCTCCCCTTTTTTTATTATTATTTGCATTCATCATACGTCTCCCACACCCTCTTTGCATAGGGGTTTAAGGGCTAATACCCTTAAGGTGTGTTCTTAATCAATTTTCATGCTCATCTTTATTAAGAACTTGATGCTACACACACATTATTTCTAATCCAATTCTTTTGTGTTGTGTGTCTTTTTTTGCAAGGGTAACCAAGTTGAAGAACTCTCTTCGTCGGCCGGCCGATTTGAAGAGAAAAGGAGTACTCACAATCAACCGCACATTTGAGGTATTTGCGATCACTTTCCCCTTATCATCTCCACTTGAGACCCTCGCGTCTCTGGCGATCACAACCTCCTATTAGCACCTCGTGCTATTTTATTGCTTTCATCATATCTATTGCTTTTTATATTTAAGTGGATTTTTAAAGAGATCTACAGAGGTGACAAGAGGAGTTGGGCCAAGACCATGCTCTGATACCATGTTGAATCCACAAAACCGCAGTGTTAGATACAAGGGCCCAGGGTCATAAGCACATGAACCACAACTCATTTAACTAATACAGGACTATGTCCAAATTCCAACATATCCTTCATGGACGGATCGTTTGGCTACAACTAGATCCGCATGGCCATTAAAGACAAAGATCATACGGCCTTCTGATCCCCTAAAGGGATCTTCAATTACACAAAGATGCCCTTCGGCTTAAAGAATGCCGATGCTACCTACCAAAGGACGATGACCAAAATCTTTGATGAAAGGCTCCACGACTTGGTCAAGTGCTATGTTGATGACCTGATCGTTAAAACTCAAAGGCGGGAAAATCACCTGGTCGACTTGCGTCAGGTTTTTGAAAGGCTCCGACAATGTCAGTTGAAAATGAACCCGATGAAGTGCACTTTTGGCGTTTCAAGCGGCAAGTTTCTCGGCTTCATCGTCAGGTATCAGGGGATAGAAATAGACACGATAAAATCAAGGCAATTCGGGAGTTGCCACCTCCCGGAAACATAACCGACTTGAGGTCTTTCCAGGGGAGACTAGTCTACATCTGGTGCTTCATATCCAACCTCTCGGGATGATGCACACCCTTTGGGAAATTGATGAAAAAGGGCACACCGTTTATATGGGACTAGGAGTGCTAGAATGTCTTTGAATAAATCAAAGAGTACCTGCTTACTCCCTTGGTGTTGGGAGCACCGGTTAAAGAAAAACCACTTATACTCTACATTGCGGCCATGGACGCCTCTTTGGGAGCCCTATTGGCGCAAATAAATGAAGAAGGCAAAGAGCAGCCATTATACTATCTCAGCTGGAAGCTGGTTGGCCCCGAGTACCGTTATTTCCCGATGGAGAAAGTGTGTCTAACACTGGTGTTGCCGTAAAGAAGTTGAAGCATTATCTCTTATCTCACTAGGTGGACTTAATATCAAAGTTCGAGCCACTCAAATTTCTCCTCAAACAGTCTGTGATGTCAGGAAGACTAGAAAAATGGGCTCTACTCCTCATGGAGTTTGACATTACCTTTGTCCCGCAAAAAGTAATCAAAGGACAGGGAATGGCGGAATTCCTGGTGGCATACCCAGTTCTGATGGACTCCCCTCTCAATATTGAACTCTCTGATGAAGAAACTCTCTCGCCCCAACAAGGAGTAGAAAATCAAACCGAGGATGTCCCGCCCCAAAAAGAGGAGAACACCCTCGCAACTCACTTGCCATGTTGGGAGCTCTATTTTGATGGTGCTTCCCGAACAATCAAAAAGGTTAACAGCACTACGAGCCTCACCTCAGGGGTTGGCATCGTCTTCGTGACTCCTTAAGGTGGGGTTCTACACAATTCTTGTGCCCTCATAAACCACTGATCAACAACGAGGCGGAGTATGAAGTATTAATTGTCGGGCTCCAGTTAGCTCGGGAGATAGATATCAAATGCATCAAAGTTTACGGAGATTCGCAACTAGTCATACGATAGGTCGCAGGCGACTATGATGTCCGAAAACAAGAATTGATTCTTTATCATGTCATCGTGATGGAGCTCAAAGAGAAATTCTACCTATTTGAAATAGGTCATGTCCCTCGAAGTAAAAACTCTCAGGCAGATGTCCTGGCCAAGTTAGCTTCTGCCCTAAAGCTTCCATCTGAAGGAGAACTGGATATAACAATCAGACATAGAAGACTCATGCCAAGTGTCTTAGATGAGGAATCCGGCCTTACAATTCTTGAGGTCAACACCATTGAAGGAGGCAGTGCCACGATTGGCACAAGGAAGATTATCAAGATAAAGAATGGTAGGCTCTCTCCAGACCGAGCTCAAAGAGTTCAATTGTTGCGTAGGGCAACATCATATCAACTGATAGGAGATCAACTGTATAGGCTAGTCCATGAAAATGACAAGTCTGTCCTTTTGCGGTGTCTCTCGCCAAAGGAAGCCAAAGTAATAATACGCGAGGTCCACTCACGGTTATACAACACTCATCAAGTAGATGATAAAATGAAAAACAACATCAAACTCAAATACTTCTATTGGCCCACCATGTACACGGACTGTAACCAATACATCCGCACATGTTATCAATGCCAGACATTTGGCTCTGTGCTAAGAAAGCCTCCTAATTCACTACACCCCGCGGCCCCTACATGCCTCTTTGCGGAATGGGGAATGGACATTGTACCATTCCCATGTTCTCCAAAGGCTATAAGTTTATCCTAGCCCCAACAGATTACTTCTCCAAATGGGTAGAAGTCATCCCACTTCGGGAGATAACGGGAGAGGTCGTTGCCCGATTCGTCAAACACCACATAATTTACAGATTCGACACTCCTAGCCGGATCATGTCGGACAACGGCACCCCATTCAAGAATAAAATCATCTACCAGTTTACAGCAAAATTCTACATCGACTGGAGGACTTCAACAGTTTACAGTCCCCAGGCCAATGGATTGGCCGAAGTATTCAACAAAACTCTTTGTAAGCTTCTGGCCAGAATAGTCGGCAGTCGAAAAAGAGACTGGGGTGAGAAAAATACACGAAGCTCTGTGGGCATACTGAACAATCTACAAGACTCTCACCGGGTGCTCATCCTTCTCTCTAGTGTACGGGACAGAAGCCATGGTACCAATCGAAATTGAAATGGCATCTTACTGGGTGTCAGTGCATATTGGCCTGCAAAGCCAAGAACAAAGTGAAATAGAGAGAAGGTTGGAAGAACTGTCTAATCTGGGGGACAAAAGATTGGAAGCTTACAAACACCTTCAAGCGCACTAAGCCTGAATGACACGAGTCTATGACAAGTTTGTAAAACAAAGGGTGTTCAAAAAGGATGACCTTATCATGGTCAAGGAAAAAGAAGTCATGGTGAGCAGGTCCAGCGGCAAACTTCAATTTAATTGGCGTGGATCTTATGCCATCACAGAGAGAGAGAGAGAGAGAGAGAGAGAGAGAGAGAGAGAGAGAGAGAGAGAGAGAGAGAGAGAGAGAGAGAGAGATTTTCTGTTGACACTTTTTTTGAGACTTGCACTGGGGCACAGTTCATACTCAAGTGCTCAGTTTCTGTTGGCATTTTTTTTGAGACATTGGATCAAGATCCAATGATTAAAAGAAAAAAAAAAGAGACTTGCTGCTTTGGACCCAGGTCATGCAGTAAGGCATGGATTTTGCACTGGGGCACAGTTCATACTCAAGTGCTCAGTGTAGCCCCAGCACTCATTGACTATTTGATCAATGGCCCAGAATTGATTGAACACCCGCATGATACTTCTTTTCCTGGGAAAGAAACCGTGTGCCTTTTTTCCTTGTACAGTTGTACCCCATGAATTTTGGGCACCGAAGGCATGCAACACATGGGTCTCACTATTAGTCTAAGTGTATTTTAACCATTTGGTTAGACGTGATGCAACTCGATGGTTCAAAAGGTATTAACAAGAAATTTTCTTTTATTTAGTAATAGGAAATCCATTCTTATTCATTCATATATATATATCATGGAAGGTACGATCGAATCGGATCAGCCGATGCGATCGGTTTTGGGTCGATCCAATCCCAATCCAAGGGTCGGATTGGCCCAGTATATATATATATATAATGGGTGGGGATCGCAAACCGAAACCTACAAGGTAGCTGCAAAGGCCTGGAGCGCTCGGGACGAGAGACACCGCCGTCGACCTCCTCCTCCTCCTCTATTCTTCTCCACCCACAAGGTAGCTGTGAGCCTGTGAAGGTGTCGAGCACTTGGGATTAGAGAAAAGGTATAGTCCCCACCCACTGCGAAGGTCTCGAGCAGAGAAAAGGTAAAGTGCATATTACATTTATATAAAAGGCCCTGCAAAATGCTGTGCATACAATATAACCTCAGTCGCTGGGGTCGGCCAGGATTGCATGCGGATCGAGCTCGGATTGGCTGATCCGGATCGGGTTTTGGGCTCCGATTAGAGCCCTATCTGCGATCCTGCTTACATTGATATATATATATATATATATATATATTGTCTGTATGTGTACGTGTGTGTTGGGGGGATTTGTGCTTTTGTGTGTGTGTGAGAGAGATAGAGAGAGAGAGAGCAGCTCTCTTTTCTCTGTTCAGGTGCCAACGTAGAGGCTGCAGCCCTTCTCTTTGTTCTGGCAGCAGGGGAGGGGCCATAGCACTCTTTTTTATCTTCTGAGGGTGGGGGCTGGAGAGAGGGAGTTGAGCGGAGGAGAGCTGCAGTCTCCTTTCTCCCTTTTGGCATCAGAGATGGGGGATGTAGCTCTCCTTCCTTTATCCTTTCTCATTGCAGACCTGGAGGGAGGGAGAGAGAGGAGACTGCAGCCACCTTTCTCCCTTTTGCCACAAGAAGTGGGGGCTGCAGCTTTCCTTCCCTTCATCCTTTCCCATTGTGGACCTAGAGGGAGCAAGGGAGTAAACATGAAATTTCCTAGGTTGGTTCACCCGTAACCACTGACAAGGGTTGAGTGTGAATTAGGTGATGGAATGTGGTGGTGAGGGATAATATTTAGGCCGTCTAGTTTATAGTAGCTTATAAATAATGCTGATGTATACAGGGGCTCTTGATAATTCAGTATGCTTAGGGGGCTATAGAAAAACTAAAAGTCCCTTCTCCTTATCATGTATGATTTCTTAGTATGAGGCTTTATCTGTGTGCATCAATTGGAGAAGTTACTATTTTTCTTCCTCCAAACAGGAGCACTATATATATATATATATCCCGCATGTGTTAGTAGTTTATTTTGGTTGCAAAGAAATTTTCATTATTGGTGTAGAAAAGAGCATGCCTAAAGTGTGTAGTTATAAAAAAAGGTTACTTATAACGACCCAAGATCCGGATACCGAGACGTACCCTATACCATTCGAATCCTGGTCCGCCACACACGAGTCAGATGGCTCGGAAGGATTATTTAGAGTGTTGTGGTTATGCATTGAAATTCTAAACAATAGCAGGAAATAAATTAGCAGAATTAATCTAATATTCTGACAGAAATAAAATTACATTTTATAATAATATACAACTACAGAGTCCAATCCACAAGTACAGTCAAGGAAAAGAAACGTACACTGCCTTGGGGCATACCCCGGCAACTTGGTGAGTTGGCAACTAACGAACCTTCGACTGGAACGCACCACCAAGGAGAAACGCCGCATCTAAAAAGCAGGGAGTGAGTCTCATCTCATTGGCTCAACAGGGGTCCCGCGGATCCCCACCAAAACTAAAACGGTAAACAGTAACGACAGTAGCGGCAAGAGTAAAATAACAACAATAACGACATAACAACGGCGGCCGAAACAAGAAGACGGTAAACGGGGGGAAGACGAAACCTCTACGTTACCCCGACTCTCACGGTCGGACAGTCCGTCCTCGCAGACGGAACCACTAACAAGGCCACGCGGCCATACACGGAACCTCCACCCTCGGAAGGATCTCTGAACACCAGTAACCCTCGATCTCGAGCCAGAACTAGTGAAAGAACCACGCCCTACACACAGGGCGACGCCAGTCCATCTGCCGGAAGGGCCACGACAACGTTGTTGGTAACTCAACCTTCACTGGCATAGGGTCCGCCACTCGAGTATACACAACATGGCCCTTACACTGCACCAAGGTCTCATATACGTGCACACTACTCACACCCAGGTCTCGGGAGGAGCAAAAGAGACTCGCAGACACCACACCCTCGGATAGGCTAAGATCCGCACCTCTGCACCCAACGGCACGGTCGTGTCCAGCTACTTGACACAGGGTATGCGCCACTGCACCCGTCAGCAACGTACACTTGTCCTAACCAAGGTACACACGTTTAGGCGATCTCGCCTCTATAGGAGCGTTGTACACACAAGGCGCTCTCGCCCGGTCCAATCACGACAAGCCCTCCAGGTAGTGAAACAACAAACACTAACCTCCGCGTTCTTGCGGGAAACCCGAGGACATGCGTACGCACGCGCCTGAACCACAGGGAACCTCGGAACAGCACTGCCGGCTACGGGTAAACCATCTAAGACGGATGACGGGAACTCAAGAACCTCGGCCCACAATTCCTACGAGGATACCTAGCCGCGATCACAGCACTCACGCGAGAATACTTTCCGCGGTCACGGAACTCTCGCGGGGACAGTCGGCACGGATAGCCCATTCACAGAAATGACTGCCCACCCCACACAAAACACACCGGGATGGCCCATACTAATCATCCGGAATTGACAGAACCCCCGGAACCACGCGAACACGCATTTCGTTGCGCCGTGCCTCATATGAACACCCTGGGAAATAAATCGGTGGAACACGGCACCGTCGGGCTGAAGGGGGCTGGGCGGCCAAAGCACTGGTCGCCCAGAGGCTGGGCGGCCAGACCTGTGGTCGCCCAGCAGGGTTGGGCGGCCAACTCCCTGGTCGCCCACCCTGGGCACAGACTGGCCTGGGCGGCCAACCCTCTGGCCGCCTAGAGCCCAGAGACTGACGGGTTGGGCGGCCATCCTCTTGGCCGCCCAGAGGGCCTGGGCGTCCAGCCTTCTGGCTGCCCACCCTGGGCAGAGCAGGGTCTGGGCGGCCATCTCTCTGGCCGCCCAGAGGACCTGGGCGGCCACACCTTTGGCCGCCCAGACCACGGGCTACAGGGGAAGAAGGATAGGGCAGGACGGCGAGAGTGCTGGACGCCTGCAACATTGGGGGGCCCAACCTCTGGCCGCCCAACAGACTTGGGCGGCTAGACCTTTGGCCGCCCAGTCCTGGACGCGACGGCCACCCATGTGGCCGTCCCCTGCCGATTTCGCGGAAAAACACACTGAACTCCCCACGGAGTCCGATCACGAGCCCCATTCGTCGCGGGACGAAGGGAAAACATGGGGAATCCATCCCCGGACATTCCTACGACCGGAAAACCATGAATCAAGGCCTAGATCGGCCAAAAACCGCTGCTCAACCCCGAACATGCTTATAACCCGAAACAAGAAGTACTCCCGCTCTCGGCCTCATCGCGGCATGGAAACGCGGGGAAAACACACGGGGAGAGTAGGGATCCGTCCCCTTACCTTATCCGAAGCTTTAACCCACCGAAACCTCGAAGAACGACGATCACCCCACACGGTCAGCTCCCACGAACGCAACCGCCTCCGCCTCGACGTTCCGCACATCCCTCAGCCTTGCCCTCGCCGGACGCCGCCGTCGCTCTGCCATGAGCCTCCCCAGCGCCGTCGGCTGCCGGAGGTGAGAATCGGGGAGGGGAAAGAGAGACGAGAGAGTGAGGGAGAGGGTGAGTCGAGAGAGACGAGAGAACGGAGGGGGAGAGAGGGGATTAAAAAGGGTTTTTAATTTATTATTATTTTTTTTATTTCTTTTAGGAAATTCACAGGAACTCTGGAAAAACTCTGAAAAATAGATTCTGACCCAGAAATTTTTTGGGAAAAAGCGGGACCGCTCCACGCGCCGCCACGGACTCAGAATAACTCACAAACTTACCAATAAAGGGTCCGAAAAACCAATATAAAAGTCCGAAATCCACTCGGACACGATCTGTAACTTGCGGAAACACGATCCGAAAATTCAAGGCATTACAGTCCTCCCCCCTTATAGAAATTTCGTCCTCGAAATTTGGGACAGAGCAAAGAACTCAGGGGAAAGAACTCACCCAACGGGTAGGACTTCACGGTCACAACACAACCATGCTGCCCACCACACAACCATCTCTGAGGAACACCGCCAGACCAGCACAACCAAAAAAGCCCTCTCGCTCTACCACACCAATTCACGTCTAACCCCATACCGATCGGGGTATACAAAATCGGCAAGTCTGGCATCACCTCGGCTTCCTTGAAACTCTCAAGGGCACAACACATCCGATACACAACGCACGCGGAGAAACACACAATTCTCAACCGGGTGACCACATTTAGCACCTACTCGGGTCGACAACTTCTCTGGCTGCGGGACACCGAGTACTTTCTACAAGGAGCATCTTCACACCTCATACCAGATGGCAACCTCACTGCCAAACTCGACCGGCTACTACTCTTCCATCGGCTCCTCACAGCCAACGACACACATTCCAGAGCCGAAGACCTCTAATGCCCTCCGGCCAACACCGGCCCCCAACAATACTCAAGGGACACGTTATAAACAATCGCCGGGGACTTCACAATCCAAAACTTATAACACACAATGACCAACTCATCGACCCCACATCGGCTGCAGAAAACCCTCTGTCAGCCGCCGGTCACACATCGACCAGAAGTCCCTGGCTACAATCCTCTCCTGCTCCGCAGCAGGGCCACCAATTAGTTCCTCCAAAGATTGGCCACACATCGCTTGGCATCATCCTGGTCCTCCCTGGCCATCGGGCCAATTCCAGCTTCTCGAGAGGAGACAGAACAACGAGGTCACTCGCGCGAACCTCGAACTCCTCAACCATGAGAACCCTGGGCACACCGCTTCAAAGCTCCTTTCCCACGGGCGGGGCTCCCATCTCACATACACACTTCGGGGGATTCTTTCGTTGAGAGGACAGTCATTCCATTTTACAACCGTCCAAACCACACATACCAACACCACAGTTCTACTTGAACTGCTGACCAACAGCGACCAACTCTCAGCGCCCACACACAAAGTCCCCTTGCACAGCTCTTTTCGAGCCAAGGGAACACCATAATCCGGACAGTGGCACCACAAGACACACCGAGTTCCAAACTTTCTCGAGTCTTGTCACAGACAAGCACTCCGCCCATAACCATCACATCACTTGACCGATCTCGAATACGACGTCCGCCGAACAACCGGCGCACTAAACCATATATTATCAGGGCGCTTAACAATTCCAGCAACTTCTCGACTACCCATCACGGCATCCACATAGGATCTTATTGCCAACACCAACACCTCTCATTCCTCAGATCTACCCTCGGAACACCCACACTGACCAAGGTCGGTCAACTCACAAGCTCATCTTTGAGCACCGCACACTTGTGCCATACAACTGGCCCAAACGGCCACAACCTGCCCCAATACCAATCGCTAAGTGACTCCGCCCTGAGCCACGCGACACAATTCGCGAAAAAGACTGGCGCAATAGTTATCCTCATCCGACCACTCTCACCGCTGAGCAACCCGATTTTCAATTCTGCTAGCGCCACTCAGCACAATACCACTGCCAACGCACGGTAACTAAGGCCACTCACATGGCCAATACAGCCTTTCACCCAAAGGGCAACTCTCTACAACCAACTCCGAAACCTCCAGGACACATGCACCATGGAAACATACGTCATACGCCACTACCGATCCGATTCTGGAGCCTGTGGGTTATGGACCCACCACACTTTTGCTGCGCAACTCTGCACCGATTATACCGAAAAGACGAGGGAAAAACCTGGCATCCGCCATAACACGACCTCTAATCAAATTAACAGAATCCAGAAATGGAGGGGCCCACACTCCTCAGCTCTGGAATACAATCTTCTCTTCGCCTGACAAACTGCCCACATGCACAGGTCTCAACCTCAGGGCACATCGAGAGGCTCAACACCAGCCCCATAACACGACATACAATCTCGGCTGGTGACTCCACTCGCCGATTCTACACGACCACAACAACATCTACGCACCAAGACACGGCGAGGGACAAACACATAACCCTCACAGGCAGCTCCACTACCCACACACAGGACGCTTTCGGGAACTCCCGAACACTCTTCGTGAAACACGCAAGCATAGGAAAGCACAATTATAACAAAAAACATCGAAATTAATACAAGCACATCATATAATAACCGAAAAATTCATGCGTACCTTCCAGGGGATGGGTACAACAACTCCGCCCGGTCAAGTGCCTCGCGCACGCCGGGATCCTTGACTCGTCAGGCTAGTGAAATGCTGCAGAGATGGCTGGGACTGGGGCGCCGCCATGGGCACTCGCGAGCAATATGACCAATCTGACCACACCTGAAACACTCCAGCTCAGCTTCATTCACAGTGCACGGCCTACCCTCGTGAAACCCGCCACATCTCGGACATTGCCCTGGCTGCTCATTCATACCATGGCGCAGTGGTCGAACCACTGGCTGTTGAATAGTCACTGCTGACACCTGCTCCTCCTGCTCCAGGTGCCTCTTGCCAGACCTGCTTCTTTTGAACAACCTAGTCATCCAACTGAACCTCGATCTCGAAGGGGAAGAACTCGTGCCAGGAGACGAAAGAGATGCCGATTCTGACTGCCTTTGAAACTGTTGGGAGACATACTGCTGTTGAAGGGTCTTCAGCTGACCCTGACCTGACTGAGACTGCCCCGAACCAACCTGCTCTCGGGTCCTCAACCAATCCTCGTCTAAATCTGCCGCGGCTTGATAGGCTGATTCCATATCCGCAACACGGGTCGCAATCACTGGGTGTCTAAGTTTTGGCCTCAGACCTCTGACTAGCTGTTGAGTCTTCAATCTCTCACTTGTCATGATGTGGGGTGCATAGTGACCCAGCTCCATAAACTGAGACTGGTACTCCATCACTGTCATATCTCCCTGTGACAGCTCCAAAAACTGATACATCTTCCTCGTCCTGACATGCTCCGGGCTTAAAACTCGCTTGAAGGCCTCAAGTAACTCATGCCACGGAATCTGACGTAGAGGACGCGACTGGAATGCCGATTCCCACTCTGTGGTCCACCACGACAAGGTTGATCCCTGCAACTGGTAGCTCGCCAGCAAAACCTTCTCATCCTCGGCACACTCCATAGACCGGAACACCCGTTCTATCGCATCAATCCACGATCGCGCTGCATCAGGATCCGGCTGGCCTTCAAACGTCGGTGGGTGAAACTGCAGAAACTTCCGCAAAACACGCCCATGGCCACCATGTGATGAATTTTCCTCGCCAACCTCCTGACCACGACGCTGCTGACTCATCTGCCACACGAAAAACTGATACATGTCGGCATAAAACTCGGCCTGACCCGGCACACCCGGGGCCGCTACCTCTGGAGGAAAAGACTCGCCACCTGGTTCCTCACGATTCGGCTCCTCTCGAGCCCCTGCCGGCACCTCTGACAACGCTCAAACTCGCCTCCTCGGCGGCATCAAACCCTTAACACAAAACACACAAAAAACGAGGGGGGGTGAATAAAACAAAACACCCTAAGCCAGCTGCCGACTGTACTGGACTCTCTGGACTCATAGTCACTGCATCGTCCCGAATTCCCATGTATTTTCACAACCACGCCCTGATACCAACTGTAATGACCCAACATCCGGATACCGGGACGTACCCGATACCATTCGATTCCTGACCCGCCACCCACGAGTCGGAGGGCTCGGAAGGGTTATTTGGAGTGTTGTGGTTATGCATTGAAATTCTAAACAATAGCAGGAAATAAATTAATAGAATTAATCTAATATTCTGACAGAAATAAAATTACATTTTATAACAAGATACAACTGCAAAGTTCAGTCCACAAATACAGTCAAGGAAAAGAAACGTACACTGCCTCGGGGCATACCCCGACAACCTGGCGAGCTGGCAACTAACGAACCTCCGACTGGAACGCACCACCCCAAGGAGAAACGTCGCACCTGAAAAGTAGGAAGTGAGCCTCGTCTCATTGGCTCAGTAGAAGTCCCGCGGATCCCCACCACAACTAAAACGATAAATAGTAACAACAGTAGCGGCAATAGTAAAACAACAACAATAATGTCATAACAACGGCGGTTGGAACAAGAAGACGGTAAACGGGGGGAACACGAAACCTCTACGCTATCTCACGGTCGGACAGTCCGTCCTCGCAGACGGAACCACTAACAAGGCCACGCGGCCATACACAGAACCTCCACCCTCGGAAGGACCTCTGAACACCAGTAACCCTTGATCTCGAGCCAGAACCAGCGAAAGAACCACGCCCTACATGCAGGGCGACACAAGCCCGTCTGCCGGAAGGGTTACGACAACGCTTTCGGTAACTCAACCTTCACTGGCATAGGGTCCGCCACTCGAGTATACACAACATGGCCAGATGTGTCCACTGGCGTCTTATACTGCGCCAAGGCCTCGTATGCGCGCACACTACTCACACCCAGGTCTCGGGAGGAGCAGAAGAGACACTCGCACACACAACACCCTCGAAGTGGCTAGGATCCTCACCTCTGCACCCAACGGCACGGCCGTGTCCAGCTACCTGACACGGGGTACGCACCATTGCACCCGTCAACAACATACACTTGTCCTAACCAAGGTACACACGCTCAGACGATCATCCCTCTACAGAAGCATTGTACACACAAGACGCTCTCGCCCGATCCAATTATGACAAGCCCTTCAGGCAGTGAATCATCAAGCACTAACCTCCACGCTCTCGCGGGAAACCCGAGGACGTGTACGCACACGCTTGAACCACAGGGAGCCTCGGAACAGCACTGTCGGCTACGGGTAAACCATCTAAGGCGGATGACGAAAACTCAAGAACCTCGGCCCACAATTCCTACGAGGATACCTAGCCGCGATCACAGCACTCACGTGGGAATACCTTCCGCCGTCACGGAACTCTCGTGGGGACAGTCGACACTCATAGCCCATTCATAGAAATGACTGCCGACCCCACACAAGACACCGAGATGGCCCACACTAATCATCCGGAGTTGACAGAACCCACGGAACCATGCAAACACGCATTCCGCTGCGCCACGCCTCATACGGACACCTTGGGAAATAAATCAGCGGAACACGGCACCCCCGGGCTGAAGGGGGCTGGGCGGCCAAAGCACTGGCCGCCCAGAGGCTGGGCGGCCAGACCTGTGGCCGCCCAACAGGGCTGGGCGGCCAACTCCCTGGCCGCCCACCCTGGGCACAGACTGGCCTGGGCGCTCAACCCTCTGGCTGCCCAGAGCCTAGAGACTGAGGGCCTGGGCGGCCATCCTCTTGGCCGCCCAGAGGGCCTGGGCGACTAGCCTTCTGGCTACCTACCCTGGGCAGAGCAGGGTCTGGGCGGCCATCTCTCTTGCCGCCCAGAGGACCTGGGCGGCCACACCTTTGGCCGCCCAGACCACGGGCTACAGGGGAAGAAGGATAGGGCAGGATGGCCAGAGTGCTGGCCGCCTGCAACACTGGGCGGCCCAACCTCTGGCCGCCCAGCAGATCTGGGCGGCCAGACCCTTGGCCGCCCACTCCTGGACGCGACGGCCACCCATGTGGCCGTCCCCTGTCGGTTTCACGGAAAAACACACCGAACTCCCCACGGAGTCCGATCGCGAGCCCCATTCGTCGCGGGACGAAGGGAAAACATGGGGAATCCATCCTCGGACATTCCTACGATCGGAAAACCACAATCGAACCACGAATCAAGGCCTAGATCGGCCAAAAACCGCCGCTCAACCCCGAACATGCATATAACCCGAAACAAGAAGTACTCCTGCTCTCGGCCTCACCGCGACATGGAAACGCGGGGAAAACACGTGGGGAGAGTAGGGATCCGTCCCCTTACCTTATTCGAAGCTTTAACCCACTGAAACCTCGAAGAACGGCGATCACCCCACGCGGTCGGCTCCCACGAATGCAACCGCCTCCGCCTCGACGTTCCGCACGTCCCTCGGCTTTGCCCTCGCCTCACGCTGCCACCGTCTCTCCGCCCCGAGCCTCCCCACCGCCGTCGGCTGCTGAAGGTGAGAATGGGGGAGGGGAAAGAGAGACGGGAGAGTGAGGGAGAGGGTGAGTCGATAGTGACGAGAGAACGGAGGGGGAGAGAGGGGATTGGTTTTTAATTTTTATTTATTTATTATTATTTTTTTCTATTTCTTTTAGGAAATTCTCTAGAACTCCGGAAAAACCCCCCAAAATAGATTCTGACACAGAAATTTTTTGAAAAAAAAGCGGGACCGCTCCATGCGCCGCCACGGACCCAGAATAACCCACAAACTCACCAAGAAAGGGTCCGAAAAACCAATATAAAAGTTCGAAACCCACTCGGATACGATCCGCAACCCGCGGAAACACGATCCGAAAATACAGAGCGTTACATTACTGCTCCAAAAGGAAAAAGAAGACAACACAGAAACAAGCAAGCTCTACCAGGGAGGTAGAACAGGCACAGAGCTCCCACCCAACGCCCCACAATAAAGGAAAAATTGCATGATGTATTGTCTCCACCGTAGTAATCTGTAAAAATGTGTGGATTGTTGACAAGATATCCCTCTAACAATGAAATGCCAGTCCATCGAGCAGTTAGTGCAGCTCTGGATAATGGGAGAAGGGTGCTTAAACTCCTCTCTCAAGATTTTATTGTTTCTTTCCCTCCATATGGCCCAGAGCATGACTGGGAAGCACATACCCCAGAGGTACTTCTCTTCCTTTAGAGGGTTAAGAAGCTTCCACTCTGTACACCACTCTTCCAATTGATTCTTGGCTGGCAATGAACCTTGGCTGTTAAGAAGAATTGAGTCTAGACCGTCCGGATAACCCCACAACTAAAGAATAAGTGGTTCAAGCTCTCTGAGAAGCATCCACAGAAAATGCAGGAAATCCTTATTCCAGGTTTGAATTTATAGACTCTATCAGCAGTGGAGACTGTTCTCCAAGACAATTTCCATAAGAATAATCTGATTTTGATGGGCAGCTTGACATTCCACACTTGCTTATACCACAGAACTCTCCATCCACCTTGCAGTAGGATAATGGTAGCAGATCTGGCAGAAATCTTCCCTGATGTCTCTCATTTCCAAATCCTCGAGTCTCGACACCGTGGGGATAATTTCTGACTGTCCATAAGGTGTGAAAACTGCAAGTACTCTTGCCACTCAACTTCATCCAAGTTTCTTCTAAACTGAATTCTCCATCCCGGACTCTTGTAACTGCAGCCAGACCTCAAACACCTTGACTCCTGGCCTACTAGCAAGAGCAAAGAGAGCCTGGAAAAGCTTGTTTGAGAGGAGTATTCAGCAGCCATGGGTCTTCCCAGAAATGAGATTTCTTTCTATCCCCTAGACAAATGAGGGCTGAGCATCTATAGAAATCCCTAAACCTCAATATATTTCTCCAAATATTAGACAAGTTATTGGTGATGGGGACTTCAGAGAACCATCTGTCCCCACCTCCCAAATAGTTGTTCACAATAATGGATCTCCATAAAGATGACTCATCTGTGTCAGCTTTTCACAGCCATTTCAAGAGCAAGGCTTGATTGATCGTTTCAATTGGAGTTAGGCCTACACACATACTTCCATGCAATTGGGTGATGGCAGTGTCGGTTTCAGACTCGATTTCGGCCGAGTCCGAAACCGATACGACTCGATTTCGGTTTCGACCGAAACCGGCCGAAACCCAGTGAAAAGGTTCAAAAAAATAAAAATAAATCTAAAAAATCACAAACAAATAGAAAAAAAATAATCACATAAAAATCAGAAAATTCATTGGACATGTATTTGATTGTAAAGAAATTAGATTAAGTGTAATAAACATGAAGTAGGCATTGAAGTTCAAACATTGAACATGTTAAACTAATATTCTTGAGTACATACTAAACATGAATTAGGTTCAAGCACGAGGCAATAAACCTAATTAGACACAGTAAATGTCACATAAATTAAATGATCTTTACCTAAATGAAGAAGCACTAATATGGGTAATAACTAGAACCTTCTCCCTCATCGTCTGGCTTTTGATGTTGATACCCATAAGAAGGTTGCATGTATTGTGTATATTCACTATAACCAAACAATGAGGTAGTCAAGTCTTGCATCCCTCTTTGGATCTCTCTTGGAGTGTAAGGTTGTCGGCTTGATTCGAATCCAGAATCAGCGTAAGAATCTTGAGGATGAGAAGAGGAACTGGATGGAACTTGATAGAACTGGTAAATGGCTACTTCCTGTTGACCACCTCCATAACTAGATGGATGCACATATTGGCTCTGTGAATCATATCCTCGCTCATCCTGACTGTATCCTCTGCCTATGTCTGCGTGGAAGGAGGAAGGACCACCAGCAGTGCCACCGCCAGTAGTAGCACCTGCAGCACCTGTAGCACCTGCAGCTGCACTGGGATCATCATCATTATGATCATCATCATCATCATCATCATCACCACCATCATCATCATCATCATCATCACCATAAGAAATCAACTGCCTTTTCGCCTTTGGGGATGCTTTTTTCTATTTTGGTATGATTTCTTCAGTCACCCTTGACATGAATCCTTTTCCCCTTGACAACAGCAGCTCCTTCTTCACAGCACACAGCCGCACAGTAGCAACCCAGCTGCGGCCAACAGCAGGGGCGGAGCAGCAGCAGGTAGGCAGCTGCAGTAGCTGGCAGCAGGTTTTCTCCCTCAGATCTGAGGGAGAAACGAAGGTTTCGGCCGAAACCGTTCGGTTTCGGACCGAAACATGTAAGTTGCCCGAAACCGATACCGGTTTTGCCCGAAACCGATACCGGTTTCGCCCGAAACCGATACCGGTTTCGCCCGAAACCCTTTTTTTTTTAAGTTTCGGACCTGCTACAGTGAGCTGGTCCGGTTTCGGATCGGTTAAGGCCGAAACCGATACGTTTCGGCCGAAACCGATACGTTTCGGCCGAAACATATCGGTTTCGGCCGATACTGCCAACCTTGATTGGGTGCACACCTTTCTCTTCCGGCCCTTTACCTCTCCAAAAGAATTATGCTCTCATGGATTCCAACTTGCAACATACAACTATCGGAGCGTTAAAGATAGAAAATATATTGCAATATTAGGGAGCACAGTTTTGGATAGGACCCATCTCCCTCCAGCTGAAAGCAAATTGCCTTTCCAAGCTTCAATCCTATCCCCAACTTTTTTGACAATAACATTCCAGTCAGAAGCTTTTAAATTGCCACAAGTGAGAGGTAGCCCCAAATATTTAATAGGGAATTTGCTCCACTGGGCCCCCAAAATCTGAGCAAAGGAGTGCTTGTCTTCTTCCTTTAAGTTGACCCCGACTAGTTCACTCTTCTGGAAGTTAATCTTGAGGCCAGTAATTGCCTCTATCAGTCTAAGCAAAATCCTCAGGTTAATAAGCTTGTCCATATCAGCTGAGCCAAAGAGGATGGTATCATCGGCAAACTGCAGATGAGTAACCTCTTCAGTGGAGATGCTTATAGAGGCCCCGGAAATCAGCCCTGCTGTCCTTGCTTTCTTCCACATAGCACTCAAAACTTGACCTACAATGACAAAGAGCAAAGGGGAGAGCGGGTCCCCTTGCCTAAGGCCTCTAGAGCCTCCAAAATAACCATTAGGAGCCCCATTCACTAGGATAGAAAATTTAGCAGTCTGAACACAGCATCGGATCCAATCTATCCACTGATTTTTAAATCCCATGCAATGCAAAACATGAAATAAGCAGTCCCAGCTGACTCTATCATATGCCTTCTCAAAGTCTAGCTTCAAAAGCACACTATTTCCTTTTGCCCTTCTGATCATGCAGGCATTTATAAGCAGCCATGAAATTGTGGAGAATATACCTGCCCGAGATCAAAGCTGATTGGTTGGTATCCACAAGGCTGTTGACGACTGTCTTCAGTCTATTTGCTAAAGCCTTGGTGATAATTTTGTAGGATCCATTCAACAAGCTGATTGGATGGTAGTCATTAATAGTTTCAGCATCATCCTTCTTAGGAATTAGCACAACATTGGTGGAATTGAAACATTTAATTGTGGCCGGGTTTCTCTGAAATTCTAGGACTGCATCCATAACATCTCCCTTCACCACTTCCCAGAAATGCTGGTAAAAGCCCATTGAAAATCCATCCGGTCCAGGGAATTTGTTAGGGTCCATGCTGAAGATAGAAGTTTTAATTTCCTCCTCGGAGAAAGGCTTGATGAGGTTCAAAGCTTCAGATTCAGAGATCTTGTCAAACCCCTCACTAGAAATCTTGGGTCTCCAATCTTCATCTTCTTTGAAGAGAGCCTCGTAATGGTTAAGAATGACCTGCTGAATATCTGTCTCAGTGTGAATAAAATCAACCCCAATTTTCAGTCTGTGAATGCTGTTATACTTCCTTTTTGCACTAGCCATAACATGGAAATAAGCTGTATTGTTGTCACCCTCTTTAAGTCCTTGTTCCTTAGCCATTTGTTTCCATTTCATTTCCTCTCTAAAGGACCATTCTTCATAGTGTCTTATAACCTTGGCCCATTGCACGCTTTCCTCTTCAGACAACAGCCCTTGGTCGTTCCTGATATCATACTGCTCAATATCCTGCAGAAAACATTGTCTAATTGGGGAAGCTTCGCCAAAGGCTACTTTGCTCCACTCCCTCATCCTTTGCTTCACCCATTTCAGCTTGTTGCTTAAGGACTGGCACACACAGGGGGAAGTGGGAGCTTGAGACCACCACAAAGTAACCAAGCTGTTGAAATCTTCATGCCTTGCCATTGTCTTTCATACCTGAACAATCTGACCTTTCCTTTCGTCATTGAAGTGTTGATTATGAGAGGAACCGGATCAAACAACACCCTGGGAGGTCCTATGACCTCAGCATTGCTAAAAATCTGATGCCATTCCATATTAATGAAGACTCTATCAAGCTTTGACATAGTTCTTCTCTCTCCTTCCCCTATCCATGTGTAGAAGAGTGTGCTGGCCTGCAGCTCCTTGGGCATAGCATCCTGGACCCAGCTGTCAAACAAATCCATCTCCTTTGTCCGTCCATGCTGGTTGAGTCTTTTCCCCGATTACCTCACAGCATTGAAGTCTCCTACCACACACCAAGCTCTGGACTCCCTTTCACATTGTTGAATCCACAAAACCGCGATGTTGAGATACAAAGGCCCAGGGTCATAAGCACATGAACCACAACTCAAATAACCAATACGGGACTATTGCCCGCCCAAATTCCAACACTCCCCCTCACGGCCAACATGGGCCGTGGACAATAATTAGGTGGAGTAACAAGATAAGAAATATATATAGTTGGGCCAAGACCATGCTCTGATACCATGTTGAATCCACAAAACCGCAGTGTTGAGATACAAAGGCCCAGGGTCATAAGCACATGAACAACAACTCAAATAACCAATACGGGACTATTGCCCGCCCAAATTCCAACACACACAAAGCAGCCAGTTCTGAGAAGAAGCTCCTTTCGAGGCCAGTTAACACGGGCCCATAGACACCTGTAAAGCACCAAACAACTCCTTTGTCCCTGAGCTTAAATTTCACAGAAACAGAAAACTGATTTATAGATTCTTCCATGCTCTCCAAGACATTAAAGTTTCATAATGTCAATAGGCCCCCTTTTGCCCTTTCAGCAGGTTTATAGGCCCATCCTTGTAATCTGGTTCCACCCAGAGTTTTTGATGGAGGATGACACTAGGGAACGGGGCGGGACCCAAAACTCTATGACGCACTAATATGAATGAGACGCGATCAGCAAAGCAAGCGTAAGGAGTCGCCCGAAGGCACGACTCAGGCGCGAACTCCTAGGACAACTAAGCCTCAACAAGAAGCTACGCAGCACTCGGTCGTCCCTTGAGAGGGAAACGCGAGGATCCGGTGGTTGAGGAACCACCGTCGTTTAGGGAGGTCGATCACACGCTCGATGCCCGGTTGGTAGGGTACGGGAAGGGTAACACTCGCTCACACAGCGGGATTAAGAATAGCTAGCTAGGTTCCTAACACACGCAGCAATGGCAGAAGAACAAATACTAAAGAAGCAAATGTCAAGGAGCAGAAAGCGTACCTCCATGCTACGTGCATGGTGAAGACACCCCGGCCAACCCGTCGAGTTCCGGAACACAGCAAGGATCAGATGATCGTACAAACCACAATGGGTGCCCACTCCATGCAGGGAGGTAATATGCTACAATATGGGGGAAATCCGAGACTCTCGGGGCTGGGTTGACGGGTAGCAATGGCGTCGGGTGCGCAGTTCACGAACAGTCTGTCCACAGGGCACGGGTGCAGTGCGCAGGCCGGCGGTGAAGGCTCCCACGAACTAGTCCGAGGTCGAAACGAGATGCCGTTAGCGGCGGCGCGTAGCAGACTCGTAGGAAGAAGTCCCGACCGAAGGGCGCGCGTTGGTTCATAGCGAAGAAGCCTGTGTGGTTCCCGAAAGCGGCCTCAGGTCGCAGGACGTAGGTCGCCGGTACTGGATGGCGCAGTCTGTCGAAAAGTGGTGCCATGGTACACCCCGTTGTCGGATCGAGGCGGGAGCGGGCTCGTTGCGAAGATGGGTGGCAAGGCTTCGTCCCCACCAAGTTTCAGATCCAGAGGCACACCGCAGAGAAGGTGAAGAGATTCGCAAGATCTGGGTCATTTTCTGGGCAGGCGCGCCAGGCCCTCTGGATAGGCCTTGGGAAACGAGGTGGTACATGCGGGTCTGGCGTGTGTTGTTGACGAGACCAAAATTGTTGCGAAGAAGACAGGCAGGGGTACGCCTACACCAAGCGTCAGGTCCTGTCTCACAGCACGCAGATTGGGGGCGAACTCGCAACAAGGCGCTCGGATTCTGTCACACTATGACAGGGTTCTGCACGCGGTCTCGCGAGAAGGCTTGTCGGGGAAGATCTTCTACAGCAGCAATGGTGGAGGACGGCTGGAGGAGTGCAGGGAGAAGAGGTGGAGAGGAGAGGGAGGGGCGGAGCTTGGAGGAGGAGGAGGTGGGGGGGTGGTTGGGAGTTGCACCCAGCCCTAGGCTGTCTCACCATTCTGGCCCGTCGCAGGCACACACACGGGGAAGGGGCAGCCGCCTTCTCAATGTGGAAAAAGTTTCTCAATTATCATTATTCTTCAAAAGGGGAGTACAAGGAATATTAATAGGAAACCAAGCAAACCCTAAGAGGGATTGGGCCAGGGCGCCCCCTCCAAGCCCAATACGAAATCCATGCTAATGTCCTGCCACGGTCTGTCGGACACAGGGAGAGGGGTGTAGGGGCCGGAGACCTGCTTCCTCATTTTGGCCACGGCGCAAGTGCGGCACTGGGCCACAATTCGAGTTACATCACACTTCAGACTAGGCCAATAGAATCGATGCTCAACTGTTTCAATGGTCTTGTTCCGACCGAAGTGGCCGGCTAGACCTCCAGCATGCATCTCCCAGGCAAGGAAATCGCGGACCGAAGTCTGCAGAATGCACAATCGATCTCCCCGAAAGAGATATCCATCCTGCAATGTATAGTCACTGTGCTCCCTGCCTGGAGAGCGGAGTAGATCGGACCAAAGTCCGGACAGTCAGCATAAGTCTCCTTCATCCTGTCCATCCCGACAACCTCCACACTCATAGTGGTCAGCAGACAAGCTCGACGGCTCAGGGCGTCAGCTACCCGGTTCTCCACTCTCGCTTTGTACTTCAGCACAAAGGTGTAATCCTGGAGAAACTCCACCCAACGACTGTGACGAGAGTTGAGCTTTTTCTGGGCATGGAGGTACTTGAGCGCCTCGTGATCAGAGAAGAAGACAAATTCCTGGTGCAGCAAGTAGTGTCTCCAATGTCGCAGAGCCTGCACAACTGCGTAAAACTCCTTGTCATAGGTGGAATAACGCAGTTTGGCGTCGCTCAACTTCTCACTAAAGTATGCAATGGGGTGGGACTCCTGGCTCAAAACACCCCCAATGCCTACCCCGGAGGCGTTGCATGATACCTCAAACACCTTCGTGAAATTAGGAAGTCGAAGGATAGGTGCCTGGGTCATGCGCTCCTTGAGGAGTCTAAATGCGGCAGAGGCGACCTTCGTCCACTCAAACGTCCCCTTTCGAATGCAGTCAGTGATAGGGGCCGTGATGGAACTAAAGCCTCTGATAAAGCGACGATAGAATGTTGCTAGTCCGTGAAAACTACGGACGTCATGGAGTGTACGGGGCTCGGGCCACTCCACTATGGCCCTAACCTTCTCCGGGTCAGCGGGGACTCCGTCACTAGATATAATAAACCCTAAGAAGGTGACCTGACTCGTCATGAAAGCGCACTTCTTGGGGTTGGCATACAAGCTCTCCCTCCTCAGAATAAGACAGAGTTGCCGAAGATGGTCCAAGTGGGCCTCCTGGGTGCGGCTATAGATAAGAATGTCATCAAAATACATGACCACGAAGACCCCAATCAGAGGTCGTAGGACCTGGGTCATCAGCCGCATGAAGGTACTGGGAGCGTTGGTCAACCCAAAGGGCATGACCAGTCACTCATAGAGACCATCCTTGGTCTTGAAGGCTGTCTTCCATTCATCACCTGGCCTGATCCTCACCTGGTGATAACCACTCTTTAAATCAATCTTGGAGAATATAGTGGCTCCCGCCATCATGTCAAGCATGTCGTCCAAGCGGAGAATGGGAAACCTATACTTCACTGTGATTTTGTTGATGGCACGACTATCAACACACATTCTCCACGTGCTATCCTTTTTAGGGGCAAGCAATGCAGGGACAGCGCAAGGACTCATGCTTTCCCTAAGAGATCCCCTCTTCATCAACTCGTTGACCTGGCGTTGTAGCTCAGTGTGATCAGCGGGGCTCATCCGATAGTGTGGTAAGTTGGGCAAAGAGGACCCCGGAATTAGGTCAATGGGAGCCTTCACCGTCGGCCTGCGCACTGCGCCTGCGCCCTGTGGACATACTGTTTGGGAACCTACGCACCCGATAGGAGTTGTATTAACGCTATCTCCACGGGCACCGTTTCTCGTCTAGGCCTTACCCCCGTGGACCATCCGTGCCCCTATCGAGTGTCGTGGGTGGATACTATCTCTATCCCGATCCGACTGTGGTGTCTTGTGCCACTATAGTTCCATGCCTACCGCGACGAGATCTGGTGTGATGTCCTACCTATGGAGGTGGGTAGCATTATTTTGGGTAGACCGTGACTGTTCGATCAGGATGCCACCCTCCATGGCCGGTCAAACACTTGCACATTCGACCATGATGGCCATTGGATTACCCGCCACCCATCCCCGCCGAAGAGTTCGTCGGTTAGGGGTCCCGCCGGGCCTAGTACGTCGAGTCCCTCTATTACTGGCCCCAGTACCCCATCCCCGGCTCGGGCCACGGCTAGTTCGTCTGATACCCATGCTACAGACGAGCCCCCTAAGAGGTTGATGTTGATTAGCTCTCGAGAGATGGAGCGTGAGTAAGTTAAAGGGGAACCCTATATTCGCCATCGTGGTCCGAGAGGTAAGAGAGTTAGAGGGTACTCACCCTCCTGAGGTTGTTACTCCCCTTTAGGAGTTTGTTGACGTGTTTCCCGATGAGCTTCCCGAGGGACTTCCACCCATGCGGGACATTCAGCACGCCATTGACCTGATTTCGGGGTCCTCTTTGTCCAACTAACCACACTATCGGATGAGCCCCGCTGATCACGCTTAGCTACAACGCCAGGTCGACGAGTTGATGAAGAGGGGATCTCTTAGGGAAAGCATGAGTCCTTGCGCTGTCCCTGCATTGCTTGCCCCTAAGAAGGATGGCACGTGGAGAATGTGTGTTGATAGTCGTGCCATCAACAAAATCACAGTGAAGTACAGGTTTCTCATTGCCCGCTTGGACGACATGCTTGACATGATGGCGGGAGCCACTATATTCTCCAAGATCGATTTAAAGAGTGGTTATCACCAGGTGAGGATCAGGCCAGGTGATGAATGGAAGACGGCCTTCAAGACCAAGGATGGTCTCTATGAGTGGTTGGTCATGCCCTTTGGGTTGACCAACGCTCCCAGTACCTTCATGCGGTTGATGACCCAGGTCCTGCGACATTTGATTGGGGTCTTCGTGGTCGTGTATTTTGATGACATTCTTATCTATAGCCGCACCCGGGAGGCCCACTTGGACCATCTTCGGCAAGTCTGTCTTACTCTGAGGAGGGAGAGCTTGTATGCCAACCCCAAGAAGTGCGCTTTCATGACGAGTTAGGTCACCTTCTTAGGGTTTATTGTATCTAGTGACGGAGTCTTCGTTGACCCGGAGAAGGTTAGGGCCTTAGTGGAGTGGCCCGAGCCCCGTACACTCCATGACGTCTGTAGTTTTCACGGACTAGCGACATTCTACTGTCGCTTTATCTGAGGCTTTAGTTCCATCACGGCCCCTATCACTGACTGCATCCGAAAGGGGACGTTTGAGTGGACGAAGGCCGCCTCTGCTGCATTTAGCTCCTCAAGGAGCGCATGACCCAGGCACCTATCCTTCGACTTCCTGATTTCACGAAGGTGTTTGAGATATCATGCGACGCCTCTGGGGTAGGCATTGGGGGTGTTTTGAGCCAGGTGTCCCACCCCATTGCATACTTCAGTGAGAAGTTGAGCGACGCCAAACTGCGTTATTCCACCTATGACAAGGAGTTTTACTTAGTTGTGCAGGCTCTGCGGCATTGGAGACACTACTTGCTGCATCAGGAGTTTGTCTTGTTCTCTGATTACAAGGCGCTAAAGTACCTCCATGCCCAGAAAAAGCTCAACTCTCGTCACAGTCGTTGGGTGGAGTTTCTCTAGGATTATACCTTTGTGCTGAAGCACAAAGCGCCAGTGGAGAACTGGGTAGCTGACGCCCTGAGCCGTCGAGCTTGTCTGCTGACCACTATGAGTGTGGAGGTTGTCGGGATGGATATGATGAAGGAGATTTATGCTGACTGTCCGGATTTTGGTCCGATCTACTTCGCTCTGCACGCAGGGAGCACAGTGACTATACATTGCAGGATGGATATCTCTTTCGGGGAGATCGATTGTGCATTCCGCAGACTTCGGTCCGCGATTTCCTTGCCTGGGAGATGCATGCTGGAGGTCTAGCCGGCCACTTCGGTCGGAACAAGACTATTGAAGCAGTTGAGCATCGGTTCTATTGGCCTAGTCTGAAGCGTGATGTAGCTCGCATTGTGGCCCAGTGTCGCACTTGCGTCGTGGCCAAAATGAGGAAGCAGGTCTCCGGCCCCTACACCCCTCTCCCCGTGCCCGACAGACCGTGGCAGGACATTAGCATGGATTTCGTATTGGGATTACTGCAGACCCTCCGCAAGCATGACTTCATCTTTGTCGTGGTGCATAGATTTTCCAAGATGGCCTTATTCATTCCTTGCTCTAAGACCTCGGATGCCTCCAGGGTTGCCCGATTATTCTTTTCATGTGTGGTGAGTAGGTTCGGACTACCTAAAACCATTGACGTTCGATTCACCAACTACTTCTGGAAGACCCTATGGCATTTGATGGGCACACACCTCAAATTCTCCACGGCTTATCATCCCCAGACCGATGGTCAGACCGAGGTGGTCAATAGGAGTTTGGGGGACCTACTGAGGTGTCTGGCTCGGGACCGCGCGAGGGATTGGGACTTGGGTTTGCCATTCGCTGAGTTCGCATACAATGATTCGGTTAATAGGTCTACGGGGACGAGTCCTTTTGAGATAGTCACAGGATATAGGCCTAGGAAACCAGTAGATCTAGTCCCTCTACCTATGCATGCACGAGTGTCAGCGTCTGCACATACATTGGCTGAGCATATTAGGAGTCTGCATGACGACGTTCGTCGTCGCATTGAGATCGGCAATGAGCACTATAAGGAGTTAGCAGATGCGCATCGATGATCGCGCGAGTTCCAGGAGGGCGACTATGTCATGGTCAGGGTTAGACCTGAACGGTTTCCTTCGGGAATCGTGAAGAAGCTACAGGCCCGTGGTGCTGGCCCCTTCAAAGTGCTGAAACGCGTTGGGTCCAATGCTTACGTTGTGGACCTACCAGACGACTACGGAATTAGCTCCACATTCAATGTGTCGGATTTGGTAGCCTACCGGGACCCAGCGGTGATATCTAGTGAGCCATTTGGGCCTTCTCCTCCCATTGAGAGTGACCCCACCCCAGAGTGTCCACCTCCAGTTCTACTACAGAGACAACACGAGCAGATAGAACATATACTGGATGAGCAGGTGACCACCATGAGGAGTGGAGCCTACCAGCGCTATTTAGTGCGATGGAGGGGACGTCCGACGACACATGGATCACGCGGGCAGAGTTGGAGAGGATCGACCCCGATTTGCTAGAGCGATATCACAACGACCTTGATCCTCACTCGACGGGGTCGAGTTCCTCCCACCGGGGGAGGATTGGTGAGGACACCAGTGGCCGAGATCGACATGAGGCTTCACAGACGAGCCATCGACGACGGACACGCACCGCTACACAGGCTTCGTTATGGCTCGGAGATAAGTAGAGTAGGATCTAGATTTCATCTTTCTTATTTTCAGTTGTTGGAGTCTTTTGTAGGCCAACTGTGGGCCATGTGGACACTATTTGTTCTTCTACAGTCATTGGTTAGGTCACTGGGCCTTATGATGTTGAGGGCCCAGACTCCCCTTCCCCTCTTCTTGGATTGGGGGCGCCCAAGGCCCAATCTGGGCTGGGCACGCATGGCTCCTCCTAGCTCCACTTGGACTTGGCTTGGAGGGGGCACCCTGGCCCAACCCCCCTTAGGGTTTGCTTGGTTTTCTATTAATACTTCTTGTACTCCCCTTTTGAATTATAATGATAATTGAGAAACTTTTTCCACATTGAGAAGGCGGCTGCCCCTTCCCCGTGTGTGTGCTTGCGACGGGCTAGAAGGGTGAGACGCCCTAGGGCTGGGTGTGACTCCCAGCCCCCCCACCTCCTCCTCCTCCAAGCTCCGCCCCTCCCTCTCCTCTCCACCTCTTCTCCTTGCACTCCTCCAGCCGTCCTCCACCATTGTTGTTGCAGAAGATCTTCCCCGGCAAGCCTTCTCGCTAGACCGCGTGCAGAACCCTGTCATAGTGTGACAGAATCCGAGCGCCCTGTTGCGAGTCCTCCCCCGATCTGCGCGCTGCGAGACAGGACCTGGCGTTTGGTGTAGGCGTACCCCTGCCTGTCTTCTTTGTAACGGTTTTGGTCTCGTCAGCAACGCACGCCGGACTCGCCCGTACCACCTTGTTTCCCAGGGCCTGTCCAGAGGGCCTGGCACGCCTGCCCAGAAGACGACCCAGATCTTGCGAATCTCTTCGCCTTCTCTGCGGTGCACCTTTGGATCTGAAACTTGGTGGGGACGAAGCCTCGCCACCCGTCTTCGCAACGAGCCCGCTCCCGCCTAGATCCGACAACGGGGTGGACCGTGGCACCACTTTTCGACGGACTGTGCCATCCAGTACCGGCGACCTGCGTCCTGCAACCTGAGGCCGCCTTCGGGAACCCCCAGGCTTCTTCCCTGTGAACCAGCGCGCGCCCTTCGGTCGGGACTTCCTTCGACGAGTCTGCTACGCACCGCCATCGACGGCATCTCGTTTCGACCCTGGACCAGTTCGTGGGAGCCTTCACTGCTGGCGCGCACTGCGCCCGCGCCCTGTGGACAGACTGTTCGGGAACCTACGCACCGGACGCCATTGTTGCCCGTCAACCCAGCCCCGAGAGTCCCGGATTTCCCCCACATTGTAGCCTATTACCTCCCTACGTGGAGTGGGTGCCCATTGTGGTTTGTACGATCATCTGATCCTTGCTGTGTTTCGGAACTCGACGGGTTGGCCGGGGTGTCTTCCCCATGCACGTAGCGTGGAGGTACGCTTTCTGCTTCTCCTTGACATTTGCTTCTTTAGTATTTGTTCTTCTGCCGTTGCTGCGTGTGTTAGGAACATAGCCAGCTATTCTTAATCCCGCTGTGTGAGCGAGTGTTACCCTTCTCGTAGCCTACCAACCGGGCTGCGAGTGCGTGATCGACCTCCCTAGACGACGGTGGTTCAAGATCTTCTGTTGCAGCAATGGTGGAAGTCCCTCGGGAAGCTCATCGAGAAACATGTCAGCAAACTCCTGAAGGGTAGTAACAACCTCAGGAGGGTGAGTACCCTCTAACTCTCTCACCTCTTGGACCACGAGGGCGAATATAGGGTTCCCCCTAACGTACTCACGCTCCATCTCTCGGGAGCTAATCAACATCAACCTCCTAGGGGGCTCGTCTGTAGTAGGGGTATCAGACGAACTAACTGTGGCCTGAGCCAGGGATGGGGTACTAGGCCCGGCAGGACCCCTAACCGATGTACTCTTCGGCGGGGATGGGTGGAGGGTAATCCGATGGCCATCATGGTCGAATGTGTAAGTGTTTGACCGGCCATGGAGGGTGGCATCCCGATCGAACAACCACTGTCTACCCAAAATAATGCTGCCCACCTCCATAGGTAGGACATCACACCAGATCTCGTCGCGTTAGGCATGGAACTGTAGTGGCACAAGACACTGCAGTCGGATCGGGATAGAGGTAGTATCCACCCACGACACTCGATAGGGGCACGGATGGTCGACGGGGGTAAGGCCTAGACGAGAAACGGTGCCCGTGGAGATAGCGTTAATACAACTCCCGCTATCGATAATGACCTTACAGACTTTCCCGCCCAGCCTACAATAGGTATGAAAGATGGTGGTGCGGCGCCAGTTATCCTCACCTGAGGCTGGGTCAAGATGCACCTGACAACACCCAAATGCACATCGTCCTGATACTGCGTACCCTGGACGTCAACATGTTCTCGAAAAACTCTTCCGCCAACTCCTGGTCAGCCTCGTAACTGACCGAAACTAACCCAGGCGAAGGGTCACTGGCCGAAGTGTCCCCAATAACAAGAGAAGATCGAGTGGGACAACTGATAGCGTAATGGCCAAACCCACAACATCTATAACAGTCTTGTCATGACCCGGTGCCCTGCGACGTTCCACTGGTCATCAGCCCCTTTCCCTTGTCATGACGACGGGCTGAGGGTGGTGGAGGTTGGGGTCGCGTAGGAAGGGTGGGCGGCTGGGGCCGCGGGGCAAGGACTGGTGCCTGCGGAGGAGGGGAATGGTCCCTCGGAAGGGGAAGGCGCGGCTGAGGAGCAGTGGTGTCCTGGCGAATGGGTTCCTGTGGGCGAGCCACCGGTCCTCGAGGGTAGGATCCAAGCACAGTACGAGGCTCAGACCCACACTGGTAGGTGGGTCCCGGGCGCTGGACCGAAGCAAACTCGGACTCGAACTGCTCCAACTCTAGAGCAACCTGAGAAGTAGCCTCCATGGTGGTCACGTTGTGGCGGAACAATTCATACTGGTAGGGCAGCCGCAAACCCCGTCGGAAGCGCGAGATGGTCATGGTGCTCTCCTTCGTAACTCCACATCGCAAAAAGTACTCATCAAACTCAGCGATGTACTCTGACACAGACCGATCCCTTTGGGTAAGACTCTGCCACCGATCGATAAGTCTCTGGCGGTATGTGGCAGGAAAGTTTTTTTGCCTGAGCTTCACCTTCCTATCATCCCATGTCTCAACCTGGGGTTGATGTCGCTGCATCAACAGGCTCTCCACATTTCTCCAATAAGTTTGCGCCTGCCCTAGCAGCTTCATCTTCGCGAAACGGACTCTCCAGTGGTCCGTCATCTCAAACCACTCAAAGTATCGGTCCATATTGGCCTCCCAATCTAGATACACCTTTGGGTCCAAGGACCCATCAAAGGTTGGAGGATCCGCACGCACGGTCTTAAGGACACGATTATCCTCCTCGTCCCTATTTTGTCGTTGGCCACGCCGGCCTCGGCCGTACCCATCAAAATTGTTGTCGGACCCATAATCCTCAAATTCAGGGGCACGTGGCCTCCGATCATCGGCCCTAGGAGGTATGGGCCCAGGGGCAGGCTCATGTTGGCCTTGGGCCAGTGTTGGGAGATCCCCGTTTGGAACTCTCTCCAACGTTTTGAGCAGTCCGACCAGACCTTGGACGGATCTGTCAGAAGCCTCCATATGATCCTCCATAGCCTTCATTCGGCCCTCCACGCAGTTAGCATGATCCCTAAAATTCCTATCGGATTGTTCCATCCGCTCCATGAGGGCCATCATTATGTTCTGAAGGGAGAGGTCACTAGGGGCACCATCTCTAGGTTCATCCATAAGGGTAGGGCGCTGGTAATCGGTACCTCGCCGAGTGGGCATGCAAGAACACTAAGGGACAAGGCAGGCTGACTCTCTAAAGGGCTAGGCACGACCCTAAAATAACAATGCAAAATTGGAATGCAGACTCGAATGCAACCCTAGACGACCTAAGCTCTGATACCAAATTGATGGGGGACGACACTAGGGAACGGGGCGCGGCCCAAAACTCTACGACGCACTAATATGAATGAGACGCGATCAACAAAGCAAGCGTAAGGAGTTGCCCGAAGGCACGACTCAGGCGCGAACTCCTAGGACAACTAAGCCTCAACAAGAAGCTACACAGCACTCGGTCGTCCCTTGAGAGTGAAACGCGAGGATCCGACGGTTGAGGAACCACTGTCGTCTAGGGAGGTCGATCACACACTCGCAGCCCGGTTGGTAGGCTACGGGAAGGGTAACACTCGCTCACACAGCAGGATTAAGAATAGCTGGCTAGGTTCCTAACACACGCAGCAACGGTAGAAGAACAAATACTAAAGAAGCAAATGTCAAGGAGGAGCAGAAAGCGTACCTCCACGCTACGTGCGTGGGGAAGACACCCCGGCCAACCCGTCGAGTTCCGAAACACAGCAAGGATCAGATGATCGTACAAACCACAATGGGTGCCCACTCCACGTAGGGAGGTAATAGGCTACGATATGGGGGAAATCCGGCGCTCTCGGGGCTGGGTTGACGGGTAGCAATGGCGTCGGGTGCGCAGGTTCCTGAACAGTCTGTCCACAGGGCGCAGGTGTAGTGCACAGGCCGACGATGAAGGCTCCCACGAACTGGTCCGGGGTCGAAACGTAGGTCGCCGGTACTGGATGGCGCAGTCTATCGAAAAGTAGTGCCACGGTACACCCCGTTGTCGGATCGAGGCGGGAGCGGGCTCGTTGCGAAGACGGGTGGCGAGGCTTTGTCCCCACCAAGTTTCAGATCCAGAGGCGCACCGTAGAGAAGGTGAAGAGATTCGCAAGATCTAGGTCGTCTTTTGGGCAGGCGTGCCAGGCCCTGGGAAACGAGGTGGTACGGGCGGGTCCGGCGTGTGTTGCTGACGAGACCAAAACCATTGCGAAGAAGATAGGCAGGGGTACGCCTACACCAAATGCCAGGTCCTGTCTCGCAACACGCAGATCAGGGGCGAACTCGCAACAGGGCGCTCGGATTTTGTCACACTATGACAGGGTTCTGCGCGCAGTCTCGCGAGAAGGCTTGCCAGGGAAGATCTTCTGCAGCAGCAATGGTGGAGGACGGCTGGTGGAGTGCAGGGAGAAGAGGTGGAGAGGAGAGGGAGGGGCGGAGCTTGGAGGAGGAGGAGGTGGGGGGGTTGGGAGTCGCACCCAGCCCTAGGGCGTCGCACCCTTCTGGCCCGTCGTAGGCACACACACGGGGAAGGGGCAGCGGCCTTCTCAATGTGGAAAAAGTTTCTCAATTATCATTATTCTCCAAAAGCGGAGTACAAGGAGTATTAATAGGAAACCAAGCAAATCCTAAGGGGGATTGGTCCAGGGCGCCCCCTCCAAGCCCAGTCCAAGTGGAGCTCGGAGGAGCCATGGGTGCCCAGCCCAGATTGGGCCTTGGGCGCCCCCAATCCAATAAGAGGAGAAGGGGAGTCTGGGCCCTCAACATCAAAAGGCCTAGTGACCTAACCAATGATTCTAGAAGAACAAATAGTGTCCACATGGCCCATAGTTGGCCTACAAAAGACTCCAACAACTGAAAATAAGAAAGATGGACTCTAGATCCTACTCTAACTATCTCCGTGCCATAACGAAGCCTGTGTAGCGCTGCGTGTCCGTCGTCAATGGCTCATCTGTGAAGCCTCATGTCGATCTCGACCTTTGGTGTCCTCACCAGTTTTGATAAACCGGCTGTCAACCTTCTCCAATTTAGTTTCTTGGATACACAATAGGTCAACTTTGTGCCTTTGGATCAAAGCCTTAGCTTCTCTAATTTTCCCCTCTCCATTCAATCCTCCGATATTCCATGAAAGGATCTTCATTGGCAAATAATTTTCTTCCCCTTCCCCTCAATGTTTTTTGGTTGGAAACCATTAAGCAATTCATTATTTTGAGGGTAAGACACCTCTCTCTTACCAATTTTCTGGCCACCTCTGCGTCCCTTCCTTTTTGCTCTCAGCTGCAGGTTGAGATCCCTCCTGATCTTCTTCAGGGCTTTCCTGGCACACTCCTCTTTTCCTTCAAAAGAAATCCCCACTAAGAATCCAACCTCCTTAATACACTGATCAGACCATTCCTCTTCAGTTTCTGACCCGAAACAAGCCTGAGGGTGCTCAGGATCTCTGAAAACCCGATCCAGCAAGCCCACACCCGCATCACCCCAGAGGACAATGGCCTTGCTCTGGTCTGCCGTCTCTGGGTTGCGCAGCCGAGGCTCCTGCTGCTGCTCATTCAGAGGCCCCTGACAAGCCCCACCTCGATCCCCCTGTGCAAAAGTGTGTAGCTATTTGTCGGCTTTTTTCTTCTTTTGAATTTTGTTTGGTTTTGACACATTCATGATCAAATAATTTATTATAATTGCAGTTTCTTTTAAGTTTGACAGTCCATCTCCAGATGATATTGTTTCTTCAGGGAAGAATGCAGCGAGATTCACCCCAAAAGGTACCTGTTTACATGCATGACAATAGAAGCTTCACCATTTCTCATGATGTCTGAGCTTTTTTGCTGTAAACTATTTTATTTTGTTATTCTATGACGTTGAAGAGCTTCAACATATTTTATACATGTGCCTCTATCTCGATCTGTGTTGTCTTGATTAATTGATAGCTGATATTCTGTTTTGATTATACATAAAACTTATATCATTGCTTGTTCCAGTGTATGCAGTCTAGCCACTTATTAGATAAATCACTGTTCTACTTCTCCAAATTTCTTCCCATGTCACTTTTCTTTTTTGAAGAATTATATGGATAAGTTATGACAGTTATTGAAGTGGTATTATCTGAGTGGTGGTACAGTAAATAGACAAGGGGTATGAAAGCAAATTTCAAAATGTGTGTGCACTATGCAAATTTTCAGAGAAGGGCACAAAAGCAAATATGAAAGGTAAGATATGGATAGAGAAGAATAAAGAACAGGATGGTAAGTGCTTGTTCAGCATTCCCCTTCTCTTCTCCTGCCTGTTGGCTCCACTGAAGGAGCCCCTGGGGCCGGGGGGGGGGTGGAAATTTTTGTAAACCTCTACAGGGGGCCACTACTTGAGTTCATCCCTGCCCGAGCCCCAAGACACAGTGGTAACTACACCGTTGTAGTTCCACACCAACATACATTTGCTCCCATTCCCCAGTAGCTCTTTCCTACAAGGGTAGCTGTCTCCTATTGTCTGGCTTGCAACCACATCACTACAAAGAGACCAAAGTTTCCCAAGCTACCCCTTCCAACCAGAGCTTACCACATCAATATTCCTTGTCTTACAGATCAAAGGACTATTAAAACTTGGTGTATCACCATTCATCAAGGTTCTATTAAGGGACTACGGAAAGGCCAACCCATCTAGTGAGGAAGATAAGATAGAGTGAGATCCAAAAAACAGAATGGACGGATGAGCTATGTTGGGCGAACTTTCAAGATTCTTGTCAATATATTGTGTAATTCATGCCCACCTTCAATTAAATTCTTGTTCTATTGCAACCCACTTAAAGGTGGCCCTCTGACTTACTTTTAGATAATCGTGGCACTTTCAGTACTTGTCAAATTTGACAGAGTCTATAGTTACCTCACCCTATGTAGACAGAGGTGAGGCTCTCTGGCTGCTATCTCTTTTCGGCGGCACCTGCGGAGAAGTAGGGGAGGAAGGAGAAGGGGGGAAGGGCCCAGCTGCCAGCGAAGATGATTCAGAGGCTGACATACTGGAAGTGGCACAGGTATGCCACCAAGTCCAACCAACACCGGGTTGTAAAGACCCTCGGTGGGAGACTCGTCTACCAGTTGATGAAGAAGAGGGCCAGTGGGCCAAATTGTCTGTTGACGGGGAAGACGATCCAAGGGATTTCTCACTTGCATCCTGCTGGGCATAAGAGGCCAAGGCTATCTAGAAACCGGAGGACTGTCAACTGGGCCTATGGTTGAGTTCTGTCTGGGAGCGCTGTCTGTAAAAGGATCATTCATGCCTTCTTGGTCGAAGAGCAGAAGATTGTAAAGGTGTTGAAGATCCAGAAGGCGAAGGTGAAGCAGGGTGCAAAGTAGTGAAAGGAGAAGGGGAGAGGAAGCATGAGCTCTGTTTTGCTTAAGGGAAACTTTGACATTTCCAACATGATCGATGTCTTGGTTTGAAAATTGTCATATTTCTTGGACAATAGATTGCCATATTTCTTTTGCACATTATTTGATCTTGTTTAGACTGACAGTCTAGCTATAATGTGTGGAGTGTTGTCTTCCTTGAATACATTTTTACTTCAAAATCAAAATGTAGACAGAGGTGAGAGGTGACCAAGGTGACCAAGGGGTTGCCTCAGCCTCAAGTGCCTATGTGACGGCCTAGGTGTTTGAGGCGACATTTTATTAAAATATATTAAATAAATCATATATATAAATATATCATTAAATATGTAAACAACACATATATGAAACCTATAAGATTAATAAGTTCATCCATTCAGATGTGAAAAATAACGAAATTTATACATGCACATGCTAATTAAGTTCAACTTCATAATAAAACACCTAAATAACCAAGGGAGAGAGAGAGACAAACTACGAGAGAGAACAACGGGGAAGAGAGAGAGGATGGGTTTTGTGTGTCCGAGAGAAAGAGGATGTGGAAATGGGGATCGTGAGAGGTTGCAGAAGAGAAATAGAGTAGATGTAGAGACCGGGGGGTGGGGGGTGGAGAGGTTGCAGAGATTGGGTGGGGGGGTCGGATGAGGTTGGGGGGGGATAGAGAGAGAGAGACCAAGTGGAGTTCGTGGATGCTGTTGCTATTGTGGGAGGTCGTTGCTTCTGCTCGCTGAGCTAGGGGCGAAGTCAGAAAGAGGGGCTAGGGCTTGGGGGGTTTGGGGATTACGATGGGGGTGGGGGGTCGCGGTGCCTTTTTTAACTGGATGAACCAGGCTGGGTGGGTGGCCCAAGTGCGTTCGGCTCACCAACACGAGAATGCGAGATGAGCCAAATTGAGGCAAGTTAGTGGTGCCTTGCCTTGCTTCATCACCTTGGTGAGCTTCTGAAGTACTTTTGATAACAGACCCCACCCTTAAAATATTTAAAGGTGGCACCTGTTACAATTGTGAAATTTGTTTGTCCACCGTAATCTTATCTTTACATGTACAAAGGTCGCCTTCTAGCTTACCTTTGGATATTTACAGGTGGTACCTCTTAAGATGTTTGACTAAAGTCCGCAATGACCCTAAATAGGTGAGCGTGCTCTGTTTACCCACATTTTGGTTTACAGTTTCAACCAGTCAGTATAGGTCATTACCGAGTTGGTTTAATCATGGTTGGCTGGATCGGATCCACTCGGGTTAATCTGACAGAATTTGGGCCAACTTTGACTGACCCTGCCCGCTGATCCCCGAGTTTCAGTGGTGATTGACTTGGGATTAGGCTGGATTGGCCGACTCCACTGACCCAGGTCCCATCTCGTAAAAGGGGAAAAATAAAAAGAAAAAGTGGGGGAAAGTACTTACCTGGTGTCGCCTTTGCTGGTTGCTGCCCCTTCCGTAGATGCCATTGCCATTGCTGCCACTGGTTGCTGCTGCTGCTGTAGAGTAGTCCTCCTCTCCCTCTGTTGTCCTGCTTTTCCCCTGCAAAGAAAAGGTAAAGTAGGCAGTATTTGCACACTGAAGCCCCTGTATATGTCCAAAACATTTGTTTTTTTTTTTTGAACTCCAAGAGTAAACCCACCCACCTAGGATCAGGCCCGAATGACTGTAGCCCGAGCCGTGAGCAGGCCAAATGTCTCTTAGACAGTGGGCCCGGCCTGGTGAAGTCCGTGAAGTCGGAACTCACATGAACATCGGTCGGTGCCCACCCTGCATTAATGTCCACTGAGGGATTTAAAATGTCTAAAACATATTTTAAGCCTTTTAAAATATAAAAAGTGGACTTGGCCCGAGTTGGCTTGGGATTGGGCTCGAATCCGCTGATCCGGATTGAGTTTTGGGCCTCTGATCTGAGCCTGTTCCCTGAGCTGCCCAATCCGGATCCGATTTTGGAAATCCGATTTGAGCCCGATCCCAGAGCCGGCCTTCCTTGTGTATAATACAACCTATGTAGTCGAAGGCGCGCCTAGGCGCTCGCCTAGGTCCTGAGGCGAGGCGAGGCGAGGCGGCGACCGCTCGCCTCCGCCTCGCCTCGCCCTGCCTCGCCTTGCTCTGACCACAGTTGGTCTCACTCTCTCTCTGTCTCACATAGATGCACACAAAATTTGATTTTTGATGGTGGTTTGTCTCACTCTCTCTGCCTATAGGATTTATAGTTTTTTTAATTTCTTCTCTTTCAGAATGTGAGAAATTACCTTTTTACTCACCAGAATTTGTTGTACGTCAGTTTTCTGAATTTATTAGTTTCTTCAATATTGGTATCTTCATAGTTGTAATTTGGTTTGTTAAATTCTCTGTGAATTTAGTGAGTCATAATAATTTGAATCATAGGATTGAATGAATTTAGGAAATTTATTGACTTTATATATGCATTTTTGTGATATTTAGACATAGTTTATTTTTTGAATTATATATATATATATAATAAAATCTCGCCTCAAATGCCTAGGCCATCGCCTAGGCATTTGAGGCATGAGGCAACCCCCTGGTCGCCTCACGCCTCAGACTACATGGAATGCAACTCATTCTTTTAACTTTCTAAATCTTTACTCAAAATAAAGACATCTTGTTAAAGGCAGACAGTATCTGAAATAAGTTTCCAGACTCCCCACAAAAGGAAAGGAAAAAAGTAAGAGTCTTACATTCTTACTGTTGGAGCACCCTCTGGTACATCAGTCCATTCAGATCCTCAAGCTCATCATCCATCCAAGACATCCATCCTCAGCTCTGTTCTGTGGACAGGAAACACCGTGGCAAGTTTTTTTCGAGTCAGAAGGAAATACGTTCTCATGTTGTCATATCTATCTTTAAGGACTTTGTGCATCCTCTTTCTAGTGTCTCAATGCACCACCGGCTATAGTCAGATGTGGGCTTGGAACCTTCTAACTGTAAATCTGCCACTTTTTAAAATGAACTCTGTTTCATAGGCCTATGTTGAAAGATAGAGTATGTGTGGCCACCATCTCCATTCTCATCTCTGTTTTCTCTGCCTTCAATGATGTATCTGCTGAAGGCACTGTGACCATGCAAAATATACACCCTCTGCCAAGTCCTTGGCAATGATTATCAAGTCCGCTACTACATTTTTCAGTACAGGTAAATCAGTTCCCCTCTTTGGCACTGTCTCTCTGAAGACCTAGTTAGTTGCATAAATACTTGTGTAATCCCTGTTCAAGTGTTAAAACACACAATATGATACTACACTCTTGGCTAATTGTATAACTCTAAAGAAACAGCCAGCTGGTTTTATTGGATGCATATAATAGAAGTTTTATGATCTTTTGTTCAATAGGTATTTTTGAGGTCTGATAGATAATCCACCATTTTGCTTAGATCCTCTTGAGATTATTCAAGATCCACTAAGCTGGTGCTGCCCTGATGGGGAAAAGGGGTTTGCTATAATTACCTGAATCTGCACATATCATCTGCCCGATAGAGTGACCTCACCAAGTCACATGTTAATCTTCCTCTCTTTGGTTGTTTTCTCTTTTACTTCCTTTTTTTGCAATGGTGTGTTCCATGAAGATAGTGATCCACCACTTAGAATGTTGGATCTCCATCTCTGCTCGATTGAGTCATCCCATCCCCTGCATCATCTCTGCATAACTGTTGCTGTACTGTAGGTTAGTCTGAGGATACCATATTTATGTTGAGAATATTTCACTCTGAGCTCTTTGTTTTCTTTATATTTGGAGTATATTTATTTTGATATGCCATTATAAACCCGGTGTCAAAAAGATTATAATCACAACTATTTTTACTTTTATTTAGTAGTGTGTGTTGAAGAACCTCTCCTCACCTCCTTTTGGTTGTATTTCCTCTACTTAGCAATAAAATTGGTAACACAACCTTTTTCCTTTCCCAAAAAAGGTAGCTGTTTCTGTACTGCAGGTTAGTGCAAAAGCTGTTTTTTTCTTCTCCTCCCTTCTGCTTGGTTGACTTTTTCCATGCTTGTATGCTGTAATGAGGGTTATAGAATTAAAAGCATCCTGTAGGATCACCTGAATATGCAGGGAGCATTTTATGTGTACTTCAATGCTGACATTTTGATAGAGAAAGATACAAGTTCTTCTATGGTTACAAGTTCTGTATGATGCAAGCATACCAAACCACCCAGTCCCTATGTTGAACAAGCTTGTTTGGCTTGATTTCATGCAGTTCACCTGGTTTTTCTTTTTATTTTCTTTTTTAATTTAATAAATCAGGCCCATTCTGTTTCAACCCTCCAACCGGCCAAACCAGGTTCCCATCCAGTTCTCACTAGTTCTGTCAGAAGAAGCTGGTTCTACAGACCATGACATAATGCATTACCTTGTCTTATGTAAGTATTAACTTAGGTACACTGCAATGGAAAAAATGCTGGCTTTATTGTAGTCTTTGGTGCGATTGGCTTGCCACACACAAAAATGTGGGCAATCATCTAGTCAAATGGGTATGCTGGCAGATGATGCACCATCTGAGAACCAGTGTCTGGAAGTTATTTACTAGCATGATTCTTTTTACAGTTTTTTAATCATCATGGATTTTTTTCTATTGCAGTTTTCTGGAAACCTACTAAAGGTCGAAGGAGCAAGACCTCTGGTTCTGTTTTTTTTTTTTCATTTTTCCTTCTGGTCCATAAACATTAACTAAGCGCAGATTGGACTAAACCAGAAAAAAGTGCCCCATATTTTTTTGGTCTGACTGATTGGTCTTATTTGCTTTTTAGAAGCCATTGATAAAATTTCAACAATGCACTGTTTAACCACGTTCTTTGTTAGCTAAACTGGTTGAATCACTGACATTAAGTTGCTATTTGAACTGTTTAAGGCCCCTAATATTTTCCCCTGTGGTGTGCCTAACAGCCAACTCAATTCTTTCGGTGCCAGCAAGGGCTACTTCTGCCATCACCAAGAACAAAGATGTAACTGAGGGTTTGGCTGATGCCAAAGCATTGAAGTGTCCTTCTGGAATAGCATTTAAGGATCATCAACATAATGTCAATGGAAGCAGCAGTGCAGAGGACAGTGATGTCAGATCAAAAGGTCCAGTGAGCAACTTACGTGATTTGAATTTAGATAAAAAGTCTGGAAGTCGGAAGAATATTATGGGCAGAAGTACAGATGGACATGCTCAATACAAGCCAGAGAAATGGATGTTATCTGATCAGGAGCAGGGGACCTTGGTTCAATTAAATCTTGCAATTGTTAGTCACTCATCTGCCCGATTACCCCTGCTTCTGCTCAATATATTATTTTCCTTTCCAAGCTGTGGAATTTACGTTTCTGCAATCTACAGGTTGGCCATGTTGATTCTGGAAAATCAACACTGTCGGGGAGATTGCTACATCAGTTGGGGCGTATATCTCAGAAAGAAATGCACAAATATGAGAAAGAGTCTAAAGAGAAGGTATCTTATGTGAGACTTTCTTCCTACATTTCATGCTTCTTGAAGTTCATATCCATGGCTAACAATGATCATGTTAAATATAGGGAAAAGGGTCATTTGCTTTTGCTTGGGCAATGGATGAAAGTACTGAAGAGAGGGAGAGGGGTATTACCATGACAGTGGCGGTTGCTTACTTTGATACTAAAAAATATCATATTGTGTTGCTCGACTCCCCTGGCCATAAGGACTTCGTTCCAAATTTGATCTCGGGTGCTACACAAGCAGATGCAGCTATTCTTGTTATAGATTCATCTATTGGATCCTTTGAAGCAGGCATGGAGGGTGGAGGGCAGACGCGAGAACATGCACAACTCATTAGAAGTTTTGGTGTGGAGCAAGTAATTGTTGCTGTTAACAAAATGGACACTGTGGGCTACTCGAAAGAACGATTTGATTCCATAAAAATGCAACTTGGCTTGTTCCTCCGCACCTGCGGATTCAAGGAATCATCTATCCTTTGGATCCCTCTTAGTGCCATCGAGAATCAAAATCTGGTAAAAGCAGCTGCTGATGCCCGTTTGTCTTGTTGGTAAGTTATGCTTGTATCCCTAGCTTCTTTGTTGTTGATATTGTTAGTAGTGATGGCTATCTTAGCATGGTGCATTTCGTTGTTAACTTTTTTTTTCTCTTTTGAGAAAAGAAGGGGTTGTACCACAGAAGATTATGAGGAATATCAATAGAGTACAATCTGATATAAAGAAGTAGAAATCACATTCAATTATATTTGTCCACCTGAAATTCTGCTCCCACAAGAAAAGCTGTAGAAGCATTGATTTAATAATTGTAAGATAATTGTTTCTGCCTCTTATTGTAATATGAATCCTTGAGTATTTTCTTACCAGAAGAGTTGCTTTTCCTCTTACAGCTGTGAAGGCATGATACCGTTCAGAATTCGATTACTTCTATTTTGTCAAAGTTACTAAGATTAGATGTATGATGATCTGTGGATGCATATGCAACATACATAGTGTCTTAAACATCTATGGAATCTTCAAATAAAGACTTTAACTGTATTCTTAAACTTCAGTAATTTAGAAATTATTGGAGTTGGTAAACACTAAATTACTTGGTTAATATTGTCTTATTCAATATTCTGAGTGTTGATTTTGGATGTTGCTGCTGTGCTGTCATCTTAGTTTCTCTTGACCAACTGAGCGGCACAGGTGTTACCCCTCAACCTCTCGAATTGGGGATTTCATGGATTTGAGAACGGTTGGGAATGTTTAATTCCCCCTCACATCACATTACACTTCACTCCACAGGATTTCTTCTCCAGTGACCATCAGGAACCCAGACTTGCCACACATAGTGGTGCGAAAAGTAGTAGCTGTCTAGACATATTCCCATTAGAGGAAAATATTGAACAAGCTTGGATTTCAACCCTCCTCACTTGGGAGGATTTGTCAATGGCCAATGGTGCCATCTGAGTTGTATATATAAAAGAAAAGTTAATTTCTCTTGCCTCAACTAGAAGCAACACATGTAATCAGATGCACCAGTTACAATCATGTCTATGAATACTAGTAATAGTTGTTTTTTTTAAGGTTATAGAAAGAAAAGGTGGTGAAGATGAAGTTTTTTTTTAATTATTTTTTGATGGTGACTCTATGATGATAGAAGGGTAAGAGAAAACCTGGGAAGTCTGCTATCCCATCAAAATCTATTGTCAGATGGCCGTTGTTTCTGCAACTCCCAGTCGTTCAGTAATTGAACAAACTGCCTGGGCAAACAATATCTAAAAGACCTAAACTTTGAGGACTTCCTTTCTTCAACAATACATTGAAAGGAATAGTGCTTTAAAGGTTTTTATTGTATGAATAGAAAGCGCTTTCTTCTGTTTTTTTTTGGTGGGGGAGTCTAATTATTGACTTCGTGAAAAAGGAACATTAATCCCATTGAATGGGGTAAGGAAACATAGAAGAGAGAAGGATGTGGTGGGCACAGTCCTCAATGTGACCAAGAGGCCAGGGGGGTGCGTAGTTATTGACTAATGCATCCAAACCAATGGCCTCCGATCCAGTTGGCTAGTTTCAGAATTGGAAGCAATTGTGGAAAAGACATTATTATTTTATTTTACAAGGATGCAAATAATTCTTTCTTTCGTTTGTTTATAGGTGGCATTTTACAATTTTGCACCCCTTTAATTCACCCATCAGGGCTGGGGGAGCAAAACTGCAAAACCCCACGGGCGACTTTGATAATATGTTAGAATGAGTTAACCTGGGTGGGCCCGGATGGGCTATTCCTTGGGTTTTATATTTTTGGTTTGGTAGCTTACCCTAACCGGGGTCGGGTAGGGCATTCCATGTGAGAGGGTAGAATGAGTTAACCCCAGAATAAGGGCCTTAACCCTAACTGATCCCGGATACGGTAACCCTGCTACCAAACTCGGTTAACGGTGGGTAGGCGGAATAACTCACCCTAACCAGCCCATATTCGGTTATCAATGTCGCCGTACGTGATTCCCCTTGGTAACTGGCCCCAATGGAGGCTGTCTGTTGGAGATGCAAAAGACCGGGCCATCGGAGTCTTTGTTGCACCGTGGAGGTTTCTTCTTGTGTGGTCAAACCTTTGCAGAACTTTGAGGAACCTACACAGTTTGTATTTGCTGACACCCCGTGGTCTCTGGCCTTTGATTGCAACGTGAAGGCTTTGTGTTGTGCTCTGGTTGGTGAGGTTTCTCAAGGGGTTGCCGATCTTAATGATGAATTCACGGCCTTGAAGCAGGGGTGGAAAGATGCAGATCAGTGGACCTGTTAGTTCACTGTTGTCTGATGCTGTTTTAGCTTTCTTTTCCAATAAAGAGTTGGAAGAACATGTTCTTCAGTCTGAGTCACTTATTAACAATGTTCCTTTAGTTTGGTCAGAGTGGTAGGAGAGGCAAGGTACAAGATAGGCGCTCAAAGGCCCAATGCAATGGTGTCATTTGCTTGGCATGCTATTGCCTCTGGGGATTGTGGTCGTCCTCTCTACTATGGTGTCTTCATTTGGACTTTCAGTGGGTGTAGATGAGCAAACTAGATCATGGAAGGATTTACTGTCTGCTCGGGTACAAGTCGAATTAAATATGACGTCCAGTGTTCTACGTTGGTTGAAGCTTTGATGGCATCAAAATTATTATTGGGTACTCGTTGAAGTCGAGTCTCCTTCCACAGAGCTAGTAGCGGTCTGGCCTTCGGAGCGATCATATAAACATGCTGTGATGGGGGGAGCGAATGTTAGAGCTTCTGACATTTGGCATCCTGAGGTTAAGGTTGAAGATGACCGAGTCAGTCGGGTTGACTCGGTCTAACGCACGTAGTAGGAAATACCTTTCTTTAAATGAAAATAAGAAATTTTGATTTGCAGTTTGGCTTGCCTTCTTTACAGTCTAAAGGGTAAGGATGTGGTAGTCCAGGATGCTTTCCTAAAGTTAGGAGCTAATTCGGGGAATGCCCACGTTCCGCACGAAATTCGAATTCCCAAAGAGTACGGGTTGCAAGGGGCTGATATTCTTGCTCCGCAAGGTGGTTCCTTGGTTGTGAGTGAATTGACCTGATGGCGGGCAGTTTCCACTTGGTGTCCGAGGTTATCGCTGGCATCCGGAAGGAAAGGGGGCAATGCAAGTCACGGAAGTTTTTTCGAGTGTGTCTCCATCACAAAGGCAAGATCGGCGGGACTCTGCAATCAGGCTGAAGAGGATGCAGCGGTGTTTGCTCTGGGGCTTCTTCGCTCAGGGGTTAAATGCTGGCAATCATCTCAACGGTGAGCATTGCGAGAGGGCCAAGGGTGTTTCCGCTATTCATCTGCTTGATGTAGATGGGGGCCAACTATCGCGGCTGGGTGAGGTGCCATTTGGTCCGGTTTAGCCTGTCGTTGCCTGTTCCCAGCTTTCATTGGCAGGAGGTTTCTACACCAATGAGATATCTTGCTAACGGTGACTTACAAGAACGGCATTCCTCGTTGCACGGGGTTGTGGAGAACACGTCCAGATAAAGCAGTGTCCTGTGGCAGGCGTAATACAATCATCAGATCAGAAAATCTAACACAAAAGGCAAGTCTGTTATGCATGACTTTTTCTCAGACTGGAGTAATGACGAATTGATGGAGAAGGCGGGCATGGTTGGTCTGCAGATGGTTTCCAACCCCGGTCAGTTTCAGAAGCTTATGAGGGTTCTTTCTCAACATGACCCTCTACCACCGAAGCCACCCTGTGGAAAATGGGAACTCACATCCGTGTTGAAGGATTCACAGAGTGCAGGTGTTGTCACTAGACAACGATCGGGTGTAGTGCTTCGTAGTCGCAAGTCTGTTTTTGTTTGATCATTCTCATCTATAGCTGTCGTGTAGAGTGAGGGATGAAAGCTGTTCTTTGGCTGTTATTTTACTTGTTTTGTGGTCTTGGTGAGGAATCTCTCCTACTCCGAATGTACGACTTCTATTTATTCATGAATGAAATTGGTGGTATAATCCAGATTTCTCCCCCCCCCCCCCCCCCCAACCCCCCACAAAAAAAAAAAAAATTCCCAGTTGCTGCTTTGCCCTGCCTTGCAGCTGCCTCATCCTCTCCCAAATGGTGTGGGATTTCATGGATTCTACATCTGGAAATATGGAAATGCGTAGAGAGAGAGAGAGAGAGAGAGGATTTGAGATTTGGTACATATATATATAGATATATATATATATATATATATATATATTTCCTGTGGAGCACTGGTCGCAGATTGTACCATAACTACCCTATCTTGATTGGGCAGCACACTTTAAAGGGCACAGTGAAGAGTGCGGGAGGTTAAAAAGCAATTGTAAACAAACATGGGTTAAAAGTAATTAAAAAAAGAAAAGAAAAGCGCCAAGTGCCGTGAACGATACCTAGATTCACGCGGGTGCCTCGGCCCGTAGGTGCGTGAGCATTGAGGCGTGTGGATTGATGATCCGGCAGCTCACTTTAGAGGGTGTAGTGAAGGGTGTAGGGGGTTAAAAAGCAATTGTAAACAAACACAGGGATTAAAAAAACAGAGAAGCGCCTAGGCACGAGGAACGATGCGTACCGGTGCCGGCCTTGGCCAGTATGGTTCAATTTCTTCATGTACCGGCGGTACATGCCAGTACCGGCCGATATGTACCGATATCGGGCTTGTGCGGTTCCGAAACCGGTACCGGGTTTGAAGACCTTGGCTTGGATTCACGTGGGCGCCTCAGCGCGTCTGCACGTGAGCACTGAGATAGGCCCCTAGGCATTTGATTTCTTCTTTTTTTAGGGTACATTCTGCTGCTAGCAGGCAGTGGACTGTATGTATTTGTATATGTCTCTCTCTCTCTCTATATATATATATACAGAGAGAGAGAGAGAGAGAGAGAGAGAGAGAGAGAGGTTTGGCATAGGTGGAGGCTATTTAACCTTGCTTCTACTGGGGTTGGGGACAGGGTGATTTAGCCCTACCAATATCCTCATGGTTCCAATGTAGAACAATTGGGTCCGAAACTTCCCATCATCCAATTGTTTGGCTCATGTAAGCAGGGCCCAGATTGGGCCAATCCTCTCCAATTGATGGAATATATATAGTTTGACCTTGTACTTGGAGATATGTACCCTTGGAGATCCGTTACTTTAGTAAAATTATGCTACACTGTTTAATTTGCCCTTTTGGTCTCTAGTCATGATGACTGCTGGTCTACCCCCCCCCCTCCCCTCAAGAAAAAAAAAACCTGGCTCCCCACTCTTCTTATTCAAGAATACATGTCCTGACAATTTTAACAACTTAAAAGAAAAGGCAGTTACATGTTTTGTTTTAGTAAGTAGAAAATGTGCAGTCTGCTCTTCCAGTTACAGGCATTTCTTGCATCATAACCTGCCTCACGAGTAGGTGGTTTTGCACTTGCCTTTTTCCTTAAGGAACTTAAATGTTTTTTGCGTAATTGCATTTTTACGATTTTTACAAGTGGCTGACCTATGTGAATAGTGCAGTATTGTCTGAAAATGACCCATTGGTTTAACATCAGGGGAGAAAAAGAAAACACGACTCATAGATACAGCCACGACACAGCAAAAGACCTGACCATGCCCTTGGATTGCACCTTGACTATCTTTTGGCAAAGCCTCCAACTGTCCATCAATCTTGGATCAGGAATTGTGCCGATCGCTAGTCATCTGGCCCAGAGAGAAAAAGGGTGAAAGGAGGCAAAAGGGGAAGAAGACTTGGAGAGTAGAAAGAGTAGAAGAAGAATATGAAAGGAGTCAAGGAAAAGAACCATGGGAAAAGAGGTGCACTTGTGTTGTAGCAGACTCATCAGCAAAAATAATGGCAAGAATATTATTCCTCTTTTTTGCAAAAACCATGTCAATAATGTTGAGAAAAAGATTTTGGTGAGATTCGTCTAGAAAATTCTTTATGCACATCATTCGCAATATTCATCGTGAAGGTTGTAGAGAAGGCCAGGGTAGTTAGGTCTTTTCCTTTTCTTGTTTCAGTTTTATTTATGTCTTTGAGTGTGTGCCCTGTTTAGTTATTCCACTAGGGTTATTTCTGTCATGTAGTTACTTGGGAGATTGCCCTATTGCATAATATAAGAAGGAAAGGAGCCAGTGGCTGAGAGTAGGAGAGTTTCTCAAGACCGCAGCCTTCTCTTGTGGTTTCCCACCTCGTCTCTTTTTCTTCTTCCTCCTGCTGTGGCCTAGAGTTTTCATGGTATCAAAGTGAGGTTGCTCTAAGGAGAAGGTTGCTACAAGGGACTTTTCTTGCCACAACAGGCGCGGTGCTACCTTGTGCCTTAGGTTCTTCCAAGAAACGCGAAGTGCTTGGGTTACTCCACTTGTTTTTCATTGGCCGGCCTTGGTGCTCTTCTCCTCTGATCAAGGCAAGTGCTGCGGCTGGCACTGGAGTTGTTTTCTGGTGGTCTTGAAGAGACCGCTCCACTTCCCAACCTTCCTTCGTGCTTCTGCAAAGGCCACTTGGTGGGGACACCGGGTCCACTACCGGGCCCAATGCTCGGAGCCGACGCCGCACCGCCACTGCACCGAGCTTATGGCTCAGAGATCCTTCCTGAAGACTCGGCTTACGGCTACGGTAGTATATTGCGTATTAAGTAATGTATTTGTGTGTATGTATACATGTATTCCTACATGTATTTGTTGTGCCCCTGGCCCCTGTGGCTTGTGGTTTTGATGATTGGCTTTAGGGGTTTGTGATGATTGGTTTTAATGTGAGTTAATCACTGTGAGTCACCATGGTTTTATTCAGTCATTCTATATTCAGTCATTCTTATATTCAGTCTGTCATTTAAATGTTCATTCAGTCTTTCATATGTTCAGTCAGTTTATCTGCTTACACTGTGAGTCATTGCATTTGAAGTTCAGACTGATTATCTGCTGCATAAAGCATTGATATGCATTAATAGAGTCTGCACATTTGCATCAGGCAGTAAGTGTGTACAACGCCCTGTGTAGGCACGACAAGTCTATACACTGGTTGCACATTGCACTGCTGCAGGCTCTTCTAAGTCTACACATCGTGTAGCTTGCTGGCATAGTCTGTACACTCATCTGTCTGCATGTGTCACCAAGTCCACACATTGCATCATGTGTTTCTTCATGAAGTCTATACATTGGCATGCTGCATCTCTTGAAGTATGTACATCCTCTTCAAGCATTTCAAAGTCTATACATCGCTTGGAGTTCTTTCAAGTCTATACATTGCTGAGCGTCTCACTTACTGTCTCATGCAAGTCTATACATCCTGCACCGTCTCATGCAGCATCTCAAGCCAAGTCCATACATAGTTCATCAGCACTTAGAAGTCTGTACATCGGTCCGTCTTGTTCAGCGTCTTAGTGCATTTAAAGTCTGTACAGCGTCCGTCTCAGCCAGCGTCTCATGCTGCGTCTTAGGCAAGTCTATACATCGCCTTCAGACTTTCAAGTCTATACACTCCATAATCTTCCAAGTATGTACATCCACAGTGTAACTTCAAAGTCTGAACATTGTCTCACTCCGTCAAAGTCCATACATTTGTCTTCTCTTCAAAGTCAGTACATTGGCGTTGGGCATCCAAGTATATACATCGCCTTCTGCAAGCTTTATTACAAGTCTGTACATCGCCTTCGAGGCATCAAGCCTATACACTGGACAGTGCTCATAAAGTCTGTACAACATGCCTTGTTGTTCACACCCTTTAAAGTCTGTACATCGGCTTCGCATCTGCAAGTCTGTACATTGGCTTCGCATCCGCAAGTCTGTACATCGGTTTGATATCAACAAGTCTGTACATTGGCTTCAACTCTCCAAGTCTGTACAGCCACACTCCAAGTCTGTACAGCCACACTTAATAGGTAAAGTCTATACATTCTTCAGCTGGAACTGTGCAAGTCTGTGCATCGTTATTTGCCAAAGTTTGTACATTGGCATCTGTTCCTACGTTGCACTTCCAAGTCTGCACATTGGGTTCTTTACCTACGTTCAGCTTTGAAAGTCTGCACATTGGCAGTTTTACCAACGTTACCTTGCCAAAGTCTATACACTCGCTGTCTTCCATTGTTTCAAGTCTGTACAGCCTTTCCATTGGAAAGTCTATACATTGGTCGCTGAATGATCTTCAAGTCTATACAGACCTTGACTCGTTCTAGTCTGTACATCGACCAGCTATAATTGGCAAGTCTACACATCGTGATTTCATCGCTTCAAGTCTGTACAGTCTCTCCCTCAGCAAGTCTATACACTGGGGTCGTTCAGCTGCAAGGACATGATGTCTGTACTTTGGGTGCTCATGCATTGCTCTCATCGAAGTCTACACATCCGATAGGCTTGTTACAAGTCTGTACACCGAGGAAGCTTGAAGGTTCTCAAGTGTATACACTCTACACACTTGGTTAACTAATGCACTTAACTGCAAGTCTATACACTATGCTCGCATGAAGATATCCAAGTCTATACACTCTCTCAGTGTACACACTTACTCACTTGCTGTTCTTCAAAGTATACACATCGCATAGCTTCACATATTTGAAGTCCATACACTGGAGAGTTTGTACATTGCATTTGCATTCACAAGCCTATACATCATGAAGTCTGCACATTGCCGAATGCTCTTCAAGTCTGAACAGCGGATGTCTTCTTATGTCAAGTCTATACACTGCATGCTCACTCAACTAACTCTATACACTCGTGAGTGTCTCATCAAGTCCATACACTGGCCTTGAGCTGAAGACTATGGCTGAGCAAGCCCATACATTGGCTGCTGCTCTTCAGAGTCTGTTCATCGCAGTGAGTTGAAGGTTGTTATAAGTCTGTACAGACGTTGGCTTCTTATGTGAAGTCCACACATTGGAAAAGCCAGTGCTTGCATTGTTCATCACCTGTCTTGTTCACTGCGTCGACGCTGCACGTTGGAAGCGTTGACGCCTTGGGCTGATGTCCAAAGGTGTCTTGATCAACATCAAGTCTGTACAGCATGAAGTCTGTACATTGGCTTTTGTCTTGAACAGAAGGCCTTAGTCTACACACTCTTCTGTTATGATAATACACTCTTCAGCAAGTATATACACTGAGCACGCATGAAGACTGCTAAGTCTATACACTCCCTCACTCTGTACACACTTGCTATATTGATTTCTGAAGTCTATACAATGCTTTGCATTCACAGAGTCTGTACAGGTTGTTCAGACTTAAACTGATGACTTATTCAATGCTATGTCTGACAGGGATTCTTACCGAGATTGATGACCTGGCTCGTGATCCCAGGAGGACGAGGTATGCAGATGTTGACACGTGGATGAAGCTGTCTCGGTTCTGGCAAATTCCTTGGGCGGGAAAACGTGGAAGCCACGCGCCCAGGAGCTGCTGCTGCTGCTGCTATATATATGAGTCTTCTTCCACTGAAGAAGACTGATCGAAAGAAAAGGAGCAAAGTCTATACATCCAGTCTGAGAGCAGCAGAGAGTATTCGATCCAGAGAAGAGAAGAGATAGAGAGAGCCTGCGAAAGAGAAGAAGAGCAGAAGGAGAAGAGAGTAAGAGAGAGTTAGAGAGCTCGTGAGGGTTAAGAGAAAAAGAAAGTGAGAGAGAAGAGAAGAGGAAGAAGAAGCTTCATCTGAAGACTAGTTCCTACTGGACCGTGGATCAGATCTAGGCCAGTTAGCTCCGTTGAGAGCCACATCTGTGTTTTCATCTTTTACAACCTTCTGATTGCTGTGTTATTTTCGTTTATTGTTTTCCTTTGTTTTCTGATTACCTTTGTACTTCCGATCCTCTGGACTGAGGTCGGGTCCCTCCTAGTCTGGAGGAAGAGAGGTCTGCGACCTCTAGTTTCCAAGTGGCTGGGAGTCACTTGGGTGTCCCTCCGGTTGGGAGGAAGAGGGGAGGCTGTTCCCCTGGTCAAGCTGTGTGGCAGCAACTGTTTGCAGACTGAGTCTGCTTGGTTCTAGCGTTTGCTAGTGAAGCCTCACTCCGGTTGGGAGTGAGGGGTGGATGTAGGTCTGAAGGATCGAACCACCTAAAAATCTATTGAGCAGTGGTTTGATTGCTTGATTTGCTTCCGCTAGATGCTTGGATAGACGCACTCCAAGTGTTTGTATTTGAGTTGAATCGAATTGGTTCCATTCTGTGTCTATCTCTAGCATCCAAGTTTTTATTTGGCCATTATACATAGAAGGATACATTCACCCCCCTCTGTATCCAGGCCTAGCACCCTAACAGTTGGTATCAGAGCAGGTGTCTGCATACAAGGTCCAGCGACCTGCAGATCCGATCTTGTAGTCTTAGGTGCTAATTTGTTTTAGTGCATCAATATTCCTGTTGCATTGAATCTATCTGCTATCTGTTTCAATGGCTTGTCCACCGGTCTTTAGTGGTTCTGATTTTAACCAGTGGCACAGTGCTTTACGTAGTTATGTTAAATCTGTTGATCCAGACCTGTGGAAAGTGATTTCACATGGTCCTCATGAATTACCAAAGAAAAGGTCCAAATGGACTGACAGTCACGAATCAATGTATGAGGAGAATCAGACAGCTATAAATCTGATGAAAGCAGCCACTGACAAAGCCTTTCACTCATGTTTCCTTGATTGCAGATCTGCAAGGGATATGTTAGAGATGATGAAGAGAGCCGGGAAAGGAAATCAAACAAGCTGCATGATGGTCAATAGAAGAAATCAAAGTGGCAGCGATCAAGGCAGCAATCAAACTGAAGAAGATGATGATGATGAGGTAAATCTCTTCGAGAATTTTTCTCTAGAAGATTGGGAGAATGCATATGCTAAATTATTTGAATCTCATGAACTGTTAAGAAAACAGTATAAAAAATTGAAGAAAGGTACTGGTTTAGATAGTTCAAGCTCTCCTTGTAGAAATTGTGTTGAATTGAAAAATATTCATGATGCCTGTATGTCTGATTTTCAAATATTGAAGAAACAAGTCTCATTATTGAAAATTGAAAATCAAGATCATATAAATGTGATATCTGAACTCAAAGAAAAATTCAACTCAGATAATGATAATCAGACTCTTGTTGACTATCATGACCAGTATGAAAAATTGCTGAAAAACTTTGAAAGTGTGAACTCAGATTTAAACAAGCTGAAATCTGAAAATGATTCTCTGAGAATATCTACTAATAAAAATGATAAAAAATTTGAGAAACTTGAGCAGGAGAAAAACTTGCTTGCTGAAAAACTTGAAGCCATCAAATCTGTGAATGTGGAATTACAGAAAAACATTGAAAAGAAGGAAAAAGATTTGAAGGAATTCAAGGCTGGAAGAAAACTTGAAACTAATTCAGAAGATCAGCTTCTAATAAATGAATTGGTTCAGAATGACAAACTTAAGCAAGAAAATGAGAAATTGAAAATGCTGAACTCCACTATGTCTGAGAGACTTCTAGCTTTAGAAAGAGGTAAAAGTGTTTGCTTTGAAGATTCTGATAAACTGAGCAATCTGGAAAATGAAATTGAGAAATATAAAACTGCTAACAAAGTTTTGAATGAAGCTATGAATTGCAGTGAGCAAGAGATTGCCAGTTATGAGTTACAAATCACCTCTTTAGAAAATGAAATCCAAGACTTAAAGAACTCTCTGTCAAAGTTTGTAAGTGGACAAGAAAATCTGGACATGTTGTTAGGAGTTAAGGTCAATACTCAAAGGGAAGGGTTAGGCTACAACAATGTCAATAAAAAGGCTTTTGAAAACAAGCTGACGACATCCTTTATCAAAGCATCAGATGTAGCCACCACCTCAGAAAATAAACAACCAAATGTTCAGAAAAATCAGAAACAAACTGAAAAGTTGAAAAAGGTTGATGGATCCAAGCTGAAAACTGTTTTCATTAAAATCTCTGAACAGGAAAAGCTTTCTACTTCATCCCCAATTCAGTACAAGGCTAAGAAAACAGGAAAAGAGGATAAAAATCAGAAAAGGACTGTAAATCAGAAAATAAATGAAAAGGGTTCATCAGTGTTTGCTGATCACAGTCCTCACACACACTCACATGCATCTAAAAAAAAAGATTATCTGTCATTACTGTCATAAAGCTGGACATCTGATGCATGAGTGTAAGTTGATGGAGAAGGATGATAAGAATGCTAGGAGATATCATGATAAAAATCTTTCATCTCAGAAAAGGAAAGTTGAGTGTTTTCATTGTGGTAAACTAGGATACAAAATTTCACAATGCTGGTTTGTTAGTGATAAGAATAAATTTCATGCAAACGATCATGCTCTTAACAAGAATAAGTCTGTTCCAATAAACCAGCATATGACATGCTTTAATTGTGGAAAATTGGGTCATAAGAGATTTGAATGCTAGCTGAATGCTGGTAAGAAAAGTTCTAATTCATGCTTTCACTGTGGCAAGATGGGCCACATTGCAGCCCACTGTTGGCATGCTCAGGGTAGACAATTCAATTCTAAAACTGTTAAACTCCTTGCAAATGGAAATGTTTTTGGAAGTAATGTTTTTAGAGGCAAGCACAATGAGTGCTTCAAATGTGGGAAGTATGGCCATACAGTCAAGGACTGTTGGCATATTCAGGGTAGAAATGTGAATCTCAAACATGCTAAATTCCCTGTAAGACAATTTGCAAAACTTTCATGTTATAACTGTGGGAAGCCAGGTCACAGGGCTGCAACATGTTGGCTGGCAGGATATCAAAACCAAACTGGTTTTAGTAAACAGAATTCTTATCCTGTTAACAGAAAATCTCATGCATATACACATGGATTTCATGCAAACAAGAATGTGCATAGATTAAATCCGAAATCTGGTGCATCTTACTATCATTATAGTAAACAGAACTCTCTCTCTGCCAATGAACTTCATGACAACAGTAATGTGCATAAGAGGAATTTGAAATCTGCTAATTCATGCCATTGCTGTAGACAAATTGGTCACTCAATGTATAATTGCAATTTGATGAAATCTGATGACCTTCATGCACGAAAATTGTTGAGAAAACCTGCTAGGAGTAATACTGTTTTGTCAGGACCCAAGACTTCTTGGGTACCTGTTTGTGCAAAATAACATTGCTATGCAGGTGTGCCTTGGGACTGGAATAAAAAGGGGTAATGATCCAAGACACTCAAGAAGAAAACCCCATACTGAACTTTTCAGGTAAACTTCCTGTTCTTCTTATTTTTAGTTTTCATGCATAGCAAGTTAAATCTGTTTTTGCATTTTCATTCATCATTTGTCATGTGCATTATTTTCTGATCATGCATTTACTGAGAGTTCTGTGCAAATATCAGATTAAAGAGGGTTGTCTGTATCTGATGCATACATAGGCTAATTGCAATTGCTTGATAATTGTGTTATGCATAGACTCTGAAAACAAATTGCATTTCGAATTTTCTGAAAAATCTGAACTGCTTATGAGTGTGACTTGAAACTTGTGTGTTGCAATAGCTCACTGAAATTCTGAATTGCATATAGGACTGCATGTTGAATAATTATGCATGATCTCAATGGTATATAAATGGTAAGGTACCAAAAGGCAGGGAGGTCTGTCTGGAGGTCCTTACTATGTGAGAGCTGGTCTCTTAGACCAAGTGCTCCGCCTAGTACCATGGGTCATATTTGCTTGATAGGGCAATCTGAATGTGCATGAATCAAAATCATATGTTCAGTTTCCCATGGCAAACATTGCATGTTTTCAGGGGGAGTTAGTTGCATATCCTTGCATAGCATTCAATGTTGAGTCTTTGCATGTCCCTGCATACATATAGTGCATTGCATTTCCTTATATTGAAAATGCCAAAAAGAGAGTTTGAATGCATATTGTGAGGGGGAGTCAATGCATTGCATATAGGTTGTCAAATGCATACATGTGTCAAAACTCATTGCATATCCTTTCTTACTGATTTTGTTGACAAACCTTAATCATATTCTGAAAACTTTGAGCTTCACAATCTCTCTTAACAATTGGTATTCCTCCTATCAATTGGTATCATTTGGGTTCAGAATTCCATCAATCCTTCATGAAGATTTCAATGGGCTATCTCGATCATAAATATGAAAATTTTGAACTAGAAATCTTCTATTATACAGTTTTATGAATGTCTGAAATAACTCATGTGGTTTAAGTTTAATGTTCATGGAGTTTGACTTTAAAATCTCTTAAAAATATCTGAAGCATGTTTAATAAACCTTAACCATTTGTTTCATGCTGTGTCTTGTGAAAAATCTCTGAAATCTGCACTTTTGAATACATGACTTTAATTGATTAAGTACATGAAACTATTATTGATTTGAAGCAAATGAATGTCTCTGAAATGTCTAAAGGGTTATATCTGTCAGAGCAATGACATTGGTCACTGAGAAACACAAGTCCAAAGGACTGTGTCATGAGGTGCCTTAGTTAACTCTACATAAAATTCATTGAAAATCAGGCAGAGCAATGGCATGCACACTGAGAAATACAACTCACTCATTAAAAAATGATTTGTAGTGTGTCATGATGTGTAAATGCTAACTCTGTTCACATAAAGCATGACAGTTAGTCACACTAAGGGCTTAGGGATATTGGCCTCTAATCAAGGTATATCCTCTAGTTACAATGTGTGCACTGAACTAGAGTGCTCGTAAAATTTGTAGCAAGAAAATTGTTGAACAAATTGAAATATCTGAATATTGATGCAAAAATCAAATTGCTACAACCCTAGACAAAATCATATGACTTCATAATTGCTTGATTTCAATACTAGTGCATGTAATTCTGAAAGAAGTCAATAGATTTGATTGTGTAAGAGAAAGGGAGATTAATCAAGATAAATATGAGGGCTTGGTTCATTTTTATTAAACCATGGTTTTAGATATCAATACAGAATTTTACTGATAAACTCTGCATACATTATGGTTAAACCATGCTGAACAATAAAGCTCATTCATAAGCCCTTATAATGGAAGACTTTGAAAACTTATGTTTTGGATTTATGAGATTGCTATTTCTTTGAAAATCTACTACTTGAAACACTTCTGCTCAATATCATTGATTCATTGACCTGAACCTCTCCTTGTTATCCATCTCATAAGATTCCACTTATTGAGGGGGGAGCTTCCATGTCATATGCAACATGCTGCATAGAAACTCTTAAAGGGGGAGCATTGTGTTCTTGCATTCATATTTTTAGGGGGAGCTCTTGCATTTTAGTATCTTCTTCTGCATCTGCATTAATATTGATTATATCAAAGGGGGAGATCTTTACCAAAGGGGGAGAATTTTATTCAATCATTGCATGCTGGTTTGCATTCACTTCTCAAACTATTTTCTTTTTGATGAAGTCAAAGGGGGAGAATAGTTTGAGTCATCAGAATGACTTTCATAAGAATGTATTACATCATCAGAATGACTCACTGTGTATTGTTGCCATCATCAAAAAGGGGGAGATTGTTGTGCCCCTGGCCCCTGTGGCTTGTGGTTTTGATGATTGGCTTTAGGGGTTTGTGATGATTGGTTTTAATGTGAGTTAATCACTGTGAGTCACCATGGTTTTATTCAGTCATTCTATATTCAGTCATTCTTATATTCAGTCTGTCATTTAAATGTTCATTCAGTCTTTCATATGTTCAGTCAGTTTATCTGCTTACACTGTGAGTCATTGCATTTGAAGTTCAGACTGATTATCTGCTGCATAAAGCATTGATATGCATTAATAGAGTCTGCACATTTGCATCAGGCAGCAAGTGTGTACAACGCCCTGTGTAGGCACGACAAGTCCATACACTGGTTGCACATTGCACTGCTGCAGGCTCTTCTAAGTCTACACATCGTGTAGCTTGCTGGCATAGTCTGTACACTCATCTGTCTGCATGTGTCACCAAGTCCACACATTCCATCATGTGTTTCTTCATGAAGTCTATACATTGGCATGCTGCATCTCTTGAAGTATGTACATCCTCTTCAAGCATTTCAAAGTCTATACATCGCTTGGAGTTCTTTCAAGTCTATACATTGCTGAGCGTCTCACTGACTGTCTCATGCAAGTCTATACATCCTGCACCGTCTCATGCAGCATCTCAAGCCAAGTCCATACATAGTTCATCAGCACTTAGAAGTCTGTACATCGGTCCGTCTTGTTCAACGTCTTAGTGCATTTAAAGTCTGTACAGCGTCCGTCTCAGCCAGCGTCTCATGCTGCGTCTTAGGCAAGTCTATACATCGCCTTCAGACTTTCAAGTCTATACACTCCATGATCTTCCAAGTATGTACATCCACAGTGTAACTTCAAAGTCTGAACATTGTCTCACTCCGTCAAAGTCCATACATTTGTCTTCTCTTCAAAGTCAGTACATTGGCGTTGGGCATCCAAGTATATACATCGCCTTCTGCAAGCTTTATTACAAGTCTGTACATCGCCTTCGAGGCATCAAGCCTATACACTGGACAGTGCTCATAGAGTCTGTACAACATGCCTTGTTGTTCACACCCTTTAAAGTCTGTACATCGGCTTCGCATCTGCAAGTCTGTACATTGGCTTCGCATCTGCAAGTCTGTACATCGGTTTGATATCAACAAGTCTGTACATTGGCTTCAACTCTCCAAGTCTGTACAGCCACACTTAATAGGTAAAGTCTATACATTCTTCAGCTGGAACTGTGCAAGTCTGTACATCGTTATTTGCCAAAGTTTGTACATTGGCATCTGTTCCTACGTTGCACTTCCAAGTCTGCACATTGGGTTCTTTACCTACGTTCAGCTTTGAAAGTCTGCACATTGGCAGTTTTACCAACATTACCTTGCCAAAGTCTATACACTCGCTGTCTTCCATTGTTTCAAGTCTGTACAGCCTTTCCGTTGGAAAGTCTATACATTGGTCGCTGAATGATCTTCAAGTCTATACAGACCTTGACTCGTTCTAGTCTGTACATCGACCAGCTATAATTGGCAAGTCTACACATCGTGATTTCATCGCTTCAAGTCTGTACAGTCTCTCCCTCAGCAAGTCTATACACTGGGGTCGTTCAGTTGCAAGGACATGATGTCTGTACTTTGGGTGCTCATGCATTGCTCTCATCGAAGTCTACACATCCGATAGGCTTGTTACAAGTCTGTACACCGAGGAAGCTTGAAGGTTCTCAAGTGTATACACTCTACACACTTGGTTAACTAATGCACTTAACTGCAAGTCTATACACTATGCTCGCATGAAGATATCCAAGTCTATACACTCTCTCAGTGTACACACTTACTCACTTGCTGTTCTTCAAAGTATGCACATCGCATAGCTTCACATATTTGAAGTCCATACACTGGAGAGTTTGTACATTGCATTTGCATTCACAAGCCTATACATCATGAAGTCTGCACATTGCCGAATGCTCTTCAAGTCTGAACAGCGGATGTCTTCTTATGTCAAGTCTATACACTGCATGCTCACTCAACTAACTCTATACACTCGTGAGTGTCTCATCAAGTCCATACACTGGCCTTGAGCTGAAGACTATGGCTGAGCAAGCCCATACATTGGCTGCTGCTCTTCAGAGTCTGTTCATCGCAGTGAGTTGAAGGTTGTTATAAGTCTGTACAGACGTTGGCTTCTTATGTGAAGTCCACACATTGGAAAAGCCAGTGCTTGCATTGTTCATCACCTGTCTTGTTCACTGCGTCGACGCTGCACGTTGGAAGCGTTGACGCCTTGGGCTGATGTCCAAAGGTGTCTTGATCAACATCAAGTCTGTACAACATGAAGTCTGTACATTGGCTTTTGTCTTGAACAGAAGGCCTTAGTCTACACACTCTTCTGTTATGATAATACACTCTTCAACAAGTATATACGCTGAGCACACATGAAGACTGCTAAGTCTATACACTCCCTCACTCTGTACACACTTGCTATATTGATTTCTGAAATCTATACAATGCTTTGCATTCACAGAGTCTGTACAGGTTGTTCAGACTTAAACTGATGACTTATTCAATGCTATGTCTGACAGGGATTCTTACCGAGATTGATGACCTGGCTCGTGATCCCAGGAGGACGAGGTATGCAGATGCTGACACGTGGATGAAGCTGCCTCGGTTCTGGCGAATTCCTTGGGCGGGAAAACGTGGAAGCCACGCGCCCAGGAGCTGCTGCTGCTATATATATGAGTCTTCTTCCACTGAAGAAGACTGATCGAAAGGAAAGGAGCAAAGTCTATACATCCAGTCTGAGAGCAGCAGAGAGTATTCGATCCAGAGAAGAGAAGAGATAGAGAGAGCCTGCGAAAGAGAAGAAGAGCAGAAGGAGAAGAAGAGTAAGAGAGAGTTAGAGAGCTCGTGAGGGTTAAGAGAAAAAGAAAGTGAGAGAGAAGAGAAGAGGAAGAAGAAGCTTCATCTGAAGACTAGTTCCTACTGGACCGTGGATCAGATCTAGGCCAGTCAGCTCCGTTGAGAGCCACATCTGTGTTTTCATCTTTTACAGCCTTCTGATTGCTGTGTTATTTTCGTTTATTATTTTCCTTTGTTTTCTGATTACCTTTGTACCAAGGAAGGCAGTATTGGTTTCGGTACCGGTTTCGGCCGGTTCCGAAACCGATACGTACCGGTTTCGGTTTCGGCCGAAACCGGATGAAACCAGTTAAAAAATTAAAAATAGTAATAATCCTGTCTAGTTTCGGCCGAAACTGACCAGTTTCGGACCGAAACTGGTCAGTTTCGGTCGAAATTCTTAATGGTTTCGTCCGAAACTATTTAAATAATATTTTTTAATTGTTTCGGACTTGCTACAGTGTTTTGGTCCGGTTTCGGATCGGTACCGGCCGAAACCGATACGTTTCGGCCGAAACGTATCGGTTTCGGCCGAAACTGCCAACAATGCCAAGGATGGCAAACTCGGTTTCGGACTCGGTTTCGGCCGGGTCCGAAACCGATACGACTCAGTATCGGTTTCGGTTTCGGCCGAAACCGGCCGAAACCCACTTAAAAGGTTTAAAAAAACATATTAATTCTAAAAAATCTGAAAAAAATCATAAAAAATTTAAATAATCACTCAAAATCATGAAAAACAATACACATGTATTTGAGTGTATAAGTTAGTGCAATAACCTTGAAGTAGACAATTACGCATTGAACTTCAAACATTGAACATGTGAAAGTTAAACTAATATTCCATTGTACATTTTTTGATGATAGTGTGTTGATGTTTTGATAATAGCAACTCAATGAGTCACCACATAAGAATGATGATGATAGTGTGAATTGTTGTTGTTGTGTGTGCCCCTTGTGCATTCTTGTGCATTGATGATGAAATAATGTCTTCTGTAAGTTGGTGCATGCTAGCAAGTCTATACATCCATTAGCTGATAACTGAGCAAGTCTATACATACATCTAGCAAGTCTATACATCCATCAAGTCTATACATTCTTCAAAGTCTATACATTTTCCATGCATCTTCATAGCAAGTCTATACATCCAGCAAGTCTATACATCCATCAAGTCTATACATTCATCAAAGTCTATACATTCTTCAAAGTCTATACATTCTCCATGCATCTTCATAGCAAGTCTATACATTCATCAAAGTCTATACATTCTTCATGCATCTTCATAGCAAGTCTATACATTCATCAAAGTCTATACATTCTCCGTGCATCTTCATAGCAAGTCTATACACTCTTGGACCAATACATTCTTCAAAGTCTATACATTCTCCATGCATCTTCATAGCAAGTCTATACATCAGCAAGTCTATACATCCATCAAGTCTATACATTCTCCATGCATCTTCATAGCAAGTCTATACATCCATCAAGTCTATACATTCATGAAAGTCTATACATTCTTCAAAGGCTAGCTTGATTAATACATTTTTCAGGATCGACAGTTGTCTTGTCATTTTTCTCCTATACGATTTTCTGTTGAGCATGAATAAGTTACCTAGTTCCTGAAAAAGCATTACTAGAAGTGGGTCCCAACCTTGTAGTATAGGATTGACTGTTGTCTTGTCATTTTTCTCCTATACGATTGATTGTATAAGTTAGTGCAATAACCTTGAAGTAGACAACTACGCATCGAACTTCAAACATTGAACATGTGAAAGTTAAACTAATATTCCATTATACATTAATACAAGCAGTACAATAAACCAAATTAGACAAAATGAATGTTACAAAAATTCATTGATTCTTACCTAATATGGATAATAATTACTAGAAGAACCTTCTCCCTCATCGTCTGGCCCTTGATGTCGATACCCATAACCAGGTTGCATGTATGGTCTACATTCACTATAACCAAACAATGAGGTAGCCAAGTCCTGCATCCCTCTTTGGATCCCTCTTGGAGTGTTTGGTTGGCTTGATTCGAATCCAGTATCAACATAGGAATCTTGAGGAAGAGAAGAGTCACTGGTCGGATATGGATGGAACTGAAATGATGGTTCATAATTCTGGGCCCCATAAATAGTTGCTTCCTGTTGGCCACCTTCGTAACCTGGTATACCATATCCTTGCTGACCTTGACTGTATCCACCTGCACCACCTGCACCACCTGTACCACCTGCAGCACTAGTACCACCTGCAGCACCTCCGGGATGATCATCATCATCATCAGAATCATAAGAAACCAGTCGCCTTTTAACCTTTGAGGATGCTTTTTTCTCTTTTGGAGTGCTTTTTTCAATCAACTTTGACACGAGTCCTTTTCCCCTTGGCGTGTGCCTCACATAAATCTGCTTCAACTCCTCAATTGCCGGGTCCTCTCGAGCAGCAGCATTTGCCCTCTCAGTTTGCCCATGCACTGATGTACTTCTTCTTAAGGAGGACATTCTAGGAGTGACTGGCCTGCTATCTGTATCTGAGTGTCTAGCTGGCTCAAACTCGAACTGCTCCTCAGTGTCATCAACCACCCTAGACTGGTGCGCATGAGTATCTCTGGCCCTCTTTGATTTGCTTCTTAATTCGGGATCTCTTGCCTCATCTTCATCAAGTATGCCCTCTGCCCATCTTCTATCATCAACATCAAAAACGGGCTCATCAACCTACTCTCGTGTCTCCACCCAAGACTGCAAGGGATTATCATCATCAAATAAGCCATCCACATCAATCTCTGCGGCGGCATCCTCGGCGACGCGTTTGTCTCGCAGCTGTTGTCTCAACCTCATATTCTTTATTCTCAACCTCATATTGTAGTGGCAGTACACTAATTTCTCTAACCGATCAGTCTTTAGCCGATTGCGAACCTTTGAGTGTATAAGGCTGAATGTGTTCCAATTCCTTTCACATTGGCTTGCTGATGTGGTTTGACTCAACACCCTGATTGCAATGAAAGCCAATGCAAAACTGTCCAATTCTCTATTGTTCACCATGATCCACCAGTCAGCTGTTACACCAACCAACCATAAACAAATAAATATAAGATGTAAATAAAAATTAATTAAGGAAGATGTAATTGCAAAGAAAGCACAAAGATGAAGTATACCTGGGCTCACTCTTCCCACTGCGTATTGCAATTGGAAGTCAGAATACGTCCCACTTCTCATTCTATAGGAGGTCATCTACAAAAATTACATAATATATTAGCATTACTACGTAAGTAAATTCTATACCTCTTATTCATGAAATCAAACAGGCCAACCTCTACTTCCGCCTGAAGCCTCTTATCTTGTGTCCTCGATAAACGACCAATGACTTTTAAAGTGCCTTGAAGCACCTCGGCATCAACATGTGCATTGGCATTGTACATTAATCGAGGGTTCAGAAAATAACCTGCATTTGTATATAGTTAATGTATGGTCAATAATATATGAATACAAATAATCACTCACCAGCTGCATGTAAGTCGTGGTGTAATGTGGTGTCCCATCTATGGTCAATAATCTTCCACCACTTTGCATGTTCTTTGGGAAGGGACTCCTGCAACTCCAATTTCGCACGGTCCATGGCCTCATACAGATATCCCATATAATTCTTGTCATCGCCATCCACCAATCTTAGGACCTTCACGAGGGGGGTGACTACTTTCATGTATCGTGTTACTCTGCCCCAGAATTTGTTGTTGTCCACGATTTGACAGACATCCAAATAATCCATCTGAGCATCAACATTGCCCTTCTCGATGTATTCCCGCAGGGCATTGTGGTACATGAAAGCTTTCAACTCATTCTTATACCTGTGTAAAGAAATGAAATTTGAATCAAATACGGATCATAACTACAAGGATAAAGAAGTAATAATTGAGTTCAATAGTATACCTATGCAGAGACTCCAAAGAAATGAAATTTGAAGCAAATCTAGTTGGCCCTGCACGGATAATATCCCGCCCCCCACTTGCATGCTCCCTGAACATGTTCAATATCCTAGGATGGCCATAAATATATTGGGTAATCTTTTGTGCCCTTTCAACCGTCTTCTTCACATGTTTGTCCTTCCCTATGTCTTCAAGTATGAGATCAAGACAATGTGCTGCGCATGGGATCCAATATAAATGCCTGCGCTTATGCATCAATTTCCTCCCTGCAGCCTTATAACTGGCTTCATTATCAGTCACAACTTGTACAACATTTTCTTCACCAATTTCGTCTACCATGTTGTCCATCAAATGAAACAAATAATTGGCATTTTTTTCAAAATTTGATGCATCTACAGATTTTACAAATACTGTACCTTCGATGCAATACACCAAAAAGTTAATCATGGACTTTTTCGTGGTACCAGTCCAACCATCACATATAATAGTGCATCCTCTCTCCATCCATATATGCTTGAAGCTTTTAACCCACTGATGGAGCTCCTCAATCTCTCCCTCAAGGCCACGCCCGTATATGTCTCGACGTGACGGCGCCTTCAAGCCAGGGCCAGCATCTGCTATGGCATCCAACATAGGTTGAAAATATTCACTTTCAGCAGCATGTGCAGGGACACCTGCATGAAAAAACCATTTATAGATGCTTTTAAATGCATGCCCTGCAACTTCTGCAGATTTTTTGACCCCTCTTAATGCACTTTTGATCTTAGGTTGTGTAGCCTGGGGCCTTCTGTGGAGATAACTGTCCATGGGGCCTGCTCTCTATGTCTGCGGGGGTGGGGCAGCAACATCAGGACGTCGTGCAGCTGTACTGGTGTAGGTCCCTCCTGAACCCATGGGTGCCTTTCCTTTCCTTCGAGCGGCTTCTTCACGCTCCCTTGCTTCAGTCAGCTCCGGATCAGAATCTGCAGTGCCTTCCTCATCATCATCTCTCCTAACCCTTCTGCCAGAAATCTCCTCAGCAATTTCCTCCTCATCCTCAGTCCTTTGTTGCACCCTCTCCTTTTTCCCCAAAAGGCACTGGCGCATCTCCTCTCGCACCTCTCGTGAACAGTGGTCACATTGTCTCACCTCTCCTCGTACCCCTGCCAAATGTTGCTTGCCTCTGGTAATTCCGCCATACATCTCCCTACCACAATAATTACATTTAACCTTCCTTCTCTTAGCATCAACTAAGGACATGTGGGCCCACCCCGGATCCTCCTGCCCTTGCTGCTCCTGTGTTTGCTGACGTCTAGGCATGATGCTGCATTAAGACAGTGACACACAAAAAGGTATAAGTACAATTAAAAACTTAACCCTTCATTACGAACATGATCCCACCCCAAATTATTCAATGAAGCTTAATTAAGCTTCAATTGAGCCTAAGCAAACCGACTTATACAAAAGGCCCAAATTTTATAAACTAATTAACCCTTAATTATCATTTACCCCTTAATCACCTTTGAAAAAAATCAATTACCAGCATGATCCCACCCCAAAATCTTCTAGAAAGCTTAATTGAGCTTCGATTGAGCCTAAGCAAATCGATTTAGACAAAAGCCCCAATTTTTATGAACTAATTAACCCTTAATTAGCAATTAACCCTTAATCACCCTTCGAATGAATTAATTACCAGCATGCTCCCGCTTCAGATTAGTCAATGAAACTTAATTGAGCCCTAATTGACCCTTACTAAACCTAATTAAAGAAAAGCCCCAAATATAAACTTCTAATTAGGGTTTAATTAGAAGTGTTAACAACTTAATCATGGTTTTAAATTAACCTACAACACAACATTTAACCTACAACAAAAAAAATTTCAACAACTCAACCAAAAAAACACAAAACATAAAAAACCCTAAATTTACCTCCACAAAATTTACCTCCGCAGTGGCAGTCGGACAGTCTCTGTGGAGTGTGGAGTGTGGACAGCCCCCTGCCCCCTAAAGGCTGAGCAGTGTTTAGGCACAGCAGTCAGCACAGCCCCCCAGGCTGAGCCGGCCCCACTAGCACAGCAGCAGTAGCCAGCAGCGCACAGCAGCTCCACAGGGCAGTGGGCACAGGCCGCACCAAGCACAGCAGCTGGCAGGCGGCAGCAGCAGCAGCAGCCAGCAGGGGAGGCAGCCAGGCAGGCAGGCAGCAGCTTGGTCGCAGGCCCACCTCGCAGGATATATTAGGCAGCCGCAGCCGCAGCAGGCAGCAGCACCAGCCGCAGCAGGCAGCAGCTACAACACAGCAGCCGCAGCAGCAGAGCGGCGGCAGCAGCAGCACCCGGCAGCAGCGGCAGCAGCACAGCACGGCGGGGGGGGGGGGAGGGTTTCGGCCGAAACCCAGGTAGCAGCGGCGGAACTTCTGCGGAAGTGGGGTTTCGGGAGGGAGGAGACAGGAATATCACGGGTTTCGGCCGAAACCGACCGGTTTCGGGCCGAAACCGACCGGTTTCGGGCGAAACCAGTATCGGTTTCGCCCGAAACCGATATCTCACTTACGTTTCGGATTGCTACAGTTATTAGGCCATTTTTCGTATCGGTTATGGCCGAAACTGATACGTTTCGGCCGAAACGTATCGGTTTCGGCCGAAACTGCCAACCATGCTGCTCCCTGTAAACCGGACCCCCTGTCATAGTGAGAGAGTGGGGAGAGATGAGAGAGAAAGAGAGAGAGGTTGTCAGAGGGCTGTCAAGACCCCTCTGCAACCCTCGCCTCCCTCCTACTCGCCCCCCCTCTCTCCGGCCTGTCACTGCTCCCTGCAAACTGGACCCCCTGTGACAGTGAGAGAGAGAGAGTGGGGAGAGATGAGAGAGAAAGAAGGAGAGAGAGGATAACAAAGAGCCGCCGGACCCCCTTGCAACATAGATGGCAGTTTCGGCCGAAACCGAAACGTTTCGGTCGAAACGTTTCGGTTTTGGACCGAACCGAAACGATGCTGAAGCCTCGGCCAAAACGTTTCGATTTTGGACCGAACCGAAACGATGCTGAAGCCCCAGTTTCGGCCGAAAGCAAATGTCGGCTATTAAGAAAAAATAGTTATTTAATTGGTTTCGGTCCGAAACCGAAACCGAAACCTTGACTACCATCCTTACCTTGCAACCCCCTCCCTCCCGCTCACCCCCTTACTTTGCAAACTAGACCCCCTATGTATGGGTCTGTGTGTGTGTGTGTGTGTGTGAGAGAGAGAGAGAGAGAGAGAGAGAGAGAGAGATCCCCTGCAACCCCTGCCCCCTTCAAGCTTGCCCCCCTCCCTCCCGCTGGACTCACCCCTTCAAGCATCCCCCCCAAAGGATATCGCCCTTGCAATCACCACCGAGACCGACGTAGCCCTCTCCCCCCAAATGGACCCAGACATAGATTAGGTCATCTCTCTCTCTCTCTCTCTCTCTCTCTCTCTCTCTCTCTCTAGGTGGGAGTCCACTAGCTGATCCCTCCCAGTACACTCCCCCTCCCTGGCAAACCCTCTCCAGCGAACCCCATTAGGGTTTTTTGGAATCGGGGTTGGGGATGAAAACTGAGAGGGGGGCAAAGTTGGGAGAGAGATGAGTCTTTTTTTAACCCATGGGTATTTTCATCTTTTCCCACCTCGAGTTAACATTAACCAGGGTTAGATTCATGACTGATAATGGGGGGTTACGGTGATGATATTTTTGCACTATTGTGACAAAAGTAAGGATATCTTTGCTAATATATTTTCAGGCATGATATTTTTACAAATAGACGTTTTACAGTGATTTATATGCAAAAAACCCAACCTAAAAATGTCATTCACAATGGTGCCATCCAGCTACTTTATCCCTTATTTCTGACTCACCAGCTACCAGCTCAGAAATCAGGCTGTGTCAAAAAATTAAAAGGATGATAATTTCTTTGGGTGAGGGGGTTGTGTTCATTTCATTTTGTTGCTGATAGTTGCGTTGTAGAAGAGCATATATCCCTATATCAAACTAACTTTCATTTTACACTTTGTTTAGAATTCTTTGAAAAGTATAGGGAACCTTTGAGTATTGCTTCCTCGTTGCATGAGCTTAAAGTACCTAACCAAGAAGTAAGCTTTTACCTGCTAACTTGCCTAATGGGAGTTCTAATGGACCCTCTCCTGTCCAAAGTTATTGCCTATGTACTTGGCGCTGCCTTATAGCAAATTGATGATCAGAAAGAAACTGGTCAGAAAACTTTGGCAGATCCTTTGATCCTTCATTGGGAAAACTTTGCCAGATCCTTGGATCCTTCATTGGGTCTGACTGATCCTATGTCCTATGTTGATTATGATAGAAAATCGTTTGGATAATTAGACTCGGAGACTTTAAAATTTGGTCACTCTCACATGCTTGGTGATTCCCAGTAAATATTCATTGGAACCAACCATGAACCCTTTCCCTCCCCCTTCTTCCAACAATAAAAGAGGGAAAATCTGCCGCCATGCATGCATGCACATTGCCCGGTGAGCAGCTAAACTGGTAGGGCATGATACGGGCATTTCTTCACCCTCTAAATGATGTTACATTTGCAGGTATGATGGTCCTTGTCTGCTGGATGCAATAGATTCTCTTCAACCTCCTTTAAGGGATGTCTCTAAGCCTCTGCGTTTGCCTATATGTGATGTTATTAAGTCACATTCTGTGGGACATGTTTCAGCTAGTGGCAAATTGGACACTGGAGCTATTCGAAATGGTACAAAGGTACAAAATTTCCACTCAGTTTCTATTTCAGAGTATTCTTGCATGCAAAGTATGAATTGCCAACTTTTTATGCACAGATGTCTTGTGAGACATCTATTTGAGATTAACAACCATTCTGGGGGTTTTTTCTAACGGAGTAATGGTTTTGGATTCGATCTTTTGCAAAACAGAAGGGTGGTGGTGGTGGTGGTGGTTTTTTTTATTTTTATACTCCGTGATATTTCCTTTGTTGTTCCTTTCTTCTTTGTGATTATTCATGTTGGCATTCTTAGTTATATTTTCGGGAGAAGATGTGCTATGCTGCAAATAATTTTTTCACAGCTGCCATCTGTTCTGGGAACTGGAATTGGCCAATTGCCTTGTTAGAGAGGTCATGGCAGAGATGAGACAAATGAGAGAAAGAATTGTGTATCTACCATTTCCACATTGTTTGTCTCCTGAATTTGGAAAGTATGCGTATTTGACAATTGACATATATATTCTTATCCTGATGATTTGTTTGCATTGAAAATACTGCAGGCTTGGAGTTGTTAAAAAAATCGATTAGAAAAATATTTTACCCAGGTTGTCATTCTGCTTAGGACATTTGTTTGCTCATGAGATCTTGTTATGCATCGTTTTTTTAAGAGTATTGGTTTTTGATTCCTTCTGAGGTTTATATGGTCCTCTTCCAGGGTTGGCTGAGGTTCCTTGCCCTCCCACAAATAAAAAGTAAGATCAAATTCCACCATGCTTTGGATTATTTAGAAGGCAGTGTACACAAATTCGGTTTTTATCTGCCAACATATCTTGGGAGTGAGCCAGGCAAGGGTTTTAGATGACCCGTGGCTCATTTTCGTCAGAAGTCATAAGGTTTCAAACAGCGCCTTCCTCCTCATTCTTTCAGAAAACCCCATTGATACCTGTGGCATAAGTTAAGGAATTGCGGTGCAGTCTGCACCTAGCCCCTGTACTGGGGCAGTGCAAGTTGGAACATAATAGAAGCCTGCCTCAAAGCGTCTGGTAACCCTGTGTCATGCCCCGTATGGGGTCATCTCTTCATCCAAAAAGTAAAAAAAGTCCGGACTAATAGTATTGTTGCTGATAGCTAATGCTGTAATTAGCATTGCTAATAATGATAGTCATGTTCCGCATTCCTTATGATCAGTATCATAACTTGTATATTTTGTCTTGTCTCTACTGCAGGTTGTAGTTATGCCCTGTGGAGATACAGCAACAGTGCGATCCATTGAGCGTGATTCCTGTACATGCAGTGTAGCGAGAGCTGGTGACAATGTGGCAGTTGTTTTGCAAGGCATTGTCACAGGAAACGTGATGTCGGGGAGTGTTTTGTGTCATCCAGAGTTCCCTGTCGCTGTTGCGACCTGTTTGGAGCTGAAAGTTCTTGTCCTGGATGTAGCTATGCCAATTTTAGTAGGGTCAGAGGTAGGCTGTGCTTTGTTGTTTCTTCAATTTCTGCTCGAAATTTCCTCAATTTTGCAAGTGACGATTGTGTATAATAGGTTGAGTTTCACATACACCATGTCCGGGAGGCTGCAAGAGTGTCAAAGATTTCATCAGTGATAGATCCCAAAACTGGCAAGCTCTCCAAGAAGGCAGCACGTTTTCTTTCAGCAAAACAAAGTGCTGTTATTGAGGTACCTGCTGCATGAGATGCCATAATGTAGAATGGCATGAATTTTTGTCCTTGAAATTCATGTTTGCATTAGGTCTTGCCATTTAACTACCTTTTATACATTAAAATATGCATAAAACTTGGATTTCCAAGCCTTAATGTCTTTTCAGCAGCATCCCTTCATCTCTACCTTTGATTGTACTGCCTCTATTTATTCTCAAATAAAATTGCTGGTACAATGAACATTGTTTTGGGAAAAAAGAAGTGATTGTCAACTGTCGTCACTGTCCTTTTAGAATTATTTGATCATGAACAGTAAGTTAATCTAGGGTATGGACTATCAATTTCTTAGGAATATGTATATGATTCCTTGTTTGTTACCCCAGAATTATTTGATCATGAACACTACGTTAATCTAGTGTATGGTGTATCAATGTCTCAGAAAGATGTATATGATTCTTTTGACTTGTTTTTGACCCAACTGTTTGCAATCTATTCTTCCAAACTAGAAATTTCTCCTCACTTTTCATTTCCGCTGTCTTGCATATTCAATTTTTGCATTGGATTTGTCCAGACCTCTTCTTGCTGTTGCTAACCTTGCTTGATGATAGGTTGTCCTTGAAGCAGCTGTTTGCGTGGAGGAATTCTCCAAGTGCCGGGCTCTTGGGAGGGTGTTCTTACGGGCATCTGGGAGTACTGTGGCTGTAGGTATTGTAACCAAGGTTATCCAATAGCAGTAACTCATCTGGCGACTGCTTTTTAAGTCCTCAAGTCTTCCAGAATTTTACAGTGTACGTGTCTACTTGCATGACATGTATATAATATAATTAAACCCGTAACCACAAAAGAGATGCGAGAAGTGGACGATTTGATCGAGATTTGATGTGGGCATAACGCCAATTCACGTGTCTTCTCAGGAGGTGCTTAGTAATTTGATTTGCTCTTTTTACAATGAGGTGGTGGTTGCAGTGGAGATTGATACCTTCACCTGGTTGCGAGGCTGTTAACCAGAGTTTTGCAAGCTAGATCCTTGGCTGAGATGATAAAGCAATCCATCATTGATTGTTTGTCTGCTTTGTATCCCTTGTGAGCTCCATTTTCTCTTGATTGGGGTGCGTGTCACATCTCGTGCTCTATATTGTCAAAATATTGTCTGTTTTGGTCTATAAATTTTACAATTTTGTCTCTTTTTTCAGAATGAGGGACTTTTCGAGAGGTCATCTATCTCAATACTAATTTTCATTAAGTATTTTTAATTACATAGTTCTTTACAAGAATTCAGTAGATATTTCAAGACATCTCGGTGATATATAGTACAATTTAGTTATATTTAAGGGTGTTATAGTTTATCTCTTATATAGGTGACATTTTCACCGTTGGACATGTATAGCACATAATCAAACTCTTAGGTAGCTAGGATTTTAAAAGTGGTCTTTACAGGTGCAAGGGGTGACTCACTATGTAATATTTTATCTTATTAAGGATTCAAGAGGTGGCTCTCGTGGCGTAGAATTTTGCTATGCATGGTATTTAGTTTGCACATTTTTGATTGGGGTATAGTTCTGATATTATTTTGTCACGTTTCATATTTTATATCGTCTAGGTATTGTCTGTTTTGTCTTATCGTCTTCATAATTTCATCTTTTTCAAATAGTGATCAGTTCTAGAAGGTGGGATTTCTTGGGAGGTCATTCATTTTAAGCATGTTTAACTATGTAGTTCTTAACGAGAGTTGAGTTGATATTTCAAAAGACATCTTGATGATATATAATATAATTTAATTATATTTGAGGGTGTTATAATCTCTCTCTCTTATATAGGTGACGTCTTCGTCATTGGATATATATAGCATAATCAAATTCTTATACAGGTAGGATTTTAAAGGTGATCCTTACAGACTCAAGAAGTGGTTCCTATAATGTAACGTTTTATCCTATTACGGGTTTAAGAGGAGACTTATAGTGCATTTAGTTCTCGCACTTCTGATTAGGGTACGGCTCTGCTATCATTTTGTGACGTCCCGTATTTTATATCGTCGAGATATTGTTCGCTTTAGTCTATCGATTTTACGTTTTTATCTCTTTTGAAATGTGATCGGTTTCATAGTGAGATTTTTTGAGAGGTCATCTGTTCAAATATTACTCTCTATTAGATACGTTTAATTATAGAGTTATTTGTAAGAATTGAGTCGATATTTCAAAAGTTATCCCGATAATATAGAGCGTAATTTTGTTATATTTGAAGGTGTTACGGTGTGACTTATGTTTAAAGATTCAAAGAAATAGGCTACATGTTAGTGAGTGAGAAAAGGTAGACTTTCGATAGATAGATAGATAGATGGATGGGCGGTGTCCGCAAATTATGATCTGAATGGGGGGGGGGCGGAATTGACCGCGGTCTCGACGAAGGCTGGTAAGCCACAACGGGAGGTGCTCACAGCTTGCAAACCAATACACGATAATAATGTGGGTCTGGACATGTAGGCACCGCGGTCTAATTTGTCTTTTTTTAAAAAGAAAATCGGTCTCAATCTCTAAAGGTTTTTTGAAAAAAAAAAATCGGACACAGTGAATCGAAACTGATTGGCCCATTATTTTGTTTGTTTGATTCATGTTCTTTTTGATTTTTTTTCAACCTTCTAATCAAATATCAGACAATGATAATCAGGGTTTGCCGGCCTGGCCGATCCGGTCTCGGCGCGGGTCGGGTCGGGTCGGCCGGGTCGCACAGCGACCCTGTCCGCTCTCTATGACTCTCGGTGCGTGATTTTTTAATTTTTTTAAATTTTTTAAGAAAATTTTATTTAAAGATAAATGTGATATATATTTAAAAATATTAGAATGTAGAGTTTTTTATGATAATAGATCCATACTAATTATATAAAAATAACATATTACACCGCTTAATTAAACATCCTATTATATACAATACATAAAAAATTCATTTAAATTACTTAATATGTTAAAGTAAACAGTGACATAATAATGACATTCATTCATGAAGTATAAAATACAAAAACTCACTCATCTTCCTCATCTGTGATGCCCGAATCTCAAAACTCACTAATCCTCGTCATCAGTGAAGTCCGAATCCCAAAACTCATCATCAGATACATGAGACTGATCACCCGCATAATCTAACTCTATCCTAGTGGGTGGGGGTACATGTGGGTGGGACTGAAAATATAAAACCATCTGCACAAATGACGGGTCGTGTGCTGCGGTGGAGAGTACATGAAAATCTGTAAAAAAAAGTCCTCACTACATCTATAGCTTCAATTCTATCATGTGCGACTGGTGCTGGTGCTGCTCGAACTCTGGACGTGGAGGAAGATCCTGCTCCGCCCTGTGCTCATGGTGAGGGTACCTGGGATGTAGAAGAAGATGTCATGTGTGTGCTACGAGAACCGTATCTATCCTGTAACTGTGTCCGAAAGGAATGTCGGACATCTCCCGGAACTCGGTCGCATGCACGAACATCGCGTCCCACTCCCGCAAGGTGCTCCGTAAATCTGTGTATGCCGGTGACGCGATGTTCGCAGTATCTACAGTGCACATGTCCATCACCCTCAACAGAGTATCCATGCTCCCACGCAGGGTGACGTCGTCCGTCCATGATGACCTGCAAATGATGTAAAAGTTTACATTAGTAATTTCAATGATAAGTACAGAACTCAAGATATGAAGAAATTTACAATTAATTATTAGTTAGTTATAAATATAATCAAATGATACATACTCATTAAGAGTATGGACCCAAATTGGGCCAGTGCCCATCTCCAAACAATCTGACATTAAAAGTGTTCCGTAGATAGGACATATAGTCTTCATAGCGCATTGAACCTGAATAGTTCTCCCAGTATATGCGTACGTAGTATTCATACTGCTGCGAACCTTGTGCGTACACGACCTCTACTGGCGCAGCTGCGGCATAAGGATATGGATACGATGGGAAAAATGAACTACTGCTATCTGAGTCGTCATGATACATCGGCTGCTGCGGCCATGACCGTCCATACGATCTTCCAGATCCCTGGGAGTCATGTGTGCTCATCCTCTCAAAATCAGACAACACGCCTTGATAGCTGGTACTGTCTGCAACCGAACTTCCATAGTAGGGATCCCAATGATCAGCTGCCCGCCTCGTCCCTGCCGGTAGAGCACCGTGGTCCTCATCTTACGTGACATGTGTGAAGTGCTGCTCCTCTGTCCATGCGCCATGTTGACGGCCCCCACGACCTCTACTATGACCACTGCTGTACTCTCTGCCACCGGCACTAGTATCCTCACGACGACTCCGTTGGCCACCTTGAGAACCGTCATCTCCATGGGATGAAGACCCTGTCGGTGTAATATCATCATCGGAGTCATGACTCCCACTGATGCGGGGCTCAACAGAGGGCTCGGGAGTGTCGTCATCTGCATTGGGATCTAATGTCTCCATATCTGCAATATCTATCGGATTTAATGGTGGTCCACTGTCCTTCTTGCTGCTGAATAATGTGGTCCATGATGATTTTTTCTTCTGTGGAGCAGGGGGCGGCTTACCTGTTACATGTTGTGTCCCTCTAGATGCCTGAGAAACAGAAGCCTGGTTAGATAATTTTTCAACTTACTTTCTACTGTGTAAGTCTGTTTGTATACCTGAGACGACTGACTGGGTGTCTTAGATGTTGAGCGTCGTGACGCAGCAGACTGAGATGGTTGTTTTGATGCTACCGAAGACTACACAATTGAAAGAATAATATATTCAATTACCAATGAAATACAACATATAAATGTAGAAATGACAATATAATTTCACCTCTCTAAATGAGGAACTCCCCCTAGCCTCTCTTGAAGTAGATAACCTTATGGGTTCCGCAGATATTGAATGCCGCGGTGCAGCAACTCGGGACCACTGTTCTCCCGCAATGTTGTCATTTGTCAGACCGACCTGCAATATATTCCTTACATCATCATACATCAATATATGACTACACTATCTAATGAAATTTGCGATTTGATTTTCATGTATTAATTCACCGTAGGTGGCTCTTGACGCTCAATTGATGGAGGTTGCATCAATCGCTCCCATCCTGTATCATAGTACGCTGCAATCGCAAGACAATGAATTACATATTAGTACCAGCTAAAGATCACAGCTCATTTATTGGACGAGAATGTAATTGTTTACCTGCCATGTGAAGATCGTGGCTCATTTGTCTGTCCCATCTGTCCTCCACAATCTCTAAGATGGTGGGTCCATATTTTTTGGACGTTGCAAGGATCTTCCGCTTGGCAGCTTCAATTTTGCTGTATACCAACCCCATGGTTGGTACTCTATCCCCATCCACACATCGCAGTACCTCATACAGTGGCTCTATCAATGACACTAATACCTTCACTCTCCCAAAAATTCGCGGTGTTGACAATCCCCTTAACCTCCCCTCCTTCACGTGAAGCAGTAAAAGAGGAACTCAGCCAGGTCTCACCTCTAAACATTTGCTTCAACCCATCCTTATGCTTCAGAAGGCTCTGCAATGCGATGTAGTTGGTGGCAAATCGTGTGATGCCAGGCCTCAACAATTCGCCGCCACAATGCTCTCTCATCCAAGCCAGTACAAGTGTGTGGTTGTAGATATATTTCATGATTTTTTGTGCCACCTCGACCACAGATTTAACCACACGAAGCTGCCCAATCTCCTTCAGTATCAGATATACACAGTGTGCTGCACAGGGGGTCCAGAAAATGTGCCGTCTGCTCCTCATTAGCTCCTCCCCAGCCTTCTTATAGTTCGACCCATTGCCAGTCACCACTTGTACAATGTACTCCTCCCCAATCTCAGTCACCACTTGTTCCATCAATGACAAAATATATTGGTAACAGTGAATTTGACCAGACGCATCCACTGATTTGTGAAAGAAAACCTGTCTATCACAATAAACAAGGAAGTTGATCAGACTAGATTTTGTGATACCTGACCATCCATCACACATCAGTGTGACTCCGTACTTTGTCCATTTCTGTTTGAATGAGTCAATGTAACTTGATCTCAGCAACTTGTTCATCAAGATAAACGCCGGCCAACTCTCTCGCTGTAGGTGGCTGCACGTGTAACCCAAGGACTTGTGCTTCCTGAAACATTGGCTTGTAGTAAGGGCTATTGGCTGCATTGAAAGGCAGACCCGCGTGGTGCCACCATTTTGCAACGGCCTGACCAAGTTTCCATTTAGGCCCCTTCTGGCCATATGCATCGTCCATCCTCGTTTGCTTGCCATGCTCTCGGGATAGTGCACCGGGCTCCACATCTTCAATGTTGATCGATTGTGTCCTTTTTCTTTGTGAACCCGAGTCAGCAGTCAAGAAACTCCTTATGCCCCGTGGTTGTCGAGTCGTAGATGAACCACCACTCCTTGATGCTCCGGTCCTCGCCGCCTTGCGACTTCGGACTCTCGTGTCCTCGAGATGTCAACTCTTCCCTGCTCTGACGTAATGCCTCACGGAAATCGGCTTCGTATGGATCATTCATCGTGACATACACATTAGCCTGCTCAGTACGTGCTTGTTGGTCTTCGTCACTGGGTGTCCATGCACATTCCTTCTCGTCGCTGCCGCTTGCTCTTCCGCTCACTGCCACTTGATCTCTTTTTTTCTTTTTTTCCTTTTCTTGCGTCTCAGCTCTCTTCTCCCGCAGGTGCCTGGCCATTGCAAGTTTCACATCTCGAGACACATGGGTACACCCAGCAACCTCAGAGTATCCTGCACCGGCTCCTCCTGCCAAATGCTTCTTCAACCGAGACACCCCTCCTCCCCGGTGTTCTATTTTACAATAGTTGCAATGCCAACACCGTCGATTGCCATCCAACATAACTCCGTGTGACCATCCAATATCATTTGGTCGTTCCCTAGGAGCCATAGAGTGCTTAACTGTATCTCCTAAATTTAAGAAATACAAATTAAAAAATACATTATGTTAAGTCTACAACTAACAGTGAAAATAATATCATTATTTCTACAACATACAAAACCTAATTCAATATTTAATACATCTCAATATAATTTAGTTCAAAATAATATCATTACTTCTAAAACATGCATATAATGCTAATTTTTTTATTTAATACATCTACATTTAGTTTAAAATTATTTGTAAAATATTTATCACTAATTATATATTTAAATTATAAACATCTCTAATTAAATTACATTATACATCTATATTTAGTTTAAAATTATTTGTAAAATATTTATCACTAATTATATATTTAAATTATAAACATCTCTATTTAAATTACATTATACATCTACATTTAGTTTAAAATTATTTGTAAAATATTTATCACTAATTATATATTTAAATTATAAACATCTCTAATTAAATTACATTATACATCTAAAGTAACTTTAAAATTATTTGTAAAATATTTATCACTAATTATATATTTAAATTATAAACATCTCTAATTAAATTACATTATAGATCTAATTTAACTTTAAAATTATTTATAAAATATTCAACACTAAATTTATATTTACATTAAAAATATCTCTAATTAAATTACATTATACATCTACATTTAGTTTAAAATTATTTGTAAAATATTTATCACTAATTATATATTTAAAGTATAAACATCTCTAATTAAATTACATTATACATCTAAATTAACTTTAAAATTATTTGTAAAATATTTATCACTAATCATATATTTAAATTATAAACATCTCTAATTAAATTACACAATACATCTAAATTAACTTTAAAATTATTTATAAATTATTCAACACTAAATTTATATTTACATTAAAAACATCTCTACTTAAATTACATTATACATCTAAATTAAATTTAAAATTATTTGTAAAATCTTTATCAATAAATTTATATTTAAATTCAAAACATCTCTACTTAATTTAAATTATAAATATTAACTTTAATTTTTTGTAAAATATTTATCACTACAGATATATTTAAATGAAAAACATCTTTAATTTTTTTAAAATAAAATATTATTTTCTTTTACGTCTACAACTAATAATGAAAATAATATCATTAATTCTACAACATGCAAGACTAAATTTAAAATTGAATACATCTCAATTAAATCTAATATTTAAACATGAATTAAATAATACATCAAAAATAAATTTATTTCTACAATATGAATTAAATAATATTTATATTATTTCTACGACATGAATTAAACAATACATCAAAAAAATTTATTTCTACAACATGAATTAAATAAAAATTATATTATTTCTACAACAGTACATCAAAAATAATATTAAATAATCTAAAAAAATTTATTCTTATATTTTTTAAATTAAGAAAAAAATATAAAAATATAAAAATTAATTTATTTTTTATTCCCCCCCCCAAACCGCCCCTGGCCCAGCCCCACCACCGCCCCTGCCCCACCCCCACCACCCCAACCCCCGATGGCAGACGCCCCCCCCACCAATCCGCCCCTGGCCTAGCCCCACCACCACCGTCCCCCACCGCCCCTGCCCCACCCCCACCACCCCAACCCCTGGCCGCCCCTCCCCCACCCCCACCACCCCTGGCCGCCCCTGCCCCACCCCCTCCCCCACCCCCACCACCCCAACCCCCGGTGGCAGACACCCCCCCCCCCCCCCGTGGTGGCAGATGGCCCCCCTCCCCCACCTCCAGCCATATCCGGCGGTGGACGCCCCCCTCGCCCACCCCCACCCCCACCTCCGGCCAGATCCGGCTGGCAGACGCCCCCCTCCCCCACCCCCACCTCCGGCCAGATCCGGCGGTGGACGCCCCCCCTTCCCCACCCCCACGGGGGCAGACCATTTTTTTTAAAAAAATTTCACCTACCTCCGATCGCCGCCCTGAGCCGCCCAAAGCCGCCTCCGCCGCTCTGATCGCCGTCCGCCGCCGCTGCACCGCCGCTCGCCGGTGGGAGGGATGGAGGAAGAGCCTCCCCCTTCGGCTCGTTAAATGGGCGAACCGCCCCGACCCGTTCGTACCGAGCCGGTTCCCGCCTCGCATCGGAGCGGTACGTGGCGGGACGCAGGGGACCATGCGGTCCAGTGCGTCCCGTCCACGACCCCCAGCCCGCCTGACCCGGTGCTCTCATGACTTATGGTTAAAGTCACTTAGCTAAGTAATTAAGCCATTCCAGTCCTCGTGTAAGATCCGATCAATGTCTCAGGTCAAAGGACCAACGATGCTACTGAGACAGTTGAATCTTTAGTTGACATTAGGTATAATCAACCATCTGAAGATCCAATAGCGGACCAGTTCAGTGTACATCCTCCAAGGACATACACCTACACATATGTGTTGGTGTCCCGCACCAATGACCATGAGACTGGTCATTGACACATCATGTGTACTGCTTTAATAGGTAATCAAAGTCCCCGAGTGATTACCCTCCAACCAGGAACCGTTTAAAGTATGTGTTCATGTAAAGTCAGTCTCATAATCGAGATCCCATCTCGAGTTGACTTTACAACCATATATCCTAGAGATAACGTAAAGTAATACACAATCGCATATTTATGCTCAAATACCACTTTATTAATAATGAACAGGATCGTAGATAAATCGGGTCTACCCGACCCTAAATTGGCCTGTAGCACACCAACACTAACAGACGCCCCCCTCCCCCACCCCCACCTCTGGCCAGATCCGGCGGTGGACGCCCCCCCTTCCCCACCCCCACAGGGGCAGACCATTTTAAAAAAAAAAAAATTTCACCTACCTCCGATCGTCGCCCTGAGCCGCCCAAAGCCGCCGTCCGCCGCTCTGATCGCTGTCCGCTGCTACTGCACCGCCGCTCGCCGGTGGGAGGGATGGAGGAAGAGCCTCCCCCTTCGGCCCGTTAAATGGGCGAACCGCCCCGACCCGCTCGTACCGAGTCGGTTCCCGCCTCGCCCCGGAGCGGTACGTGGCGGGACGCACGGGACCATGCGATCCATTGCGTCCCGTCCACGACCCCCAGCCCGCCTGACCCGGTGCCCGCCTGGGTCGGGGCGGGTCGGGGCGGGACGGCAAACCATGATGATAATAACAATATCTTTGGTACTGAAAAATCTTTAAAGAAAGAGTTGAGATCAGTTTTGGGAGGGTGTGGTTAACAAAAACGTACAAGCAAAAAGCCAAACAGACAGTCCACCTCCTAGGATAGGGTCAGCATCTTATCTTCCAGTCATCCCATCGACTTCTTCGGCTGAGAATCAAAAGAGAGAGAGAGAGAGAACAGAGTTAAAAGCATCCTGATTGATGCATGTTTGTTTGGGATCAGAAATAAGATCCATCGCGATAAGATCAGATTATTATCATTAATCTGGGCTTAATCTTTACTTATGTCACTTAATTTTTTTTTTTAAAAAGAAAGCAAGGGTTAATAAATAAATTCTCTCTAAGCCCATGTTGACATTTTTTTTTTCATTCACCACCCCCCCCCTCCTCTCCCCACTTGGCTTTTGAGCTCTGCGTCCACTCTCCACCTTTCCAGCTGGCCTCTCGATAGATCCAGAAGGACAGCTCGTACGCAAATGATGATGCTGCCGAGCGCCCTCAACACCGGCAACCGAAATATTAAGGTATGAGATCGGGTTTGGAGTGGATATCGAGTGTAGAAATTTTTTCAATTTTTTTTTTAAAAATTATCTTTAGTTAATTTTTAAAAATTTTGAGCTCTCTCTCTCTCCCTTTTTTTTTCATTCTTATATCTCTCTAAATCTCGAGATCTTAGTAAAGATGCTAGATCTCACGTCAAAGTCTTGAGCCGTCCGATCTAGAGCGATCACAAGATGCGGCCACTTCAGCAAAGAATACTGTAAAGAGGGAATAAGACGATCAAGGGGTCCACGGTTATAACCCCTGAGAAAACCCTCCGATGTCTAAGTCAGCGAACGGTAGAAGTAATGGGCGAAGGAAACAGGAGAGAAGAAGGGCACGAGATCTCTCTTCATCAGTTGAAGTGGCTCAGAGTGGACTCATCTTTCCGGAGAGATTCTTTAAGTTTATATAGCGGTGGGCCTCACCGCCAAGGAAGGAGAAGGATGGGGTTCGGAGGAGACTGCGTCCGGGTGAGGGACTCTTCCCATCCAAGGACTCTTCCCTCCTCCTCATCTCTATTCCTTGATATCAACGCAATCCTCACTCAGATAGGTGCAAACGGCGAGGACTTAGCCCCAACTTGCTAAGGAGTCATGTCCCCGAGCTAATCCATAAGGAGAAGCCGTGGAACACTTTCCTTTCGCTAGGGCCACCCGTTCGACCTTGGGATCGCTCGGTGTGATCTGTTGGCTTTCCCCGGTCAGGAGGGGGGCCGATCTAACGGGCGCCGAGTCGAGACTCCTTGGGCGAAACAATCCTCAAAATAGGTGGGCCGGGTAGAGGCTACCACTTAAAGGGCCGAACAGGCTGTGATGGGCCATTTGGGCCGTATGCGCAGTAGGTTGCGAATTTCTCCCTCTACTTTTTTTATATAGATGATGAAATATTGAGACATTTAGAAATATTCTTAAGAGACTAAAATTCTAATGAGTAAAATCTCTAAAAATTCTGTTCAACATCCGTTCCCAACACTATCTTAAGAATCCTCTCTCACCTACACAATCAATCCAGAAGAAGAAAAAAGACTTCAGCAGGAGAGAATAGCTGACGCTGCCCACGGGTCTCACCACAAACAACCATTCTTTTACCAAACATTATTCATAGCCTTGCCCCCTCTCTCTCTCTCTCTCTCTCTCGACGTCAACATGATGAGCTCGAAACCTTTGAGGTTATCCTCAGCATCCACCCCCATCGAAGCTTTGAGCTTTGGATGGCCTGCCAACGAATACCAACCAGTCTCCCCTAAACTGCGCATTACCTAGTCGAAGAACCGGGGGTTTCTTCTCCTCTTCTCCTTCTTCATTTTCTAGGTAGATGATCTTTGCCAAGAACTCGCAAACTTAATAATCCTGTCTGGCTCGTTTGACAGATCTAGGCCCAGTTTGGGAATCAAATATGGATTACTTGATCACGAGTAATACTAGCTGCTGCACGGTACCTTGGATTATGGAATATCTTGAGTGTGCAATGGGTTTCTTATTTTCTATTTTCAGAGGTACACATTTACACAAGGCACATTAGCCATGATCTGATCTTTAATCTTGATTTCCTTAGACGGCGTGTACCTCAAGTAGGCTCCCAGGTCGATATAAAATTTTAAAAAATAAAAAAGTTCAAAAATCCACCATATGGTGTGCAATAACCACACCACTAGACTTTGTAAACGGACCGAATACAGAGCGAATAACGTGATATCTGAATCCGTTCCGATTATAATCCGTCAGATATCCGAATCCGACAGATTCTATATATTTGGGTGTAATTTTATCACTATCAAAATTCTAATTTGACAGATACTATTCGGATCCGGATATAATTGGCTATCTAAATAGGTGACATGACTTACGAGATAAATTAGAATATCTTACAAAGCACTCTAATTTTTTTAAAAAATAAAAATTTTAAAATATTACGTACTCAGAGTGTGTAGCACACTTGCATGTGGAACGAACCTTTCTTACAAAAAAAAAAAAAACTTGATGCCCATTCAAGTTGTGCAATCTAACGTGTGCATCCAGACAAAAAAAAAACTCGAACATTTTTAGGTGTCGCCCATCCCGTCGAGATTACTTAAATCATATCACCATCTTGCCACCGCAGTAGAGATGTTAATGGATCGGGTTCGGCTCGGGTAGATCAATACCATACCATATCCGTGAAAATTTTACTAATACCATATCCGGATAGTGCCCTATTATTTTCGCAGATATGGATACAGATATATTCGTCACGGGTATGGATATATCCGCAGATATCTGTATCCATCTATAAACATGAGTCCACATTCACATCCAAAGAAATGTTAGATTTATGAGAATTAGAAAAAAGAAATCCGATCAATTCTTTCCTTTCTAAAGTAATTTTTATGTTTTATAAAAATGATCTTATAATTTTAGCAAGAAGTCTAAACTCACAAACTCAACAAGAAGGGCAACGGATTGGGTTCATGTCAAAATCATAGGCCTAACATGTACAACAAATTATTAAGAGCGGGTTCAGATCGGGTATGGGTTTGAATGCACTAAATCCATACCCTATCCAAATATGAAACGAGTATTTCGAGGAAGAACTTGAAGAAGAATCCTCTCGCGACCCCGAAGACTCTGGGGGGAGAGGGAGCTGCCAGATGGCCTCCGCTGTCGACTCGGCCAACTCTGCGAACGCCGCCGCAAGCCTTTGCTCCTCCGCCGTGCCCTCGCGCCGCATTAAGGAACCTAACGACTCGAAGGGAGGCTAGACCCTTGAAAACGGAGGAAGTCTGGAATGTCGAAGAGCGCCCAAACGCCTATATACTCTCGCGGGAGGCGGCGCGCCGTTCCGACCTCCGAGAAAAGGGGCCCCCCTCGTTTCAAATACGTCAGGATTACCATCATTACGGGCCTCGGTGACCACGACACGTGGCTTACTCACACCACCAGATCTCCACCCACCTGAGCCACGTTAGTCCAAAACCCCAAACGGCTACTCGTCCGAGCTTACTAAAGCTCGGGAGTAGGAGGGGGATAAGTGGAGAGGGGGATTTCTGCAGCCCATTCCAAGAGCAGCCGAACTAGGCCCATCAGGACCAAACGAGGCCATGCTCGCCCAAGTGACAGCCCATAGGGCCCACCTTGGACAGAAAGCCCAATAAAAAATCGCTCGAGGATACTACCTTCCTAGGCGGCCTCTAGGCTCGGAAGGCCCGAGTGTCGGTCAGGTCATAGGAAATGTCCATACCCGAGCCATCTCTCCGCCCTGGGGAAGAAGGCGCATGTTGACCAATCCGACCCATCCTCGTCCGAGCTAAGCCTACTGCCCAGATAGGGCTGGCCTCTCTGAGTTCGGAACGGCCGATGATTGCTTATCCATACAGCCGTTAAGAGTCCTCTATAAGCAGGAATTTATGAAGGTGAGGGACTCCAGCTTCCCAAAGGTGATAACGTTCCCACGATAAGGCAATAGAAGCCCACGTCGAGGACGTAACTCCCACCTGAAACCCCTCAACTTACGAGATTCCAGAAGACGGTGCACTATTTTTTTTTTAAAAAGAAAGCAAGGGTTAATAAATAAATTCTCTCTAAGCCCATGTTGACATTTTTTTTTTCATTCACCACCCCCCCCCTCCTCTCCCCACTTGGCTTTTGAGCTCTGCGTCCACTCTCCACCTTTCCAGCTGGCCTCTCGATAGATCCAGAAGGACAGCTCGTACGCAAATGATGATGCTGTCGAGGGCCTCAACACCGGCAACCGGAATATTAAGGTATGAGATCGGGTTTGGAGTGGCTATCGAGTGTAGAAATTTTTCAATTTTTTTTTAAAAAATTATATTTAGTTAATTTGTAAAAATTTTGAGCTCTCTCTCTCTTTTTTTTTCATTCTTATCTCTATCTAAATCTTGAGATCTTAGTAAAGATGTTAGATCTCATGTCAAAGTCCTGAGCCGTCCGATCTAGGGCGATCACAAGATGCGGCCACTTCAGCAAAGAATACTGCAAAGAGAGAATAAGACGATCAAGGGGCCCACGGTTATAACCTCTGAGAAAACCCTCCGATGTCTAAGTCAACAAGCGGTAGAAGTAATGGGCGAGGAAAACAGGAGAGAAGAAGGGCACGAGATCTCTCTTCATTTCATCAGTTGAAGTGACTCAGAGTGGATTTATCCTTCCGGAGAGATTCCTTAAGTTTATATAGCGACGGGCCTCACCGCCAAGGAAGGAGAAGGATGGGGTTCGGAGGAGACTGCGTCCGAGTGAGGGACTCTTCCCATCCAAGGACTCTCCCCTCCTCCTCATGTCCATTCCCTGATATCAACGCAATCCTCACTCAGATAGGTGCAAACGGCGAGGACTTAGCCCCAACCTGCTAAGGAGTCATGTCCCCGAGTTAATCCATAAGGAGAAGTCGTGGAACACCTTCCTTTCGCTAGGGCCACCCGTTCGACCTTGGGATCGCTCGGTGTGATCCGTTGGCTTTCCCCGGTCAGGAGGGGGGCCGATCTACCGGGCGCCGAGTCGAGACTCCTTGGGCGAAACAATCCTCAAAATAGGTGGGCCGGGTAGAGGCTACCACTTAAAGGGCCGAACAGGCTGTGATGGGCCATTTGGGCCGTATGCGCAGCGGACCACGAATTACCCCGTCTCTACTGTCTAAAATAAAAGATGATGAAATATTGAGACATTTAAAAATATTCTTAAGTGACTAAAATTCTAATGAGTAAAATCTTTAAAATTTCTCACCAACATCCGTTCCCAACACTACCTTAATAATCCTCTCTCACCTACACAATCAATCCAGAAGAAGAAAAAAAGGCTTCAGCAGGAGAGAATAGCCGACGCTGCCCACGGGTCTCACCACAAACAAGCATTCTCTTACCAAACATTATTCATAGCCTTGCCCCTCTCTCTCTCTCTCTCTCTCTCTCTTTCTCTCTCTCTCTCGACGTCAACATGATGAGCTCGAAACCTTTGAGGTTATCCTCAGCATCCACCCCCATCGAAGCTTTGAGCTTTGGATGGCCTGCCAACGAATACCAGTCGAAGAACTGGGAGGTTCTTCTTCTTCTTCATTTGTTAGGTAGACGATCTTTGCCAAGAACTCGCAAACTTAGTAATCAAATGTGGATTACTTGATCACGAGTAATACTTGTTGCTGCACGGTACCTTGGATTATGGAATATCTTGAGTGTGCAATGGGTTTCTTATTTTCTATTTTTTTTAATATATCATTCTATTGCTGTCCTTGAAATCCATCAGATCGGTGTACCCATTTATTATACAAGGCACACTGGCTGTGATCTGGCAGATCAAAAAATTCAAAAAAGGAATGGATGGCAATGGGTCGACCACTTTGGCCCATTAATCATATCTGATCTTTTCCATGTTTTTTCACTCATCCAATCCTGATTTCCTTAGATAGATGTGTATGTCAAGTAGGCTCCCAGGTCGATATAAAATTTTAAAAAATAAAAATTTTCAAAAATGCATCATATGGTGTGCAGTAATCACACCATTAGAGTTGTAAACGGATCGGATACGAAGCGAATAGCGTTATACCTGAATCCGCTCCAATTATAATCGGTCAGATATCCGAATCCGACATATTCTATGTATTAGGACGATCCTTTCACCTTTTTTTCTGGGTCAATGAAAATAAAGGTTACATCTCGACATGATTTTGTGTACCGAATTCGACGCACGGATCGATAGTCCTTCAACTTTACTTGTTTTTAAAACCAATGTTTTGAAAATTGGGCCGGTGATCGAATTGGAAAAGTTCCTGGTCTGATCTATTTTGGACGGACCGTTTGAAACTGATGCCTGGACTGGATCATTTTATTCAATTAAAAATATACATACCATGCGTTTAATAATATAAGAGTTAAACAGTATATATAGTGTGGCAGTGTGTGCATTTCAAGCCTAAATTGATGGGTCTTGAGTTTAAATCTTAAGATTCGTGACATTTTATAAAAATAGAGAATTGGTATTTGATTTTGAACTGGACCGGACTGAAATGGTAAATATGTGGTTATTTCAACCGGCGTTTTAAAAAAAAAATTCGATTTTTTATATGAACCTGATCAGAATAGCTGGTGGTTTTGATTTCCCCTCTTTTTTTTTTCTTCTTCTGATCTGAGCAATGGGTCCGGTCTAGTTTTTGAAACACCGCTTTGAACGTCACTTAGAAGAGATGTGCTATGATATTATTACACTTCAGGCCACTCTATTTGTCACTTCCTTCTATCCTGAGTCATTTCATCTTGGAATTGAACTGCTGGGATGAAAGTGAAACCAATGTGAAACTTTAGCTCAATGTCCTTGAATTATACAACAGCAAACTTACTATTTGATATCTCCTAACATCTCTCACTTAAAAATTGGAGGAAAAAATGGCTGACAGAATCACTCCCAATGTAATAATTATATTATATATATATATATATATATATATATATTTATGTTTTAACATAAGAATTACCATGGCAGAGTGATGATGTGCACATTTTATACTTAGAGTGGTGGATCTTGAGTTCAAATTTGTAAGCAAAAAGAGGGGGGGGGGGAGATATTTGACTTTGAAGAAGTCAATATTCACTTATTAGACTGATCAAAAAGGAGTCAATTTTTGGCTAATTCACCCGATTGGTCTAGGAATAAGACCCGAATAGTTGATTGTTTTGATTTTTTTATATATTTTGACCGACCCTGATTCGATCCGATTTTTTTAAAACATTGATCAAAAGAGTATTATCGACTCGTTATTATTAACTCTTTATTGTTACTTTGTTACAAAAATTTTTATATAATTATTATGGATTGGAACAAAATCACTCTATCGATAATGCTTTAAGAAGGATTTAAGTTCAAAAAAAAATGACATAGATGCTCCCCTGATACTCCATATGCTCCCGTGCGAGAACGCACAATGACATGCTCTCCTGGCATGCTCTCCTGGCATGCTCTCCTGGCACAGTAGATGCTCCCCTGGAGCAGCGGTTGCTCCCTTGGAGATAGTAAGTGCTCGCTATGCTCCGCTGATGCAGCGAATGTTCCCCAGGAGCAGTGGATGCGCTCCTGAGACAGAGTGTGATCCCGTGCAGATGCGGATGAGTTCTGACTCCACACTCTAACAATCTCCCACTTGGAGTCCAAACTCCAAACAAAGCAAACATCTCAATGTATTAATCCTGCTCTCTGTATTCAAGGCAGAACCTGAGACTTCACATGATTCCCTTCTGCGAATATCTTCGCTAAGAATCAAGTCTCGAACCTCATTAAGCTTCAACTTGCTTGAACCGGAAGAACTACTCACAGCCGTCACAGTTGCACCCCAACTTTCAGGTAAGGAGGATAAAATAATCAAGGCCCTAACTTCATCATCAAAGTTTATTTCTACAGAACTCAACTGAGTTGTAATAACATTGAATTCATTGATGTGGTCTGTAACAGAAGCACCTTCGGCCATCTTCAGATTAAATAAACGACGCATCAAATATACCTTGTTTGAAGCTGAGGGCTTTTCATACATATTTGATAGCGCCTTCATCAATCCTGCCGTGATCTTCTCGTTCACGATGTTGAAGGTGACGTTTCTGGCCAACGTCAAGCGAACAACTCCGAGTGCTTGTCTGTCTAGTAGATCCCAATTTTCCTTCTTCATCCCTTCCGGCATCGTTCCAAGAAGCGGCTCATGCAACTTCTTCTGATACAGGTAGTCTTCGATTTGCATCTTCCAGAAACCGAAGTCCTTGCCATCGAACTTGTCGATCCTCACCTTTCCTTCATCTGCTGCCATTACTCCCACTACTCCCTCGAACCAGAACAATGCTCTGATACCAGTTGTTGGGGAGAAAATAGAACACACGGAACACCTTGGAGTACCCCCCCTTTAACAGGAGAACAAACAGCAGAGGAGGAAGAAGAAGAGAAACCAATCGCACAAGAACACACAGGGATTTTTACGTGATTCGGAGGCAAGAGCCTTCCTACGTCCACGGCCGCAGCAGGATTCCACTAGATAATCACAGACGCCTTACAATACAAAGAGACAGCCCGCCCTTTTATACTAGGAGATTAGGGCGTCATTAGTCAGGGCATTAAGGATAATAATACCCCTAATAAATGTAAACCCTCTTCCGAGATACATCAGACATGCATGCTCGCCTGTCCCCCCAGATGCTCTCCTGGGACCGAGCATGCCCTCCAGCGACTGCAGATGCTCCCCTGGCATCAGACCATATCAATGCATTTGCCAAGACTGCGTCGACGCATTACCAAGACTGCGTGGACGCATCGCCAGACAAGGTCGACGCATCCAACCCGGACAGCAATGCTCCCCTGACGCCAGTGATGCTCACCAGAGGCCATAGATGCTCCCCTGATACTCCATATGCTCCCGTGCGAGAATGCACAATGACATGCTCTCCTGGCATGCTCTCCTGGCACAGTAGATGCTCCCCTAGAGCAGCGGTTGCTCCCCTGGAGACAGCAAGTGCTTGCCATGCTCCGCTGATGCAGCGAATGCTCCCCAGGAGCAGTGGATGCGCTCCTGAGACAGAGTGTGATCCCGTGCAGATGCGGATGAGTTCTGACTCCACACTCTAACAATACTATCCGGCCGATTCGGATATATATCCGGATTCGGATATAATCGACTATCCGATTGCACCTATTCGGATAGTCAATTATATCTGAATCCGATGCACAAAGTCATGTCAACTTGCAACATTTGTTCTTATTGGCCCAAAAAAAGGTGAAAGGATCATTCCTGCGCAGAAAAGTACATCCCACGTTAGACCTATACGGTGTACATTTTCACTCGTTAAATACACAGCACACTCGACGGAAAAACATACGAATTAAATATTTTGTTAGATGAGCGAAACATTTGGTATCGAATTGAAACATCTTTGTTAGATTTCATTCTTATAATAAAATGTTTCATTTCTGTAGTGTTTTATTCTTATAATAAATATTTCGTTCACGTAATAAAATGTTTCGTTTCTACAGTATTTTATCCTTATAACAAATATTTCATTCACGTAACAAATTTTTTTTATTTGTACATAATATTTCATCGATTTATTTCTAAAGTCCAACGAAATGTCTCGTTCATGTAATAAAATGTTTCACTCATGTGTAAAATATTTCTGTCTTATAAAATATTTCAGTCGCGTGCTTTCCCATTAGGTGTGCTCCGCCTTTAATGTGTGAAAAAATGGGCCGTACCATTCCGAGACGGGGTGTCTCTTTTACACAGAAATAGTCTTTTCACCTTTTTTTTGGGTCAATGAAAATAAAGGTTACATTTTGACGTGATTCTGTGTACCGAATTCGATGCACGGATCGTTAGTCCTTCAACTTTACTTGTTTTTAAAACCAATGTTTTGAAAATTGGGCCGGTGATCCAATTGGAAAAGTTCCCGGTCTGATCTATTTTGGACGGACTGTTTGAAACTGATGCCTGGACTGGATCATTTTATCCAATTAAAAATATACATACCATGCGTTTAATAATATAAGAGTTAAACGGTATATATGGTGTGGCAGTGTGTGCATTTCAAGCCTAAGTTGATGGGTATTTTGAGTTTAAATCTTAAGATTCGCGACATTTTATAAAAATAGAGAATTGGTATTTGATTTTGAACTGGACCGGACTGAAATGGTAAATCTGTGGTTATTTCAACCGGCGTTTAAAAAAAAATTCGATTTTTTTATGAACCTTATAACCCAGTTTGTTAAAGAACTATTGATTAGATTTCGTATACGATGAGAGAGAATCAGTGTGGGACCCACACCCCTCCCTCACACCCAACGACCTTTATTTCACCCGATAAATTTTGTTCAACCTCAGAGGGTCGAACGTCTTATTCTAACCGAGAGACAAACATAGCCTATCAGAATAGCAGGTGGTTTTGATTTCCCCTCTTTTTTTTCTTCTTCTTCTTCTGGTCTGAGCAGCGGGTCTGATCTAGTTTTTGAAACACCGCTTTGAAGGTCACTTAGAGGAGATGTGCTATGATATTATTACACTTCAGGCCACTCTATTTGTCACTTCCTTCTATCCTGAGTCATTTGATATTGGGATTGAACTGTTGGGATGAAACCAATGTGAAACTTTAGCTCAATGTCCTTGAATTATACAACATCAAACTTACCATTTGATATCTCCTAACATCTCTCACTTAAGAAATGGAGGAGGAAAAAATGGCTGACAGAATCACTCCCAATGTAATAATTATATTATATTTATGTTTTAACATAAGAATTACCATGACAGAGTGATGTGCACATTTTATACTTGGTGGATCTTGAGTTCAAATTTGTAAGCAAAAAGAAGGGGGGGGGGGGGGAAGATATTTGACTTTGAAGAAGTCAATCTTCACTTATTAGACTGATCAAAAAGGAGTCAATTTTTGGCTAATTCACCCGATTGGTCTAGGAATAAGACCCGAATAGCTGATTGTTTTGATTTTTTTACATATTTTGACCGACTGATTCGATCCGATTTTTTTTAAACATTAATCAAAAGAGTGTTATCGACTCGTTATTATTAACTCTTTATTGTTACTTTGTTACAAAAAAATGTATATAATTATTATGGATTGGAACAAAATCACTCTGTCGATAATGCTTTAAGAAGGATTTAAGTTCAAAAAAAAATGATCCAGAAATTTTAAAAAAAATCAAGTTCACATGGGCTCCTTTTTTTTGAATTTTTTTGGGCAGCCCGATAACAGGTTGGGTCATACAGATAGATAATTGATGTGGGCCTTCATCTCTAAAAGTAAAACAAAAAAAAACTTATTGCACACTCGTATTGTGTTACACACCTTAGGTGGTGAGTAATAATTTTAAATTTTAAATTAAAATTTTTTAAAGTGACTCGTATGATATTTTAACTTAGAATGTAGGTATCGTCGTCATCTGATTATTTAAAAAAATTAAAAATAAAATAAATTATTTTTTAAAAGAATGAGTCTAATACTATTTATTTTACTTTTTTTTCGATTTTTTTATTTTTTATTTAAAATCATCGTCTTGTCACCGTGGCAATCCGGTCGGTTTGATGTTTTTTTTTTTCCAGACTTAGAGCTTTGGATCACAGGTGCAACCATGTCTGCCAACTCGACCTCATCATCATGGGGTCACACCACCTTCACACCGAACCGTCCACTTTTTTTTTTTTAAATTTTCTGAGCCGACAGAGTTAAGAGAGCGAGTCATGCTCTTAGATACATATCGACTCGGAACTAGTTTGATATAGTACGAGTCGACCCGACTAGACTTGGATCCAGCAGCTCTAACAGGCTCGACCGATTCGCATGTTTTTGATTCTTCTTAACTTTTTTTTCTCACAAAATTAAAACTCATTACACTGTTTGGATTGATTACCCCGTGGGTTTTAACTCGTAGAATTACCATTTTATCAGTTTAAAACATACACAAATTATTTAGTCTATTTTTTATTATAAACTAAAATTTAAACATTAGATCGTTATTAAATAATCAATAAAATCGACGGCAAAAATTTAATGCCCCGTCGTCCATAAAATGTAAGATATATCCCTACTATTATATCATTATATAATTATTATAATTTTAAAAATAAATTAATTTGTAAATATTATTTTTTTTAAAAAATTAATTCCCCCACGAAGGCATTATGCTTTGAGAGAGAGAGAGAGAGAGAGAGAGAGAGAGAGAGAGAGAGAGAGAGAGACGGGTCATTCGCCGAGCCATTCTCCGGACATATGTCCACGTGCAAAATTAAACATTATGAAATTGACACTTCCAACAATGTGGGCACTGCAAAACGTCTCAACAGTGGCAGAGGGACGGAGGATCCCATCTTTAAATAATGTTTATGTATTATTTAAATTAACTCAATAATATATCTACTAATATAGTTTACTGATATCAGTTTGAAAACTCAACGGGATTACACTTTTTTTTTAATCTTTTAGAATGAGAATAATCTAATGAAAAATAAAATTTGAGAGATTATAAAAAGTAATTTTTTTTCATTGAATCTCTGTCTAAAAAGTTAGATTATGATTTTTAAATAATTTAATGTGATATTTAAACATTTGGTAAAATTTTAGATGGGCGAAAATTTATAAGTTATAATCTATGACTCGTTGAATTCTCAATCGTATCTAAGTTGAAAAGATTTGAATTCTAACTTCTCGACATCTAATAAAGTCCCGACATTTATTCAGTGGATGCGTAACAACAGAAGGAACGAGACCCAGTTGGGGGGAAAAGATTTATTTATTAATGTTCAACTCCTTATTAGGTTGAGACACAATAGCGGGAGATAGAGAGAGAAAATCAGAGAGAGATATTTGAGTTGCCGTATCTTTCTTCTCGACGTTCGTGTGCGTGGATCTCTTTCCTCGTCGTCTTCCTTCTCGCGTGTGAGATGACTTTCAATTCCCCATGCACTTCCCCTGACATGTTATCACCCACGTGATAGAGCATCTTCCCACACGTGAAGAGAGAAAGTTGGAAGTATTCAACGAGAGAGTCCTATCCTACATGGCACGTGGGGGACCGCGAGTCCGAATAGCTATTAGATGAGGGCCATGGCTGAGGGGAAGGCAGGAGCATGGCGCGGGGCCATGCTTCCTCCATGCGTGCAACCTTAGCCAGCTTTTACGGTGAAGAAAAGAAAAAGAAAAAGATCAAAAAAAGAAAGGAGAAAAGAAGCCTCCCTTTCATGTGGAGAGATCCCCGCGTAGGTCTCGGCATGACTTTTAGGAATGTTAGGGGGCCCTACCTACCCTCTCCACCGAGAGAAAGAAGGAAAAGCTACTGAAAAGGGTTGGCCAAAAAGATTTCATAATATATAATGAATTAGGGCTGTCAATGGTCGGGCCCAGATCGAGTTTAGGTCGACATGACTTGAGCCCGATTTATTAAGATTAAGGTCTAAGTTTGGCCCGGGCCCGACTTTTATCGGGTCGGGTTGGGCCGGATCCGACATTATTTAAAAAATATGAAGTCCGACTAAAGTCCGGCCCGATCCGATAATTTGAATAAATAATAAAAATAATAAAAATCAATATATTTAATAATATAAAATTTATAATCTCATTAAATTAATTAAAATTTTGATATTAATTATAAAATTTATATGAAAAGAGAATTTTAAAAATTTTAATTAAATAAAATAATATAATTTTAACTAAATAGTTTTTAAAATTTGAAGTGTGAATTAAAAAAGAGATCAGGCTGGGCCGGCACGCGGGCCGAACTCAAAGCCCAAGTTCGACCCGCGGGTCTAGTCGGGCCGGACTTTTAGGTCCGACTAAAAATTCGCATGTCGAAAAAGATTATACGACCTAACTCAAAATCGGGCCAAACTCGCAGACCTGTCAGGGCGACCCGACCTATTGACACCCCTGTAACGAACACACTCTGAGTTCAAATTTATAGACTAAAAGAGACCCTCCTTTTTAAGTTTCATACACGTATCCTCGAAGAGCAAACGTCGTGCTTTTTTAATAATGTACGATCAAAAATATCTCTAATATTTTCATAAATGAACTGTCCTCGTCCAAATCTACGTCATCTGACTCCAATCGATACCCTTTTTAAGTATAGATAGAAACTATCAAAAATTAAGGGAGTCTCTTAGTTTAACTGTAATTGTCAAAAAGAACATTAACATTAAAAACATGAAGAAAAACTACTTCCAAAATAGAAATTATTTTTTACATGATATTATATGTATATATTTCAAATATTTGAATTCTTTTGATTATTATAAAAAATACATCGGTCTGTTTTAGATATTAAGTTTTTGTGGAGTATTTTTTTGGTATCAGTGATTTTCTTTTAAGACATATTATGGGCGCCTTTTGGATTAATTAGAGATTTTTTTTGGAAAAATATTAAGACCATTTTCAATGATTTTTCTTAGAAAAAAGAAGATGACTTTTGCCCCCTTTAGGTACAAACTTAAGAAGAGTATATATTGTTTCTGAATAGTATGAAGTTTAAGTGACGCCCTTGATAAGTATTATGAAAATTTTGGGACGAAAGAGAGAGATGGGATTCCTTTTGTCTTGTTTTATTTTATTTTGTTGAAAACCCCTTTCCGCCCTTCTCCCTCCCACTCGCCTCCCCTCGCCAACCACCTTTCTTCTATGCACGATGGCGAAGGGAACCTCTTCCCTCCTCCTCCTCCTCGCGACCCCCCCTCCCCAACATCGATGGCCCGAGTAATTTTATATCGATGTACCATAAGATCATCTTGGATGGATCTTGTAATCAACTCACTTACTTCTACGTGCATCGTCCTCCATCGTCTCTCCTACACACACTCGCCCAAAATTAAAAATTGACATATCATAATTTTTTAAGTAAAAAATAACTCTTCTAAAAAATTACTCCTAGACATGTTATTATTAATTTTTTTTTAAGGGGGGGGGGGGGGGGGGTTTTGAGGTTGGGTGGATTTATCCTGATTTCGATTTCGAGTTCCCTTCCTCTTTGTTGGCCCCTTCGGGCTTCACTGAGGATATGATAAGATGACGCCCCCCCCCCCCTCTCTCTCTCTCTCGCTCTCGCTCTCGCTCTCGCTCAGCCGCGCGCGAATCACGGCGCAGAGAGAGACAGAGAGAGATGGCGAGGCCGGCAGTAGCGGAGCCTCCTCTTCGGCTCCACCTCCACAGTACTGCTCTTCTCTTCTTCTTCTTCTTCCCTTCGGCTCTTCTGTGTTGCCCTTCCCCTCTCGCAGCAGGAAGCGTCTGTACGGTTGGGTATGGCTACAAGGTCGGCACCGTCATCGCCCACCCCGCCGGCCGCTCGCTGTCGGCCGACCTCGAGCTCATCCAGAGATCCCCCGTCTACGGACCCGACGTCCAGAATCTCCGCTTCACGGCGAGGTAAATTGATCGCGCCTGCTGCTTGGGGTCCTCTTCAGCTCCGCTCCTCCATATGGCCATGGGGGCGCTTGCTCTCCTCCTCCTCTCCGGTGTCAAACGGACACACAGATCTTAATTAATTTGCAGCGGGCTGCCAGAGGGGACCCTGCAGCTTGATCCTCCTCTCACTGTGTTACATTAATGGCTGCAGCTTTGAGACCGGCGAGCGGCTTAGAATTCGGATTACGGACGCCGATCGCCCGAGGTGGGAGGTCCCCGAGGAGGTCGTCCCCCGGCAGATGCCCGCCCCGGCTCGGTTCCTGCAGGAGAACCAGCAGCCGTCATCGATGGGCAGCAGCGAGCTTGCCGATAAAAACCATGTCCTCTCTGTCCCGGGCTCGACCTCCTCGTCACCCTCCACGCTGCCCCCCGCTTCGGGTTCAGGGTCTCCCGCCGCTCCGACGGCGACACCCTCTTCGACACCTCCGCCGGCGCCGCCCCCTCCCCGGGGCTCGTGTTCAAGGACAAGTACCTGCAGCTGTCTTCGTGGCTGCCGGCGGAGCGGGCGTCGCTGTACGGCCTCGGAGAGCACACGAAGCGCTCCCTCCGGCTCGCCCACAACGACACCCTGACCCTGTGGAACGCCGACATCGCCAGCTTCAACCTGGACGTCAACCTCTACGGGTCGCACCCCTTCTACATGGACGTGCGGTCGGCGCCGGCGGCGGGGCGGACCCACGGCCTGCTGCTGCTCAACAGTAACGGGATGGACGTGGACTACGCCGGGTCGAGCATCACCTACAGCGTCATCGGAGGCATCCTGGACCTCTATTTCTTCGCCGGGCCGACGCCGGCGGCGGTGATGGATCAGTACACCGAGCTCATCGGCCGCCCTGCTCCCATGCCTTTCTGGTCCTTCGGTACGACCGATCTGCATTAATTTGGAGAGCACCGCATCCTGAGCTGAGCTATCCTTCTTCCTAAATCATCTTGTGGGCATAGCACATCTGATCTCTAACCTCGCCTTCTTCGATCCCGGCCCATGACATCACCTGCAGGATTCACCAGTGCCGGTACGGGTACAAGAACGTGACGGACCTGGAGGGCGTCGTCGCCGGGTACGCCGCGGCGCGCATCCCCCTGGAGGTCATGTGGACGGACATCGACTACATGGACGCCTACAAGGACTTCACCCTCGACCCCGTCAACTTCCCCCCGGACAGGATGAGGGCCTTCGTCGACAGGCTCCACCGGAACGGGCAGAAGTACGTGGTCATACTGGACCCAGGTGGGGGAATCCGCCGGAAAGCTCCCCAAGGTGTGTTCTAGCGCAGATGAGTCGCTCAAATTTCTCTGTTTTGATGCAGGGATCAGTGTGAATGAGACGTACATGACCTACCGGAGGGGGGTCGAGGCCGGAATCTACATCAAAAGGGGCGGCGAGTGGTACCTCGGAGTGGTGTGGCCGGGGAATGTGCACTTCCCGGACTTCATGAACCCGGGGACGGCCAAGTTCTGGGCGAACGAGATCGCCATCTTCCACCGGACGCTGCCCTTCGACGGCCTCTGGATCGACATGAACGAGATCTCCAACTTCATCACATCAGCCCCGTTCCCCGACTCCACCCTCGACACACCGCCGTACAGCATCAACAACGCCGGCGTCCGGAGGCCCATCATCAACAAGACCGTCCCCCCCACCGCGGTCCACTTCGGCAACCTCACCGAGTACGACGTCCACAACCTCTACGGCCTGATGGAGGCGAAGGCGACGCGGGCGGCGCTGGCCAGCGCCAGGGGGAGGCGGCCCTTCGTGCTGTCGAGGTCCACGTTCGTCGGATCCGGCGCGCACACAGCGCACTGGACTGGTGACAACGCGGCCACCTGGGACGACCTCGCCTACTCCATCCCCTCTGTTCTGAACTCGGGCCTGTTCGGGATCCCCATGGTGGGGGCGGACATCTGCGGATTCGGCCGGGACACGAACGAAGAGCTCTGCAGCCGATGGATCCAGGTGGGTTTCGCCCAAACCCCCGATCTTCCTGCTCCCCCAAATCAAACTGAGAGATTTCTCCATCTCCCCAGTTCTAAGACGCCGGCATTGACCTGTGTACGCAGCTGGGGGCGTTCTACCCCTTCGCCAGAGACCACTCGGACAAGAACAGCATCCGGCAAGAGCTCTACCTCTGGAAATCGGTGGCACAGTCGGCGCGGAAGGCCTTGACGCTGCGCTACCGCCTCCTTCCTTACATCTACACCGCCATGTACGAAGCCCACACCAGGGGGACCCCCATCGCCCGCCCCCTCTTCTTCTCCTTCCCGCAGGACTCCCGGACTTACGGCATCAGCACGCAGTTCCTGCTGGGGGCCTCCGTGCTGGTCTCCCCCGTGCTGAAGCCCGGCGTGTCCACCGTCGACGCCTACTTCCCGGCGAGCCGCTGGTTCAGCCTCTTCAACAACACCCAGGCGGTGGTGTCCGCCGCGGGGCAGAGCGCGACGCTCCCCGCCCCGGCGGACGCCATCAACGTGCACGTCCGCGGGGGGACCGTGCTGGCCATGCAGAAGGCGAGATGACTTCGGCGGAGGTGCGGCGGAGCGGGTTCGAGCTCGTGGTGGCGCTCGACGGGCGCGGCAACGCCACGGGGGAGGTGTTCGTGGACGACGGGGAGGGGATGGAGATGGGCGGAGAGGACGGGAACTGGAGCCGCGCCACGTTCATGGGGGGCGGTGGGAAAGGGTTGCTGAGGGTGAGGTCGGAGGTGGTGAGGGGGGACTACGCCATGGAGCAGAGGATGGTGGTGGAGAAGGTGGTGTTCCTGGGGTACAGGGAGGAGGCCGGGTACGTAGGGAGCCCGAGTGTGTACTTGAACAAGAGGAAGGTGGCGAGTGGGGTGAGGGTGGGGTTTGTCAGGGGTGGAGGGGAGTTTGATGTGGTTGAGGTGGGGGGACTCCAGTTGCCCCTGGGGAGGGGGTTTGATCTGGGTGTGAGCTTTTCTGGGTAAATAATAATAATAATAATAATAATAATAATAATAATAATAATAATAATGATAATACTAATAATAATAATAATAATAATGAAGTAGGGTGAATCAAAGTTAATGGAAATTTGATCCTTAAGATGATGATAATGGTGGGGGTGGAGTCAAGTAATCTTGGGGTGAAATAGTAATAAATGATGCTGAGAGCCATGTTGTGTGGGAGGGTTTTATGTGAAGAGGGTTAATTTTATAGATGTATGTTGTAAAGGTGTCGCCTACATATTTGTGTTGCTGAAGATAACGATAAACTCAGTGGCCAGGTGGCCTTTGACGACGAATGTTTTTATATATATTTGTAGCGGTCGAGAAATAGTCTTCCACTTTTTAATTCACACTTTCAATAATTTGTTTGAATAGGATCACGAGTCTCATCAGAGAGGGACCTGCAACCATCGGGAAGGGTCGAAGGAATCCTGAGATTTATCCTAGGGGACAATCTTCCGACGATCAAGTTAGATAACTGTGGAACAAAAGGAGAGCGCTAGAGATGGAGAGAGGATGAAAAAGACTCGAGGAGAATTTTTCGCCTTACCTCGTGGCCATTGGACCAGGGTCCGTGGACGCACTATTTCGTTACATATCATTGTTATATTTTATTTTTTTATATCATTTATCAGTCCGCAGACGTGTCAGTCACGAAGTGACAATTTATCCGGATTCTAAATATCGAGATTGACGCGGTCGGCGTCGGAGGAAGGATCGATGGCAACTCCGGGACGTGAAAATGACTAGATAACCACTGCCTCGCGCAGCTCGACCTCACACCGGGCGATCTCTCACCGGGCGACACTCTATTCTCACGAGGGAGAAGGAGGGAAGGGGAAGCACAAAGGGGCCAAGCAACTTACGTGATTTCAAATATTTCAATCTTTCATATATGAAAACAACACACACTAGCTCCCTTTATATAGGAAATGCTATAACAATCATACCCTTAAACTTTCTCAATAGCATCTATGTCCTAGCCTAATAAAATAAAACTCAACAATCAACCTTTGACTTTGACACAATAAAATAAAATAGTTAGACTTTGGTGATTAATAATATTACAATACCACCATAAAATAAAATACACATATTATACAAATACGTACTTAGGACGCCGAGTCTTCAAGTGAGTCTCCGAGCCACAAGCTCGGTGCCGTCGGGGAGATGCGGCGTCGGCTCCGAGTAGTGGGTCCGGTAGTGGGCCCGGTGTCCCCACCAACTCTCCCGGGGCGGCTGGAACTCGAGATCTTCAGCAGGGGGGACACTACTCTGGTAGTGCTCCAGCAGGTCTGGATCAAGGCACTGGAGATCTTCCCGGCTGATCCAGGAATCATCAGATGATGGACGGTCCCGCCAGCGGACAAGGTAGCGCTAATATACCCGGCTCCATGTAGCTGTCACCTACTCATCCAGTATCCTCTCAATTTACTCGCGTGGTGCTCTCGAGACTGTGGGACGCACAGGGGTGGGCTCACTCTTAATGGGAATAGAAGGCTCGAAAGAGTCACTAGGAATCGTTGTGGGTTCCTTGTAGGCCACTAGGTCTGCCACATTAAAAGTAAAGCTAATCCCATATTCGGGAGGTAAGTCCACAACATAAGCATTGGAGCTAATCTTCTACAGAATTGGGAAGGGACCATCACTACGGGCTTGTAACTTTTTAACGGCTCTCGAGGGGAGTCGTTCGGGTCGAACCCGTACCATAACCATGTCACCTTCTTGAAATTTATGGTGATGCCTATGCGAATCAGCCAATCGTTTGTAAGTCTCATTACTGAGACTTATTTGCTTGCTAATAGACCCATGTAGATTTTTAACATGCTGTGCAAATTCCTCAGCTGACTTGGATGTTCTCGACTCGAGTGGAAGGGGAATGAGATCCACATGTTTCCTAGGTTTGTAGCCATGCACGACCTCAAATGGACTCATATATATGGACCTATTGAAAGAGCTATTGCATGCGAATTCGGCTCTGGGTAAGAGAAGATCCCAAGTGCCAGAATGATCCCCTACAAGACATCTCAATAGATTCCCTAAACTCATATTGACGACCTCTGTTTGTCCATCGATTTGTGGGTGATAGGCAGTAGAGAATTTGAGTTTAGTGCCAACTAGGTGCCAAAGTATCTTCCAAAAGTAACTAGTGATAGGGACGTTAGTCGCCGGTGAACGTAGTGGTGTGCAGGCAGGGTTGCGCAGGGGTTGCTGGGTGGTGAGATGAGGAGAGGAGGGCGGTGCAGTGGCTGGCTGGAGGGGAGTGGCCACGGGATGGAGGTGCAGGCGGTGTGGGAAGAGGAGAAAGGAGCGGAGGTCACGGGGGGGGGGTGGTGAGAGGGGCGCTCGGATGTTGCAGGGGTGGCTGGAAGGTGGCTTAGCAGAGAGGTCGCGGCGGTGGCGACGGTGAGCACGGGGAGGCAAGGATGGCGGACGGTGCAGGTGGGGTTGCGGTGGAGTGGAGAAGAGAGTGGAGGGGAGAGTGGAGAGATGGGTGCTGGGCTCTGGGTGGTGTGGGGAGCGTTGAGGAGGCTGGGGCGTCGTGGCAAGAGAGGGAGGTCGGCCTGAGGGGTTGACGGTGTGGAGATGGTGGGCTGGGCTACGGCGGTGCAGGCAGGTAGAGAGAGATAGAGGAGAAAGGGATGGAGGTGGGTCGCCGGCGGCGAGTGGTGGCCGGAGGAAGAGAACGGCGGAGGTGGCAGTGACGACGTTCGTGTGAGAGAAGAAGTGAGGGTGAGGGAGAGCAAGGTAGTGAGGAGGTCGGTGGGTGTCTGCAGTACTACAGTGAGGAGGGTGTATGTATGGTGAGAGATGAGAGGGTGCGGTAGCTATGATGTGGGTTAGAGAGAAGGAAAGAGAGGGATCGAGAGGGGAGGTGGTGCGGTCGGTGTTTCATGCAGAGAGAAGAGAGGGGGAGTGGCGGGCAGAGAGAGAGAGAAGCTGTGGGAGATGTGTCTGTCGGAAGAGTGGGTTCTAGTGGATGTAAGGGAGGGCGGCGGTGTAGAGAGAGAGAGGAGGGTGTGCTCGGTGAGGAGGATGTTGCTGCCGTGGGAGGCGAGGAGGTCGGTGGCGTTTGGTTGGCGTGAAGATGGCGATCAGCCGGCAGCGGCGACTGTGAAGTGGGAGGTGGAGGCGGCTACGGCAAGAGGGTGAGAGTAGGGAGGAGATGGGTGCACCGGCGACGAGGTGGCAGGGTGGTGAAGATGGAGGGCATTGGCCGGTGAGGTGGGTTCGCAGGGGAGGTTTGCGTCAGGTGATGGCAGTCTCGCAGGTGGTGTGAGGGGGACGTGGTTGAGGATGAGGAGGGGGGTAGCTGCGGCAGTGAGGAGGAAGGCTGGAGTGAGGGAGGTATGGTGAGAGGTGAGAGAGGGTGCAGGTGGAGAGTGAAGGCTAGAAAAGAAAGAAAGAATCATAGAGATGGAGAGGGTATGTACGTGGGTGTTAGAAGGGGAGAATGAGAGAAGTATGGGAGGTCTGGGAGATGGGAGAGCGCTGCGGAGGGAGGGGGATTGGTTTTGCGTGAGAGAATGGGAGTTTAGAGAATGAAGTGGGGAAAGGGGTGTCTGCTGGGGAGAGTGGGGGCTGCTCGCGTGGGTCTGTGGAGGGTGGCCCAGCAACGTGGAGTGAAGACGACGATGACGGCGGTGGAGGTGGGTGCGAGGAGGGTCGTCGGAGGACTCTCAGCGGTGTAGGAGAGAAGAAAGGGAGAGGAGTGTGGGAGAGATCTGGGGAGTTGTGATGCCGTGGGTTGGAGAGTGGAATGAAAAGGGAGAAAAATGAGATCAGGTGGGGATAGCAGTGCGTGGTTTTGCTATGGAGAGTGGGTGTGAGTAGTTAGTGGGAATGGAGAGTGAGTGGAATGGGGAGTGGCATGGATCAAAGAAGGAGATAAGGTGGGGATAGAATGAAGGGTGGGTGTGAGAGGTTAGTGGGAATGGAGAGTGAGTGGATTTTTCTTTTTGGTGGAGTTCGGAGAGGAGAGGGGGAGAATGAGTGGGATGGTGAGGGAGAATTATTGATGAGTGGGTGGTGAGGAGATAAGAAAGGGAGGGATAAGGAAATGAGGGTGAAAGAGATATGTGTGGATAGGAGGAGAGAATGCGGTATGAAGAGAGAAAGAGGGAGACGAGGAGAGAGACGTGAGAGAATTATGAAAGGGGACAAGATCGAGAGATTAGGGAGGTGGGATACAATAATGTAAACGGATTTATAAAACTAAGATATTAATTTCTGATTAGCTTATATAATAACAACCATATATATACATATATATTTATAATCTTATATATATATTTATTTTTGGGTTTTGGGTTTATTTTATATTTATTTTTTAAAACCTTCTCAATCTTTTTTTTATTATTCTTATTTTGTGATATCATATTATTGTTATTATAAATCACCCACATAAATCAAATGCATAAACCACTTTGGTGGATCGTAGTGTAATATAAGATTTACCCACATAAATGTCAAAATGGCGTGTCTGCACGAAGAAGAGGGGCCGTTGTCATGGCCAAGGCCCACGGCAGACGTAGGCACAGGGTGGAGGCTTACCACCGTTGCTGCAACCGAAGGATGAGTAGCACTCCCAGCGGTCGGTGAAACAGGCCCCAGGGAAGGGCGTTGATGCCATGAGGGAACGGGAGCTGGTAGGGGGCAGCACGGCGGAGGCCCACTGTTGGCAGGCAAGGCTAGAGCAGCCGGAGGAGAGGGAGCAGGTGAGGGGGCCTCCACACCACCGGCAGGAATAGGTCGCCAAGCATGCTTTGGTCGAGACGGATCCTTAGCTCAGCCAGGAGCACCATCAGAAGGCTTGGCATCAACCGCTTTTTTGCATTTGGCATGAAGATGACCGAGGCGTTTACAGTAAGAACAGAACAAGGGAGGGTTCTGGTATGCTAGGTACTGCCAGGATCCAGAAGCTCCCATGCCAACCCAGACCCATTGGGGCAGAGGCTTGGAGATATCTAGTTGGACGTAGACCCGAGCCGCGTGCGTACGTGTAAGACAGAGGGTGTCCCGGGCAATCTGAAGGACCGGCCCTAAACTCCCTGCGAAGGAATGGATCAAGGCTTCACAGTAGAAGTTGGGGGGGTGATAAGTGTCCATTTTCTATGGTAATTTATCGCATGTACACCAATTTATGTGCATATAATTAGGTAATTATGCATATTTCATAGTTAACCTCAACTCCGCGTTTAAATTGGAGTTTTCATGCAAATTGATTAATTTGGTGATATTATTTAATAAATTGAAGTTGAGGGCCATGGACATTAATTCCCCATTGTATAACTATGAGTATTTGAGATTTATATGCACATTATGGTAATTTTTATGGACTATATTATAATTATGTCTGTGCAGAACACTGAAGGTAATTGCAAGAAACTCTGGGGGCAAAACTATCATCACCACTTTGACCAAGTCAAAAGTACATATTTTGGTTGGAGGGAAAAGAAATTTTAAAAGTTTAAAATTGAGGAAAAGAAACACATATTTTGGTTGGAGGAAAAATTGAATTCAAAGTTTGAAATAAAGGAGAGACATGATGAGCCTTGGGAAAGGGGGTGCCCAAAGTCCAAGAAAGGGGGTGTCCACCTCCTTTCCCTTTTCCCCATACATCATCTTCTACCTAAATCCCAGTCATCCATCTCCTTTTGATACAATCTCCACCCTCCATTGACCCAACTTTCCCTATAAATAGCCCATGACAAGAAGGAGAAGGGGAATTCTTCTTTTGGTATTCTTTACCAATCTCCCTCTCACATCCTCACCTTAGGCCGCTGGTTTCTCCCTCTTCCTTCTATCTTCTCCTCTTGTTGTCTTCATAAATGTTCTTTATTTTTAAGTGTTCTAAAATTTCTTCTTCTGCATCATCTTCTAATTCTTTCTGGTTTTGAAGTTATTTCCTATTTTTCAATTTGTTATCCTATCATTTTACTATTCATCTGAGGTGCTAGCTTATGTTATTCCTCCGTTTTGAAGCCCTTCTGCTCTTCTTTTCTCTCTTTGTTCATCATGAAAGTTCGTCCTCTCGTATAGATCTATATTTCTTCTTCTATCACTTCCTCTTATTCTATCCTATTTTTAATTTATTTTTTATTCTTCTCAGTTTAGTTTTTTTTACACAGTTACTTTTCATCCGTGCAGACCACTTCCCTTCTTCCTCTGATTTCACCCTCTTCCTCACATTCTCTCTCTGTGCCCTTCATCAAAGTTCTTCCTCTCTTCCTCCTCTTCAACTTCTTCTTCTTCGACATCGCCTAATTCATCTTGGTTTCTAAGTTATTCACCCTCCAAAGGCTACATCAACGACGAAGGTGACTTCCTCTCGGCGTAGACGACATCTTCCGCAAGGTGGTTCGTGATCCAAGGCCAAGAGAGGACGATGTCATCATCACCATTGCTGCTACCATATCCAAACCCTAGGCTTTTCTTATTTTTATGACTTTTATGTTATTTCACTCCATTATAATCTCATTACGTTGTTAGTGTAATTTAGATTCACATTTTATGTATTCTTTCTTTTAAGTTAATGAAAGGAGTTGTTCTTTTGATCTAGAGCTTGCTCTTCTTCCCTCTCTACCTGTTTCTTCTATCTCTTCTTTTCCATTTCATGCAATTATTTTCTATAACATAGGTGCATACTAATAGGTATTTTTAATTAATTGTTGGAACCGTTCTTTGTTTAATCATTCTCTTCGAGTTACAAAAAAAATCATAAATATTTTTTAAAAGATTCTAAAGTTTTTTACTTTAAAAATCTCTTCTTCCCTGTGGATTCGACCCGTGCTTGTCATAATACTATATTCTCTTTTGATCATTTTGTGTGAGTTCGGTTTTAAGATTGTTAATGAGCGTGTAGTAACGACATACATTTTCGCGTTATCAATTTTTGGCGCCGTTGCCGAGAAAGAATGATGATTGTTAACTTAAGAACTTTATTTCCCTTGTGTTTATAGTGTACTAATAAAGTTCTCTTTTCTTATTTTTACAGGATGAAAAGAAAAAATTCAAAAAAATTAAGAGGTAAGTTCTCCTTCCTTTCTTAAAATTTTGAATTGACTATTTCAAAAAAAAAGAATGAGGGAGTGTGCATCAAGTAAGTCTTCAAACTTATTCCTCTCATTTTGTATCATTTTCTTATTGTTCTTGCATATTGTGTTAGATAGGTTCATAAAATAAAAAAAAACTCTTCACTTGAACTCAAGAAAAGTCTTTATTGCAAGAGTAGAAACCACACCATCCATGCTCTAGGTCATGCATCATTTAGCATAGGATTTTTTCTTGTTGTTTAATTTCTGTCATTGCATTTTGGAGATTGCAAGGGAAAATGTACGTTCTACTTGTCCTATTCTAGCATGCATATTACATAATAACCCCTTGTTTGAAATTGTGGTGTGCATTTCATTTCAAAATACTCTAAGGGTAATACCCCTAAATAATATAAGGTGGAGATTTCATCACCCTTCCTTAGTCCACAAATCACATTTCTCTTATATCTTTGCATGACCTAAGCCTTAAATAAAAGTCAATAGACATTGGCCCTAGTATCACACTGTGATTTTGGTACGATTTAAGTTTACCCTCTTGTGGAAACCGGTGCCTAAGGCAAGACGGTCGAACGGTAAACGCCTTAAGCGGGCTAGTGGTTAGCAATTAGATCCCTACGAAAGTAGGGGGAGCCTCCCACTACCCCACCCCTTACCTGACCGGTAGAAATATTGAGAGTGAACTTAAGTTGCACTTTAGTCATTTTGTGAAACCTCATTTGTAAGTTTAGGTCACATGTAGGTCATTAGGTAATTTGTGTGTTAACTTGTTTGTGTATGTAAAAAATAAAACATAAAAAAAATAAAAAATAAAAAATTCTTCATCTTCTCTCTTGTCATCTCAGTTAGTGTTAAAAAAATAAAATAAAAAAATACATAAATAAAAAAATAACATCTATGGATCGGGTTTTTAACCAACTTAATTGCATGACCCAAAATCACTCCACTCCAATGGACCCAAGCTCCTTTACACCACCTACCTTTCAAGATGATCACACATGGACCCAGTTGGCCTATTATGTAGGTGAGTTCCCGACCCAATTTTCATCTTACCCGACCTTCAATGAAAGCTCAAATCCTTGGTCGGCCCAACAAGAGAACTCCACACCCATGGCAGTCCAATATCCTTATCATCCCCAAAATGAAAATTAATTTACTCAATCATATTTAGAGGACCATATGCTATTCTCTCCTCATGAGTGAACATCAACAGGTCAAAATCTCCCTGCACCTTCTTGCACTCCTATCTTTGAGTGGGGAGATCAAAATAATTTCTCTTGAGAAAATTCTCAATGTCAAGCTCCATGCTCTCTTGAGCCAAAATTTTTAACCCAATTTGATCAAAATCAATATGGAGAGCATGAAACATACTTTCCATCATCTCGATATCAATATGATCATCAACACATTCATTCTACTCCTCCATACAATGGTTCCAACAATGAAGAAAAAATCAACCAATTGATTCATATCATTTTGAATAATCAATGAAGTATCGGCTCCCTCCAAACTAAATTAGACCAAGTCACAAGAGCCACCTATGAAATGAGCCAATTCTCTAACCCTAGTGATGAAACCTTTGAAGATCAAGTCCCTCAATTCACCCAATATATTTATTCTTGCCAACAACCCATGGTTCCCTTGTCAAATGAAACTCTTGACCAAGGTAATGAGAGAATTGGAGAAGAATCATATCAAAGAGAATTGGGGATGACAAGTAAGATGACTTATGCGATTAAGGAGTCCACACCCATCCATGTGGAAAGACACAAGGAGTCGGTTGAGATCAAGTTGGGGGGTGACTTAAATGATTTGTAAAATGGTGCCATTCAAAACTATGAAATTGAGAATATTAATGGCCCAATTGAGGAAGAATGTAGAAAAGAAGAATGCATAGTTGAAAATGATGCTGATAAAGTCATGGAATGTGACCTTCCTCACTTAGAAGAATATCATGAAAGGACCAGATCAAAAGATTTCTCATTTCATCTCACAGTCCCACAATTGGAAAAGCTGATTGACATCCTCCCTATATTAAAACAATGTGAACATTTTGATATGGAGAGTGTCATCACCAACTCATGTGAGGATAAGCATAGGGAAGAAGATCATGTTGATGTTGTAATTATGATGAATGATAACTCTCTTAAGGAAGAAAATGGTGAAGGACCTTTGAATGAAACATTTATTTCCCATTTAGATGCCGCACTTGTGGAGAATATAACTAATAATCTCATTTCGATAGAACATATTGATAACGAGGCATCACTTGAAGAAATTAAGAGCATCACTCCAAACACCAAAGGCCCATCTGAGAATATGCATGAAGAGGAGGATTTCTTAGTGATTAATAATCCTATTGAGTTAATGAAGATGAATTCGGAATACCCCCCTCCTCTTGAGGAATCTGATGAAGGGGCCTTACTAGAAAAATTTACATTTAATCTCCCCACCTCATTACGAAAAAATTTAATTAATAATTTTCATTACATTGATGAGTAGGGTGAAGAGGCTTTATTGGAAAGGTTTACATTTGATCTACCCACTCTATTAGTGGAAAATTTGATTGATAAGTTTCATTTGATTGATGAGTATGATGAAGGGGCTTTCTTAGAAACTTTTACATTTGATCTAACCCCTGAGTCCCCATAATGTTTGAATCATTAGATGAGTTAGATCCTGAGCTCACTCTTCCTTCCAATTTGATTCCTCTAAAAGTTAAGTCGGTCCAATTTGACACTCTCGGACCTGAGGGGGATGTGCCAGTTGTATTCACCTTTGAGCTGACTCTCCATCAGGAAAGTCAATTGATTAATGCTCTTGATCTGCATGAGACTATTTTTGAAGGGAATGTGGCCGATAATGTTGATCTCATTCATAGACCGCCTGAGAATGACCACGTTTCTTTGGAAAAGACAGTCACTAAAGGAGTTGTCAGGTGGGTGGATACAAGGTAAAGGGACCGATGGATAGATATTGGATAGAGATTCCATCCCGTTCTTGATAGATTAATGGCTATTGATTGTTACATAACCCCTAAAGATGAGAATTGATTCACACGTTATTAAGGTTAAAATCAATAATGTTCGAGACCAACATATTCTTGGCCCACATGCACACATATATCATGTTATCTTCAAATGGCATGAATGTTTGAATTTAAACGAAGATCAGATAACATGATGGCTAATCATGAAATCAACTTGTTGGTTAATGGGCCTCATTGTTGTGGAAGCCGAGGAATCCACTCAAGGAGAAGAAAATGAACTAAACTACAGACTATCAAGCGACTAAAAATTAAGAAGGATTATGAAACGTGCCAATATGAGGAAAGAGCATACGTAGGATGCTAAAGGGATGTGATTGCCAGAGGGGTTACCTCAAAGAAACGAAATGATCGCGTGTACCTTGTTGAGCGCGGAGATTGTGAATCATCGAGAGCGGGAAATGACAGGTTGCTTCTTCCTCCCCCTTCGGCCGGCCGACGGAGAGGGCTTTCCTTAGGTACCCTTGTAAAATAACGACAAACAAGTAACGAGTGGATCAGAAAGATGAAGGTGCAGTATTCAAATTCTAACGACGCAAGTAACGAAATGATGGCAAGACACACACCTGGTTGGTGTTGTCTTTTAAACCCCTCTCGGACACGAGTAGGAGGAAAATGCTTATGATGAATGGCGATTATTCCGACGTAGAAACGGGAAGAGACTCCCTCATAAAGGGGGGGGGGGTAGAAGATATGATATGATGAATGCAAGATAACTAGGAAAGAAGAGGAGAGAATGGCTTATTGGATGGTCGATGGCGAGATCCGACGGAGCTTCGGCAGCGTAGGGATGACGAGGTAGCGCGGAGGGCGAAGGCGGCCTCTCTCCTGCGAGCACGAGCACCCGAGGATCCGACAGGACCTCTATAATGTCCCGGATCTTTCGGATCCTTCGTTATGGGTCTCGGATCTGGTTTGTCAGGGTGTTCGACCCTGTTGTGTCCGAAATTTCATTTCGGACATCTTTCGTGTTTGGATCGGCGCGATCCGGAGTCGTTTCGGAGGCCCGGAGTGTGTCCGCGGCTTTTCCGTACGCGTTTTCCGATTTCCACGTACGGGTTTCGGCGAGTCCTTCGGAACCCTGTAGCGGGTGAACCGGGTCGTTCACCAGCCCGCGAGTGGTACCGTTGCGATCAGCGTGTCGAGACGGTCGAGGAGGTGTATTTTTCTATTTTTTCGATATTTTTGGCATTTTTCGGATTTTCTATTTAAAGCATTTTCTTTCTCTTTTTCTTCCCTTTTTCTTCTTCCTTCTTTCCCCTCCCGTGAGCGTGCAACGGTCACCCCCCTTTTTCCCCTCCTTGCCCGTTGGAACCTCGCGGCGGCCCCTTCCCCTCCGGCGACGGGTGGCGGACCTTGGCGGCAGCGCGGTGACGACGGCGGCGGCGAGAGGATCGCGGCGGTGCCCCCATTGGCATGTGGATGTGGAGTTCGTGGTTGAACTAGATTTGAAGATCGGCGGCGATTCGGTGGATTTCGAGCTTCCTTGAGGTAGGGGGACGAATCCTTACCCTCTTTCTAGCATTCCCCGTGATTTCTAGGCCGTGGAGAGGCCGAGAGGGGCTAGATTCATGCCGGGAGGGTTATTTCCATGTTTGGGGTTTGAGCACCGGATCCGTCGATTCGTGGGGTTTTTGATCGATTTGGGGGCTCTAGATGCATGCTAGGTCGTTGTGGGGTGATTCCCCATTGTTTTCCCTTCACCAAAGGGGGTGAATGGGCGTGGTTTTGTGATTTTCGGCCGTGGTTCGCGAACCGGGCTCGGCCCGATGTCGCGCAATAGTCCAGTGGCGCGTTCTTGATGAACGCGCTGTGTCGTCCGAGCGTGCCCGTCGGAGAAGACGAACAGTAAGGCGGTGGGGAACGCGCCTGGTTCGGGTAGCGCGATCTCCAGATCGCGCTATCCCAGACTAGCGCGTTCAGATTGAACGCGCTAGCCTTGGGCAGCGCGACATAGAAGATCGCGCTAGCCAAAGCTAGCGCGTTCTTCGGTGTCGCGCTAGGGATACCTAGCGCGACCTTTTCCCTTCCCCGAACCACGTTTTGCGGGTAGCGTGACCTCCGGTTGGATGAGTTATGGACCCGGTTGTGGCGTGTGGCCCTAGGGATGCCGTGGGCACCCAGTGAGAGCCACAGGGGGCGCCCGGGGTTCCTCGGAGAATCAGTTACCTCGGTAGAAGTGCCGCGTGACTTGAGGGACGGTCGGACCTCATGCGTGTCCCCGGCTTCCGTACCTACCGTAGGATCATCGAGAGTCTGTGCTAGGGTTTGATCGGTGGTTTCCGTGGATTAGTCCTTACTTCCAGTGACCTGTCCACTAGTCGTAGCTTCTTGCGCACGCGGGTGCGGACCCACCTGGGAGTGGTGGAGAGCGAGACCCAGTGTGACGCGGTTTTTAGGCTGGTTACCGTAGGGCCCCTTGCCTTTGCCACCAGAGTCCGGTGGGGGGGAAAACCAGCTAGAGGACCCGACCTAGAGCAGATGGTCTGTGTGTGCACACGTAGTTGGGGGCTTAGGGCACGCACTGACGAGTGCGACCCTAGCTAGTCCTTGTTGTGGTACTTGTTGCGTGTCTGAGTCTCACGCCCGGGGCGTTGTAGCTAGACAGTTGTGACACGGTGTAAGACGTCAGGGGACGCATCCGGTCGTTCTTCTTGTGGATGGTGCTCCTATTCACTGGCAGGCGTGGACTCGTGTTTTATTGGACCGAGGTTCCGTACTACGGTACCGTTAGAGTAGACGACTTTTCCGTTTATTTACTTTAGCTTGTCGGTTCTACCGTACTCTCGGTTGGTAGGGTTGTCTTCTTCTTCCTCATTTTCCGTGCGAGGTGGGGATTCGCGGGATCCCTACTGGGCCAATGAGATGAGGCTCACCCCTGCTCTTCAGGTGAGGCGGGGTCGGCGGGAGGCACGGCCGAGTTTCAGCGTGGGTCTTCCAGCCAGGGTTAGTTGCCAGTCTGCCAGAGCCGGGGGATGCCCCGCGTAGTTGTACTCCGGGGGATGCCCCGTGTTGTTGTACGCCGGGGGATGCCCCGTGTAGTTGTACTTTCTTTCCTATTGACTGTACTTTCTTTGGACATGAGACACTGTGGACCTTGTAGCAGTTTGATTTATTTATTATTATGTGCATTTCCTTTTGATTATTGTGCTATCTCTGTGGACGTTGCAGCTTCTCTTATACCACACACCACTCCTTTCTACCCTTCCGAGTTTTCGGGCTCGTGGGTTGGCGGGCCGAGATTCGAGACGCGCCGGTTCCTTTCCGGTACTCGGATCCTCGGGTCGTCACAGCTGGTATCAGAGCGAGGTTGTGGAGGTATATCAGAACTTGGAACGAATTGCAGTGGTCCATAAGGTCCATGAATGTCCTGTACAGTCGGCGACTGGCTTAGGGTCGTGTGTTTTATTGATTTTCGGTGCTTTTTCTTGATGCCAGGTGTGTTATGGCGCCACGGAGGAGGACTCGCGCCCAGCAGGGAGAGTCTAGTGGTGGTCCAGAGGAGCAGAGCAGGGCTTCAATTTCCGAGGGTGTATCTAGAGATGCGAGAGCTCCAGGGATGGACGATTTCTTCCGAGGCATGTTTGAGTATGTGTTTCAGCAGCGGCAGGGAGGTCAGCAGCAGGGAGGTCATCAGCAGCAGGGTGGCGAAGCTGGTGAGGATCAGGCTCGAAAAGGTCGCGGTCGTGTGCTGAAGGAGTTTTTGCTGTATCAGCCTCCTTCTTTTGGTGGGCAGTCAGATCCTGAGATGGCCAGAGAGTGGCTGGATGATGTGCAGCGGATTTTCAGTGCGATGGAGTGTCCCGAGGAGGAGCAGGTGGCGCTGGCCACTCATCGTCTTCTGGGATCGGCCCGTACTTGGTGGACATCGGAGTGGGGTTCAGTGTTCCGATCTCATCCTCTTCGGCAGATCGTGTGGCAGGAGTTCGTCACGGCCTTCGAGCGTGCCTTCTGTCCGTCTTTTGTCAGGTCGCAGAGGTTGCGAGAGTTCATGGAGCTGACTCAGGGTGACATGACGGTGATGGAGTACCGTGCCAAGTTTATCGAGTTGGGCCGTTATGCTCCTCATATCATGGCGGACGAGGAGGTGAAGATCGATCAGTTTGTTGGTGGTCTGAGGCGAGAGTTGAGGCACCATCTTCTTGCGTCGGGTTTGACCAGTTTGGACGCGGCATGTAAGGCAGCGGCAGCGCTGGAGAGAGATTTGCAGAAGGTTCGAGGGCAGGGCAGTACTAGTCAGGTGCAGGTAGATTTCAGCCAACCGGCAGGGATACAACAGCAAAGTACCGTCCAGCTCTCAACAGGTGGATCAGTGGCAACACAGACTGCGGCTCCGGCGCCAGGTTCATCCTTCAAGTCGAAGCTTAAGAAGTTGCTTAAGGAAGCTGGTTTTAGCAAGAGGCGTCAGGATCGTAAGGAGTCGGGGCAGGAGTCGTTGGGTAGTGTTCAGCAGCCGGTGGCTTTTCAGCGTCAGGGTTCGATGACTGGTTCGCGGGATGGCTGTCCCAGGTGCGGTGGTTCTCATCCAGGCAGACCGTGTTCGGCGCCCGTGATTTGCTTCAGGTGCGACCAGCAAGGGCACATGGCACGTGACTGTCTGCAGAGACCGCGCCAGCCGCACGAGTTTCAGCAGCAGCAGCAGTTTCGGCCCCAGTAGTCGTCATCACAGCCACAGCAGTACCAACAGCAGGGACAGTTCCCTCAGTTGGCACGGTCAGCTACTGGGGGTGGGCAGAGATCCCGAGGCAGAGTGACTCATCTGACCAGGGCGGAGGCTGAGGCATCGCATTTGGTGGAAGGTACTCTTTCGATTTTGGGTTATGCGGCTCGTGTTTTGTTCGATTCAGGTGCTTCTCATTCGTTCATCTCGGAGGTTTTCGCTCAGAGCGTGGAGGACCCGGTGACCGAGGTGTCCTGTGACTTGGCGGTAGAGCTGCCTACCGGTGACTTCATGATCACCCCGTACTGCTTCGAGAAGGTACCTGTATGGGTGGAAGGGCGGAACTTGCCGGTTAGACTCTACGCGTTACCGCTTCAGGACTTCGATGTGATTTTGGGCATGGATTGGCTCGAGGCTCATCATGCCTTGGTGGATTGTGGCTCGAAGAAGGTCTACTTCCGACAGCCCCGTGGACCCACCTTCTATTTTCAAGGTATTCGGTCTTCCTCTTCCCGCTTGCTTATTTCAGCTTTCCGTGCGCATCGTTTGCTTGATGCAGGTTGTCAGGGTTTTCTCGCATCCGTGGTTTTGGTCGAGCGGCAGGGCCCTGAGGTAGAGGACATTCCTGTCGTGTGCGAGTTTCCTGATGTTTTCCCCGAGGAGCTACCAGGGATGCCACCGCAGCGAGAGATTGATTTCGTGATTGAGGTGGTGCCGGGTACGGCGCCCATGTCGAAGGCCCCTTATCGGATGGCGCCTGCTGAGTTGCGAGAGCTGAAGGCGCAGTTGCAGGAGTTGCTAGCCAAGGGGTATATTCGTCCTAGTTATTCCCCGTGGGGTGCGCCGGTATTGTTTGTGAAGAAGAAGGATGGTAGTTTGAGGCTGTGCATCGACTACCGTCAGTTAAACCAGGTGACTGTTAAGAACAGGTATCCGTTGCCACGGATTGATGACTTGTTCGATCAGCTTCAATCGGCCCAAGTGTTTTCGAGGATCGATTTGAGATCAGGTTATTACCAGCTGCGGATCCGAGAGTCGGACGTGGAGAAGACGGCGTTTCGGTTGAGGTATGGGCATTATGAGTTCTTGGTGATGCCGTTCGGGCTCACCAATGCCCCCGCAGCATTCATGGATTTGATGCATAGGGTGTTTCGTCCGTACTTGGACCAGTTTGTGGTCGTGTTTGTGGACGATATCTTTGTATATTCGCGGTCTGCTGAGGAGCATGTACAGCATTTGAGAGCGGTATTGCAGACCCTGCGCGATCACCAGTTGTATGTCAAGTACAGCAAGTGCGAGTTCTGGCTCCGAGAGGTGCACTTTCTGGGGCATGTTATTTCTGGTGATGGTGTTTCCGTGCACCCGGCCAAGGTCGAGGTGGTGGTGCAGTGGCCGAGGCCGAGTTCTGTCACGGAGATTCGGAGTTTCTTGGGGCTTGCAGGTTATTATCGGCAGTTTATTCAGGATTTCTCTCGTATTGCGGCCCCGATGACCAGGCTTACGCGGAAAGAGGTGCAGTTCGTCTGGACAGAGGAGTGTGAGCGGAGCTTCATGGAGCTGAAGAGATTGCTTACCACTGCTCCGATTTTGGTGTTGCCATCTGGCTCGGGTGGTTTCGTGGTGTGTACAGATGCTTCCGGGGTAGGCCTTGGTGCTGTGTTGATGCAGCATGGGAGAGTTGTGGCGTATGCGTCGCGGCAGTTGAAGCCACATGAGGCGAACTACCCTACTCATGATCTTGAGTTGGCAGTGGTGATCTTCGCTCTGAAGATCTGGAGGCATTATTTGTACGGCGAGAGGTTTGAGCTTTTCACTGACCATCAGAGTTTGAGGTATGTGTTTACGCAGAAGGACCTTAACCTCAGACAGAGGAGGTGGATGGAGTACATGAAGGATTATGACGTCACTCTGTCTTATCAGCCTGGCAGGATGAACGTCGTGGCTGATGCTCTGAGCAGGAGGGTAACGGTCAGTCAGATGTTGTTGAGGAAGTGGAAGCTTTGGGAGCAGGTCCCGGCCATGACTTTTAGGCTCAAGGTCCCGCAGGACCAGGGTTCGGCTGTCCTTGCGAGTCTGACTGTCACGCCCGCGGTGCGTCGACAGGTGACTGAGGCCCAGCGAGCGGACCCCGAGCTACCCCGTATTCTGTCGATGGCCGAGGTGGAGTTTGGTGAGGATGGAGCTGTGAGATTCAGAGGTAGGTTGTATGTTCCGGCCGAGGGGCAGGTACGGTGTACGGTTTTGCGTGACGCTCATGGGAGTCGGTATGCCGTGCACCCCGGATCGGCTAAGATGTACAAGAACCTGAAGAGGCAGTTTTGGTGGCCTGGCATGAAGAGAGATGTGGCGGAATTTGTGGCCAAGTGTTTGACCTGTCAACAGGTGAAGGTAGAGCACCAGCGACCAGGAGGCACACTTCAGCCCTTGGATGTTCCTGCTTGGAAGTGGGACCATGTGACCACTGATTTTGTGGTTGGATTACCGAGGACGTCCAGTGGGGAGGATAGTATCTGGTTGCTAGTGGATAGACTGACGAAGACGGTGCGATTGCTGCCGGTCAAGGTCAGTTGGAGCGTGCAGCGTTTGGCTCGGTTGTATGTGGAGCGGATCGTCCCATTACATGGAGTTCCTATCTCTATCGTGTCCGATCGTGACCCCTGTTTCACTTCTGGATTCTGGAGGAGCTTCCAGAAGGCTCTAGGCACCGAGTTGGCATTCAGCTCGGCCTATCATCCTCAGTCGGACGGTCAGTCTGAGCGGACCATCCAGACTTTGGAGGACATGCTGCGAGCATGTTGCTTGGAGTGGCAGGGGAGTTGGACCCACCATCTGCCATTAGTAGAGTTTGCCTACAACAACAGCTATCATTCGAGCATCGGTATGGCTCCCTATGAGGCGTTGTATGGATGACCTTGTCGGACTCCGCTTGATTGGTTCGAGGTGGGTGAGCGTGCCTTGACCGGACCAGATTTGGTGCAGCAGTGCGTTGAGGTGGTGCATCTCGTTCGGCAGAAGACGTTGGTAGCTCAGAGCCGGCAGAAGAGTTATGCCGATCGGAGGAGGCGACCCCTCAGCTTTGCTGTGGGAGATCGAGTTTTCTTGAGAGTGTCTCCCATGAAGGGCGTAATGCTCTTCGGTAGGCGTGGGAAGTTGAGTCCCCGCTACGTTGGTCCCTTTCCCATCGTTGAGCGTGTTGGGGAAGTTGCTTATCGGTTGCAGCTACCTCCGGAGCTTTCCACCGTGCATGATGTATTCCACGTGTCGATGCTTCGGAAGTACATGCCCGATGATTCTCATGTTCTCGAGGATGCCGTTTGGCCCGAGGTGACCCCAGATCTGTCCCTTCCAGAGTTTCCTGTTCGCATTGAGGATCGGCGAGAGCAGCGCATGCGAAACAAGGTTATCCCTCTGGTTAAGGTGGTATGGCAGCGTCATTCTGGCGGCGAGGCGTCTTGGGAGCGCGAGGATGAGATGCGGGAGTCGTATCCTTATTTGTTTGTGTGAGTCTTTCCCCCGTCCTTATGCCTTGTCCTTGAATTTCGAGGACGAAATTCGTTTAAGGGGGGAGGGCTGTAATGTCCCGGATCTTTTGGATCCTTCGTTATGGGTCCCGGATCTGGTTTGTCAGGGTGTTCGACCCTGTTGTGTCTAAAATTTTATTTTGGACATCTTTCGTGTTCGGATCGACGCGATCCGGAGTCGTTTCGGAGGCCCGGAGTGTGTCCGCGGCTTTTCCGTGCGCGTTTTCCGATTTCCGCATACGGGTTTCGGCGAGTCCTTCGGAACCCTGTAGCGGGTGAACTGGGTCATTCACCAGCCCGCGAGTGGTACCGTTGCGATCAGCGTGTCGAGACGGTCGAGGAGGTGTATTTTTCTATTTTTTCGGTATTTTTGGCATTTTTCGGATTTTCTATTTAAAGCATTTTCTTTTTCTTTTTCTTCCCTTTTTCTTCTTCCTTCTTTCCCCTCCCGTGAGCGCGCAACGGTCACTCCCCTTTTTCCCCTCCTTGCCCGTTGGAACCTCGCGGCGGCCCCTTCCCCTCCGGCGACGGGTGGCGGACCTTGGCGGCAGCGCGGTGACGACGGCGGCGGCGAGAGGATCGCGGCGGTGCCCCCATTGGCGTGGGGATGTGGAGTTCGTGGTTGAGCTAGATTTGAAGATCGGCGGCGATTCGGTGGATTTTGAGCTTCCTTGAGGTAGGGGGACGAATCCTTACCCTCTTTCTAGCATTCCCCGTGATTTCTAAGCCGTGGAGAGGCCGAGAGGGGCTAGATTCATGCCGGGAGGGTTATTTCCATGTTTGGGGTTTGTGCGCCGGATCCGTCGATTCGTGGGGTTTTTGATCGATTTGGGGGCTCTAGATGCATGCTAGGTCGTTGTGGGGTGATTCCCCATTGTTTTCCCTTCACCAAAGGGGGTGAATGGGCGTGGTTTTGTGATTTCCGGCCGTGGTTCGCGAACCGGGCTCGGCCCGATGTCGCGCTATAGTCCAGTGGCGCGTTCTTGATGAACACGTTGTGTCGTCCGAGCGTGTCCGTCGGAGAAGATGAACAGTAAGGCGGTGGGGAACGTGCCTGGTTCGGGTAGCGCGATCTCCAGATCGCGTTATCCAAGACTAGCGCGTTCAGATTGAACGCGCTAGCCTTGGGCAGCGTGACATGGAAGATCGCGCTAGCCAAAGCTAGCGCGTTCTTCGGTGTCACGCTAGGGATACCTAGCGCGACCTTTTCCCTTCCCCGAACCACGTTTTGCGGGTAGCGTGACCTCCGGTTGGATGAGTTATGGACCCGGTTGTGGCGTGTGGCCCTAGGGATGCCGTGGGCACCCAGTGAGAGCCACAGGGGGAGCCCGGGGTTCCTCGGAGAATCAGTTACCTCGGTAGGAGTGCCGCGTGACTTGAGGGACGGTCGGACCTCATGCGTGTCCCTAGCTTCCGTACCTACCGTAGGATCATCGAGAGTCTGTGCTAGGGTTTGATCGGTGGTTTCCGTGGATTAGTCCTTACTTCCAGTGACCTGTCCACTAGTCGTAGCTTCTTGCGCACGCGGGTGCGGACCCACCTGGGAGTGGTGGAGAGCGAGACCCAGTGTGACGCGGTTTTTAGGTTGGTTACCGTAGGGCCCCTTGCCTTTGCCACCAGAGTCCGGTGGGGGGGAAAACCAGCTAGAGGACCCGACCTAGAGCAGATGGTCTGTGTGTGCACACGTAGTTGGGGGCTTAGGGCACGCACTGACGAGTGCGACCCCAGCTAGTCCTTGCTGTGGTACTTGTTGTGTGTCTGAGTCTCACGCCCGGGGCGTTGTAGCTAGACACTTGTGACGCGGTGTAAGACGTCAGGGGACGCATCCGGTCGTTCTTCTTGTGGATGGTGCTCCTGTTCACTGGCAGGCGTGGACTCGTGTTTTGTTGGACCGAGGTTCCGTACTACGGTACCGTTAGAGTAGACGACTTTTTCGTTTATTTACTTTAGCTTGTCGGTTCTACCGTACTCTCGGTTGATAGGGTTGTCTTCTTCTTCCTCGTTTTCCGTGCGAGGTGGGGATTCGCGGGATCCCTACTGGGCCAATGAGATGAGGCTCACCCCTGCTCTTCAGGTGAGGCGGGGTCGGCGGGAGGCGCGGCCGAGTTTCAGCGTGGGTCTTCCAGCCAGGGTTAGTTGCCAGTCTGCCAGAGCCGGGGGATGCCCCACGTAGTTGTACTCCGGGGGATGCCCCGTGTTGTTGTACGCCGGGGGATGCCCCGTGTAGTTGTACTTTCTTTCCTGTTGACTGTACTTTCTTTGGACATGAGACACTGTGGACCTTGTAGCAGTTTGATTTATTTATTATTATGTGCATTTCCTTTTGATTATTGTGCTATCTCTGTGGACGTTGCAGCTTCTCTTATACCCCACACCACTCCTTTCTACCCTTCCGAGTCTTCGGGCTCGTGGGTTGGCGGGCCGAGATTCGAGACGCGCCGGTTCCTTTCCGGTACTCGGATCCTCGGGTCGTCACAACCTCCCCTACAAAACACCCAATGGTTAGGAATAGAATCCGGCAGCCTCTCGGCGCTCTTTTTCGACCCCCTGAACTGAGGGGGGTAGGCCTCTATTTTTAGAGGTCGGGAGGATGGGGGCGTCCAGAGGCCTGGACGCCTCCATAACTTGGATTTTCTTCAAACGACAGACTGAGCGACGGTCAGTCGATGGCCAGGGGTCGCCCGTGAGCTGGTTGATGGAGGCGTCCAGGGGCCTGGACGCCTCCATAACTTGGATTTTATTTAAACGACAGGCTGAGCAACGGTCAGTCGATGGTCGGGGGTCGCCCGTGAGCTGGTTGATGGAGGCGTCCAGGGGCCTGGACGCCTCCATAACTTGGATTTTTTTCAAACGACAGGCTGAGCAACGGTCAGTCGATGGTCGGGGGTCGCCCGTGAGCTGGTTGATGGAGGCGTCCAGGGGCTTGGACGCCTCCATAACTTAGATTTTCTTCAAACGACAGGCTGATCAACGGTCAGTCGATGGCCGGGGGTCGCCCGTGAGCTGGTTGATGGAGGCGTCCAGGGGCCTGGACGCCTCCATAACTTGATTTTCTTCAAACGACAGACTGAGCAACGATCAGTCGATGGCCGGGGGTCACCCGTGAGCTGGTTGATGGAGGCGTCCAGGGGCCTGGACGCCTCCATAACTTGGATTTTCTTCAAATGACAGGCTGAGCAACGGTCAGTCTATGGCCAGGGGTCGCCCGTGAGCTGGTTGATGGAGGCGTCCAGGGGCCTGGACGCCTCCATAACTTGGATTTTCTTCAAACGACAGACTGAGCAACGGTCAGTCGATGGCCGGGGGTCGCCCGTGAGCTGGTTGATGGAGGCGTCCATGGGCCTGGACGCTTCCATAACTTGGATTTTCTTCAAACGACAGACTGAGCAACGGTCAGTCGATGGCCGGGGGTCAGTCGATGGCCGGGGGTCGCCCGTGAGCTGGTTGATGGAGGCGTCCATGGGCCTGGACGCTTCCATAACTTGGATTTTCTTCAAACGACAGACTGAGCAACGGTCAGTCGATGGCCGGGGGTTGCCCGTGAGCTGGTTGATGTAGGCGTCCAGTGGCCTGGACGCCTCCATGAAATTATATATATTTTTTGTTCAATCTTATATATATATATTTTGTCATTATTTTGTATTGATGGAGGCGTCCAGGGGCCTGGACGCCTCCATGATGACCCCTGGATTCCCCCGAAAAGGGCGTCGGCAGTCGTCCGTTAGGCATTTTCCTGGTCCCGGCAACTTCTGATGCATCCGATTGATGTTGATGCCGTTCGAATGCCGCATGATTTCCACAACGAGGCGGTTTCCGGATGCCGAAGGAGCGTTACGCTACTCGCCCAGAAGATGAGAGAAGACTCAAAGATAGGAAACACTCAAGTGATTCAAAATGCGAAAGCCGCTGCGGGGCGTCGCGTGGTAATATGAGATTTTCTCAGGGGACGTCAGGAATAGCGTGTCTACAGCTGCCCCGCCTTGGCGTCTGCTTTGCAAGGGAGTGACACGTAATGGAATGGTATCGAAGTGGAGTGAAATGGAGTGAGAATGGACTGATAAGTTGATGTCAAGGTGTGATGAGGCACGCTTTTGACATGACTGTTTGGAATCTTTCATGTAGTTTCAATGAGGCGACCTTGAAGAAGGTCTTTCAAATTTGACGATTGTTTGGACGGAAATCAAATAAGGGAGGGTGAGATGTGCGCTCAGGCACGAAATAAAGGAGACCAACTTCTCGGTGTGGAAGCACCTGGGTCATTAACCTGCAGGTTTCACCTTTGGGGAGCGGTTACCAGCTAATGTGGAAGTGTTGCGGCCAAGGTGGATCAAACAAGGTAAAAAGCAAAGGAATATCTGAGGGTCTATCCAAACAAGGGTCTCGTTTGGAAGGGCAGCGTAGGGCCGTTTCAAGGAAACTCAGTATTTCATTCAGAATGGAATATCTCATATTTGTAAGAATTGAAGCACAACGGCTTTCGCAATCGAATCACTTGAATGATCTTCCGCAATAGACTCAAAGTCCTATATGAATGCATGCTGGGTTTAAAGAAAAATTTAAAACAAACTAGAATAGAAAATAGCCAAGGATAATATTGTCAACTCGTTAAGAATGGGTCAGGATACAGATCCAGTGAGCTGATACTGATCGAGCTGGGGCCCGTTTATCCACGCACCGACTCACTGAATGGAACCGTCATTCCCACGCTATCACCAGTTAACGGCCTATCCGTACAACCCAAATTCTTCTGGAATCATCACTATTTTTGTTGAAGGGGAACTCAAATCCCAGATTCGTTCGGGTCGCAAGGTCCTTGACGTGTTCTAATAGCGTAAATATCATATAGTATGATGCATGACACGGGGGACCAAACACTGAAGGATGGTATACAAGATAGGGTGAAAAACGTCCATTGGTAAAACCTGCACAGACCATCATAGATTAAATACATCAGAAAGCAGCAAAAATATAACAGAATCGTGCCACAGTACAAGGATAAAACACTGACGACTTGACCACTCATGTGACACGTCCCGTCCCGTAGCACCTCTCCTTTCCTATAAGTACCTCCCTTAGGCTAGTTTATTCAAATGTACCAAGGGGAGTTTTGAAAGTTCAGGAGGAGGAGAAGAGGAGGGTCTAGGGATTTCAGGATGGAAGGAGAGTCTTCCCGCGTTATGAAGAGAGGCAGGCCTAGTAGTGAGATCAGGCGACTTTCCGACCTCGAGGGTCATCTGAGTGGGACGATCCAGTCGCATATGGTAAGTTGATTTATTTCAAATTTACTGCATGAACTCTCTTCTCACTTTCCTTCCTTTCTCTTCTTCTTTCCAGCCGTATCCACTCTTTCCGGGCCCGAGGAAGTTTTCCAAACTGCCATGGCTTTCAGAGCTAACTTCCAACATCTCCATTGGCATGAGGGCTATACTCTCGAAGTGGCATCTTCAGGGGCTCCTTATTCACGCCAAACACTACGAGAGAATCCGCATGGACTGGGCGGATATGGGCGCATTAGTGGAGATCTGGCATCCCCAGACCCACACTTTCATCTTCCCGATGTTCGAGGCGACCATTCTCCTCGAGGAGGTGGAGCTTCTGCTTGGACTGAAGAAATTCAAGAGTGACGGGAAGACGAAGCCTATGCGGATGTTGACAAGGGCGACTTCCGAGAGCGTCCTTGGAAGCTTCATGCCGTCCGACGCAGTCAGAAAGATCCGCACTCAAAAGGGAATTGACTTGCAAAGGCTCGCGGTATGGGTTATGGATGCCTTGAAAGGGTCACCAGATGATGAACATTTGGAAGGAATTATGAAAGGGTTCACCATCTGTCTGGCGGGTGCTCTCTTGTTTCCTTATACCGACAACATAGTGGAGGAGGACCAACTGAGTGCTATCCATGAGATTTGGAGTGGAAAGAGGGTGGGAGCCACCGTCCTTGCCTACCTTTACAGCGGCCTTACTGCCTCGAGCATGGGTAAGCCTCCTTACGGTTGCGCACTCGTTCTAAATTGTTGGATTGATTTGCATTTCAAATTCGACCACTGTGAGGGGATGCCGACTGCTTCGAAGCTTTTCCAACAAAGCCCCCTTTATCACATAGCCGATGTGTTAGGCTTCGGAGGCACCGTGGCGAACCGTGTGCCGTGGCTGAAGAGGCGTGAGGACTGGCGGTCTCACTTTCGAACCATGACAAAAAACTTCTTCACTTGCACACCGGCATGTCTACTCTTACTTGAACTCCAACTGATCGGCGTGACCGAGTTTATCCTTTACAACGCGCATCGGTGCTGCCTCCAGGTCGGCCTTCCACGTCACTCGTTCCCACTGCTGACCGGGATCGTTCCTTTGAAGAAGAGGGAGCTGGGTACGGAAGTGGACGCGAAGGAAGTGAAGGCCATTAAAGCATCCTGGAAGATAAGTGTTGTGGGAAGGGCCTTAGCGCATGTGGGGCAGGAATGCGAGCTGTGGAGGGCTTATGTAACTGAACTGGGGAAGTTAAGCCCTAGGGTGCCTAAGCCCCTGATGTAGCTCATCCTGCTTTTTCGATGGAATAAAATCTGGCACATGACATTCGGACTACTGTTCCCTTGGTTATGATTTTTATTTGTCTTTTGCATTTTTTTGTTTTCTCTTTTATGTTCTGGTTTATTCATATTATGGTCATATATATATATATATATATTTATATGCTTAAATGGGGGCGTCCAGGGGTCTGGACGCCCCTAATTTTTTTGAAAAATTTTTGAAAATTTTTTGTTCTTTTTGTGGTGGCGTCCAGGGGCCTGGACGCCCCTATCTTTTCTTTCTTATTTTTTATTTTGTTTGATGTGGGGGCATCCAGGTGCCTGGACGCCCCTACACATCTTTTTTTTTAAAAAAATAAAAATAAAAAGTGGGGGCGGCCAGGCGCCTGGACGCCCCCAAAAGGGCCAACTTTCGATATAAAGGGGCTGCACACCCCCTTTTTCTCATTCCCGTTCATTCTGACGACCTATTCTTCCCCTGAACGACTCACTCTCGGTTCTGATGGAGCCAGGAGGGCCGAGCCAGGGTGGAGAGAAGTGGAAACGACGGGCTCGTCGTCCGAGGAGGTCGAGGGATCACGCCGAGGAGGCTGCCATGGGAGAGGAGATTGCTGCGGAAGAGGAGGCACCTCCTTTGGCCGTGGAGGGTCCTGCGGGTGCTAGCGACGCGGGAGAGGATGAGCATGACGCGGTAAGCCCCTTAGACTTCCATCATGTTGGTTTATTAGGCTAAACAGGCGGTCGAGAGATGGTGTGGAGAAGGCCGGGGTGTGAGGGGAAGGAGGCGTCCAGGGGCCTGGACGCCTCCATCCTTTCTTTTTTTTTATTTTGTTTTATTTTTACTATTTTTTTGTTGGGTTATTACGTAATTAAAAAAAATAAAAAGAAGGAGGCGTCCACATGTGTGGACGCCTTCATGATAATATTTTTTTTTATTTTGATTTTTGTTTGTTTTTTTTTGTTTGGGTTTTGTTAAAATAAAATAATAAAAAAGAAGAAGGCGTCCAAGTGGGTGGACGCCTTCAATATATATATATATATATATATATATATTATTTTTAAAATAACTAAAAAGTAAATATTATGTGCAGTGTTTTTGTTTATTATTATCCATGAGGCTGATGTGTTCCTTTTTTTGTTTATTTTTGTGGTGTGCAGGGCGTGATGAAGAGCCGTATCAGCTGGTCCTTGGTGGTGGCAGCGTATCGTGGGCTACCGGACTTTCAGAGGGCGCGTGTGGATGCCATGGGTTTCGGAGCTTTCCTCAGGATTGAGCCCTTCCGGCTTGACCTTCCTCTCATCCAGGCATTGAGGGAGCGGTGGCACGCACCGAGCCGGGCGTTTCTGATGCCTTGGGGGCACATGGTGCCGACACTGGAGGATGTAGCTCGGATCACCGGGCTACGAGTTGATGGACAGGCAGTCAGTGGGGTCACTTACCCCGATTACCGAGAGAGTGCCTTGGACCTGCTGTGGCTAGAGACGAGCGCGACTGACAGAGACAGCAGGGTAGTCGACCGAGTGGAGATTATGGAGGCGCTCGGATTTGGTGACCCGCGCCAGCGGGTCAGCGAGACTGGAGCGGAGTTTCTGGCACGACTGGAGGGAGATGCCCGTGCAGCTTTCACGCAGGACCCGAGCGAGCGGGAGCTGGTGGACCTAGACCTCCGGAGGTTCCTTTTCTTCTTCCTGGGCCGCCTTCTGCTGGGCACGAAGGGGGACGGCATCCATTGCCGCTTCCTTGGGATCTTGGCGGACCTGGACAGAGTGGGAAACTATGCGTGGGGAGCGGCTCTGCTCGCCCATTTGATCGCCGATCTCTCCCAGACTTCAGAGAGGGAGACGACAGTCAGCGGCTTCGCACCTTTCCTTCAGGTAAACATTTTATTTATGCATTTTACCGTAGTTAACTATGTAATTATTGGTGCTAATGATGTATGATGGATGCAGGTGTGGAGCTATTACTACTTTCCGATGGGGAGGGCTAGTCATGGGAACATGAGAGCCGTGCCCCTGGTGCGACGGTGGAGGCCGATCGTGGTCGCGGCACCCCACGGCTACCAGCTGGCGTCGCTTCGACGGGAGCTGAGCGAGTACCCCGAGGCTATGGTATGATGCGTATGATTTTTTTTGTCTTTATACCTATGACTTAATTGAGTAACTAATATGATGCATGTATGGTGATGCAGGTGGTGTGGAGGCCCTACCTGGGCATGGCTGACGCTGGCCAGCCTTGGGTTGTAGCGGGTCTTCCTCGTTTCGGGCGGGACGTGTGGGTCCATTGCCTGAATGAGATCAAGCTGCTGCGGCTTAGGCTGGTTATGAGGACGTTAGGGTTAGCCCAGGAGTGGGTCGACGTAGACGAGCCGATCCGCGTCGGGCGGAAGACCAAGGGGAAGGCGAAGATCGTGGACTGGCGTACGCGCTTCCCTGCACAGTACCAGGACTGGCAGCAGGGCGGGGTCCCAATGGTGTCCCATGTGCCGGACAGCACTGACTACCTGAGACGGTACCGGGCTACGTACGGGGAGCGTCTCTTCCTCGTTGGCATGACAGGGGTAAGTGTGAAATGGAAATGTCCTCCTTTCTATATGTATATGCATGTGACACTAACTTTCATGTGGTGTAGGATGCTCATGACAACATGATTGCCGACCTGCGGACCCAGCTGGCAGACGCCAGGCGGCAGTTAGTGGCCATCCGACAGGAGTTGGAGATCTTGGTGAGTCTATGCAATGCATTTTTTGTGACCTGGATTTTTGATGCTTAGCCTTTTAACTGTCGTTCGCCCTATTTTTTTTAGCGGGCCCATCAGGCAGCGGCAGCCGGGACGGCTGGTGGAGCGGGCTCCAGTTCGTGGGGCCCTCCTCCGGAGGTTTCTGCCCTTCAGGAGCAGCTGGCATACGCGGTGGCCCAGGCTGAGGAGGCCGAGCGTGACCGCGAGGCTCGAGTGAGTGCTTGCCCGACCCCAACTTTCTTTCAGTTATCCTTCTCTCTTCACTGTTCTCTTACGGGGTATGTGGTCTTGGCAGGTGGCAGAGATTCGGGATGCCCTGTCCCGTGCGGTCCGTGCTGAGCAGGAGCACGATGCCCGCGGTGCTTGGGTGGCAGAGCATGACGCACGGATAGCAGAGCTGGAGGAGGAGTGGCGACGTGAGGCCGAGGAGCTCCCCCGTGACGTGCTAGAGCTGCGGATTGCCCTCGAGCTATCGAGGAGGGAGGCGATGAGAGAGCGAGAGAGAGAGAGGGAGGACAGGGAGAGAGAGAGAGGGAGGACAGGGAGAGAGAGAGGGAGGAGAGGAGGGCTGAGCGTCAGCGAGACTGGGACGAGAGGAGGGCTCTGGAGGCCCAGATGATGGAGCTTCGAGTGAACCTTAGCACAGCGGAGGGGAGGCTTCGGGATAGTGAGGAGCGATATCAGAGGGCGAGGGAGCGCGGTGCGCGACTTCGTCAGTCTGGTTCCTTCTCCATGGGTAGCTTCCTGGTTTCCTCAGCTGAGGAACGTCGCCGCGCCTTCGAGGCGGGTGTGGCACCACAGGGCGAGGCGAGCACTGCCTCTCAGGGTTCGCGGAGGCCCCCTAGGGACACCCGCCAGAGGGGGGAGGAGAGAGATGATCAGGAGGGTGGCAGCGAGAGTTAGAGAGTTGCTTGTACTCCCCACCTTCCTTATTGTATGATGTACTACTGACTATTATATGAGATGATTTCTTTGTGGTGTGTGCACTTTTCCTTTACCGCACTTCTTCTCTTGTACCAGGTTGTTTCGAGGCACGCTTCACGAGACCTTACCTTAAAAGGTGAGGAATTATGTTCTGCACAGAGGGATCCTGTTTCTTTTCTTCCCCTTTTGGGCGCGTCCAGGCGCGAGGACGCGTCGTAACTTTTGAATCCAAATTTAAAGCGCGAGGCGGCCTTTCTCCTTCTGTGCCTTGCCCGCAAACGAACCCGCCTCTTGTCGAGATTCGCTCGTCTTCGTCTTCTTCGCTCGATGGAGTTCCGTGGGCCAGATCGTGGCGAGGGGAGAGAGGGGCGAGGGACTCCTCGCCCGAGGAGGGATGCGCCCGAGCATGGAGAGGCGTCGACGGAAGTGGAAGGGCCTTTTAGAGCACTCGTGGGACCCGAGGGGCCCGATGGCGCGGAAGGAGGCGAACGCGGTTGGGTGAGTGCTTCGGTTCCCACCTCTATGACTTGTTTTGAGTTTGGAGCGAGTGGTGTGGGAGTGGAAGGGGTTTGGCGAGGGCGGCACTCACATGATGGGCGCGTCCTCGACAGGGGACGCGTTCTCGTTAACTGACGGGGGACCTCCCTCTTTGATGCAGGGTACGGTGAGGATCCCGGGCTTGGCTGACGAGTGGGTGAGCGCGGATGAGCCGAGCCGTGTCAGGAAGGAGAGTCGCGGCAAGGCGAAGCTCGAGGACCGACGCGTACATTCCCCTGGACAACAAGGGAGCGCACCGGTGCAGGGCAGTGGCGGCCTCCTGCAGCAGCGGAGGGGGGACCGAGCGGGGACTCCTCAGCTTGGGAGACGGACGGAGGTGACAATAGGGCCTCAAAATTTTTATTTTTGCCATGAAATTCCAGAATTTAACCAACGGCCGTTGTCTATCTATTTTTTATGTACTCAGCAGGAAACGATGGTAGGGATGGCTGGCAGATCGTCCTCCAATCCTCAGGCTCTTTTTATGGAGATCGCCTCCCTCTAGGAGCAACTTGCCAGTGTGGTGGCCCGCGCGGTTCGTGCTGAAGAGGAGCGTGATGCCTGGGCCGTAGCTGTGGCAGAGCTGCAGCGTCGAGGTGAGGGGAGGCCCTCTCCAGACATTTTGGAGTTAAGGGTCCTTCTCCAGGTGACGAGGAGGGAGCCAGAGAGAGAGAGAGAGAGAGAGAGGAGAGAAGGGCCGAGCGACAGCGAGACCAGGCCGAGAAGAAGGCCTTGGAGGCCCAAGTGAGGGAGCTCCAGCTAGGCCTTCAGGTTATGGCGTAGAGGTTAGGAGCGATGGAGACGCGCTACGAGAGAGCGCGAGAGTTAGGGGCGCTACTTTGCCGGTCCGGACGCTTTTCTGCTGGTGGCTTCCTCGCCACGCCAGAGGAGGAGCAGCGAGCCACTGTTGTGGAGCAGGCGCCACGAGGCAAGGCGAGCGCTGCACGGGGGTCCAGGAGGCTTCCGAGGGATCCTCACCTCGGGGGAGAGGAGAGGGACCCCTAGAGGGATGAGCATGAAGATGATGTCGAGAGTTGGCGAGTCAGTGGACCCGCCTCCTCTCTATGATTGTGATGTTTGTGACAGCTTATGTAGACTTATGAGTGATTTGATTTTCTGTTGTTTGTTTATTTTCTTGCGCGTCCCTTCTTCCCTACGCTTCTTTGTACTGTTCTCATGTGATGTGTCTGCCGACATCCTGCCCTAGACGGAGGATGGCATCTTGCTGTGACTATTCTTTCACGGGAATCTGTCGTCAAGGTCAATGATGACAGCTTAGGCCTCTTCTCCTGGATGATTTTTCAAACTTTGCGGATGGCCTCCACGTTATGACAGGGCGCCACAGGGAGCAGGTCATCATATTACACCGTCCGATCCATCACCTTGTGCGGGTGGTGAAGTGACTCATGGGACCGCAGGGGAGGCGCCCTATTGTGAGGGCTATCGTTAAAGGTGATGGAGGCAATCTTGGCCCGTACTCCTTCCATTTCTATAAATTCCTGTCTCTTTTATTCTCCCAGGTATATCGAGAGCTAACTCGAGGAGCACAAGTTCTCACGGGAGAGTAGGAGTTCAAAATTCCGAGAGTTGGATGGAGGGCGAATCTTCCCACTCCTCGAAGAGAAGCAGGTCCAGTGGTAGCAGTTCTAGGAGGCTCTCGGACCTCGAAGGGCACTTCAACGAAAGGGCCCAATCACAACTCGTAAGCTGAGCTTTCCCCCACTTTTCTCATTCTTTCTTCCTTTCTCTTGACAACACCCTTCTCCATTTCTTATGCACGCACAGAGTGTGATGAAATCACACATTTCATGGGAGTTAGCAGTGGCCGCATACAGGGGTCTCCCAGATTTTCAGAAGGCCAGGCTAGACGTGATGGGATTTGGTGCCTTTCTTCGGATCGAGCCGATCCAACTCGACCTGGCCCTCATCCAAGCCTTGTGCAAAAGATGGGACCCAGTAAGTCGGGCATTCCTGATGCCATGGGGGCAAATGGTGCCCAGTCTGGAGGATGTGGTCCGAATCACGAGCCTCAAGGTAGATGGTGAGGTAGTGACTGGAGTCACCTATGCGGATTACCGAGAAGGTGCCCAGAAGCTACTGGGTTTGGACTTAGATGGTCGGAAGAACAGGTCAGTAACCAGGGCATTTATCATGGAGGCATTAGGACTCACTGATACTCGTCGACGGGACGATGAGTCCTCAGAAGAATTCATGGAAAGGATGGAAAGAGGATGTCGTGCTGTGTACTGCACAGATTTTGGCAATCGTGAGAGATCCAACATGGATTTGAGGAGATTTCTCCTCTTCTTACTGGGAAGATTGATACTGAGCTCGAAGGGAGATGGTATCCATTGTCGTTTCCTGGAGCTGCTATCAGACCTTGAAAGAGTGGGGCACTACGCCTGGGGAGCTGTCATGCTGGCGCATTTGTTTACAGGTCTGTTCCAAGAGGCGGACCGTGAGATGACTGTGAGTGGTTTCACACCATTCATCCATGTATTTTTTTGTGTTTTATTTTGTATTTTTTGTTTGTTTTTGTGATAGCCCACTTAAGGTACTAATGACATGTGCTAAAGCAGCTGTGGAGCTATTATTACCTCCCGATGGGGAGAGCTCGACATTGGCGACCAGTGACGGTGCCGCTAGCCAGGCGGTGGCAACCCATCATGAGTGCGGCACCCCTAACCTACCAACTGATGGTGCTAATGCGGGAGATACAGGAGTTCCCTACAGCAATGGTGGGATCTTTTTTAGAATTATTTTCATTTTGTTTTTTTGGTTTTTGGTTTTGACCAGCTAAACAGGTATGTACAACCTAACCTAGGTAAACTGGAGACCCTACTCTGGCATGGTTGACGTCAACCAACCATGGGTTCTAACAAGTCGTGCCCGGTTTGGACGGGAACTGTGGATGCACTGCCTGAATGAAATCGAGCCGCTCTGACTACGATTGATTATGAGGACTCTAGGACTGGCTCAGGAATGGGTGGATATGACTGCGCCACCTCGTGTCAGGAGAAAGGCACGGGGACCGGCAACCTGCATTGATTGGCGTGTGCGGTTCCCCGAACAGTATGAGGATTGGCAACGGGGTGGCACAATCGTGGAATCACATGCACATGATAGTGAAGACTATCTGCGTCTGTATAAGACAATGTACGCAGAGCGGCTCCAACCCCGGAGACTTGTGGAGGTAGGTCTCCCCTTTTCTCTTCTTTCCCTCCTTTAGTTTTATTCATGGAAATGCTGACTCCTATGACTGCAGGATGTCCGTGACACTATGACAGCGAACTTGCGATCTCGCCTGGCAGAGAGGGAGCAACAATTGGGTGACATACGTGAAGCCCTGAGTGCCTCGGTAGGTGTACAGTGCACACTCCTAATCAAGACTTTAGATTCATGGTGTCCGGCCACTAACTATCACATGTGTGATCATAGCGCGCCCAGATTGACGCGGCTTCCTCAGCGATGGGAGTGGGTGGCGTCTCTAGCTTATGGATCCCTACCTCAGAACTTGATTTGCTTCACGAGCAACTCGCTCGTGCCACATAGCGTGCCGCGGAGGCAGAAGGAATGCTCTCTATACAGGTAAGAGTCTCAGTGTTGAATTCTCCTTGTTTACATCTTGCCGTATATCTGAGATGGTACATCTGGTAGGAAAAGGAGACGCAGGAGTCTCTTGCCCATGCTGCGCAGAGGGAGGCTAGAATAGTAGAGCTGGAGGAGGAACTGCGGCGTCGTCCAGATGACGACTCTTCTAGGGATGCCATGGAGCTGAGGATCACTCTCCAGTTGGAGAGAGAAGACCGTGAGAGAGAACGGGCAGAGAGAGAAAGAGACACAGAGAGAGAAAGAGCCGACAGATTGGTTGAAAGGGAGGAACGAAGGGCCATGGAGGCCCAGCTGTTCGAACTCTGAACCAGCCTTGGTCTTGCTGAACAGTGGCTGAGAGATGGTGAGGAGCGCTATCGAAGAGCACGAGAGCGTGACTTTCGTGTTAGTAGCTTTCTTGCTGCCCCCACGGATCAACGTTGGGGTGTAGGAAGAGGAGGAGGAGTACAGAGCGGTAGGAGTACCGCTTTTCGTAGCTGGGTAGCACCCTTGAGAGCATTCTGCCCGGAGAGTAGCGGGACGAGTAATGCAGAGAGAGAGGGCGGAACTTGATGTAAATTTTTTTATTTTTGGAATAAAATACAAAGTTCGGTTTGTTTGGTTTTCACCTTTACTTTTGTCGCCTCGAATCCCTGCACACATCACTGAGACAAACAAATCAGAATTTCTGCTCTGACTTGGCCCCTTGCTCAATAAGCAAATGGTCACTTTGACTGTCCTTGATAACTGGTCAAGGGGTCAAGCCTTTTATTTAACGAAGGCAAGGGAAAGATGCGGTGATGATGAATGCATCAGACAAGCACACGAATGCAAGCGATATTAAAAGATGAAATGCTGCATACAAACGTAATCACGCAAAATGATTTGTTTTTTTTTTATATTTGGCATTTTTTGTTGTTGTTTTGTTAAATTTTTTTTTTGCAAATACATTTTCTCTTTTTCCATTTTTTTGTTGTTATTTTTATCATTTCATTTTTTATTGCTAACGCCTGGCAAGCACCCAAAGGGCACCTAACCTATATGAGAACATGGGTTTCTTACTAACCTCCCAGGTATCCTAAGTGCACATTTAGGTTGATTTGGGCCTCTAGACCCCTCGAATGATGATCCCGCCGGCTAAGACTTACCCTGATGATAATACCGTCATGCCATGCTTAGGCTCCCAGTCGCTTCCGACCATAGGGATTCACCCAAAAGGTGTTTGAGGTAAATGATTTACCCGACCCGGGTCTATTTCCTCACAACTCTAGATGGTATATGATGGAACACCCTGGAACCCTAACGACCAACCGCACGACGCTGACCCGGAATCAGACGCCGTCGCACCCAGAGGTGACGCGCTTGCATTAGCCTAAGCCCAAGGTTAAACAAGAAGACATCAAGATGGTAAACATGGGTCTTGACTAGCCAGAAACACAGAGACTCCTTCACAGCGATAGCTTCTACTTTTCAAAGTAGGCAACCATATGTTTGTATTAAAATAAGGTCGCAAACCTTGGCGGGTTTCGCCCTTCAGACATTCCGTCGAGCTTTCACCTTTAAAGGAAGAAGGAAGAGCGTAGGGGATAAACCTCCTGAGAGGATCGGCAAAACCGTTAACCCGACGAGCCAATAAGGGCCCATTTAACTCTTTCCTTTCAGACAACTTCGGACCAAATCCTGAGCATTTACATTCCATGGCCCCTTTTGTGGATTCAGACTTTTGCTTTGAGGGGTTTCATTTATCGCATCAGGCACGGTCACGACCAGGCTTTTCTCTTGATTTTGATTTTGTGTTTCTTTTTACGAGGGAGATATAGTCGTTTGACGTTTGTGAGCTCCCTTTCGTATGCCTGCGGGGACACTGCCCTCTTCTCGTGCTCTGATCGATGCTCGAGGAAATGGATCCTACTCTTGCCCTTGGAGGTTTGAGTTTTGGTTTCTCATGCTCAGCGTTTTAAGGGCGCCGACTGTCTCATTTGGTCGAAGAGAAAAGAATAAAGATTACAGCTTCCGGAGATCTTCTGGGTGAGGCCCCACCGTAGGTGATGCTACCAACTTTTTTGGATAAAATACATAAGTGAGTACATATTGGCTTCCTTCGAGCGAGCATAAGCCGACGTGGCCGGACAGGGATCTCCACGGTTCTGACAAACCAAGACCCGGTGCCTACCAAGCCTTAATGGGCCCTATCCTAACATGAAGGTTGGATGCAGGGACTTAACTACATGGTGACCACCAGGCATCGGCATTTTGAATTTTCTATATTTTTAGTGATTTTCAATATTTTTTGTTTTTGATGTTTTCTTTCTTTTCGTCATTTTTTATTTTTTGACACTAAGCTAAGGGTAGTACTTTTTAAGATAAAGCCCGTTCCAAGGGTAGGATAACTCGGTCCCTTCGACGTTGACTAGCTTGTAGGCGTTGCCAGGGTACACGGCTTGAATTACAAATGGTCCTTCCCAATTGGGTTGGAGCTTAGAACGCGGCCCTCCAGGTTTGACAAAAATTCATTTTATGACCATCTCACCGACTTTGAATTTTCTCTCAATGACTTTCTTTTGGTAAAAGTGAGCGAGTCTATTTTAATACACACGCGCATGCTCGGCAGCGGCCAGCCGCTTCTCATCCAAGAGTTCCAACTGGGTGAGGAGTGAATTACGACGGTCGTCGAGGGGAAATTCCTCGTCCAATTGTACCCTGAGAGAAGGGATCAGAGTCTCGTACGGGACTACCGCTTCCATACCATAAGTAAGGGCAAATGGAGTCTGCCCGGTGGGGGTACGGATTGAAGTGCGATAGGCCCATAGAGCTTCGATAAGCTTTTCTGGCCAGTCTGAAAACTTACTGGACTCGCAGGTTTTCTTGATGATTTTGATCAATGTTTTATTGGTGGCCTCCGCTTGGCCATTACCTTGTGGGTAATAAGGTGATGAATGATGCAATGCAATTGCGTACCTTTTGCAGAGGTCCTGAAGGTCCTGAGAAATGAACTGTGGCCCATTGTCGGTGACGATTGTGCTTGGGACGCCGAACCTGGCGAGGATGTTCTTCATGATGAACTTGCAGACTGTTGAAGCCTTGATTTCCGTGTAAGCTTCGGCTTCGGCCCATTTGGTGAAGTATTCCGTCGCAGTAAGGATGAAAGATTTCTGTTTGGTGAGGGAATTGGGATCACCTAGGGGACCGATGATGTCGAATGCCCACATGGAGAAAGGCCATGGGGAGGATATTGGATGAAGTGAGAAAAATGGTGAATGGATTTTATCGGCGTGAAGTTGACACTTGACACACCTACGGACATAGACGGCACAATCCTCTTCCATAGTGGGCCAGTAAAAGTCTTGCCTAATGATCTTCTTGGCGAGCATCTGGCTATTCACGTGGCCACCGCACACACCCGAGTGTGCTTCTTCTACGCATTTCCAAACCTCATTGTCGTCAAGACACCTTAACAGAATGCCAGTAAGGCTCCTCCTATAGAGTAGACCTCCAACCAATGTGTATTTTTGAGCCACCCTTCTTATGGCTTTCTTATCTTCTGTGGTGGCTCCTTCAGGATAAGACTGATCTTTACAATATTTGACAATTTTATAGAACCATGGTTTCTCATCGTCAGCCAGCTCTTCTTCGACTTCTGCCAGCATGATCTCTCTCTTCTCAAGAATTTCTCCCTTATGGATCTTCTGTAGGACTCGTTCCTTGATCTTTAAGAGGTAAGGGTCCTGAACGGCATGGACAAGATGCTTGTAGAGAATGATGGATCTAAACCATGCACCTAAAGGAAATTTGAAGGATGACGCCAAGGAGGCGAGGGCATCGGCCAGAATGTTCTGTTCGCGAGGAACATGGACAAAGATCAGCTTGGTGAACAATTTGGCATAGGTGGAGACCAGCTCCTGATAGGGTTTGAGCTTGGGATCGAGGGTGCGATATTTGGTAAGCACCTGGCGGAGAACAAGTTGACTATCACCCACGACTCGCAACTCAGTGATATAGAAAGAACGGGCTAGTTCCAGGCCAGCTAGAAGAGCCTCGTATTCAGCGATGTTGTTGGTGACTGGGAACGCGAGCTGAAATGCCTCTGGGATGGTAACGCCTTCAGGCGTTAGAAGGACAATGCCGATACCCTTCCCTTGGGAATTTAGAGCTCCATCAAAATATAATGTCCACATTGGCTTGTCGGATTGGGCGATGGACATTAGTTCCTCATCTGGAAACTCTGATTAGACAGGGTCAAACTTGGGGAGAGGATGGTGGGTGAGATGCTCGGCTATGGCATAGCCTTTAATTATCTTTTGCTGGATGTAGGTGATGTCGAATTGGGAAAGAAAATTTTGCCAGCGTGCTAGCCTATCAGTAAGGACGGATTTCTCCAGAAGAAACTTGATAGGGTTTATGCGAGCAATCAAGTGGACCTCATGAGCCAAGAAGTAGTGCTTCAATTTCTGCACCACCCAAACGAGGGCAGCACAGGTTTTCTCCATGACTGTGTACTTCTGCTCACAGGGATTGAGAAGTTTGGACAAGTAATAGTTGCCCGTTCCTTGCCTTCTTCATCAGCTTGTGCGAGGACAGCTCCCACAGAGTCGTCCAAGACTGAGATGTAGAGGATCAGAGGTTTTCCTGGTTTGGGTGGAATGAGAACGGGTGGACTAGCCAGATATTCCTTTAACCCTTCAAAAACTTTTTGACATTTAGAATCCCAGTGGAATTTCACTCCTGGCTTGGTCAACTCATAGAAAGGTCTACACCTTTGTGAGTGCTGAGACACAAACCGACGAATAAACTGTAACCTCCCGATTAAACCTTGGACATCCCTCAAATTCTTGGGAGGTGGCATATCCCTGATGGCCTTAACTTTGTCGGGATCTATCTCGATCCCTCTTTTACTCACAATGAAGCCCAGTAATCTACCCGATGATACACCAAACACACACTTCTTCGGATTCATTTTCAATTGGAACTCCCTTGATCTCTGCAAGACCTTAGCCAAAACCCTTGGATGTTCCATCCTGGTCCTTGATTTCACCAATAGATCATCCACATACACCTCCAGATATATGTGCATCATGTCGTGAAATATGGCCATCATAGCTCTTTGGTAAGTAGCTCCAGCATTCTTTAACCCAAACGGCATGACAACGTAACAATATGTTCCCCAAGGTGTAGTGAATGATGTCTTCTCTTGATCCTTTTCTGCCAAACGAATTTGATTATATCCTGAAAATCCATCCATGAATGAGAGGGTCTCATACCCCGCTGTGTTGTCGATCAACACATCAATGTGAGGCAAGGGAAAATCATCCTTTGGACACACGCGGTTAAGGTCCCGGAAGTCGATGCAAATCCTGACTTTCCCATCTTTCTTCATGACCGGGACAATGTTTGCCACCCATTGAGGATAAAGGACGACTCTAATAAACCTGAATTTATGGAGCTTGTCGACATCTTCTTTCATTTTCAAAGCCATTTGAGGGTGGAAACGCCTTAACCTTTGTTTTACCGAGACGGACCCTGATTTTAGGGTTAAACGGTGTTCGACCAGGGTTGAATCCAGACCCGGCATATCCTCGTAGCTCCATGCAAACGTGTCCTTATATTCCTTGAGAACTTCAATTAATGCCTCTTCTTCAGAGGGTGGTAGATTATCACTTATGAGGATGATCCTAGGGTCTTCCTCAGTTCCCAAGTTGACTTCTTTGGTGGACTCTTCTACGGCGGTTGACGGCTCGTCGAATCTCCTTATTCCACTAGCATATGCGCCAGCCGCATCCTCATATTCTTCACCCTCATCTTCAGTAGGGTATTCTTCATCTGTTATCTCATAGACTCCATACCCCTCATTAATTATGTAATTGCCCTCACATTCTATTTCCGGTAGCTGGATGGGATTTTCTAGCAACTGAGGGACGGCAAGAAGGGCCTGACACCTGGCGGCTAAATCCAGAAGGAATCGACGAGGGATCTGCCTACCCTTGGATTTCTTCCTAGGTACTACCTTTGACTTATTATTCCTAGATTGACTGACATTATTTACAGAAGAAGAAAAAGATGAAGAGGATAGTGAAGAATGTACAGGGGAAGACCCCTCAGAGGAGGGGTAGAAAAGGTCACTCATCGGACCTTGGACGGGTGGTCCGCAGGGCGGGACGCACCCGTGGGAGATGTAGGAAGTTTCCTCAATGAAGATGTGTTGTTGAGGAGTTTGGAAATTGACGTTTTTTTTTCGTTTTCATTTTTGATGACAAAATAGTGAAAATAGATCGGGAGAGAGAGAAAAGTGGTTATGGCTAGAGGATTGGGAGGCTCGTAGAGCAGATCATGATTGAAGACCTGGCGCGGGTTGAGAAACCCGCGTAGGTATGTAAGTAGAGAGGGGGATCTGGGAAGATCATCAGACAACCATCTGGCCCAGGAAGATGACAGCAACAAAGGTTGTGACGAGTGAATGGAGAAGATGACGGCTAATGAGTCATCGGTGGTGATGGCGATGGCGGATGAAGATCCGCTGGTGACAGGGTCCTTCTGGCGAGGACGAGGATAGTTTGGAACCTTGGCAACAGTGGTGATATTCTCTAGCATTCTGGAGATCAATGGCGGTCCTTCAAGCTGTGGAGGCGAGAACATCCTTTCCAGTGCAGCGGAAGTGTCCCGTATATCAAACCATTTGTCCCACTTGCATTCCGGATCTTTGATCTTGCCTCTTTTGGTGACCCTCGAACATTTTTCAGCCGAATATACAGCACGTGATCCCCTATGTGCCTCTTACGGGTAATCTCCCATCTGAACAACGGGTCCTTTGTTGAAGTGGTTTGATAGGGTCCATATGAGTGGCTTCCAATCCTCCTTGAATGGTCCTTTGAAGCCTAGGCCAAACCTGCGGTTCGGCCTAATCTCCTTTGGTGGTTTCAGCCTACCTTGTAGCCGTGCGCCCAGACCTTTGTCTGGTTGATAGCTGATGTTCCTCATAATCTCCCAACCTTTTGAGTGAAAAGGGAGATATGGCGTGGTTACCTTGACCGGCTTTTTTGGTGCTAGCGGAATGTGAGATGGATCACGCACGTCCAGCAGTGACAATATGGGCCGATGAGACGGCCAAACAGAGGGCAGAGAGGTGTTGATAGCATCCACCGTGTGAAGGACAGGTGTGCTGACTACTTTAATAATTCTTCCATTGTAAGGAAACTTCAAGCACTGATGGTTGGTGGAAGGCATAACATCTATGGCTTCAATGTAAGGGTGACCCAGTATGGCCTTGAATGTGGGGTCCATGTCGAGGACATGGAATTCCGTGGGGACTGACATAGGACCTAGCTCTACCCTTAGAATAATCATCCCTTGCGGCGGCCTTTTGCTATTGTCATAAGCCGTGACTGTGATTGAAGAAGGTCTTATCTGTTCCTGTTCGACCCCACACAACTGAAGGGTGCTCATGGAGATCACATTTATGGACGCACCCGTGTCTACAAGGCATGGGTTTATGGATACCCCATTAATTTTTATTGAAACACACAATGCATATTTCCGAGCTTCCTTGGGAGCGAGCTCGTAGTTCTGGAACATGATGGCCGGTTGCGTGTCCATTGGGGTCAGGACGGCAGAAATCTTTTCTACAGGGAGGTCCTCATTCACCATGACCTTTTGAAGATACTCCATTAAGGCTGCCTGATGGGATGTGGATCTCTGAAGCAGCTCCAGGATGGAGATCCCACTTCACCTCGGTTGCCCACCCTCAGGCCAACGGGCTAGTCGAGAACGCCAATAAGACTATCTTAAAAGGCATAAAGACCAGACTCAGCAAGGCCAAGGGAAGCAGGCTCGAGGAACTGCCTAGCGTACTTTGGTCACACAGAACGACTCCCAGAACGGCAACCGGTGAAAGTCCTTTCCAGTTGGTGTATGGCAACGAGACCATCATCCCGTTGGAGATTGCCAATCCCTCCCTCCGAGTCATCTGCTTCTCGCCTGAGGTAAACGAGCAAAAATTACTCGATAACCTCGACCTAGAGGATGAACTCCGAGAGATTGTCAGCATCCGAGCAACGGAGTACCAGCACCGCCTCACTCGATACTACAATGCTAAAGTCCGAGACAGATATTTTCAACCGGGAGACTTCATCCTCAGAAAAGCCGAAGACTCTCGACCACTTGAGGCGGTGGGCAAGCTATCCCCTAATTGGGAAGGCCCCTACCGAGTGGTCGAGACGCTTGGGAAAGGAGCATACCGGCTATCTACATTGAAAGTGGAACCCATCCCTCGGACGTGGAACGCAGCCACACTACGTAAATTCTATTTTTGAAGTTGTGCAAACAAGTTGAGTGAAATAAATTTCCTTTTCATTCAAACAATTGTTGGTACATCAGAAAGGCCAAAGCCAATACATTGCATAACAGAAAAAAAAAGTCCATCTGACGCCATTACAAGAGGCCATCGCTCGGCCGACTCAGTTTGATCTTCTTGCGTCCAGCCACTAACTCTTCCTTACGTAGAAACTGGCTCGGATAAAAGACGGTCGATCCAGTTGGCTCGGGTGGCCCATGACAAAAGTGACGGAGGGACTGCGGAGAGGAAGACTACCTTCCAAGTTGACAGAGGCTGGGGGGAGAGAATGCCTTCGAAGGCCTCCTCTCTTCCAACCTGCCAGCTCTTTGGAACGTACAGAGAGCAAGCAGCCTCCGCAGAGTGAAAGAAATGACGGGGGGAGAGCAGAAGAGGGAAAAAGAGGCTGCTGGCAGAGCTGGACGAGGAGGCAGGGGAAAGCCTGGAGGGGATGGAGAGGGACGGGCGGCAGAGAGGCCGGATGCCCCCATCCGCCCTCCATCTTGCCCCCCCCGGGGGAAGCCTCGCCGGAACTGATAGAGGAAATGACGTGATTTTTCCGTCAAAATCCTCTCCAGATCCGCGCGACGACCATCGGACCCGCTCCAAACCCGCGCGACGACCGCCGAACCCGCTCAAAGCCTGAAGTAGCAGAAACTCTCTGCCCTCCATCGTCAGCCGCACCCTCTCCCGAAATGTCTTCCATGCTCCGAATGCAACGGCACAATGCTATGTGAAGAAGAAGTGAGGAAAGACCGTCAGGGAAAACCCTAAGCAATGAAGAGGAAGAGACGCCCTTCAGACCTTTTATAGGCAAAGGGAGGCCACTTGCCTTAAATGACTCTCTCCTCGAAAACAAGCCAAAGGGATTTCCCCCTACGAACGGTCACCTCAAACTTCTCGTCTCCCACCCCAGCGAGACACACGAAGCAGCCAGGCATTTAAAGCATGGGAAAATGAAAAGACACCCTATCAGACGCTCCCCCAACCATCATGCGAAAACCACGCAGGGTGTATCGGAACTTTCCAACTACTACAGATACGCTGATCAAATCACGGCAAGGTCAGCGAGAAACAAGTAAGATTTTATTTGTTACCTTACAAAAAAGAAGCAAACAAAAGAAGGAGGCAAAAAGAAACGATACATCAGGCCTAGGGCCCACTTTGAAGCTCGGAAGTGGAAGGTGCGGGTGTTTCGCCCCCCGCACCCTCAGTGACGGCCGGCCTTGGCACTGACCCCGCCTGCGTGGGAACTGCCTCGGTCGTGAGCCCTCCCGAGGTAACCGGAGTTGGCGAACCACCAGGAGAAGAACCCTCTGGATCTTCCCCGCCCGACGCAGAGGAGCTGGAGGATGACATGTCCGAGTCATAGCATTGACCAGTGGGGAAGTCGATCCCAGAGTCTTGCTCCCCGGCATAAGCTACTGCCCGACGGTAACCCTGCTTAAACCCCTTGCGGATGCCTCGACGAAGCGCTGACTCGTAGTAGGGAAGGGCAGCTTCCTGCAGGTCGGCCCGGTAGGCCTCTGAACTCTTGTATTGCGCGATCGCCTCTGCCCCAGCCAGTCCCATCCTGTCGGCGAGCTCGACCGACTTCCTCTCCGCCTCGGCCTCCATCGATCGTTTCTCTGCTTCGGCCGCCCACCCCTTGGCCTTGACTGACCGCCTCTCCGCCTCAGCTCGGTCGGCCTCGACCTCCAAACGAAGGCGCTCCGCTGCTTCTGCCCGATCCACCAAATTGGCACGCTCGGCCTCCCACCGGCCATCCAGCTCGAGACGAAGAAGGCGCTCCTCTTCAAGGAGTTGACTTTTCCTCTTGAGCGATTCCCAAGCCCTGGTTAGCTGCTCGGTCAGCACTCCGACCTCCCGCTGGCTCGACCGCGACAACTCCCTGATCGCGGAGAACTCCCGTCGGAGCCCCTCATGCGCCTCATTGAGTCGGGCTAGTTTCCTCTCGCACCCTCCGAGAGTCCAAGCGAGATTCGACCGCTCCAACTCCGACCGGGCATAAGTCTCCGCCATTGTGGCCCCCATCTGGGCCATGACCAGGCCACCCTCCATAATGATGTCGAGGACCCCGGGTGGAGAATGACGCTTGTCTCCCCCTTTCATCCTCGCGGACACCTCGCGACAAAGTTGGTATAAAGAGCTCGAGACGCCAAGCCTTTCCAGGGCCACTGGCATGGAGACCCTTTCCCCGCCTAGCACCTTGCCAGAGGGCCCGGGTCAAGCTGCGGGATCGGCCGCCCCTCGCATTGCGGTCGGTTGGGCTTGCGACGCCTCCGTAGGTGAACCCCCGACCTCGACCAATGCTCTGAGCCCGGCCACTCCGTGCAACGCATCCATCTGGGGCTGCGACGCCTCTGCCGGTGAACCCCCAGCCTCAACCGTCATGGCCTGCACGCCGCCACCCGAGGCATCGCCCACCTCGACCGGCGCCCCGGCCCCGGCCACGATTACTTCAACTTCGCCCCCCCTGTTTCCAATAGAGGGAGAGCCGACCCGTCACCGTCACCTCCTGGGGTACTCCTGGTCTCCTCGGCCCCCTCTCGCTCGGCAGATGAGAGAGCTGGCTCAGTAGAGTCGGCCCCATTTTGCCCTAGCGGTAGAGCCGAGCCAGAATCACCCCCAACGGTAGGAACGGCCCCGGCCTTCCTGGCCCGTTTCTTGGCCTTCACAGCCTCCCGCAACCTTCCCTCCACGGGATCCTTGCGCTTCGCTCCGCTCGACCGAGAAGTCCCCTCAGAGGCCGCCCCTTTGCCCTTGTCCCGAGCTTGTGAGCGACCCACCGGGGCGCCCGTCTCGTCAGCCGTCGAGTCATCGCCAAGGTCAATGATCTCAGCAGTCTCCTCCAGAGGCTCCCGCCTGGTGTCTAAACAAAGAAGAAGGCGTGATCAGGAAAAGAAAGATGACCCCCACATCCGAAGGAGGATCTAAATTGTGGCACCTGACGGCTTCAGCCGCGTAAGGAGACACTGCTCGATATTCTCCGGCGTCACCAGCTCTTCGGTAGACTGGCAATGTTTCAGCAAACGAGCCGCGTACTCCTCCACATGTGGGGGGAACTCCTCCTGCCGGGGAGGAATATTCGGGTGAAAATTGGGCATTACCTGGCACCTCCAAGCTTTCTCCACCGAGTTAATCCCCACCCAAAAAAATTGGGTCTTCCACCCTTTATGCGAGGAATCCTTCGCCGCTAGCGAAATGCAGCTCCTATTCCTCCTCGCCTGAATGAAGTAAAAACCCTTCCCAGCCGATGGGTGCGCCTTCAACTCAAAGAAATAATTGAAGAGGTCCAGGGAAGGGGGAACCCCGCACCGACGGTAGGGGACTCGGAAGGCGGAAAGAAGAAGGTACGAGTTGGCTACCAATTGAATGGGTGACAACTGGAAAAAGTTGAGAAGCGTGAGGACGAAGGGCTCGAAGGGGAGGCGAAACCCACTCTTCCACACCAGAAGAAAGACGCAGATGTGGCCCGTGCGACAATCCAGGCTCGTCTCATACGGGGCAGCAGCAGGAAAGCTGTACCTGTAAGGCAGGCGAAACTGATGCTCCAGCCTCTTCACCTTGGCTTCCCCCAACTCGCTGCAGATCGGGACCGGCGCTCTCACAACCGGTTCATGGCCCCACCCCTCGGCGCCTGAACGCTGGCCCGCCATAGCTTCCGAGGAAGAACTTGAAGAAGAATCCTCTCGCGACCCCGAAGACTCTGGGGGGAGAGGGAGCTGCCGGATGGCCTCCGCTGTCGACTTGGCCAACTCTGCGAACGCCGCCGCAAGCCTTTGCTCCTCCGTCGTGCCCTCGCGCCGCATTAAGGAACCTAATGACTCGAAGGGAGGCTAGACCCTTGAAAACGGAGGAAGTCTGGAATGTCGAAGAGCGCCCAAACGCCTATATACCCTCGCGGGAGGCGGTGCGCCATTCCGACCTCCGAGAAAAGGGGGTCCCCTCGTTTCAAATCCGTCAAGATTACCATCATTACGGGCCTCGGTGACCACGACATGTGGCTTACTCACACCACCAGATCTCCACCCACCTGAGCCACGTTAGTCCAAAACCCCAAACGGCTACTCGTCCGAGCTTACTAAAGCTCGGGAGTAGGAGGGGGACAAGTGGAGAGGGGGATTTCTGCAGCCCATTCCAAGAGCAGCCGAACTAGGCCCATCAGGACCAAACGAGGCCATGCTCGCCCATGTGACAGCCCATAGGGCCCACCTTGGACAAAAAGCCCAATAAAAAATCCGCTCGAGGATACTACCTTCCTAGGCGGCCTCTAGGCTCGGAAGGCCCGAGCGTCGGTCAGGTCATAGGAAAGGTCCATGCCCGAGCCATCTCTCCGCCCTGGGGAAGAAGGCGCATGTTGACCAATCCGACCCATCCTCGTCCTAGCTAAGCCTACTGCCCAGATAGGGCTGGCCTCTCTGAGCTCGGAACGGCCGACGATTGCTTATCCATACAGCCGTTAAGAGTCCTCTGTAAGCAGGAATTTATGAAGGTGAGGGACTCCAGCTTCCCAAAGGTGATAACGTTCCCACGATAAGGCAATAGAAGCCCACGTCGAGGACGTAACTCCCACCTGAAACCCCTCGACTTACGGGATTCCAGAAGACGGTGCACTATTTAACCCAGGGATACCCTCCGGCGAAAGGTAAAGGGCAATCAGACACTAAAAACTCCTGAGCAGGAACCACTTCACCCTTCTGGTGGAGAGGGATCTCGCGCAGAAACCACTTCCTCCCTATATTGCTCCCACCATAGCTCTACTGACTTTAGCATCGGAGGGTTTTTCCCCAGGGATTCATCCATGGGCCCCCTGATCTGTTTCCCTTCCTTGCAGTTCACGATCCAGTGATCCACTACCCGCTCAGGACCAACGCGAGATCACGCCTCTTCAGTACTCTTTCTTTTAAGTTAATGAAAGGAGTTGTTCTTTTGATCTAAAGCTTGCTCTTATTCCCTCTCTACCTGTTTCTTCTATCTCTTCTTTTTCACTTCATCTAATTATTTTCTATAATATAGGTGCATAATCATAGCATTTTTAATTAATTGTTGGAACCGTTCTTTGTTTAATCATTCTCTTCGAGTTACAAAAAAAATCATAAATATTTTTCAAAAGATTCCAAAATTTTTAACTTTAAAAATCTCTTCTTCCCTGTGGATTCGACTCGTGCTTGCCATAGTACTATGTTTTCTTTTGATCATTTTGTGTGAGTTCGGTTTTAAGATTATTAATGCGCGTGTAGTAACGACATATATTTCCGCGTTATCGGGGGGGAGTCTAGGCAGATCAATCCAGACTGGGACAACAGGGGAGTCTTCCTCCGGCAAGAAGTTAAGAGTCCATTTTGCGAACAAGAACAATCTGCCTTTCACATAAAGCGATTCCTTCAGTAACACTTGGAAGAGTTCTCCACTAGGTTCTCCTAACCCTTACTATGTCTCCGAGGACTCTTCATCACTCCGAGCGTCCCCACGCTTTAACTCCACTATGCAGGCTCTTAATACTCTCTCTCTCTCTCTAGCCTACTTTGTGCTCTCTCGCTCGTCACTGACTTAAATATCAAAGGGTTATCCCCTGAGATCACACATAAGGCTCCTTCTGACGCTCTGTCTAATGATTGTAAATTTTTGAAGGATGACCGACTATTCTTTCCCGTCATACAAATCTTAAAGATATAGTACGAGATGAATGAGACACTTTCTAGTCTCTACAGTATATAAATATCATTTAAATATTATATTTTTATCAAATTTTAACAAAAAGAATTGATATAGTTATAAATAGATTTGACATTTTTATACGATTCAAATTTACACAGTGATATATCTACTAATAGATATTTAAAAATATGTTTTTATAAATTTATCTCTAATAATAGTTTCATGCAAAAAGAAACCCAAAAGATTCCCCGTCACCAAATGATTGAGCCCCCCAAATCATCGGCTCGTGTGATTCTGCCAAGTAAAAGAATGGGTTTTTTTGCACGAAAATTATTATTATAAAATAATTTATAAAAGATTATTTTTGTAAATATATTTATAAAGATATCACCGTGTAAATTTAAATTACATAGAAATATCATATTTATTTATTTATATATCATTTTTATTGTCAAAAATTTACAAAAGAATGACACTTAAATGATATTTATGTATTATTTGAATTAACTTAATGACATGTCTATTAATATATTTTTAAGATTTTTTTTATAAATTTACCTCTAATATGTATTAATCTTGCTTATGTCACTTAATTTTTTTAAAGAGAGCAAGGGTTAATAAATTCTCTGTAGGCCCATGTTAACATTTTTTATTTTCCATTCACAACCCCCCCTCCCCGCTTGACTTTTGAGCACCCCGTCCACTCTTACAACTTTCCTGGTCTCGGTAGATCCAAAAGGACAGCTCGTACGCAAATGGTGATGTTCCCGAGGGCTCTCACCATCGGCAACCGTAATACTAAGGTATTATAGGGTGTTTGGTTAAATTTTCCCCCTTTTTTTAATTAAATTTAAGGAAGAGAAGGACATTTAAATATATTTGATAAGACTTATCTTATTTTTTAGAGATACATATTATCCTATGTAAAATTTCTTAAAAAAATAAATATGAAATAATTATTTTTTGAGAAACGCCCACGATATCTCGGGACTCCCCATCTCTCTCATGTGCGACCCCCCTCCCTCGCGGCTCCCCCTCCCGCGGCCAATGCCTCTGCACAGCCCCCCTCTCCCTCCCCTCCCCTGCGGCCCCCCTCCCTTTCTGTCGGTGACCCAGTCCATCTTCCACCGTCTGCGAGCAGCAGTCGCAGGGCGATGACCCAGTCCACCGTCCACAATCAGCACCCATCCACCGTCAGAGAGTAGCAGCCGTAGGGCGCATCGTCCGCGAGCAACAGCTGCAAGGCGATGGTGCCCTGTGCCCTGGCAGCCGGTGATCCCCCCGACCCAGTCCATCGTCCGCGAGCAACAGCCGCATGGCGATGGTGCCCTGTGCCCTGGCAGCCGGTGATCCCCCCGACCCAGTCCATCGTCCGCGAGCAACAGCCGCATGGCGATGGTGCCCTGTGCCCTGGCCGCCGGTGACCCCCCCGACCTGCCGCCGGTGATGCCCCCGTTGCCCTCGTCCCCTCCTCCTCCCAACTCCACATCCTTCTCGACCTCTTGGCCTCTCAAGTTATTATGCCAAACAGGTTCCAGCAAATTTAAAATTTGTGACATTTTTACCGAACAGGTTGTCATCTATTTCTGTCAATTTTAAAAATTAAGTTAAGAATTGACATAACATAATCTTCTAATTAGAAATAATTTTTTAAAAATATTACTCCCAAACACCCTATTAAGATTACGTTTAGAACGGATATTAGATGTGGTTTTTTTAAAAAAATATCCTTAATTTATTTTTAAAAATTTTAAACTCCCTTCTTTTTTTCTCTATCTAAATTTTAAAATCTACACAAAGTAAAAATATGATGAGATATTGAGACATATAAAAATATTATTCATAGCCTTGTCTTCTCTCTCTCTCTCTAACATGATGTTCTTCCTTGCCAAGAACTCGCAAACTTATAAATTATATATCCTTTCTGGCTCGTTTGACAGATCTAGGCCCAGTTTGGGAATCAAATATGGATTACTTGATCACGAGTAATACTAGTTGCTGCACGGTACCTTGGATTATGGAATATCTTGAGTGTGCAATGGGTTTCTTATTTTCTATTTTCAGAGGTACACATTTACACAAGGCACACTAGCCATGATCTGACCTTTAATCTTGATTATCTTAGACGGCGTGTACCTCAAGTAGGCTCCCAGGTCGATATAAAATTTTTAAAAATAAAAAAGTTCAAAAATCCACCATATGGTGTGCAATAACCACACCACTAGACTTTGTAAACGGACAGGATACGGAGCGAATAACGTGATATCTGAATCCGTTCCGATTATAATCCGTCAGATATTCGAATCCGACAGATTCTATATATTAGGGTGTAATTTTGTCACTATCAAAATTTTAATTTGACAGATACTATTCGGATCCGGATATAATTGGCTATCTAAATAGGTGACATGACTTACGGGATAAATTAGAATATCTTACAAAGCACTCTAATTTTTTATTAAAATAAAATTTTTAAAATATTACGTACTCAGAGTGTGTAGCATACTTGCATGTGGAACGAATCTTTCTTACAAAAAAAAAAAAAAAAACTTGATGCCCATTCAAGTTGTGCAATCTAACGTGTGCATCCAAACAAAAAAAAACTCAAACATTTTTAGGTGTGGCCCATCCCGTCGAGATTACTTAAATCATATCACCATCTTGCCACCGTAGTAGAGATGTTAATGGATCGGGTTCGGCTCGGGTAGACCAATACCATACCATATCCGTGAAAATTTTACTAATACCATATCCGGATAGTGCCCTATTATTTTCGCGGATATGGATATGGATATATTCGTCACGGCTATGGATATATCCGCAGATATCTGTATCCATCTATAAACATGAGTCCACATTCACATCCAAAGAAATGTTAGATTTATGAGAATTAGAAAAAAGAAATCCGGTCAATTCTTTCCTTTCTAAAGTAATTTTTATGTATTATAAAAATGATCTTATGATTTTAGCAAGAAGTCTAAACTCACAAACTCAACAAGAAGGGCAACGGATTGGGTTCATGTCAAAATCATAGGCCTAACATGTACAACAAATTATTAAGAGCGGGTTCAGATCGGGTATGGGTTTGAGTGCACTAAATCCATACCCTATCCGAATATGAAACGAGTATTTTAAACGTATCCGAATCCGAATCCATATCTGTTTATTCGGGTATTACCGAACCTATCACAGATCGGATAATACGAATAATCAGATTTACGAATATTTTTGACATCCCTACAGCGTAGCCAACAATGCATGCCAATAATGTGGGCACTGCAAAACGTCTCAACAGTGACAGAGGGACGGAGGATCCCATGTTTAAATAATGTTTATGTATTATTTAAATTAACTCAATAATATATCTACTAATATAATTTTATAAATACTTTTTTTACAAATCTACTTCTATAATACTAATTTTAATGTAAAAATCCCTATTTAGAGGCCTAGGGGACCTTCGTTCGAGGCAGGCAGACTGTGTGGACAACGTATATAATTATATATTGTTGAACTATGGTTTTGATGATAACTAAACTTCTTGTGTGATGTCTTGGTTTTGATGGTTGTTGAAGTCATGGTTTTGATGTTCATGTGCGATTAAGTGAATGGTGATAACTAAACTAAATGGTTGATTGTTCCTGTCGATTGGTTGAATATGATTGACTTGAACATGTGCTTTGAATGCTTCCCATGCATACTCTTGATGGAGCTTAGCTACATACATACATTTGTGAAAGCAACAATTGTTCCAATCTTATATGTGAAATTGGGTCTCAATGTAAATCATTTTTTGAACTCTAATACATATTTCACATATCATTTTGAGCTTGCATTATGTTGAAACAACTCATGAGAAACTTGCTTGAAAATTGGAATCATGGTACTTATATCTTGCTCGAACGGTTTACAATAAGCTCTTGTTGATTGATTGAAATTGCCAAATGGCCAAAGGGGTTTCATACATGTACTTCATGCAATTACCGCATGAATTATTGATCAAAGTCCTAATCTTTTTTTCTATGGTTTTGTAGGTCAAAACACTCAACATATATTCCCCAAAATCAAAGGAGTTTGAAGCCTCAGACTTAAATGAGTTGCAATGGAGTTCGGGGGAGAAACCTAAAAAGTCTCATCCTGCAGAACTATAGGTCGACCGCCCCAGGTCAACCGACATCAGCGGTCGACCACCCTAGGTCGACCTAAAATTCCAGGGATCAAATTTCTACAGGTTTCTCAGTAGCGGTTGACCGCCAGCTTCCACAGGTCGACCGCTAGCCCCGAGCCTTCAATGTTAACTTTACTTTCCACTTCGAGAAGAGCCATTCTCCATAGATTTCTTTAATCCTAAAGTCACCCAATCACCCACAAAATGTGGATTTGGTTTGGGGGTTTCTATAGACCATTCAAATACTATAAAACACATACAAGAGGGTTAGAAACCCTAATGCTTCAAGGGGATCCAGAGAGATCAAGGGAGGCTAGAGGAGGAGATTCACGGGTACTATAGCACCTCCGTGAACAGTGCTTCGAGCTGAAGTTCTTCATCCATTCCAAGTGATTCAAGCCTAGATCTGAAGCCTCCATCCTCCCATGAAGTGAAGAAACAAGCATCCAACCAGAAGAGATCGAAGGAGAGCCCATCAACCAAGGAGTCTATCAATGGAAGAAGAAGAAGGCTGCTACAAGGAAGAAGGAATATCTTCATCTATCTAAAGGTATGCAAGTTCCATTTTGAACCCAACAGCCTCAAAGGAAGAGAAGAAGCAAGCAAGGATCAAGGAGATCAAGGAAGTTATGCAAGCAAGAATGAACTGTTACTGTAGTCGTGAATAGTGATCCGTGGATCAACTCTTCATCCAAGAGCTAAAGATTCAAGATCCATCTGAAGCCATTAACTTCCAATAAATTGAAGAAGCAAGCATCACTCAAAGATCATCAGTATACATTTAGGGGGAGCCAAATCAGGGGATTTCTAAACTGTGTCTTATTGTGTTTCAAGCTCATATTCGTGTGTTGTACAAACTGCAAAAACTTTTGTGTGTGTGGATCGTTCTGGATCCGTGTTTGTATGTGGTTGTCGTATTTGATTCGTGTGTGCGTAGGTCTTTCTAGATCTGCGTGTGTGTGTGTTTTTATTCAGATCATAGTGTTTGTGTGTAGAGTGCTGCACTTGTCGCAGTGTGTGTGTGTTTTGTTGATCCGCTTGTTGGATCGTGTTGGAGACCTCATCTCCGTGTGTGTGTGTGTGTGTGTGTGTGTGTGTGTGTGTGTGTGTGTGTGTGTGTGTGTGTGTGTGTGTGTGTGTGTGTGTGTGTGTGTGTGTGTGTGTGTGTGTGTGTGTGTGTGTGTGTGTGTGTGTGTGTGTGTGTGTTGGGGTGCGTCCCCGTGTGTGTGTGGGCAGGCATCATCCTGCATGTGTGGTTGGAGCGTCGTCTCCGTTTGGAGATTTATCCCCGAGTGAAGCCTCACCGGATTTGGTGAGGGGTGGACGTAGGATTGCCATCGTTGTATCCGAACCACCTTAAAAATCGTTGTGCATTATGTGTTCTTTGTGTGGTTTGATTGTATTCGTTTTATGGTCATGTGGGAACGGTTAGATTGAGAGAATATGCTTCCTTCCTTAGTTAATTCTCCTAATCTTGTTTAATGGTGTTAATTCCACTACGCAGCATTTGTCTTGCCGACTAATGTAAGGGGTGGTGTACGTTGTATTTGAATGTGTAATTGAACCATTTTCAACCTCTTAGTTAGAGTGTTTATCACATATTTCAAAAAGTCAAAAGTTTCTTTAAAATTTATAAACACCCAATTCACCCCCCTCTTGGGTGTCATTGATCGCGGGACTTCAATTGGTATCAGAGCTAAGGCTCTAATTTTATAGATCTAACGATCTAGAGTGATCCGGATCAACGACTACCATGATGTACACCTTGAACTCCCCACTCATGTTTGATGGCTGTAATTTTGATTTGTGGTTAGGAAGGATGTGTAGTCTAGTCAATTCATACGACCCTAAGTTATAGAAGTTTATCTCTCATGGTCCCTGTAAGTTGCCTAAAGATAAAAATATCTGGACTGAAAATTAAAGACTTAAACATGATCAAAATTGCTTAGTTTTAAAATTGCTTATTACTGCAGTCAATTCTAAGCACTTCCCTTTTGTCTCCCATTGCAGATCCGCGAAGGACATATTGGATGGATTAACCAAAATCTGGGAAGAGCATGGAGACCGATGTCTTGTAACAGGCACGAGTGAACAAGGGAGCGATCAGCAAGTTAAATCAAGCTCAAAGGTAAATTCTGATTTTGTTAATGAAGATGAATTTAGCTATGAGGAGTTATTGATTGCATATGATGAGCTTGCTGACAAATATGAGAGGGTTAAGTCTGAAAATAAAAAATTGAAAAAGAATGTTGGACAAAATAAATATGATTCTCCTTGTAAAGAATGCTTACACTTGAAGGAATTGATTGATGGTCATGTGTTCGACATTGAAATTCACAAAGATCAAATTTCTTCTTTGAGAAATGAAAATAAAGAGTTGAGAGAGAGAGAGTAAGTCTTATGAACAATGGTTAAAATGAGTTTGCTTATGATAAAAATCTTGAAATGAAAAATGAGAAACTGAAGGAATTGGATAGAACCATTTCTGAAAGATTGCTTGCTTTTAAAAAAGGAAAATTTATGAATATTGATGAATCTAAAAAAGTGCATGCTTTGTTGCAAGAAATAGAAAGTCATAAAACCATCAATACTACTTTACATGAACAAGTCAACTCGTGTGAAAATAAGATGACTTCCTATAAATTGCACGTTGCATCTCTTGAATCTGAAATTCTTGACTTGAATGATTCGCTATCTAAATTTGTAGATGGCAAAGATAATTTGGACAAATTACTGGGAATGAAAGTGAATTTTCAAAAAGAAGGACTGGGATATAATCCTGTGAAGAAAAAGAAATTTGAAAACAAGTTACATACCTCATTTGTCCACAGGACATGTATACCTAGCACCTCCACATCTCACACCCAACAACACACCATTTTTAGAACTCAACCAAATCTGAAAAAGAGTGTGGATGTCCAAAATGTTCATGCTAAAACCATTCATGTGAAACCCTATGCATCCAATAAAAGAAATTCTACTTGTCTCTATTGTGGAAAACTTGGACACATGATGCACAATTGTTTCATTATGAAAAATGATGATTTGAAAGTTTACAGGAACAGAACTGGCTCCAAAAATTCAAAGCAATCATTTACTATAAAACCTCTCATGCATTGCAATCACTGTGGTAAAAGAGGTCATACAATTTTACACTGCTGGCTACTAACGAAGAAAAATAGTTTTCATTCAACACATCATGCTCAAATGTACAAAACGGTCAACCAAATGAGAAGAGTGAATGTGATGTCACATGCTTCAAATGATTTTCATGCCTTTAAGCTCTTGAAGCCATGTTGTCATTACTATAGTAAATTTGGGCATAATATGCATGAGTGCTTTCTAAAGGAAAATGATGATTTGAATGGTGTTAGGAAGTGGAAGCCACGTGCCAAAAATGCTGCTAACCCACAAGGACCTAAGATGGTTTGGGTACTTAAGAATGCAAATTGAGAAATCTGTTTTGCAGGAGTGTCATGGAAATGTAAAGCATGAAATCTATTTTCATCAAGAAGGTAAGGCACACGGGTCAAGTGTCAAAAATCAGGTTAAAAGAAAATCAAACTGAATTTGATTTCTCAGGTGATATCCCTCTCACTCTCCCCACTAAAAGTGTTATGTCATGATTTACCATGTGCTGAATAGTTATGTGATCATGCATGAGTCTGTACATACATTCCATCCATAGATAGTTGCATACCCTTGTGCATATCATCCTCATATAGCATCTTGTTGAAGTGGAGTTTTGACATCGTCAATAAATCTCACTACATACTGTGTTTGCATAAGCTTTCATGTACTGTCATGCATAAGTTGAATATTGTGAATTCATGTGATAATGCATAACAACCCTCCCAACTTCACCACCCTTGAGTATATAGTATATCAAATAGTGACATGTGGAAGGGCAGGTTTCACTTGTCTGAAAGCTATCACTACGCGTGAGGTGATCTTCGGATCTAAGTTCTCCGCCCGATACTATGAGTCATTTACTTAAAAGGCTGCATATGGCATTGGATTGTTACTGAACATCTTTCATTCATGCACAGACTAAGGGAGAGTTACCACATTCGTCATATGAACTTAATGTTTAGGATCACACATGAGTCATACATTGCATCTAGAGCTGTCTAGAGGATGTTGGTTGTTAAAATAATTTGTCATGCATTTAAATCTAGAAGTGTTTAAGTAGACTTTAGGTGCTAATAAATTTGAATCGAAATTAACAAATCAAGTCTTTTGTTCTTGGATGCAGATTACACTCTCAAAATTTAAATAATGATGGGCTAGTCATAGCCAAGGGTGAGTCAATGAAAGGAACATCTAGCAAGGATGAAAAATGATGAGAACCTTCTCAATTGCCACCAGGAGATGAGATACCAGAACTTGAACAACCTCCAGGATCGACTTAAGCACAAGCTGCTGAAAGTCCTTGTACGTGCTAAAGCAAGTACCCAAGGCATGGTGGAAAGCTTGGAAGATGATCGATGCTCAAGGCACAAATATTGAAAATAAATTTGTGAGCTCTATTTTGGAAAACATAAAAAAAATCTGTTTTTGCTGTTAGAATGCATTACATTCTTTCATGAATCACCATTGCATTAATGCACTTCATGAATCTGAAAATTCATTTGTTTGTTTATCATTGCATGACTACAGGGCATATCAAATGGTGATTTGAGAAAGGGCAAGTCATTGTTGTCTGAAGACTATCACCATACGTGAGGATGTGCCTCCGCCTGGTATCATGAGTCACTTATCCATTTAGGTCATAGATTGCATGTTTTTCAAAAATAAACATGTCATTGTGTAATTTGTGCACATACAAAGGGGGAGCTTGTCTTTTGAATGAACGATTCTGAATTATAAATTGAACTCATCCTTGTGGACATACATCTCATACTAATTGCCATATTTGAATTGATCATAACATTGCTGTGCGAGTTTCGGGACTTCAATGGCTGCATGAATGTTCAGATAATGTCAAACATGAAATGTTCCTCATATCTATTGATTCATCTGAACTGCTCAACAATGAATTGTTAGCCTCGCTTAAGGCTATTGCTAAGCCTGCTTACTCTTGAAGGCATATGGTGATACCTGCTGAACTCATGTATACAATTTTGAAAACTTAACACGATGTTACTCTGGTTTGGTATGATGAATTTGTCGAATTAGTTCAATCACATTGAAGATCTTGAAAAATGTGTTTGAGGTGATTGGCATGTGAATGATTTCTAATTTCAAAATTGTGAAATGATCTTGAAAATCTATTTTTGAATAAATCTTTGAAATCAATCGGGTTGCATTGTTTGTTCTTGATTATATATGCACCCTTGTTCATGAAGGCCATGTCTTGAAAAATACTTGATTATTTATCATGTGAATGCTAATACCCTCATGTGAAATCTGTCCAAAATTCTGAAAATCAAGTTCTCCATCTTGCCTTTGCATATTGCATTTCACTATCATATGATCAAATGTTGCATTACAATAGAACTCATGCCTTAGCTGTATTCAGTTTATTCAATTGGTATCTATTTGATTGGTATCAGTTGCATACTTGTATTGCATGTTGCATACATTCCCTCTGCATGCTTGCTTGATATTATATGCTATTCACCCCCATCCCTTGACATTTCTATGGCCTTATGTCCTCTTGATAAATATTGCTACATTTGAGTCATTATTGGAGTGTTTCATGTCGTGCACTCTGGGGGGGTTTATATTTCATAAGTGCATCTATTTAGGGGGAGTTGCACTGTTATGTATTCATGATATTTTCGGTATAAATGCTGAATCAAATTCGCACACTTCATGCACAAAATGTGAAAATGAGTGTTAAAGATAATGATATATGATTTTCTTTTCAACATTATTGAGATGTTAAACTTGCTGCATGTATGTTGAAGAGATAGTTGAGGAAAAAGCTGCCTACCTCTCCTTATTGAAAAATCTTGAATAAAAATGAAAGATAGAGCAATGCTCGGTCTCACTGAGTAAAATGGACACATGTCACCTGAGACGTGATGTGTTTCATATCTGAAAAGTGTTGACTAGTATCTCTTTTCAAAATGAGGTGAAATGGTTCAGTATTCTGAGTAACCGGGGATTCTGGCATGAGCTCCATGCGTCTACTCGCGTAAAAAAGGATTATTTGAACCAGATCACTCTTGAAAAATTCTGATTATCATGTGATATTGGTTGAGTTGAAAAATTGGTGAAAACTCATTATGGTAGAGCGTAGCCTCCAATACGCTGTTCTCAAAATTGAAGTGCAGTCTGTAAAATGTCTCATTGTGTTGATCTGAAAATCTGAATATCCATATTGTAAGTATCATTTTTCATGTTACTCACTCACACATCTGGAAATTTGATTTAATATATATTCAGAAAGTCGATTGACTGCATTAGTAATTGCATGAATCTCTTATATGATTGCACAATCTCCCATGTGCTACACATGTGCATTTCGATAGTCATGACTCTCTTGCACCCTTCTTATACCTATCCTCTCTTAAACAAGTCTGAGGGAGCTGTGTTGCATGTATATATATGTATTTGTTTGATTGTACATGTCATACGGCATCATTTGCATGTATATAGCTTCATGCATTATAACAGAAAATGTCAAAATCTGAAAATCCATCACATTCCAAAAATGGTTTCTGAGTTCAAAACTTGGCATAGTTGTTTTTCATTCCATTGTATGCTTGCATTGAGTTTCATATGATTGCATTCATATTATCATCATGTTTGTTCAGTTGCATTGCATGCATTCATCGTGTCACATGTTTGCATTGAGTTTTTATACATTTACATAAAATATAAAAATCAGAAAACTTGAAAATCAAAATAAACTCTCTTGTTATGTCCTCCTACTCTTGCATGTTGTAAAAGTCTGACATAGGATCTAGCTTTTGAATGCTATCCTACTGAACACCTCATCTTGTGAATGTCTCCACTGGCTCATATCCTTGAGGCCATTCATTACCTTCATTTAGTATCAATACTTGCTTGACTGCATTTGCTTTGGATGGTATCAAATTGATTTGTGAGCATAATCACCAATTGGTTACCTGTGATTGGAATCACATTGCTTTGTGCGTCCATGATTTGCCCTTGCTTCGTCTGATTTGATAAGATGGGCTATTGTTGTTTCCAAGAAAGATAAGCTTGTTGATATTTTTGATCATGTCCCAAGGGGAGAAAGATTTACATTATCCCGCTTTTTGATTATGTCAAAGGGGGAGAAAAATTGATGATTATGTTAGGGGGAGAAGAACATGTTGTATCCTCATTTAGTTTATCATCATCACTTCATTTGTCATCATCAAAAAGGGGGAGATTGTTGAACTATGATTTTGATGATAACTAAACTTCTTGTGTGATGGCTTGGTTTTGATGGTTGTTGAAGTCATGGTTTTGATGTTCATGTGTGATTAAGTGAATGGTGATAACTAAACTAAATGGTTGATTGTTCCTGTCGATTGGTTGAATATGATTGACTTGAACAAGTGCTTTGAATGCTTCCCATGCATACTCTTCATGGAGCTTGGCTACATACATGCATTTGTGAAAGCAACAATTGTTCCAATCTTATATGTGAAATTGGGTCTCAATGTAAATCATTTTTTGAACTCTAATACATATTTCACATATCATTTTGATCTTGCATTATGTTGAAACAACTCATGAGAAATTTGCTTGAAAATTGGAATCATGGTACTTATATCTTGCTCAAATGGTTTACAATAAGCTCTTGTTGATTGATTGAAATTGCCAAATGGCCAAAGGGGTTTCATACATGTACTTCATGCAATTATCACATGAATTATTGAACAAAGTACTAATCCTTTTTTCTATGATTTTGTAGGTCAAAACACTCAACATATATTCCCCAAGATCAAAGGAGTTTGAAGCCTCAGACTTAAATAGGTTGCAATTGAGTTCGGGGGTGAAACCTAAAAGTCTCATCCTGCAGAACTATAGGTCGACCGCCCCAGGTCCGGTCGACCGTCCCAGGTCGACCTAAAATTATAGGGATCAAATTTCTACAGGTTTCTCAGTAACGGTCGACCGCCAGCTTCCACAGGTCGACCGCCAGCCCCGAGCCTTCAATGTTGACTTTATTTTCCACTTTGAGAAGAGCCATTCTCCATGGATTTCTTTAATCCTAAAGTCACCCAATCACCCACAAAATGTGGATCTGGTCTGGGGGGTTTCTATAGACCATTCAAATGCTATAAAACACATACAAGAGGGTTAGAAACCCTAATGCTTCAAGGGGATCAAGAGAGATCAAGGGAGGCTAGGAGATTCACGGGTACTGTAGCACCTCCGTGAACAGTTCTTCGAGCTGAAGTTCTTCATCCATTCCAAGTGATTCAAGCCTAGATCTGAAGCCTTCATCCTCCCATGAAGTGAAGAAACAAGCATCTAACCAGAAGAAATCGAAGGAGAGCCCATCAACCAAGGAGTCTATCAATGGAAGAAGAAGAAGGCTGCTACAAGGAAGAAGGAATCTCTTCATCCATCTAAAGGTATGCAAGCTCCATTTTGAACCCAACAACCTCAAAGGAAGAGAAGAAGCAAGCAAGGATCAAGGAGATCAAGGAAGTTGTGCAAGTAAGAATGAACTGTTACTGTAGTCGTGAATAGTGATCCGTGGATCAACTCTTCATCCAAGAGCTAAAGATTCAAGATCCATCTGAAGCCATTAACTTCCAATAAATTGAAGAAGCAAGCATCACTCAAAGATCATCAGCATACATTCAGGGGGAGCCAAATCAGGGGATTTTAAACTTTGCCTTATTGTGTTTCAAACTCATATTTGTGTGTTGTACAAACTGCAAAAACTTGTGTGTGTGTGGATCGTTCTGGATCCATGTTTGTGTGTGGTTGTCGTATTTGATTCGTGTGTGCGTAGGTCTTCCTAGATCTGCGTGTGTGTGTGTTTTTTTTATTCAGATCATAGTGTTTGTGTGTGGAGTGCTGCACTTGTCGCAGCGTGTGTGTGTTTTGTTGATCCGCTTATTGGATCGTGTTGGAGACCTCATCTCCGTGTGTGTGTGTGTGTTGGGGTACATCCCCGTGTGTGTGTGGGCAGGCGTCATCCTGCGTGTGTGGTTAGAGCATCGTCTCCGTTGGGGATTTATCCCCGAGTGAAGCCTCACCAGATTTGGTGAGGGGTGGACGTAAGATTGCTGTCGTTACATCCGAACCACCTTAAAAACCGCTGTGCATTATGTGTTATTTAATTGTATTCGTTTTATGGTCATGTGGGAACGGAGAGATTGAGAGAATCTGCTTCCTTCCTTAGTTAATTCTCCCAATCTTGTTTAATAGTGTTAATTCCACTACGCAGCATTTGTCTTGCCGACTAATGTAAGGGGTGGTGTACGTTGTATTTGAATGTGTAGTTAAACCATTTTCAACCTCCTAGTTAGAGTGTTTATCACATATTTCAAAAAGCCAAAAGTTTCTTTAAAATTTATAAACACCCAATTTACCCCCCTCTTGGGTGTCATTGATCGCAGGACTTCATGTATATGATCACTGGATCTTCCAAGAGATTAATTATCCGCAAGAAAAGATGCCGCATAATATATATATATATATATATATATATATATATATATATATATATATATAAAGAACGGCGGGACCTACCTTGGATTTAATTACATGACCAAAGCAAGTGGATCTCCACGCTAACCCCATGTCCAAAGCTTGTTTTCTCTTCGTTGCAGTTACAACCCTTTTGACCTTGTCATTTACTGATATCAGTTTGAAAACTCAACGGGATCACACCTTTTTTTCTTAATCTTTTAGAATGAGAATAATCTAATAAAAATAAATTTTGAGAGATTATAAAAAGTAAAAAATTTTCATTGAATCTGTCTCTAAAAAGTTAGATTATAATTTTTAAATAATTTAATGTGATATTTAAACATTTGATAAAATTTTGGATGGGCGAAGATTTCTAAGTCATAATCTATGACTCATTGAATTCTCAAACGTGCCTTAGAAGTTGAAAAGATTTGAATTCTAACTTCTTGACATCTAATAAAGTCCCGACATTTATCCAGTGGGTGCGTAACAACAGAAGGAACGAGACCCAGTTGGGGGAAAAAGATTTATTTATTAATGTTCAACTCCTTATTAGGTTCAGACACAATAGCGAGAGATAGAGAGAGAAAATCAGAGGGAGATCATTTGAGTTGCGTATCTTTCTTCCCGATGTTCGTGTACGTGGATCTATTTCCTCATCGTCTTCCTTCTCGCATGTGAGATGACTTTCACTTCCCATGCACTTCCCCTGACATGTTATGACCCACGTGACAGAGCATCTTCCCACACGTGAAGAGAGAAAGTTGGAAGTATTCAACGAGAGAGTCCTGTCCTGCATGGCACGTCGGGGACTGCGAGTCTGAATAGTTATTAGATGTGGGCCATGGCTGAGGGGAAGGTAGGAGCATGGCGCGGGGACATGCTTCCTCCCTGCGTGCAACCACACTGCTAACTGTTTTAGCTAGCTTTTATGGTGAAGAAAAGAAAAAGGAAAAAACCAAAAAAAAGGAAAAAATTCCCTTTCATGTGGAGAGATGCCCGTGTAGATCTCGGCATGGCTTTTAGGAATGTTAGGGGCCCTACCTACCTTCTCCACCGAGAGAAAGAAGGAAAAGCTACTAAAAAGGGTTGGCCAAAAAGATTTCATAATATATAATGAATTAGGGCTGTCAATGGATCGGACTCGGGTCGGGTTTAGGTCGGTCTTGTTGAGTTATGGTTTTGATGATTGTTGTAATTGTTAAGTTATGGTTTTGATGATAACTAAACTTAATGTGTGATTAAGTGATGATAACTAAACTTGTGATTGATTGCTCATGCTCTTGTTATCTATATATGGTTGAGATGGCAAATGGCAACGATTACATGGTCTTGATCCTACGTTTGCATATGTTGGTTTTACAAGATCTAAGAGGTTTCATAACCTCTTTAAAGCGAGCAAGCATGGTGTTAACCCTGATTCTTTTGCTTGCAGGATTAAACTCATGGCAGTCACCTGGTGAACCAAATGTGTGGATAAGCACCCTGCTCCTCTACAATCCAAAACAGGTGTGTCATTTACTGTCAAGAACCATTGGTGAGACTCTTACCTTGTCTTAGCATCGATCTCACCCTGTGTATCTCATATACCTCTCCTTAATACACCTCATTCATGCACATTAAACATGAAACCCTTCTGGCCATCGTGCGTCCTCGCCCGCGGATTGACATGCGCGGTCATGTCGCGGGGGTCAAGGGGGCAGCGCCCCTTACGGGGGTTTCAGGGGGCGGAGCCCTCGGAATAAAATTTTGATTATAGGGAAGAGTGAATATTGACCTTGTTTTAGACAATCTCATGTAATGTGTAACACCCGAGAATTTTAAAATAGAAATGTACAAAAATTATATATATATATATATATATATATATATATATAATTAGTGAACTCATATTCTAATTCTATTGATTTAACCATTTAAAATATTTAATTACCAATAGATGCTTTAGAAGATGCCAAATTATATTTTAGGAAATGCCAATTTATATTTTCAATCACTTAGGAAATCAATATTACACTATTCCAAAGAAATAGAAAATAGGTTATATAGATAGTGTTTTAAAGGATAAATATCACTTTTACAAGATGCCAATTGATATTTTCATAATTTAGAAATTTTCATATTTCAACTTTTTCATTATATCATTATTATGAAGAAATAAGGGTATATAGATGAAGTGTTAAAGGATAAACATAATTTAGAAAGTGAGAAAGGGTATGTAGACAATTTTGGTTAGTGTAGAGTGAATACAAAAATCTCCGTTCAAAATAACGACATATGTTAAGTCGTTATTTCCTAAACGTGAATACTGACGTGAATAGTGCCACTTTTTATTTAAAAAGAAATTAAAAAAAATATACATAAAAATAGAGAAAAATGTAAGTGTCTCACTCCTGAAATTTCACAACAAATTCCATCAATTTTTAAAGATAATAATCTTTGAAGTTAACATGGAAATATTAAATTATGAAATATACGACCCCCTCTTGGGCGTCATTTCTTTTCCGACAACTATCACGATCATTCTATCCCTCCAGCCTGTGTAGGTTGTAAACCCACTAAATACCCCATAATTCTAGATCTTGTCTCCCATCCTGTCGACCCCAAGGTTATAAAATACACTCTATTTTCTCCCTATTTGGTTAGTTCGACGGCTAGATACAGGAATAAGTTCTGAAGAGTTGCAGAGGAAGGGAAGGGCTGCTTCTTCCTCTCCTGTCAACTCCCGTCACTTCACAAAGGTAGGTGTTCTCAAATCTTTGCCTAACTAGTAGCTAAATAGGTTAATTGATGCATGTTTAGAGTTCAATTAACTAGTCAACCATGTTATAAATATATATATTCTGGCTTTACCATGACCAAGAATAATACCATGTTATACATATGTTAATAGCTTGTTACATACTGTTACCATGATTTTTATGAGTTTGAACTTAAATTATTAGCATGATTTCATGAGCTTTTTAACATATTTTATCACACTAGTTTTTAGTCTTAATAATCATGTTTTAAACCTTAAATTATAGCCTCTGTTACATATATTACGTTAACGTTTTAACACCCAGGTCATTTAAAAATGGCGCCCCTGACCAGGGCGCCAATTAACAAATTGAAGACTTCGTCGAAGTCTTCAATTAAATGAAGACACTACCAAGTTCGTCAATTCTATTTATGAAATTTTTAGTAATTAATAATTCAAACCCTCACTGTAATTGGCGCCCCTGACCAGGGCGCCAATTTCAAAATTGAAGACTGCGTACGCAGTCGTCATTTAAATGAAGACATGCATCATGTCGTCAATTCGATTTCTAGAATTTTGAGTAATTGATAATTCAACAGATTCAAAAATCCATAACTATCAAACTAAAGCACGTAATTTTTGCATGAACATGTTTCTGGAATCCTGACATTTTTCTCAACACATTCATGCCATTACTTCCTGATTCGGAGCTTTTTCACACTGATGAATAGTGGACACCTCACTGTAATTGGCGCCCCTGACCAGGGTGCCAATTTCAGAATTGAAGACTGCCCGAGAGGGCGTCAATTAATTGAAGACATGCACCATGTCGTCAATTCCGTTTTCTGGAATTTTTAGAAATCAGTAAATCAACGCATTCAAAAACCTATAACTAATAAACTGAATCTTGAAAATTTGACAGAATATACTTCTGTGACCCTGAGATTTTTCTCCATCTGACCATGTCTTCGGATTCTAATTCGGAGAAACTTTTTCAAAATGAATAGTGATTTGAGTCACAAAACGTATCTGCCAAGTGAAAATCACTGAATTGAAGACGGCACTTAAGTCTTCAATTTCTAAATTGAAGACGGCCCTTAAGTCTTCAATTACTGAATTGAAGACGGACCTTAAGTCTTCAATTTCAGAATTAAAGACAGCCCTCAAGTCTTCAATTAATTGAAGACTGCTCACAGGGGCGTCAATTCTGTTTCACGAGGAATTAAAGTTATAACATTAGAAAATTCATAGCTGTGAATCCAAAACTCAGTAATTATATCTGAACATGTTTCTGGACTCCCGAGGAATTATACTAAGTATTCATATCCTTACTTTCAAATTTCGAGAAACTTTTTCGAAATGAACAGTGCTTTGAGTCACAAAACGTATCTGCGAGGTGAAAATCACTGAATTGAAGACGGCCCTCAAGTCTTCAATTACTGAATTGAAGACGGCCCTTAGGTCTTCAATTTCAGAATTGAAGACGGCCCTTAAGTCTTCAATTTCAAAATTGAAGACGACCCTCAAATCTTCAATTAATTGAAGACTGGGTAAAGGGGCGCCAATTTGATATATATATATATATATATATATATATTAAAAAAATTGAAAATTTGAAGGATTAGCAAACCCTCAGATGTCAACTCAGCAATTACAACTTCTGATCTTGATCTGTCTCGAAAATTATGCAAACACAACCCTAATCCATATTCCTACGTATGATGAATTCTTGAATTCCATTCCTTGTAAAATCTACTGGTGTATACCCTACATGGTCAAACCTTGAAACTCTTAAACTACCATTTGGGAGTGTTGGAGCTAAGTGCCATGCAGGGTAAAGTGCTACGTTGTGGGAGTCACCTCTTGAGCCTGTAGGGGCCACCTCTAGAATCCTCCATAACCAAATGACTAGTTAATCTCATCTAAAATACTACGTTTTTAAATTCTTGAAATTTCATATTGGCTATAAATAAGAGTGGATGTCAAAGGTAATACATGAAATGCTGTGCATATAGGGCCCGGTCTGGTCCTGGGAGGAGCACCCAAAGGTACTTGTGCCCATGGGAGTTTATTGACCACGGTGTTTAGTATTACATCGGAGTACCTGCTTGAATTGAGACACTCCACCCCTACTCTCTCTCTCTCCTTACTTACTTGACTTGTGTGGCCCGGAACGGGCAATACTTGACTTGTGGCCTGAGAAAGGGTAAATACTTGCTTGATAATAGCCAATTCTACTGATACGTACTTGACAATACTTGCTTGAATTGAATTTTTTACTTGATATACTTGTACATGAGTTCATTCTTATACCTGCGTTCATACTTGTACATGAATCCCTGCTTGCCCGAAGTGACATTTACATCTGTCAATTCTTGAAATACTGCTTGTCGAATACTTAAAATCTAGATATACTCTCTTTATACAGTTCTTGATCTCTTACTGTTTATCATGCCTAAATTTACCTGTATACCTTATTTTTCTTATACGTACATCATGCATAGCCATACTAATAATACATGCAATTTGTAAATCACGTAAAGATTGCTCGTATTTGGGATGTAATTCCTACCGAGCGATTCGCTCATCCAGTTGCTTCCTAAAATTTTCAGGTGATTCGGATAGTGACAAGAATGGGGTTGACACGAGTGAAGAGTGGTAGAACGCCAGTCACCTATCATTAGCTAGTCGCGTCCTTGAATTTTATTTGAGTCCTACTTTGTATTCCAGTATGTCAGTCTAATTGTCCGAACCATATTAAGGCACTTAGCCTAGTGTTGTCTTTTAAATTCAGAATTGTCATAGACTATCTTTAATTCCTTTGGTTAATGAAATAAATATCACTTGGATTATTAGAAATTATTAGATTGTATTAATCTTTTGCGCACTTCGAAATTATGTATATCAAAAATTTTATCGCTCTAATGACATGATCTATATAGACGCGTCACACATCCGAGTATCTTCCGCGCTAGGGACGTGACAGTCTTCGTAGTATCAGAGCCTAGGTTTTCAAACCTAGGGAACTAGAAGAAATAAAAGGTTAGAAATTGAAATCTAAGTAAAAACTTGAGTCCAAGGATAGGTAAAACTCGAGTCCAAGGATAGATATACCTTACCCGGTGAGATGGATAGAGCCATGGGTTAAGTTATATAATGACCTTACAAGTAAACCCGATCTTTATCATACTTAACTCTTTGTAGGGTCATGGCTGCGGAAAGAGCACAATGGCGCGAGATGCAGCGTACCGTGCAAGGCCTCACATAGACACTACAGCAAGTGGCCCAAGGCGGAGCAAACCGTGGAGCGGGAGATCTCCATCAAAGTTTCTGTAACATGAACCCATCGAGGTTCACGGGTTCGTCCGACCCCGAGGATGCCGAGAATTGGCTGAAGGAGATGGAATGAATCTTCCGTGTGATGCAATGCGCGGACAAAGAGAAGGTTTTACTGGCCGTATTCCAACTAGAGCAGGATGCTCGATGCTGGTGGGAATCCATAGAAGCAACACTGCCAGAATACCATGTCACATGGGATGAATTCACGGAGCATTTCAGCAACAAGTACTTCTCCGACCATATCCAGGAGAAGAAGGCCGCGGAATTCACCGTTCTAAAACAACGGGGCTTGAAAGTGGCCAAGTATGAGGCCCAGTTTTCCAGATTATCTAGGTATGCACCCCACTTGGTGTGTATGAAAATATGAAGGCGATAATATTCCTTAACAGGCTTCGGCCCCATTATATCACATAACTTGCTCCGATGGACATCCAAGTCTATTCGGAGATAGTTCGGCGTGCCCAATTGCTGGAAGACGGCACCGAATTATCCGAGAGAATCCGAAGAAGAGACAAGAAGGAACCCGTTACAAGCCCGGGAAAATTCAAACAATCCTTCAACAAGAAGCGATTCTTCATGGGAGGGGAGCCATCCAAGGCAAAGAAATTCCAGAAGAATGACAGGCCATTCTCCACCACCACACCATCAAAGAAATTTACAAGTATTATGATAAAGCTGGCTATAAGACCGAGGAATGCTGGAGGAACTTAGGAGCTTATCTTCCATGCGGGAGCCGAGAGCATCGGATCCTAGACTGCCCACTGATGAAGGAGATAGACATCAAAGACGAGAAGCGTCCAGTAAAGAAACAAGGCCGTCTGCAAGCTCTCCGAGAGACGGAACCCACTAAAGGTGGAATTGTGGAAGGTACTCTCACTATTTGTTCAAAAACTGCTCAAGTTTTATTTGATACCGGAGCAACTCATTCATTCGTTTCCAAGAACTTTGCTGCTTCATTTTTTAAGAAACATGGACTGTTAGATTTGGTCATATCTACACCTCTTGGGAATGAGTCTGATATCACTTATCACTATCCAAATTGTGAAGTGATGATTAAGGGAAGCAATTTACCTGCTGACTTGATATGTCTAGATATGAAGGGTTATGATGTCATACTAGGTGCCGACTGGCTATCCACATACCAAGCAATTGTAGATTGCCGACATGGCAAGGTAACTTTCGTGGATTTCCCAGAGCTAGTTTACAATAGCCCTTGGAGTAAATCACTTCTTATATCAGCACTCCGAGCTAGTAAACTTATGAATAAGAGATGCATGGCTTTCATAGCATTCGTGACTGCCACGGAAGTCGAGAAGGTTAAACTTGAAGACATCCGTGTAATTCAAGATTTTCTCGATGTTTTTCCAGAAGATTTAACCGGCTTACCCCCGGAAAAGGAAGTGTCGTTCATAATCAACCTTGTCCTTGGTGCTGGTCCTGTCTCTAGGGCACTATACAGAATGTCCCCTACTGAGCTGAAAGAACTAAAGGAACAACTAATGGAGTTATTGAAAAAGGGTTTCATCAGGATGAGTACTTCCCCTTGGGGAGCACCCGTGCTGTTCGTCAAAAAGAAGGATGGATCGATGAGACTATGCATCGATTATCGGTAGCTAAATAACCTTACAATCAAGAACAAATACCCGCTGCCGAGGATTGACGAGTTGTTCGATCAGTTATCAGGAGCTTCATATTTCTCCAAGATTGATCTTTGTTCTGGTTACCACCAATTGAAGATCAAAGAAGAAGACATTCATAAAACTACATTCCGAAGCAGGTATGGGCATTACGAATTTACTATTATGCCTTTCGGACTAACAAATGCCCCCGCAGCTTTTATGCAGTTAATGAACAGCATATTCAGGCCCTATTTAGACCAATTCATTGTGGTCTTTATTGATGATATTCTGATCTATTCCAAGACCAAAGATGATCATGAAGAACATCTCAAGAAGGCACTGCAGATATTAATGGAAAACAAGCTATATGTCAAATTCAGCAAATGCGAGTTCTGACTCGAGGAAGTATCCTTCTTAGGCCATATTATTTCGAAGAATGGAATTGATGTTGACCCGTCCAAGGTCGAAGCCATGAAGAACTAGGAACGACCCACAAATGCAACGAAAATTCAAAGCTTCTTGGGTCTAACTGGTTACTACTGGCGTTTTATCAAGGACTTCTCCAAGATTGCCGTTCCTCTGACCAGGTTAACCGGCAAGGAAGTGCCTCATGAGTGGAATGAAGACTGTGAAAAGAGTTTCCAAGCTTTGAAGGATCTCTTAACCACTGCTCCAGTCTTATCATTACCAATTGAAGGAGAAAAATACGAGGTATATACCGATGCTTCGGGTATTGACCTCGGATGTGTATTGATGCAGAATGGAAGAGTCATTGCATATTCTTCCCGACAATTGAAGAAACATGAAGAGAACTACCAGGTTCACGACTTAGAACTGGCCGTGGTAGTATTCGCTTTGAAGATCTGGAGGTACTATCTCTACGGAGAACAATTCACTGTGTACTCCGATCATAAAAGCCTCAAGTACTTATTCTCCCAAAAGGAGCTGAACATGCGGCAAAGGCGTTGGCTCGAGTATCTCAAGGATTTCAACTTCACTATACAGTACCATCCTGGTAAGGGTAATTCCGTAGTTGATGCCCTTAGTCGAAAGCTGAGAACAATATTGGCCAACTGCATGATACAAGAATGGAAGCTGCTGGAGAAATTCTCTGAGCTTGATATCAGCACAAATGAGAAGAACATATGTATTATTCTATCTCATATGAGCCTACATCCAGATTTGCTACCTGAAATCAAGAAGCTACAGGAAGAAGATCCCTCACTAGTGGAGATAAAGAGCAAGCTAGACGACAGACTGGATTTCAAGCTGGCACATGATGGCAGATTGCTATTTCATGAACGGACATGTGTGCCCGACTGTCCCGAATTGAAGAAGAAGATTCTTGAAGAAGCTCATCGATCGAGGTACACGATCCACCCTGGAGACATTAAGATGTACCAAGACTTGAAAAGAACTTTCTGGTGGCCTAACATGAAAAGGGAGGTAGCAGACTTTGTGTCTCATTACCTCACATGCCAACAAGTGAAGGCAGAACATCAAAAATCTGCCGGAAAGCTACATCTGCTGGATATTCCCAAGTGAAAGTGGGAAGACATTGGCATGGACTTTATCATGGGTTTGCCCAAGTCTAAGGGCAGATATGATGGAATTTGGGTAATTATCGACCGGTTAACTAAATCGGCCCATTTCTTACCCATCAAAAGCTGATGGTCAGTCGACATACTTGCTGCCCTGTATATTAAGGAGATGGTTAGATTGCATGGAGTTCCCATCTCGATCGTATCTGACCGAGACCCTGCGCTTCACCTCCCATTTTTGGAAGGGTCTAAAACACTCTCTGGGGACGAAACTTAATTTCAGCACTGCTTTCCATCCCCAGACAGATGGTCAGACTGAAAGGATAAATCAGGTTGTTGAAGATATGTTAAGGGCATGTATTATAGATTTCGGCGGAAGCTGGCATGACCACTTATCCCTACCCAAATTTGCCTATAATCACAGCTATCAAGCTAGTATTCAAATGGCACCTTTCGAGACGCTTTATGGTAGGAGTTATCGTTCTCCAATATGCTGGGAAGAAGTCGGTGAAAGACAAATTCTAGGCCCAGATATAGTTAGAGATTCGACTGAGAAGATACACCTTATCAGAGAGAGACTCAAGGTAGCTCAGTGCAGGTAAAAATCTTATGCTGATAATAAAAGGAGAGATTTGGAGTTCCAAGTTGGTGACCAAGTATTTCTCAAGGTATCTCCTAACTGAGGTATTAGAAGATTCGGTGTTAAGGGCAAGCTTACATCGAGGTTTATCGGTCCATTCGAAGTATTGGAAAGACTGGGCGAGGTGGCCTACCGTATTGCTTTACCTCCTCAACTCTCAGAAGTGCACAATGTATTTCATATATCTATGCTGAAGAAATATGTGCATGACCCTTCTCACGTCATCGACCATACTGATTTGGTGATTCAAAGAGATCTTACTTATGAGCAAAGGTCGATGCGGATCCTCGACCGCGAAGTTCGAGTTCTAAGGAGCAAGACGATCCCTATGGTGAAAATCCAATGGAATCGATGCGTGGAACAAGAAGCAACTTGGGAGACCGAAGAATCTATGTAAAGAAGATACCCAGAATTATTCTAAACTGTAAGTATTTTATACTTCCCACAATATCCTTATACAGTTGAATTTGGGGACCAAATTCTTTTAAGTAGGGGATGGCGTAACACCCAAGAATTTTAAAATAGAAATATACAAAAAAATTATATATATATATATATATTTAATTAGTGAACTCATATTCTAATTCTATTGATTTAACCATTTAAAACATTTAATTATCAATAGATGCTTTAAAAGATGCCGAATTATATTTTAGGAAATGCCAATTTATATTTTCAATCACTTAGGAAATTAATATTAAACTATTACAAAGAAATAGGAAATAGGTTATATAGATAGTGTTTTAAAGGATAAACATCACTTTTACAAGATGCCAATTGATATTTTCATAATTTAGAAAATTTCGTATTTCAACTTTTTCATTATATCATTATTATGAAGAAATAAGGGTATATATATGAAGTGTTAAAGGATAAACATAATTTAGAAAGTGAGAAAGGGTATATAGATAATTTTGGTTAGTGTAGAGTGAATACAAAAATCTCCGTTCAAAATAACGACATATGTTAAGTCGTTATTTCCTAAATGTAAATGGTGACGTGAATGGTGTCACTTTTTATTTAAAAAGAATTTTTTAAAAAAATTTATATATATAAACAGAGAAAAATGTAAGTGTTTCACTCTTGAAATTTCACAAACAAATTCCATCAATTTTTAAAGATAAAAATCTTTGAAGTTAACATGAAATCTTAACTTATGACATACACGACCCCCTCTTGGGCGTCATTTATTTTCCGACAACTATCACGATCATTCTATCCCTCCAGCCTGTGTATGCTGTAAACCCACTAAATACCCTATAATTCTGGATTTTGTCTCCCATCCTGTCGACCCTAAGGTTATAAAATACACTCTATTTTCTCCCTATTTGGTTAGTTCGACGACTAGATACGGGAACAAGTTCTGAAGAGTTGCAGAGGAAGGGAAGGGCTACTTCTTCCTCTCTTGTCAACTCCTGTCACTTCACAAAGGTAGGTATTCTCAAATTCTTGCCTAACTAGTAGCTAAATATGTTAATTGATGCATGTTTAGAGTTCGATTAACTAGTCAACCATGCTATATATATATGGAGAGGGGGATTTCTGTAGCCCAATCAAGAGCGGCCGAACGAGGTCTACTAAGACCAAACAAGGCCCAACTCATCTAGGTGACAGGCCCATAGGGGCCACCTAAAGCCCAATAAGATCACTCGGGATCAAGCCCTTCCTCGACGGCCGCTAGGCTCGGAAGGCCTGAGCGTCGGTCCGGTGGGAGGAAGACCCCAAGGCCCGATTCATCTCCCTCACCGGGATAAGGGCCGGCGCCCCAGCGCTCACTCCGATCGAGCCTCACCCGAGCTACGCACATCACCCGGACAGGGCTAACACTCTCCAAGCTCGGGTCGATCGACGATTGCTTATCCACGCTGCCATTGAGAGCCCTTTATGAGCAGGAGTTTATGAGGATAAGGGACCCATGATCCCTCAAGACTATAAAGATCCCACGATGAGGACGTGAAGAGCCCACGTTGAGGATGTAACCCCCGCCTGAAACCCCTCAGCTTATGGGACTCATGAGGCCAATGCACTATTTAAACCTGGGACTCCCTCCGATGGAAGGTAAGGCCAATACACGCCTAAACTCCCTGAGCAGGAACCACTTCACCACCTTGGTGTAGGGGGATCTCATGCACCTCTTTCTACCTCCCTCCATATCTCCCACCATTGCTCTACTGACTTAAGCATCAGAGGGTTTTCCCCAGGGAACCTTCCCTGGGCCCCCTGATCCGTTTCCCTTTCTTTACAGTTCACTATTCGGTGATCATCGTCCCAGCTCAGGAGCCGCGCGAGATCATGCCCCTTCATCTGGCGCCGTCTGTAGGAAACGACCGAAGTGCCAGTATGGTGCGAAGAAGTTCAGGGAGGTGGTCCGCCGGCGACAGGGGAAAGGCCATGGTGGCGGTGGAAGAAGGCCCCTCTCAAGCCTCACAAAATCCCCCCTCCAATGCCAGCACTCCCGCTGACGGACCGCCCCCTCCCCCCGCGGCGGTAGGGCTCCCGCCCCCTCCCGCCACGGCGGTAGGGCTACCGCTTGATGGCGACGCTGACACTTTCCAGGCCCTCAACGCGAAACTGGATGTCCACGTGGAACTCATGAGGACTCAGGCGGCCAAGGATGGAAGGTCACACGCCCCTCTGGAGAGCCCCCCCTCACGAGAACGTGTCCCAGCACACCGCCGGAGGCCGCTTCACCCTCCGAGGTCGGCAGATCATCCGCAACAGGTCAGGAGGACCCTCACAAGCCCCTCCTCCGGAGCAAGAGGCCTCCTCCACTCCGAAAAAGGGGAAACCCGGGGCACGCCGTCTGAACCCAGAGACCGAAGTCCCTGGGGAACGCCAGACAGCCCCCCCGGAGCTATCCCTCCGACTGCGAGAATTCGAGAGGTGCTTCGCGGAATAGGAGCGCGCCCTACGCGCCCTATAGAAAGACTCCTCCGCGGAGGATGAGGAGAAATCCCCGTTCTCCGACTATATCTTGAAGGCAGAGGTATCTCCTAGAACCTCCATTCCGACCTTCAAGCTTTATGACGGCCAGGGCGACCCGGTAGATCACTTCGACAGCTTCGATGCTCTGATGACCCTTCATGGAGCATCCAACGCCATCAAATGCCGAGCCTTCATGACCACTCTGGTCCAAGGCGCCCAAGCCTGGTTCCGGACCCTCGCCCCCGGATCCATCCGGGACTTTAAACAATTCGGGCAAGTATTCAAAGAGAGTTTCGCCGGCAGCGGTCCCCCAAGGTCGGTAGCGGGGCTTTTAGCCCTTAAACAGGCGCAAGGGGAGAAACTTCGGGCTTACATCACCCGATTCAAATCGGAAGCCCTGAGGATCCTCGCATGGACATCGCCTCGGCTATAACCGCGCTGATTGGGGGCACCCGCGACGAGAACCTCCGCCACAAACTCATCCTCCACCCTCCCTCGACCCTTGCTGCGCTAGTGACTCTGGCTCTGCGCCCTGCCGAGTGCGAAGAAGTGCTCAGCGCGTGCCGAGACGCAACTGGCTCGGGTCGGGAGGGGGACAAGAAGCGAGCACCCGAGCCAAACTCGGGTCCAGGGAAAAGGCAGAACCAAGACGGGGAACGCAAGGAACCATCACGAAAGTACGAGCGGTACACTCCCTTAACCACTCCGATTTATGAGATATATGAGGACATCAAAGGCTCGGGCCTCCTCCGCCAACCCGAGCCAATGAGGTCGAAGAACCGCAGTCGCAGAAAGCATTGCCTATTCCACAACGACCACGGACATCACACCGGCGACTGCCATCAGCTCCAGGATGAGATCGAGCGTCTCATTCATTAGGGGCACCTCTCCCGGTTCGTGGCCGGGCACAAGGAAGACCGAGGCACCCCAGATGAAATCGACAACGTCCCTCGCGGGGTCCATATCAACGTCATCTCCGGAGGAGCTGCATCAGGAGGAGACAGTGGCCGAGGAAGGAAGCGTCATGTTGAGCGGGCAAGCCGAGCCATCGAGCCTCCCAAGGCCCCGCCGAGTGAGCCTCAGGTCATAGTCTTCTCCGACCGAGACCTGGAAGGGCTGACCACCCCGCATGACGACGCCCTAGTCATATCGGCCACAATAAACCATTGTAACGTAGACATGATTCTAGTTGACAATGGAAGTGCCCCCGATGTATTATCCTATGAATGTCCTTAAGATGGGAGAGGATCCATCTAAACTCCGCCCGATCCGAACCCCCCTGTGCGGGTTCAATGGCCAGGTCACTTATCTCGAGGGAGCCCTAAGCCTGCCGGTTACTCTTGGCACCCCACCCAAGACCTTTACGATTATGGCGGACTTCATAGTGATCAAGGGTATGATAGCATATAATGCAATATTTGGCTGAGGAATCCTCAGCCGAACGAAAGCAGTGCCTTCTACCTATCACCAAAACATGAAGTTCTCCACCAAGAATGGGTTAGGGGAAGTCTGAGGCAACCAAGCCATGGCCAGAAGGTGCTACAATATCTCGGTTGAAGCCACAAGGCCAAACGGGAAGAACAAGGGCCCCTGGGAAGTCGAGGAAAAATCCGCAACCCCCGAGCCTGGAGGCGAATTGCTAGCAGTTTTCCTAAACGACGACCCGACCCTGGGAGTAAAGATTGGAGCCAACCTAACGTCTGAAGTCCAACAGCAATACAAAGAGTTTCTTTCCGCGTATATCCGAGTCTTTGCATGGTCTGATGATCAACTCCCTGGGATACCAGAGGAGACGGTGATGCATAAGCTCAACCTTGATCCAACCATCAAAGCCATACAACAACGGAGATGGAAGCACGCGCCAGAGAAGTAGGCGATCATCAAGGAGCAAGTCACCAAGGGCCAAAAGATTGGTCTTTTTAGACTGGTCTTGTACCCGACGTGGCTGGCTAACGTCGTCCTGGTGCCAAAAGCTTCGGGAAAGTGGCGAATGTGCGTGGACTTCACCGACTTGAACAAGGCTACTCCAAAGGACTGCTATCCATTACCGAGCATCGACCAACTGGTTGACTCAACCTTTGGCAATGAGATACTCAGCTTCCTAGACGCCTATTCAAGTTACCATCAGATCAGAATGAATCCAGAAGACACCGAGAAGACCACCTTTATCACCGACTTCGGCGTATACTACTACACCCGGATGCCTTTCGGGTTGAAGAACGCTGGAGCCACATACTAGAGGCTGGTCAATCATATGTTCGAGGGACAGCTCGGTTGGAACGTCGAGGCCTATATTGACGACATGCTCGTGAAGACCCCCAAGACCGAGGACCACTTTGCCGACCTAGCTGAAACCTTTGACACCCTCCTAAAGTACAACATGAAGCTCAATCCTTCCAAGTGCACCTTCGGAGTAAGGTCCGAAAAATTCTTGGACTTCTTAGTCACCCAGCATGGGATCAAGGCCAACCCCAACAAGGTCCAAGCCATCCTGGACATGCGCCCACCCACCTGCATCAAAGATGTTCAACGCCTTACCGGGCGCATTGCCGCGCTTAGCAGATTCCTGTCCCGCGCGGTTGAACGATGCCTACCCTTCTTCAAACTGTTGAGGGGGCCTAAAATGGCATCTGCTACATTCGCGTGGGACGAGGAATGCCAAAAAGCATTCGCCGAGCTTAAGGAGTTCCTGGCTTCGCCCCCGGTGCTTTCCAAACCCGTCCCAGGTGAAACCTTGCATCTCTATCTCTCGGCAACTCCATCTACAGTTAGCTCGGTACTGGTCCGAAATGACTCGGGAGTCAAGAGACCGGTCTACTACACCAGCAAGGTGCTCAATAAGGCAGAAAGAAGGTACCCCACAACCGAGAGACTCGTGCTAGCGTTGGTTAGCTCGGCCAAGCGCCTCTGACCCTATTTCCAAGGGCACTCCATCACCGTGCTGACCGGCGAACCATTGAAGAGGATCCTCGCTCACCCTAAAGCCTTAGGACGTCTCGTCAAGTGGGCCATCATGCTTGGGGCCTACAATATATCGTACCGGCCTTGCTCAGCTATCAAAGGCCAGGCGCTCGCTGACTTCATCGCTGAGAACACCATCCCGACTGAAGAAGGATCTCCGTCCGCGCCCGGGCCGACCTGGGAACTGTTCATCGACGGATCCTCCAACTCAGTCGGAAGCGACGCCGGGATCCTCCTGAAGTCCCCCGAAGGAGCAGAGCTACAGTACGCCCTAAAGTTCAACTTCCAAGCATCCAACAACGCTTCCGAGTATGAGGCCCTCATATCGGGAGCCCGCATGGCCCGGCGGTTGGGGGCTAAGCGAGTCAGGATTCACACTGACTCCCAACTGGTCGCTAGCCAGGTCAACGGTGGTTATGAAGCTCGAGAAGCACCGATGGTCAAATACCTCCAGCTGGTCAAAATCGTGGCACAACAGTTCGAGAGCTTTGAGGTAGTCCGAATAGCTCAGGAGGAAAACTCCCGAGCGGACGCCCTCTCTCGGCTGGCCTCCTCTCTTGACCACGAGGGTACTCGATCGGTCCTTCTTGAAGAGCTAGAGCGGCCGATCATCAATTCGGAGCTCCTAGCTGTTGACTTTGCCTCCCCAAGCGACTGGCGTACCCCCTATCTGTCGTGGCTCCAAGACTCTCAGGAGCCTCCCGACCCTCGGGAAGCCCGAAGATTGAAATACCAAGCTCGGAGATTCGTCGCCCTGGACGGCACTCTCTACCGGAGATCCTTCTCCGGTCCCCTCCTGAAGTGCCTCAGCGCTGATGAAGCCAACCGAGCGATCGAAGAAGTTCATGAAGGTATGTGCGCAGCGCATTTAGGAGGTAGGTTGCTCGCCAGGGTCTTGCTACGGCAAGTTTATTGGTGGCCCACTCTGTAGCGTGACTGCTCGACTTACACACAACACTGCGACTGATGCCAGCGATTTGACCACTTGGTCCATCAGCCAGCAACAGAGCTCATCACCTTAGCCGAGCCATATCCTTTCGCTCGCTGGGGAATTGACATCCTCGGGCCATTCCCCATGGCCCAGGCCCAGAAGAAGTTCATCATCGTCGCCATCGACTAGTTCACTAAGTGGATCGAGGCCGAAGCCACCGCTAGGATCACCGAGACAGTCGTCTGGAATTTCGTCTGGAAGTCGATCATCTATCGTTACGGCATCCCCCAGGTGATAGTCAGCGATAATGGTCGGTAATTTGATTCTCGTTATTTCCGAGACAGATGTGTCGACCTGGGCATTCGCAACCACTTCACCTCGGTCGCCCACCCTCAGGCTAACGGGCTGGTCGAAAATGCCAATAAGACTATCTTAAAAGGAATCAAGACTAGGCTCGGCAAAGCCAAGGGCAGCTGGCTTGAGGAACTGTCGAACGTACTTTGGTCACACAGAACGACTCCCAGAATGGCAACCGGTGAAAGTCCTTTCCAGTTGGTGTACGGGGCCGAGGCCGTGATCCCGTTGGAGATTGGCAATCCGTCCCTCCGAGTCATCTGCTTCTCGTCCGAGGCAAACGACCAGAAACTGCTCGAAAGTTTTGACCTAGCGGATGAAGTCCGAGAGATTGCCAGCATCCGAGCAACGGAATACATGTTGTGTATGTGATTTTGATGATTACAAAATGCCTTTGTTGCATGGCCTTATGTTGTGTAAATGAATAGCCATTTCATTACATGCTCTGTTAAGGACTTCCTCTGGTTCTTGTATATAAATTCCCAGAAAGTGCAGGTTAATATTTCCCACATTGTAATGGATTCAAGGGTCATGGCGGTCATTCAAGAAGATATGTGGTGAGATCAAAATTTTGAATATCCTTGTTGAATCATGTTTTGTTTGTCTAAGAGGGTAAGTCGGTGCAGCCTTGTGTCAAGGGTCATGGCGGTCATTCAAGAAGATATGTGGTGAGATCAAAATTTTGAATATCCTTGTTGAATCATGTTTTGTTTGGCTAAGAGGGTAAGTCGGTGCAGCCTTGTGTCTCTCGTACAAAGTCTGTGCATCTTAAGTCAAAGTCTATACATTCGTCAGTTGCATCAAAGTCTATACATTCTTCATTTAAAGTCTGTGCATCTTAAGTCAAAGTTTATACATTCGTCAGTTGCATCAAAGTCTATACATTCTTCATTTAAAGTCTGTGCATCTTAAGTCAAAGTCTATACATCAAATAACAAGTCTATACATTGGTTGCAGGCGCATCAAGTCTATACATCCATCAGCTCAATGCACAGCAAGTCTATACAGCAGCAAGTCTGTACATTCTTCAGCAGCAAGTCTGTACATTCTTCAGCAGTAAGTCTATACATCAGCAAGTCTATACAGCCAGCAAGTCTATACATCAGCAAGACTATACATCAGTAAGTCTATACAGCCAGCAAGTCTATACATCAGCAAGTCTATACATCCTGCATCACGAAGTCTGTACGTTGGCTGATTGCACAGACTCAAAGTCTGTACATTGGCTACTAGCACAAACACATAAAGTCTGTACGTTGGCCACTAGCACAAATTCAAAGTCTATACACTCTTCAAACTCCATTTCTTCATTTCAATCGGACCTCTCAACCCTAGTGCGAGGGTCGACCCCTGGGGTCGACCCTTGTGGGTCTTTTCTCATTCCAGCAGCGGGTACCTGAAAGGGTCGACCCATATGCCCTGTTCTTAGAAAACCCCCTCGAGGGTCGACCCAATGGGTCGACCCCTGTGGACAAATGTCCAAAAGCAGCACGGCTGCTCTCGACGGTCGACCCCAAGGGTCGACCCATTGCCTTTGTGTCTTAAACCCTCTCACGAGGGTCGACCCCAAGAGTCGACCCCTTCAGTTCTGACCTCCAGCCGTCTTGTTTGACTTCCGTTTCCTTGCACCGAAAGTCTTCCAATCCATGTCTAATCACCACAAAACATTCCGCAAACCATTCCACAAATTGTGGATCTGGTCTCCAAGCTGTCCCTTGACCGTTCTAATCATTTAAATACATCTCTTGGGTTGCAAACCCTAAGGAGAGGCTTGCTAGATCTGAAAATCATTTTCTTCTAACCCTTGTGTGTGCAGGTCGCAAGGAGCTGCTCCAAGGCTTCTCAAGTGCTGATCTGAGCTTGTGTGTGAAGGGAAGAACAAAGTTTCACGTTCTCATCCGTTCCTCTGCCATAAGCTGCGAAGAAATTCATGCTACAAGCATCATCCATGTGAAGAGGAAATTGGAAGAAGGTAAAGACGTGCATCTCAAGGAGACGAAGAAGATGATGTCTAAATCATGATCATCCGTCAACGAGCTAAGGAGAATCAGATCTTGCTGAAGAAGGAAGAACCTTATACTTGATGCAACTTTCCAGTTTTCATCTATAGAATTTGTTTGGGGGTCATAGCATATATGTGTGTTTGATTCATATACATTTAAGATAATACTTTGTGTGGGTGCTCGGAGAAAGGGGTCTCCGAGTGTGTGTGTGATTTTATGTGTGTCGATTTGTGCGGAGTATATCCGCGTGTGTGGTTGGGAGTTTACTCCCGTGTGGTTGTGTAGGCATTGCCCTACGTGTGTGTGGATGAAGTTGTGTCTCCCTGTGAGTTTTCAGTTCGGGGTGTGTTCCCCAACGTTGTGTGTGTGTGTGTGTGTGTGTGTGTGTGTGTGTGTGTGTGTGTGTGTGTGTGTGTGTGTGTGTGTGTGTGTGTGTGTGTGTGTGTGTGCTGCTGTGGCAGTAGTTTGAGGCAAGGCCTCGTGTGTGTGTGTTGCTGCGAAAGCAGCGTGTGTGTGTTGGGGTTCGTCCCCGTGTTGCTACATTTTGTAGCGTGTAGTGAAGCCTCATCGGTTTGGTGAGGGGTGGACGTAGGGAGCCCGTCGTTGTCCCGAACCACCTTAAAAATCTCCAAGTCTTGTGGTTTGATTCTTGTGATGTGTTCACTACTATCTGTTCATGCAATCGTGTGAGCTCGGTGAGATTGAGTGAATTAAGTTGAAACATGTTTAGACTAATTTCCTCAATCCTATCAATCTTGTAAATTCCACTGTGTGCTAGTTTGTGTTTTTAATTGGACATACTTTTTAGCAGTAGGATCTATTCACCCCCCCTCTAGATCCGTGTTCCTGCACTACAGAACCCAACAATTGGTATCAGAGCGAGACTCTATTGTCCCTAGATCTTGCGATCTACAGAGTGATCCGAGTGCATTCTACAATCATGAATTTTTCTGTTGAACATGTCTCAATGAATTGTTTGCCAATCTTCACTGGTTCGGATTTTGACTCATGGCTAGGCAAACTATGTAGGGTGATCAATTCTATTAATCATAGTCTTTGAAAATTGATTTATCATGGTCCACACATATCACCTCTAGATGAGACCAAGTGGTCTAATCATGATAAAATGATGCATCATGATAATGTTACTGCTTTGAGTCTATTGAAAGCTTCTATAAATACTAACAAGTATCCGTTTGTATCTTCTTGTAGGACGGCAAAGGAGCTTATGGACCGGTTGATCAAAGCTCAAGAAAAGGAAAGGCAAAAATGTCTCATGGCCGATGATCAACAAAGTGACAAAAATGCAGAAGAGGTAAATTCAGATTCTGAAGAATTTACTCTTGATGATCTTGTTGAAGCTTATGATGAGTTGGAAAAATAATATAAGAAAGTCAAGTCAGAAAATAGAAAATTGAAAAAGAAATCTGAAAACTTGGTCCATGAAAATGGTTCTTGTGATAAATGTTCTGAGCTTGTTAACTTCAATGAACTTTTAGAGCATGATGTGGAATGTCACAAAGAAACCATTGCTTGTTTGAGAAATGAAAATGTTACCCTCAAAAATATAATTGATCAATTGGAGAAAACTGAAAAAGATTTGAAAAACAAAATAGAATCAAACTCAATTGATCAGGACATTTGCAATGAATTGATTATGAATGATAAGCTTGCAAATGAAAATGAAGAACTTAAAAAGAAAAACTGTGCTATATTGATTCAGACATCTCTGGTTGAAGGCAGCATGAAGTTTCTTGAAAAAGAAAATATTTTGTTAAAATCTGAAAATAAAAAATTAAAACATCTAAACACAATCATGTCTAAAAAATTACTTGCTTTTGAAAAAGGGAAAAGTTTGGTTGTTGATGATTGTGAAAAGATGCATGAGCTAGAACAAATGATGGAAAGCTACAAAACCATCAATGCCCAATTGAATGAAAATGTCATTTCTTGTGATAATGAGATCATTTCCTATGAATTACATATTTCATCACTTGAAAAGGAAATTCTTGATCTGAATACTTCTTTGTCTAAGTTTGTGAATGGGGAAGAAAATTTGAACAAGATTTTGGGGACCAAGGTAAATTTTAAAGAGAAGGTCTTGGGTATGAACCCACCAAAAAGAAAGCCTTTGTGCTAAAGACTCAAACATCTTTTGTGCGTGGTTCATGTTCCTCAAATATGTCAAATGCTTCTTGTGTTGAGAAATCAAATCCCAAGGCTCAGGCTCAACCAAGGAGTAATAAGATTCATGCTCACAGAAGTCACAAAAACCATGCTCCAAACTTAGCAAATGTCAATTGTCATTATTGTGGTAAGCATGATCATTTGATGAATGATTGTTTCATTATGAAATCAGATGATTTGAAAGCATGCAAAAATGAACTAGTTTCCAAAAGAAAAAGGGTTGGTTGTTTTAAATGAGGAAAACTAGGACACCGTGTGTCACAGTGTTCGCAAGCAAATGAAAGAAAGAATTTCAAAGTCAAAAATAATTATACTTTCGCCAACCCACAGAAATTTCATGCTCATCCTGGTGTTGTGAAGAAGAAAAATTTCCATACTTATAATGATAACATTCATGCTAAATCACAGAAATTTGATTATCATGTTTATGAGAATTCTGTGAAGTCACGTGGTTGTTGTCATTATTGTGGTGAATTTGGGCATACCATGCATGTTTGCTCCTTAATGTATTTTGATGATATGCATGTCCAAAAACTGTTGAAGGCACCCACTAGAGGTGCAACTAACCATCCGGGACCCAAGAAGATTTGGGTACCCAAAATAACCAAATGAGAACTTTGTTGCAGGATTGCCATGTGACCAAGAGGAAGGCTTTAAGTCGATTTGGCCAGTTCTGGTGTGATGCCTTGGTTAACATGGGCTTATCCTTGAATTGACACTGATTTGTTGAGAGAGAGAGAGTCACATGTGATGAAAAGCCTTGAAGTTAGTTTCTTCATATGTATTGGCTTAATATTGACATGAATTAAACTCTTTACAGTGTAGGTTTGATAATGACCATCAACCCTTGAAATCATGGTAAGAATTGAAATGGTTGAATGTATCACCATGTGCCTAGATTGAGTTTAATTCATGTTTGGTATTTCTGGGTTCAGATTAACTGTCTTAGGACGTTTTGCTTGTTCCTAAGTTGGTGTCGAAATGCCCATCTTGAGGACCGGTTGGTTTGAACTTTTACCCCACAACCCTAAGAGTTTCTCTTCTTATCCTAGAGGATTTTTGAAAGGGTGTTGGCATGGGATTCTTGGTATTTTCATATCCTTACACGCTGCTATCTATAAGATGCGAATTTGGGGTCTCAATGGAACTCCTTTGGCTAATATTGTTATATTTCTTGCAGGAGAGAAGAAAGGAGCTTGTTGATGAAGATGACAACAAGCGAAATAAAGCGAAGAGTTTGAGAATGTTAATAAAGGTAACTCAAGACAAAGGTGAGAAAATAAAGTGTTTGGTTGAACCTCTTTGGTCTTGATGTTAATGTCATCTCTTGATAGACAGTGACTTTGAAACCTTGAACACCTCTTGAAAATGAGGATGATTAATGTTTGGCTGAATGGTATTGAAACATCTGAGAAGTATATATGAGAGTGTGGCCATTGAATGCCTTTTTGTTAATCCCCCGATGTCAAATGAGAATACATTTGTTTCTGATCATCATTTCAATGATTACATGGTATATAAAATGGTGACATGTGGAAGGGCAGGTCAACCATGTTTGAAAGCTATCACCATGCGTGAGAATATGCCTCCGCCCGGTACCATGAATCATCTATGAATATGGCATCCAACTTAAATGAATTTTCTGAAATCATGCATTGATTATGGGGGAGTTTTGCATGCTGAAAATTTTGAGATTGATGTTTTCCATTCTCTCAGCATGATGATGTTGTTTTGTGGCTGAACTTTTTGAGGACTAAAGTTGATCAATGTTCCATGGTCTTTACCAATGTGCCACTCATCTTTTTGGATAAAAGCACAACTATTTTCAGGAAAAGCTCACATTTGGTAAAATTGTTCCATGGTCTTTACCAATGTGATGATTTTGATGCTTTGTATGAATTTTCTGAATTCTCTTTTCAGAATAAAATTGTGTCTTCACATTTTAACATTTGGTAATGCATGTCATGCATTAGTTGCATTAGGTGCACATAGAGTGTCATGTGAAATCTGAAATCTTACATTACATTGCATATTTGCATATCACTTTCTGCATATCATTCACATAGTGCTTTTGGAAGATGAAGCTCATTGTGTGTCATGTTGCATAGTTGGCATTTCTATCATGCATATAGTGCCTATCTTTTCATTTTGCATTGCATATTGCATATACTCTCATCGTATGCTTGCATGTTATTATATGCTATTCAACCCCTTCCCTTGAATCTTCTAAGATCAAATACTCCATTGTTAAATAATGTTGCATCTGAGTCTTAACAAGTGTGCTTCATGTCAAACTCTCAGGGGGAGCATTTCATGCTTATTGCATTTACATTGGGGGAGCTACACTATCTTGTTTTGAGTTAAATTTTTTCCATACATGTTAAATCAAATTCGTACACTTCATGCACTATAATGTGAAATTGAGTGTTATTCATAAGGATATAAGAGTTTCATTTCAACACTCTAAAGTAATTTAACTTGTTACATGTATGGTAAGAGACAGTTGAGGAAAAAGCTGCCTGCCTCCACATAAAAAAATTGGTTGAAATGAAAGGCAGAGTAATGCTAAGTCTCAATGAGTAAACTGGGCACATGTCACCTGAGACGTGATGTGGTTCATTTCTAAAAAGTGTTGACTAATGTATCTCTGTTCCAATGAGGTGACAAGGTTCAGTATTCTGAGTAACCGGGGATTCTGGCATGAGCTCCATGTGTCTCCTCGCGTAAAAAGGAATTATTTCGAACCTGATCATTCTTAGAAAAATTCAGATTATCAGTATGAAAATTACTGATGACATTTTGATGAGGCAGAGCGAAGCCTCCAATACGCTGTTCTCTATATTGAAATGTAGTCTGTGCAATTACTATTGTGTTTACTTGAAAATCTGGTTATCCATATGGCTAAAATTCATACTCATGTTACTCACTTACACATGATAGTTTGATTTGATATGTATTTTAAAAATTTGATTAATTTTTTGACCTGCTGTACGTCTTCTCCTATTTATTTGCACAATCCTCTAGGTGTCACTATGAGCATTCTGAACTTAATGACTCACTTGCACTTTTCCTACACCCATCCCCTCACTGTAAATCATTTGGTATCCCTTCTTGTGAAGGAGTTATGTTGCATGTATCTATAGATATCTGCTTGATTACATTGTATGCATTTCATGTCTCATCATTTTCATACATCATGTTTCATGCATTTCACAAGAAAACTAAAAATCTAAAAATTAAAAATCAAAGCCAATCATCAAATGTGTCATTGTTAAGGGGGTGCTTTGCATGTGATCTTATCTGTTTAAGTCATCAGGACTTGCATGAGTCAATACCTTTCTATGGGGGTCTGAGTGCTTGTTTGCTTGCTCATTATTGTCATGCCATACACCATTTCCAATTGCTACAACTCGTGAGTATTTACATCTCATTTTGTCATCTTGCATTCTTCATGACCATATTGTCCACATTTGCATTCCCAATTTCCACATTTGAATTTCACCAATTGGTATCAAATGGTTTTACTGCCATCATGGTATCCCCATCATGATCCTCATTTCTGATTATGTCAAAGGGGGAGAGAGCATTATAGCATAATATTTTGTCATTATCAAAATGGGGGAGATTGTTGTGTATGTGATTTTGATGATTACAAAATGCCTTTGTTGCATGGCCTTATGTTGTGTAAATGCATAGCCATTTCATTACATGCTCTATTGTGGACTTCATCTGGTTCTTGTATATAAATTCCCAGAAAGTGCAGGTTAATGTTTCCCACATTGTAATGGATTCAAGGGTCATGGCGGTCATTCAAGAAGATATGTGGTGAGATCAAAATTTTGAATATCCTTGTTGAATCATGTTTTGTTTGGCTAAGAGGGTAAGTCGGTGCAGCCTTGTGTCAAGGGTCATGGCGGTCATTCAAGAAGATATGTGGTGAGATCAAAATTTTGAATATCCTTGTTGAATCATGTTTTGTTTGGCTAAGAGGGTAAGTCGGTGCAGCCTTGTGTCTCTTGTGCAAAGTCTGTGCATCTTAAGTCAAAGTCTATACATTCGTCAGTTGCATCAAAGTCTATACATTCTTCATTTAAAGTCTGTGCATCTTAAGTCAAAGTCTATACATTCGTTAGTTGCATCAAAGTCTATACATTCTTCATTTAAAGTCTGTGCATCTTAAGTCAAAGTCTATACATCCATTAACAAGTCTATATATTGGTTGCAGGCGTATCAAGTCTATACATCCATCAGCTCAGTGCACAACAAGTCTATACAGCAGCAAGTCTGTACATTCTTCAGCAGCAAGTCTGTACATCCTTCAGCAGCAAGTCTATACATCAGCAAGTCTATACAGCCAGCAAGTCTATACATCAACAAGACTATACATCAGTAAGTCTATACAGCCAGCAAGTCTATACATCAGCAAGTCTATACATCCCGCATCACGAAGTCTGTACGTTGGCTGATTGCACAGACTCAAAGTCTGAACGTTGGCTGATTGCACAGACTCAAAGTCTATACGTTGGCTGATTGCACAGACTCAAAGTCTGTACATTGGTTGCTAGCACAAACACATAAAGTCTGTACGTTGGCCGCTAGCACAAATTCAAAGTCTATACACTCTTCAAACTCCATTTCTTCATTTCAATCGGACCTCTCAACCCCAGTGCGAGGGTCGACCCCTGGGGTCGACCCCTGTGGGTCTTTTCTCATTCCAACAGCGGGTACTTGAAAGGGTCGACCCATATGCCCTGTTCTTAGAAAACCCCCTCGAGGGTCGACCCAATGGGTCGACCCCTGTGGACAAATGTCCAAAAGCAGCACGGCTGCTCTCAAGGGTCGACCCCAAGGGTCGACCCATTGCCTTTGTGTCTTAAACCCTCTCACGAGGGTCGACCCCAAGGGTCGACCCCTTCAGTTCCGACCTCCAACCGTCTTGTTTGACTTCCGTTTCCTTGCACCGAAAGTCTTCCAATCCATGTCTAATCACCACAAAACATTCCGCAAACCATTCCAAAAATTGTGGATCTGGTCTCCAAGCTGTCCCTTGACCGTTCTAATCATTTAAATACATCTCTTGGGTTGCAAACCCTAAGGGAGAGGCTTGCTAGATCTGAAAATCATTTTCTTCTAACCCTTGTGTGTGCAGGTCGCAAGGAGCTGCTCCAAGGCTTCTCAAGTGCTGATCTAAGCTTGTGTGTGAAGGGAAGAACAAAGTTTCACGTCCTCATCCGTTCCTCTGCCACAAGCTGCGAAGAAATTCATGCTACAAGCATCATCCATGTGAAGAGGAAATTGGAAGAAGGTAAAGACGTGCATCTCAAGGAGACGAAGAAGATGATGTCTAAATCACGATCATCCGTCAACGAGCTAAGGAGAATCAGATCTTGCTGAAGAAGGGGGAGCCTTATACTTGATGCAACTTTCAAGTTTTCATCTATAGAATTTGTTTGGGGGTCATAGCATATATGTGTGTTTGATTCATATACATTTGAGATAATACTTTATGTGGGTGCTCGGAGAAAGGGGTCTCCGAGTGTGTGTGTGATTTTATGTGTGTCGATTTGTGCGGAGTATATCCGCGTGTGTGGTTGTGAGTTTACTCCCGTGTGGTTGTGTAGGCATTGCCCTACGTCTGTGTGGACGGAGTTGTGTCTCCGTGTGAGTTTTCAGTTCGGGGTGTGTTCCCCAACGGTGTGTGTGTGTGTGTGCTGCTGCGGCAGTAGTTTGAGGCAAGGCCTCGTGTGTGTGTGTGTGTGTGTTGCTGCGAAATCAGCGTGTGTGTGTTGGGGTTCGTCCCCGTGTTGCTACATTTTGTAGCGTGTAGTGAAGCCTCACCGGTTTGGTGAGGAGTGGACGTAGGGAGCCCGTCGTGGTCCCGAACCACCTTAAAAATCCCGAGTCTTGTGGTTTGATTCTTGTGATTGTGTGTTCACTACTATCTGTTCATGCAATCGTGTGAGCTCGGTGAGATTGAGTGAATTAAGTTGAAACCTGTTTAGACTAATTTCCTCAATCCTATCAATCTTGAAAATTCCGCTGTGTGCTAGTTTGTGTTTTTAATTGGACATACTTTTTAGCAGTAGGATCTATTCACCCCCCCTCTAGATCCGCGTTCCTGCACTACGGGACCCAATAATACCAATGCCGCCTCACTCGATACTACAACGCCAAAGTCCGAGATAGACACTTTCAACCGGGATACTTCGTCCTTAGGAAAGCCGAAGCCTCTCGACCACTTGAGGCGGCGGGCAAGTTATCCCTTAATTGGGAAGGCCCCTACTGAGTGGTCGAGACGCTCGGGACAGGAGCATACCGGCTATCTACGATGGAAGGAGAGCTCATCCCTCGGACCTGGAACGCGACTAAACTACGCAAGTTCTACTTCTGAATACTGAGCATTGTGTAAACGACATGAGATAAAACAAAAGCCTCCTTTCTTTTATTCAAACAACTCGCTTGTACATCAGGAAGGTCGAAGCCAAGAAAATACATGTCAAAAAAGCAAAAAATCCATCTGGCGGCACTATATGAGCCCATCGCTCGGCTGACTCAGTTGACCTTCCTGCATCCAGCCACTGACTCCGCCTCGTGCAGAAACTGGCTCGGATAATGGGTAGTCGACCCCGTGGGCTCGGGCAGCTTTGGACAAAGGTGACAGAGGGATTAGGAAGGAGAGGGCTACCTTCCAAGTTGAACTTGGAAGAGAAGGGGGAGAGGGAATGCATATGAAGGCATCCCCCTGCCAACCTGCCAACTCTTTGGAAGGAAGAGAGTGCAGGCACCCTCTGAAGAGTGAAAGAAATGATGAGAAGAGCAGAAGAGGGAAAATGATGTGAAACCACCCTTGGGGTGATAGTCACAAGACCGAATGACCTTGGACCTACAATTGTAAGCAAACAACTTTGGGCAGCAGACTCACACTAGCGAACACGATCGCGTAGCACACACGAGTGCCCGTGGGCAACTTAGCGATGACGGAGAGGGTCCGAGTCAGGACCTTGATGCTCCAGTGGTTGGCTAGCTTGGGGAGAATCCCAAATGGGCCAGGGATGCCCAAAACACGGGCGGCCAGCACACCAAGGGTGTGGGATGTAGGGGTTCACTCACAACTCGCCCGCGGTGATCACTCACATTAATGGCAATTATGGGCCGAACTCTCACTCTCCATTTGACAAAGCAATAGCGATAATACTATGCTAAGCAAGAAATTTAAACCAGCCAAGAGGGGGAACCGAGGCTCACCTAGTCGGCGTGAAGACGCCGACCCCGGTCGGAGACGAGGGCTCGCGGGGAGGCGAGGGTATGCACCCGCACGCCGCGTCGATGAAGCTTCAAACCTGCGACTTGAATTATTACATGAACTACACCCATTTCAAGGGGGGGGATCTCAGGGTGGGGATTATGAGGTTACACTCAATACTACCTCCACGCAAGGAGGGGCCTTCAGCCGGCCAAGTGGGGAGGGTAATTCGAGCTAGAAGTGATGAAAGGCCGCCGATGCCGAATCTGTCCACGTTCTGTAATCAGGGACCAGCAGTCAAAGACGGCACCTCTGCGACCTCTCCTGATTTTTTCTGATGGCGGGGCAAGTGGGGAAATCTTTGTAACTAGATCAGGATGACTTCAGAATTTTTCCAATTTCTGTGGGCACCTCTGCTGGTCGGAGTAGGAGCTTGAATAGGGGAACATGTTGTCAGTTCTGACTGCTTCAAGATCACAACAACAGGAAGAAGAGACTGCCACGATCACTCCAAGCTCCAAATCAGGTGCCGCTGGAGTCATTGGAACCGTCGACAAGTACTCTTCGAAGCAAGACCTACGGGGATGCCAGATGTTGTCAGGGTCGGTCGGTAGACGCTGAACACTGAGGAAGGATCGGTGCAGACTGAGTAGAAGCAGAACCGCGCACCCGGTGGAGAAAATTGATAACTTCTTGATTCGGATGCCAAACGGAGCTATGCTTTTTGGGGATGAAATAAGACTTGGAGTAGAAGACTTTTGATGAAGAAGTCTTGCTCCGATTCCCAGTAGGATTGTCGCAGTAGATCCTCCACTCAGGTTCTGGTTTCCTATCGGAGACACTTTGCGCAGTCGGGCGAGAATGGCTCCTCCAGTCAGCTCCGAGCTCGGATGGATGCGGCACCACCACCGTTGAAAATCTGACTTGCAGACGCTTCCTTCGATGTATGGTATGCCACCTGAAGCTCCTAGGGGACGACGGGGTGGCCTCTGCAACCTGCGGCCAATCTGCTGCTTGCAACCAGAACTTGAGAGTGTGGTGTTAGGTAATGGGGAATGGGGTAGATGGGAGGGGAAATGAGGTGGTTGTGTGTAGGGGCAGCCCCCAGCTGTGAGGGGGTCTGGGAGGGGGTGTTTCAAAGTGTGGAAAGGGGAGAATGAGGGCTGAAGGGGGTGTTTGCTATGGGTGAGAGAGGAGCTGCGAATTTGGGGCCTGGAGGGAGAGGGGAAGGTGAGGGGGGCACAAGTGGGTGGAGGGAAGGTGAGTTTGAACTTCAAATGGCCTAGGGAGGTGGAAGGGTGCTTGGGGTAGTGGGAAGGTTACTTTGGGAATGGGTATTGGGTGGTTGGGGGGTGGTATGTGGATTGGGTGGGGCTCTCTTGGAACAAGGGTGGAGTAATGGGGGGGTGTGGGGAATAGGAGAAGCCTTAATTGGGGTAGGTGGGAGAGTGGAGGTGGTTGGGAGGGGAGGAGAGAGAGAGGGGGGCGACCTCCTCCTTGGGGAGAGAGAGAAGAGAGAGAGAAGAGAGAGGAAAGAGGGGAATCCACCCCAATAGAGAGAGAGAGAGAGAGAGAGAGAGAGAGAGAGAGAGAGAGAGAAGTGGAGAATCCTCTCCAATAACACTAAGGCACACTTGATTTTTTTGAATTGATCATAAAAGTTGTTACAATGAGAGGGAGGGGAGGCCTATTTATAGGCTCCATACTTTCATATGACCATAGTGACCCTGACAAACAAACTAATGACCAAAGCAGTCCAAGGGAGGGGCGCCCTTGGGCCTAGCCCATTAGTTGGGCCCATTAGATTGCTTAATTAACTACATGACTCAAGACTTAGGTAAATGACCCTTATACCTAGGTACTAGACTCAAATAAATGGAAAATTACATAGTTTATGACTCAAAGAAAGTATGAAAATTACATGACTAGACTAAAAAATATGTGGGGAACATAATGACGCATGCCGACGATCCAACTGAGCTTCGAAAAAAGTGGTGGGGCAAGGGATGCCCCCATCATACCCCCGGGGTGGGGAGAACTCGACCCCGTCGAGTATGGATCCATCGGGGTAGTAGTACGTAAAATGCAGCTCCGGGCGAACCACGAACTCCAAACTCAACCCGCGTCCATAGCCGGGGAATGGCGCTTCAGCTTTTCAAAGTGGCTCGGACACACCCTCATGCTAGCTATGAGGTCTTGCTTGCCTAGTATTGCCGCCGTGTGCTCACGTCGGGCTCTCAGGCTAATTTGTGGTAGCACTCCGAGGGTGTCTCTCGCAAGGATAGGTGTAAGCTCAAGACACTCACTAGGATCCACCGCGGTGCCCTTAGAGGGTGCTAGATTCGCCACGTGGGAAGTGGGGTGAATCCCAAAACCCATAGGTAAGTTCAACCCGCAAGCCGGGTTACCAAAGTCACTCGGAACTTGGCAAGGTCCAAGTCCTCGTGCCCTTAAATTGGAGGTGACCCTAAGGTAGAGCCATCCCAAAGCCATCATCGCCACGTTGCCAACTTGGAATTCCAAGTGGCGCTTACGAGTTTGTGCTCGCTTCTTGTGAATCTCACCGCTTGTTGCTTGATACTTGCTTATATGCCATGCACTATGATGCGGTGTGAGTGGACAAGGTGTGGTATGCAAAGGTGGTCCAGGGCAACCACATATAAACCTATCGTGCATTGATGTTATGAAGACTTTGAATGATTTGGGAGGACCGGGGCATCCATAGGTGTCCCTCTTATGAGTGAAAGTTGGAGGACCCGGACACCCATGTAGGCTCCTAGAATACATAAGACCAATGGTGAATTGGGGAGGACCGTTACACCCAAATAGGGACCACTCATGCTTCCTACTTGACATGTGGATGATGTGAATGAATGGACCCAACTTTCTAATCATGCCAAGTGGTGTGTTGTGCCAAGACTTATGCATTTATATCCTAGAGAGGACTTCCATGTGCATGGGTGTGGGATGGCCCTTGATCTTCCACTCGTATGGATCAAAGGGATCTAAGAAGAGGGTCATCATGGAGTGGGGCAATTCATCAATCCCAAGGTGTATGTTACCTATGGTCAAGGCTCCCATGGTGTAACCCGAGTCTAGGAAGGGAGGGGTTTGGTTCAACATGGGTGGTAAGGGTAGGGTAAGGCGGGTGGTGAATAAGGTGAGTGGGTCACATGGGGAACTAGACTCCCATAGGAAAGGGTCAAAGGGATCATGGTAAGGGTCACCTAGATCGGGGTACTCCATGTCCTCAAGATCCTCATATGGCGGTGAGTCGCCCTCTTCTAGTGAAATGGTTGGGCCGGTGTGTGGGGTGGGTTGGTTGGTCAAGGTTCTAGGAATGACAATGGTAGGGGAGTGTACTGGGATGGGCTCTTCCACTATGGGGAGAAGAAAAAGGAGGTCACTAGTGTAGCAACCAACAGTGTAAACCGAGGTGATAGACCTAATGCATGGATGGATGAGGTCAAGGCTCTTGGGTCGGTCCGTCCCTAGAGTCAACAAACAAGTCAAGTCTAATTGCCACTCTAGACCCTTGAGGAGATCATCCCAACCCTCTATCTCATAATAGGATTGGATCGTGGTGTGAAAGGAGGGGAGGGCCACAATTTGGGATTGATGTCCCATGGGTGAGAGGTGTGAGGGTGAACTAGGGACGCGGGGGCCTTGCTTGAGCCATTGGAGTATGGACTCATTCACGCTGAGGGGGTGTGGCTCTTGAGGATCCGGACTAGGAGAGGTGGGTGGAAGTGGAGGTGCTTGGATTTCCTTTATGGTTGGTTGTGGATCCGGACTAGCATCCCTTTCCATGTGGGTGGGTGTATGGGTTTCAACTTCTAATGATAATGTGTTGGGTAGATCTAATGCGGGGGAATTGGTGATAGCCGGTGCATGGTGCACCCGAGGTGGTGAACAAGTATGGGCTTGGGTTGGGATTGGTAAGGGAAGTAGTGGAGGTCTAGGTTGGGGTTGGGTTGGGGTAGGAAGAGGAAGATGGGTGGGTTGAGGGGTTTTGGGGAGATTGTCCTTGGGAGGAGTGTCCTTGTTGGGGAACGATGGCGGGGTAATGGTGGTCGGGGTGGGAGATGTTTTAACCACTAGGGACATAGGAAGATGCTTCCTTGTGGGGCATTGTCCGGCGATGTGCCCCAATTGGTGGCACCTATAACATTCCGGCTCGCACTTACCCGGGGTTATTCACTCACTTCTATCTCCATTGGGCTCTTTCCCTTTTGAGAAGGGGTGAGGTGAGGGGTGGTCAAAGGGGCTTGGGTAATGTGGGTTGTGGAATGGGGTTTTGGTTGCATTATGGGTAATTGGGGAATTGGAGTCTTGGGTTGGCCGGATGGGAATGGTGGAGTTGAAGTGCTCCTTGGGCTTTGGTGATCCAAGTAGGAAGGGGACACATAACTAGAACTAAGTTGCTCCTTCATGTTTACCCAAGTGGTGATGGGATCTTCCCTTCTAATTATCCTTAGCCCGACAATTTGTAGCCAATAGGTTTGAGCCCGTTTGGTAAGTTGTGATTTGGTAAATTGGACTTTCTCGTTATCGGTCATGGGATACCAAGTGAAGTAATGGTCCATGGAAGCCTCCTAATCCAAATAGTCACTAGGATGAGTTCCATCAAAGGTGGGAGGTGGGGGACATGTCCTTCTATCATCTGCCCTTGGGGCGGGCCCATTTTTTACAAGTTGGTTGAGTCGACCCGATATGTTATCAAGTCGCTCATTGGCATAGGTCAAGGTCTTCATGAGGTAGTTGACATGGCCAGGGAGGTCATGTGTGTTAGTGGTAGGCATCCCTTGGGGTTTTGGACTCATGGAGAGGGCCGATGAGGTGGTCATGCTAGTGGACAAGAGCGATGCACTGGAAGACTCTAAATGCATATGCGCGCCCTAGGACCAACTTGATAGAGACAAGTTGTGAACTTGCTCTGATACCACTTGATGTGAAACCACCCTTGGGGTGATAGTCACAAGACCGAATGACCTTGGACCTACAATTGTAAGCAAACAACTTTGGGCAGCGGACTCACACTAGCGAACACGATCGCGTAGCACACACGAGTGCCCGTGGGCAACTTAGCGATGACGGAGAGGGTCTGAGTCGGGACCTTGATGCTCCAATGGTTGGCTAGCTTGGGGAGAATCCCAAATGGGCCAGGGATGCCCAAAACACGGGCGGCTAGCACACCAAGGGTGTGGGATGTAGGGGTTCACTCACAACTCGCCCGCGGTGATCACTCACATTAATGGCAATTATGGGCCGAACTCTCACTCTCCGTCCAACGAAACAATAGCGATAATACTATGCTAAGCAAGGAATTTAAACCAGCCAAGAGGGGCAACCGAGGCTCACCTAGTCGGCGTGAAGACGCCGACCCCGATCGGAGACGAGGGCGAGCGGGGAGGCAAGGGTATGCACCCGCACGCCGCGTCGATGAAGCTTCAAACCTGCGACTTGAATTATTACATGAACTACACCCCTTGCAAGGGGGGGGATCTTGGGGTGGGGATTATGAGGTTACACTCAATACTACCTCCACGCAGGGAGGGGCCTTCAGCCGGCCAAGCGGGGAGGGGAATTCGAGCTAGAAGTGATGAAAGGCCGCCGATGCCGAATCTGTCCACGTTCTGTAATTAGGGACCAGCAGTCGAAGATGGCACCTCTGCGACCTCTCCTGATTTTTTCTGATGGCGGGACCAGTGGGGAAATCTTTGTAACTGGATCAGGATGACTTCAGAAGTTTTCCAATTTCTGCGGGCACCTCTGCTGGTCGGAGTAGGAGCTTGAACAGGGGAACATGTTGTCAGTTTTGACTGCTTCAGGATCACACCAGCATGAAGAAGAGACTGCCACGATCACTGCAGAGCTCCAAATCAGGTGCCGCTGGAGTTTTTGGAACTGTTGACAAGTCCTCTTCGAAGAAAGACCAACGGGGATGCCAGATGTTGTCGGGGTCGGCTGGTAGATGCTGAACACTGAGGAAGGGTCGGTGCAGACTAAGTAGAAGCAGAACCGCGCATCCGGGGGAGAAAATTGATAACTTCTGGATCCGGATGCCAAACGGAGCTCTGGTTTTTGGGGATGAAAGAAGACTTGGATTAGAAGACTTTTAATGAAGAACTCTTGCTTAGATTCGCAGTAGGATTTTCGCAGTAGATCCTCCACTCAGGTGGGGAACATAATGATGCATGCCGACGATCCAACTGAGCTTCGAAAAAAGTGGTGGGGCAAGGGATGCCCCCATCAGAAAAAGAGGCTGCAAGAGGGAAAAAGAAACCAGCAGAGCTGGATGAGGAGGCAGGGGAAAGCCCGAGAAGGAAGGAGCTTGATTGGCTTCCTCCTCCCCTCCATGGAGCGAGCAGGAAGGGACGGGTGACACGGATGCCTGATGCTCCCATACGTCCACCATCTCGCCCCCCTGCAAGCGCCGCCAGAACTGATAAAAAGAAGATGACGTGCCTCCGCACGTCGGACCTTCTTCAAACCCGTCCACCGGCCGTCGAACCTCCTTTAAACTCGAAGCAGCAAGGACTCTCTGCCCTTCGTCATCGGCAGCTTCATCTTTCGGAGCGTCTTCCATGCTCCAAATATAACGGCACAACGTTACGTGAAGAAAGAATGAGGAAAGACTGTCAGGGAAAACCCTAAGCGGTGGAGAGGAAGGGACGCCCTTCAGACCTTTTATAGGCGAAGGGAGGCTATTTGCATTAAATGATTCTCTCCTCGAAAACACGCCAAAGGGATCTCTCCCTACGAACGGTCACCTCAAACTTCTAGTTTTTTGCCCCATCGGGACACACGAAGCAGCCAAGCATTCAAAGCATGAGAAGACGGAAAGACTCCCTGTCAGACGCTCACCCAACCATCAGGCGAGATCCACGCAGAAAGTATCGGTACTCTCCATCCACTATAGATACGCTGAACAAAACACGGCAATGGCGATACAAAACAGTTAAGCCTTCATCATAACGCTATTACCTTATCTATTTTTCTACACAACGGAGAAAGTTTTTTTCCAAAGAAAAAAGATATACAAAGAGAGGAAGCAAAGTGGATACATTAGGCCTCTGGCCTACCCTGAAGCTCAGAAGTGGAAGGCTCAGGCGGTCTGCCCCCGGCATCCTCAGCGACGGCCGACCCTGGCACTGACCCCACCGACGTGGGAACAAGCTCGGTTGCATGCCCTCCTGGGACGTCCGGAGCTGGCGACCCCTCGGGCGAAGAGCCCTCCTGATCTGGCTGGAGGATGAAAGATCCGAGTCGTAGCATTGCCCAGATGGGAAATCGATTATCCCGGATGTCTGCTCCTTGGCATAAGATACGGCCCAGTCGTAGCTCTGCTTGAACCCCTTGCGGATGCCCCGACGAAGTGCTAACTCGTAGTAAGGAAGGGCATCCTCCTTAAGGTTGACCCGGTAGGCCTCCGAGCATTTGTACTGCTCGAGAGCCTCCGCCCCGGCCGATCCCACCCTACTAGCGAGCTCGGCCTTCTCCCGCTCTGCCTCGGCTAACTTCCGCTCGGCCTCAGCCGTCTGCTTTTCGACCTCCGCCGCCTGCTTCTCCGCCTCGGCCCGATCAGCCTCGGCCTCCCTCCGAAGGCGCTCGGCTTCCTCCGCTCGGTCCACCAGCTCGCACGTTCGGTCTCCCACCGGCCATCCAGCTCAACACGAACAAGGATGTCCTCTTTGAGAAGCCTATTCTTCTTCTCGAGCTATTCGCGGGCCTTAGCTAGCTGCTCAGTTAGCGCCCGGGCCTCCACCTGGCTTGACCGCACCAGCTCCCTAACTGAGGAAAGCTCCCGCCGAAGCCCATCACCCTCCTCAGCAAGCCGAGCCAACCTCCTGTCAGACCCACCAAGGGTCCAAGCTAGGGTCGCTCGCTCCGACTCCGACTGAGCATACGCTTCTGCCAGAGTGGTCCCCTTCTGGGCCAAGACCAAGCCGCCCTCCATAACCACCCCAAGGGCCATGGAAGGGGAGTGCTGCCTATCTCCCCCCTTCACCTTCGCGGCTATACCGCGACACATTTGATACAGAGGGCCTTGGATGTCGAGCCTCTCCAGGGCCGCCAGAATGGAGACCCCCTCTTCGGTCGACGTCCTACCGGACGGCCCGGATCAAGCCGCGGCTTCGTTCACCCCTCGTGCCTTGGTCGGTTGGGGCTGCGTCACCTTTTCTTGCGACCCCCCAACTTGGACCGGTTCGGCAACTGCACCGCCACCTGGAGCGTCACCCGCCGCAGTCACCGCCCCAATCTTGGCCGTGGTCCCAGCGTCACCCGCCTCGTCTATGGCCCCCTCGGCTCGTACCGAGGGGAGAGCCGGGCCAGCACCATTGCCAGTCACAGGAGCAGCCCCGGCCCCCTCGGCTCCAGCCGAAGGAGGAGCCAAGCCAGCATCGTTGCCGACCGCAGAAGCAGCCCCAACCTCTTCGGCCCCCTCTTGCTCGGTGGGTGGGAGAGCTCGCCCGGTAGGGTCGGCCCCATCATGCTCGGCGGAGGGGCGAGCCGCGGCAAGGTCACCTTCGACTGTGAGTACGACCCCGGTCTTCTTGGCCCGCTTCCTGGCCTTCGCGGTGGCCCAGATCATGCCCTCTACAGGATCCTTGCACTTGGACCCCCGCGACCTGGAGGATTCGCCCTGGGCTGCCCCCTTGCCCTTATCTCTGGCTCTAGAGCGACCCGTGGGAGCAGCCGACTCATCGGCAGCCAAGTCATCGCCGAGGTCGATCACCTCTGTGGCCTCCTCCAAAGTCGGCCGCCTAGTGTCTACACAAAAGGGAAGACATAGTCAGAAAAAGAAAAATGGTCTCAAAATCCAAAGGAGAACCTAGTTTATGGCACCTGAACTCGACGGATGCAGCCGCGTAAGAAGACACCGCTCGATATTCTCTGGAGTAACCAGCTCTTTTGTGGACTGGCAGTGCTTCAACAAGATAGTCGCATACTCCTCCACATGTGGAGGGAACTCATCCTGTCTGGGAGGGATATTCGGATGAGAGTTTCCCTTTCAACGTTGGTCGTGGCTGCTTCCTTCTCGTTATCCCGTAAGATCAGTAGCTCTACTCTCTTGCGTAGCAGTGTGGGGGTTTAGTAGAAGAATCTACTGTGTCTACCTTCTCTGTCGTTCTTCCTTTTATAGGGGTTGTCTTAGAGCGAGGGGCCTTATCCCTCGATAGGGAAGGGCCATCGTAGTAGAGTAACATTCTCCGCTATAGCAGCGGAAGTTTCCCATTGGGGGGTGATTACCCTGGCGTTGGCTGGTGCCGGGGCGAGTTTTATGGCGCTCGTGGTGCATGCTCGCCTATTATGGGGTCAATGCCAATGTCACGGGGGCAACGGTCGGTCGTCAGAGAGTACTCCGGAGATAGCTGCGCTTTGGCCGTAACACTTACGCCTTGTAGAATTCGATACTCTTTTGGGCTGGGCCTCCCCTTGGTGGGCCACATCCGCATGCCCGCCTCTTGGGCGCGCTCCCTTAAGAGCTATCTGTCGTGGGCCTGTCACTACTGGACCATTCTTGGGCCAAACCGGATTTACCCTCCTCACTTCCCCCTACTCTCAATTGCCGAGCACTGTGCAGGGGGCTGAGAGTCGGCCTTGAGAGGGTCTTCAGAAGTGTGAGATCCGGAGTCAATTTCCTCTTACTATGGGCGTGAGTGTTATTGGAGACCTACTTGGCGCGCAAGGCACCCCTGACAGTGGCAGAGGCCATGCTGGTAATCATGATTCGCGTCTTGTCCTGTTCTAGGAGTGCGGGCTCTTGAACGGTCGTCTGACATCGGTAGCCGTACCGTCGTAGCGGCCGACGTCCTTTCACCTGCCCCTCAGGGGAATAGCGTTGATCCATCGTGGGTGGCTATAAGGACCGTTGCGAGATCTCCCGCAGACTACACCCACGTCCTACTAGTTGTCATACTCGTCGTAGGCATCTTCCTCCTTTTGTCCGGTGAGGCTCCTTCTTCCTTTGCATCTTTCCTCTTCTGTAGTTATGCCTCCCCATAGGAGGATCCCTCCAGTCAGCTCTTCCTCTTCTGAAGAAGCGGATCATGGCCGCGGTGGTGCACCGAGCACTTTGGGTGCAGGCACTAGTCGATCAAGTTCCCCACTGTTAGTGGCTTATAGGGTGATTCGTGGATTGCGGGAAGCCTTCCAGATTCCTCTCGAGTACGACATCGTCTTCCCAACTGTCGATGATGTTACGTTGAGCCTTCCTCCGGGGGGATTTCTGGTCCCAGTAGCATCCTTCCAGGCGGGCTTCCGTGTTCCCGCACACCCTATTATTGCGTCAGTCCTTCATTATTACGGACGGCGCCCTGGAGAGTTGTCCCCCAATTCTTACTACATCCTTAATGGGTTCCTCTATGCGTTCCGGAGAGCGTCGGTGGAGCCTAGCCTCCATCTTTTCCAATAGTTCTACTACATCCAGCGTTGCTCGGCTGATACGGCCTTTGCCTATTTCAAGGCCCGGTCTGGCCGAAGCTTATCCAAGTGTCTTTCATTGGGCCAATCTCAAGGGTTGGTCGCAACGTTACATGTACATTGTCGAGTCGAGTGGTTACGACCATTCCGGTAGTTGGAGGTTTAGGGGCACCCCCCTATCTAGGCCGATAGGAAGCCTCCACTCAGGGCCGAGGATCGGAGGAAGGTAGACGCCATCCTCCGGTACTCTCTTGTTGGCGTGGACTTCGTGCTTACCCCGGTGCTGCTCTGAGAGTTGGGGTTGAGTCCTCCATTGCTGCAGGATACTGGTCTCGACCTCCCGTTGGGTTTTACTAGCAGCCAACTGGATTAAACTAATCTTGTTCTAGTTTCAGGGGTGCATGAGGTCCCGGCGTGTTGCTACGAGGTCGTCAGGTTTCTGCGGTTTGCTCCCCGCCATGTGGACCACGTCGCTCCGGGGACCGGTCAGGTGTCGATTGTCGCCCCCTAGGCCGAGGTTGCATTTTCCCCGGGGGACTTGCAGTACCCGGTCCCAGTCAGCGTCCCCTTGGTGCGCTCGCCGGCAGCATCTGTAGCAAGTGGAGGGCCTAGCCCTCAGCGAGGCTCCCCAGAAGGAGCTACTAGCGCTATGGGTGAAGAGTCCACCATGGCCGGTGGCAGTCGTGCCTCCCTGACTGAGGATGCTCTGGCGGTGCTAGATAACTAGCGTCGGGTGAGGAAGAGAGGGAGAGTCTCTTCTCCTGCTCGGAGTCGTGCTTCGCTTCTTATGCGGTCTGAGCTGCCCCCTTCTGGGGTTCTACCGTCGCCGTCGGTTGAAGGGTCTGCGTCAGCTCCCATGGTTAGGGGGCGAGACAAGGGCAAGGCTCCTGCCGCCGACAATGCGGACATCCCCCCTCCACGTGAGTCTCCTCAGCGCGGTCAGTCTTCGCCACCTGAGGACTTCTCGTCTGGGTTGGCTGGGATCGCGACGATCGTCGATCTCATGGGGAGGAGTGTGCGAAGGTATGAGCATACCAGTGAATTCGGCCCCGGGGCCGAGAAGGATCTGACAGTGGTGGCTGCGAGGAGCGCGTGTCTAGTCGTCAGTGCTCTTGGATTGTGGAGGCATCACTTCCAAGGCCTTGCTCAAATGTTAGAGGCAGGCCAGGCCCGCCAAGCGGGGCTCGAGGAGCACCTGAAGGGGTCAGAGGCTGCCAATTCTGGGCTTTGTGAACAGTTGGTCTAGCAAGGGCTAGTCCTCGCTAGGATGGACCGCGACCAGGACTCCTTCAGGGAGCGGGCTGACATGGCCAAGGAGCAGGTGGCCAAGCTGAGGGTGGAGGTCCAAGCCATGAAGACCCGTGCCCAAGAGACTGTGGTGGAGCTCGCCGGGTTGCGCTCACCGATAACGACCATCGGCGAGGAGGCAGTAGAGCTCTTTTGCTCCTCTTCGGATTATCAGGATGAGCTAACCACGATGGCCCTGGAATTCTATGGGCCGGCGCATGATCACGGCTTCTGTCAAGGTTGGAGCGCCGCTGTCAAGGCTACGGCGGAAAGTCTCGATGCCACGGCCCCACCTCTGCTTCCTCCTCCGACACCCTTTGGCCCGAAGGCGGATGGCGGTGAAGGGGAGCCTGGTGGCGAGGAGGCAGGTGCCCACGAGTCGGCGCTAGGGCCGTGTGTGGATGGGCGAGCACCTTCTGGTACCTCGGTGGTGGGAGACTAGGTGGTCGAGTTGGATGAAGACCCGTCTCCCTCCGAAGCCGCTGCCAAACGTGGGACTGAAGAGCCCGGGGCACGTGATGATGTGATCGGGGCGAATCCTTGAGGGGATGCCCTTTGCTATTTTTCTTCCATTACTTTTTCCTCTGCACTAAGGCGGTAGCCTTCTTTTGTAACTTCCTTATTTTGAAATGGAAACCTTCCCTTTGTTTTGCAAATCTCGAGATCTCTTCTGTGTACTTCCCTCTTTTCGAACTACTGCGAGATCCTCTGGGGATATGAAGCGATGTTCTTGATGGGGACTCTGAAAGGGCGTGACTTTCAGGATTCGTCGCTTCGATTTCTCTGGATTTGCTTGAGGCGGTGGGGGTGCCTCATTCTTCTGGGGACTTCGCCTCCTCTTATAAATAGTGACCCCCTTAGTCTGTTCACGTCCATCTCTGAGCGAGTCGTGAGGAGAGAGTCCTTCCGTGGTATGTCGTCTGGAGAGTCTGGCATTTCGTCGGATGATGAACTTCTGTAGGCTCGTCGTCAACCTCTGGTCCTCCGGAGGGACCCTGCACCAGTGCCATGGCGGCCGTGGCCTGCGCTTAGAGAGGGTGGCCCTGGCCCTGGGCAGTACAAGCTTGGGTACCTAGATGGTTGGCACGATGCCTTGGCTGAGGTCAATTGGTTGTATGCCGGTAGAGGGGTCTTGCTCCTCGAACCGGCTAGGTTTCATCCCTAGAGGAACGAAGGATCTCCCTGTACTTGCCTTTTCTGCTCACTGGCCTTGACTCCTTTGTTGTTCATCTTGCTTTCATGGGACATAACTACTCCTCTTTTGCTCTTTGACCCATAGGTGCGTGATGAGATGTTTCATGTTGCTAGAGCATCTTCCTTCTGGCGGGACGGGGCATATGAAGGCACGGGAGCTGTTTTCCCTTCTTCCACTCGACGAGCCTGGGTGGAAGCATCTTCTCGAGTCGAGGGGAAGACTCTTCCGCTTGAAGATGGTTGCAGGCGGGGCAGCAAGGCTTGCTTGCCAGTTTGCAGGCATGGCCAGTGTATTGCGCCGGCCTCCGTAATGTGTGAGCCTCATTGATCCAGTGCCCGCCATTGGCGGGGTTGTGTAGGCCTGCTGGTTCCCTGTAATGAGTGGGCCTTGTTGCTTCACTGCCCCCCGTCAACCAGGGGTGGTCAGACCAACCGACCTAGTTTTCCTGGTGCAGGTCTCTCTGCCAGTGGCATTCCTGTGGGTCCGCTTCCACATAACAAAAGGGATGCTAGGTGACGACCTCTCATGATCGGGTCGAGGGATGGAGGGTTTTGGCCCTCTTCTCTGGCATAGGTGACTCCTTCTGTTGGTCCGCTTCGTCGGAACAAGTGACCAAGGAGCGGTCATCTACTCGTTAAAGAAGTGGTAGGTGTCCGCTCAACTGGTAGCAGCTGACCGAACGAAACGGTGCCCAAGGGACAAGAGACTAAGGTTGCATGTAGCAATGGTTGAGTGCATCTTGTCATATACTTGTAAATCGGTCACGTGAGGGTGACTTGCCGATCTTTGGCAGCTTGTATTTGGACTAAAAGAATAAAAATTCTTTAATTTGAGTCAACGTTCATTGTGTACTTTTGTTGGAAGGCTTTGGCATGTCTCTGAGTGACTCTTCCGCGTACATGCTCTGTGGTATCTGGGTCCTTGTTTGTTTGCTGCCATCATTTTTTTGAGGAGAGCGGTGCTCGCCTCTAGGGAACCCTTAGGTTACCTTTTCATTTTCAAGGGGAGCGGTGCTCGCCTCTAGGAAACCCTTAGGTTACCTTCATATTTTCAAGGGGAGCCATGCTTGCCTCTAGGAAATCCTTAGGTTACCTTCTCATTTTCAAGGGGAGCCGTGCTCGCCTCTAGGTAACCCTTAGGTTACCTTCTCGTTTTCAAGGGGAGCCGTGCTCGCCTCTAGGAAACCCTTAGGTTACATTCTCGGGATACGTAGGTAACTTACCTTGGTGTAGTATGGCTGGTGATGATTTATTGGAAGAATTTTCTGAGGTTGACGGAGTTCCACGTCCTGGGTACCTCTCCCCCCCAGCGTCACTAGCATGTATGATCCTTTGCCGAGTGTTTTCACTACCCTATACGGGCCTTCCCAGTTTGGTGCGAGCTTCCCTGCAGCTCTTCTTGGGTCAGCCACGCTTGCTCGTCGTAGAACCAAATCTCCAGGGAAGAAGTGTCGTTCTTTAACTCGGGTGTTATAATATTGGGCCAGCTTCTGTTGGTACGCTACGAGCTTTACTTGTGCGCCTGCTCTATCTTCCTCGAGCAGGTCCAAGTTCTCTGGCATTGCTTGGTTATTCTTGGCCTCGTCAAAGTGTCCCACTCATAACGTGGGGTTCGATATCTCCACCGGTACCACCGACTCAGTGCCATAGGCGAGGTGGAAGGGTGTCTCCCCAGTGGCGGCTCTAGCGGTGGTTCGGTGGGCCCATAAGATACTCGAAATTGAGTCTACCCACGAATCACCCACTTGGGCTAGCCGGGTCTTGATGCCGTGGAGGATTGTTCGGTTGGCGTTTTCTACCAGCCCGTTAGCATGGGGGTGTCCTACTGAAGTGTAGCGGTTCCAGATCCTCAGTCCCGAGCATTTCTCGTCGAAGGCCGTGCTCGCAAACTACCTTCCGTTGTCGGTTGTGAGAACCCTTGGTATCCCAAAGCGGCAGATGATGTTCCATAGTATGAATTTCCAAGTTGCTTCACTCGTGATCTTCCCCAATCGTTTTGCTTCGATCCACTTGGTGAAGTAGTCTATGGCGACTATGAGGAATTTCTTCCTCCCTTGCGCCTCGGGGAAGGGACCTAGTATGTCCACCCCCCATCGAGCGAATGGGCGAGGCTCTATCAAGGTGTGAAGCTGTGTAGCTGACTGATGGTGTAGGTGGGAATATTTCTGGCACTGTGGGCACCTCCGGACATACTCGAGGCAGTCTTGTTGTAAGGTGGGCCACCAGTATCCTTGTCAGATAAGTGTTCGAGCGAGTGCTCATCCTCCTATATGACTGCCGCAGAGTCCATCGTGGACCTCTTGGATGGCTTGGTTGGCTTCCGTGGGGAACAAGCACTTCAGTAATGGAGTTGAGAGGGACCGGTGGTATAATTGGCCGTTTACCATTGTGAAGTGGGCTGCTCTTGCTCGCGTGCGCCGGGCCTCAGTGCGGTCACTTGGGAGCTGTTGCCGAAGGAGGAAGTCCAAGAGAGGGTCCATCCATGAGGGCTCATAGTCGATTGCGTTTACCTGGGGTGTTGGCTCATCTATGCTCGGTGCCGATAATTCCTCTATCAGGACCGACCTTGAGTTGGAGACCGTGGTGGCTGATGCCAGGCGAGACAGGGCGTCTGCTCAGATGTTTTCTCCCCGCATGATGTGGACCACCTCGAAGTGGGAGAATTCCTTTACCGCTGCCTTGGCCTTTTTCAAGTATTTGATCATGGTTGGCTCGCGCACCTCAAATTCTCCTCGGACCTGGTTGGCAATATGCATGGAGTCGCTGTACGCTCGTACGATGGATGCCCCTAGATGTTTTGCCATGTGCAGCCCTGAGAGGAGTGCCTCGTACTCAGCCACATTGTTCATGGTCGGGAAGTTGAATCGCAACGCGTACTGGACTTCTAATCCTTCAGGTGAGAGCAAAACCAATCTCGCTCCACTGCCTGCTGTGCAGGATGATCCATCGATGTATAGTTCCCATGTATGTCCTGAAGATTGCTTGGGCGAGTCCTCGGTAGGTATGGTGCATTTGGCGATGAAGTCGGCGAGGGCTTGAGCTTTGATCGCGGTCCTTGGGTGGAACTTTTCGTCGAACTCTCCCAACTCAATCGCCCATTTGATCAGCCTTCCCGAGGCGTCGGGGTCCTAGAGGATTTGTCGCAGTGGCTGGTCGGTGAGGATGATGATAAGGTAAGCTAATAAGTACGACCGCAGCTTGCGAGCGGCCGTAATAAGCGTCAGGGCGAACTTTTCAATTCGTGAGTATCGGAATTCCGGTCCTTGTAACGCTTGGCTGGCGTAGTAGACAGGTTTCATGATTCCTGCCTCCTCTCACATGAGCATGGCACTCATTGTGCTTGGCGTCACAGAAAGGTACAGGAATAGTTGTTCTCCCTTTTGCGGTTTGGCGAGGACGGAAGGTGTCGCCAAATAACGTTTTAATTCTTCGAATGCCTGCTCGCATTCTTGAGTCCAGTTGATCTGGCCTTTCTTCTCGGCGCTTGGTTGGCTTGCTTGATCAACCGGAAGAAGGGGAGGCAGCGCTCGATGGCTCGGGATAGAAACCAAGCTAAGGCGACAATGCGTCTGGTGAGGCACTGTACGTCCCTCACTCGCCCGGGTCGCTGCATCTCCAGCACTGCTCGGATTTGGTCGGGGTTGGCTTCGATCCCTCGGAGGGTAACTAGGAAGCCCAGAAACTTTCCTGATCGTGCCCTGAACGCACATTTGGCCGGATTAAGCTTCATATTGTACCTCCTGAGGGTGGCAAAGGTCTTCGCCAGGTCTCCCAAGTTCTCGGCGGCTTGGAGATTTTTTACGAGCATGTCGTCAATGTAGACCTCCATGTTACGGCCGATCTGTGAGTCGAACATGTGGTTGACGAGGCGCTGGTACATTGCTCTCGCGTTCTTCAATCCAAATGGCATGCGGGTGTAGTAGTATAGGCCGTTGTTGGTGATGAATGTAGTTTTGTCTTGGTCGGGCTTGTGCATGCTGATCTGATGATAGCCGGAGTAGGCATCTAAAAAGCTTAGCATTTCTTGCCCGACCGTGGCTTCGATCGGCTGGTCGATCCGTGGCATGGGAAAGCTATCTTTGGGTGTAGCTTTGTTGAGGTCGGTGTAGTCCATGCACATCCGCCACTTCCCATTGCTCTTTGGGACCAGGACTACGTTGGCTACCCAATTCGGGTATTGAGTGGGCCTGAGCAGCCTTGAGCGTAGCTTCTCGCTTACCTGCTCTCTGATGATGGCCTGTCGCTCGAGGTTGCAACGCCGTCGGTGCTGCTGTACCAGGCGGCAAGTGGGGTCCAACCTAAGTTGATGGGTGATGACCTCTGGTGGGATCCCAGGTAGCTCATCCTCGGACCAAGTGAACACATCATGGTTGGTTATGAGGAAGCGTGCGTAGGCTTGCTTGTCCTGCTCGGGCAGAGCAGTGCCGATCTTTAGTGTCTTGTTGGGATCGCCCCCCACCTGAATGAGGTATAGGTCTTCGGCCGGTGCACTCATGCTCGGACCTGGATCTTCAGCTCTTGCTTTCTTTTCGGGTGGTACTTCTCCGGGATGCCGGTCGCGAGTCGAGATGAGGTAGCATCTTCTAGATTTCCTCTGGTCTCCTCGAACCTCCCCCACCCCCGGGGGGTGGGGAACTTGAGATTTTGATGATAGGAGGAGGGGACACCTTGAAGCGTGCCAAGGATCCCTCGACCGATGATGGCATTATATCCTGTCATTGCCTGAACAACTGTGAAGTTGGCGAGGAAGCTTACCTCTTTTGGCACGGTCTGAGCGTGATCGGAAGTGAGATGCGCCCTTCTGGTTGAACTATAGTGCCAGAGAATCCGTATAATGGTGTGTGTAGGGGCGTCAGCTGAGATAGGTCCACACCCATGAGCACAAGATAGTCGTACATGATAACATCCGGTCGCTTCCATTATCAACTAATATTCATCGCACGGTACACTGGTTTATGGTGGCAGAAACCGCCAAGGCATCAGAGTGGGGTGTGGTCACACCCTCCAGGTCATCCTTGGAAAAAACAATGGGGTTCCCTAGACGACCAAGGGCATAAACCCCTCGTCGGGTGTTGTCGCCTTGGTCCACATCGTGGATAGCCGATGCATATCATCGTCGCCGACTTGCGCTATCCCCCCCCGGCCGGTCCCCCAGAGATCATCATGACCTCCTTTCCGTTGGACCGGTTGTCGATCGGCGGAGGCGTCTTCTGTCGTCTCTCGGCGGCTTTGGTGAGGAATTTGTCGAGGAGTTCTCGGCGGACAAGGTCCTCGATGGCATCCCTCAAGTTGATGCAGTCGGCGGTGTCGTGGCCGTGGTCGTGATGGTAATGGAAGAACTTTTTCTTGCTCCTTGTGCTCGGATCTGACTTCATCTGGGGAGGCCACTTGAGGAAGGGCTCCTCGCGGATCTCCATGAGGATCTGGTTAAGTGGAGCCGTCAGGGGCGTGTAGTGGCGATAAGCGCCCCTTTCCTTCTCGGAATGATCGCGGCGATCCCTGTCACGTCACTCTAGTTTATTCCGGCCCTCTCGTGGAGGGTCGGCGGACCTCTTGCGATCGGACTGATCGAACCCGGCCGCAGTGTTCTCCTCGCAGCACGCATGCTTCTGCGCTAGCGCAAGGAGGTTGGGGAGTGTCGTCGGGGCTTCAACCCCGAGGGCGCGTCGGAGGATGTGGTCTCGCGTCCCTTGGGTGAGCGCCGTGGTTGCTATGCTGACGTCGAGGTGAGGAATGCGGAGTGCCTCCGAGCGGAAGCGAGAGACGAAGTCCTAAGCGTCTCTTCTTTCCCCTACCTGAGGGCGAGCAGGGTCACCGCAGATTTGGCCACCTTTCGACAATCGATAAAGTTCTCCTTGAACAGCTTCTTGAGCTGCTGGAAGGAGGAGATGGTCCCGGCCGGTAGGGACTCAAACCAGGCCCGGGCGTTCTCAGGGAGGGTCATTACGAACGCCAGGCACTTTACAGTGTCCGAGGCCCAGTGAAACAACAAGTGGGACTCGAAGCTGTGCATGTGGTCGGCTGGGTCGGTAGTGCCGTCGTAGGAGGTGAATGACGGCATTTAGAGCTTTGGCTGGATGGGGGCCTCTATGATTTCCCTGGAGAAGGGAGCATGGAAGTCCATGTCATCGTCGATCAGGCCGCGATTCTTAGCGGCCAAGAGGACGTCATCCAGGTATCGAGCTTTGTCCTCGATCTCGTTGAAGTGCTGGAGTCGGCGATCCATCTCCGGGTTGGAATGTAGTGGGCTGTGTACCCTTAGTGCGGGTTGGCTACGTGATCGACGGGTCCTGGCGACCGAGGCGTGGGATGACTCGCGTACTTGGTGGGGGTTCTCCCCGGTGTGTCCCCTCTCATCCTCCCGTCGTTCGGGTAGGGCGTGTTGGGGTTCGATCCGCTAGTTCCGAAGCTCCTGGCAGAACTCTGTCAAGGCTTAAATTTACTGGCGGATTTCATCTAGGTCACCTGGGGTGACCTCTCATCGGGGATGAGCGAAGGAAGCTTCCTGCGATCCCCGGCAGGAGTTGGGTCCCTAGTGGGAGCCGCGTCCCCGGTTGCTGGCGTTACGGAGGCTTCCACGGGGTGCCATAGCTTTCTGTTCAAGGTTCCCACAGACGGCTCCAAGAAGTGTAGAGGCAGGAAAATGGTTCCTATGCCATGTACCACCTTCTCTATTTATTTGTTGGGGAAGTCATCTCATGCCCGGGGAAGCCTACAAACACCAGAAGCCAGAAAGGCGTCAGAAGGAGTCCCGGGTGTTACCCCAGGGGACAATCCTTCGATGCTTAAGTCAACAATGGTTTAATAAAGAATAGGAAGGAGCAAGTTGAGAGAGAGAGAAGGAAGTCGTAACCGAAGGCCAAAGGGTCGTGTAGATCCTTGGAACTAGTGCTCGCCGCTCCCAGTGCTCACTTGGAGAGTGCTCGCTGGGTGGTAAGTGTTAGTGTTTGTGTACTACATGCCAATTTAAGGTCGAGTAGACCCGATATATGTACGATCTTGTTCATTATTGATAAAGTGGTGTTTGAGCGTAAATATGCGATTGTGTTACTTTACGTTGTCCCTAGGATATGTGGTTGTAAAGTCAACTCGAGATGGGATCTCGATTATGAGACTGACTTTACATGAACACATACCTTAAACTGTTCCTGGTTGGAGGGTAATCACTCGGGGACTTTGATTACCTATTAAACCAGTACACATGATGTGTCAGTGACCAGTCTCATGGTCATTGGTGCGGGGCACCAACACATATGTGTAGGTGTATGTCCTTGGAGGATGTGCACTGAACTGATCCGCTATTGGATCTTCAGATGGTTGATTATACCTAATGTCAACTGAAGATCCAACGGTCACAGTAGCATCGTTGGTCCTTTGACCTGAGACATTGATCGGATCTTACACGAGGACTGGAATGGTTTAATTACTTAGCTAAGTGACTTTAACCATAAGTCATGAGTTGCCGAGTCATTAACCACTCAGGAGACGTGTGAAGATCATCAATGGTCAAGAGGAGATCGCTCACTGTCGGGTATATATCAGACAGTTAATGGGTCATGACATTGACGCTCCGTTAAATCCCTGGTCAGGGTCGTGTGAGTTCGTTTAGAACGGACGTCATACACTTTAAGGGGGTCATAGTCAAATGGCACGATCATGGGGTTTGACAGAAACCATACCCTCGATCGTACCAGACTCATAGAATGAGCGAGGGATTATATCGATGCGGTAACTGTGGACTTACAGGTACCAGACAGACTGGTTTAAACCCGGCGTCCTCTAGGATCACGCGGATTTGCTTGACCCAACGTGATCGAAAGGTTCGGAATAAATTAAACTATTATTCGGCTCTTGTAGAAGCGAAGAATATGTTTAATTTACTTCTAATTGGAAATTAGAAGTTAATGAGCCTTAAACTAGAGTGACTATGGGCCTAGAGGATCACACACAATGGATTCTTGGGTGACGGATTATTATTATATAAGTGTATGTATTAATTCCTTTTAATTCCTTTTTGGAAAGGAGTGTAAATGGAGCTTAATACATATGTATAATAATAGATAGAACATATATACAGTTTCGGTCTTTTGGAATCCTTTTCTAAAAAGCCTAAACTCTATATATAGATCTTACGTGAAGCTCATTCGAGCTTCTTCTTTCCTTCCCTTAAGCTAACAAAGCATTAAGCTTAAGGGAGAGGATTAGTCTCCCCCTTTCTCCCTCTTGCTCTCTCTCTCTCTAGAAGGTGATAGAGTCGGGGATAGTCGTGCCGGGGAGGTACCGTCGCAGCGTAAGGGTCCGTGTGGATCGTCTCTAGAGACCGTACTATTGTGCGGCTCAGTTTTTCTGCATCGGGCTTAGCGGACAGCGTCGTTCCGCGCAAGGTGAAACACGTAACCCGTAATTAGGGTATTAGAAACACCGATTAGAGCACAGATTAAGCTTTCCACAACACCGAGATCGGGTAAATGAATTTTTGTTATCCGCTGCGTAGCCCGTAGGTGCTGTGCGAAACCTTACAGTGGTATCAGAGCCAGGTTCGCGCTCTGGTCGGTGTTTTTATTGCCGTTTAGAACCATATTTGAAAGGGGATTAAATGCTTCAATTGTTAATGCTAGAAGGGGATGTTGGACATCCCCGTTCTTCCAGGATGCTGGGCATCCCTGGAGCAAATTTTTTTTTTTAAAAAAAAAATTAGTTGGCCCGTTTTGGGCGCACAGTGCTCAGGGTGCTGTGCGCCCGCGAGCGCACCCGCGTGGGCGGGCCCTGCCCACGCGGGGCAGCCGCGTGGCGGGCTACGCCTACGCGGAACGCCCGCGTGGCGGGCGCCCGCAGGCGGCGCCCGCAACGCGGGGGCGGGCGCCGCGTGGCGGCCCCCGCCAGGGCCCAGGTGGCGGGCGCGCGGGTCAGCGCCCGCGTGCGCAGGCGCCGCCCCCGCGCGGGGGGGGGGGGGGGGGGGCGCCAATTTTTTTTATAAATAATAAAAAAAAATTACGTTTTTTTACCCTTTTTAATTTATTGTGCTCATGTTAATAATATATATTATATATATATTAAAATGCACAGTAAATTAAATCAAATTTTATCTAGTAAGTTAAATAGTGTTATCTCAATGGTAAATGTCAAATGTTAAATTTTATTTAACCGTGTTGAATTTACTGAGGTGAGATAATTACTATTTACCTTGAGATAAAATAGTAATAATTGAAGTTACTTCAGTAAAATTTAACTTTTTAAATTTTAATTATTAGATAATTAGAAAATTCAACTTTTAAATTTTATTGAAGTTAAATGTAGAAAATTAATTATTTGAATTTTAATTATTAGATAATTGTTAAATTCAAATTTTAAATTTTAGAAAATAACTAATTGAGGATAATTGCATTATTTTAAATTTATTTTCAAACAAAATTATTGGATAATTAGTTTGAATTTAAATTTAAATTATTGGCATGTTTAAATTTTGAATTTAAATTTGATTATTGGATAATTAAATTTAAATTTAAATTTAATTAATTATCTCAATTACATGCCCCTGTAGAAAATGATGGTTCTTTACGTGCTTTATTTTATTTACCTTGTATTGGCCTGCTTGTGTGTTTAATTTTAGTTAATCATGCTTTGATTTTTAAAATTAAACAAAGCTAGCCTATTTTTGTTTGCACATCCCATTTTTAAATTCAAAAAGTAAGGATTATTTTCAGAAAATAACCCTTGATTGGTTTTATTTGAATGGGTTGGCAAGTGATCATGGACTTGGATTAATGTAATTAATTGGGGTCTGCGAACCTCCTTTCTCTCTCTGTTAAAATTCAATGTACTTCTATCTTCCTCCATTGTTGTACTCGCCCTAAGGGCTGCTGGAATTTGAGTCACATGTAATTTAATTTTTTCCGGCCTACGTGCCGTGTAAAAGTTATAATTAATGCGGCGTCGGAGTTTGAAAGCGTGGAGCACACCCGACGAGGACGATCCAGCTGCTTTGGAAGCGGGCCGGATGTCTTAGTTGCATTAGGGTCAAAGTCCATGATCACTTGCGTTTATTTTTGCATTGGATGCATTTATTTTGTGCAAACTACTAGGTACAGTAAATATATTGGATATATTTATATTATCACCTAGGGTGAGATCAAGATAAAATTGAATTCCCTCGCGCTTAAATTTTAGATCTGGTAAGCGTGGCTCTAGGAGTCGTCGTGGCCCTTCATCATTATGGAGTGAATGAACGTCTTCATTTCATGGATTTGTTGTGCTTTCCATAAGGTTCATGAGTTTGGGGGTGGGATTAAACTCCAAGGCTCGGCCTCAATGGGGTGAGGAATTGAACTCGGCCTTGTTGTACTTTCCACAAGGGTCGGGTCATGAACTCATTGCTATGTAGTAATTATGGTTAGATCTAACCGAGAATATCCTTTGTTGTGCTTTCCACTAGGGGATGATTTCTCGGGGGCCGAATATCAGATATTGCATTAGATGCAAGTGCTTGTTGACTGCCCTTGAGATGGTGTATGGCTTGTTGTGCTTTCACAAGGTCGTACATCAGTCTCGTTGGGATTCCGACCCACTAGGTTGATCTCGTTGATCTCCCGTTCTATATACTGAGGGTTATATAGTTCGATCAAAAAATAGTGGGACTAACTAAGATAGAAAACCACATCTAAGTTAGAATTTTAACACATGCTAAGTTGTCTTTTATTTCTTATCCAGATCACAATGTCGTCGTCCAACCCCCTCCGTGGCATCTTGGATGCAAATCGCTTAACTGGACCGAACTACTCGGATTGGCTGCGTAACCTACGCATAGTCCTTACCGCCGAAAAGATTGCATACGTGTTGGACACGGTTCATTCTGAGCTGGCTCCTGATGCCGACGAGGGCGAGTTACTGGCTTATGCCAAGTGGTCTGAGGACTCCTCCCTTGCCCAATGTTACATGTTGGCCTCTATGGCTCCTGAGCTATAGAGGCAATTTGAAAAGACTGATTGTAGAAGTATACTTCTCAATCTACGCCAGCTCTTCGGGGAGCAGGGTAGGATCGAGAGGTATGACATCTCCAAAAGGCTTTTCAGGACACGAATGTCTGAGGGTTCTTCAGTATAGGCTCATGTACTGAAATTGATGGAGTGGATAGATAGACTCAATGCACTGGGGTTCAAGTTGGATCTTGAACTGTGCATTGATCTTATACTCCAGTCATTGCCCGATTCCTTTTCTTCCTTCGTCATAAACTTTAACATGAATAGAATTGATGCAACTCTCCCGGAGCTGCTCAACATGTTAAAGAGTGCTGAAGGAACTATGCAGAAAGATAAACCATCTTCTTCTCTAATGATTATTGGCTGGGCCAATAAGAAAAGGAAGGCCACCCAGATATCCACTACAAGTAACAAAGGGAAAGGAAAGAAAAAGGCCACGGGTAAGCAGCTCGCCAAGGTTGACAAAGGGAAGGGTAAGAAGAATGAAAAGGAAGACAAATATTTTCGATGCGGGGAAACTGGGCATTGGAAAAGGAATTACAAGGCAATTCTAAATGAATGTATTTTTGTCATAGACCTTAATTTGTCATATATGGAATCCACATCATGGGTATTGGATACTGGATGTGCATCTCATATCTGCAATTCTGTGCAGGTGTTGGCAAATAGAAGGCAGTTGGGCAAAAAAGAGATTGAACTGAGGATGGACAATGGAGCTTTGGTTGCTGCCAAAGCTGCCGGGACTGCACGCCTCAGTTTACCTTCAGGAGTCATTCTGGAGCTGAATGACTGTTATTATGTTCCTAATATTATTAAGAACATTATTTCAATCTCTGGCTTGTATAACATTGGATATACATTGACTTTTAATAGCACTGGGTGCTCTATAATGAATAATGGTTTGATTTTAGCCAATGGTTCATTAGTCAATGGCCTTTATGTATTAGATACACATTCTAATGTTATGCAAATTTTCAATGCTGATGAAGTGAATTCTGCATATGTATGGCATTGCAGACTTGGTCATGTAGGTGAGAAAAGAGTCTCTCACTTACACTCAAATAGGTATTTGAATTCGTTCGAATACAAGTCATTTGATACTTGTGAGTCGTGTCTCATGGGGAAAATGACTAAGGCTCCCTTTGGTGGACATGGAGAGAGGGCTGTTGACCTTCTCGAGCTCATACACTCGGATGTGTGTTGACCCATGTCCATAGAAGTAAAAGGAGGTTATCTATATTTCATTTCTTTTATTGATGACTTCTCTAGATATGTCTATGTGTATTTAATGAGACATAAGTCACAAGCCTTTGAGAAGTTTAAGGAATACAAGAATAAAGTAGAGAAACAGACTGACAAAAGTATTAAGGCTCTTCGATCGGATCGAGGAGGTGAATACTTAAGCCATGAATTCACTTCTTATCTTAAAGACCATGGAATAGTTTCTCAGTGGACACCACCGTATACACCACAGCACAATAGTGTATCCGAGAGGAGAAACAGGACCTTGTTAGACATGGTCCGATCCATGATGTCTATGTCAGGACTACCCTTCTCTCTCTGGGGCTATGCGTTAGAGACTGCGGCTTATTTATTGAATATGATCTCAAGTAAATCAGTTCCTTCTATACCATATGATATATGGAAGGGCAGGAAACTAAATTTTAATCACATTAAAATTTGGGGGTGTCCTGCTCATGTAAAGAAGAACGAGAGTGATAAGCTTGAGTCGAGGACCGATAAGTGTAGGTTTGTGGGATATCCAAAGGAGACGTTTGGATATTATTTCTATCACCCTTCTGAGCAAAGGGTCTTAATGGCCAAGAGAGCTGTATTTCTAGAAAGAGAATATCTACTCCAGAAAAATAGTGGGAGCCAGATAGAATTGGACGAGGTCCAAGAACCACAACCCATAGACACAAACTCATTAGATGAGACTGTATCGGTTGATCCTATTCAAGGTGAAACATTGACACTACAGAGATCTGGTAGACTACCGAGAGAACCTGAGAGATATGTTGGACATGTCTCAGAGGGGTCCTCTAAGGTATGTATCGATGAGGATGATGATCCTCAGTCGTACCAGGAGGCGATCCGTAGTGTAGATTCCGAGAAATGGCAAGAGGCAATGGATTCAGAGATACAGTCCATGAACACCAACAAAGTTTGGAACTTAGTTGATGTACCCGAAGGGAAGGTCCCTATCGACTGCAAATGGATTTTCAAAAGAAAAATCGGTACAGATGGATAGATTGACACATACAAGGCTAGACTAGTGGCGAAAGGATATCGTCAAAGGCAAGGCATTGACTATGACGAGACGTTTTCGCCAGTAGCCATGGTTAAGTCAATCAGAATCCTCCTTGCCATTGCTGCATACCTGGATTATGAGATCTGGTAAATGGATGTGAAGACCACTTTTCTTAATGGAAATCTGTCAAAAGAGGTGTACATGGTACAACCTGAAGGATTCACTTCCAAGCTACATCCTAATAAGGTATGCAAACTTCAAAGGTCCATTTATGGATTAAAGCAGGTATCTAGAAGCTGGAACTTGAGATTTGACGAGGCTGTCAAATCTTTCAACTTCATTCGAATGAAGATGAACCCTGTGTTTACAAGAAGGTCAGTGGAGCTCTGTGACCTTCTTGGTTCTTTATGTTGATGACATCTTACTCATTGGGAATGATGTAGAGATGTTGACATCAACTAAGTCTTGGTTGTCCAAGACCTTCTCTATGAAGGATTTGGGAGAAGCATCCTATATGCTGGGCATAAGGATCTATCGAGATAGATCTAAAAGGATGCTATGATTATCCCAATCCATGTACATAGATACTATCCTCAAAAGGTTTAGGATGAAAATTTCCAAGAGAGGTCTCATTCCCATGAGACATGGAATTTGCCTATCCAAGGGGATGAGTCCTAAAACTTCTGAGGAGATGGCACACATGAATAAAGTACCCTATGCTTCGGCGATAGGGTCAATCATGTATGCAATGCTATGTACACGGCCTGATGTTGCCAATGCTTTAAGCATTGTCAGCAGATATCAAGACAATCCAGGCGAAGAGCACTAGAAGACAGTAAAGGGTATCCTTAAGTACCTGCAAAGGGCTAAGGATCTTTTTCTGCTTTATGGAGGAGAGGACCTACAGCTTAGAGCTTACACAGATTCTAGTTTCCAGTCAGATCCAGATAATTACAAATCCATGTCTGAATTTGTATTCATGTTGAATGGAGGGGCAGTCAGTTGGAGAAGTGATCTGGATGAAGAAATTCATCTTGGAACTCGGCGTAGTTCTCGAGATATCAGCTCCCATCCCATTATTTTGTGATAATAATGGGGCCATCGCCCAGGCGAAGGAACCGAGATCTCACCAAAGGTCAAAGCATATTCTCAGGCGCTTTCACCTTATTCGGGAGATTGTTGATCGTAGAGATGTGACGGTAGAGCGTGTACCATCAGAAGATAACATAGCAGATCCACTGACTAAGTCTTTGACACAGACTGTATTTGAGCGTCATCGGGATAAGATGGGCCTCAAAGTTGTGGGCAATTGGCTGTAGTTCAAGTGGGAGATTGTTAGTGTTGGTGTGCTACATGCCAATTTAGGGTCGGGTAGACCCGATATATGTACGATCTTGTACATTATTGATAAAGTGGTGTTTGAGCGTAAATATGCGATTGTGTTACTTTACGTTGTCCCTAGGATATTGTTGATATTTATTTGCCTATCTTTTATCTTACTTCTGAGGTTTGCAAAGTAACATGACAAGATGACAAACAAGCAATCAAAGATCTACTCAAAACCTATGAACATGTGAACATGAACCTAGGCAATCATAGCTAGCTCTAGCATGGGCATGCTACCTCAATCAAATTATGCTAAGGAAAAGAAAAACACACGCCGGGGCGTGGAGCAAAGAGTAAATAAAAACACACCGTGGAGGTGGGACAAGCAAGGAAAAATAAAGATTGTTGATGAAGAAGACAGCTAATGCCCAATACTAAGGAAAGATGTGATCGCCACCAAAGTAAACACAAGTCAAAGACTCGAATATACCTTGGAAATAGGTGGATGAAACACCCGCCCACGGGAGAGAAAACCAAAGAAAGCCTGCAGATCAACTTGGAAGTAACGGCCAGAACCCTGTGCGTCGCTTGGAAGTGACGGCTGCACGATAGACCGCCAGAAGAAAGTGACGCGCCTGCACTAGACCGTCAGACAACCTGCAGTAGTAAAGCTTGAATTCTTTTAACTCCAACTCTTCCAGCCGACTAGAAGACTTGGGCCTCGTGCTAATGAACCTGTAAACCTGCCAAAACGTAGAAAGACCAGACAAGACAACCTCAATTAGCCCTCTTCACAAGCATAGCATCAATTCTTAAAAATATTCAGAACATCAAAAGGAGAGGAAATTACCGGGGAGTTTTGGTTTTTTTAACCCCTCTGGGCGTTTTTAAAAGTTGGGAAGGTGATCGTATGCTTAAAGAACAGTGAAAAACGTGGAGGAGGAGGAGGGACAATGCTTTGTTTAAGAAAAACCAAGGAAGAACTCAAGCATGCAAGGATGAACTTGAAAGACCAAAACTAAAAGTACTCCCTTGATTGGAAGATGGATGGACGTGGGAAGCAGTTCCTCTTGGATGAAGATGACTCCTGAGTTCGACAGCACTTCGTCGTGAATTCAAATCTCCTCCTCTTTGGCCATGAAGTCAAGGGTTCTATTTATAGACCCTCAAACCCTTAGGTCGAGTAGAGGATAATTCAGCAGGAAAGAAGGATAAATCTTAGCAAATCCTCAAAGATAATATCACCAAGAGTCCATAGAAACAAACGGGAGGTCCTGAGGATCAGATTTGAAAGAGATAACGTCAATCCAAAAACTTATCTCAACCACGGAGTAGCAGAGAAAAGGCCTGAACTGCCAGGACTCTCGGAAGGAAGTAACGGCTGCACGACAGACCGCCACTTGAAAGTAACGCATCAAGGAACGACCGCCATTTTCAACCTTATCCCAAAGAGATAAGATCAATGGAAAGAAGACCTAACAGGCTGGACTCTTCAAGGAACTGACGGCCAAGGCTTAGGGCGTCATATGGAAACAATGGCTGCACGACAGACCGTTATTACCAACGTGGAATCAAAAGGATAAGCTTTGACAACGTGGCCTTAAGCCTTAGGACTCTTCAAAGAGTAACGGTCCATGACCCATCCGTCAGAAGGAAGAAACGCGCCTAACTGGGACCGTTATTAACATTGAGGTTCAAGAATAGAGTGAAGGGTTTACTAAGATTCGTCCAACAAAATGCCACCGGGAGCCACATCTTAATCCAGGAATTAAGACCCAAGAAACAGGCTTCAACTGATCAAGAGACTCAATGAAGGGTGAATAACTCGGAGCATCATATAGAATGAAACAAGGAGGTGACCCGACTTATTGGGTATAAAACGGGTGTCAACAGATGCCCCTCCTTAACGTCCTCTTTGCAGGGGAACGAGCGGAGATGAAGCGAATAATGATATAGAACATGGAGATGAAGCGGAGATGAAGCGGAGTGTATCAAAAAGAGGGCGTTAAGGTAAACGACACCCGTTCTTTACCAACAAGCGATAGGAATTTTCTGGAAAACTTCGAACTGATTTCAAGGAAATAGCCAACCAAAGGACGCAAGTCTGGAGAATTAATTAACTAAGAAAAGGAAACACGGCTAGCCGCCGGAGGCAACGGAAAGGAAAGAGACTAAACTCCAGACAGGAATCTTCAGCGAACCAGATCAAGCGAGCAGATCGAAGGAATCTTCTAATTCAGAATGGAATGATTCTCCTTATTCGAGATTAAGGACACAGCTGTTCACCATCACTGAGATATCTTGAGCAGATGAAACTCATGAATGCTCAAAAGAATGTGAATGATGCATGCTGGGCTAAAGGAAAAAAGAAATCTTTAAATAAAAATGCAAAGAAAGATAAAATAGAAAATACTCGAGAATAATATTGCTAGATTGGAGTAATCAGAGTCAGGACACCATCTGCAACCACGGCGTGCAAGATAGAACCATCATCCCCAAAATTTTCCAATCTAACGGCCTATCCAACGATTAATCATGTGAACTTAGATCATCATCATTTTTGTTTTAGGGGAACATCAGATCCCAGGACACATGAATGACCAGCCGGTTCTCGAGGTAATATATCATAGATAACATATAGTAATGCATTAAGAGGATGAGAGAACGATATACAATACCTGACTTACCTGCCTGACGAACGGCAAAGCGTGATTCATGTTCATAATTCCTTTCATGAAAGATAGGTTAGCCAATAATAAATACGATCATGAATCAAGGCATAACCATTGTACGTGCAAGAGGTATCCATAAGGAACAACATGGAAGAAAATGGAACCATTTTGACATTAATTAGACCATTTAATTCATCAAGAAACTTGCAAGTTTGTAACGGTCTCATGACAGGGCATCACATCAAGTAACGGATCACCCTTGATCCGTCATAAATTAGGTGGTTCACATTCTTTGATAAAATAGTCCAACACATGTGACGGCCCATTAAAGAAGCGTCAGAATGATGTGACGGCCAGTCGATAGACCGTCACATTTGCTGAGTTTAAAAAAAAAAAAACAACCGAACGGTCTCGGCCCTCATTCAAACACTTAAAGCCCAAAAAAACCCAACCGAGAGAAACCGCCGGCGACCGTCGTCTCTACCCCAATGGCCGGCGACGAGGCACCCCAGCCGCCACGAAAGAAGAGAGAGAGAGGGAAAATGATGGCTATACGGCGGCTCCACCGCCGGATTGAACGGGAGACAATCCCGCCGGTGGAAGAAGAACGGCAGGTGAGGAGAAGCCCACGAGAAGAAGAGGAGGTCCCCACGGCCACGGGGGATGAAGGGGAAGTTCCCTTGGGTGCAGAGGAGCCCAAGGAACCAGAGAAGAAGAAGAGGAGAAACATGGACCACGAGGTAAGCCCCCCGCCCTATTTTTCAATTTTTGATTTTTTATGTTTATGCATGTGGGGGATAAGGGTAGAAATGGGTCTACGAACCCATTAGGATCAATTGTAGGCCATCTTGGCCATCATGGGAGACCATGGGAATGCAAGGGAAAAAACCCAACTAGCAGACTAAGTGACGGTCCTGCCAGCGACCGTCACTCTCCTGACGTGCCAGGCTGAGGCCGTCAGAGTCAAGTGACACCCTACCCCAGGGCCGTTACTTCTGCCAGGGAATTAAACTGTTTTTAGGGTTTTCAATTTTCAAATTTTTATTTTTTTTTCAATTATGAATGTTTATGCAACGATTGTATGATGCAGATGGACTAATTAATGATCTAATATGCAATGCAGGGAAAGAGAAGATCGCGGATCTCCTGGCTTCAGATCCGGGCAGTGTACCAGGCATTGCCCGATTACCAGAGAGAGAGACTCGCCAGGATGGGATTCGCCGAGGTGCTCAGCATCGAGGTGATCCGGATGGACACGCCGGTACTGTACGCCTTGCACGAGAGGTGGGACCCGATCAGTCGAGCTTTCATCTTCCCGTGGGGCCACATGATCCCCACGCTAGAAGACATAGCGAGGATTACCGGATTGAGAGTCCACAGAGCCGCGGTGACAGGGTGGACATACGGTGACTACCGAGAGATGGCGCAGCAGCTGCTCGGGCTAGATTTGATCAGGCCAGGACAGTACTCCTCCCAGCTTTCGAGATCAGTGCTGCAGGAGAGCTTGGGACTGAGAGGAGCGGCGATCACCGTGGGAGAGCTACCTGAGGAGCACCTGAGCAGAGTGATAGACCAGGTGCGCCCTCGCGTGGCGGCGGAGGTGGGACCAGAGGGAGACAGAGTGCTCAGACGCTTCCTGATGCTGCTATTCGGGAAGCTCCTGTTCGCGACTCGGGCAGACGTCATCAGCTGCAGACTGCTACCGATGATAGAGGATTTGAGCAGAGTCAGGAAGTACGCATGGGGAGCAGCAGTACTCGCATTCCTGTTCGAGTCCCTCAGCACTACGGATAGGCAGACGATGCTGGGCGGCTTCTCGCCCTTCCTACAGGTAAATGCACTTTAAATGCTTTCTATTATGCCATGATTATTGATGTTATGATTTTATGAAAAATGATTTATGCAATGATTTATGCAATGATTTATGCAATGATGTGACTGACTCAATTTCTAAATGCAGATCTGGAGCTATATGTACCTCCCGGGCATCGGGAGAGGCGCATTACTCCATCCCGGCCGCATACCGATCGCGAGGCGTTGGTCGGTGGCGAGGGACACAGGGTCAATCAGTAGACTGACCCGGACGATCCAGGACGACTTGGACTCCTTCCCGCATACATCGGTAGGTCCAGAACTCAAAATGATTTCTATATGCTTTTAAATGCTTTATAAAATGCTTTCTAAAATGCTTTCTAAATGTCTTTAAATGCTTCCTACATATGCTAATGAATGAACTAAATGCTCTCAGGTGAGATGGACCCCATACCGCGATGAGGGTTATACGGGACAGCCATGGGCGGAGGCGGCCTTATCGTACCGGGGGTGAGACATATGGTTGCATTGCCTCCATATCATCGAGCCTCTGCACTACAGGCTGATCCTGCGGACCCGGGGACTACACCAGCCCGAGGTGACCTTTCCACGCCACAGCGACGACCATCCCGGCAAGTCAGCAAGGGGCATCAGTGGCAATGTGGATTGGTGCGCCCGGAAGGCGAAGTACGTCCATGATTGGAACAGGCGGGGCCGAGCGGTGAAGGAGCGAGACGAGAGCGACGAGGCATATCTGAAGGCCTTCGCTCGACTCTACGGCGACCGGGTGTGCCGAGGTACCCGACAACCGGTATGCAAACTAAAAACTCTAAACTTTTCTATTATGCAATGTACAATGTGATATATGCTGACTCATGCTTTCTAAAATGCAGCTAGACCCTGAGGGACGGATAGCCGAGCTGGAAGGGCTACTCCACTCCACCATTCAACAGCGGGACGGGTACCGGTCTGCCCTGGAGCTCCTGGTGAGACTAAAAACTTAAATGCTTATGATTTATGGAATGATGTTCATGATGCAAATGCAAATGCTAACTGACCATGATTTCTAAATGCAGCGGGCCGAGGGAGCCCAACGTGTCGGACCAGATGCCCCATCGTCTTCCTCGCAGCCTGCGGGAGGCAGGGCTGAGCAGGAGGCTGACTTTGCTCGGGCAGTTGCCCGGGCCGAGGAGGCGGAGGCCACCCTCGCGGAGCGGGTAAGAGACTAAAAAACTTATGATTATGCCTAATTAAATGCTTTATGACTAATGATATGAAATGCAATCTATAGGCGAGGGACCTAGCAGCAGCGGTGGCCAAGGACAGCCAGGCGAGAGCTGAGGTAGAGATCAGCCGGGCCGAGACTGATCGAGCCCGAGCAGAGACGGAGCTGGTACGGGCAGAGATGGCTCGGCTGAGAGCAGAGACCCCGCGACGCCCAGATGACGCAGAGATGGAACAACTCCGGAAGGAGTTAGCGCGGGCACGAGCAGAGGTGGAGGAGCTTCGGATCGGGACGGCCGACCTGGATCGCTACCGGACCGAGGCACGGGAGACGCGGCGTCAGATCTTTACACTGAAGATCGAGCTGCGGACATTGGAGCGGACGGTGCGGATGATCGGTCGGGGACCGGAGCGGTGCACCTCCCAGAGTGGGATACATAGGAGCGCTGCCCCTAGCGGCTCAGTAGGGGACTTCCTTGTCAGCTCCTCCGCCCAGCGGAGGAATGAGAGGGCAGAGAGAGGACAGCAGGAGGAGAGTGCTTCCATAGCACCGCCACCCGCGAGGAAACCTGAGGAGGGGGAGGATGAGGGTGGCCCGGCCGATAGGCCGGCCGAATGATGCCTTTTCTTATGTTTTTATTTATCATTTGTATAGAACTTTTGGCAAAATGGAATGAGATCCCTTCATTTTAGTTTTCTGTTTTGTTTTTAGTTTTATGCGAGCGTGAATGAATGAATGTGAAAAATGCAGGATGGACGAAACGTGAATGAATGAATGAGATGTATGCAGGAAGAAAACAAGGTGTACAATGTGAATGACCGCCAGGTCTAAGCAAGGGCAGAAGGAATAACCTGAACTCAGCAGCAGAGAAAGTGACGGTCTAAGATCTGACCGCCATAATCAAACGACGCTCTGGTAAGAGACCGTTAATCGTCAGAGACCCACTTTGGCAGTGGGGCATCAGGATGAACGACGGCTAACTGAGGGTGCGTCAAAGATAAGTAACGGCCATGGGTCAGACCGTTGATCATGGCAGAATGATAGTTGGCCAGGGCAACTAGCAGGAAATGCGACGGTCTGAAGAAGACGCGTCAGAAAGAGACGGTCCTAAGCAAGACCGTCAGGAAGTGTTTTAGCCCCGAAGGGAAGGAACGGAGTGGCTGAGAATGCGACGGCTTAGGGCTTGCACGTTACAGAAAGCGACGCTAGACCCTTAGACAGTCATTCTCCACAGAACATGATTCGGGGAATTAAAACCCTCAGAAAGTGCGACGGCCAAGGGCTGGCGCGTCGGAATGAAGTAGCGGCCGCACGATGGACCATCAGAATCTGGGTTGTAATCCGAAACAGATTGAGCTGAGATAACTAAAACCTGAGGTTTAGCCCCTTGATCCATCACTAGAACTTATCCTAATTGAAGATAAAGCCTACTAGCCCGAGTCTTATCCTTTCAAAGTTAAATATAAGCCTTAGCAACTTGAAACCTTAATCAAAATCGCAGCTTTGCTGAAACCTCTGTTCTAGGGTTTGAAGAGCTCCTCCAAAGAGCAGAAAACATGATGAAGAGGAGCTTCGAGGTGATGGCTATGGAGGAGAAAGCTTACACCGACCCCAAGGCTGCAAGGAGGGAACATGGAGAGCTTCAACGGCTAACCTCAACTCCCAAGCACTTAAGCTCCAACGTCCAAAGAGTGGTAAGTTCTTATAACTTCATCCAAAGTTCAGAATTTTGCTGCACTTATTCTTTTCATGACTTCCTTCTTTCTTTTCTCAAGCCCCTTCCTGGCCCAAGGTGCTATTCCAATCTGAAGTGGGTGGCTCCCATGGTAGAGGCACTTCCCATAGAGGTCACATCCATCCTTAAAGCATGGCACCTCCAACCTCTCTTGGTTTTAGGCAAGAATTTCTAGAAATTGTCTTTCGATTGGCCAAGCCTTTCAGCACTTGTGGAACTATGGCATCCACAAACTCATACTTTCGTCTTCCCTTCCTTTGAAGCAACCGTCCTATTAGAGGAGGTAGAAACCTACCTAGCCCTTCCTAAGACTAAGGTGGGGGATGAAGACCGGGTTTGCTACACAATAGAGTCTATTGACCCGTCCTTGATTTTGAGTGATTTCATTCACAATCCAAAGGACGTGAGAACCATGATCAGCCCACACCACGTTCACTTGATACCCTTGGCACAGTGGATAGTGTCTCATTGTAAGAACAAGTGGGAGAGACATGAAGCAATAGCCAAGGCGGTGGCAGTTTGTTTGTGTGGAGTCTTTCTTTTTACCACCACCGATCACCTTTTAGATATCCAAAATCTTGGTATTATTAGTGGGCTGTGGCGAGGAATGTCTATCTCTCAAGCGGTCCTCTCATACCTCTATGAAGGACTAAGCTCGGCTTGCTTAGGAGGGCTTCTGTTTGGATCTATGATACTCCTTGAGTGCTGGATGGGAATAAGAATCAAATTCCTTCCTAAGGAAGACATAATTTCAGCAAGCCGAATCTTTGGGAGCCACCCTCTCTTCTTTATTGGAGGGGCATTTGGATACTCTTCTCAGGTTGAATGCAAGACAGCGGATAAGAAAACTCGGGACGAATGGCGCTTCTTCTTCAACACTCTTCTAATGGACAAGTTCATCATGCGACCAAGAGTCCTCCGAAGCACTCTTCTCAAAATACCGCGGCGTCAAGGCCTGGACCTCCAGCTAGTAGGGAACACTACCATGGCGATCTACAACCCGCACCGATGCCATCTTCAGATTGGATTACCTCGAATCAGCGTTTCTGCACTATCACACTACCGTACCCTTCTACCTAGGAAGATGGGGACCGAGGAAGATGAACGAGCAATCCGGAACGCGCTGACCATGTGGGAGATCAGCAAGGTACGCCCGTGGCAAGCAGAGGTTGAAGAGGATGACGAAACACGCTGAGATTATGTGAGAGAATTGAGAAAGATCCGCCCTCTTGCGGATAAGAAATTGAATGTATCTTGATTTTCTTTTTGTTTATGAGAGCCATCATGCAATTGACAACCGAAGTTGAATTTTATCAAGAATTATATTTCATTAATCTTTGCTTGAATGAGATAAGAGTGCCATAGTTGAATGATCTTGAGTTCCATAGTTGAAAGGCTAGGCTGATGTGAACAGACAGGGTTTCTGGTGGATATGACGGATGGGCACAGGGCCGCCATAAAGAAATAACGATCCTACGACAGGCCGTCAGAATGAGAGTAACGAGAGCCCGGTCTCTGAAGGATGTGACGGATGGGTCTCGAGCCGTTATATTCAAGTAACGGTAGGTTCTCAGACCGCTAAAGTGAAGGTTCAAAAAGAAGAGGGCCCATGCCTGAAGGAAAATAACGGTCGATGATGGGCCCGTTACATGACTGTAACGGTCTGATACTGGCGCGTTACATGCTTTGAACCTGCATAGTTGTGAGCTTTTGCTTTTGGGCTTGCCCCTGTATCCTGCACACACTCACACACGAAGCAAGTTAGATCTGTTCTTAGACTCAACCCCTTGCCTTGAAGCAAGTTAGATAATGACCGTTTCTTGATATTTGGTCAAGGGGTGGAGCCTTATCAAAATAGGCGAAAACATAATGAAGATGCGATGCATGCTATGCATATGATGGTATTTTTTTGGGCGTTTTGAAAAGTATTTAATGTTTTTGGATTTTGAAAATATTTGTTTTGTTTTTTTGGATTTTTGGAAATATTTGTTGTTTTTGGACTTTGAGAATATTGGTTGTTTTTGGATTTCTTTTTGGAAATATTTGTTGTTTTTTGGATTTTTTGAAAATATTTGTTTATTTTTGGATTTTGAAAATATTTGTTGTTTTTGGATTTTGAAAAACCAGTGCCTCTCTAGCAACTCGAGACCTTCCTCGTTTTAGATTGAGTCTAGGGATCGGCGTACAATATTGTGACAACCCCTGGCCGAGACCCAATTATCGTGACGGTGTTTTCACCAATGCCATACCTGGGGTACTCATCTCAGTCCTAAAAGGAAAAAAAGATCATGGGGGTAAGCTTTAGGCCAGATATGGGAGGTTTTAGAACTTGATTCCCTCACCGTACAACCCTATTAGAGATTCGGTCTGTTGTGCCGGGGCTTTTATGTCCGCCATCGAACCTTTGTCCACCTAGGCATGCATGCGACCGGGCTCATAACGTCCCGCGGGGAACTGTACTGCCACTCTTGTCATGCCTAGCTTTCTTTTTCCGTTGGAGCTTTTGAAAATTCATTCATAGACTTTAAGATGATGCTTTCGATTTCGTTGTAAAGAACACTCCTTTTCTTTTCTTTTCCTTCGTTTCTTGTGGCGTCAGGTCATAACGGACTTGCCCCTATTTGAGACCTCTTCTCGTTAGGGAGTTTGGATTGGTCGTCGCCTCCTTATTCACTCCTTGCCCCTAGATTCAGCCGAAGAATGAAGCGAACAGGGACTTTGACTTTCCCCTAAAGCACGGCCAAGGAGAAACGGTGTCTTTCAAACAAGGAGCCCGACCAGGGACGTCGTGTAGTGTGTGATTGCCTTACTTGAGACTCTCCTTTTGAAGATAGGGAGGAAGTTCTTATTGCCGGAGAAGCACATGGTTTAGATTTTTTTTTTTTAAAGGAAAGAAACGCTTAAGATACAACCCATTCCACGGGTGAGAGAGCTCCTCACCTTCCGCGTTTACTAAACGATAAGCATTCCCTGGATAAGCTTCTTTTATTACGAACGGCCCTTCCCAGTTAGGTTGCAACTTGGACCTAGGACCTGCAGACCGAATGAATTTGCGTTTCAAAACAATTTCACCCTTACAAAATTTTCGTTCGATTACCTTCTTTTGAAAATAACGTGAAACCCTCTTTTGATAAACAGAAACGTGATCAGCCGCATTCATCCTCTTCTCATCTAAGAGTTCTAACTGGACCAGCAACGCCTCTCGACGTTCATCGAGATTAAGTTCCTTATCGAGCTGCACTCTAAGGGAAGGGATTAAGATCTCGTATGGGAGCACCGCCTCCATCCCGTAAGTCAGAGAGTAGGGAGTTTGTCCCGTAGGGGTACGGACGGAGGTGCGGTAAGCCCACAGAGCTTCCACAAATCTTTCAGGCCAATCAGAAAATTTATGTGCTTCGCATGTTTTCTTTATGATTTTAAGAAGGGTTTTATTAGTGGCCTCGGCTTGACCGTTGCCTTGAGGGTAATATGGAGATGAATGATGCAGTGAAATATTGAACTTCTTACATAGGTCCTTAAGCTCTTGGGAGATGAACTGGGGTCCGTTGTCGGTGATGATGCTGCTTGGCACTCCGAACCGCGAGATGATATTCTTCATGATAAAGCGGCACACCGTTGTAGCTTTGATCTCTGCGTACGCCTCAGCTTCGACCCATTTGGTGAAGTACTCAGTAGCGGTGAGGATGAAGGATTTCTGCTTGATCTGAGAATTAGGATCACCGAGTGGGCCGACAACGTCGAAAGCCCACATAGAGAATGGCCAAGGAGCAGTCATAGGATGGAGGGATGAAGCTGGAGAGTGAATTTTATCAGCATGGAGTTGGCATTTGAGACACCTCCGGACATAGAGGGAGCAATCTTCCTCCAGAGTGGGCCAGTAGTAGCCCTGCCTAAGGATCTTCTTTGCTAGAGCCTGGCCATTGACATGACCTCCACACTCGCTAGAATGGGCCGCTTCGGCCACTTTCCAAGCTTCTACATCATCTAAGCATCTCATGAGCATTCCATTAGTAGCGCGCCTATACAGTTCTCCTGCAATGACAGTGTACCTTGCGGCGGCCCTTCTTATTACTTTACGTTGCTTGGCTTTTGCCCCTTCTGGGAATGACCCCTCTTTGCAAAATAATTCGATTTCATGATACCAAGGCAATTCCTCTTCGTCCAGAATCTCCTCTAGTTCTGTTAATGAAACTTCCTTGAGATCTTCCTTCTCAGTTCTCGCCTCTACAGATTTCCTAAGGTTGACAAACCAGGGATCCTGAAGAGAGGGTGCGTCCAATCTCTGGACGACGATGGTCTCAGTACTACGACTGAGAGGAAAAGATAAGGAGGAAGCAAGAGATGCCAAAGCATCAGCTAGAATGTTCAGAGAACGAGGAGTGTGGATATAGATCAGCTTACGGAATCGCTTAGCGAGGAGCGTGACCAAATCTTGATAAGGCTTGAGCTTAGGATCACGAGTACGGTAAGTCGACAGAACTTGCCGTAGGATGAGCTGAGAGTCTCCTATGATGTTTAAATAATGCGCGCCTAGGAGATAGGCATGCTTCAAGCCGGCCAGGAGAGCCTCATACTCAGTGATGTTGTTGGTAGCAGGAAAGCGAAGTTGATAAGCGAAGGGGATGGTTACCCCCTCTGGAGTAAGCAAGACAGCCCCGATCCCTTGGCCTTGAGAGTTAAGTGCACCGTCGAAGTGCAGAGACCAGAAGGGATGATGAGAAAGGACAGAGAGATGCTCATCAGGAAAATCGTCCTGAATGGAATCGATATGAGGGATGGGAAGATGTGCAAGATGCTCAGCAATGGCGTATCCTTTGACTGCCTTCTGAACGACAAAGGTGATGTCAAACTGAGAGAGGAAGCTCTGCCAGCGAGCTAACCTACTAGAAAGGACGGTTTTTCTAGGAGATAACGGACCGGGTCCATTCTAGAGATCAACCTAACTGGGTGGGCGAGAAAGTAATGTTTAAGCTTCTGAGCTACCCACACTAAGGCGACACAAGTCTTCTCCATAGCGGTGTACTTGGATTCAGCTAGATTAAACAGCCGAGAAAGGTAGTACGCAGCCCGCTCTTTCCCTTCATCAACCACTTGTGCTAAAACCGCCCCTAGGGAGTCCTCAAATGACCGAGATGTATAGGATTAGGGGTTTCCCAGGGACAGGAGGTTGCAAAACCGGGGGATTGGTTAGATACTCTTTGAGGTCTTCATAGGCCTTTTGACAATCCTGATTCCATTCGAACTTAACCCCCGCTTTAAGCAATTCATAGAACGGGCGGCACCTTTGAGAATGCTGAGATATGAATCTCCTAATGAATTGTAGCCGACCGATCAATCCTCGAAGTTCAGTAATGTTCCTTGGCGGAGGCATGTCCATGACGGCCTGTGCTTTATTAGGATCAATCTGGATCCCCCGTTTGCTGACTATGAACCCTAACAACTTCCCTGAGGAGACTCCGAATACACACTTCTTCGGATTCATCTTAAGCTTATACTCCCTGGCTCTCTGCAGCACTTTAGCCAGGATAGAGGGGTGTTCTTCTTTTGTTCTTGACTTCACCAAGATGTCATCCACATAAGCTTCCATGTATATGTGCATCATGTCGTGGAAAATGGCCATCATCGCCCTTTGATGGGTGGCACCTGCGTTCTTCAAACCAAATGGCATAACCACATAACAATACGTGCCCCAGGGCGTGGTGAAGGAAGTTTTCTCTTGATCTTCCGGAGCGAGACGGATTTGATTGTAGCCCGAGTACCCGTCCATAAACGACAGAGCTTCGTACCCGGCAGTGTTATCCACTAGGACGTCTATATGAGGTAGCGGGAAATCATCTTTGGGACATGCTTTGTTTAGATCCCTGAAATCAATGCATATGCGCACTTTTCCATCCTTCTTGAGGACAGGGACTATGTTCGCCACCCACTGGGGATATAAGACTACTCTGACGAACTTGGCCTTGTATAGCTTGTCGACCTCTTCTTTGATCCTCAAGGCCATGTGGGGGTGAAATCTTCTTGACCTTTGTTTAACAGGTGTTGCCCCTGGTTTAAGCACGAGTCGATGTTCCACTAAGGAGGGGTCAAGACCTGGCATGTCCTCATAAGACCAGGCGAAAGAATCGCTATACTCCCTTAGTACTTTAATTAGATCCTCTTCTACCTGTGAAGGGAGATCAGCTGAGATGATGATGGGCCTTGGGTCTTCTTCTGTTCCTAAGTTGATTTCCTTTGTAGGTTCATCCACTGTCGTCGACGGCTGGTCGAATCTCTTTAATCCTTATGCATATAAATCGGCAGTGTCATCTACATTGCTGTTTTCATCCATTGGATCCTTCTCATCCAAAACCTCATAGACGCCTAATCCGTCGTCGCTCCATTCCCCTTCTATTTCCTCTTCATCTTCCATCACAATTGCTGTAGCGATGAATTCCGGACATTTCAACAGAGCATGACACCGCTGAGCTAGATCTTGCAAGAACCAATCAGGAACAGATCGAGAAGGATGCGCGAGCGGGCGCGACTCAGGATGGGAAGGATTGGATGACCTAGAACAAGACCCGACTTCTCTAGACCTAACTGACTCTACTTCCTTAGACTCACTAGACCCTAACCCTAACCTAGGAGAGAGAAGGCTTAGTGGAAGGGGAGGAGCAGGGGATTCGTGCCCCTGGGAGGAGGAGGATGGGGACAGGACAGCGTAATCTTCCACTGAAATCTCCGTTTTAAATTTGACGTTTTTTTTTCTGGAGATCAGTAGAGACCACATAGCAAGACGGAGGAGGTGAGAGCTGCATAGGGAACAGCTCGGGGAAAATGCAATCGAAGAAGGGGTCGGAAAAAGAGAACCACATCTCGTGGAGTTGAGCATTGGGAGGAGGAGGAGTAAATAGAGTGGATAGATCATCGCGCGGGCACTTCCTGCGAGCACAAGGAATGAACAGACTCTCCGGTGGATCAATGACGGAGGGATTTATCAAGATAGGAGGAAGGCGGGGTATGAACTCCCTTTGCTGAAAGAAGGATTGGAAGTGTGAGGGAGACCAAGAGAAGATAACTGGAGAGCTCTCCTCCTTCTGCAACTTAACCGTGGGCTGCTTCTTCGGCCTCCATTGTACGAGCCGAACCTCTTGTTGCTTCTGGCGTTCCTCCTCATGAAAGAGCCTCGGCAAGGCCTGACTGTAGTCGAGCATGTCATCATCTGACCCTCCTGGCAAGGAAGGTGGACTGGAAATCGGACAAACTATATCCCTCCTTGGCTGAACCGGCTTTGGAGCTAATGTGCCGGGCTGGAGAAGCCCTCTGACAAAGTGCTGACGATAATCCCAGGTAAGCGGCCCAGAATCACCCATCATAGATAATGTTGTTTCCTTGTAACCGAGGCCTCTTCTGCCCATTTTCCTTCCCTTAGGTATGGGCTTAGTCATCCCTTGCAGTTGCGCACCGAGGCCTCTCCCCGGTTGATAGCCCAGTTTTAGTATGATGTTCCACCCTTTCGAATCTCGAATCTGCGGCTTCACTTTGACATTAACTGGGGTAGTGACGGGCTTAGGAGATGTATAAGCCCAAGGAAAGTTCAAATCAAGCACTGACAGAACGGGTCGGCTGCTCGGCCAGAGTGTGGGAAGAACTTGATCTGAGATGGCCTTGACTGTCTGCACCATGGACAAGCTCTTAACTTTGACGACCCTCCCTTGGAAGGGGAATTTAACGCACTGATGTGCGGTGGAGGGTACGGCGCCAAGTGTGTCAATCCAGGGACGACCCAGGATAGCCTTGAACATAGGGTCGATATCGAGAACATAGAATTCCACGGCCATAGCAAGGGGCCCGAGCTCTGCCTGAATGGTGATTATCCCGTGACATGCTCGCCTTGAGTTGTCATATGCTGCTATGGTTGTGGGAGTAGGCCGTAGTAGCTCTTCAGATATGTTGCATGCTCGGAGGGTACTAAGTGGGCAAACATTAATTGAGGCCCCTGTGTCAACCAGTGCTGCTTCAATGTTGACTTTGTTCAGGGTAATTATTATGCAGAGCGGCATTTGCCGAGCCCCCGAAGGTGCAAGCTCGGTTTCTGAAAATGTAATTGCCGGCCCTTTGGAGATAGTTGCTAGTGCCGTTGGTAAGCTGTCGACTGCCATGTCTTCGCTAACCATTACCTTCTGTAAGAAGTCCCTCAGTGCATCCTGATGAAGGGTAGACCTTTTGATTAGCTCCAGCACGGATATCTTAGCGGGTACTCGATCCAGATGATGTAACAAGTCATATTGGGTACCTGGCAGAGGTTCAGCTTCCTCTTGCTCGGCCACCGGCTGAGAGGACTGGGGATTAGAAGTAGTAACGTAACTCCGATGGAACATCTTCCCGCTCCTTAAGGCACAGTTTGCCGCAGCATCTGAAGAGAGTATGACGGGCCCTGTAGGGTGGATGAGTGGGACAGGTCGTGCGGGGAAGGTGATTTGGTGGAGCGTAGGGTTGGTGAGGTTAATGGGGGGTGAGCGGATGATAGGTGAGGGGTTGGTGGAAGGTACGGTGGTGATGGATGTCGATGCGGGTGGAGGGAAGGCTAGTGGATGCTTGAGAGTGGGCGAAGGATTAGGTGGTGGTGTGATGATGGTGAGGGGAGTAAGTGTTGGAGGGTATGATGGGATGGAGAGTGGTAGAGGGTTTGCTGGAGCGGGTGTGGGTGGTAGGACGAGCGGAGAGGGTGTTGGTTGTGTAGGGAGGATGACGGAAGGGTTGCGGAGGTTGTGGTGGAAGGCCATTACCTGCGGTGTGGCGCCATCATCATCAAAAGACCACCCGGCGTTGGGGGCCGGGGGTTGAACTACGTTTACTTGTGCTGGTGCCGGCGGCTGCTGCTGAGGAGCGGGTGGGTGGTTCGGCATCGGGTTCTGATGGATGTCCAGGTCTTGTATTTGCTGTGGTTGCTGCTGTTGGGGTGGCTGTTGCGGCTGTGGTGTTTGATGCTGCTGCACTTGCTGCCCCTGTGGCTGCCTCCTCTTCTCTTTAATTTCCACAATGGCCCTATGCATTTCGGCCCAGTCGATTCTCTGCCCTTCATGAAGGTCATATACCAGATCTCGGAACTGAAAACATCCTTCTATGGTATGGCCTGGCTGCCTATGGAACATGCAATATTTTGTCTGATCAACCGCCGGGTTCCAAACAGGCCATTCCGGAGGAAGTTGGATTGCATTTACTGACATAAGTGCCGAGAAAATATCTGTAAGTGTCTCTGGCAATGGAGGATACTGGGCTCTCCGGGGAGCCAGGCGCTTGCTATTAGGATTGTTGTTGTTGTAGCCGTTGGGCAGAGGGACGTTATGGTATTGTGATGGTGGCGGTGGTTGTTGTGGTGCGGCGAGAGGGTTTCGTGGAATGGTGAAGGCGGGGGGAGGGTTTTGTGGAGTGGCTTGGAAGTTTTGTGGAGCGGAATTTTGTGGATTGCGGGTGTTTTGGTTGTAGCGGAAGGGTGTGGCTTGAAAGGGAAAAGTAACGGCTTGCACTTGCTCGTTCGTTTGGACTCCCTCGGTAACCGGCCCTTGTGGTTTCTTGTGGTACTTGGGCTTTTGGTTTTCAAAAAGAGAATGGATAGGAGAGTCCTTAAATTGAGTCTGTATGAAGCGCGCCCGGCTGTAGAGTTGATGCATGTTAGCTATGTCATTCATTGCCAGGATGTTGCGGAAGGTCGGCGTGGCATTGGAGATCAGCAATTTGACCTTCTCTTCTTCCGGAATATGGCCAGGCACTATGGCGGCCATCTGCCTCCACCTGTCTGCATAGGTGGCAAAGTCTTCCTCTGGCTTCATCTTCTCTGCTACTAGATCTGTAAATGAATATTCTGGCCCGACCCTGTCTTGAAACGGCTGAATGAATTTGTCCTTAACTACCTTGAAACTCTCGGCCTCTTCCAGTGGCAGAGAATAGAACCATTCGAGAGCAACTCCGTCTAAGGATCGGCGGAACAAGTACGCCATGAGGCGATCATCATACTGGAACTGCGCCGACTCATAGAGAAAATCCCTCACATGAATAAAGGGATTGCTGTTCCCATCATATTTGTGATAGTTGGGGAGCTCTGATTGCGGAGGGAATCGAATGTTCTGGAAGCTCGGAATAGGAATATCGGCCAAAGATTGTGGGCCAACCCTTTTCTGGAGGAAGTCGAGTTGTTGCTGCATGGCGGCCCACTTGTCAAGCAAGTCCTGCTCTTGGGAAGGAGCAGGGGTAGTGACGGATGCCAATTGCTTCTGAGGAGCGGATGGAACGACGGTAGTAGAAGGGGGAGGCCCATAGGCATGAGTAGAAGGATAGACAGTGGAAATAGGGAGCCCGTAAGAAGGATATTGGGCCTGGGATGTACCCGGATGGGAGTGAGCTTGGGCTACCCCTTGCTGAGGGTGTAAGAAATCAGAAGGGTTCATGAGAAGCTGTGAAGCCATGGAACCAGAATTGTGATGATCCACCTGGGCAAAAGAAGGGATAGGCGACTTCCCTTTATCATAAGACTGATGGGCTGAATTGGAAGATTGGCCCATTTCCATGCCAGCGAAAGTAATGGTCCGGGGTTGGACCGGAGTGAGGTCAATCAGAGTGGGCTGAGCGGACGGCCCAATGACGGAAGGATTATATTGACCTTGAACAGCGGCGGAGGGGGAAGCGTTGGACCTTTGCATAGCTTGATATAGGACTTGAAGTTGGGCTGGGTCCAATTGGGCCATCATGTGAAGGACGGAACCCGCAGAAGGAATGGAAAGAGAAGGGGTACCTTGACTACCCTCCATAGAGGTGGAGGACGGGAGAGGGGCAGTCCCTTCTCCGGAGGAAAAGGTGAAAACCCTAGGGGGGTTTTCAAGGAGCCCTTGAGGAAGAGAGTCCTCTTGGGAGCGCGGAGGATTGAAGGACGCCATAGTGGATTCGAAAAGGGGATTGGAATAGAACGTGAAGGAAGAAGCGACTCGAGGAGAGAATTCGGACGGACGAAAACAACTCCACATGCAACGGATAACCTTGACAAAATGCAAAACAACCAACACAAAACACACAAATAAGCAACCAAACTTAGGTGATTCTAACAAGATGTAAGTGATAAAATATGAAGACACTCAAAAAAAATCAACCAAGTTTCTTAGAATGATGTGATAAGATTCTTATGCTTTTTCCTTTGGAACTTTAGTGAATTGATCGATATGTACTCTCAACAATGGGTTCCTAATAGGAGATGGATATGGGACTTGGTTTGACTCTAAGTGTAACCACTCAATCACTTATGCAACCCTAGACACGGGGTGGGAAAGGTACAACCAGCCCGGTATCCGTGTGGGAATCCACGGCTCGCGGGGACTTATGGAGGTCCCTGCTGTGATTTCCTAGTCGGCCCCAAGGAGTATGGAGACGAGAGGTCCTCACAACAAGGTAGAAAAATGCAATCTAATGTATGAAGAGATGAATGACCCTATGTGCACCGGAGTGCATGCAAAGTCTAGCCTACCAATCTAGCAATCAATAGTGCACACCATGATATGCAGATATGAGCAAAGCAAGAGGAGGGCCAAGTGTCACCCAAGCAATAAATCACAGCAAAAAACTGCGAAAATAAATGCACCTCAGATGCGTACCTGCCAGGAGAGTAACGGCCGAAGACCCCTGCGTCAGAGAACAATAACGGTCGAAGGCCAGACCGCCGGATAATATATAACGCAGGGGGGTGAGACCGTCAGATGAGCCAGGGAGCCAAAAACTAAACAGAAGTAACCGGGAAACCCGTGGGAGCTCACGCAGCAGAATCAAAGTGGCGGTCTAATGCCCCTGCATCAGACGACTGTGACGCGGGGACACAGGGCCGTCAGAGGACTCAGAAAACCAGAATGAACAATACTCAAAGGGGACAAAAGACAACTGAACAAATAGATGATGGCAGGTTCAAACAAGAATCAGAAGCACGATTGGCACAAGCTGTCCCACCGTGATCGCCAAAAAATTATCTGTTGATATTTATTTGCCTATCTTTTATCTTACTTCTGAGGTTTGCAAAGTAACATGACAAGATGACAAACAAGCAATCAAAGATCTACTCAAAACCTATGAACATGTGAACATGAACCTAGGCAATCATAGCTAGCTCTAGCATGGGCATACTACCTCAATCAAATTATGCTAAGGAAAAGAAAAACACACGCCGGGGCGTGGAGCAAAGAGTAAATAAAAACACACCGTGGAGGTGGGACAAGCAAGGAAAAATAAAGATTGTTGATGAAGAAGACAGCTAATGCCCAATACTAAGGAAAGATGTGATCGCCACCAAAGTAAACACAAGTCAAAGACTCGAATATACCTTGGAAATAGGTGGATGAAACACCCGCCCACGGGAGAGAAAACCAAAGAAAGCCTGCAGATTAACTTGGAAGTAACGGCCAGAACCCTGTGCGTCGCTTGGAAGTGACGGATGCACGATAGACCGCCAGAAGAAAGTGACGCGCCTGCACTAGACCGTCAGACAACCTGCAGTAGTAAAGCTTGAATTCTTTTAACTCCAACTCTTCCAGCCGACTAGAAGACTTGGGCCTCGTGCTAATGAACCTGTAAACCTGCCAAAACGTAGAAAGACCAGACAAGACAACCTCAATTAGCCCTCTTCACAAGCATAGCATCAATTCTTAAAAATCTTAAGAACATCAAAAGGAGAGGAAATTACCGGGGAGTTTTGGTTTTTTTAACCCCTCTGGGCGTTTTTAAAAGTTGGGAAGGTGATCGTATGCTTAAAGAACAGTGAAAAACGTGGAGGAGGAGGAGGGACAATGCTTTGTTTAAGGAAAACCAAGGAAGAACTCAAGCATGCAAGGATGAACTTGAAAGACCAAAACTAAAAGTACTCCCTTGATTGGAAGATGGATGGACGTGGGAAGTAGTTCCTCCTGGATGAAGATGACTCCTGAGTTCGGCAGCACTTCGTCGTGAATTCAAATCTCCTCCTCTTTAGCCATGAAGTCAAGGGTTCTATTTATAGACCCTCAAACCCTTAGGTCGAGTAGAGGATAATTCAGCAGGAAAGAAGGATAAATCTTAGCAAATCCTCAAAGATAATATCACCAAGAGTCCATAGAAACAAACGGGAGGTCGTGAGGATCGGATTTGAAAGAGATAACGTCAATCCAAAAACTTATCTCAACCACGGAGTAGCAGAGAAAAGGCCTGAACTGCCAGGACTCTCGGAAGGAAGTAACGGCTGCACGACAGACCGCCACTTGAAAGTAACGCATCAAGGAACGACCGCCATTTTCAACCTTATCCCAAAGAGATAAGATCAATGGAAAGAAGACCCAACATGCTGGACTCTTCAAGGAACTGACGGCCAAGGCTTAGGGCGTCATATGGAAACAACGGCTGCACGACAGACCGTTATTATCAACGTGGAATCAAAAGGATAAGCTTTGACAACGTGGCCTTAAGCCTTAGGACTCTTCAAAGAGTAACGGTCCATGACCCATCCGTCAGAAGGAAGAAACGCGCCTAACTGGGACCGTTATTAACATTGAGGTTCAAGAATAGAGTGAAGGGTTTACTAAGATTCGTCCAACAAAATGCCACCGGGAGCCACATCTTAATCCAGGAATTAAGACCCAAGAAACAGGCTTCAACTGATCAAGAGACTCAATGAAGGGTGAATAACTCGGAGCATCATATAGAATGAAACAAGGAGGTGACCCGACTTATTGGGTATAAAACGGGTGTCAACAGATATGTGGTTGTAAAGTCAACTCGAGATGGGATCTCGATTATGAGACTGACTTTACATGAACACATACCTTAAACTGTTCCTGGTTGGAGGGTAATCACTCGGGGACTTTGATTACCTATTAAACCAGTACACATGATGTGTCAGTGACCAGTCTCATGGTCATTGGTGCGGGGCACCAACACATATGTGTAGGTGTATGTCTTTGGAGGATGTGCACTGAACTGATCCGCTATTGGATCTTCAGATGGTTGATTATACCTAATGTCAACTGAAGATCCAACGGTCATAGTAGCATCGTTGGTCCTTTGACCTGAGACATTGATCGGATCTTACACGAGGACTGGAATGGTTTAATTACTTAGCTAAGTGACTTTAACCATAAGTCATGAGTTGCCGAGTCATTAACCACTTCAGGAGACGTGTGAAGATCATCAATAGTCAAGAGGGGATCGCTCACTGTCGGGTATATATCAGACAGTTAATGGGTCATGACATTGACGCTCTGTTAAATCCCTGGCCAGGGTCGTGTGAGTTCGTTTAGAACGGACGTCATACACTTTAAGGGGGTCATAGTCAAATGGCACGATCATGGGGTTTGACAGAAACCATACCCTCGATCGTACCAGACTCATAGAATGAGCGAGGGATTATATCGATGCGGTAACTATGGACTTACAGGTACCAGACAGGCTGGTTTAAACTCGACGTCCTCTAGGATCACGCGGATTTACTTGACCCAACGTGATCGAAAGGTTCGGAATAAATTAAACTATTATTCGGCTCTTGTAGAAGCGAAGAATATGTTTAATTTACTTCTAATTGGAAATTAAAAGTTAATGGGCCTTAAACTAGAGTGACTATGGGCCTAGAGGATCACACACAATGGATTCTTGGGTGATGGATTATTGTTATATAAGTGTATGTATTAATTCCTTTTAATTCCTTTTGGAAAGGAGTGTAAATGGAGCTTAATACATATGTATAATAATAGATAGGACATATATACAGTTTCGATCTTTTGGAATCCTTTTCTAAAAAGCCTAAACTCTATATATAGATCCTACGTGAAGCTCATTCGAGCTTCTTCTTTCCTTCCCTTAAGCTAACCAAGCATTAAGCTTAAGGGAGAGGATTAGTCTCCCCCTTTCTCCCTCTTGCTCTCTCTCTCTCTAGAAGGTGATAGAGTCGGGGATAGTCGTGCCAGGGAGGTACCGTCACTGCGCAAGGGTCCGTGTGGATCGTCTCTAGAGGCCGTACTGTTGTGCGGCTCAGTTTTTCTACATCGGGCTTAGCGGACAGCGTCGTTCCGCGCAAGGTGAAACACGCAACCCATAATTAGGGTATTAGAAACATCGATTAGAGCACAGATTAAGCTTTCCACAACACCGGGATTGGACAAATGAATTTTTGTTATCCGCTGCGTAGCCCGTAGGTGCTGTGCGAAACCTTACAGTAAGGTCGCCAGAGGAGAGTTTCCCTTTCAACGTTGGTCGTGGCTGCTTCCTTCTTGTTATCTCGTGGGATCAATAGCTCTACTCTCTTGCGTAGCAGTGTGGGGGTTTAGTAGAAGAATCTACCGTGTCTACCTTCTCTGTCGTTCTTCCTTTTATAGGGGTTGTCCTGGAGCGAGGGGCCTTATCCCTCGATAGGGAAGGGCCTTCGTAGTAGAGTAACCTTCTCCGCTATAGCAGTGGAAGTTTCCCATTGGGGGGCGATTACCCCGACGTTGCCTAGTCCCGGGCCAAGTCTTACGGCGCTCGTGGGGCGTGCTCGCCTGTTATGAGGTCAAGGCCGATGTCACATGGGCAACGGTCGGTCACCGGAGAGTCCTCCGGCGATAACTGCGCTTGGGCCGTAACACTTACGCCTTGTAGAATCCGATGCTCTTTTGGGCTGGCCACCCCTTGGTGGGCCAGATCCGCATGCCCGCCTCTTGGGCGCGCTTCCTTGAGAGTTATCTGCCGTGAGCCTTTCACTATTGGACCGTTCTTGGGCCAAACTAGATTTACCCTCCTCAACAATCTCCCCCTTTTTTATGATAACAAAATATTATGGTAATCTTAACATCTTTCTCACCCTTTGGCATGATCAAAAATGGGGAACACAAAAGCTAGATCAATATGCATTAAAATCAACCATATCAATGAAACTTGATGTATGCACAAAGACTTCTAAATTTCCAAATTGATATGACCATTTATGAAAGTATCCAAACTATTCTTGCAAGCAAGCGGGCAAGCATGAAAGCCAAGCAATCATGTAAATATGTATATCTCTCTCTCAATGGGATAGAAGGATAGTAAATGAGCATATGATTCAAGTCAAAGTGTGAAACATGATACATAATCAAAAAAGGTAGTGCATGCATAAACTAGAGGCACTGTATAAACCATGATAAGAACAAATTCAAGTTTCACATTCATCACAATAATACCCGAGAGTGAAATATGTTGCAATGGGCAATGAACTTCAAAAATATATGGATATTTGCAGAATTTCTAAAAAACACTTGAGGGTTATTTCATTTCTCCACTTCCATTTAGATCCTCGACTTTTGGTAGCTTCACACAACCTCTTTTTTTGTATCTTTTGTAGGATATCACCGTTCGGCGCGAGTCACCTCCTATATCTCAATGGCGTTTCCTGGCTACTAGGATTCATCACAATTTTGATTCTTGTGCATTCTAGCTTCACTTTTCGACGCGAGTTTCCTCATTTATTTCAGTGGAGATTCCTGACTACTCGGTTTTATTGTGACCCCTCTATGTTGATGACGTTGACACTTGCTTTATTTCAGTGGCAACACCATTGTTTTGATTGATTGGCAACTGCTTTTGATTTGATGAAATTGCTCTATCAGATTGACTATGTGTTCTTTGCATTTAATACACTGTTGTCTGCATTTCTTACTGTCATGAGTCTATACACTGGAAACTCTCATGTCGATTGAGTCTATACATCGTCCATTTTGGATAAAGTCCACACACTGCATTTCAATTGAATTGGTTAAGTGTGTACAGCGTCAACGCATCATGTTACAGCGTCAACGCACTTCATTGGATGTGTGTACAGCGTCAACTCGCTAAGTGTGGACAGCGTCAACGCATGAAGTCTGTACATCAGTCTTAATATTCTAAGTCTGTACAGCCGTTGGCCTTGAACCTCAGAGTCTGTACATCCGAATTGCCCTTGATCTGGTCAAGTGTATACACTCTTTCACTGTAGCTTTCACATATTCAAGTCTACACATCGTGAAAGTCTATACATTCATCACTTACCTTTCGCTCAAGGCAAAGTCTATACACTGGGGTCTTCTCCTACGTTTCTTAAGTGAAGTCTGTACATTCGATTCTGAAGCTTAAAGTCTATACAGTCCAGCCTAGTCTACGATCAAGGCTTTAGCTACACTCAAGTCTGTACAATGGCTTCGCTTCTGTACATTGAATCGCCAACTTCTTTGAAGCCCATACATCGCTCAAAGTCTGTACAGAGTCCAGCGTCTCAGTTAGCTGTTGATATTTATTTGTCTATCTTCTATCTTTCTTTTGAGGTTTGAAAAGTGATATGGTAAGATGACAAACAAGCAATCAAAGATCTACTCAAACCTATGAACATGTGATCATGAACCTAGGCAATCATAGCCAGCTCTAGCATGGGCATGCTATCTCAATCAAACTACTCTAAGGAAAAGGAAAACACACGCCGGGGCGTGGAGCAAGGAGTAAACAAAACACACCGTGAAGGTGGAACAAGCAAGAAAAATAGAAAGATATGATGAAGAAGACAGTTAATGCCCAATACCAAGGAAAGATGTGATCACCACCAAAGTAAAAATAAGTCAAAAACCTGAATATACCTTGGAAATAGGTGGATGAAACACCCACCCACGGGAGAGAAAACCAGAGAAAGCCTGCAGATCAACTTAGAAGTAACGGCCAGAACCCTGTGCGTTACTTGGAAGTGACGGCCACACGATAGACCGTCGGAAGAGAGTGACGCGCCTGCACAAGGCCGTCAGATAACCTGCAGTAACAAAGCTTGAATTCTTTTAACTCCAACTCTTCCAGCCGGCTAGAAGACCTGGGCCTCGTGTTAATGAACCTGTAAACCTGCCAAAGATATAGAAAGACAAAACACAATAACCTCAATTAGCCCTTTTCACAAGCATAGCATCAATTCTCAAAGGACTTAACATCATCAAAAGGAGAGTGGATTACCGGGGAGTTTTTGGTTTTTTTAACCCCTCTGGGTGTTTTAAAAGTTTGGGAAGATGTTTATATGCTTAGAGGACAGTGAAAAATGTGGAGAAAGAGGAGGGACAATGCTTTGATTGAGGAAAAACCAGGGAAGAACTCAAGCATGCAATGATGAACTTGAAAGACCAAAACCAAAGTACTCCCTTGATTATGAGGTGGATGGACGTGGGAAGTAGTTCCTCTTGGATGAAGATGGCTCCTGAGTTTGGCAGCACTTCGTCGTGAATTCAAATCTTCCTCCCTTCGGGCCATGAAGTCAAGGGTTCTATTTATAGACCCTCAAACTCTCTGGTCGAGTAGAGGATAATCAAGCAAGATAAAGAGATAACTCTTTAGTAAATCCTCGAAGATAATATCACCAAGAGTCCATAGAATCGAACGGAAGGTCCTGAGGATCAGATTTGAAAGAGATATCGTCAATCCAAACCCTTATCTCGACCACGGAGTAGCAGAGAAAAGGCCCGAACTGCCAGGACTCTCCGAAGGAAGTAACGGCTGCACGACAGACCGCCACTTGGAAATAACGCCCCAAGGATCGTCCGTTACTTTCAACCTTATCCCTAAAAGATAAGATCAACAGGGAGAAGGCCAAAGCAATAGGACTCTGTGAAGAAAGTAACGGCCAAGGCATAGGGCGTCATAATGAAACAACGGCTGCACGACAGACCGTTATTATCAACGTGTAAGCCAAAGGATAAAGATTTGAAACGAGACCTTAAGCTTCAGGACTCTTCAAAGAGTAACGGTCCAGGCCCCATGCGTTATAATGAAACAACGCGCCTGGTTCGGACCGTTATTACCATTGAGTTTCAAGAATAGAAATGAAGGGTTGCTAAGATGTTGCCAAAGAAACGCCACCAGGAGCCAATTCTTAATCCAGGAATTAAGACCCAAAAAACAGGCCTCAACTGATCAGAGACTCAATGAAGAGTGAACAACTCGGAGCATCATGTAGAATGAAATAAGGAGATGACCCGACTTATTGGGTATAAAACGGGTGTCAACAGATGCCCCTCCTTAACGTCCTCTTTGCAGGTGAGCGAGCGGAGGTGAAGCGAAAGTGAAATGGAACATGAAGATGAAGCGAAAAATGAAGCGGAGTGTATCAAAAAGAGGCGTAAGG